>CAMTZB010000012.1:3590000-5990000 GCA_947086495.1 Morpho achilles | reverse complement strand
GATGGGGGCAATGTGTACAACGGTACAATGTCCCTACCACCAGCAGCGTAGTAGAGCATTCAGGATGTTTTAGTCCGTGCTAGTCCAACATAACCATAAGGACCCATAAGGGTTTTTCCTAATAAATAAAGATATAAGACACTATCTTTCCTTTACGGACTCTGATTAAATTCATAAGTATGATAAAAGCGTGTGCTAAAATAAGCTATTGAGGCAAGTTGAACCCAATCCCGTGGAGATGAATGATGTTTAGATTAACCGCCCAAAACCGACGCCTGCCTTTCTAAGGCCTAAATTAATCCCTTTACGAAATAGAAAGGATCTCCGCAAAATGAATCTGTTAACTGAAGGCTAGTTTAGGGAAATAAATTACTATCTAGTAACTAATAAAACGGCACGACTGTGTGACTTTATCCAGAGTGTTACGGGTTTAAAACTCGTGCAGGCATCAATGAGTTTTTCTATTAAAACTTCTGTGCTTAAATGATATTAGCGATTTATCATATGGTGATAGAAAACATCGTGAAGAAATCTGCATATCTATAATGATATTTAGATTCTCTGGATTCGACCAGCGTGGTTTGTCTATACTAAAAACTTTCTCTCTAAATAAGGAATTCGGCCTATGTCCAGCAGTGGGTTAAGGGTAAGAGAATGATGACTAGGAACTAATAATAATACGCATTCAATATAGTAATCTCCATCGTGTGATATCCGGCTGAGTAGAAAAGACGAGCTTTCTTGAATGAGACAAAGGCGGCTAAGGTAAATTGACGCTAGGAAGGCGGCCGCTCGTATAATTAACTAGCCATATCAAGTAACAACATGTTTAAAACATGTTAAGTCAACCCCACTTAGAGTGGGATAAGAGCAGGAGAGTGATGATTGTAGTGTATGCGGGTTGAGATGACTTAACTTGAATATTTATATACAAGA
The DNA here is from genome assembly GCA_947086495.1 of Morpho achilles. Lineage (NCBI taxonomy): Eukaryota > Metazoa > Arthropoda > Insecta > Lepidoptera > Nymphalidae > Morpho > Morpho achilles. The sequence continues at coordinate 5,989,064 of CAMTZB010000012.1, read as the reverse complement.
CACGTGTTATATGTAATACATACATGAACATACTCACACTAATACTGATGTACAAAGAAACATACACGGTCTCATGATGCACCACGTTAGTAGCATAGGAGCCTTTGGTGAGAGTGGACGTGAAGTGACATGTGGTTACTAGTTACAGCGTGTTTTACTTTTACTTGTGTTTTAGCCTGTGCTATATTCATACGAAATTAGTTTATATAATTATGATACAATATAGTAATCTCAATAAAATAGATTAATTGTATAAACGCACACACTATACACTAACACGATATATTAGGAATACCACTATTCCCGTTCCGAGTTGCACTTCTCTTGAATGACGAACAAAGACTGACTGGCTCGTTCGAGCAGTGGGTAGTGACTCTGCCTTCGGCTCCACGGGTCTCGGGTTCGATTCCCGCCGAGGACCAACATTTTCTTTCAAATGAATTTGTCGGTCTTTGAGCCTGGGTGTATATTTGTATTTAAGTATGTATTTAAAAAATATATATAAGTATATATTCACCAGTTGTCTGTCTACCATAACACGAGTATTAAGTTACTTACTTTGGGGACGGACGACCGTGTGTGTAAGTGTCCCATATATTTATTTATTTACTGTTACTAAGACGTTTTATCAATAGGAAGACTGCACCGGAAACAACAACGGCAAAGTGTTGCCACCATTTTAATCAAAAAGGGCGCGATACTCTTGTTCCATGACTGAGTTGCTATACATACAAAGCGGAAGTCATCGGCGACAACAATTGTCAAATGATAATGGAATGATGAAATTCTTATCTTTCTTCTTTTAATGGAATTTCGATTCTCACTGTAGCAACAGACCTAGTGATAGCTGTAATATAAAGTTCTACAATTTTCTTATATTGTAAAGTTCAATGTAAGCGATATATTTTCTCCCTCCAGAAAGAGTTTATAATCCGGCATTAAACAAATTAACCTTCTTACGTAACGGTTCATAGAATAAAGGAGAATCAAGCAACTTCATGCTAAATACGTCAGTGATGCGAGCTGCGTGTTATCGATAGATTTCACAAATTTATTAATAATTTTAGTATGTTATTTATTTTATATCTTTCTCTTTTTGTTTTTTTTTTCTCTCTCTATTTTTAGTTGTTTTTATTTATACTCATATTTAGTTGTTACTATTTATTTACTCTTCTTTTGTTTACTTATCTGCGTACATTTGCCAACCCGTGTATAATTATACATAAGATCCTCTCTGACAAAGGGTTGTCAGGAAGAGATCACAACAGTGTGATAAGACCGCCCTTTGCACATTCAAATGTATCTGTTATCTATGTCTTCTTTTCACTTTGTATTTTTGTTTGTGTAATAAAGTTATTCTTCTTCTTCTTCTTCTGTAGAAAAAGTTTATTCAAAGATTATCAATAACTAAACATATCTGCATATCATGATTGTAATACCATTACCACACTTCAAGTTAACATTTTAAGCTATTTTTGTTTTTCTAAAATGATAAAATTTAAGATGATGAATTTTATATTTTGATCCGTTTATGTTGTTTTTTTAATTTTGTCAAGCTGTTGCTTATATTCAGATTGGAATGAAATAAAAGTTTTCTACTCTTCTGCGATTTTTATTTAACAATCAATGTTTTATATTTTTATAAAATAGATCTTAAATAGAAATAATTTGTCTAAAAATTTATTTTGTTTTGTGATTAAGGAATCAGTTTCCGAGATTCGGGCTATACTCACGTCTTATGTTATCGGATGAGCCCGACTACTTATAGTATAGAGTTTAGCCGGAATCTATACATTAATTATGAATAACACTCACGATAGTTTAAATTCAAACATTAAAGAATTAGGTTACGGAAGTCATGTCAGGCTCATGTAAATATTCGTATGTATTGGGGTAAATATAAAAATAGTGTTCTTTTACTGGTAGGGTATTTTCTGATGTCCATATTTGAAAAAAAATTACAGGTATGTATAGTTGAGCACCACTAGTTATAATTATTGTAATTGAGTATTCAAAAATTATAATAAATAGTAAGTAGTAAGGGCCTGTTATTATCCGACTGCTGGGCATAGGCCTCCTCTCTCCGTTTTTTGGAGAGAAAGATTGGAGCTAAGACCTACCACGCTACTTCAATGCGGATTAGTAGGTTTCAAATATCCCTAGACTTCTCTAGAGATATGCAGATTTCCTCACGATGTTTTCTTTCACCGCAAAGCGCGTGATAAATTTCACTTATCAATTAGACACATAAGTTTTTAATAGAAAAACCCAATGGTGTCTGCCCGGGGTTTGAACCCATGATCGTCTCTAGAGATTCGCACGATCACATCGCTGGGCTATCACAGCTTATTATTATAAATAATAAATAATTATCGAGTAATAAAATTTCATAAGACTATCGATATCAAAAGTAATAATAAAATTATTTTGCTATAATCCGCAATGCAGTAAAATAGAAAACAAATACAATGTTCAAATGTAGAGTGGACAATCCGCTTTCATACCTAATATATGCAGGATTCGTAAAAAGACATGCACTGACCTTCACCACCGCCACCACAATATAAATGCACTACATACGTTCACTATCACAAACTCAAAAATCGTTTCGCCCAGTAAACGAAACATCATCACAAGATAGAGTCCACGACAAAATCGCTTTGCGATTTTCTATTTTACTTCATCGCGGATTATAGCAAAATAATTTTAATATTACTTTTGTATTATGGATCTCCGCTAAGTAACGCCTAATTCTATAAATTATTATAGATTACGCCTTGTAGTATCCGGCTGAATAGAATAGTACCACCCTCATTTCTTACCGAGGTGTCGTAAAAAGTGACTAAGGTAAGTTGACCTACCGTGTGGTATCCGGTTAAGATCAATAGACCACCCTCTTTCTTACACGAGGTGTCTTAAAATACAACTAAAGTAAGTTGATGTCAGACAGGCGGCCGGTCATAAAATACGTAGCCAAATCATGTGACAACATGTTTATAACATTTTGTTATAAACACAACATTTTGACCCCACTTAGAGTAGGATAAGGGCAGGAAGAACATAAAATAATTATCGAGTAATTAAATTTCATAAGACTATCGATATCGATTAGGATGTATTAGGTTACGTCACTAGGTATTTTAAAGGCTAGTTTATCGTAGGTAAATTAGATTAGTCCCATCGGATCGGGCTTGGCGGAGTATCGTATTAAAACTGTAATGAGCGTTTATAGCTGGAAATTATTAATTTCCATTATTTTAGGGAGTTTTCGGGGACATTTAGGGACTCGGGGACATTAAATTACTAGTACAGTAATGAACCTATAACACGGTAGGGATTACGTGCTAAAGTACAACGCGTTGTAGGAGTATTCTATATAACACGCTCGTATATTGGTCGTTTATGGAAGTTAAAATGTAATATTCAAATAAAACTATGTTATGAATGAAATATGTGCATTTTATTAAAACATGGCTAAATATTTTTGTAAAATAAAATTTTACCATTATTCTCCTGCCCTTATCCCACTCTAAATGGAATCATAACAATTAAAAAACATGTTGGTAATTGATTTGTCTAATTATATTACGGCCGGCCGCCTGCCTGATGTCAACTATCTTAATCGCCTTTTACGACACCTCGGAAGAAAGGGGATGGTATATTCTACTCAACCGGATACCACACGGCAAGTCAACTTACCTTAGTCGCCTTAACGACACTTTGGTAAAAAATGAAGGTGATCTATTCTACTCAGTAGGAAACCACACGGCAAGTCAACTTACCTTAGTCGCCTTTTACGACACCTCGGTAAGAAGTGAAGGTGGCCTATTCTACTCAGCCATATACCACAGGGTCGCTTAACTTACCTTAGTCGTTTTTGTGAGACCTCGGTAAGAAATGTGGGAGGTCTATTCTACTCAGCCGGGTACCACAATGCGGCTTAACTTACCCGAGTAGCCTTTTGCGATAGCTCGGTAAGAAATGAGGTGGTCTATTCTATTCAGCCGAATACCGGCTTACAAACAAACAGCCCAATGTTCTTACGATTAAAAACTGCTTTTAAAATATAATAAGATATATTAATTTTATTTTATTTTATAATACGTGGAACTCGGGAATTCCCCGCGTTATATATTCCCAGTGTTGTGCTTAGAAAAAGTTCATGTTCGATACTAAAGTTGTAATAACCTTTTTTCGAAGCATAAAGAGACATTCGTAGATATATAAACATTTCCCTACAATTTGATGGTAAAAAGGGTTCCTTTCCTCATTTGATCTCACAAAAAGAGTACAATTTGATTAATTATTCAATAAGTTAAATACTTGACCACTTCTTGCGCCCTTATAAAAGTTTCAATGTGTTTGTGCATGGACAGAATGAAACGACATGGATATATATATTCAAAATATGTTATGTTTTTGTTTTAACGCCGTGTGGTATCCGGCTGAATAGAATTATTCCATTGCCCCTAATGTTTTCGAAGCTTGGCTCACGTGTTCACGTGAAATTGCGACGTGTAATAAACTGAAATGCAAAATATTCTTTATGTTTAAATATGATTATGCTGTGTGGTATCCGGCTGAGTAGAATATACCACCCTTATTTTTCACTGAGGTGTCTTAAAAGGCGACTAAGTTAAGTTGACTCACCGTGTGATATCCCGTTAAATAGCATAGACCACCCACTTTTTTACCGACGTATCGTAAAATACTACTAAGGTAAGCTGACCCGCTGTGTGGGATAGGCCATCCTCATTTCTTACCGCGATGGCGTAATAGGCGACTAAGTTAATTGACCCATCGTGTGGTGCAGTGCATGCAGTGGAGTAGAATAGACCACCCTCTTTCGTATTTTACGACATCTCGGTAAGCCGAGTTGTCGTATAATACGACTACGGTAAGTTGACGTCAGGTAAGCGGCCGGTCGTAAAATATGTAGCTCAAATAGAGTGGGATAAGGGCAGGATGGTGATGTCAACTTTTTTAATTCAAATTAATCAATTTAAAAAATTTACTTAATCAATTAAATTAATGTCGTAACTAACGTAAGTAAGACCGGCAACCGGACGTAAAATACGTAGCCAAATCATGTTACAACATGTTTTAAACATGTGCCTTACACATATCCCCAGAATTCTCTAGAGATATGCAGGTTTCCTCACCTCTTGATGTTTTCCTCCGCCGAAAAGCGTGTGATAAATTGCAATTATCAATTATACACAAGTTTAAATCAAAAAACTCATTTTGATGCCAGAGTTCGAACCCGTGACCCTTCAAAAGAGTCGCACGGTTTCACCTCTTGGCTATCACAGTTCTTTTCCAGTATATAATTTAAAAAATCATTGATGACATATTCTGTCCTAGGTAGCTAGTAAAGGTAGGTAGGTAGTAAAGGTAGCTAGTTATTATATTTAGAAACAACAATTTTTTACTGGCTCTTTTCGATAAGAGAAATTTTCCGAACCAGCAGTAGAGTTGACGACAAAGGCACTTGTTTACAAGTTTATTAAGTACAAGTTGTGCCTGCGGCTTCGCACGCGTGGAAATCAATGTGTCACAATTTTTTTCCCGAATTGAAATTTAGTAAGTAAGTAGCGGCCTGTTACTATCCCACTGCTGAGAATAGGCCTCTTCTCTCCGTTTTTTGGAGAGAAGGTTTGAAGCTAAGACCTACCACGCTGCTCCAATGTGGATTGGTAGGTTACACATGTCTCCAGAATTCTCTAGAGATATGCAGGTTTCCTCACGGTGTTTTCCTTCATCGAAAAGCGTGTGATAAATTGAAATTATCAATTAGACACATAAGTTTTAACAGAAAAACTCATTGGTGTCTGCCCGGGTTTGAACCCGTGACCTCCTCGAAAGAGTTACACGGTGTTACCGCTGGGCTACCACAGCTTTAGAAATTTAGTACGTTAAAGTAATTATAAGAGATTTTTTTAATAACTTCTACCGTTTACTTAGTGCGCGCAAGAAAATCTTTAAATTTTGCCGTTTTTGTACTATTTTTATTGCTGCTCCTCTCCTATTCATGTTAACGTGATATTATATAGAATATAGTCTTCCTCAATAATAGACTATCTTACACTGAAAGAATTTTTCAAATCGATCCAGTAGTTCCTTAGATTAGCGCGTTCGAACAAATATACAAACAAACTCTTCTGCTTTATATTTTAGTATGGAAAGATTAATTTGAATAATTTATACAATTAGGCGTTACTTTGCGGAGATCCATAATACAAAAGTAATAATAAAATTATTTTGCTATAATCCGCCATAAAGTAAAATAGAATATATATATATATATATATATATAGAATAAATGTAGAGTGGACAATCGGTTATCATGTCTGATACATGCAGGATTCGTAAAAAAACACATGCACAAACCTCCACCACCGCCACTACAATACACAAGCACTATATACGTTCACTATCACAAACTCAACAATCCAACAACTCAACAATTTTTTAGATTAATTTGAATTTTGCGTGCCACTTCTAGTAATTATAAGTCCATTTGTTATAAACTCCAAGTTTTATAGAATGGAGATTGGACGAGAGTCATTTATGGCCTAACCCCGTATATATCGGACCAATAAAACCCGCATACAAATTTCCTGGTACCACTTGGAAGGACTCGTCAAATGGACAAATTATTTGGACAGTAACCAGTTTAATTTGAACCCGGAACTTCGTGGGTAGTATTGCAATTTTTTATTATAAAAATTATCTTACGTTTTACAATACGCCGCGTGGTATCTGGTTGAATAGAATTCTCTCATTTCTTACCGAGGTGTCGTAAAAGGCGTCTAAGGTGAGTCGACCCGCCGTGTGGTATCCGGCTGAGTAAAATAGACCACCCTCATTGTTTACCAAGGTGTCTTAAAAGGCGACTAAAGTAAGTTGAAGTTAGGCAGGCAGCCGATCGTAAAATACGTAGCCAAATCATATGACAGCATGTTTATAGCATATTGTGCTGACCCCACTTAGAGTGGGATAAGGGTAGGAGGATGATAATTTGCGGAGATCCTATAATACTAGGACGATTCCTGACAACATTATCTATATTTTTTTTATTGCATTTTTTTATATATTAAAAAAAATACAAAGCAGGGCTCAGTTACTGGTACTAATCGTAAAGCATGTAAAAAGTATCCATAAATACGACAGAATTCTAAAACTATGCATTTTTAAACTTTACATTTCATAGCATATTTCTATAGATTAATCGGTGTGTAACACCGTGGTTTCATGGGAAAACAAATTTTTGATCACACTTGATCGGCAATAAAAAAGAATTTATGTGATATTGTTGAATTAAACTATTTAAATTTTCCTATCCGATATCACAGGCCAGTTATCTTTTAAAAGCATCTTTTGTCCAATACATTGTTGGGAGAATTCTTGGCTATAGAATACTAAATAGGCATTTAATAAGAAATATGTTTGTACAATCGCGATAATGAATATATAATTCAGGTGAAAGTCGTAAATTGGTCGTAAATCGACTAAGCACCGATTGTTGTCGATAAAGTATCGATGTTCAAGTTGATTGTTACTTAAACTAGATGGCGCTAGTAGTTGTTTGAATAACGCTATTAAAGTTCTTTTAAGAGAGTATATAGTCGGTTGTCAATACCCACATTATGAGGTTTTGTGAATAGTTCGAAATAGTCCTGCGTAGTTCAAGGTTGTCGGTCCGTTATATTTTGAGTATTGTCGTAGGGATTACTGTCAAATAATTAGTTTTTAAACGTTAAGAGTTTGGAAATAGGTAAATTTGGTATTGTAGTGTCCAGGCTACATCTTTTAGTAGTACTTGAGTCCAACAGCGCTGAGGTCAGTCCAAGTATCGAACAGTCGATATTTCGTTCCGATTGTGGTGATCGAAACGATATTATAGTAAAGGAGACAAACTAAAGTAAAGTAAAAGTAACCGCTTGTTACTATCCCACTAGGTTATTTTTTTTACGATTAATGCCGATTATAATTTATCAATTTATATCTAAACTACTAACTAAATTCCTTTTAGATGGTCAAAAACAAACTGAACATCTCGTGGCGGAATACTCCTTTCTCTGAATCAGCAGATTGACATGGTTGCTCAGCATACATGTAGAAACATATTTGTCTTTATTTATGTTTTTATGTATATTTACTTTCCCTTTTATTTTTTTCATTAATTTAACCCAGTATAATAGTAAAAAAAAAAAAAAAATGCTATAATATTAGGAGACTTTAATAAGTAGATTTAGAAGTTAATTATTAAAAATAATAGGTTAAATAAAATAAATAAGTAAGTAGTAATAGTTTATGTCCGTGACGTCATCTGCTGGGCGTCATCTGAAAATCAGTGCTGAATTGAATGTCTTAATTTGGACATTCAGCTCATACTGAGATGAAGGCCCATTCAGATCTACGTACTAAAGGTAATAGACATTAAGTTTAATGATAATAGGTAGTATATAATTAGATTTATTTATTTATTCTGTTACATTTAAAACAAGGAGTTTAATAAATTCTTTAATTAGATTTGGTTTGGTTTGGTTTGGTTTGGTTTGTGGTTTGGTTTGGTTTGTGGTTTGGTTAGGTTTGTGGTTTGGTTTGGTTTGTGGTTTGGTTTGGTTTGTGGTTTGGTTTGGTTTGTGGTTTGGTTTGGTTTGGTTTGTTACATTGAGAACAAGGAGTTTAATAAATTCTTTCATTTGATTTGGTTTGGTTTTTGGATTGGATTGGTTTGGATTGGATTTTGATTTTGATTTCGATTTCGATTTCGATTTCGATTTCGATTTCGATTTCGATTTCGATTTCGATTTCGATTTCGATTTCGATTTCGATTTCGATTTCGATTTCGATTTCGATTTCGATTTCGATTTCGATTTCGATTTCGATTTCGATTTCGATTTCGATTTCGATTTCGATTTCGATTTCGATTTCGATTTCGATTTCGATTTCGATTTCGATTTCGATTTCGATTTCTATTTCTATTTCTATTTCTATTTCTATTTCTATTTCTATTTCTATTTCTATTTCTATTTCTATTTCTATTTCTATTTCTATTTCTATTTCTATTTCTATTTCTATTTCTATTTCTATTTCTATTTCTATTTCTATTTCTATTTCTATTTCTATTTCTATTTCTATTTCTATTTCTATTTCTATTTCTATTTCTATTTCTATTTCTATTTCTATTTCTATTTCTAATTCTATTTCTATTTCTATTTCTATTTCTATTTCTATTTCTATTTCTATTTCTATTTCTATTTCTATTTCTATTTCGATTTCGATTTCGTTTTCTATTTCGATTTCGGTTTCGATTTCGATTTCGATTTCGATTTCGATTTCGATTTCGATTTCGATTTCGATTTCGATTTCGATTTCGATTTCGATTTCGATTTCGATTTCGATTTCGATTTCGATTTCGATTTCGATTTCGATTTCGATTTCGATTTCGATTTCGATTTCGATTTCGATTTCGATTTCGATTTCGATTTCGATTTCGATTTCGATTTCGATTTCGATTTCGATTTCGATTTCGATTTCGATTTCGATTTCGATTTCGATTTCGATTTCGATTTCGATTTCGATTTCGATTTCGATTTCGATTTCGATTTCGATTTCGATTACGATTACGATTTCGATTTCGATTTCGATTTTGATTTTGATTTTGATTTTATATCTATTATATATCTATTTTTTTATATATCTATCGATTTTATATATCTATTGTCAGCAACTGCAAACCATGATGGAAAAGCTAGCTGCTAAACAACCGAGGCTGGTCAATCGCTATAGGCCACTGCTGCTTCAGGACAACGCTAGACCACACACTGCACAACAGACGGCTACCAAATCAGAGGAGCTTTAATTAGAATGTCTTAGACATCCACCGTACTCTCCGGACCTTGCTCCAACAGATTACCATTATTTTCGCAATTTGGATAACTACTTGCAAGGAAATAAATTCAACTCCGATGGGGCAGTCCAAAGATTTTATTGATTCCCGCCGGAATGGTTTTTTTACTAAGGGGATCAATGAACTACCTATGAGATGGCAAAAGTGCATACATAGCAATGTTACATACTTTGATTAATTAAATATATTTCATTAAAAAAAAAACAACTTTATGTTCCTTCCATAGGAAACGCCAATTTCATATGTAAGGACCTAATATATAAAGTTGAAGAGTTTATTTGTTGTTGTTTCTTTGAGAATAAGATAGTCCATTTATTTAGGAAGGATAGGCTATAACATCACGGTGAAATTTATTAAATAACTACTAAAAAATTGTTCCACTCTAAAAGTTCTAAATAAAAGTTCACGACAGCCAGCATATCACTACATATTATAAAACAAAGTCCATATTTCCGTATGTACGCATAAAACTTTAAAACTACGCAACTGATTTTGATGCGGTTTTTTTTAATAGATAGAGTGATTCCAGAGGAAGGTTTGTACGTATAATAACATTCAATACGAAGTAGAGAAAGACTGTAATTTTTGAGGTTGCTAATGTGATGTCGTAAATAATTACATTTTTTTCCGCTTACATTGCAAACGCAGGCTAAACCCTACGAGATTTATCAAAATGATGTACTAAGTATTTGTACCTCATGAAAAGGTCTACAGAAAAGTCCGCGATGGTATATGTCTATCTCTTAAGGATAACCCACTATAGCATTTTTTGTCATTTACTTTTTACGAAAAATAATGCCTTATTTTTGAAGCAATTTTTATACAATACAGCATTAATCCTTATCCAATTAAGTACCTTTTATAAATAGTTGATTTAATATAGATCAATATGGCCGTTTACATCATGTAATTTAAGTGAACATTTTCGGAGATATTACAGATTTAAAATGCCGTGAGGACGCCGCGCTTCGCCCTATAACACTTCGACTTTAACAGCGATGTCGCTCTTTCAAGAGTTTGTTTAAAGACATTCTGTAATTAATTGTAAAAATATAATACATAGGGAAATGTAAAAGTAAATAAGTAAAAATGTACTATATGAATTTAGATATTCCAAAGATAGCAGGAAATCTTCTTGGTATAGGGAAAGGAAATTGTTTTTCTCCAAATTTAACGCTTGCGGGCCACGGGCAGTAATTAATAAATCAAAACTACTGGATCGATTTTAATCATTTTTTTACACTGACTGACATGGGATATATATTTTATACCCGTGCGAAGCAGGGGCAGGCCGCTAGTATCTTTTAAGTTTAACTCACATTAACCATTTTTATGGGTGTCAAAACATTATAATAAGGTTCTAATCATTCCACACTGGCGATTGCTAGTCTTATTATATTTTCCAACATATGGTTAGAGAACTACATTTTGCAAGGATAGAGAAAAGGTAGAGCTCGTCTATTGTTTTGCCCCGTAACCGAAGTATCATCAGATTTGATTGGATTTAATTGGATTTGATTTCATTTGATTGGATCTGATTGGATTTGATTGGAATTAATTGGATTGGATTGGATTGGATTGGATTGGATTGGATTGGATTGGATTGGATTGGATTGGATTGGATTTGATTGGATTTGATTGAATTTGATTTGATTGGATTTCGATTGGAATTGGATTTCGATTGGATTTGGATTTGGATTTGGATTTGGATTTGGATTTGGGTTTGGATTTGGATTTGGATTTGGATTTGGATTTGGATTTGGATTTGATTTGGATTTGGATTTGGGTTGGATTTGGATTTGGATTTAGATTTGGATTTGGATTTGTATTTGTATTTGTATTTGTATTTGTATTTGGATTTGGATTTGGATTTTGATTTTGACTTTGACTTTAATTTCGATTTCGATTTCAATTTCGATTTCGATTTCGATTTCGATTTCGATTTCGATTTCGATTTCGATTTCGATTTCGATTTCGATTTCGATTTCGATTTCGATTTCGATTTCGATTTCGATTTCGATTTCGATTTCAATTTCGATTTCGATTTCGATTTCGATTTCGATTTTGATTTTGATTTTGATTTTATATCTATTATATATCTATTTTTTTTATATATCTATCGATTTTTTATATCTATTGTCAGCAACTGCAAACCATGATGGAAAAGCTAGCTGCTAAACAACCGAGGCTGGTCAATCGCTCTAGGCCACTGCTGCTTCAGGACAACGCTAGATCACACACTGCACAACAGACGGCTACCAAATCAGAGGAGCTTTAATTAGAATGTCTTAGACATCCACCGTACTCTCCGGACCTTGCTCCAACAGATTACCATTTTTTTCGCAATTTGGATAACTACTTGCAAGGAAATAAATTCAACTCCGATGGGGCAGTACAAAGATTTTATTGATTCCCACCGGAATGGTTTTTTTACTAAGGGGATCAATGAACCACCTATGAGATGGCAAAAGTGCATACATAGCAAAGGTACATACTTTGATTAATTAAATATATTTCATTAAAAAAAAACGACTTTATGTTCCTTCCATAGGAAACGCCAATTTCATATGTAAGGACCTAATATATAAAGTTGAAGAGTTTATTTGTTGTTGTTTCTTTGAGAATAAGATAGTCCATTTATTTAGGAAGGATAGGCTATAACATCACGGTGAAATTTATTAAAAAACTACTAAAAAATTGTTCCACTCTAAAAGTTCTAAATAAAAGTCCACGACAGCCAGCATATCACTACATATTATAAAACAAAGTCCATATTTCCGTATGTACGCATAAAACTTTAAAACTACGCAACTGATTTTGATGCGGTTTTTTTTAATAGATAGAGTGATTCCAGAGGAAGGTTTGTACGTATAATAACATTCAATACGAAGTAGAGAAAGACTGTAATTTTTGAGGTTGCTAATGTGATGTCGTAAATAATTACATTTTTTTCCGCTTACATTGCAAACGCAGGCTAAACCCTACGAGATTTATCAAAATGATGTACTAAGTATTTGTACCTCATGAAAAGGTCTACAGAAAAGTCCGCGATGGTATATGTCTATCTCTTATGGATAACCCACTATAGCATTTTTGTCATTTACTTTTTACGAAAAATAATGCCTTATTTTTGAAGCAATTTTTATACAATACAGCATTAATCCTTATCCAATTAAGTACCTTTTATAAATAGTTGATTTAATATAGATCAATATGGCCGTTTACATCATGTAATTTAAGTGAACATTTTCGGAGATATTACAGATTTAAAATGCCGTGAGGACGCCGCGCTTCGCCCTATAACACTTCGACTTTAACAGCGATGTCGCTCTTTCAAGAGTTTGTTTAAAGACATTCTGTAATTAATTGTAAAAATATAATACATAGGGAAATGTAAAAGTAAATAAGTAAAAATGTACTATATGAATTTAGATATTCCAAAGATAGCAGGAAATCTTCTTAGTATAGGGAAAGGAAATTGTTTTTCTCCAAATTTAACGCTTGCGGGCCACGGGCAGTAATGAATAAATCAAAACTACTGGATCGATTTTAATCATTTTTTTACACTGACTGACATGGGATATATATTTTATACCCGTGCGAAGCAGGGGCAGGCCGCTAGTATCTTTTAAGTTTAACTCACATTAACCATTTTTATGGGTGTCAAAACATTATAATAAGGTTCTAATCATTCCACACTGGCGATTGCTAGTCTTATTATATTTTCCAACATATGGTTAGGGAACTACATTTTGCAAGGATAGAGAAAAGGTAGAGCTCGTCTATTGTTTTGCCCCGTAACCGAAGTATCATCAGATTTGATTGGATTTAATTGGATTTGATTTCATTTGATTGGATCTGATTGGATTTGATTGGAATTAATTGGATTGGATTGGATTGGATTGGATTGGATTGGATTGGATTGGATTGGATTGGATTGGATTGGATTGGATTGGATTGGATTGGATTGGATTGGATTGGATTGGATTTTGATTTGGATTTGGATTTGGATTTGGATTTGGATTTGGATTTGGATTTGGATTTGGATTTGGATTTGGATTTGGATTTGGATTTGGATTTGGATTTTGATTGTGATTGTGATTGTGATTGTGATTTTGATTTTGATTTTGATTTTGATTTTGATTTTGATTTGGATTTGGATTTGGATTTGGATTTGGATTTGGATTTGGATTTGGATTTGGATTTGGATTTTGATTTTGATTTTGATTTTGATTTTGATTTTGATTTTGATTTTGATTTTGATTTTGATTTTGATTTTGATTTTGATTTTGATTTTGATTTTGATTTTGATTTTGATTTTGATTTTGATTTTGATTTTGATTTTGATTTTGATTTTGATTTTGATTTTGATTTTGATTTTGATTTTGATTTTGATTTTGATTTTGATTTTGATTTTGATTTTGATTTTGATTTTGATTTTGATTTTGATTTTGATTTTGATTTTGATTTTGATTTTGATTTTGATTTTGATTTTGATTTTGATTTTGATTTTGATTTTGATTTTGATTTTGATTTTGATTTTGATTTTGATTTTGATTTTGATTTTGATTTTGATTTTGATTTTGATTTTGATTTTGATTTTGATTTTGATTTTGATTTTGATTTTGATTTTGATTTTGATTTTGATTTTGATTTTGATTTTGATTTTGATTTTGATTTTGATTTTGATTTTGATTTTGATTTTGATTTTGATTTTATATCTATTATATATCTATTTTTTTTTAAATATCTATCGATTTTATATATCTATTTTCAGCAACTGCAAACCATGATGGAAAAGCTAGCTGCTAAACAACCGAGGCTGGTCAATCGCTCTAGGCCACTGCTGCTTCAGGACAACGCTAGACCACACACTGCACAACAGACGGCTACCAAATCAGAGGAGCTTTAATTAGAATGTCTTAGACATCCACCGTACTCTCCGGACCTTGCTCCAACAGATTACCATTATTTTCGCAATTTGGATAACTACTTGCAAGGAAATAAATTCAACTCCGATGGGGCAGTCCAAAGATTTTATTGATTCCCGCCGGAATGGTTTTTTTACTAAGGGGATCAATGAACTACCTATGAGATGGCAAAAGTGCATACATAGCAATGTTACATACTTTGATTAATTAAATATATTTCATTAAAAAAAAAACAACTTTATGTTCCTTCCATAGGAAACGCCAATTTCATATGTAAGGACCTAATATATAAAGTTGAAGAGTTTATTTGTTGTTGTTTCTTTGAGAATAAGATAGTCCATTTATTTAGGAAGGATAGGCTATAACATCACGGTGAAATTTATTAAATAACTACTAAAAAATTGTTCCACTCTAAAAGTTCTAAATAAAAGTTCACGACAGCCAGCATATCACTACATATTATAAAACAAAGTCCATATTTCCGTATGTACGCATAAAACTTTAAAACTACGCAACTGATTTTGATGCGGTTTTTTTTAATAGATAGAGTGATTCCAGAGGAAGGTTTGTACGTATAATAACATTCAATACGAAGTAGAGAAAGACTGTAATTTTTGAGGTTGCTAATGTGATGTCGTAAATAATTACATTTTTTTCCGCTTACATTGCAAACGCAGGCTAAACCCTACGAGATTTATCAAAATGATGTACTAAGTATTTGTACCTCATGAAAAGGTCTACAGAAAAGTCCGCGATGGTATATGTCTATCTCTTAAGGATAACCCACTATAGCATTTTTTGTCATTTACTTTTTACGAAAAATAATGCCTTATTTTTGAAGCAATTTTTATACAATACAGCATTAATCTTTATCCAATTAAGTACCTTTTATAAATAGTTGATTTAATATAGATCAATATGGCCGTTTACATCATGTAATTTAAGTGAACATTTTCGGAGATATTACAGATTTAAAATGCCGTGAGGACGCCGCGCTTCGCCCTATAACACTTCGACTTTAACAGCGATGTCGCTCTTTCAAGAGTTTGTTTAAAGACATTCTGTAATTAATTGTAAAAATATAATACATAGGGAAATGTAAAAGTAAATAAGTAAAAATGTACTATATGAATTTAGATATTCCAAAGATAGCAGGAAATCTTCTTGGTATAGGGAAAGGAAATTGTTTTTCTCCAAATTTAACGCTTGCGGGCCACGGGCAGTAATTAATAAATCAAAACTACTGGATCGATTTTAATCATTTTTTTACACTGACTGACATGGGATATATATTTTATACCCGTGCGAAGCAGGGGCAGGCCGCTAGTATCTTTTAAGTTTAACTCACATTAACCATTTTTATGGGTGTCAAAACATTATAATAAGGTTCTGATCATTCCACACTGGCGATTGCTAGTCTTATTATATTTTCCAACATATGGTTAGAGAACTACATTTTGCAAGGATAGAGAAAAGGTAGAGCTCGTCTATTGTTTTGCCCCGTAACCGAAGTATCATCAGATTTGATTGGATTTAATTGGATTTGATTTCATTTGATTGGATCTGATTGGATTTGATTGGAATTAATTGGATTGGATTGGATTGGATTGGATTGGATTTGATTTGATTTGATTTTGATTTTGATTTTGATTTTGATTTTGATTTTGATTTTGATTTTGATTTTGATTTTGATTTCGATTTCGATTTCGATTTCGATTTCGATTTCGATTTCGATTTCGATTTCGATTTCGATTTCGATTTCGATTTCGATTTCGATTTCGATTTCGATTTCGATTTCGATTTCGATTTCGATTTCGATTTCGATTTCGATTTCGATTTCGATTTCGATTTCGATTTCGATTTCGATTTCGATTTCGATTTCGATTTCGATTTCGATTTCGATTTCGATTTCGATTTCGATTTCGATTTCGATTTCGATTTCGATTTCGATTTCGATTTCGATTTCGATTTCGATTTCGATTTCGATTTCGATTTCGATTTCGATTTCGATTTCGATTTCGATTTCGATTTCGATTTCGATTTCGATTTCGATTTCGATTTCGATTTCGATTTCGATTTCGATTTCGATTTCGATTTCGATTTCGATTTCGATTTCGATTTCGATTTCGATTTCGATTTCGATTTCGATTTCGATTTCGATTTCGATTTCGATTTCGATTTCGATTTCGATTTCGATTTCGATTTCGATTTCGATTTCGATTTCGATTTCGATTTCGATTTCGATTTCGATTTCGATTTCGATTTCGATTTCGATTTCGATTTCGATTTCGATTTCGATTTCGATTTCGATTTCGATTTCGATTTCGATTTCGATTTCGATTTCGATTTCGATTTGGATTTGGATTTGGATTTGGATTTGGATTTGGATTTGGATTTGGATTTGGATTTGGATTTGGATTTGGATTTGGATTTGGATTTGGATTTGGATTTGGATTTGGATTTGGATTTGGATTTGGATTTGGATTTGGATTTGGATTTGGATTTGGATTTGTATTTGTATTTGTATTTGTATTTGTATTTGGATTTGGATTTGGATTTGGATTTGGATGATTTTGATTTTGATTTTGATTTTGATTTTGATTTTGATTTGGATTTGGATTTGGTGGATTTGGATTTGGATTTGGATTTGGATTTGGATTTGGATTTGGATTTGGATTTGGATTTGGATTTGGATTTGGATTTGGATTTGGATTTGGATTTGGATGATTTTGATTTTGATTGTGATTTTGATTGTGATTGTGATTGTGATTGTGATTGTGATTGTGATTGTGATTGTGATTGTGATTGTGATTGTGATTGTGATTGTGATTGTGATTGTGATTGTGATTGTGATTGTGATTGTGATTGTGATTGTGATTGTGATTGTGATTGTGATTGTGATTGTGATTGTGATTGTGATTGTGATTGTGATTGTGATTGTGATTGTGATTGTGATTGTGATTGTGATTGTGATTGTGATTGTGATTGTGATTGTGATTGTGATTGTGATTGTGATTGTGATTGTGATTGTGATTGTGATTGTGATTGTGATTGTGATTGTGATTGTGATTGTGATTGTGATTGTGATTGTGATTGTGATTGTGATTGTGATTGTGATTGTGATTGTGATTGTGATTGTGATTGTGATTGTGATTGTGATTGTGATTTTGATTTTGATTTTGATTTTGATTTTGATTTTGATTTTGATTTTGATTTTGATTTTGATTTTGATTTTGATTTTGATTTTGATTTTGATTTTGATTTTGATTTTGATTTTGATTTTGATTTTGATTTTGATTTTGATTTTGATTTTGATTTTGATTTTGATTTTGATTTTGATTTTGATTTTGATTTTGATTTTGATTTTGATTTTGATTTTGATTTTGATTTTGATTTTGATTTTGATTTTGATTTTGATTTTGATTTTGATTTTGATTTTGATTTTGATTTTGATTTTGATTTTGATTTTGATTTTGATTTTGATTTTGATTTTGATTTTGATTTTGATTTTGATTTTGATTTTGATTTTGATTTTGATTTTGATTTTGATTTTGATTTTGATTTTGATTTTGATTTTGATTTTGATTTTGATTTTGATTTTGATTTTGATTTTGATTTTGATTTTGATTTTGATTTTGATTTTGATTTTGATTTTGATTTTGATTTTGATTTTGATTTTGATTTTGATTTTGATTTTGATTTTGATTTTGATTTTGATTTTGATTTGGATTTTGATTTGGATTTGGATTTGGATTTGGATTTGGATTTGGATTTGGATTTGGATTTGGATTTGGATTTGGATTTGGATTTGGATTTGGATTTGGATTTGGATTTGGATTTGGATTTGGATTTGGATTTGGATTTGGATTTGGATTTGGATTTGGATTTGGATTTGGATTTGGATTTGGATTTGGATTTGGATTTGGATTTGGATTTGGATTTGGATTTGGATTTGGATTTGGATTTGGATTTGGATTTGGATTTGGATTTGGATTTGGATTTGGATTTGGATTTGGATTTGGATTTGGATTTGGATTTGGATTTGGATTTGGATTTGGATTTGGATTTGGATTTGGATTTGGATTTGGATTTGGATTTGGATTTGGATTTGGATTTGGATTTGGATTTGGATTGTGATTGTGATTGTGATTGTGATTGTGATTGTGATTTTGATTTTGATTTTGATTTTGATTTTGATTTTGATTTTGATTTGGATTTGGATTTGGATTTGGATTTGGATTTGGATTTTGATTTTGATTTTGATTTTGATTTTGATTTTGATTTTGATTTTGATTTTGATTTTGATTTTGATTTTGATTTTGATTTTGATTTTGATTTTGATTTTGATTTTGATTTTGATTTTGATTTTGATTTTGATTTTGATTTTGATTTTGATTTTGATTTTGATTTTGATTTTGATTTTGATTTTGATTTTGATTTTGATTTTGATTTTGATTTTGATTTTGATTTTGATTTTGATTTTGATTTTGATTTTGATTTTGATTTTGATTTTGATTTTGATTTTGATTTTGATTTTGATTTTGATTTTGATTTTGATTTTGATTTTGATTTTGATTTTGATTTTGATTTTGATTTTGATTTTATATCTATTATATATCTATTTTTTTTTAAATATCTATCGATTTTATATATCTATTTTCAGCAACTGCAAACCATGATGGAAAAGCTAGCTGCTAAACAACCGAGGCTGGTCAATCGCTCTAGGCCACTGCTGCTTCAGGACAACGCTAGACCACACACTGCACAACAGACGGCTACCAAATCAGAGGAGCTTTAATTAGAATGTCTTAGACATCCACCGTACTCTCCGGACCTTGCTCCAACAGATTACCATTATTTTCGCAATTTGGATAACTACTTGCAAGGAAATAAATTCAACTCCGATGGGGCAGTCCAAAGATTTTATTGATTCCCGCCGGAATGGTTTTTTTACTAAGGGGATCAATGAACTACCTATGAGATGGCAAAAGTGCATACATAGCAATGTTACATACTTTGATTAATTAAATATATTTCATTAAAAAAAAAACAACTTTATGTTCCTTCCATAGGAAACGCCAATTTCATATGTAAGGACCTAATATATAAAGTTGAAGAGTTTATTTGTTGTTGTTTCTTTGAGAATAAGATAGTCCATTTATTTAGGAAGGATAGGCTATAACATCACGGTGAAATTTATTAAATAACTACTAAAAAATTGTTCCACTCTAAAAGTTCTAAATAAAAGTTCACGACAGCCAGCATATCACTACATATTATAAAACAAAGTCCATATTTCCGTATGTACGCATAAAACTTTAAAACTACGCAACTGATTTTGATGCGGTTTTTTTTAATAGATAGAGTGATTCCAGAGGAAGGTTTGTACGTATAATAACATTCAATACGAAGTAGAGAAAGACTGTAATTTTTGAGGTTGCTAATGTGATGTCGTAAATAATTACATTTTTTTCCGCTTACATTGCAAACGCAGGCTAAACCCTACGAGATTTATCAAAATGATGTACTAAGTATTTGTACCTCATGAAAAGGTCTACAGAAAAGTCCGCGATGGTATATGTCTATCTCTTAAGGATAACCCACTATAGCATTTTTTGTCATTTACTTTTTACGAAAAATAATGCCTTATTTTTTAAGCAATTTTTATACAATACAGCATTAATCCTTATCCAATTAAGTACCTTTTATAAATAGTTGATTTAATATAGATCAATATGGCCGTTTACATCATGTAATTTAAGTGAACATTTTCGGAGATATTACAGATTTAAAATGCCGTGAGGACGCCGCGCTTCGCCCTATAACACTTCGACTTTAACAGCGATGTCGCTCTTTCAAGAGTTTGTTTAAAGACATTCTGTAATTAATTGTAAAAATATAATACATAGGGAAATGTAAAAGTAAATAAGTAAAAATGTACTATATGAATTTAGATATTCCAAAGATAGCAGGAAATCTTCTTGGTATAGGGAAAGGAAATTGTTTTTCTCCAAATTTTTCTCCAAATTTAACGCTTGCGGGCCACGGGCAGTAATTAATAAATCAAAACTACTGGATCGATTTTAATCATTTTTTTACACTGACTGACATGGGATATATATTTTATACCCGTGCGAAGCAGGGGCAGGCCGCTAGTATCTTTTAAGTTTAACTCACATTAACCATTTTTATGGGTGTCAAAACATTATAATAAGGTTCTAATCATTCCACACTGGCGATTGCTAGTCTTATTATATTTTCCAACATATGGTTAGAGAACTACATTTTGCAAGGATAGAGAAAAGGTAGAGCTCGTTCGTCTATTGTTTTGCCCCGTAACCGAAGTATCATCAGATTTGATTGGATTTAATTGGATTTGATTTCATTTGATTGGATCTGATTGGATTTGATTGGAATTAATTGGATTGGATTGGATTGGATTGGATTGGATTTGATTTGATTTGATTTTGATTTTGATTTTGATTTTGATTTTGATTTTGATTTTGATTTTGATTTTGATTTTGATTTTGATTTTGATTTTGATTTTGATTTTGATTTTGATTTTGATTTTGATTTTGATTTTGATTTTGATTTTGATTTTGATTTTGATTTTGATTTTGATTTTGATTTTGATTTTGATTTTGATTTTGATTTTGATTTTGATTTTGATTTTGATTTTGATTTTGATTTTGATTTTGATTTTGATTTTGATTTTGATTTTGATTTTGATTTTGATTTTGATTTTGATTTTGATTTTGATTTTGATTTTGATTTTGATTTTGATTTTGATTTTGATTTGGATTTGGATTTGGATTTGGATTTGGATTTGGATTTGGATTTGGATTTGGATTTGGATTTGGATTTGGATTTGGATTTGGATTTGGATTTGGATTTGGATTTGGATTTGGATTTGGATTTGGATTTGGATTTGGATTTGGATTTGGATTTGGATTTGTATTTGTATTTGTATTTGGATTTTGATTTTGATTTTGATTTTGATTTTGATTTTGATTTTGATTTTGATTTTGATTTGGATTTGGATTTGGTGGATTTGGATTTGGATTTGGATTTGGATTTGGATTTGGATTTGGATTTGGATTTGGATTTGGATTTGGATGATTTGGATTTGGATGATTTTGATTTTGATTATGATTTTGATTGTGATTGTGATTGTGATTGTGATTGTGATTGTGATTGTGATTGTGATTGTGATTGTGATTGTGATTGTGATTGTGATTGTGATTGTGATTGTGATTGTGATTGTGATTGTGATTGTGATTGTGATTGTGATTGTGATTGTGATTGTGATTGTGATTTTGATTTTGATTTTGATTTTGATTTTGATTTTGATTTTGATTTTGATTTTGATTTTGATTTTGATTTTGATTTTGATTTTGATTTTGATTTTGATTTTGATTTTGATTTTGATTTTGATTTTGATTTTGATTTTGATTTTGATTTTGATTTTGATTTTGATTTTGATTTTGATTTTGATTTTGATTTTGATTTTGATTTTGATTTTGATTTTGATTTTGATTTTGATTTTGATTTTGATTTTGATTTTGATTTTGATTTTGATTTTGATTTTGATTTTGATTTTGATTTTGATTTTGATTTTGATTTTGATTTTGATTTTGATTTTGATTTTGATTTTGATTTTGATTTTGATTTTGATTTTGATTTTGATTTTGATTTTGATTTTGATTTTGATTTTATATCTATTATATATCTATTTTTTTTTAAATATCTATCGATTTTATATATCTATTTTCAGCAACTGCAAACCATGATGGAAAAGCTAGCTGCTAAACAACCGAGGCTGGTCAATCGCTCTAGGCCACTGCTGCTTCAGGACAACGCTAGACCACACACTGCACAACAGACGGCTACCAAATCAGAGGAGCTTTAATTAGAATGTCTTAGACATCCACCGTACTCTCCGGACCTTGCTCCAACAGATTACCATTATTTTCGCAATTTGGATAACTACTTGCAAGGAAATAAATTCAACTCCGATGGGGCAGTCCAAAGATTTTATTGATTCCCGCCGGAATGGTTTTTTTACTAAGGGGATCAATGAACTACCTATGAGATGGCAAAAGTGCATACATAGCAATGTTACATACTTTGATTAATTAAATATATTTCATTAAAAAAAAAACAACTTTATGTTCCTTCCATAGGAAACGCCAATTTCATATGTAAGGACCTAATATATAAAGTTGAAGAGTTTATTTGTTGTTGTTTCTTTGAGAATAAGATAGTCCATTTATTTAGGAAGGATAGGCTATAACATCACGGTGAAATTTATTAAATAACTACTAAAAAATTGTTCCACTCTAAAAGTTCTAAATAAAAGTTCACGACAGCCAGCATATCACTACATATTATAAAACAAAGTCCATATTTCCGTATGTACGCATAAAACTTTAAAACTACGCAACTGATTTTGATGCGGTTTTTTTTAATAGATAGAGTGATTCCAGAGGAAGGTTTGTACGTATAATAACATTCAATACGAAGTAGAGAAAGACTGTAATTTTTGAGGTTGCTAATGTGATGTCGTAAATAATTACATTTTTTTCCGCTTACATTGCAAACGCAGGCTAAACCCTACGAGATTTATCAAAATGATGTACTAAGTATTTGTACCTCATGAAAAGGTCTACAGAAAAGTCCGCGATGGTATATGTCTATCTCTTAAGGATAACCCACTATAGCATTTTTTGTCATTTACTTTTTACGAAAAATAATGCCTTATTTTTTAAGCAATTTTTATACAATACAGCATTAATCCTTATCCAATTAAGTACCTTTTATAAATAGTTGATTTAATATAGATCAATATGGCCGTTTACATCATGTAATTTAAGTGAACATTTTCGGAGATATTACAGATTTAAAATGCCGTGAGGACGCCGCGCTTCGCCCTATAACACTTCGACTTTAACAGCGATGTCGCTCTTTCAAGAGTTTGTTTAAAGACATTCTGTAATTAATTGTAAAAATATAATACATAGGGAAATGTAAAAGTAAATAAGTAAAAATGTACTATATGAATTTAGATATTCCAAAGATAGCAGGAAATCTTCTTGGTATAGGGAAAGGAAATTGTTTTTCTCCAAATTTAACGCTTGCGGGCCACGGGCAGTAATTAATAAATCAAAACTACTGGATCGATTTTAATCATTTTTTTACACTGACTGACATGGGATATATATTTTATACCCGTGCGAAGCAGGGGCAGGCCGCTAGTATCTTTTAAGTTTAACTCACATTAACCATTTTTATGGGTGTCAAAACATTATAATAAGGTTCTAATCATTCCACACTGGCGATTGCTAGTCTTATTATATTTTCCAACATATGGTTAGAGAACTACATTTTGCAAGGATAGAGAAAAGGTAGAGCTCGTCTATTGTTTTGCCCCGTAACCGAAGTATCATCAGATTTGATTGGATTTAATTGGATTTGATTTCATTTGATTGGATCTGATTGGATTTGATTGGAATTAATTGGATTGGATTGGATTGGATTGGATTGGATTGGATTGGATTGGATTGGATTGGATTGGATTGGATTGGATTTGATTGGATTTGATTGAATTTGATTTGATTGGATTTCGATTGGAATTGGATTTCGATTGGATTTGGATTTGGATTTGGATTTGGATTTGGATTTGGGTTTGGATTTGGATTTGGATTTGGATTTGGATTTGGATTTGGATTTGATTTGGATTTGGATTTGGGTTGGATTTGGATTTGGATTTAGATTTGGATTTGGATTTGTATTTGTATTTGTATTTGTATTTGTATTTGGATTTGGATTTGGATTTTGATTTTGACTTTGACTTTAATTTCGATTTCGATTTCAATTTCGATTTCGATTTCGATTTCGATTTCGATTTCGATTTCGATTTCGATTTCGATTTCGATTTCGATTTCGATTTCGATTTCGATTTCGATTTCGATTTCGATTTCGATTTCGATTTCGATTTCGATTTCGATTTCGATTTCAATTTCGATTTCGATTTCGATTTCGATTTCGATTTTGATTTTGATTTTGATTTATATCTATTATATATCTATTTTTTTTATATATCTATCGATTTTTTATATCTATTGTCAGCAACTGCAAACCATGATGGAAAAGCTAGCTGCTAAACAACCGAGGCTGGTCAATCGCTCTAGGCCACTGCTGCTTCAGGACAACGCTAGATCACACACTGCACAACAGACGGCTACCAAATCAGAGGAGCTTTAATTAGAATGTCTTAGACATCCACCGTACTCTCCGGACCTTGCTCCAACAGATTACCATTTTTTTCGCAATTTGGATAACTACTTGCAAGGAAATAAATTCAACTCCGATGGGGCAGTACAAAGATTTTATTGATTCCCACCGGAATGGTTTTTTTACTAAGGGGATCAATGAACCACCTATGAGATGGCAAAAGTGCATACATAGCAAAGGTACATACTTTGATTAATTAAATATATTTCATTAAAAAAAAACGACTTTATGTTCCTTCCATAGGAAACGCCAATTTCATATGTAAGGACCTAATATATAAAGTTGAAGAGTTTATTTGTTGTTGTTTCTTTGAGAATAAGATAGTCCATTTATTTAGGAAGGATAGGCTATAACATCACGGTGAAATTTATTAAAAAACTACTAAAAAATTGTTCCACTCTAAAAGTTCTAAATAAAAGTCCACGACAGCCAGCATATCACTACATATTATAAAACAAAGTCCATATTTCCGTATGTACGCATAAAACTTTAAAACTACGCAACTGATTTTGATGCGGTTTTTTTTAATAGATAGAGTGATTCCAGAGGAAGGTTTGTACGTATAATAACATTCAATACGAAGTAGAGAAAGACTGTAATTTTTGAGGTTGCTAATGTGATGTCGTAAATAATTACATTTTTTTCCGCTTACATTGCAAACGCAGGCTAAACCCTACGAGATTTATCAAAATGATGTACTAAGTATTTGTACCTCATGAAAAGGTCTACAGAAAAGTCCGCGATGGTATATGTCTATCTCTTATGGATAACCCACTATAGCATTTTTTGTCATTTACTTTTTACGAAAAATAATGCCTTATTTTTGAAGCAATTTTTATACAATACAGCATTAATCCTTATCCAATTAAGTACCTTTTATAAATAGTTGATTTAATATAGATCAATATGGCCGTTTACATCATGTAATTTAAGTGAACATTTTCGGAGATATTACAGATTTAAAATGCCGTGAGGACGCCGCGCTTCGCCCTATAACACTTCGACTTTAACAGCGATGTCGCTCTTTCAAGAGTTTGTTTAAAGACATTCTGTAATTAATTGTAAAAATATAATACATAGGGAAATGTAAAAGTAAATAAGTAAAAATGTACTATATGAATTTAGATATTCCAAAGATAGCAGGAAATCTTCTTAGTATAGGGAAAGGAAATTGTTTTTCTCCAAATTTAACGCTTGCGGGCCACGGGCAGTAATGAATAAATCAAAACTACTGGATCGATTTTAATCATTTTTTTACACTGACTGACATGGGATATATATTTTATACCCGTGCGAAGCAGGGGCAGGCCGCTAGTATCTTTTAAGTTTAACTCACATTAACCATTTTTATGGGTGTCAAAACATTATAATAAGGTTCTAATCATTCCACACTGGCGATTGCTAGTCTTATTATATTTTCCAACATATGGTTAGGGAACTACATTTTGCAAGGATAGAGAAAAGGTAGAGCTCGTCTATTGTTTTGCCCCGTAACCGAAGTATCATCAGATTTGATTGGATTTAATTGGATTTGATTTCATTTGATTGGATCTGATTGGATTTGATTGGAATTAATTGGATTGGATTGGATTGGATTGGATTGGATTGGATTGGATTGGATTGGATTGGATTGGATTGGATTGGATTGGATTGGATTGGATTGGATTTTGATTTGGATTTGGATTTGGATTTGGATTTGGATTTGGATTTGGATTTGGATTTGGATTTGGATTTGGATTTGGATTTGGATTTTGATTGTGATTGTGATTGTGATTGTGATTGTGATTGTGATTGTGATTGTGATTTTGATTTTGATTTTGATTTTGATTTGGATTTGGATTTGGATTTGGATTTGGATTTGGATTTGGATTTGGATTTGGATTTGGATTTTGATTTTGATTTTGATTTTGATTTTGATTTTGATTTTGATTTTGATTTTGATTTTGATTTTGATTTTGATTTTGATTTTGATTTTGATTTTGATTTTGATTTTGATTTTGATTTTGATTTTGATTTTGATTTTGATTTTGATTTTGATTTTGATTTTGATTTTGATTTTGATTTTGATTTTGATTTTGATTTTGATTTTGATTTTGATTTTGATTTTGATTTTGATTTTGATTTTGATTTTGATTTTGATTTTGATTTTGATTTTGATTTTGATTTTGATTTTGATTTTGATTTTGATTTTGATTTTGATTTTGATTTTGATTTTGATTTTGATTTTGATTTTGATTTTGATTTTGATTTTGATTTTGATTTTATATCTATTATATATCTATTTTTTTTTATATATCTATCGATTTTATATATCTATTGTCAGCAACTGCAAACCATGATGGAAAAGCTAGCTGCTAAACAAACGAGGCTGGTCTATCGCTCTAGGCCACTGCTGCTTCAGGACAACGTTAGACCACACACCGCACAACAGACGGCTACAAAATCAGAGGAGCTTTAATTAGAATGTCTTAGACATCCACCGTACTCTCCGGACCTTGCGCCAACAGATTACCATTTTTTTCGCAATTTGGATAACTATTTGCAAGGAAATAAATTCAACTCCGATAGGGCAGTCCAAAGATTTAATTGATTCCCGCCCGAATGGTTTTTTTACTAAGGGGATCAATGAACTACCTATGAGATGGCAAAAGTGCATACATAGCAATGTTACATACTTTGATTAATTAAATATATTTCATTAAAAAAAAAACGACTTTATGTTCCTTCCATAGAAACTGCCAATTTCATATGTAAGGACCTAATATATAAAGTTGAAGAGTTTGTTTGTTTGAACGCGCTAATCTCAGAAACTACTGCACCAATTTTAAAAATTCTTTGAGAATAAGATAGTCCATTTATTTAGGAAGGATAGGCTATAACATCACGGTGAAATTTATTAAAAAACTACTAAAAAATTGTTCCACTCTAAAAGTTCTAAATAAAAGTCCACGACAGCCAGCATATATCTTTTAAGTTTAACTCACATTAACCATTTTTATGGGTGACAAAACATTATAATAAGGTTCTAATCATTCCACACTGGCAATTGCTAGTCTTATTATATTTTCCAACATATGGTTAGGAAACTACATTTTGCAAGGATAGAGAAAAAGTAGAGCTCGTCTATTGTTTTGCCCCGTAACCGAAGTATCATCAGATTTGATTGGATTTGATTGGATTTGATTTCATTTGATTGGATTTGATTGGAATTGATTGGATTGGATTGGATTGGATCGGATCGGATCGGATCGGATCGGATCGGATCGGATCGGATCGGATCGGATCGGATCGGATCGGATCGGATCGGATCGGATCGGATCGGATCGGATCGGATCGGATCGGATCGGATCGGATCGGATCGGATCGGATCGGATCGGATCGGATCGGATCGGATTGGATCGGATTGGATTGGATTTGATTGGATTTGATTGAATTTGATTTGATTGGATTTCGATTGGATTTCGATTGGAATTGGATTTCGATTGGATTTGGATTTGGATTTGGATTTGGATTTGGATTTGGATTTTGATTTGGATTTGGATTTTGATTTTGATTTTGATTTTGATTTTGATTTTGATTTTGATTTTGATTTTATATCTATTATATATCTATTTTTTTTTATATATCTATCGATTTTATATATCTATTTTCAGCAACTGCAAAAACCATGATGGAAAAGCTAGCTGCTAAACAACCGAGGCTGGTCAATCGCTCTAGGCCATTGCTGCTTCAGGACAACGCTAGATCACACACTGCACAACAGACGGCTACCAAATCAGAGGAGCTTTAATTAGAATGTCTTAGACATCCACCGTACTCTCCGGACCTTGCTCCAACAGATTACCATTTTTTTCGCAATTTGGATAACTACTTGCAAGGAAATAAATTCAACTCCGATGGGGCAGTACAAAGATTATATTGATTCCCACCGGAATGGTTTTTTTACTAAGGGGATCAATGAACTACCTATGAGATGGCAAAAGTGCATACATAGCAAAGGTACATACTTTGATTAATTAAATATATTTCATTAAAAAAAAACGACTTTATGTTCCTTCCATAGGAAACGCCAATTTCATATGTAAGGACCTAATATATAAAGTTTAAGAGTTTATTTGTTGTTGTTTCTTTGAGAATAAGATAGTCCATTTATTTAGGAAGGATAGGCTATAACATCACGGTGAAATTTATTAAAAAACTACTAAAAAATTGTTCCACTCTAAAAGTTCTACATAAAAGTCCACGACAGCCAGCATATATCTTTTAAGTTTAACTCACATTAACCATTTTTATGGGTGACAAAACATTATAATAAGGTTCTAATCATTCCACACTGGCAATTGCTAGTCTTATTATATTTTCCAACATATGGTTAGGAAACTACATTTTGCAAGGATAGAGAAAAAGTAGAGCTCGTCTATTGTTTTGCCCCGTAACCGAAGTATCATCAGATTTGATTGGATTTGATTTCATTTGATTGGATTTGATTGGAATTGATTGGATTGGATTGGATTGGATTGGATTGGATCGGATCGGATCGGATCGGATCGGATCGGATCAGATCGGATCGGATCGGATCGGATCGGATCGGAACGGATCGGATCGGATCGGATCGGATCGGATCGGATCGGATCGGATCGGATCGGATCGGATTGGATTTGATTGGATTTGATTGAATTTGATTTGGATTTGGATTTGGATTTGGATTTGGATTTGGATTTGGATTTGGATTTGGATTTGGATTTGGATTTGGATTTGGATTTGGATTTGGATTTGGATTTGGATTTGGATTTGGATTTGGATTTGGATTTGGATTTGGATTTGGATTTGGATTTGGATTTGGATTTGGATTTGGATTTGGATTTGGATTTGGATTTGGATTTGGATTTGGATTTGGATTTGGATTTGGATTTGGATTTGGATTTGGATTTGGATTTGGATTTGGATTTGGATTTGGATTTGGATTTGGATTTGGATTTGGATTTGGATTTGGATTTGGATTTGGATTTGGATTTGGATTTGGATTTGGATTTGGATTTGGATTTGGATTTGGATTTGGATTTGGATTTGGATTTGGATTTGGATTTGGATTTGGATTTGGATTTGGATTTGGATTTGGATTTGGATTTGGATTTGGATTTGGATTTGGATTTGGATTTTGATTTTGATTTTGATTTTGATTTTGATTTTGATTTTGATTTTGATTTTGATTTTGATTTTGATTTTGATTTTGATTTTGATTTTGATTTTGATTTTGATTTTGATTTTGATTTTGATTTTGATTTTGATTTTGATTTTGATTTTGATTTTGATTTTGATTTTGATTTTGATTTTGATTTTGATTTTGATTTTGATTTTGATTTTGATTTTGATTTTGATTTTGATTTTGATTTTGATTTTGATTTTGATTTTGATTTTGATTTTGATTTTGATTTTGATTTTGATTTTGATTTTGATTTTGATTTTGATTTTGATTTTGATTTTGATTTTGATTTTGATTTTGATTTTGATTTTGATTTTGATTTTGATTTTGATTTTGATTTTGATTTTGATTTTATATCTATTATATATCTATTTTTTTTTATATATCTATCGATTTTATATATCTATTGTCAGCAACTGCAAACCATGATGGAAAAGCTAGCTGCTAAACAAACGAGGCTGGTCTATCGCTCTAGGCCACTGCTGCTTCAGGACAACGTTAGACCACACACCGCACAACAGACGGCTACAAAATCAGAGGAGCTTTAATTAGAATGTCTTAGACATCCACCGTACTCTCCGGACCTTGCGCCAACAGATTACCATTTTTTTCGCAATTTGGATAACTATTTGCAAGGAAATAAATTCAACTCCGATAGGGCAGTCCAAAGATTTAATTGATTCCCGCCCGAATGGTTTTTTTACTAAGGGGATCAATGAACTACCTATGAGATGGCAAAAGTGCATACATAGCAATGGTACATACTTTGATTAATTAAATATATTTCATTAAAAAAAAAACGACTTTATGTTCCTTCCATAGAAACTGCCAATTTCATATGTAAGGACCTAATATATAAAGTTGAAGAGTTTGTTTGTTTGAACGCGCTAATCTCAGAAACTACTGCACCAATTTTAAAAATTCTTTGAGAATAAGATAGTCCATTTATTTAGGAAGGATAGGCTATAACATCACGGTGAAATTTATTAAAAAACTACTAAAAAATTGTTCCACTCTAAAAGTTCTAAATAAAAGTCCACGACAGCCAGCATATATCTTTTAAGTTTAACTCACATTAACCATTTTTATGGGTGACAAAACATTATAATAAGGTTCTAATCATTCCACACTGGCAATTGCTAGTCTTATTATATTTTCCAACATATGGTTAGGAAACTACATTTTGCAAGGATAGAGAAAAAGTAGAGCTCGTCTATTGTTTTGCCCCGTAACCGAAGTATCATCAGATTTGATTGGATTTGATTGGATTTGATTTCATTTGATTGGATTTGATTGGAATTGATTGGATTGGATTGGATTGGATCGGATCGGATCGGATCGGATCGGATCGGATCGGATCGGATCGGATCGGATCGGATCGGATCGGATCGGATCGGATCGGATCGGATCGGATCGGATCGGATCGGATCGGATCGGATCGGATCGGATCGGATTGGATCGGATTGGATTGGATTTGATTGGATTTGATTGAATTTGATTTGATTGGATTTCGATTGGATTTCGATTGGAATTGGATTTCGATTGGATTTGGATTTGGATTTGGATTTGGATTTGGATTTGGATTTTGATTTGGATTTGGATTTTGATTTTGATTTTGATTTTGATTTTGATTTTGATTTTGATTTTGATTTTATATCTATTATATATCTATTTTTTTTTATATATCTATCGATTTTATATATCTATTTTCAGCAACTGCAAAAACCATGATGGAAAAGCTAGCTGCTAAACAACCGAGGCTGGTCAATCGCTCTAGGCCATTGCTGCTTCAGGACAACGCTAGATCACACACTGCACAACAGACGGCTACCAAATCAGAGGAGCTTTAATTAGAATGTCTTAGACATCCACCGTACTCTCCGGACCTTGCTCCAACAGATTACCATTTTTTTCGCAATTTGGATAACTACTTGCAAGGAAATAAATTCAACTCCGATGGGGCAGTACAAAGATTATATTGATTCCCACCGGAATGGTTTTTTTACTAAGGGGATCAATGAACTACCTATGAGATGGCAAAAGTGCATACATAGCAAAGGTACATACTTTGATTAATTAAATATATTTCATTAAAAAAAAACGACTTTATGTTCCTTCCATAGGAAACGCCAATTTCATATGTAAGGACCTAATATATAAAGTTTAAGAGTTTATTTGTTGTTGTTTCTTTGAGAATAAGA
Organism: Morpho achilles; assembly: GCA_947086495.1. Classification (NCBI taxonomy): domain Eukaryota; kingdom Metazoa; phylum Arthropoda; class Insecta; order Lepidoptera; family Nymphalidae; genus Morpho; species Morpho achilles. The sequence goes on along the minus strand of CAMTZB010000012.1, from coordinate 5,956,517 downwards.
TAGTCCATTTATTTAGGAAGGATAGGCTATAACATCACGGTGAAATTTATTAAAAAACTACTAAAAAATTGTTCCACTCTAAAAGTTCTACATAAAAGTCCACGACAGCCAGCATATATCTTTTAAGTTTAACTCACATTAACCATTTTTATGGGTGACAAAACATTATAATAAGGTTCTAATCATTCCACACTGGCAATTGCTAGTCTTATTATATTTTCCAACATATGGTTAGGAAACTACATTTTGCAAGGATAGAGAAAAAGTAGAGCTCGTCTATTGTTTTGCCCCGTAACCGAAGTATCATCAGATTTGATTGGATTTGATTTCATTTGATTGGATTTGATTGGAATTGATTGGATTGGATTGGATTGGATTGGATTGGATCGGATCGGATCGGATCGGATCGGATCGGATCAGATCGGATCGGATCGGATCGGATCGGATCGGATCGGATCGGATCGGATCGGATCGGATCGGATCGGATCGGATCGGATCGGATTTGATTGGATTTGATTGAATTTGATTTGGATTTGGATTTGGATTTGGATTTGGATTTGGATTTGGATTTGGATTTGGATTTGGATTTGGATTTGGATTTGGATTTGGATTTGGATTTGGATTTGGATTTGGATTTGGATTTGGATTTGGATTTGGATTTGGATTTGGATTTGGATTTGGATTTGGATTTGGATTTGGATTTGGATTTGGATTTGGATTTGGATTTGGATTTGGATTTGGATTTGGATTTGGATTTGGATTTGGATTTGGATTTGGATTTGGATTTGGATTTGGATTTGGATTTGGATTTGGATTTGGATTTGGATTTGGATTTGGATTTGGATTTGGATTTGGATTTGGATTTGGATTTGGATTTGGATTTGGATTTGGATTTGGATTTGGATTTGGATTTGGATTTGGATTTGGATTTGGATTTGGATTTGGATTTGGATTTGGATTTGGATTTGGATTTGGATTTGGATTTGGATTTGGATTTGGATTTGGATTTGGATTTGGATTTGGATTTGGATTTGGATTTGGATTTGGATTTGGATTTGGATTTGGATTTGGATTTGGATTTGGATTTGGATTTGGATTTGGATTTGGATTTGGATTTGGATTTGGATTTGGATTTGGATTTGGATTTGGATTTGGATTTGGATTTGGATTTGGATTTGGATTTGGATTTGGATTTGGACTTGGATTTGGATTTGGATTTGGATTTGGATTTGGATTTGGATTTGGATTTGGATTTGGATTTGGATTTGGATTTGGATTTGGATTTGGATTTTGATGATTTTGATTTTGATTTTGATTTTGATTTTGATTTTGATTTTGATTTTGATTTTGATTTTGATTTTGATTTTGATTTTGATTTTGATTTTGATTTTGATTTTGATTTTGATTTTGATTTTGATTTTGATTTTGATTTTGATTTTGGCTTTGGCTTTGGCTTTGGCTTTGGCTTTGGCTTTGGAATTGGAATTGGTATTGGAATTCGAATTCGTATTGGAATTGGAATTGGAATTGGAAATGATTTTGATTTTGATTTGGATTTGGATTTGGATTTGGATTTGGATTTGGATTTGGATTTGGATTTGGATTTGGATTTGGATTTGGATTTGGATTTGGATTTGGATTTGGATTTGGATTTGGATTTGGATTTGGATTTGGATTTGGATTTGGATTTGGATTTGGATTTGGATTTGGATTTGGATTTGGATTTGGATTTGGATTTGGATTTGGATTTGGATTTGGATTTGGATTTGGATTTGGATTTGGATTTGAATTTGGATTTGGATTTGGATTTGGATTTGGATTTGGATTTGGATTTGGATTTGGATTTGGATTTGGATTTGGATTTTGATTTTATATCTATTATATATCTATTTTTTTTTTATATATCTATCGATTTTATATATCTATTTTCAGCAACTGCAAAAACCATGATGGAAAAGCTAGCTGCTAAACAACCGAGGCTTTGATTTTGATTTTGATTTTGATTTTGATTTTGATTTTGATTTTGATTTTGATTTTGATTTTGATTTTGATTTTGATTTTGATTTTGATTTTGATTTTGATTTTGATTTTGATTTTGATTTTGATTTTGATTTTGATTTTGATTTTGATTTTGATTTTGATTTTGATTTTGATTTTGATTTTGATTTTGATTTTGATTTTGATTTTGATTTTGATTTTGATTTTGATTTTGATTTTGATTTTGATTTTGATTTTGATTTTGATTTTGATTTTGATTTTGATTTTGATTTTGATTTTGATTTTGATTTTGATTTTGATTTTGATTTTGATTTTGATTTTGATTTTGATTTTGATTTTGATTTTGATTTTGATTTTGATTTTGATTTTGATTTTGATTTTGATTTTGATTTTGATTTTGATTTTGATTTTGATTTTGATTTTGATTTTGATTTTGATTTTGATTTTGATTTTGATTTTGATTTTGATTTTGATTTTGATTTTGATTTTGATTTTGATTTTGATTTTGATTTTATATCTATTATATATCTATTTTTTTTTATATATCTATCGATTTTATATATCTATTGTCAGCAACTGCAAACCATGATGGAAAAACTAGCTGCTAAAAAACCGAGGCTGGTCTATCGCTCTAGGCCACTGCTGCTTCAGGACAACGTTAGACCACACACCGCACAACAGACGGCTACCAAATCAGAGGAGCTTTAATTAGAATGTCTTAGACATCCACCGTACTCTCCGGACCTTGCGCCAACAGATTACCATTTTTTTCGCAATTTGGATAACTATTTGCAAGGAAATAAATTCAACTCCGATAGGGCAGTCCAAAGATTTTATTGATTCCCGCCCGAATGGTTTTTTTACTAAGGGGATCAATGAACTACCTATGAGATGGCAAAAGTGCATACATAGCAATGGTACATACTTTGATTAATTAAATATATTTCATTAAAAAAAAAACGACTTTATGTTCCTTCCATAGAAACTGCCAATTTCATATGTAAGGACCTAATATATAAAGTTGAAGAGTTTGTTTGTTTGAACGCGCTAATCTCAGAAACTACTGCACCAATTTTAAAAATTCTTTGAGAATAAGATAGTCCATTTATTTAGGAAGGATAGGCTATAACATCACGGTGAAATTTATTAAAAAACTACTAAAAAATTGTTCCACTCTAAAAATTCTAAATAAAAGTCCACGACAGCATATATCTTTTAAGTTCAACTCACATTAACCATTTTTATGGGTGTCAAAACATTATAATAAGGTTCCAATCATTCCACACTGGCGATTGCTAGTCTTATTATATTTTCCAACATATGGTTAGGGAACTACATTTTGCAAGGATAGAGAAAAGGTAGAGCTTCGTCTATTGTTTTGCCCCGTAACCGAAGTATCATCAGATTTAATTGGATTTGATTGGATTTGATTTGATTTGATTTGATTTGATTGGATTTGATTGGATTTGATTTGATTTGATTGGATTTCATTGGATTTGATTGGATTTGATTGGATTTGATTGGATTTGATTTGATTTGATTTGATTTGATTGGATTTGATTGGATTTCGATTGGATTTTGATTTTGATTTTGATTTTGATTTTGATTTTGATTTTGATTTTGATTTTGATTTTAATTTTGATTTTGATTTTGATTTTGATTTTGATTTTGATTTTGATTCTGATTCTGATTCTGATTCTGATTCTGATTCTGATTCTGATTCTGATTCTGATTCTGATTCTGATTCTGATTCTGATTCTGATTCTGATTCTGATTCTGATTCTGATTCTGATTCTGAATCTGATTCTGATTCTGATTCTGATTCTGATTCTGATTCTGATTCTGATTCTGATTCTGATTCTGATTCTGATTCTGATTCTGATTCTGATTCTGATTCTGATTCTGATTCTGATTCTGATTCTGATTCTGATTCTGATTCTGATTCTGATTCTGATTCTGATTCTGATTCTGATTCTGATTCTGATTCTGATTCTGATTCTGATTCTGATTCTGATTCTGATTCTGATTCTGATTCTGATTCTGATTCTGATTCTGATTCTGATTCTGATTCTGATTCTGATTCTGATTCTGATTCTGATTCTGATTCTGATTCTGATTCTGATTCTGATTCTGATTCTGATTCTGATTCTGATTCTGATTCTGATTCTGATTCTGATTCTGATTCTGATTCTGATTCTGATTCTGATTCTGATTCTGATTCTGATTCTGATTCTGATTCTGATTCTGATTCTGATTCTGATTCTGATTCTGCGGATCGGATTGGATCGGATTGGATTGGATTTGATTGGATTTGATTGAATTTGATTTGATTGGATTTCGATTGGATTTCGATTGGAATTGGATTTCGATTGGATTTGGATTTGGATTTGGATTTGGATTTGGATTTGGATTTTGATTTGGATTTGGATTTTGATTGTGATTTTGATTTTGATTTTGATTTTGATTTTGATTTTATATCTATTATATATCTATTTTTTTTTATATATCTATCGATTTTATATATCTATTTTCAGCAACTGCAAAAACCATGATGGAAAAGCTAGCTGCTAAACAACCGAGGCTGGTCAATCGCTCTAGGCCATTGCTGCTTCAGGACAACGCTAGATCACACACTGCACAACAGACGGCTACCAAATCAGAGGAGCTTTAATTAGAATGTCTTAGACATCCACCGTACTCTCCGGACCTTGCTCCAACAGATTACCATTTTTTTCGCAATTTGGATAACTACTTGCAAGGAAATAAATTCAACTCCGATGGGGCAGTACAAAGATTATATTGATTCCCACCGGAATGGTTTTTTTACTAAGGGGATCAATGAACTACCTATGAGATGGCAAAAGTGCATACATAGCAAAGGTACATACTTTGATTAATTAAATATATTTCATTAAAAAAAAACGACTTTATGTTCCTTCCATAGGAAACGCCAATTTCATATGTAAGGACCTAATATATAAAGTTTAAGAGTTTATTTGTTGTTGTTTCTTTGAGAATAAGATAGTCCATTTATTTAGGAAGGATAGGCTATAACATCACGGTGAAATTTATTAAAAAACTACTAAAAAATTGTTCCACTCTAAAAGTTCTACATAAAAGTCCACGACAGCCAGCATATATCTTTTAAGTTTAACTCACATTAACCATTTTTATGGGTGACAAAACATTATAATAAGGTTCTAATCATTCCACACTGGCAATTGCTAGTCTTATTATATTTTCCAACATATGGTTAGGAAACTACATTTTGCAAGGATAGAGAAAAAGTAGAGCTCGTCTATTGTTTTGCCCCGTAACCGAAGTATCATCAGATTTGATTGGATTTGATTGGATTTGATTTCATTTGATTGGATTTGATTGGAATTGATTGGATTGGATTGGATTGGATCGGATCGGATCGGATCGGATCGGATCGGATCGGATCGGATCGGATCGGATCGGATCGGATCGGATCGGATCGGATCGGATCGGATCGGATCGGATCGGATCGGATCGGATCGGATCGGATCGGATCGGATCGGATCGGATCGGATCGGATCGGATCGGATCGGATCGGATTGGATCGGATTGGATTGGATTTGATTGGATTTGATTGAATTTGATTTGATTGGATTTCGATTGGATTTCGATTGGAATTAGATTTCGATTGGATTTGGATTTGGATTTGGATTTGGATTTGGATTTGGATTTTGATTTGGATTTGGATTTTGATTTTGATTTTGATTTTGATTTTGATTTTGATTTTGATTTTATATCTATTATATATCTATTTTTTTTTATATATCTATCGATTTTATATATCTATTTTCAGCAACTGCAAAAACCATGATGGAAAAGCTAGCTGCTAAACAACCGAGGCTGGTCAATCGCTCTAGGCCATTGCTGCTTCAGGACAACGCTAGATCACACACTGCACAACAGACGGCTACCAAATCAGAGGAGCTTTAATTAGAATGTCTTAGACATCCACCGTACTCTCCGGACCTTGCTCCAACAGATTACCATTTTTTTCGCAATTTGGATAACTACTTGCAAGGAAATAAATTCAACTCCGATGGGGCAGTACAAAGATTATATTGATTCCCACCGGAATGGTTTTTTTACTAAGGGGATCAATGAACTACCTATGAGATGGCAAAAGTGCATACATAGCAAAGGTACATACTTTGATTAATTAAATATATTTCATTAAAAAAAAACGACTTTATGTTCCTTCCATAGGAAACGCCAATTTCATATGTAAGGACCTAATATATAAAGTTTAAGAGTTTATTTGTTGTTGTTTCTTTGAGAATAAGATAGTCCATTTATTTAGGAAGGATAGGCTATAACATCACGGTGAAATTTATTAAAAAACTACTAAAAAATTGTTCCACTCTAAAAGTTCTACATAAAAGTCCACGACAGCCAGCATATATCTTTTAAGTTTAACTCACATTAACCATTTTTATGGGTGACAAAACATTATAATAAGGTTCTAATCATTCCACACTGGCAATTGCTAGTCTTATTATATTTTCCAACATATGGTTAGGAAACTACATTTTGCAAGGATAGAGAAAAAGTAGAGCTCGTCTATTGTTTTGCCCCGTAACCGAAGTATCATCAGATTTGATTGGATTTGATTTCATTTGATTGGATTTGATTGGAATTGATTGGATTGGATTGGATTGGATTGGATTGGATCGGATCGGATCGGATCGGATCGGATCGGATCAGATCGGATCGGATCGGATCGGATCGGATCGGATCGGATCGGATCGGATCGGATTGGATTTGATTGGATTTGATTGAATTTGATTTGATTGGATTTGATTGAATTTGATTTGATTGGATTTCGATTGGATTTCGATTGGATTTGGATTTGGATTTGGATTTGGATTTGGATTTGGATTTGGATTTGGATTTGGATTTGGATTTGGATTTGGATTTGGATTTGGATTTGGATTTGGATTTGGATTTGGATTTGGATTTGGATTTGGATTTGGATTTGGATTTGGATTTGGATTTGGATTTGGATTTGGATTTGGATTTGGATTTGGATTTGGATTTGGATTTGGATTTTGATTTTGATTTTGATTTTGATTTTGATTTTGATTTTGATTTTGATTTTGATTTTGATTTTGATTTTGATTTTGATTTTGATTTTGATTTTGATTTTGATTTTGATTTTGGCTTTGATTTTGGCTTTGGCTTTGGCTTTGGCTTTGGCTTTGGCTTTGGCTTTGGCTTTGACTTTGGATTTGGATTTGGATTTGGATTTGGATTTGGATTTGGATTTGGATTTGGATTTGGATTTGGATTTGGATTTGGATTTGGATTTGGATTTGGATTTGGATTTGGATTTGGATTTGGATTTGGATTTGGATTTGGATTTGGATTTGGATTTGGATTTGGATTTGGATTTGGATTTGGATTTGGATTTGGATTTGGATTTGGATTTGGATTTGGATTTGGATTTGGATTTGGATTTGGATTTGGATTTGGATTTGGATTTGGATTTGGATTTGGATTTGGATTTGGATTTGGATTTGGATTTGGATTTGGATTTGGATTTGGATTTGGATTTGGATTTGGATTTGGATTTGGATTTGGATTTGGATTTGGATTTGGATTTGGATTTGGATTTGGATTTGGATTTGGATTTGGATTTGGATTTGGATTTGGATTTGGATTTGGATTTGGATTTGGATTTGGATTTGGATTTGGATTTTGATTTTGATTTTGATTTTGATTTTGATTTTGATTTTGATTTTGATTTTGATTTTGATTTTGATTTTGATTTTATATCTATTATATATCTATTTTTTTTTATATATCTATCGATTTTATATATCTATTGTCAGCAACTGCAAACCATGATGGAAAAGCTAGCTGCTAAACAAACGAGGCTGGTCTATCGCTCTAGGCCACTGCTGCTTCAGGACAACGTTAGACCACACACCGCACAACAGACGGCTACAAAATCAGAGGAGCTTTAATTAGAATGTCTTAGACATCCACCGTACTCTCCGGACCTTGCGCCAACAGATTACCATTTTTTTCGCAATTTGGATAACTATTTGCAAGGAAATAAATTCAACTCCGATAGGGCAGTCCAAAGATTTAATTGATTCCCGCCCGAATGGTTTTTTTACTAAGGGGATCAATGAACTACCTATGAGATGGCAAAAGTGCATACATAGCAATGGTACATACTTTGATTAATTAAATATATTTCATTAAAAAAAAAACGACTTTATGTTCCTTCCATAGAAACTGCCAATTTCATATGTAAGGACCTAATATATAAAGTTGAAGAGTTTGTTTGTTTGAACGCGCTAATCTCAGAAACTACTGCACCAATTTTAAAAATTCTTTGAGAATAAGATAGTCCATTTATTTAGGAAGGATAGGCTATAACATCACGGTGAAATTTATTAAAAAACTACTAAAAAATTGTTCCACTCTAAAAGTTCTAAATAAAAGTCCACGACAGCCAGCATATATCTTTTAAGTTTAACTCACATTAACCATTTTTATGGGTGACAAAACATTATAATAAGGTTCTAATCATTCCACACTGGCAATTGCTAGTCTTATTATATTTTCCAACATATGGTTAGGAAACTACATTTTGCAAGGATAGAGAAAAAGTAGAGCTCGTCTATTGTTTTGCCCCGTAACCGAAGTATCATCAGATTTGATTGGATTTGATTGGATTTGATTTCATTTGATTGGATTTGATTGGAATTGATTGGATTGGATTGGATTGGATCGGATCGGATCGGATCGGATCGGATCGGATCGGATCGGATCGGATCGGATCGGATCGGATCGGATCGGATCGGATCGGATCGGATCGGATCGGATCGGATCGGATCGGATCGGATCGGATCGGATCGGATCGGATCGGATCGGATCGGATTGGATCGGATTGGATTGGATTTGATTGGATTTGATTGAATTTGATTTGATTGGATTTCGATTGGATTTCGATTGGAATTGGATTTCGATTGGATTTGGATTTGGATTTGGATTTGGATTTGGATTTGGATTTTGATTTGGATTTGGATTTTGATTTTGATTTTGATTTTGATTTTGATTTTGATTTTGATTTTGATTTTGATTTTATATCTATTATATATCTATTTTTTTTTATATATCTATCGATTTTATATATCTATTTTCAGCAACTGCAAAAACCATGATGGAAAAGCTAGCTGCTAAACAACCGAGGCTGGTCAATCGCTCTAGGCCATTGCTGCTTCAGGACAACGCTAGATCACACACTGCACAACAGACGGCTACCAAATCAGAGGAGCTTTAATTAGAATGTCTTAGACATCCACCGTACTCTCCGGACCTTGCTCCAACAGATTACCATTTTTTTCGCAATTTGGATAACTACTTGCAAGGAAATAAATTCAACTCCGATGGGGCAGTACAAAGATTATATTGATTCCCACCGGAATGGTTTTTTTACTAAGGGGATCAATGAACTACCTATGAGATGGCAAAAGTGCATACATAGCAAAGGTACATACTTTGATTAATTAAATATATTTCATTAAAAAAAAACGACTTTATGTTCCTTCCATAGGAAACGCCAATTTCATATGTAAGGACCTAATATATAAAGTTTAAGAGTTTATTTGTTGTTGTTTCTTTGAGAATAAGATAGTCCATTTATTTAGGAAGGATAGGCTATAACATCACGGTGAAATTTATTAAAAAACTACTAAAAAATTGTTCCACTCTAAAAGTTCTACATAAAAGTCCACGACAGCCAGCATATATCTTTTAAGTTTAACTCACATTAACCATTTTTATGGGTGACAAAACATTATAATAAGGTTCTAATCATTCCACACTGGCAATTGCTAGTCTTATTATATTTTCCAACATATGGTTAGGAAACTACATTTTGCAAGGATAGAGAAAAAGTAGAGCTCGTCTATTGTTTTGCCCCGTAACCGAAGTATCATCAGATTTGATTGGATTTGATTGGATTTGATTTCATTTGATTGGATTTGATTGGAATTGATTGGATTGGATTGGATTGGATCGGATCGGATCGGATCGGATCGGATCGGATCGGATCGGATCGGATCGGATCGGATCGGATCGGATCGGATCGGATCGGATCGGATCGGATCGGATCGGATCGGATCGGATCGGATCGGATCGGATCGGATCGGATCGGATCGGATCGGATCGGATCGGATCGGATCGGATTGGATCGGATTGGATTGGATTTGATTGGATTTGATTGAATTTGATTTGATTGGATTTCGATTGGATTTCGATTGGAATTGGATTTCGATTGGATTTGGATTTGGATTTGGATTTGGATTTGGATTTGGATTTTGATTTGGATTTGGATTTTGATTTTGATTTTGATTTTGATTTTGATTTTGATTTTATATCTATTATATATCTATTTTTTTTTATATATCTATCGATTTTATATATCTATTTTCAGCAACTGCAAAAACCATGATGGAAAAGCTAGCTGCTAAACAACCGAGGCTGGTCAATCGCTCTAGGCCATTGCTGCTTCAGGACAACGCTAGATCACACACTGCACAACAGACGGCTACCAAATCAGAGGAGCTTTAATTAGAATGTCTTAGACATCCACCGTACTCTCCGGACCTTGCTCCAACAGATTACCATTTTTTTCGCAATTTGGATAACTACTTGCAAGGAAATAAATTCAACTCCGATGGGGCAGTACAAAGATTATATTGATTCCCACCGGAATGGTTTTTTTACTAAGGGGATCAATGAACTACCTATGAGATGGCAAAAGTGCATACATAGCAAAGGTACATACTTTGATTAATTAAATATATTTCATTAAAAAAAAACGACTTTATGTTCCTTCCATAGGAAACGCCAATTTCATATGTAAGGACCTAATATATAAAGTTTAAGAGTTTATTTGTTGTTGTTTCTTTGAGAATAAGATAGTCCATTTATTTAGGAAGGATAGGCTATAACATCACGGTGAAATTTATTAAAAAACTACTAAAAAATTGTTCCACTCTAAAAGTTCTACATAAAAGTCCACGACAGCCAGCATATATCTTTTAAGTTTAACTCACATTAACCATTTTTATGGGTGACAAAACATTATAATAAGGTTCTAATCATTCCACACTGGCAATTGCTAGTCTTATTATATTTTCCAACATATGGTTAGGAAACTACATTTTGCAAGGATAGAGAAAAAGTAGAGCTCGTCTATTGTTTTGCCCCGTAACCGAAGTATCATCAGATTTGATTGGATTTGATTTCATTTGATTGGATTTGATTGGAATTGATTGGATTGGATTGGATTGGATTGGATTGGATCGGATCGGATCGGATCGGATCGGATCGGATCGGATCAGATCGGATCGGATCGGATCGGATCGGATCGGATCGGATCGGATTGGATTTGATTGGATTTGATTGAATTTGATTTGATTGGATTTGATTGAATTTGATTTGATTGGATTTCGATTGGATTTCGATTGGATTTGGATTTGGATTTGGATTTGGATTTGGATTTGGATTTGGATTTGGATTTGGATTTGGATTTGGATTTGGATTTGGATTTGGATTTGGATTTGGATTTGGATTTGGATTTGGATTTGGATTTGGATTTGGATTTGGATTTGGATTTGGATTTGGATTTGGATTTGGATTTGGATTTGGATTTGGATTTGGATTTGGATTTGGATTTGGATTTGGATTTGGATTTGGATTTGGATTTGGATTTGGATTTGGATTTGGATTTGGATTTGGATTTGGATTTGGATTTGGATTTGGATTTGGATTTGGATTTGGATTTGGATTTGGATTTGGATTTGGATTTGGATTTGGATTTGGATTTGGATTTGGATTTGGATTTGGATTTTGATTTTGATTTTGATTTTGATTTTGATTTTGATTTTGATTTTGATTTTGATTTTGATTTTGATTTTGATTTTGATTTTGATTTTGATTTTGATTTTGATTTTGATTTTGATTTTGATTTTGATTTTGATTTTGATTTTGATTTTGATTTTGGCTTTGATTTTGGCTTTGGCTTTGGCTTTGGCTTTGGCTTTGGCTTTGGCTTTGGCTTTGGCTTTGGCTTTGACTTTGGATTTGGATTTGGATTTGGATTTGGATTTGGATTTGGATTTGGATTTGGATTTGGATTTGGATTTGGATTTGGATTTGGATTTGGATTTGGATTTGGATTTGGATTTGGATTTGGATTTGGATTTGGATTTGGATTTGGATTTGGATTTGGATTTGGATTTGGATTTGGATTGTGATTGTGATTGTGATTGTGATTGTGATTGTGATTGTGATTGTGATTGTGATTGTGATTGTGATTGTGATTGTGATTGTGATTGTGATTGTGATTGTGATTGTGATTGTGATTGTGATTGTGATTGTGATTGTGATTGTGATTGTGATTGTGATTGTGATTGTGATTGTGATTGTGATTGTGATTGTGATTGTGATTGTGATTGTGATTGTGATTGTGATTGTGATTGTGATTGTGATTGTGATTGTGATTGTGATTGTGATTGTGATTGTGATTGTGATTGTGATTGTGATTGTGATTGTGATTGTGATTGTGATTGTGATTGTGATTGTGATTGTGATTGTGATTGTGATTGTGATTGTGATTGTGATTGTGATTGTGATTGTGATTGTGATTGTGATTGTGATTGTGATTGTGATTGTGATTTTGATTTGGATTTGGATTTGGATTTGGATTTGGATTTGGATTTGGATTTGGATTTGGATTTGGATTTGGATTTGGATTTGGATTTGGATTTGGATTTGGATTTGGATTTGGATTTGGATTTGGATTTGGATTTGGATTTGGATTTGGATTTGGATTTGGATTTGGATTTGGATTTGGATTTGGATTTGGATTTGGATTTGGATTTGGATTTGGATTTGGATTTGGATTTGGATTTGGATTTGGATTTGGATTTGGATTTGGATTTGGATTTGGATTTGGATTTGGATTTGGATTTGGATTTGGATTTGGATTTGGATTTGGATTTGGATTTGGATTTGGATTTGGATTTGGATTTGGATTTGGATTTGGATTTGGATTTGGATTTGGATTTGGATTTGGATTTGGATTTGGATTTGGATTTGGATTTGGATTTGGATTTGGATTTGGATTTGGATTTGGATTTGGATTTGGATTTGGATTTGGATTTGGATTTGGATTTGGATTTGGATTTGGATTTGGATTTGGATTTGGATTTGGATTTGGATTTGGATTTGGATTTGGATTTGGATTTGGATTTGGATTTGGATTTGGATTTGGATTTGGATTTGGATTTGGATTTGGATTTGGATTTGGATTTGGATTTGGATTTGGATTTGGATTTGGATTTGGATTTGGATTTGGATTTGGATTTGGATTTGGATTTGGATTTGGATTTGGATTTGGATTTGGATTTTGATTTTGATTTTGATTTTGATTTTGATTTTGATTTTGATTTCGATTTCGATTTCGATTTCGATTTCGATTTCGATTTCGATTTCGATTTCGATTTCGATTTCGATTTCGATTTCGATTTCGATTTCGATTTCGATTTCGATTTCGATTTCGATTTCGATTTCGATTTCGATTTCGATTTCGATTTCGATTTCGATTTCGATTTCGATTTCGATTTCGATTTCGATTTCGATTTCGATTTCGATTTCGATTTCGATTTCGATTTCGATTTGATTTTGATTTTGATTTTGATTTTGATTTTGATTTTGATTTTGATTTTGATTTTGATTTTGATTTTGATTTTGATTTTGATTTTGATTTTGATTTTGATTTTGGCTTTGGCTTTGGCTTTGGCTTTGACTTTGGAATTGGAATTGGTATTGGAATTCGAATTCGTATTGGAATTGGAATTGGAATTGGAAATGATTTTGATTTGGATTTGGATTTGGATTTGGATTTGGATTTGGATTTGGCTTTGGATTTGGATTTGGATTTGGATTTGGATTTGGATTTGGATTTGGATTTGGCTTTGGATTTGGATTTGGATTTTGATTTGGATTTGGATTTGGATTTGGATTTGGATTTTGTTTTTGGCTTTGGCTTTGGCGTTGGCGTTGGCTTTGGCTTTGACTTTGGAATTGGAATTGGTATTGGAACTCGAATTGGAATTGGAATTGGAAATGATTTTGATTTGGATTTGGATTTGGCTTTGGATTTGGCTTTGGATTTGGATTTGGATTTGGATTTGGATTTGGATTTGGATTTGGATTTGGATTTGGATTTGGATTTGGATTTGGATTTGGATTTGGATTTGGATTTGGATTTGGATTTGGATTTGGATTTGGATTTGGATTTGGATTTGGATTTGGATTTGGATTTGGATTTGGATTTTGATTTTGATTTTGATTTTGATTTTGATTTTGATTTTGATTTTGATTTTGATTTTGATTTTGATTTTGATTTTGATTTTGATTTTGATTTTGATTTTGATTTTGATTTTGATTTTGATTTTGATTTTGATTTTGATTTTGATTTTGATTTTGATTTTGATTTTGATTTTGATTTTGATTTTGATTTTGATTTTGATTTTGATTTTGATTTTGATTTTGATTTTGATTTTGATTTTGATTTTGATTTTGATTTTGATTTTGATTTTGATTTTGATTTTGATTTTGATTTTGATTTTGATTTTGATTTTGATTTTGATTTTGATTTTGATTTTGATTTTGATTTTGATTTTGATTTTGATTTTGATTTTGATTTTGATTTTGATTTTGATTTTGATTTTGATTTTGATTTTGATTTTGATTTTGATTTTGATTTTGATTTTGATTTTGATTTTGATTTTGATTTTGATTTTGATTTTGATTTTGATTTTGATTTTGATTTTGATTTTGATTTTGATTTTGATTTTGATTTTGATTTTGATTTTGATTTTGATTTTGATTTTGATTTTATATCTATTATATATCTATTTTTTTTTATATATCTATCGATTTTATATATCTACTAGCGGCCTGTAAATGTTCACTTAAATTACATGCTGTAAACGGCCATATTGATCTATATTAAATCAACTATTAATTTAAGGTACTTAATTGGATAAGGATTAATGCTGTTTTGTATAAGAATTGCTTCAAAAATAAGGCATTATTTTTCGTAAAAAGTAAACGACAAAAAATGCTTTAGTGGGTTATCCATAAGCGATAGACATATACCATCGCGGACTTTTCTGTAGACCTTTTCAATGTGTACAAAT
The DNA here is from genome assembly GCA_947086495.1 of Morpho achilles. Taxonomy (NCBI): domain Eukaryota; kingdom Metazoa; phylum Arthropoda; class Insecta; order Lepidoptera; family Nymphalidae; genus Morpho; species Morpho achilles. The sequence continues at coordinate 5,941,254 of CAMTZB010000012.1, read as the reverse complement.
ACTTAGTACATTATTTTGATAAATTTCGTAGGGTTTAGCCTGCGTTTGCAATGTAAGCGGAAAAAATGTAATTATTTACGACATCACATTAGAAACCTCAAAAATTACAGTATTTCTCTACTCCATATTGAATGTTATTAGACATGTAAACCTTCCTCTAAAATCACTCTATCTATTAAAAAAAAAACCGCATCAAAATCAAAAATAGTTTTAAAGATAGAAGCATACATAGGGATATACGGACATAGGGACAGACAGAGAATGCGACTTTGTTTTATACTATGTAGTAATATTATTTATTTTTACAATTGATTAGACAATGTCTTTACATACAACATTCATAGCTTTCTTATCATTAGACAATATAAACTTGAAAGAAGGACATTTAGTTGCGCCTCCGGTCGCTGCTAAATTCGAAGTGCTTATAGGTCGAAGCGCGGCCTCCTCGCGGGATTTTAAATCTGTAATATCTCTGATAATGTTCACTTCAATTACATGCTGTAAACGGCAATATTGATCTATATTAAATCAATAATTTATTTAAGGTACTCAATTGGATAAGGATTAATGCTGTATTGAATTGCTTTGAACATAAGGCATCATTTTTCGTAAAAAGTAAATGAAAAAAACTGCTATTGTGGGTTATCCATAAGAGATAGATATATACCATCGCGGACTTTTCTGTAGACCTTTTTAAGGTGTACAAATACTTAGTACATCATTTTGATAAATCTCGTAGGGTTTAGCCTGCGTTTGCAATGTAAGCGGAAAAAAATGTAATTATTTACAAAAACCTCAAAAAGTACAGTATTTCTCTACTTCGTATTGAATGTTATTATACGTACAAACCTTCCTCTGGAATCACTCTATCTATTAAAAAAACCGCATCAAAATCGGTTGCGTAGTTTTAAAGTTTTATGCGTACATACGGAAATATGGACTTTGTTTTATAATATGTAGTGATTGTCAGCAACTGCAAACCATGATGGAAAAGCTAGCTGCCAAACAACCGAGGCTGGTCAATCGCTCTAGGCCACTGCTGCTTCAGGACAACGCTAGACCACACACTGCACAACAGACGGCTACCAAATCAGAGGAGCTTTAATTAGAATGTCTTAGACATCCACCGTACTCTCCGGACCTTGCTCCAACAGATTACCATTTTTTTCGCAATTTGGATAACTACTTGCAAGGAAATAAATTCAACTCCGATGGGGCAGTCCAAAGATTTTATTGATTCCCGCCCGAATGTTTTTTTTACTAAGGGGATCAATGAACTACCTATGAGATGGCAAAAGTGCATACATAGCAATGGTACATACTTTGATTAATTAAATATATTTCATTAAAAAAAAACGACTTTATGTTCCTTCCATAGAAACTGCCAATTTCATATGTAATAATATCCAATATGTAATCCAATATATAAAGTTGAAGAGTTTGTTTGTTTGAACGCGCTAATCTCAGAAACTACTGCACCAATTTAAAAAATTCTTTGAGAATAAGATAGTCCATTTATTTAGGAAGGATAGGCTATAACATCACGGTGAAATTTATTAAAAAACTACTTAAAAATTGTTCCACTCTAAAAGTTCTAAATAAAAGTCCACGACAGCATATATCTTTTAAGTTTAACTCACATTAACCATTTTTATGGGTGTCAAAACATTATAATAAGGTTCCAATCATTCCACACTGGCGATTGCTAGTCATTATATTTTCCAACATATGGTTAGGGAACTACATTTTGCAAGGATAGAGAAAAGGTAGAGCTCGTCTATTGTTTTGCCCCGTAAGCGAAGTATCATCAGATTTGATTGGATTTGATTGGATTTGATTTGATTTGATTGGATTTGATTTGATTTGATTGGATTTGATTGGATTTGATTGGATTTGATTGGATTTGATTGGATTTGATTGGATTGGATTGGATTGGATTGGATTGGATTGGATTGGATTGGATTGGATTGGATTGAATTGGATTGGATTGGATTGGATTGGATTTGATTGGATTGGATTGGATTGGATTGGATTTGATTGGATTTGATTGGATTTGATTGAATTTGATTTGATTGGATTTTGATTGGAATTGGATTTAGATTGAAATTGGATTTCGATTGGAATTGGATATCGATTGGAATTGGAATTGGATTTGGATTTGGATTGGATTGGATTTGGATTTGGATTGGATTGGATTTGGATTGGATTTGGATTGGATTGGATTGGATTGGATTTGGATTGGATCGGATCGGATCGGATTCGGGTTCGGGTTCTGGTTCTGGTTCTGGTTCTGGTTCTGGTTCTGGTTCTGGTTCTGGTTCTGGTTCTGGTTCTGGTTCTGGTTCTGGTTCTGGTTCTGGTTCTGGTTCTGGTTCTGGTTCTGGTTCTGGTTCTGGTTCTGGTTCTGGTTCTGGTTCTGGTTCTGGTTCTGGTTCTGGTTCTGGTTCTGGTTCTGGTTCTGGTTCTGGTTCTGGTTCTGGTTCTGGTTCTGGTTCTGGTTCTGGTTCTGGTTCTGGTTCTGGTTCTGGTTCTGGTTCTGGTTCTGGTTCTGGTTCTGGTTCTGGTTCTGGTTCTGGTTCTGGTTCTGGTTCTGGTTCTGGTTCTGGTTCTGGTTCTGGTTCTGGTTCTGGTTCTGGTTCTGGTTCTGGTTCTGGTTCTGGTTCTGGTTCTGGTTCTGATTCTGATTCTGATTCTGATTTTGATTTTGATTTTGATTTTATGTCTATTATATATCTATTTTTTTATATTTCTATCGATTTTATATATCTATTGTCAGCAACTGCAAACCATGATGGAAAAGCTAGCTGCTAAACAACCGAGGCTGGTCAATCGCTCTAGGCCACTGCTGCTTCAGGACAACGCTAGACCACACACTGCACAACAGACGGCTACCAAATCAGAGAAGCTTTAATTAGAATGTTTTAGACATCCACCGTACTCTCCGGACCTTGCTCCAACAGATTACCATTTTTTTCGCAATTTGGATAACTGCTAATCTCAATAACTACTGAACCAATTTTAAAAATACTTTGAGAATAAGATAGTCCATTTATTTAAGAAGCATAGGCTACAACATCACGGTGAAATTTATTAAAAAACTACTAAAAAATTGTTCCACTCTAAAAGTTCTAAATAAAAGTCCACGACAGCATATATCTTTTAAGTTTAACTCACATTAACCATTTTTATGGGTGTCAAAACATTATAATAAGGTTCCAATCATTCCACACTGGCGATTGCTAGTCTTATTATATTTTCCAACATATGGTTAGGGAACTACATTTTGCAAGGATAGAGAAAAGGTAGAGCTCGTCTATTGTTTTGCCCCGTAACCGAAGTATCATCAGGAGATAGACTCCACGACAAAATCGTAAAGTGAATCCCTCATTCAAAAGTAATAATATTTTTTTGGCTATAATCTGCGATCATGTAAAATAGAAAATATATATGTAAATGTAAATGTAGAGTGGACTATCCGTTTTCATGCCTGATACATCGAATCGAAGCATCAGGAGATAGACACCACGACTAAAATACTGCTTGATTGAATGCAAAATTGATGCTTCTGTTTCGGAATGCGATTTATTAATTAGTGTTTAACTAGTTGACATAAATGTTTGAGTGCTAATGTTTATAATGACATTTGTCTCAGTGAGACGACCTGATTGCGGACGTCGTGGTCGACTTGTCGCGTACAAAATCTGGCAACGCTGTCTCTATGAAGTAGCGCTTGCCTATTGTATGAAACAAGACATCTTTCTCGCACATTCAGAGCAAATTAAACTACTTGAACAACAAATTCAGGGATAGCCGTTCCTTAACAAAAACCTGGTCCTTACAACTGTGTAACATATGCGTTTTTCGTACATATTTAAAATTTGCTCGAGCGGTTAAATACGAGAGTGGGGAGCGTCATTTTAACAATTGTTAAGTTTGTGGAGGTGAATGTGTGCAGTGCTTGTGTATTGTTGTGTTATCAGTGTCGGGTAGTGCATGAGTTCTCACAAATTATGCATATATCAGGTATGAGAACGAATAGTACACTCTACATTTAGCATTACATATATTTTGTTTTATCGCGGATTATAGCAAAATAATATTCTCATTAGTTTCGAATGAGGAATTCGATAAAAGAAAGAAAGAAGAGAAATTTTTGTACCAAATTTTTAGCTTTAAGTACGAGTAAAAACATGTATGTAGCATTTTTTTTAATATTCACGTTCCATTAGGTTCCCTTACAAAGGCAGTTAATTAAGAACCAAATGAACTGTCACTCGCTTTAAGTGACGTAATCGTTTCCAGGCGGAATTTTAATACCGAAAACTCTTCGCGACTCAGCGGACTGCGAATAAAAGGGAGCGCGGAATTAATTAGTATAGAATTATGAAAACAAATGAATAAATTAATATTACGTTGAATGTAGCGTGAGGTATTGAGTCGGATTCATTTATTGTTTGTCTTTTGTTGCTTTCACACGAATGTTATGATTTGAGTTGACTTTTGACAGGTTTATAAATTATGACGCAAAAGGAACTTTGTATTAAATATGAGTACCTTGGGTAACCGAGCCTTGATCGTTAATTTTTTAAAAAATGATGTAAAAAAATTAAAAAAATTGAAAAGAAAAATATAAAAATAGTAGGGCAGGTGGGACTCGATCCTAAGTATTTTCACCTCTCTAGACCGCCTGTTCCCCAAATGAACTACAATAACTTGTGATTGTATTCAACGTAAATTAAAAAAAAAATTTAGACCCCTAAAACAGGGATAAAACGAATTTTTTTTTAAATTAAACTTATCTAGATCGATTTTTCTCCCCCAAAACTGAATGAAAAAAAACCCCACCTACATGCTGAATTTCAGGAAAATCGTTGGAGCCGTTTCCAAGACCGTTTCCATACAAGATTACCTCATTTAAATATTAAAGATACAACTTACTAGCTATTAACGTTCACTTTTATTGCAAGGAATTTAATAAATAGCTGGCTGGACGCCTATGCCGGCAATAGTCACATCCCCTACTTCAACTGCTTGAGCGGTAGAGGCGCGAGAGAGGTATGACGTGATCGATGGTTGGCCATGACGGCTAGAGTCACACCCCCCACTCTGAGGGCGTGATCAGTAGTGGCTGTGAAGATGTGAGGTGATGGCTGGCTAGCCATAACGATGACAGTCACATCCCCAGTGCGATCAGCGTGATCAGAAGTGGCAGGATGTAACGTAACAGCTACATCGTCCATGCCGATGCCGTGATCGGTAGCAGAAGGATGTGACGTCACTGCTGCATTTCATTGGCTGACAGACATCGCTGTAGTACTATTTCATTGGCTGGCTGGCACAGCGCTCTGTCATATCAGCTTGTTACAAAATAGTCGTAAGAAAGCTTCGAGTTTCTTAGCAATGGATCGAGTTATGCTTTATATAACGATCAAAAAATATTGTGGCCACAAACACGCGACTAAAGTTTTTTTTACAGGGCAGGAGCTTCTTTTTTTACCCCTTCAACACAATTTACATTAAACGGTAATGTACTAATCTTAAACCTTTCGGAAGAATTTCACTACCTTTTAGTAAAAACCGTACGAAAATCTGTAAAGTAGATTTAGAAGGTATAATTTATGTAGAAGTAGACACTAGGATAGCTTTGGGGACTTTCAAATCAAATCACACAAAAATAATCTTTATTTCAATAAGCTCTTTCAAGCACTTTTGAATCGTCAAGTATCAATATGATTTATGAAGCTACAACTGGTTCGGAATGATGCTCTTACCGAGATGAACCATAAAAGAAACTCGGCGGTCAATCTTTTAAACGTTTTCAATTTTACATTATTAAACCGCAGTCTTGTATGAACTGAAACGTTTGTTTTATAATAATTGTAGATATAGATTCCTACTCTAACTTACAAGCTTTATACTTTGTTTCTACCTTCAGTAAAAATGGTTGTAACAAAATATATAGGAATAGAGCGATGATTCCTGTGCAATGGAGTCAAGATTTCATCCAATTCACAACAATTAGCGCTCTAGCGGAACCAGGGTAGCTATTAAACTCTAATTACCAACGAGATAAGTCGAGCGTAAAACTCATAGAGAACTACACAACAAAGCAGTATGGGGGCTGTTTACAAATTAATTCACGGTACATGTTCTGGAGCAAATATCTAAAGTTAAATTTATTAATCACTGGTTTGCAAAATGAAGGTTTGATAACAGTTACTAAACGTGCAATTTAGTCAGGGATACTTATACATTTTTATACAATTTTCGCCCCATGATATTTTAATAATAAGAAAATTGGGCTAATGAATAGATTTTTAATAATTAACTACTACTAAAAATGTGGTGGATTTCTCCATTCTAAAAGCAGAGTTATAAAAGACTTAGTAACAGTGAGGTTATGAACTTCTTCACTACATAGTATAAAACAAAGTCGCATTCTTTGTTTGTCCCTATATCCCTATGTATGCTTAAATCTTTAAAACTACGCAACAGATTTTGATGCGGTTTTTTTTAATGGATAGAGTGATTCGAGAGGAAGGTTTATATGTATTTCATTCAATACGGAGTAGAGAAATTCTGTAATTTTGAGCTGTCTAATGTGATGTCGTAAATAATTATTTTTTTCCACTTACATTGCAAACGCAAAAGTGAACATTTTCGGAGATATTACAGATTTAGAATGCCGTGAGGAGGCCGCGCTTCACCCTATAGCACTTCACATTTAGCAGCTATATGTCGTTCTTTCAAGAGTTTGTTTAGTGACATGAAAGCTGTGAATGTTGTATATAAAGACATTCTGTAATTAATTGTAGAAATATAATACATAGGGAAAAATGTAAAAATAAATAAGCAAATATGTACTATATGAATTTAGATATTCCAAAGATAGCAGGAAATCTTCTTGGTATAGGGAGAGAGAAATTGTTTTTCTCCAAATTTAACGTTTGTGGGCCATGGCAGTAATGAATAAATCAAAACTACTGGATCGATTTTGATAATTTTTTTTCACTGAGTGACATGGGCTATATATTTTATACCCGTGCGAAGCAGGGGCAGGCCGCTAGTAAATGATAAACAGCTGATTTTTGAAGTATGGCAGGTATTTTTAAAAGCTTTTATTCAACTTGCAATATATTTGTGTAAAGGTGGAATCTTGCAAATTAAATTTGACCCACTCGATGAGAGATGCATACTTCCGCCGCTTGCCAGATTCGGCCAATATAGATATTCTATTATTACTTTGTATTGCGTATTACAATTTTTTAATTAAAATTGTAAGTGTATATTCCATTGAAGTCGGATAACGGTGTTTTGGTGTAGAGTGGGGTAGGTTAGTTGTTGGTGTCAAGTGACATTTGGCTGGGGCAACCCTTTGCCTATGTTACGGACAGAAAGTAAGTTTATTTATTTATTTTTTCTTTATTTATAGATTTGTCACCATATGTGAGTATGTCATTCTGTTACATAAACTTATAGTAAATTCATTCTAAGACTAGTGTAATGCTCATTTCCTATACCTAAAATAAGCATTACACAATTTGTAAATATTTTTTGCACCTCTACTTAGCAGGGACGCCAAAATGGTTATAAAATCAAATACAGAAAAAACACAATCAACATTAATAAGTAAATCCCGTCTGGCTTTCTCATTCCGGACTCACTTCAAAAATTAATTTATTTATGTACTTTACGTATTATTAAGATAGACTTTCTCTTACTTGACTATTCAGTTGAAGAGAGGGATGCCTAATTTTTCGCACAAAGAATCAGCCTGGCGATTAAATCAAATCAAATCGGAATAATCTTTATTTAAATATTCTTTTGTAAGACCTTTTGAATCGCATGGATCCATATGATTAAGCAATTGGCGTTGAGCAATGAGTTTCTATTTAAAACTTATGTCTTAATGATTTTTGCAATTTGTCACACGCGTTTTCGCTAAGCGATACATTGTGAGTAAACCTGCATTTTCTGAAATATTCGTTACTATGTGTCCTACCAATCCGCATTCCCTTCTCTCCAAATAAGGAGATAAGAGGATTATGCCCAGCCGTGGGATAGTAACAGATATAATACATAATGTATTTAATAATACATTATATATCTGTTACTATCCCACTAAAATTTAATTTCGTTTGCGTGGACTGTTTTCGCTTGATAGGTTGATAATAGATGGCGCTTTTCAATGTCATGGTGTATAAGGAATAATTGTGCCAAATTTTATCAATATTGGTTCAGCGGATTCGCCGTGAGAGAGAAACTAACATACATCCATACTCACAAACTTTCGCATTTATAATATTAGTAGGAAGTAGGATGAGTAAGATTTATAAAAATGAATATTTGTCTGTATGTCTCGTATAGATTTCGAAACGGCTGGACCGACTTTAATGGAATTTTTAGATAATCTTTTTATTGACCTAGCGGATGTTTCTGTAAAGATTGGCGGCGACCGGAAGATTTTTTCAACTGTTGTCTGTTTCGAGGGAAATTCGAAATCAAATTTAGCTACAGCATCGCCTAGCCTTACAGCTAGTATTAACAAAATTTTAAAATAATTAAACTTTACTTTTTAAAATTTATATTTTCAATAGAGTACGTATTTGTTAAATTTCTTTACATGGAGCATCGACAATGTACAAAACACATTTAGTACATCAAATACGCTCCGACAAGTTCGCATGAGTACATAATTATACAAATGACGGCGACATTTCACCCTCAGCCCTTGCGAACTAAGGCGAGGGAAAAAATTTTCATTATACACGTAACGTGATGGCGGATTTAGACGCCAGACTTTATTTTGGAAATCAATTCAAGTTTTAAAGAAAAAAGCTTAAAAATCAAGGCCCAATAGACACTGTGACTATTTTTCTACAAAGTTTTTTTACTTTAGTTTATTTATAAACTAAAGACAATAAATATTTTACTAAAATAATAAATATCTGTGATAATGCTTGCGATATATATTTTTTTACACAAAGTAGTTTAAGAAATCGTAGATACTGTTACTAAATAGTTCAGTATTTAAAACTTTTATAAATATTATCATCATTCTCCTCCTGCCTTTATCCCACTCAAAGTGGGGGCGACACAACATGTTATAAACATGTTGTACCTACCATAATTTGGCTAGGTATTTTACGAGCGGCCGCCTGCTGACGTCAACATACCTTAGTCATATTTTACACTTTGGTTCGAAAGAAGGTGGTTTATTCTACTCAATCGGATACCAAACGATGGGTCAACTTACCTTAGTCGCCTTTTACGACACCTCGGTAAGAAATGATCATGGTCTATTCTATTCAAAATAAATCCAGCACACTTCTTTAAATTATCTAATACATGTATATATATCTATTTTCGGAATCTCGGAAACGGCTCCTAAGATCTTGCTGAAATTCGGTTTTGGGGGGGGGCACCTCGATCTAAGTATGTTTTATTTAAAAAATCATTTTATCCCAGTTTTTAGACATTAAAAAAATACTACAATTTACATTGAATATATAAAACACTATTTTTGCCGTTAATTGTCAAGTTGGCGTAGCTTATTCGGGGAACGGGTGGTCGCGAGAAATGAAAATACCTAGGACCGAGCCCCACTTATCCTATTATTTTTTTTAGTTTCTTTTTTCATTTTGTAAAAGATTACCTAGCAAGACTCGGTCGAATATGAACTATAATATGGAGGATAATAAGGATGGTAGAATGTGGACACTTGCACGATGATCGTGCCGATTACTTATGATCACACTATTAATAATCATCTCCAATAATGAAAAGCTTATTTATTTATTTTCAGTACAGGTAACAACAATAATTAAAAAATTCTCAAGTTTAATAATAGATAATCGAAGCTCTACGCGGCTACCTGTCGTGCATAACAACAACAAAAGCTTCTGGAGGCATAAACGCAAAAACTAGCGTTGCGTTGGGTCAGTTACACAGTACAGTATATGTAAGTGTTTTACATAAAATGGCCCATGACACTGACTGACGCAGTTAACAGTGACCACGCTTTCAGCTCCTTGGGTCGTGGGTTCGATTCCCGTTGAGTGGCCACCATTTTTACAAAAAAATTGTTGGTTGTTCGATTCTGGGTGTAATCGTTTTTAAGTATGTACGCCGTGTGGTATCCGGCTGAATAGTGTAGTACCACCCTTATTTCTTACCGAGGTGTCGTAAAAGGCGATTAAGTTAAGTCGACCCACTGTGTGGTATCCGGCTGAGTAGAATAGACCACCCACATTTCTTGCCGAGGTGTCGCAAAAGGTGACTAAGGTAAGTTGACCCACCGTGTGGTATCCGGTTGAGTAAATTAGACCACCCTCTTTCTTATCGAGGTGTCTTAAAATACGACTGAAGTAAGTTGACGTCAGGTAGCCGGTCGTAAAATACGTAGCCAAATCATGTGATAACATGTTTGTAATATGTTGTGGCGACCCCACTTAGAGTGGGATAAGGGCAGGATGATTTATTCGTATTTAAGTATGTATTTCAATATATGTATATATTTACCAGTTGTCTGTCATCCATAACACAAGTATTAGTTACTTTATAGATGGACTAATAATAAAATTATTTTGCTATAATCCGGATTAAAATAAAAAGAAAATATGTAGAATGCTATATGTAGCGTGGACTATCCGTTTTCATATCTAATACATGCAGGATTCTCAAAAACACATGCTCTATAAACCTCCACCACCGCCAATACAATATACAAGCACTACACATACTCACTACCAGAAACTCAACAATTATTTCGCCCGCAACCATTATCAGGACCCAAGCCAGCATACTTGTATAGTAATTAGTTCAACTCCCACCATTAATTTTGCCTCTGAACACGTGTAAAAAGCTTGAATTAGAAACATTTACCTGATTGTTAAAGAGGGCATTATGTTTAGTGATATTAAGTTGCTATAAAATGTTATGTCCGCAAAGTAACGTCTAATTCTATAAATTATTTGAATTTAATGACGGGTGATCAGAAGCCGATATTCGCACTTATACATCAATAATTGCATAAAATTCAAAACAATTTTTTTATGTTTAAAATTTCTTACATTCAATATCTAAAATTTTTCCATATACTATCGATGCACCTGTGACGAATCAACAAAAAGCTTGATCGGCAAGTGACAAGAGTGCGACAGAGATAACAGACTTAAATGCCAATGAGAGATAGAGATGGAAATACATTCTAGGTAGTCTCATTAAGCGAGAGTTAGGGAATCTTCACAATGGCTATTATACTTTTCTTGGTAAAAGATCACCTGAGGATGTAATGCGATCGATTTATTTGATGTTAATCTGTGTCAACACTTCTGATTTCGATGTAGCTTATTCCCGGTATTTGAACAGGGTCTATTTGATATTTTAAGCTATACTTGACAGGTTTAAGTTTTGTAAAAATGGTCGATTATATTATAGTACCTGATTGATTGTAATTTTTTAGATGTAAAAAAAATGCAATTAAAAAAAAATAAAAAAGCGCCAGTGACGTGGGTTTCGAACTTTTTTGTTCCCTCCGTTACCCCTTCGATATTACAGCATTACGTTTGACAAATAAAATATTATTTGCGTTCAATTCTACAGTTTAGCCTTTTTTCAATGCCCGAAAATAGGGAAAAAAACGAGATTTTTTAAAAATGAAACCTAGTTAGATTGATTTACTATTAAAGATTATTATAGAATTTTTCTATTAAAACATATTGACTGGCTCGTTGGAACAGTGGGTAGTGACCCTGCCTTCGGCTCCACGGGTCGCGGGTTCGATTCCCGCCGAGGACCAACATTTTCTTTAAAAAATGAATTTGTCGGTCTTTGAGCCTGGGTGTATATTTGTATTTAAGTATGTATTTAAAAAATATATAAGTATATATTCACCAGTTGTCTGTCACCCATAACACAAGTATTAAGTTACTTACTTTGGGGACGGACGAGCGTGTGTGTAAGTGTCCTATATATTTATTTATTTATTTATTTATATGTATTGACAATTTACTTATCATTTTCACTTTAATTATCACACGCTTTACGGCCAAGAAAAATACCGTGAGGGAATCTGCATATGTCTAGAAAATTCTGGGGATACGTGTAACTTACCAATCCGCATTGGAGCAGCGTCTTAGCTCCAACCCTTCTCTCCAAAAATGGATATAGGAGACAATGCCCAACAATGTTGTAGTAAAAGGCGGACGACCGTTCGTGTAAGTGTCCCATATATTTATTTATCTTAACATACTAAATTAATAGCCAACTTGTTTAGACTAAGACAAAGTAATCAGTATATTTAGTTGAACGTACGAAAGTCTTCGCTAATAGGGTATCGGTTTTTACGAAACCCTATCAGCGTAGATTAGGGCACAGGGCAAAGACTGCATATAACATTACAATATTATTGGACACTAATATTTGAAGGCATTTGGTTTTATTTCTTTCTCTCCAAAATCGGAGAGAAGAGGCCTATGCCCAGCAGTGGGATAGTAACAGAATGTTACTTTACTACTTTTGGTTTTAATTATTTCTGTCGTAAAAGGCGACTAAGGTAAATTGACACAACGTGTGTGTGGTATTCAGCTAAATATAATAGAAAAAACTCTTTCTTACCGAGACTAAGGTAAGTTGACGTCAGGCAGGCGGCCGGGCGTAAAATACCTATCCAAATTATGTGACAACGTGCTTACATGTTATACTCAAAAATATATTTCTTACATAGATGTAAGTGATATTACAAAAACATTGTGACAAAAAGTTAATTAATAAGAACTCCTAAGGCCTATTTTACGTAAAAACAGAATTTATTATTCTGAAATACATGAAAAGGTCTTTTTGTGAGTCTCAGTATTTATCAAAGGAGCGTCGTTTCAACTTGGTAATTAATCATCGTTAATGAGATTTAGCACTTAGCGAGAAAAAAATATGGCGGCAGGTAAACATCTTGATGTATTAATATTATCACGGCCTTTTTAATTGTAAAAATAATCTTTACTTTTATTAATTATTTACTTTTGTTACTGCTGATTAATAGAGTAGTAGACGCAGACAATGTTACTTACTTACCTCTTTACTTTTAATTATACTTACCTGATACTCCTGATTAGTAGTGTAGCTGCCTGATTCAGCCAAAGATACTTACCTTTTTACCTTTAAATATACTTACCTGCTGCCGATTAGCGTAAATAAAACTATGAACCCTTTATATTACTAAGTAAAGAAGGGATTACCTAATAAATGATGTGAAATGGATATATAATTTATATTTATATTTATGTGTAAGTTATCTATTTCACATACTTTATCAAATAATCCCTTTCTTAATTTACTGTCTTGTTAATATAAAGATATCATGTCAACACTGTTAAAAAGAGACTGACACAGAAAACCTACTATACTCTCGAGGATTACTTAGATGATAAGAATATGTGGATATAGCACTTTTCCAACCTGTACAAGCAGTAATGACAAAATGTAACTAGTAATGAGAATTACATTTTTAAAAGTGCAACCACCATTTCTTGCTGGCTTTTCTCGGTAGGAACAGTTTTCCGAAGCAGCAGTAGAGTTGCCGATTCAAAACTACTTGTTTACAAGTTTATAATAATAAATAATAAATAATATGGGACACTTATTTTAGTATATAAAACTTGTCTATGAACAGATCTAAATTAATTGAGAAATTTTATTAACAACCGATAGCCTGCTATTTATTTTCCCGTAGGTTTACGCTTTCTAAAATTATTTCAAATAATCCGTTTTTTAGCTGTTTGTTGATATATAAGAAATCGAATTGTATAAAAATAGATATAACGTTTTTACAAACTAATAAATAACATTTCTAGACGTAAATAACTCAGACAAACTGATGCAGAAAAACAAATAATTACAATTTGCTAAGTTCAGGAATATGGGATATTAAATGCAAGTGCAGTGAAAGAGATAGAAATATTTCAAGTGTATTGTAGAATAGGACAGAATATTCATACGGCATAGAGTAAGTGCAACGTATCATAAAGTATATTTTGTTTTTGCTTTGTTCGAGTCAGGTTATATTTATGAAATAAATGTTACATGAAATTAATTTAAATTATATACTAAAATATTGCTTACAATATTCACGTCTGAGTAGAATAGATCGCCCTCATTCCTTACCGAGGTGTCGTAAAAGGCGACTACGGTAAGTCGACCTGCCGTGTGGTATCAGGTTCAGTAGAATAGACCACCCTCTTTCTTATCGAGGTGTCTTAAAATACGACGATGTTGACGTGAGACAGGCGCATGGTCTTAAAATTTGAGTACGTAGCCAAATTATGTGACAACGTGTTTATAACATGTCGTGCCGATTCCACTTAGAGTGGGATAAGGCAGGACGATGATAATGAATATTCTCGAAATGTTCTAGTCTGTTCTTTTAGAATTTATTACAAAACCATAAATAACTAATTCTTGGCTATAAAACAATGTCGACAGAATTTTAATATAATAATTAACTGATAGTGTATTTATTTATCAAAAAAAAAATGTTCCTTATAAAATATTTGTTCTGTAAATACTTGGATACTTCAAATAAAAAGATTCATTTACAAAATGGTCTGTATGAAATCAGTGCTATTCGTGTTTGTTAATCGAAATTCACTTTAGTTTCTTCATAAACACGGGTTTACTTAAACCAATATTGATTTTTCGGATTAGTATTAAAAATCCAAAAAATACAACAATAAAAAAAAATATTAGCTAACTCTATTATTTTTCCCAGTACTTTTTTGATGTTAATAAGTACAGTACTTTTTTGATGTTAAAACAAGGAATTATTTAAAGAGCTTGATTACATGATTTAGAGATGTTACAAGAAATAATTATATCTTTAACGTTTAAAAATATCTTTACAATGAAAATTTAACTCCAAAAGTAAATCGTATTGGAATAAGGTTTTAATTCAAATTCAAGTTATTGCTATACAAATAATGAACGTATTAAAATTGATGTTTGTATTAAAAAAAACTTTTTAATCTATAATAACATTTTTTTTTAAACCAATCATTAATAATATTGATGATTTATTTTTATTATATTTTGATCACCAATTATTATATTATAACTTTATTACTTAAATATTAGGTAGTAAGTACCTGGGTGACTGAGCCTTGCTCGGTAATTTTTAAAATGATGTGAAAAAAAAATAAAAAAATGAAAAAAATAATAAGGCAGGTGGGGCTCGATCCTAGGCATTTTCATTTTTTGAGACCGCCCGTTCCCCTAATAAGCTATGCTGACTTCACAATTTACGCCAAAATAGTATTTTATATTAATTTATTAAATTCGGATGTTAGTATTATTTAATGCCCAAAAAGGGGTAAAACTAATTTTTTTTTAATAAAATCTAGCTACATCTATTTTTCTCCTCCGAAACGCCCTACATGCTGAATTTCAGGAAAATTGTTGGACCCGTTTCCGAGATTCCGAATATATATATATATTGTAAATATATATATATATATATATATATATATATATATATACACATATATATATATATATATATATATATATATATATATATATATATATATATATATATATATATATTTATATATATATATATATACATACAAGATTAACTCATTAAAATATTAAAGATGATTTACAACAGCAAACAGTTTCTCCCTACACTCCTATTCTGTTATAAGAAAGCTATCCCAAGGAATTAAAGTGCCATACATTAAACTAAAAAGTTGCCTTAATTAATTGTCACCTCTATCCCGAAATTACTCTGTGATATAAGGCGGGAAACGATTCCCACTCAGTATTTGCCCCGGCATCTATAAGGTTATACGTGTTCGTGTAAATTGGCTATCGTTACGCGTGTTTATATTGTCATAGACATTTGTTTTTTTTTAAGACTTAACACTGAAAGAAGTTTTTATAGTTTGTTATTTGAAAATAGAACTTATGAACTTAAGTGTATGTATTTACTACGTAATAATTCGGTGATAGTTTACTTTTTATATGAAAATATTGTTTCTTTGGATCCATTCTGAATTTTGGTGAGTAAATAGACTTTATTTATAAATGGTGACTTGAATAAAACTATTTTCAATATTATGTCAATGTATAATTGTTATATTGGAACAATTTAGGTATAATAGTTGATCGTAAATTTTTATACACTTTGTTTCAGTTCCTTGTATTATTTGTTGTGTATAATACAAGTTTATACTATAGAAAGGTTTAAGATATCTTAAATTTTTAGAGAACTTTTATTAATATTTTATTAATATTTAAAGAATTTTAGAACCATATTATTAGTTGATGATTAGTTGGCATGACTTGTATAGACCTAGCGTGTTAGTAGTTTAAGATAGATATAACTTGTACATTTTTGCTATAATAAAAAAAAATAATTTATTATAAGTAATGTAATGCGACGTCATTAGGCATTTCTACTGCCCTTATCCCCACTCTAAGTGGGGTCGGCACAACATGTTATAAACATGTTGTCATATGATGTAGCTAGGAATTTTACGACCGGCTGCCAGCCTGACGTTAACTTACCTTAGTCGCGTTTGACGACATCTCGGTAAGAAATAAGGAGTCTATTCTACTCAGCCTTATACCACACAGTGGGTCAACTTACCTTAGTCGCCTTTTAAAACACCTCGGTAAGAAATGAGGGCGAACTATTCTACTAAACTGGATACCACACGGTGGGTCACCTTACCTTAGTCGCCTTTTACGACACCTAGGTAAGAAAGAAGGTGGTCTATTCTACTAAACCAGATACAACACGGCGTGTTTTTTTTTAATTTTAATTATTATTTTATTTATATTGGACGCACGTAATGCACACTAAAATCACAAGTTGGAAAATCCATTCGTCTCAGTAACCCATTTTATAAACCATTCTAAGTGGGGTCAGCACAACATGTTATAAACATTGTGCCATGATTTGGATGCGCCTGCCTGACATCAACTTAACTTTGTCGTATTTTACGACAACTCGGTAAGAAATGAGGTTGATCTATTCTACTAAACCGGATATAAAACGGCGTGTTTTATTTAAATTTTAATTATTATTTTATTTATATTGGACGCACGTAATGCACACTAAAATCACAAATTGGAAAATCCATTCGTCCCAGTAACCCATTTTATAAACCGATAGCTCGGATATATCCCTAAAAAAAATAAAATTAGATCGGTAGCACCTGTTGTATAAAGAACCCATTCCCAGGCCTACAAAACACGTTTTCATGGCATAAAAAACAACCAAAAGAAACATGGCCGCCCGTTGTTGGCTGGATGATTCGAATTTCATAGCCTTTATGCCTTTTTGAAAACAATAGGAGTTTGTTTTTAATTTTTATAAATGATAGATTGTACTGGATTGTGTTTTTAATTGCTTTTTAAATGTTCATATATTGAAATACGGGTATAAAAGGATATAACCTAAAATAAATGGAAAATATTGTCACATTATGCAGAGGTCGGTTTACACAGAGGTTTTTGAGTGTAAGGAATTTGCAATTATAATATCCTTTACATATACACAATTGAAAATTATGTGAACGATAAAATGTTTGGATTGGTAAATTCTTTCAGCTTCATACAGGACTACGGTTTAATAAGTCAATTTACATATTAAACCGCAGTTTAATATGTAGTATAGTGAAATAAATAATGTGTTAATAATAATGTTAAAATATTAAATGATTAAAAGATCGACCGCCGAGTTTCTTGCTGGTTCTTAAACCGCGTGGTATCCGGCTGAGTAGAATAGGCCACCCTCATTTCTTACCGAGGTGCCGTAAAAGGCGACTAAGGTAAGTTGACCCGCCATTTGGTATCCGCCTGAGTATTATAGACCAAAACAAAATTTTTACCGAATTGAAATTTTAAACATATATTACGAAAACGGCAAAATTTAAAGTTTTCCTTGCGTGCGCTGAGTAAACGGTGATAGTTATTCTAAAATCATGTATTACAAAATTGTTCCCCCTTTAAAAGTTCTCAATAAGTCTGAGACAGCATATTTTATTTTATTTATTTTTTATTTTATTTATTCGGAACAACCAGTGGCAGTTACATTAAAACATTAGAATAAACTAAATACGCCACAAAAACATTAAATGCACTGCCTTTAGGTGCCACAGCATGCACATCATTATTTGTGAGGACAACTTAACATAATAACTTAAATAAAATAACTGTGTTACTTAACTAAAATAAACTAAGCTAATAACTCAATGTAATACTACGGCTCCAATGTTTGGAGCTTAAGAATATTTTTTTTAAACTTAATATATGTATCGCTGAACATATCGATAGATTTGCAAATTGCATTATATTCTCTTGATAACCTACTTAATGCAGAAAAATGCCTAAGGTTAGTTCTAGAGCTCGGCGGGTACAACAAGCCAAGAGGTTTGCGGGGCAACCTACTCGGAACACTTATATTTAAGGATTGCAATAAAAGTGGACGGTCAATGTCTAGCTTTTAAGGTAAACTCACGTTTAGCCATTTTTATGGTTATCAAAATACTATATTACGGTTTTAATCTTTCAACGCGGGCAGAACCGTTTGCGATTGATAGTGTTCTAATGCATAAAGTTTTTATTGTTAATCTGTGTATAACATTTAGCAGGGAAAGCATACGTCAGTCTGTCTGTATTGTCCTGTCAAATAACTCACCCAAGTTCCTCAGATTTGACATCACCTGTACATTATAAATCGATTTATACAGATTTAATACTACTTGAGACATAAATCGACGTAATGGACATTTATATTCACTCATTGTTGTGCACATGTCATCTGTATAATTTATAAGCAAATTATACATGTCGTATAATTTGACATAATCAACTTCTACATCAATGCTTTCATACATATTTTATGTCGGATATATGAATAAAATATTTAAGACATCCTGGACTATCATTTACGTATTTGTATAACATTTTTTTCTATAGACACGATGGCGTTCGGGCCAACGTATATCCTTAATTATGTAATATTTATTACCTGATCAAGGACAAACGGGAATTTTTATTATATTGTAGTAAAATGTATGTAATTTATACAATTAGGCGTTACTTTGCAGAGGTCCATAATACAAAACTAATGAGAATATTATTTTGCTATAATCCGCGATAAAAGAAAATATATGTACTGCTAAATGTAGAGTGTACTATCCGTTATCATACCTGATACATGTAGAATTTGTAAGAACTCATACACCCAACACCGATAAGACAACAATACACAAGCACTGCACACATTCACCTCCACAATCTCAACAATCGTTTTGCCTCGTAACCGAAGCATCGTCAGATACACTCCACGACAATATTGCAAAGCCAATTTTCTTTTTGGGACAACTTTGCATTTTGTCGTGTTGAGATTGCGGTTATCTGGTTAATTTACATATACTAAATATAAGTGATAATTAAATAATAGTTAACTAATTTCATAATAAAAAAGTCATTTAAAGTTCAGCTTCGCGACCCGCTTATTTCGGTGTCTCTGGTTCTTCTAAGGATCTCCTCATTTCTGATTTGATGACGCAGAGATACTCCGATCATAGCTTGCTCTATCGCTCGCTGAGCGACTCTGAACCTTCTAAGCGACTTTGAGCCTTAAAAATATATATTGACCAAATCAAAGTGATACACTTTCGTACAATTTTGGGCCCAACATGTAAAAGGATGAAAATGAGGCCTATTAATGACTTTTTTAGTAGTTAATTATTATTTATTTTATAGCAGAAAATAATACTGTAATCTACCTGTTTAGACTGGTGTACCGCAAGGCGGCATATTATATCCTCCATTATTCTTAGTTTATATAAACGAAGTTATTTAGCTATAGTCTTCAATTTGTTTTCAAAAAGTATTTTTATCATTTTTGTAATATAGTTTTATTTACTTACGAGTTACAAATGCACATTGCATTGTTAACAGTGGTTCTCCCCCGCGTATACACAGATTTAGGCAAGCAAAAATAGCCCAATGTATTTATATCAAGGAACACATAATTTTGTCCAGAACAAATGCCGTCTGGCCGATTTTACGATCCATACAGTCAGTAAATCTTTTACAGACAACTGCCCGTGATAGTGATTGAACAATGCGTAAAACAAAAGTTTTTTTAACGTTTTATTGTAACTGGGTTATTTATATCGGATTTAACCAACGTGAAAGGGATCTGTTTTCGGAAATTTATTTTACGACTGAACTGTTTCTACTGCGTTTCAGAAGAGACTTTTTTTGTTATTTACCAACTTCGAACTAGAAAGACATGTAAGGCATTTTAAATTCAAAAAAATAAACTCAAAATGCGCTAAAATCCTAATCATCATCATCTTCCTGCCCTTATCCCACTCTAAGCGGGCTTATTCTACTCAGCAGGATACCACACAACGGGTCAACTTACCTTAGTCACCCTTTACGACACCTCGGTAAGAAATGAGGGTGGTCTATTCCACTCATCTCGAAACCACACAGTGGGTCAACTTACCTTAGTCGCCTAAAACAATCACAAACAATTAATATAAAATAATAATTAAATAAAATAGTGTAAAATAGTTATATAAAACAGTAAATTACTTTAATTTGCCTGGGTGTCTGACCCTTCCTCGATAATTTTATTAAAAGATATAAAAAAATGCAAAAAAAAAAACAAAAATGAAAGAAAGGGCCACTGACATATGGGATTTGATACCGATTGATATGAAATACTCGGGCTATTTTAACTTTTTTACTCCGCCCGTCCCACCGGCCCACCATTAAGCTATTGCAACTTTACAAATGACAGCAATATTCAGCTTTGCATTCTATTACTATATTTTTTATATTTTTAAATTAAATAAATCCTAGTAGCAGATCGATTTATCGACTCCGAAACCCTCTACATACTGTCATGAAAATCATTGGAACCGTGTCGGGAATTCAGAAAAAAAACATTTTTTATACAAGATTTACTCATTTATAAATTAAAAGTAAATAGGCACGAGACGTTTCACACTTTTTTCACTTTTATTTATAAAGAAAATTAGGATACATTTGAAATTGCACGTTTTTAAAGAATTCCGATGAATTTTGGATAAAAAGTATGAAAAAACATTTTTATGCAAAAATTTTATCTTACAGAAATATCAAGCCACTTTTCGAGTTAAGCGACCACAAACCTACAAATATTAAATTTTATGTACAATGATTTTAAATACAGGTACAGACAGATGCAAGTATAATAAAACCAAGTTAGATAGAAGATAATAAACATAAAAAATTGGGACTATTAAATGCCCGTAAAGAATGATGTCGGTTGGATCTTTGTTTTATCTACCTAAGTTATAAGCATCTACATCTTTATTTGATCTGTGGTATTTACGACCAGGTGTATTATTTATGGGTTCCGTAACTTTTTAAATATTTTAACAATAATGGGTTAGCTTTATGGTATCCGGCTGAGTAGAATAGTACCATCCTCTTTTCTTACCGAGGTGTCGTAAAAGGCGACTAAGGTAAGTCGACCCGCCGTGTGGTATCCGGCTGAGTAGAATAGACCAACCTCATTTCTTACCGAGGTGTCCTAAAAGGCGACTAAGGTAAGTCGAACCGCCGTGTGGTGTCCGGCTGAATAGAATAGACCAACCTCATTTCTTACTGAGGTGTCGTAAAATACGATTGAGTAAGTTGATATCAGGCAGGCGGCCGGACATAAAAACGCAGCCAAATCGTGTGACAGCATGTTTATAACATGTTGTGCCGACCCCACTTAGAGTGGGATAAGGGCAGGAGGATAATGAATTTTATTATTACTTTTGTATTATGGATCTCCGCAAAGTAACGCCTAATTTTATAAATTACCGTAACATAGTCTTATGATAACAATAAAAATGGTTAAAGTGGGTTAACCCTAAGTTAGACATATGGTATCGCGGATTTTTGTTAGAACTTTTATAGGGGAATAATTTTGTAATACATGATTTTTTAATACCTATCACCGTTTACGTAGCACACGCAAGAAAAGCTTTGAATTTTGCCGTTTTCGTAATATTTTTTTATTGATGCTCCTCTCCTATTCATCTTAGCGTGATGTTATATAGCATATAGCCTTCCTCGATAAATGGACTATCATACATTCAAAGAATTTTTGAAATGGATTCTACTAATTCCTGAGATTAGAGCTTTCAAACAATCAAACAAACAAATATCATAATAATCATCATCATTCTCCCACCCTTATCCCACTCTAAGTGGGGTCGGCACAATATGTCTTCTTCTTCCATTCTCCTCTATCTTTCGTCAACTCTGGTGCCACTCCTTTAACATGCATATCATTTTTCACACAATCCATCCATCTTTTTTTCGGCCTCCCCCTAGCCATACATCCAAATCAAACAAACAAACTCTTCAGCTTTATATATTAGTATAAATATACAAAGTAATTAAAAACAAAGGAACTCTAAATTCAGTAGTCAATTCTAATAGTCTAATCTAGCCGAGAATTGCCATTCACGCTCATTATTACCTGCTCTGCGGTTTGCTTCCATCGCCAGGTCATTACGGGTTCGATTCCCGACTGTTTTTATATCGACCGCGATTGAAATCAGTTTGGTAGACTTGGACTTTAAGATTATAAATTTTTTTTTATATTTCCTATTCTTTTTTTGTGACATTGTTTCTTTTTATTATAAAGTTACTATATTAGAAGTTACAAGCTGCGCCCTGTGGTATCTAGCTGAATAGAATAGGCCACCCTCATTTCTTACCGAGGTATCGTAAAAGGCGACTAAGGTAAGTCGACCCGCCGTGTGGCATCCGGCTGAGTAGAATGGACCACTATCATTTCTTACCGAGGTGTCGTAAAAGGCGACTAATGTAAATTGACTTGTATATACGGTTAAGTAGAATAGACCACCCCCTTTCTTACCGAGGTGGCGTAAAATACAACTAACGTAAGTTAATGTCAGGCAGGCGGCTGGTCGTAAAATACGAAGCCAAATCATGTGACAACATGTTTATAACATTTTGTGCCGACCCCACTTATAGTGGGATAAGGGCAGGAAGATGATGACTAGAAGTTACTAGCAGAGCTCTACAGGTTTACTGACATAGCATTTTTCTTTATTAATTATTTTTTTTTAA
Source organism: Morpho achilles (assembly GCA_947086495.1). NCBI lineage: Eukaryota > Metazoa > Arthropoda > Insecta > Lepidoptera > Nymphalidae > Morpho > Morpho achilles. The sequence continues at coordinate 5,918,097 of CAMTZB010000012.1, read as the reverse complement.
TTATGTATTTATTTTAATATAAAGAAAAAATTATACTAAGTACTTAAAGGAAATTTTCACATTCATTTTTATGTATTTAAATTCAAATTCAAAATATTCTTAAGTATACTTGTAAACAAGTGCTTTTGAATCGTCAACTCTACTGCTTGTTCGGAAAGCTGTTCCTACCGAGAAGAGCCGGCAAATAACTCTGCGGTTGCTCTTTGAAAAATATAATTCTTATTACTATTTACATTGAGTCATTACTATTTTGTACAGGGTAAAGTAGTTTATGAGTTGATCCACGCATTCTTATCATCAAAATAATCCTCAATAGGCTTTCTGTATCAGCCTATTTTTAAAGTGTTTTCAAACTTCTGTAATGGCAAAGATAATTGATTGCGGAATTTTATTATACATATAGATTATAGAAATACGCCAAAACGTTTCGTTATAGCTATATAAATAAACTTTATGATAAAACACATACAAACTTTCCCCTTTATTACATTACTAGAATTACTACGCAAGCATTAAACATTGCAGGTGCATCACGATCTTAACGTATTTTAATTACTGAAACATAATATGCTTAAATCTGCATAATTTGTATCTCTTGTTTAATGAAACCTGATCTAATGAACGTTGCTTTGTTTGATTTGACACCTGCATCAATAAAACGTGATGTTTTGATTTAATAACTTAGTGGTAAATGGCCTGTTACTATCCTATTATGCATAGGTGTCTTTCTTCCCTTTTTTAAAGAGATAGTTTAAAGCTTAGATCATAATGCTCCAATGCAGTTGGTAGGTTACACATATCCCCAGAATTATCTAGAGATATACAGGTTTCCTCACGATGTTTTTCTTTATTGAAAGGTGTGGGATAAATGTAATTATCAATTAGGCACAAGTTGTAATAGAAAAACTCATTGTCCTACCTGGGGTTTGAACCCGTGTTTTACCACTAGCTATCACAACTTAACTAAGTGGTAACAACGTGAAATTAACCAAAGGTTATCTACAATATAAAGCTTGAGACAAGTTTCGTCGATCGAAGTCGATTTGCTTATATAACGTATATGGTGTGTTGAGAGTGTTGGAGAGCCGCCCTGCACTGGTGGGCACAAGGTGGCCTGCCGAATTCACAAAGCTCGTTCCTTAAAGAGATCTGTTTCCAGTAGTGGACGTTCATCGGTTAAAAAAGAAAAAGAAGAACAATGCTCTGAGTGAAGAAGAGTGAGTAAACCTAAACATATGGTACAGCTAGGGACTTTATAGCAAAAAGAAACAATTTTACAAAAATAGAGAGGAATATTTAAAAAAGCTATATAAACAAGTACACGAAACTGATTTCAATTGAGGTCGATATAACAATACTAAAATCGAATCCGTAAAGTCTTGGTGATAGAAGCTAACCGCAACGCAGGTACCAAAAAGTCCTGTGGTGCCAAGTGCAAGCGGCACAAGATCGTATGGTGTGGAGATCCCTTAAATAGACCCATGTCAAATTCAAATTCAAAATATTCTTTGATCAAATAAAATTGTAAACAAGTGCTTTTGAATCGTCCGACAATTCCGAAGAAAGTTCCTACCGAGAAGAGCCAGCAAGAAACTCGGCGGTTGCTCTTTTAAAAATATAATTCTTAATACTATTTACATTAAGTCGTTACTGTCTTGTACAGGTTCAATGAGAACTATATCCACACATTCTTATCTTCTAAATAATCTTCAAGAGTATAGTAGGCTTTCTGTATCAGCCTCTTTTTGACAGTGTTTTTAAACTGCTGTAATGGCAAAGCTGAAATTGATTGAGGAATTTTATTACAGAATCTTATACCAAAACCCACAAACAGCAGTGTCAGCAGTGAACAGCCATCGGTTGAAGAAAAAGAATTTAAACTCAATTAACTATAACTAAAACGCAAATGTCAATGACTTCGTAACCGATAAAATCAATCCACAAATTGGCAGAGTCGGAAGTCATTCAAGTTTCACTTGTTTCTCTGAAAAACAGTCGAATTGCGCCATACATTCTGTTGCTACCATGTATATTTTGCTAATTAAATAGCAATTAAGCCTAAAAACAAACGGTCTGTTTTCCTTAATTATCTGTTAATCTTCAAAGGGTCCGTGATAAAACTCTTCAAAGGATACCTTTGCGATTAACACATAAGGGATGCGATAATGTAATGGCTTCTCGGATTTCGTTTGGTTATAAAAGTGCAAGTAAAGTGTAATTATGGTTTTTATTATTATAGAGTTAGAAGCTTTACATAGATTCTCTTAACAAACGCGGATTACCACAAAATTCTCTAGTATCTTCTATGCTATGGAATTCCGCAAAGTAACGCTGCTTTTATAAATCATCTACAAAGCATTTTCGTATATGAAGTTTTTGATTCAGTATCCCATCAACCTCCAGTCCTTATCCCACTCTAAGTGGGCACAGCACAACATGTTACAGACATGTCATATGATTTGGCTGCGTATTTTACGACCGGCCGCCTGCCTGATGTCAACTTACCTTAGTCGTATTTTACAACTCCTCGGTAAGAAAGAGGATGGTCTATTTTACTCAACCGGATACCACACGGTGGGTCAACTTACCTTAGTCGCCTTTTACGACACCTCGGTAAGAAATGAGGTTGGTCTATACTCAGCTGGATACCACACGGTGGGTCGACTTACCTTAATAGCCTTTTACGACACCTCGGTAAGAAATGAGGTTGGTCTATACTCAGCCGGATACCACACGGCGGGCCGACTTACCTTAGTCGCCTTTTACACTTCGGTAAGAAATGAAGGTGGTACTATTCTATTCAGCCGGGTACTACACGGCGTTTTTGATTCAGTATCCCAAAACGAAATAAAGTGGATTCTTTCACGTAATTATCTGCTAATCCTCAAAGGGATTGTGATAAAACACCCCAAGCGAAATGTTAGCTAATTAACACGTGCGTATGCCATGAAATTCTCATGGCTTGTCGGCCCTACCATGAAAAAGGTCGCAAAGCTTAACGGGGTTAACTTGTTAAGCCTAATTGTATATTTAATGTTAATTGGTTCAAGGTTTAGTTGGAATACCATTAGGATATCGGGAATGGAAATTATCTATTCCATTTCGACTAAAATACTACATTAAAACTGTTAGGATAAACGATAAACTGAAGTCTACTACATTGCAGTAAAGTAACGGCCTGTTACTATCCCACTGCTGGAAATAGGCCTCCTCTATCCGTTTTTGGAGATGATGAGAACTTGTTTTGTAAAAAGCAATCTTTATTACTTGGAAAGAGTTCCCTGACAGAAATACTGTAAGTAAGTAGCGGCCTGTTACTATCCCACAGCTGGGCATAGGCCTCCTCTATCCGTTTTTGGAGAGAAGGATTAAAGCTAAGACCTACCACACTGCTCCAATACGGATTACACATATCCGAAGAATTCTCTAGAGATATGCAGGTTTCCTCACGATATTTTCCTTCATCGAAAAGCGTGTGATAAATTGTAATTATCAATTAGACACATGTTTTAAGGGAAAAAGTCATTGATGCCTGATCGGGATTTGAACTCATGATCCCCTCGAAAGAGTCGCACTGTCTCACACAGCTATCACAGCTTAAATTGCAGTTTTAAGTACAAAAGTAATAACATAATTATTTCGCTGTAATCCGCGTTTGTTAAAACCGGAAGAGAGTAAAGTATTACAGTTTAGTCGTGGAGTCTTGAGTTGTGTTCGGTTACGGCGAAACTATCTTTGAGATTGTCGTAGTGAATGTGTCTAGTGCCATTAAGAAAGTACTATCTAGAGAGCGAAATACCGAGAGTAGATCATAGCTCTACTAACGCCAAGTACGTAGGTATTTTGATGTATTGTTTGTAATTGTTGAAATGGAAAAAGAGTTTCATTTTTTAACGAGGTGTCGTTAAAGGCGACTAAGGTAAGTAACCTACCGTATGGTAGCCGGTTAAGTAGAATAGATCACCCTTTCTTACCGTGTCGTAAAATATGACTAAGGTAAGTTGATGTCAGGCATGCGAGCGGTCGTAAAGTACATAGCCAAATCATGTCCCCACTTAGAGTGGGATAAGGGCAGGAATATGATGATGAAGTGCAGAAAGAGTTTGAGGGCTTATCTGTTAAGAAAAAAACATACAGACAGTAAATCCACAAATAACAATTTATCACGAACGATTAAAGTTCCCACGCGAACATTTATTTCCATTAACCGTTGCACTTAGACATTAAGCTTAGTCTACAAACATCGCGGTAATGTTATTTTGCGGTACCTATCTGGTGCAGTCTGTAATCATGTATAGAAACCGCCAATACTACACCATACAAGATAGAGACATACTATCACGAACTTTTGTGTTGTATTTTCGTAGATCTACAATTCTCTAGAACATTACTTTGGTGTATATCTGCTGGTTTACGCAGCTCACGCGAGAAAAGCTTCCAGCAGGTGGGTTTTATACAACTGCGCGCCCTCTTCACTATTTACATGAAACGGTAATCTATTAATATAAATCTTCCAGAAAAAACTGCACTCTCTTTAAGTTCCGTTTAAAACTCCGTTCAGTAGATTTTGAGAAAATTGATCACATACAGACAGACAGCTTTTAGGCAATTTGTTTTATAATATGTATTGATATAATAGTATAGTGGAATATTATTGTTCAAGCAATACTGCAGTGTGTTACAATGAATCACACAGAGGAAAATTTTAACTAAGTTAAAGTAGTAGATTTTAAATTTTCGCGATTCATACTAATTCTTCTTGATATCGAAATTCCATTTTATAAAAAGTAATAATAATTTAATAAGGTCCTTTCGGAAGTATAACCTTGAGATGCCCTCACACAAGACATCGTTTTTTGGACGTTCTTTTAATGTCAAAGCTATAACATTGTGGAATGCTCTACCGATAGCAATAAAGGAAGCGAAATCATTACGCAGTTTCAAGTTTAAGTTGAAACAATACTATATGTCACTATCTGGTAAGGACAAATATGGTTATATATATAATAAATATGGTTTATATATATAATAAATATGGTTGATATATATTTTATGGTAAATTTATTATATGTATGTATGTATGTATGTATATATGTATGTATGTATTAGAATATGTATACATTGCACCACCTACCTTATTACCCTAAATTTAATGTCTCTAGCCCTAAGGTTGCCTGGAAGAAATCGCTAGTTAGCGATAAGGCCGCCTTATTGTTACTGCATTAGATTATGTCGTTCTCTTAACATTGTAAATTATCATTTTTATGTGGTGCAATAAAGAATGTTCTATTCTATTCTATTCTAATTCATAATCCACCGTGGTCACCAGTCAGCCACGGTGGATGCAACTCTGCCGAAACGTCGAACCTTATACAAAGGTAACGTGATTATCGCGATGTGACCCGGTTGTTAATATTTTAATAAGTTAAAGTACTTAATGTATAGAGATCGCCTATCACTCACTTCACCACTGTTGTATTATATCGAGTGAGCCTCACTAGTTTCGAGCTCATACAAGGCCTTATTCATGAGCTCTTTATGCGGCGATATCGCGACGGGCATTGATGGTGCATTATGGGCTTGAACGTAGTCGGCCTCACCCGATAAAGTAGGACGTAAGTATAGCCAGTTGCGATAGTTTAAATTCAAAAATTGAGTTAAAGTATAAAATCTAGTAGTATGTTTATCTTTTAATTTATACAATAGTACAAAAGTAATAATAAAATTATTTTTCTATAATCCGCGATGAAGTAAAATAGAAAATATATATAATGCTAAATGTAGAGTGGACAATCGGTTATCATCCTGATACATGCAGGATTCGTAAAAAACACATGCACAAACTTCCACCACCGCCACCACGACCAAATTCGCAAAGATATGCGATTTTGGTCGTGGAGTCAATCTCCTGATGATGCTTCGGTTGCGGGGCGAAACGATTGTTGAGTTTGTGATAGTGAACGTATATAGTGCTTGTGTATTGTGGTGGCGGTGGTGGAGGTTTGTGCATGTGTTTTTTACGAATCCCGCATGTATCAGGTATGATAACCGATTGTCCACTCTACATTTAGCATTATATATATTTTCTATTTTACTTTATCGCGGATTATAGCAAAATTTTATAATTACTTTTGTATTATGGATCTCCGCAAAGTAACGCCTAATTCTATAAATTATTTATACAATAGTATGTTCTCGGCCTAATACTACGTCACTGAAGGAAACGGACGTGCATCCAATGTCTGGGATTTGTTACTCTCGTATTACCTCTGGAGTTTAAAATAAAGGTAACGTGTAAGCGTTTAAATTGATGGATATTTTTCTTACTTTGAGCGGTAGTGGTTTAAGGGATATATAGCGTGATTTTTATCAGGGGTTGAAGGTTCAAACCCTATGAGTATTTTTGTAAAAAAGAATTTTGTTATTTTTTTTATGTAATAGAATGGCAAACGTGTGGTATACGGCTGAGTAGAACGACCACCTTCTTTTCTTACCGAGGTATAAACGGCAACTAAGGTAAGTCGATTAGCCGTGTTGAAGTAGAATAGACCACACTTTTTCTTACCGAGGTGTCGTAACAAATTTAAATATGTTGTTACATGATATGGCTAGGTATTTTACTACCGGCCGTCTGCCTGACACTAACTTACCTATAGTCATATTTTACGACCTTCTTTTTTTTATACAGGAAAAAACCCCTTATGGGTACCGCCGCCCGACGGGGACAGGCGACGGTTATGTCAGACTCGCACTGACTAAAATAACCTGTGTGCTTCACTACGCTGCTGGTGGCAGGGATAGGGTACCCATGAAGACATTGCCCCCCATCCCCGCCAGCAGCAACTCTGTGCCCCAGAGTGCGCCACCTCTGGGTCGGGGCCTCTTTGAAAGTGGCCCCTCCCTACGCTGGACGATGCATCGGGAGCACCAGATGCATCGAACGCCTCGGGGACCTTATAGGGTGGGCGTCCGATTAAACCCCGTTCGGAACGCCCGGAAAGGTCCCCGTTAGGGCGGCACGCGACGGTCTTGAGCGAGTCGCCTGATATTTTACGACCTTAACTTAGTCATATTTTACTGTACCTTACTGTACTTTACTGTATTTTACTGTACCTTAGTCATATTTTACGACATCTCGCTTAGAAAGAGAGTGGTCTATTGTACTCAACCGGATACCACACAGTGGATAAACTTACCTTAATCGACTTTTACGACACCTCAGTAAGAAATAAAAGTGGTCTATTCTACTCAGCTGTATACCACACGGCTACGGCAAGAAAAGAAAGAAGAAAGAATGAACGTTTATATTACCTTCCGCGATACACAGTTGTTAACTAAAACTGAACTTTAACACATACAATAGAACAAAACATACCAATAACATTAAAACAATATCACATAAATATACTGAATACCACAAGAAGAAGAAAATGGCTCAGCTCAGTATAAATTGAGTGACAAAATTCTATGGCACAACACTGTGAAGAAAGAAAAAGAAATATGTAATATTCCATAGAGTATTCCATAGAAATATTCCATTCTCCAATTTTCCTGTTAGGCCAAAATTGGGCTAATTAAATGAATGCATCATGAGAAAATGTAACCATTTACGTACTTAGCGGTTTTACTAAAGCATGCACAAAGTCTTTAAACTATAATTTATTAGGCACTTTAAGGAAGCCTAAACATTGTTCCACTTATATCTACCTGCCAAGCCGCAAACTTAAATGCAAGCTTATACCTTGATCTTCAGGGTTATAATGCAGGGTTATACCATATCTATACTAATATACAAAACTTTGTTGGAGAGTTTGTTTGTTAGGAGTATCACCAATCGTCAGCGGGAACGATTAAGACCGTAATATAGCAGTTTGATAACCATAAAAATGGTTAAAGTGGGTAAACCTTAAAAGCTAGACATATGCTGTCGCGGACTTTTACTTAGAACTTTTAGAGCGGAACAATTTTATGATACACGATTTTGAATAACTTTCACCGTTTACTTAGATGAGACTAGACTTAAATTTTGCTATTTTCGTAATATTTTTTATTGCTGCTCAGAGGAGCACCAATCACGCTAAGATAAATAGGAAAGCCTATTTATCTTAGCGTGATGTTATATAACCTATAGCCTTCCTCGATAAATGGACTATCTTACAATCAAAGAATTTTTCAAATCAATCCAGTAGTTTCTGAGATTAGCTCGTTCAAACAAACAAACTCTTCAGCTGTATATATTAGTATGGATAAAAAACTGATTGCACTCTGGGAGTGCCGATAGAAGTGAAAACTTGTACATTAACGTTGTGCGTTTTTGATATTTAGTAATGGTTAGGAAATAATTTTGCATTGCTTTGGACGGATTGCTTAAATTATTAGTATAAAAGTACCATCATTTATGTGGTAAATAACAATATTGATTTATTGCGCTATTGTAAACACATGAGAATTTATATTATATTAAATATTTAACACTTCAGAACAACACGTGTAACGCCTAAACGAAACAACAAGTGCAAGCATACATTTTCGCCGCTAGGTAGAGAAAGAGATACTTCCTCTCCTACGCCGCGCCGGCGGTCTACTCTGACCCCATCTTACGAATTTTTCATGAGGTCACGTGTCCTGACGCGAATCTGTAATTTTTTTCCCATCACAAATATCGTACATGGCAGCTGAACAAGTTTTCATTTCAAAAATGAAAGTGGATAAGCGTTTAAATGAGCTACAGTATTTTAAGTATGCCATACACACCATCTTCTGAAAAATGCAAACTAGTAAATTTAAATTATTAATCAACACGTTTTAGTAAAGAGAGTTGCTTAAACTTAAAATCCCAAAAAAAGCATCTTAATAAAAAGAGTTTTATACACCACTTTGTAGTTCAAATAACCGTAAACAGTAGAACACGCAACCAAACAGGAATCATAACAGTTATTGTAACCACAGTAATATGGTTGTTTGCGAAACATAGTGGTTAGTTACTAGATCGGGTCTTATTACTGCCTGGAAATAGCTTTCCACCGTGGTATTATATTTTACATTTCACACCGCGTTATTATGCTTAGTTCGCATTAGATTGATGCACCCGGTGTAATATTTAAATGGTGGGGGTATACAAAATAAATAAAAATGAAATTCAAATTCTGACTTGCCCGTTGGCGCAGTGGGTAGTGACGCTGCCTTCAGCTAAGCGGGTCACGGGTTCGATTAACGCCGAGGGCCAACATTTTCTATAAATGAATTTGTTGGTCTTTGAGCCTGGGTGTATATTTGTATTTAAGTATGTATTTAGAAATATATAAGTATATATTATCCAGTTGTCTGTCATCCATAACACAAGCATTAAGTTACTTACTTTGGGGATGGACGACCGTGTGTGTAAGTGTCCCATATAAAAAAAAATTAAATTTTCTATATTCATATAAACTTGTAAACAAGTACTTTTGAATCGTCAATTCTACTGCTGGTTCGGAAAGCTGTTTCTACCGAGAAGAGCCAGCAAGAAACTCGGCGGTTGCTCTTTAATACTTATAACTAGTTACATTAAGTCATTACTATCTTGTACGGAGTCGGACACAATAATTTATCAGGAAGATGAAGATGACATTATTTCAGGGTGAGATGGATAGTATTTTACTTTATTCATAGATATTCGATGGCCACTGGGAGATCAAATAACTTTTTAAAGCATGCCAGGCTGTGAACAAAACCTTACAGTTAAGGCCTGTTTCAGAAGTCACTGATAAAGTGTCGGATAGCTAACCGACAAATAAACTAAGTAGCAGGTAAATATCTCTAAAAAGAGAATGAAATTTTTTTTTAAATAAAATCGCGGCATTTTGAAATAGGTATTTGCTATCCAGCAGATAAACAAAATAACAGCCACATGATCTACGTGTTAACTTATTAGGGACTTTAAGTTCTGCACAAGCCTATCAGAAACCTGAGAAACACAAAATTCTGATATGTGTCAGATTTGATCCGAATAGGCTAACTGACAGTTTATTGGTAACTTGTGAAACAGGCCCTAAAATAACTAAGTTACAGTATCTTTAAAACGTTAATAGGTTCAAAATTGGTGTCTTAAACAGGCATAATTGTATACAAAATATATATTACGTTGTATTTACCACGCCTTTTTCATGTATTTACCTTAATTTATGCAAAATAGCTGTCTTATTAGTAATTATATTTGAACTTTCCAAAAAGTCAAGTAACAGCCTGTTACTATCCCACTATTGGGCATAGGCCTCCTCTTTCTTTTTTAAAATAAGCGTTGGAGCTTAGATTACCTTAGAAGATTACTTAGCTTAGAATAGACCAACCGCATTTCTCACCGAGGTGTTGTAAAAGGTGACTAAGGTACGTTGACCCGCCATATGATATCCGGCTGAGTAGAGTAGACCACCCTCATTTCTTACCGAGGTAAGAAGGCGACTAAGGTAGGCTAACACGCCGTGTGGTATCTGAGTAGAATAGACCACCTTCATTTCTTACCGAGGTGTCGTAAATGGCGACTAAGGTAAGTTGATCCGCCGTGTAGTATCGGTTGAGTAGAATAAACCAACCCCTTTCTTACTAAGGTGTCGTAAAAGTTGACTAAGGTAAGTTTCCGTCAGGTAGGCGGCTTGTCGTATAATATCATGGGACAACATGTTTATAACATGTTGTGCCGACCCCACTTAGAGTGGGATAAGAGTAGGAGAATAATGTATGTATTAACCAGTTATAACCACACACAAGTATAAAATTACTTATACAAAACTAGCTTTTACCCGCGAAGTCGTTTGCTTGGACTGTTGCGTGTGATAGGTCGATAATACATGGCGTTTCTCAATCACATCATACTAGTGTAGAATTTACATGATTTCTATAGCCTATATGTTATTTCGGTGTATAAGGAATAATTGTGCCTAATTTCATCGATATTGCCTCAGCAGACTCGCCGTGAAAGAGTAAGTAAGTAACAAACATTATCCACACTTACAAAATTTCGCATTTATAATATTAGTAGGAAGGATTGTATGATGTTACAATCTCTTGAAAAGATTTATACTGTGGATATCTCTCGTTTGAAGAACAATCCACAAACCATAAAGTAAAGAAGACGTATTGTACATAAAGATAGAAAAGATAAAAAAATATAGATGCTTTGACATTTTATGGGCATAGAACACAAAGTATGTGTAGAGTACATAAAGCAGTTCCAATTCGCAGAAGACCTGTATTTCAATAACATTCCTACACAATTATAGTTCTTTTTGTACTGGTTTTAACGTAGCCAGCTTTTAAGAACCGAATTCGAACACCTTTACCTAGGTATTAGAGGTCTATTTATATTGGGTGCTGCATGGGAAGACTTTACAGGTTCAATAAACTAGTGTGAGATCAACTTATCAATTATTTGTATGAAGTTAGGAAGTGATGCCGTAAGCTGTGATAGCCCAGTGGTGAGATTATGCGACTCTTTTGAGGGGTCGCGGATTCAAACCCCAGGTAGGCACCATTGAGTTTTTCTGTTAAAACTTATGTGTCTAATTGATATTGCAATTTTTCACTTTTTGTTGAAGGAAAACACCGTAACCTGCATAAGGTGTCGTAAAGGCGACTAAGGTAAGTTGACCCACCGTGTGGTACCCGGTTAAGTGGAATAGACCACCCTCTTCCTTACCGAGGTGTCGTAAAATACGACTACGGTATATTGATGTAACGACATGTTTTAAAAATGTTGTGCCAACCCCACTTAGAGTCGGATAAAGGCAGGGGAACTTACATTCATAAATACACTCACAATGTTGGCCTTCGGCCGGAATCGAATCTGTGAGCCCCGGCGCCGAAGGCAATCAAGTATGAATGTCTTTCAAGTATTTCTAAGAAATGAATCCCAGAACAACACCTGGAGCTTTGGAATGTTATCGCATTCCGCTGCGAGGTCTGAGAATAATGCGCTAGTGTTTTTATTGTTTGAAAAACAATTTTAATTGTACACATGTGTAATAAGTGTCGTAAAAGGCGACTAAGGTAAGTTTTCCCGTCAGACGTCTGGCTTACAGGTCCCCATGGTAGTCGGTGCATCTGGTGCTCCCGATGCACCGGTTAGCGGAGGAGGTGTTCTCTGGGCTAGAGCTGTCAGCGGGATGGGGGCAATATGTACAACGATACCCTGTCCTTGCCATCGGCAGCGTGGTGGAGCACACAGGTCGTTTTAGTCGGTGCGAGTCCGACATAACCGCCGCCTGTCCCCGTCGGGCGGTACCCATAAGAGGTTTTTTCCTGTATAAAAAAAAGTCGCCCCGCGGAGTGGTATCCGGCTGAGAAGAATAGACCACCCTGATTTCTTACAGATGTGTCGTAACAGGCGACTAAGGTAAGTCGAACCACTGTGGTATCCGGTTGAGTAGAATATACCAACCTCTGTCTTACCGAGTTTAAAATACGACTAAGTTCACGTCAGGCAGGCGGCCGGTTGTAAAATACGTAGCAAAATTATGTGAAAATATGTTTATAACATGTGCCGACCCCACTTATAGTGGGATACAAGAGGATGATGACATGTGTAATCTAACCTATGACCTTTATATCCGATTTTGATATGGTTTTTACTTTTTAATGTCGAAAATAAATCGAAAACCAATTATTTAGTCATCGTTTTCCACTCCAAGTCATGATGAGGCCTATGCTAAGTAATCGAATAGGAGCAGGTTACTTTACTACCCTTTATTTTATAGTTAATGTATAGAACCGGCTATACTCACGTCTTATTTTATCGGGTTAGCCCGATTAGTTTCGAATCCATCCGGGGCACTTATGTATGTACGTAGTTACCGCTGCGATAACGTCGTGTAAAGAGCTCATGAATAAGTGCCCCGGATGGGTTCGAAACCCTAACCTAACCTAACCTAACTCGGCTAACCCGATAGAATAACACGTGAGTATAGCCGGTTCTATACATTAAGTATAAACACTACTCACGATAGTTTAAATTTAAAAAAACCCTTTATTTTGTTTATGTTTTGTTTCTTCGAGTAACAAGCCGACAGTTATAATTTAACGTTATAATTAAACAGGCAGTTAGCCTAATTACCTTGTACGACGTTACCAGTATGAGGCCAATAAAATGATATTAACTCTAAACAAACATGGGCACGACGTGTTCACATTTTATCACCATTAATTAACTTCTTATCGATACAATCTCCTTCATCGATACTTAACGATATATTGATACTAAAAACTTCACAGTGACATGTAAAATCAATAAGTAGTGGTTATTCTTTTAGTTTATTTGGGTCAACATTTTATACTTAATATAAAACATAGTACAAAAGTAATAATAAAATTATTTTGCTATAATCCGCGATGAATGATTCATCGCGGATTATAGCAAAATAATTTTATTATTACTTTTGTATTATGGATCTCCGCAAAGTAACGCCTAATTCTATAAATTATAAAACATAGTCCTTAAAGTTAAATTTTCTCAAAATCTAGAGAACCGATTTTGATACTGTTATTACTTAAAGATAGTGCGATTCTTCCGGTTTAGGTTAATAGTACATTACTGTTTTATGTAAATTGTATTGAAGAGGTCGCGCGGTAAAAAAAGTCGTCTACTGGAAGCTTTACTCGCGTGCGCCGCGTAAACTTACAGAGTTACACTCAAGCAATGTACTAGAGAATTGTAGATCTACAAAAATACTACAAAACAAATCCGCGACAGCATATCTTTATCTCATAAGGTTATGTCGCAATAACTACTTATTATGTTAAAAATTTGAATTAAATACGCTGATTTCCATGCCACAAACATAGCTAATGAACAATAAAGACTAAAGTCTTTGAACAGAGCGTGATGACATTTGACATACGGATCCGAAACGTGGTCGCTGACTATGGGCCTCATAAGAAACTCAGTGTCAGCGAGCGATGGAGCGAGCTATCCTTGGAGTATCTCTACGAGATCAACACAGATATAAGGCAATGCTTCCACTCCAGCAATCCAAGAACCAAAGTTAGTTCAGCTCAGCATGTCGCGATACTGAAGTGGTGATGGGGCGACCGTATGGTATATGTTGGGGATACGTGTTGGTATGGCGACACCACGCTGGAAAACGCTGTGTCAGAGAAACCTTACGAGCGGGATCGACGACCTCAAAAAGGTACGAGGAAACGCTGAATCCTATCCTCCACAAGATCCTCTGGAGTGGAGATCTCGTGAAGAGACCTATATTTAGAAGTGGATGTCCTTCGGTTCAAGATGATGATGCATGTCAATATAGAACATATAGAACACATTGAGCCATAAATATGACGAATATATAACAAAATCTAATCATAAAAATATGGAGTTAAGTAATCTGTTACTATTCCACTACGGAACATAGGCCTACTCTCTTCATTATTGGAGCTAATGCTGAAACTAAGACTCAAAACGCTCCTCCAATACAGCTTGGTTGGTTACATATCCCGAAAATTCTTCTGAGATATGCAGATTTCTTACAAATATTTCCTCACCTTAAAGCGTTTAATAAATTCCAATTATGAACTAGACAATAATTTAACAGGAAAACTCATTGGTGCCCGAGCTTTGAAACTGTGACCCCCATTTAGAGTCTCACGGTTGGACTGCCCCAGCTTTACGACATATGCATAAACAAATGCTTTTTTTTATCAGGAAAAAACCCCTTATGGGTTCCGCCGCCCAACGTGGACTTGCACCGACTAAAAAAACCTGAGTGCTCCACCATGCTGCTGGTGGCGGGGACAGAGTACCGTTGTACACATTGCCCCCATCCCTGTCAGCAACTCTTAACACCTGATTGCGCCACCTGAGATGGGGCCTCTCTAAAAGTCCTATAGTTTTACCTCACCTTAAAGATACATCAAATAAACATTGCTGGAGGTAAATTATATTCATCACAAAGCGATTTAATCGCTGGATTTATTCAAGCGGCTGTAATTATCACGGGAAGTGGATCGTAAACACAAATAGGTAATAAATGTACAATTTGAACGATAAATACGCTATCGTTTGGATGGTTATATTATATTATTTCATAGATTTTTAATTTCGCAATTAATACTTGGTGTTGTAATTAAGGTTCACTTTTCTTTACTAATAATAATGATTAACAACGAAATTAATGACAGCCGTGTTTCTTGTAAAGTAACAGTCTCTTTACGATACCATTGCTGGGAATAGCCCTTTTCTTTCCGTTTTTGGGGACAAGAATTGGAGCTAAGACCTACCATGTTGCTCCATTGCGAAATAGAAGGTTACACATATCCCTAGAACGCTCTAGAGGTATGCAGGTTTCCTCACGCTGTTTTCCTCCAAAAACAGAAAAACATCATGAAGAAACCTGCATATCCTGGTTTGCCGAAGCCACAACCCTTCTCTCTAAAAAGGGGGATGAGACCTATGTCTACCAGTCTACTAATATCTATACTTATTATAAAACAAAGTTCCCAAAAGCTGTCTGTCTATATGTGATCGATTTTCTTAAAACAGTGAACAGATTTTTCCCCAATTTTTACTAAAAGATAGTCCAATTCTTCTGGAACGTTTATGTTAATAGTACATTACGGTTTTACGTAAATTGTATTACGTAAATTGTTTGTACTTTTTATGGTTAACTCACAAAAACTACTTTTATGTTCAAAGTTTTAATACGTATTAAAATTTTGCGCACGCACTAAATTATATTCATTTTTTAAATTTGTTTTTAATTAATTATACATTATTGTTGTACTTAATTATGAAAAGAGTGACCGCCAAGTTTCTTGGTTCTTCTCGGTAAGAGCACCTTTCCAAACCAGTCGTAGCTTCATTGTAATTTGACGATTCGAAAGTACTTGTATAAAGAATTGAATAAAGAATTTGAATAAAGAATTATTTGAATTTGAATTCAAAAAATGTGAGACACTGATTTCCACGCGGGCAGAGCCGCTAGCATAGCTAGATGCATAATAAAAACAAAGGCAACTCGCTAAAGAAAAATTCAATTAGTACTTTAAAACAAGCAATAGAAAGGCCGAAATTATCTGACTACAAAGATTTGCGATGTCAAAGGACTTAATTCGTAACTCGACTAACTTAGAGCCCCAATGTTCAAAGAACTTTGTTCAATTGAATTAGAATTCAATTTGCTTTGACG
The DNA here is from genome assembly GCA_947086495.1 of Morpho achilles. Lineage (NCBI taxonomy): Eukaryota > Metazoa > Arthropoda > Insecta > Lepidoptera > Nymphalidae > Morpho > Morpho achilles. The sequence continues at coordinate 5,901,937 of CAMTZB010000012.1, read as the reverse complement.
AAGGGTATATTCAGTTTTAAGTTCTGGACCAATTCCAAGGCATGCCTGTACCGTAATTCTTAGTGTGCCGTATCGGGGATTATCATTTAGAATTATTCCCTCGTTCAACTGCGCTTTCTTAGAATTACGTTAGGTAGGAGTTAAAGTCGTAATGATTTGGTTCCCTTATTACGCGTTTGTAATGTTTAAATTTACAAGCAATTAAGAATGAAATTTTAATTACTGTTTACAATCATTCTCGTTCACACAAGTTTATTTTTTGGTGTTTTTCTTCACTGTTAATTGCGAGCAAAGTGTAAATATGAATTAAGCACATAAGTTAGCCTTGTGGTATCCGGTTGAATATAGTCCAACGGTATTTCTTATCGAGGTGTCGTAAACAGCGACTAAGGTGAGTTGACCCGCCCGCCGTGTGGTGGTAGCCGGCTGAGTAGAATAGACCATCCTCATTTCTTACCGAAATGTCGTAAACGGCTACTAAAATAAGTCAAGCCGCACTGTGGTTCCCGGCTGAGTATAATAGACAACTCTCATTTCTTACTGAGTCGCGTTAACGGTAACTAGACTAAGGTAAGTAAACCAAGACCACTCTCATTTCTTATCAAGCTGGATTTCTGGATATAGCTTGACAAATATCTGACAAAATATATGTTGAGAACGTAAAATCTTAGCTGATCAAATGTTTCATTGAACAGATTCCCACATAATTTAGTATTAAATCTATCAAACTACTTTGTAATTCTTGTAATTCTTAATAATATTAACTTAGCAAGAAAATCGTAACATAGATTCTATAAAGAATATTTCAAATGATTCACACGTATTAATTTCAAGGCTTGAGTTGAAGTAAAAAGATACCATTGTTTAGTTTCTGAGTATCTTGTCCATGGCGTGAATATGTTCACCGTTATAGTTATAAGTTGACATGGATCAAAATGTACTTAGGTCGTTAGACAGAATTAAAGGGGATTTTGAGAGCTTTTGCTTTTTATTTAGTTTATTCCATTCGTTGAACTTTTGCAGGCATTTTGCCGAGATATGTGTTTAGGAAGCGTTGATGGCCCAGAGGTGACACCGTGTGATTTTTCGAGGGGTTCAGGCTTTAAAACAGGCACCAATGAAATTTATCACAAGAGTTCAGGTAAAGGAAAACATGGTATGAAGGATAACATAAGAAATTACAATATCTGTAAAGAATACTGGTTATATGTCCTATACGCTTTGAAGCTCTTTCCTCCAAAAACGGACAAAGGAGGCATATGTCCAGCAGAAGGATAAAGACAGGCTGTTACTTTATATAATCGATTCTAGCGAGCTCCCTTCGAACTTCTTCATAGTCGTTTATCTAGTCGAGAGTCTTAACTAAACTAGGTGCCAGGTCACTCATTCCAAAACCTTGGAAACAACGCCAGTTTTGTTCTATGAATTTACTTTAGGTTCATGACTTCGGTAATAAAAAGTGGTACTTGCATATGACTAGTTCATAAATAATTCAATATGAAAACAAATAGTTTATTAAAAAGTAAGCAGAACAATTTTTGGTAATCGTGGAATATGTATAGCTCAATCATTATTTGAAAACTTTTATTCAACTTGCAACGTATGTATATGAAAGTGGAATCTTACAAGTACAATTTGACCCCCTACCCAATGTCCGATTGAACTGAAATTTTATATGTTGGTCCATTCCCAATGATAATGCATGTTTATGATAAACATGACCTGATGCTGCCAGGATTAGCTCGAGACGAAGGAACTATTCAACGGTTAACAGTAGGGACGTGAAATTATGTTAAATGTTGTTTCAAAACAATTTTTTAATTGACATGTTTTATTTCACTTTTTTATAAATACGCTAGCTGTAGTCTTCAAAACCGTTTGTCATCAAACGCAATTCCATATATGTAATTCAGTTCCACGATCCCATTTATTATGTAATAACAAATTCATACTTTTACTGTTCCCTAAAATTATTGCACCACGCATAATGGCTCCCCGCGGCAACGTTCGCAACGTTCTTTGGAATCGTATGCAAATTCTGTAATATTATAATTGAAGTCTTGCTCAGTTGAATTATGTATGGCAATAATTAAACTCGTTTAATTTATTTAAGTGCATTTCATTTTAATTTAGGGGACGAATGTCTCAATAGTATAAAACATTACATTGTTGACTAATTTGTTTTAAATAGGCGGTGTAGTCTGTTTACCAATTAGGACTAAAGCTTATAATTAATATAATTGTGAATAGTTGAATATTTTTTTTAAATATCATCATTATCTTCCTGCCCTTATCCCACACTAAGTGGGGTCGGCACAACATATTATAAACATGCTGTCACATGATTTGGCTGCGTTTTTTACGACCGGCCGCCTGCCTGACGCCAACTTACCTCTGTCATATTTTACGACACCTCGGTAAGAAAGAGGGTGGTCTATTCTACTTAACCGGATACCACACGGTGAGTCAACTTACCTTAGTCGCCTTTTACGACACCTCGGTAAGAAATGAGGGTGGTCTATTCTACTCAGCTGGATACTACACGGCGGGTCGACTTACCTTCGTCGCCTTTTACGATCCTTGGTAAGAAATGAGGGTGGTACTATTGTATTCAGCCGGATACCAAATATTTTTTAAATATATCAAATATAATTCTAAATTGCCTTTTGCTCCACCTTTGCCTTTGGCCACCCTCATTTCTTAACGAGGTGTCGTAAAATACGACTAAGGTAAGTCAATGTGAGGCAGGCGGTCGATCGTAAAATACGCGTGACAATATAATTGTAGCATGTTGCGACCCGACCCCACTTAGAGTGGGATCAGGGCAGGATGATGATGATGAACAAGCATAATTGTAAAATACATTTTCACAAGTATTTTTATTTATAAAATATGACGCTCGCTTATGGAAAGCTTAGTTTAGGCGGAAAACCATAATATAAAAGTAATAATCCGCGATAAAGTAAACAGAAAATATATATAATGCTGAATGTAGAGTTAACTATCATTTTTCATACGTGATACATGCATGATTCGTAAGAACACAAGCACAAATCTCCACCACAACAATACACAAGCACTACACACGTTTATGATTTTGTCGTGGAGTCTATCTCCTGATGATGCTTCGGTTGCGGGGCGAATCAAATCCATTTGAGCATTGAATCGCGTGGTAGGTCTTAACTCCAACCTTTCTCTTCAAAAACTGAGAGAGTAACAGGCCTGTTACTTACTTATTTACCAATATAAATAATAGTCTGTAATCTATAACACAAGTATTAAGTTATTTACTTTGGAGATGGATGACCGTGTGTAAGTGCCAATATATATTTACATATGTTGCACAAATATAAAAATTTAAGAATCTAGTGACTTTTATCTTTAAATAGCTCTTACAAAGTGGTTAACATAAAATATTTTTCATAAGCTTCGGTGATATTTTTAAGAAATTTTCCAATTCCTTTTCGACCTGAAAAGCAAAACCACTTAAATATCCGGATTACCGGAAGTCCTGTGGGTTGAAAGCAGCGCAGGAACTACCGTCTCTGCAGTGACCGAATTATTTATTAGCATGTTCACTTCCTGGAATGGTACATACAGGTTTATAATAGAAGCTTTATCCGCGGCTTCGTGTGATTCAACTTTATTGTTAAAATACCCATTGTGTTATCTAAGGACGAGTTTTTTCATCTTTGCTGGATAGAATAGACCACCCTCATTCATTGCCGAGTTGTTTTATATAGCTACCAAGGTCAATCAACCCGCCGTGTTGTATTCGGCTTACTAGATTAGACCAATCTTATTTCTTACCAAGGTGTTTTAAAAAATGCCTAAGGTAAGATGACGTTGGCAGGCAGCTAGTCGTAAAATAACTAGCCAAAACATGTAACAACATACAAAAGTAATATTGAAATTATTTTGCTACAATCCGCGAACAATAATCGAATTCCGTAAAAATTGCTTTTATTCTTGTTCTTGAAGTGTCTCTCCGACTAGCGATGGTTGGCAATCAGCTTCGTAAATTTATCTTTATCTCCTGATAGCCGTAACTGTTCAGCGGTGCTTCCCGTCCATTTCCTGATGTTGAAAAGCCAAGATTTCTGCGTCCCACACCTCTTTTTCCGGAAACCATTTCCATTAAGACGAGTTACAGATGTCTATATCGTTGTCCTGGAGCAAAGGCCTTAAATATGCGATTTTTGTCATCTTCAGGGTCTGCAAAAGTTCCAGGTTTTGGAGGACGCGTCGTAGAAAATCCACATTCGAGATTTTCTGGGTCCAGCTTATAACCAACATATGCCTGTATGCCCAAATCTCGAATACTTCTAATTGTTTCCTGAGGTATTCTTTGATAGTCCAGGCTTCGCATCCGTATATAACAATGGCCCAGCATCAAACTTAAGTCTGCGGTTGCAGAATACTTTATTCACTTTAGCGATGGTATTTATACGTAATGCCTTAAACGGCCGATCTATATTGAATTCAGGCAAGTACTAAATCAATACCATCAGAGACATCGGCTAGTTATAAATTCCATAAAACATAAACCTGTCCGCGCCGCGGACTGAACACGGCAATAAATAATTCTGGCCCCTGCAAAGTCGACAGTTTCTGCTGCGCTGCCTTTAGACTTCTGTATATTCGGAACGAAACTACTGTTCCTAATGTCCATTAAATTTGTTGGATAGAGTTTATTTTTGAATCTTTTATGTAGCTTGCCTTCTATGTATATCTGTATATGAAGGTGGAATCTTCATAAAACTTTAAATTAATTGTACAAACTGTGCTTATACGCATCGCATATTACACAATTAAAAAATATTTAAATTATAGTTGTAGCTTCATTAAATCTAATTGATCCTTGACGATTCAATATTACTTGTAAAAAGCTTATTTGAATAAAGATTAGATTGATTTGATTGGAATCTTGCAAGTTAAGTTTTACCCATTTCCCAGTGTCCGATTGAACTGAAAATCAATGTTATGCTAAGGGTAGGAAGCAAAATCCCTCTCAAACCTTATACATCATCTTCTTGCCCTTATCCCACTCTAAGTGGAGTCGGCACAACATGTTATAAACATGTTGTCATATGACTTGGCTACGTATTTTACGACCGGCCGCCTGCCTGACGTCAACTTATCTTAGTCGTATTTTACGACACCTCGATAAGAAAGAGGGTGGTCTATTTTACTTAACCGGATACCACACGGTGAGTCAACTTACCTTAGTCGCCTTTTACGACACCTCGGTAAGAAATGAGGGTGGTCTATTCTACTCAGCCGGATACCACACGGCGGGTCGACTTACCTTAGTCGCCTTTTACGACACCTCGGTAAGAAAAGCCTCTCAAACCTTATACATGCAGGATTATTTGCCACTCGTATAACAAGACACTACCACCAAAGCACACTACACACATTCACTAAGGCAATGTCAACGATCATTTCGTCCATTAGCAATCGCAAAAGATGTTCATTGTATTTGAGTGGCTGTTACAGGTTGAACTCTGAATATTGTTTATGGCCGTTTAATTAACGCTGTTATGCAACATCAGGACAACCGCACGTAATAATTGTTGTATGCGAAAATTTGTCGCCTCTATGATATATTTCCGCTGGAAATACGGTAAAGTAATTATTAATGACCGTTTCCATGGCGAAGTGATGAACGTTTGCTGGTTTATTTCTGTGGTTTGTGAAATATTTAATATAATTTAATATTTACATATCTACACTAATATTATTAATGCGACTGTTGTTTCGTTGTGCTTACAAACAGTAAGCACAACGTAGTAACAAAATTTTATTTGATGAATCTTTTTCATGGTTATCCACTGCTGGACATAGGTCTCTTTACGGATCTCTACATCACATGATCTTGTAATGCTTGGATCTAACGACTCTCCACAACCTTTTTAAGGATTGCATTGCACTCTTGAATATACGAGTAGTTGAAGGGGAGGAGAGTATATGGAAAAAAAAGAAACGCGGTTTCCTGGCGGCCCGTATCATTATTTTCTGTTCCATTAACATAAATATAAAATATAAATATATATATATGGGACACTTACACACACAGTCGTCAGTCCCCAAAGTAAGTAACTTAGTACTTGTGTTATGGTAGGCAGCCAACTGGTGAATATATACTTAAATATTTTTTAAATACATACTTAAATACAAATATACAGCCAGACTCAAAGACCAATAAATTCATTTTTAAAAAATGTCGGCCCTCGGCGGGAGTCGAACCCGCGACCCGGTTATCTGAAGGCAGGGTCACTACTGACTGCACTAACGGGCCAGTCACATTAACATGGTTGTCTGATTACCACATACTATAGAAGAAACTTTTACACTCGATCTGACTTATGTAAAAGGTCTTTACATATGTTATGTTTGTAATTTAAACGCGATATAACCTTAAACCTGTAACCTTAACTTAGAGTTAGTCAAGCTATATGTTTATTAAATAATTTTTCCTTTGTTTCAGATGAAATTTACAACATTATAATTAAAGAAAATACATCAATGACTGTAACTTATGGCTACAACTCAAAGGAATAACTCAAAATGGTTTTTGAAGAAACGGATAAAGTTCAGCTCGGTAGGAATGATCAATATGAAGAGATAGCAGATGCATGTAAAGATATAGATAGTTTAAAAGAAATAAGGATACATACAAATACTGCCAAATCAAGAATAACTAGTAGACATGCTAATCCACTGTTCCTTTTGTTAAGGATAGTTTTAGAAGTTTCTGCAATGAAGAAATTGGCTTTGTGTTTTTTAATGATAAGCTACGTGAAGGCACATCAAAAGTTTGCTATCGAGCCACAAGATCAAGTAAGTTTTAGTTACATTATCTTCCATTCCTTAATTATATTATTTTCCCGTAGGTTTACTTAATTAGTTTTATATAATATAAAAAAGTAAATTGACCGGGTGCAACAACATTCAGTAAGAAATAACGGTGGTCTATTCTACTCATTCGGATACCACATGGCGTGTTAACTTAGTCGCCTTTTATGACACCTCGTTAAGAAACGAGGGTGGTCTATCCTTCTCAGCTGGATACCAGACAGCTTACGTGCAAATAAATCAGGGGGACAAATAAACTTTAAAATTACTTATTTTACCGGACACAACTTCACACGTATTCGAATTGCAAAAGCAGTCCTTATCATTGTTTAGGTACATTTATTGGCTTATTACTATATACTATTATTATTCTCCTCCAAAATTTATACACACATGCCAAGAATACTCTAATTAGACATGCAGGTTTTTAAACGATATTATTTATATTACAGAGAAGTTCGTGAAATATGAATATCACTTTTGATTGCTGGCTCTTTATTACAGAACTGTAATTAATATTTTGTCATTTCTCTAAGACTTTTGGCCTACTTTATCCTTATTAACAACTTTATTCGTATACTTGCCTGCTTTCAGTTATATTAGATTATCTTAGTTAACTATTACATGGGGATAATCAAATTCTTCTGACCCGATTGCTCTCAATATCGGTGTCCCACAGGGAACAATTGTCTGACCTACGTTCTTTTTCCTACATAATTGATCAACGAAATTGAAGGGTAGGAAAGTGATTAAGATATATATTTTATTTATATTAATTAAGGTAAGCTATTTTACTAAAAAGCTATGGTTTATTCTACTCAACCAGACACCGCACGCCCGGACTTTGTATCATATAATGTGTTTCAATATTAAATTGAAATGCGAATGTCTGTCTGCCTTTCTGTCTATCTATCTATTACGCTGTACCAGGCCAATCATCTGAAGAAATAGGTTTGCTTTTTGATACAGTAGAAGTTTATAACCTGCTAACATGTAGGATTAAAACAACTATTTTTCCTTCTGAAACAGGATAAAACACAAAATAAATAATTAAGGATAATTAACATTTGCTGATTTCTCAGAGGCCTTAGATTGGGTCCATCATTAGTTCTTAAGCAATCAAGTATGTATATTGCACGCGATAAACTTGTTAAGTATATGCAATATCCGGATGTCGTTATTAAATATAACTTACGGATAATTAATTGCTCTCAATATCGGTCTTGTTCAGGGAGCAATTAGAGCTCTTTTATTCTTTCTGCTACATAATTGGACAGTATAATACAGTATACGAAGCAAATATTTGTTATTGTTATTAGTGTCTCATCATCATCCTCCTTCCTTTATCCCACTCTAAGTGAGGTCGGCACAACATGTAATAAACATGCTGTCACATGATTTGGCTGCGTTTTTACGACCGGCCGCCTGCCTGAAGTCAACTTACCTTAGTCGTATTTTACAACACCTCGATAGGAAAGAGGGTGGTCTATTCTACCTAACTGGATACCACACGGTGGGTCAACTTACCTTAGTCGCCTTTTACGACACCTCGGTAAAAAATGAGGGTGGTACTATTCTATTCAGCCGGATACCACACGACCTAACAAAACGCATCATGTGACAGCATGTTTACCGTGATAACATGTTGTGCCGGCCCCACATAGAGTGGGATAAGGGCAGGAAGATGATGATTTGTTTAATAACACTAGAAGCGTAGTCCTTTACAAACTGAAACGTATTAAGGATTTTATGTGAACGAAACCTCCCCTGAATAAATTATTTCAAAATAAAATAACGATTTATTCATACATGTGATGTCGGTAAACCGTAAATAATACAAGAAAAACCTTTTTAACGTTCCCGAGGCAAGGAATTTTTAATATCCGCTGATATTTTCAATACAGCCAACTTCAGTCAACTTGCACTGTTTATGGCAAACATAAAGCTGTGTTCACACGTTAGACATCCTGATTATAGACACTTAAAAGGTGATATTTGGCTTTATAGAAAGCGAAACGAGTAATTCTCCTCCCTTATTCCACTCTAAGTGGGGTCAAATGATTTGGCTACGTATTTACGACCGACCTGACGTCAACTTACTTTAGTCGCCTTTTGCGACATCTTGGTAATAGACCACCCTCTTGGTGGTCTATTCTACTCAGCTGGATACCACACGGCGTGTCAACTTACCTTAGTCGCCTTTTACGACACCTCTATAAGAAATGGCGGTGGTCTATTCTACTTAGCTGGATACCACATGGCGAGTCAACTTACCTTAGTCGCCTTTTACGACATCTCGATAAGAAATGAGGTTGGCCTATACTACTCAGCCAGATACCACTTGGCAGGTCAACTTACCTTAGTCGCCTTTTACGAGAGTTCGATAAGAAATGAGCGTGGTCTATTCTAATCAGCCGGATACCACACGGCATTACCATTTAATAAATACCATATTTACTTACCATTAAAAAAAATTAATACAATATATATGTATTTATTTTTACCTAGGATCGAGCCCCACAAACACAATTTTTTTTCTTTTTTTTGAAGTTTCTTTTTTTATTTTGTAAAAAATGACCGAGCAAGGCTGGGTCACCCAGATATTATTTTTTTAAATGTGTAAAATTTTCAATGCCTTGTGCATGCCCCCGATTAAACAGAGCTTTGGAATGGGGTGGAAAGTTTGATTTACGGAATGGGATCCCCTAAATTAATATTCTGAGGTCCGCAACTTTGATTTTTGGTACGCTTCTGAGGGATTCGGATTTATTTATTAGGCGGGGTCCCTTTTGATTTAAAGTGGCTAATTGTGAAGGTCTGAAATTTGTTTAGGGATGACGGAAGTTGGTCAATATATACAAATGTTGGTGTGAAATAACGGACAAAAGGGGAAGGTGGCCCGGAATTTACACGTTTCTATTCTTCGAAAGGTTGGTCTAAAGTTTTTATGCAAAGAGGAAATAATAAATTGAATCATTATTCATTCAAAGTGACTTTATTATTCAAAAATTATGTTTAGATTGTGGGCCTTTTGATATTTTGAGGATTAAAAAGGTTTAGGTATGATTATATCCAAATGATCAGAAATGTTAGGCGCTGTTTTATTACTCGTAAGTATTTGGATGCTCCCCTCGCTACTTCCCGCGGCGAATAGGTAGTTAATGGGTACTGAGAGTAAGATGGATATATAGATTATAAACGAAAATGTTTTTTGAAAATTTTGCAAAAAAATCCATACCAACTTTCTCCTGACAATAACGAATACATAAAAGATAGTTTTATTCAATTTGGTCCAATTGCTTAAAAGTTGCGCGTACAACCATTTCGTTGAATTATTTTTAATTATAATGTTATTTAAAAATTAATGGCTTGATATTATCTCACTAAGTTAATAACTCATACTTTGAAGACAATGATTAGATTCCATGATTGGTTGCTCATATCTCAAGAATTGTAAATTTAAATACATTTACAGTATTTATAAAATCAGAAAAACTCCAGAATAATGAAGTCCAATTAAAAAAAAGCTAATTTCAGTTTTCAAAAAACACACTAAAAATTTACATTACGAATAAGATGTACCCACTTTGGGGCTGTAAAGATCTTCCCCTTTTGTCGGGAAGCTCATAAATGTTGCCATTTTAAAGCATCTATTATTCCCTGTACGCTGCGAGGCCGACATTTTGTCCACCGGCTTTTATTACGCTAAAAGAGAATTCCGTATTATAAGCATCGAAGCTCCCACAAATGTTAGTAATCTTTTAGCTCGTTGTGAGAGGCAACTAAATTGTTGAAATAATATGAAAGGCATAAGGATTAAAAAGGGGAAATTATTAGGGTAAAGCTGTGATAGCTGAATGGTGCGACCGTATGCTATTCAAAAAGGGATCATGGGTTAAAACCACGGAAAATGAACGGTTTTCGCTAAAGGAAAATATCATTAGGAAACCTGTAAATCTCAAGAGAATTCTAGGCAAATTTGTAACCTACCTATCCACATTCGAGTAGCGTGATACGCCTTAGCTCCAACCCTTCTCTCCAAAAACGGAGAGAAGAATCCTATGCCCAACTGTGCTATAATAACAGGGCGTTACTTTACTTTACTAATAATTAGGGTTAAAATCCTGTCTCTGTGTTTACCTGATTGCCATTTTCAAATGTTTGCAGTGTTTTATGCGTGTATGACTAAATGCAATCTAGCTAACACAATACTGGAGTAGACTGGAGAATTTGATAGACTGTAGGAACCATGTTATTAAGGCGAGACTAGGTCTTCTTCCAATGTTATTAGTAGTATAATATAATTATAATTTGAACTGTCTATATGATTATATTATATTTCGAGGAGGTCATGGGTTCAAACCCGACAGACACCAATGAGATTTTCTGTTAAAACTTATGTGTCGAATTGATAATTGCAATTTATCACACGCTTTTCGGTGAAGGAAAACATCATGAGGAAACCTGCATATCTCTAGAGAATTCTGGAGATATGTGTAACCTACCAATCCGCATTGGAGCAGCGTGGTAGGTAGTAGCTCCAAACCTTCTCTCCAGAAACGGAGAGAAGAGGCCTATTCTCAGCAGTGGGATAGTAAAAGGCCGCTACTTACTTATATGTTGATAACTGTGGCGGCTTTTCTAAAGTCACCAGTAGTGATGTGGAAAGTTTCTTAATGTGCAGATTAGAGAGCAAAAGCTCTACTAACGTCAAATGTGACACTAAGGCTTGCCCTAAAGGTGGCCTGTAAGGCCGGACAACAACTTGTATGCGATGCGATGTGTAATGGAGAGCTGGTGGCATGACTTTTATAGTCATCTCGCCTTTAGGAGAATCCAATAGTAATAATAGTCTAATACTTGCTTACAATACATGGAGTTTGAAAACATTCGACTTCATTTGATAAATTGAACGTAACAAAAGTATATACGGCTTAGACTCCTTATACGGTTTCACTTGATGAATTATGCATATTCCAAAACTTTTCCCCCAAGATTTAAAGGTTTCTTGTCTTACCTAGATATACTACCGTAGATGTATAGGTATACATATTATAAAACAAAGTCCCCAAAAGCTGTCTACTGAACGGATTTTAGTATTGATTTTACTAAAAATGCAATTCTTGAGAAAGGTTTAGATTAATAGAACATTCTGGAAGATATAGGAGGTTGTAAAGTGGACAATATGGTCAACTCTTCAACCTCGGAATAATATGAAAGACATAGATTAAAAAGGGGAAATTATTAGAGTAAAGCTGTGATAGCTGAATGTTGCGACCGTATGCTATTCGAAAAGGGATCATGGGTCTGGATTTAAAAAGAAAGGCTTTTTGACACTTATTTCCACGTAGAGCCGCGGGTACGACTAGTAAATAATATAAATGTGAAAGACTGTATGTCTGACTATTACGTTTTAAGGCTAAATCTTTGAATTAATATTGTTCAATAGTAAAATCAATAGTTAGGGATAATTAAAATTAAGATTGACTCGAATGAAGGTTCATAAACCTATATAATACTTAACACCTGTATAAAGAATATATTTAAGCTATGGATCGATTAAATTAAATATAAGATATCGCTATTGAAACTGAATTATTGTTACAAATATTTAAGTAAACTTTATAAATATCATTTGTGAAGGAAGTTTGAAAGAATGGTGAATGCGTCTGACCCATACCAATATGTTGTCAGTTCTACAGCTTTGTGGTTTTTTTTAAAGTATGGTTGTTATGAATACCTAAAATTTTGCATCAAGAAACTATTAGGCTACTAGTGGCCCGCTCCGGCTTCGCACGGGTATAAAATATATAGCCTATGTCACTCAGTGAAAAAAAAATGATTCAAATCTATCCAGCAGTTTTGTTTTATTCATTACTGCCCGTGGCCCACACGCGTCAAATTTGGAGTAAAACAATTCCCCTGGGGTGCCAAAGTGGTCGGCCTCCTCGTGGCGCACCCTGGGCAAGCTTAGTCTTGGCGAACGGACCACTGAGGGGTGGCCAATCCAGTTATCCCTCTGATTAGCAGAGGGAAATCTGGACAGGCCGGGGACTCCGGGGAGGTAGGGTGGGGTTCCTAATGAGCGACGGGTCCGGTTGGGCTTACTCTAAGTCTGGCTGGACATGTTACGGCCACCGTCGGCGAAACCCGGAAGCCCAGCAATGGGAACGGGGACCTTCGGGTTGCCAGGAAGAAAACCTCTATAAAAAATTACCCGGTGGGGGCGAAAACGCCCACCAATGCATTGGGGCCCCTACTTGGAGTGCGGTCTTATCCTATTGACAGTGACATAACAATCACGGTGGGCAGGGAGCGATCGTGGGCAGCGATGGCCTCCCTTTGCTCTGTGGAGGAGGGCGGAGGGAGGTGGCGGAGCGGTTCCACGAACTGTTGTTCTGGATCCTGTGTGCTGCTGGTGAGTCCAGGTGTTAATGACTCGCCCAAGCCCATCGTCTGCCGCCCTAACTGGGGACTTTCGGGTGTTCCGAATGGGGTACATCGGACGCCTGGCTTACGGGTCCCCGAGGCGGTCGGTGCATCTGGTGCTTCCGATACACTGGTTAGCGGAGGAGGGCTTCTCTTTCGAGGGGGCCCTACCCGGAGAAGGAGTTTGTTCTCTGGGATCAGAGCTGTCGGCGGGATGGGGGCAATATGTACAATGATACCCTGCCCTTGCCATCGGCAGCGTGGTGGAGCACACAGGTCGTTTTAGTCGGTGCGAGTCCAACATAACCGCCGCCTGTCCACGTCGGGCGGTACACATAAGGAGTTTTTTTCTGTATAAAAAAAAAAACAATTTCCCTTTCCCTATACCATTAAGGTTCCCTGCTATCTTTGGAATATCTAAATTCATATACTACATTTTTACTTATTTACTTTTACATTTTCCCTAAGTATTTTATTTTTACAATTAATTACAGAATGTCTTTATATACAACATTCATAGCTTTCTTGTCATAAAGAAAGAATCTTCATTACCCAATACAAACATGTTTTCTCTAGAGGTTACTCTTGATAAAGCGACTTATAGTTGGCCATGTGAAAAAAACCCGTCAGCTAAATTCGAAGTGCTATAAGACAAAGCGAGCAATCGCTATACCCTGCATTTTAAATCTGTAATATCTTCGAAAACGTTCATTTAAATTACAAATGAAGAAGAAAATGACAAAAAAATGCTATTGTGGGTCCATAAGAGATAGACATAATATGTATACCATCGCGGAGTTTTCTGTAGACCTTTTCAAGGTGTACAAATACTTAGTACATTATTTTGACAAATATTGTAGGGTTCAGCCTGCGTTTGCAATGTAAACGGAAAAAATGTAATTATTTACAACATCACATTGGAAACCTCATAAATGATAGTATTTCTTTACTCCATATTGAATGTTTATAATAAAAGCTTATAATATGTTAGATTATACATATAAATCTTTCTCTTCAATCGCTCTATTAAAAAACCGCATCAAAATCTGTTGCGTAGTTTTAAAGATTTAAGCATACAAAGGGATATAGGGACAGACAGAGAAAGCGACTTTGTTTTATACTATGTAGTGACGTTTAGCTATTATAACTAACGACGATAGTTCTCCTTTATTCTTATGCAATAATAAAAAAAAAAATTCCCAAAGTCAACTCATTTACTCTTTCTCAAAAACTACTCAATGACACATATGACAGCCACAATGCTTTTTCATATTAATGACCAACTCTGAAGGAGGTTGTATTAAAAACTTGTTGTAACAGTCGACCAATCAAAAAAGAATCGGCAAGAAACTCAATACTTGATCTTTTAATCTGTAAAAGAAAACCGCACATGCCATGACATGACAGGACTACGCTCACGCTTTACGTTCAACTCTTTAAGCTCACGCTTTACGCTCAACTCTTTAAGCTCAACATCTCAACTCCTTAGGCTTTTCGCACCATAAGCATTTTGCACCTTAAGCTCATCCTCAATCACTGTCATGGCATAACACTGCTCAATTAGTGGCAACCAACTCAGCAGATACACACGTATACAGACTCGCAAATGATAATGCTTAAAGAACGATCACCACTTCTAGGCAGAGTCTAGCTGACAGTCGTTGCAGATGTCCACAGTCTAGAAAATAATCGTTACAACTGGCAAGGACCAGAGAACAATCGTCATTCTAGCTGACAGTTCCATCGAACGAAAGTCACGGGCGAGTCTAAGGCCGCACATAGCACATCGTCACGTTGATCTTACAGAGTTAATAAACCGAATACCAATAACCATCATAATATCATCATAATAATCTCTCCAATAAAAACTCCATTTTTTATTCCATAGCATCGCATATCGCAACTATCTCTCAAATTATAAGAAATTCACACTCTCCGTGTTGTCTCAAGATATTGATATATAGTGTATTATCTATGATATTGATCGTCATATGTCTTTTCTTTAAACTATTTAAATTTCCAGATATTCCTTTTGTCCGCTCTATTTGTGAGTTTAGGTTACATCCCCTTCTGAATATAATAAACGAAGATATTTCTCCTTTATACTTATTATATTATTATATTTATTCAATAAATAAAAACATTTTCCCAGAATCAACCCATTTACTCTTTCTCAACAACTTAATGACACATATGACAGCCACAATGCTTTTTCATATTAATGACCAACTCTAAGAAGGAGGTTGTATTAAAAACATGTTATAACACTATTATTTTGTTAACTGTCAAATTTTTTTCCATACTAAATCAAAGACAAAATTACGTTTAGCTGTCATTTATGTTTTGTTATTCCACTGAAATTTGCGTTTTATTATTTTACTGTCATAGTCGTTTTTGTTATACCACGTTTTATAGCGACTTGACGGGATAAAATAAATGCGGTCGAACGGGATAAAAAGTATCCTATGTCCGTCTTCTGGTTCTAAGCAACCTCTCCACCAATTTTCAGCCGAATTGGTTCAACCGTTCTTGAGTTATAAATAGTGTAACTTAGACCAACTTTCTTTTATATATATAGATTAGTTTAATCAAAAATATATTGTTGCAGAGTGCAGTTGTTGGATCAAGAGTAACGTTACCTTGTCGAGTGGTGGACAAATCTGGTCAATTGCAATGGACGAAGGATGACTTTGGTCTCGGCACTCATAGACATTTGATGGGCTACGAGCGGTACAAAATGGTTGGAAGTGATGAAGAAGGTAAGAACAATCATAAAGATGAAGAAGGTAAGAACAATCACTTTGGTGAAGGTAGAAATGAGATTTACAATTTTTCGTCAATATTGATATAAATTGCTTTGAAGCTTTACTCAAACAAAATAAAATAAACATTCTCCTGCCCTTATCAAAGAATTTTAATTCGTAGTTATTAATAGGTTTGTAAGTATTCATTATTCTTTGGTCGGTGTTTTTTACATCGTCAACGAAAGATGTTCGATAATCGAGTACGTTGTAAGAAAGATTAGTGCATATTACAGGTAGCTTTCTAGAAGAATATTTGTTAAATCTCGAATATCGCTTTAAAAAAGGCGCTAAGTCGACCTTATCATATGCATATAGTCAAAGAATAGATAAGTAAGTGTTGGAATGAACCATGCACTAATAGTTTGACGAAAGATCGCGTACTAAGGGAATTTGGTATAGAATAGTACAACCAGGATTTTTAAAAAAAAGCGTGGTTTGAAGATTCCAAGCTTACTAAGCATGATGTAGCCATAGCATTAAGGCTCCGATCTGGACACATTCCACTTAATAGATTTGATTATTTGATGAAGAAAGTGCCGTGCGGTGATGATATTAGGTAGATGATAGATAGATTATCGAAGATGTATTTCATATTTTGATTGAATATGTACGGAGCGAGGACCGTAGCAGTGATTAGGATTTATTTTTTGTGAGGTTTAAACTAGAAAAAAATTTTGTTTTACAAAAAAGAGCTATACGTGTCATTTATAATTTAAGACCGCGTGACTCCCTGCGAGAGAAGTTTAAGGAAACAAGTATTCTTACATTTGCTTCACAGTATATTTTAAGCAATCTAATTTATGTACATAAAAATATAAAGAATTATAAAACGATAGGTGATGTATACAATAGACAAAGCAGGAACCGACAAAAGCTTGCGGCTCCTGCTTTGCGCCTTGCAAAAGTACGTAATTCGGTTTTGGTATAAGATTCTATAATAAAAATCCGCAATCAATTTCAGCTTTGCCATTACATCAGTTTAAAAATACTGTTAAAAAGAGGCTGATACAGAAAGCTTACTGTACTCTTGAAGATTATTTGGAAGATAAGAATGTGTGGATATAGCCCTCTTTGAACCTGTACAAGACAGTAACGACTTAATGTAAATAGTATTAAGAATTATATTTTTAAAAGAGCAACCGCTGAGTTTCTTGCTGCCTCTTCTCGGTAGGAACAGCTTTCCGAACCAGCAGTAGAGTTGACGATTCAAAAGCACTTGTTTACAAGTTTATTTGAATAAAGAATATTTTGAATTGAAGAATCAATCTTTGATTTTGCCATTTTTAATAAGCATTTTGGGTTCTCCAGATTCAGGAGAGGCAAAGTTTCTTTACAATGTGGTTAAAGTAGACATAAGTAGTAGAAGGTAAGATTTGTTTGTAGTTACTATGGGGGTGACATTTTACTTGCAAAAAAAACCGATGGGTTTAAAAAGATTCCATTTAACTAATAAATCCAAGTAGTGCTAGATATACGGCATAGATATGCTTTAAAAATATTTCTAGCGAACTGGAATCGCCTTTGGATTTAAATTATTAATGAAATGGATATAGAACACATTGTTTTTGTTCTAGGAGATTATTCGTTAGACATCCGAGACGTCACAATCGATGACGACGCTCTTTATCAGTGCCAAGTCAGCACGGGACCAAGGGGTAAGTTTATTAAGAGTATTAATTTCAATAAAATAGCTGCAATGATATAATGGAAATCAATTATTGTGATAGTAGATATACTAAACTTGACTTCTGTTTTAAATTTATATTTAATAAAAGCTGCAGTTAATGTTGTCTAGTAATGAGATGTGGTTAGTTACATGGCCTATATATTTTTATCTACATGTATAAAGTTTACTATCACTAAATTAAAGTAACGGCCTGTTACTATCCCACTTCCCGGAATAGCCCTCCTAACAACTTACACACTGCATCAATGCAGATTGGTAGGTCACACATATCCCGAAAATTCTGCAGCGATGTTTAGGTTTCCTAACGATGTTTTCACCCACCGAAAAGATTAGATTTATAATACCGATAATAATGTTAATAAGGGTTTGAACACGTGACTCTCTCAAAAGAGCATAATCTCATAATCTCTCCGCTGGCCTGTAACCGTCATCATCCTCCTGCTCTTATCCCACTTTACGTGGGGTCGGCACAACATGTTATAAACATGCTGTCACATGATTTGGCTGCATTTTTATAACCGGCCGCCTGCTTGACGTCAACTTACCTTAGTCTTAGTTGCCTTTGGTCGATCGGAAAGAAGTCGGTGAGAAATGAGGTTTATCTATTCTACTCAGTCAGATACCACACTGCTAACTGCTGGGCTATCACAACCCTTTATATATTCATTCGTATTTATCGATTTAATCATAAATGTTCACGCATTACCTTCGTATATAACTTATGATCAATTGGTTTGATTAAAAACATTTTCACGGTCATAAAAAGTCCAATTCTGTAAGCGTACCTTAATTGCCGCCGTGTACCAATTATAAAGAATGGGGTCGTGTCACGATGTCTCTTTATTTTTTACCGTAAGTCGGACTTCATTCGCCAAATGGTAATTGGTTCTGTCTCTAACTCTTTAACATTTACCACGAATATCATGCACGTAAACGAATGTTAAAAAAATTACTCTGTTGAACTTTTGCATGGTTATTTTAAATCAAATCAAATCAAAATAATCTTTATTCAAATAAGCTCTTTCAAGTAGTTTTGAATTATCAAGTATCAATATGATTAATGACGCTACAACTGGTTCGGAATGTTGCTCTTACCGAGAAGAACCTGAAAGAAACTCGGTGGTCATTCTTTTAAACATTTTCTATTTTACATTATTAAACTGCAGTCTTGTATGAAGCTGGAAGGATTTTCAAATCCAGGCTTTTTTATCATCCAAATAATCTTCAATTTTATATGTTTATTTTTTTCTGGCTAATTATATTTGATCCAAAACTTTCATAAATGAAAAAAGTTGTATAGACGACCCATAATTGTTCCGGTGTCCCAATTAAAACGAGTGTCCGTGTCACAATGTCCCTTTACTAATTTCTGTTTGCCGGGCTTCATTTACAAAATGGTAATTGTTTTTTGTCCCTCAGTTTATACAGGGCCGTACGAGGACCCTGTTTTCTACACGTGTACAGAACAATTTGCGGGAGTAATGTTTTATGTTCTTTTTGATGTCGAAAAATGAATATATTTACAATATATTCATTACTTTGACAATAGCTCTAATTAATTGTCCCTACTCAGTGCCTATATTACCCTTTTTAAGCATACATGTATGATTTCATTTTCTCATGTTATTCGGAATCTTTCATAACGTAGAATTAATTCTAAATGAGTCGATAAAATACTTATTTCTGTAATAATTCCAATTTTATTTAGGATTTTGAAATTTTAAATCTAATCCTCTTTTTTACCGAGGTGTCGTAAAATATGACTAAGGTAAATTGACGTCAGACGACCTGTCGTTAAATACGAAGCCAAATAATGTGATAACACTATTTGGCTTAGAGCAGCATAAGGGCAGAAGAATGTTGTCTAAGCATAGAAAATGTAACTTTATTCTTTGGATGAAGCGATTTGTGCATCGAATGTAAGATTTAACTTTAATACAAAAGTAATAATAAAATTATTTTGCTATAATCCGCGAAGAAGTAAAATAGAAAATATATATAATGCTAAATGTAAATGGACAATTGGTTATCATACCTGATACATGCAAGATTCGTAAAAACACATGCACAAACCTCCACCACCGCCACCACAATACACAAGCACTATATACGTTCACTATCACAACTCAACAATCGTTTCGCCCCGCAACCGAAGCATCATCAGGAGATAGACTCCACGACCAAAATCGCAAAGCAGCTTTGTGATTTTGGTCGCACTGACCGAATGGACCAATTGTCCACTTACATTTAGCATTATATATATTTTCTATTTTACTTCTTCGCGGATTATAGCAAAATAATTTTACTATTACTTTTGTATTATGGATCTCCGCAAAGTAACGCCTAATTCTATAAATTATTTAACTTTAACTTTTAACATACGAACGTCAAGCTAGTTAGAACCTAATAAATAATGATTAAATAATTAATCTAAGGAAATTGTAGAAAATAATACATTGCGATAGTAACTCTGAACCGACAACTTAAGTGATCTTAAAATTAAGGCAGTAATTAAAACAATAATTCAATTTGAGTGGACACTGTTAATCGTCAATGGGCAAGATAGTATAATCTGAATTTGAAACTTACTAACAAAACGAAATATATCAACTTTATTCTCAGACATAAAGATATTAACATAAACAAATCCTCATTAAACCAGACTAATATAATGATTCACAACAACTTTCAAACTTTTAAGAAGCCATAAAATGTTCTGAAACCTTACTTATGCCGAAATATGACAAAGGGGAATCTCGGCAACGTTCTCAAACGTGATAGCGTCTCGTTCAAGTCGTTATCATGCTGAATAATTCAAAAGTCACTCGATGGGATATAAAATTTGTTAATGCTGGATATGGTTGGTATAACAATATTGTTATGAAGCATCGTGGTAGGATTTGAAAAATGTTGAGTCTAAATTGTAGCGTTTATCAATAATAATAATAACATCTGTAAAATATATAGTTAAGACTGTGGACCACTGATTTATAACGTTGATTTTACTATGACGAACGCTATCGAACGCCTTAGGAAAATCCAATTTTTTTTTAGATTTTTCTACGCGTCGTAGACTGGTCATTTACAGTATTACAGATAAGGAAGTATTTGAAGACGTTTTCAAGTTCGCTAGGCTCAGGTGTTCCAGCAGGATGCAATTAAAACCTTTGAATAAATTTCTCTTAATTTTTGTCGTAATTTTTTTTCTTTGACGATGACTAGTCCTCTGTTTGACGATCCACTATCTTATATGATTTTTAAAATGTACCTGGATATTTGCGATAACCTTTAAATCGTATTAATAAATCATACCAAAAAGGTTGTTGGTATTGTAAGAGGACAAATAACTCTGGACGAAAACTTTCGAATATCGATGAACTTTTAAACATATACAATACTGTCTCTTGCAGATCTTTCGAGGCAGCCTGAAGTTTTATTCCATTACTAAATCTTAATAAGAGTATGTGACTTAGAAAATTTCATCTTAGGGAAGGACAAAAAAATGTCTTTGTCGTTGAAGGGGAATAGTGAATCGATCAAATAAATTGTTTAGAACGCTTTTGGATTAGAGTATTTCCGTCTAAGGGTCTTAATGACCCATATAGATCAAATATTCAATTTTTTATCTATGTTTTTAAAACTTATTTTACTATTAACGATATCCTTCAATAGGGTAACTACCACTTTATAATATCTAATATCTTTTATAATTCTTTCCGTTAAGTGGTTGTTGTATAAGACAATCTTATTGTGTTCTATTAGCACGCCTAAAAACCATAATCCAAAAGATGAAGACGTTATTTTTATATAGCATTTCCATAAAGCCCTCGATCAAAACCTTTTAAATTCAGCGACTCTAAAAAATGTTATAAAATATTTTATCCTTATATTATCTTTTCTCCTGAGATGAAGATAGTATGTCCCGTTGAATTATTTAGCTTAATTCTTCAGCAATTTACGTGTTACAGCCTCTTCCAGTATCACATAGGGCGCACTTTACCCTAGAATGTTTTTCATCTTACCTCCCAAATTACCGCGATAAGAACTCTCTTCGCCCCAAGTCATAACTTTATTATCAACTTTAAACCGAATAACGTAAAGTTTTATATCGTGTACCAGAAAAATTCGGTCCGTGGAAACAATTTAGTGAACGCAAACTCTGAAATCACAAAGACTGTATTTATATTTAAAAGGTAGAAAGATTTCCGCGTGTTTCGTGTAAAAGGGACGTAAATAATGATATAGTACCTATAATGGTGTTTTTGTAATTTATTGGGTTGGTTTTGAATAGCAATAGACATTATTTCCTATAAAGATTCAATTACCAAGTTTGACGCCTATCCATGTAGGAGAATATGCCGTGTGGTATCCTGCTTAGTATAAATAGACTACCCTCATTTCTTATCGAGGTGTCGTAAAAGGCGACTGAGGTAAGTCGACCCACATTGTGGTATCCGGTTGAGTAGAACAAACTACCTTCTTTCTGACCGAGGTGTCGTAAAATACGAGGAAGATAAGTTGACCCACAGTGTGGTATCCGGTTTAATAGAATATACCACCCTCTTTCTGACCGAGGTGTCGTAAAATACGATTAAGGTAACTTGACGTTAGGCAGGCGCCCGGTCGTAAAAATGCAGCCAAATCATGTGGCAGCATGTTGTGCCAACCCCACTTATAGATGGATAAGGGAAGGAGAATGATGAGAAGAGTAACATATCCAAACGCTCACAGATCTTCTTTTGAATCTTCTTGAGGAAGAAGAAAGGCTGTAAGAGATTCCATTTCCACAATAACTCCACCATTGCACATTATGTTTTTTTATTAACATTTTCATATTCTTTCGTGCTATAAAAATATTACAAACAAACAAAGAGCTTAAAAAAGCTAACCCTAAAGTATCAATCTCTATATACTGAGTAACTTAGCTGCGAAATTGTACCATACACGAAACAGAGTTACTTCTACATTTATAATATGGATTTAAATGGATTTTAAGGAGTTTCAAGCGGTTAATAACACTTTACAGACGCTTCGAGCCAGCAGGCGGCAATAAAGTTAGCACATAATAAAGTCTCTGCTGAAATTATTTAATATTTTAAATTATATTTGATACGTTTAACTTATATCTCCGACACTACGTACTAATGTCTGTGAGATAGCTATTTATAGTATTATAATATAGACTTTATTAGGTCCTGGTTGGACCTAATAAATGGTTAGGAGATAAAAAGTTAATATCACTATCACTACATATTATAAAACAAAGTCCCTATATCCCTATGTACGCATAAAACTTTAAAACCACGCAACAGATTTTGATGCGGTTTTTTTAATAGATAGAGTGATTCCAGAGGAAGGTTTGTACGTATAATAACATTCAATACGGAGTAGAGAAATACTGTAATTTTTGAGGTTTCCGTAAATAATTACATTTCTTCCGCTTACATTGCAAACGCAGGCTAAACCCTACGAGATTTATCAAAATAATGTACTAAGTATTTGTACATCTTGAAAAGGTCTACAGAAAAGTCCGCGATGGTATATGTCTATCTCTTATGGATAACCCACTATAGCATTTTTTGTCATTTACTTTTTAAGAAAAATTATGCCATATTTTTGAAGCAATTTTTATACAATACAGCATTAATCCTTATCCAATTAAGTACCTTAAATAAATAGTTGATTCAGTATAGATCAATATGGCCGTTTACAGCATGTAATTTAAGTGAACATTTTCGGAGATATTACAGATTTAGAATGCCGTGAGGACGCCGCGCTTCGCCTTATAACACTTCGACTTTACACAGCTATGTCCCTCTTTCAAGAGTTTGTTTAAAGACATTCTGTAATTAATTGTAAAAATAAAATACATAGGGAAAATGTAAAAATAAATAAGTAAAAATGTACCATATGAGTTTAGATATTCCAAAGATAGCAGGAAATCTTCTTGGTATAGGGAAAGAAAATTGTTTTTCTCCAAATTTAACGCATGCGGGCCACGGGCAGTAATGAATAAATCAAAACTACTCGATCGGTTTTAAACATTTTTTTACACTGACTGACATGGGATATATATTTTATACCCGTGCGAAGCAGGGGTAGGCCGCTAGTAATATAATATTTTATACTAGCTATGCCAGCGGGAATATTCACCCGTGTGGGAATCTCAAAACTTTCCTAAATTGAAATTTTAGACATGGTAAAAAGTAGTTACTGTGAGTTAACCATAAGAGATAGAGACATGCTATACCGGACTTTTTTGAAGTATTTCTCTATTGCATTACTTTGAGAGCTGTGATAGCCCAGCGGTAACACCGTGCGACTCTTTCGAGGATGTCACGGGTTCGAACCTGGGCAGACACCAATGAGTTTTTCAGTTAAAACTTATGCGTCTAATTGATAATTGCAATTTATCACACGCTTTTCGGTGAAAGAAAACATCGTGAGGAAAACTGCATATATCTAGAGAATTCTGGAGATATGTGTAACCTACCAATCCGCATTGGAGCAGCGTAATAGGTCTTAGCTCCAATCCTTCTCAAACGGAAAAAACGAAGAGAGTTACGCGGTGCACGCGACAGCACCCAGCAAGCGCGTTTTTTTTACAACCGTGCGACCTCTTCAACACAATTAACATAAAATCGTAATTAATGGTATTATTTACCTAAACCTTTTGGAAGAATTGCTTTCTTTAAGTAAAAATCGTGCACAAATTCGTAAAAAGATAGTGTACATGCTGTTACAACTTTTAAATTTAACCTTTTCTATTATGGCAAGAGCGGGCAATGTATAATTTGTTTCAAAATCAAGATGCTGATGAAGGAGCAGGAATTGAATATTGAAATACTCAGAAACAAATTTAATGGCCGGAATGTAAACAGCTGCAATGATTTTCATGAAATTCAGCGTGTAGGAAGTTTTGGGGAAGAATATTCCATCTAGTTTGGTTTCATTTAAAAAAAATTGCTGATCATCCCCGTTTTTGGGCACTGAAAAATACTTTAATGTGGAATAGTTAGTAAATGAAATTTTAGCTGTCAAATGTAATGCTGTAATAGCCTAATGGTTAACAGGGGGACGAAAAAAGTTGAGTCCTACATGTCACCGGCGCTTTTATCTTTTTTTAATTGTATTTTTTGTATCTTTTAAAAAATTACCGAGCAAGATTACTCAGGTACTTTTGATAAAGCAAGGTTTATTTTAGTGTATTCAACAACATAAGGTGTAATTACACTGCGTGTCTGAAGTTGCTATTTTAGCATTTTGGGACACCAATGTCTATTACTACTTGCTAGCGGGAATTATTGTAAAATGCCACATTTTTTAGTTGAAAATTATTTAATGGCTTTTTTAATAATATAAGGTTGTATGTAGCGATAGCTACGTGCGTATCTATCGCTTCTCACCTATATTACGACCGTTGGGTTACGTTGAGCTTTAAGTTCGGATTTAGTATTATAATGAAATTATGCGGCAAGTTAGTTTTGCGGTTGCGTTGGATTACGAAATATGGAGGGCCCCAAGTTATTGTTTCGGGTTTATTAGCCGACCGCAAACTAAATTTGGTAAATATAAACGGTATACAAATCGACAGTTCCAACTTATTCGTTGCGTAATTTAGGCTTAGTTTTATGAGCACTGTGTTAGTTTTACGTACTATATATTTTATATGATTTATAGAAACAGGCTTTATTTTGCTGCTTTTTTCCATAGAACAGAATTTCCATAGTTTTTAATTCGCGTTAATTTTATAGCACAGAGTAAGCTGTGGTAGCCCAGCGATAACGCCGTATGACTCTTTCGAGGAGGTCACAGGTCCAAACTCGGGCCGACACCAATGATCATTCTGTTAAAACTTATGTGTCTAATTGATAATTGCAGTGTATCATACGCTTTTCGGTGTAGGAAAACATCGTGAGGAAACCTGCATATCTCTAGAGAATTCTGGAGATATGTGTAACCTACCAATCCACATTGGCGCAACGTGGTAGGTCTTAGCTCCAAACCTTCTCTCCGAAAACGGAGAGAAGAGACCTATTCTCAGCAGTGGGATAGTAACAGGCCGCTACTTTTTATAGTACAGAAGTTTCTAGCAATCTGTGTTTGTTAAGAGAATCTGTGTAATACAAGTGTAGGAAGCAAGCAACGTTCACATACCTTATACATGCAGGACCAGTTACTACGCGTTTCACAAACGCCGCCACTAACAGCAGACAACACAAGCACTAAACACACTAACTATGACAATCACTACGATTGTTTCCACGACAAAATCGTAATGCGATTTGTAATCTTGACTTGTGACATGCTTGACTTATTTGTGGTATTTTTGTAGATCTACAATTCTCAAGTACATTACTTTAGTGTATCTCTATTGGTTTACGCAGCGCACACTAGTAAAGCTCCTACAAGCAAAAGCTTTTAAAGCGCGTGAAATCTTTAACACAATTTCTATAAAATCGTAATCTTGTATTAACTTAAACCTTCCTGAAGAGTTGTACTAACTTTAAGTAAAAACCGTATAGAAATCTGTTCAGTAAATTTGGAGAAATTCTATCACATACAGACACAGCTTTTGGGACTTTGTTTTATAATAAGTTTTCTATTATATTTTTACACATTTAAGATTTGCTTCGTGGTATCTGGCTGAATAGAGTAACACCCTCATTTCTTACTGAGGTGTCATAAAAGGCGACTAAGGTAAGTCGACCCGCCGAGCGGTATTCGGCTGAGTAAAATAGACCACCCTCTTTCTTACCGAGATGTCGTAAAAGGCGACTAAGGTAAGTTGGCCCACCGTGTGGTATCTGTTGAGTAGAATAGACTACCCTCTTTTTACCGAGGTGTTGTAAAATACGAGTAAAGTAAGTTGACGCCAGGCAGGTGGTCAGTCGTAAAATATGCAGCCAAATCATGTGACAACATGTTTGTAACATGTTGTGCCGACCCCACTTAGAGTGGGATAAGGGCAGGAGGTTGATGATGATTATATGTTTGCTTTAGGTGAAGCAGCTATTCGCTCAAGGTACGCTCGTCTCACAGTGCTGGTGCCACCTGAACCACCAAAGATCTTGAAAGGGCCGACGCTCGAAGCTGTGGAGGATAGCGAAGTACTGCTGGAGTGTGTGTCGGCTGGTGGAAAACCAGCTGCCGAAGTTAGTATAGTCTTAAAGCTTTGTAGAAGTAGAGTTAAAAACATTGAAACAAAATTTCATGTCCCTCCTGTTCACTGTTGAGAAGTTCCCTCTGGAGCCAATTCTGACAGCATCATCAGGTAATGAAGCTGTGGTAGCCCAGCGGTAACACCGTGCGACTCTTTCGAGGAGGTCACGGGTTCAAATCTGGACAGACACCAATGAGTTTTTCTGTTAAAAGTTATGTGTCAAAACTTATATCTCCTGATGATGCTCCGGTTGCGGGACGAAACGATTGTTGAATTTGTGATAGTGAACGTGTGTAGTGCTTGTGTATTGTGGTGGTGGTGAAGGTTTGTTCATGTGTTTTTACGAATCCTACATGTATTAGGTATGTAATAACAAAAACAAAATATTATTACTTTTGTATTATGGATCTCCGCAAAGTAACGCCTTATTCTATAAATAAGTCATTGTTGTAGATAACTTGGGTGGATAATGATGGAGGTGTGCTCAGTCAAGGTGTGACCTACACAGCCGAATTGATGTCTGACGGTCGCAGGTTCATCGCTCGGTAAATACATTTTCATCTATCATAGCGATTAAGTTAAACTCCGAAATCAATAAGATTCAAGTATCTTTTCATAATGATCATATTCAATTTACGTTTAATATATTCCTTTTGAGATTTTTAATAAGAGATAAGTGTTTTACTTCGTAATTCTCTTGTTCTAATGTCAACACATGTTTTTCTTTTCTATTCTCTCCTATCATTCGTCAACTCTGGCGCTACTCCTTTTATACGCATTTCATACTTCACACAATCCAACCATCTCGTTTTCGGTCTTCTTCAAGTCACATATCCATCCACCACCAAATGATTTTCTCTTTCCTCATTAGTTAATTCAAATTAAAATATTGTTATTAAAATAAATAAATAGATAAACAAATGCTTTTGAATTGTCAACTCTAGAAATTTATCCTATCGAAAATGAAACTCTGTGTTTGACGATCTAGTGTTCGGAGTATAAGGCCACGCATTTTTTATCCTCCAATGAGTCCTTGAGATTATAAGCAATCAGTATATAGTCGATTTAAACTGCAGCCCTTTAGTAATTTCGAGTTCAAGAACAGACAGACCTGGCAGAGTTTCGTTCTATAATATATTATCTGTAATATAGTTATAATAACTAAAAAGTACAAATTAATGCAAATTATATTCGAGCTGTCAAAGGTAATGTTGTGATAGCCTAATGGTTAACGGACGGACCAAAGATTTTCAAACCCAAAAAAAAAATATTTTTTTTTAATTGTATTTTTTTATATCTTTTTTTTTCGGTCACCTAGGTACTAGTGATTAGCTAAGAATTTTACTGGCTTTTTTTTTGGCTTAATTTATTTAGTAAAATTCGGCAGTCACACCTACAATATAAAATTATAATAGACGAACGGTGAGACATGTGGGCACGGGTTTAAACCAGACACTGAGTTTTCTGTTAAAATTAATGTACCTAATTGATATTTGTAATTTATCACACGCGAATCAGCAAAGCAAATCAAAACATCGTGTCAAAACCTTGTATCTGGAGAATTCCTGATTCCAAGCTCCAACCTTTCTCTCCAAAAACAGAGAGAGGAGCCCTATGCCCAGCAGTTGGATAGCAACGGGCCGTTACTCTACACCTACAATAAATTATCTCCTAAATCAATTAACGGTATTATTTTTATTTAGATCAATACTCCGGCTTCGTCCTAAGAGGCATCATCACGATCAAACGTATACTTGCCAAGCTCAGAATACAGCTGACCGAGCGTATAGGTCTGCTACAGTTAAATTGAAGGTAAGGTCTTCATTCATTTATTTCTTTTTATACATATATTTAGAAAAGAGAAAGAAAAATCACATATATAAAGGCGGACTTATCCCTAGAATGGATCACTTCCAGTCAACCTTTGAGTAATAGAAGGAAAAGGACAAGAATTGAAGAAGAAAGAGAGTACGGGTCGTATAGAGAAAAAGAATAAGTTTATATAAATTTATTTATCTAATCTATTAATCTATATATATCAACTATTTAATCTATTAACTAACTTAATTTATTCATTATCCCATTCATTTCAATCGTTCATTCATTTTAAACGCGATAGAGATACATGGATTTTCTCTACATAAAATGATGATTTGTTACAATACTAAGGTTATGTAACTTATTTTCTTTTTTTTCTGCGTATAACCTATATAAAGCGTAAATATAATTGTAGTAAAATAAATATGTTAAACTGGATGTGTGGTGTAACAAGACAGGATAAAATCTGTACGAATATTAAAGTTGAAGAGTTTGTTTGTTTGAACGCTCTAATCTCAGGAACTACTAGAGTGATTTAAAAAATCTTTCAGTGTAAGATAGTACATTTGTCGAAGATGGCTATAGACTATACAACCTATTATTGGGGTTTAAACCCATGACCTTTCGAAAGAGTCTGACGGTCACACCGCTTGTGACACCGCGGTCACACCGCTATTACAGTTTTTTAGGTTTTAGTGTAAACAATAAACAATTTAAACCTTAAAACTATATTAATATATAAAGCTGAAGAGTTTATCATACCTGATACATGCAGGAGTCGTAAAAAACACATGCACAAACCTCCACCACCGCCACCGTGATACACAAGCACTATATACGTTCACTATCACAAACTCAACAATCGTTTCGCCCCGCAACCGAAGCATCGTCAGGAGATAGACTCCACGACCAAAATCGCAAAGCTAATGCTTTGCGATTGTTGAGTTTGTGATAGTGAACGTATATATATGATTGCGTAGAGATACTCTGAACATAGCTCCATCGCCCACTAAGTAACCCTGAGCTTCCTTAAGACGTCAAAAGTCAGCAACCGCGTACTTAATTTTTAGGGGGTTGGATTCCAAATTTTCCAAATCGGTCCAGTAGTTCCTAAGATTAGCGCGTTCAAACAATCAAAGAAACAAACTCTTCAGCTTTATATATTGTATATATAGATAGATAGACTCCACGACCAAAATCGCAAAGCTTTGCGATTTTGGTCGTGGAGTCTATCTCCTGACGATGCTTCGGTTGCGGGGCGAAACGATTGTTGAGTTTGTGATAGTGAACGTATATAGTGCTTGTGTATCACGGTGGCGGTGGTGGAGGTTTGTGCATGTGTTTTTTACGACTCCTGCATGTATCAGGTATGATAACCGATTGTCCACTCTGCATTAAGCATTATATATATTTTCTATTTTACTTCATCGCGGATTATAGCAAAATAATTTTATTATTACTTTTGTATTATGGATCTCCGCAAAGTAACGCCTAATTCTATAAATTATCTGAAGAGTTTGTTAAAACGCGCTAATCGCAGGAACTACTGGACTGATACTGAAAAATTCTTCAGTGTAAGATAGTACATTTATCGAAGAAGCTATAGACTGTAACCAGCCCTTTCACCCTTACACACAATAGCCAATAAAATGTGGCACAGTGAGGAAAACAGCCCGCCAAAAGAAGAAGATGAAATTCATCCCTCCTAATTACATCTTAGTCTTTCATGTCTTTTCTATAATGGGTTCAACTTTCAGACTTTACCTTTATACTTATCTAGTACTAGCTGTGCCAGTAGCTTCGCTCGTATGGAAAGCTTTAAATTTTTTAATGCTGCTCCACTCCTATTCATCTTATCTTGATGTTATATAGCCTATAGCCTTCCTCGATAAATGGACTATCTTACACTGGAAGATTTTTCAAATTTGTTCAGTAGTTCCTGAGATTAACTCCTTCAAAGAAACAAACAAACTCTTCAGCTTTATATTAGTATAGATATCTAACAGTCTAGAAGTACTATTCGATGTGGATTAAGTATATTCTCACGATTTTATATCCTTACCAAAGCGAGTTAAGCTTTGGCCAGAATGTCGTATAATCAACGTGACCCAAACGTTGATACAAAATAAATGAGGAATAAAACAAAGACTTTCCCCAACGAAAATTGGACGTGTAATCCAGCCTCGGCTTATTGACGTCATTGCTTTCTCAGATATTTTTGAAGTTAGTAACTTCGCCGGCAACTTTTATATGAAATTCTAGATATCTTGTTTGGCGTAAATCACGACAATACATGGTAAAGTTTATTGTTTGTTCTCTGCTTAAGTTTGTCGTAGGCGAATTGTGTTGTAATGTGGAATCTTCTAGACGCGAATTACCAATATTATTGGGACAAATAACGTCATAGACATTTAGTAACATGTACACAATTTCATATTAACTTCCTAAATATAAAGAAAAAAATTAATAAAAATACAAAAATTAATATTATAATTATAGTGTATTTGTTTTATGTAAAAATATTTAATATACGAGGTGTGTTCAAAAAGTATCGCGAATTTTGAATTTTCGCGAGTTACATATATTCCAATTTCGATTTTTTTGTGGCGTTATGTTGGTACATATGTCTCTCACTTATGCTGACAAGTTGGGCCATTTTGAATGTTCGGTTAATTGTTGACAGCTGCTTTGCTTGCACGTGTTTTGGTTCGTCTTCGATTTTTACCTATTCAAAAAATGGAACAAGGAACCTGTATCGATTTTAGTGTGAAAAACGAAATTAAGTGCGTGGATACATTCCGAGTGTGGACTGTGGCATATGGAGAAGCTACTTTGGACAAAAGCAACGTTTATCGGTGGTACAAAATGTTTTTAAAAGGCCGAGAAGATGTGAATGACGAAGAGCGTGCCGGACGCCCGAGCACTTCAACAAAAGATGAAAAAATTGATGAATGGAAGAAAATAGTATTGGCCAATCTTCGAATTATCGATAGAGAAATTGCCGACGACCTAGGCATATTGATTGGCTCGTGCCATTCGATTTTAATCGATAATTTGTGGAAAAACAAAAATTGGCTTTTGCACCTCGATAACGCCCCTGTTCACACATCGCTGCTTGTACGCGACTTCTTGGCCAAAAACAACAGACCAATGATACCGCAGCCACCGTATTCCCCAGATCTGCCCCCTGTGACTTTTTCTTGTTCCCGAAACTGAAGAGGCCCATGAAAGGACGACACTACGCCACGATTGACGAGATAAAGACGGCATCGAAGGAGGAGCTGAACAAGATAAAAAAAATGATTTTTTGAAGTGCTTCGAAGATTTGTAAAAACGTTGGCACAAGTGTATAATATCCCAGAGGGATAACTTTGAAGGGGACAAAATAGATATTTACGAATAAATAAATAATTTTTGAAAATACACAAAATTCGCGATACTTTTTGAACACACCTAGTATAACACAAAGAATATAAAATACTAAGTACCTGGGCGACCGAACTTTGTACGATATATTTTTTTTTACAACATAACAAATGACAGAAAAATGAACCTTTGTATCATATTTATATTTCAGCATTTTTCAATGCCTAAAAACAAGGATAAACAACATTTTGTTTTAAATAAAACCTAGCTAGTTCGTTTTGTTATCCCTGAAACCCCTATATATACAGTTTCATGAAAATCGTTGGAGTTGTTTCCTAAATTCGTATTCCATATGTATATTATACAAGACAACTCATTTAAAGATGAACGATTAACCTATGTTAATCATATCCTACGATATGATTAAAACTAAATTGTAATTTTTTTCTACTTATTCAAGCGATCATTCATCCTTAATTATTACTGAAAGTAAATGCTATTGTTTTCGTTTAAAAGTTTGATTATATCCTTTTAATTATTTGCGGTAATAATTATAAGGATTCAATATCCTGAATGGACGCCGTGTAATATCCGGCTGAATAGAATAGTACCACCCTCACTTCTTACCGAGGTGTCGTAAAAGGCGACTAAGGTAAGCCGACCCGCCTTGTGATATCCGGCTGAGTAGAATAGACCAACCTCATTTCTTACTGAGGTGTCGTAAAAGGCGACTAAGGTAAGTTGATGCACCGTGTGGTATCCGGTTGAGTAAAAAAGACCACCCTCTTTCTTACCGAGGAGTCGTAAAATACGACTAAGGTAATTTAACGTCAGGCAGGCGGCCGATCGTAAAATTCGTAGCCAAAAATCATATGATAACATGTTTGTAACATGTTGTGCCGATCCCACTTAGAGTGGGATAAGGGCAGGAGGATGATGATCTTGAATGGCTTGCGCTTGCTAAAATAGTTTTCATGTAATAGTTTTGCTCGACAAAAACATACGAAAAATCCAGGTTGATCTAAAACTTTACTAGTAAATGAAAAAGGGATTGGACATTAAAAAAACTTTGACCCACTACGTAATACAGGCTTCGCTGACACTTCCAGCGCGTCGTCACAAAATTAGTGCCGTACATTGCCTTCTTATTTCACTTTAGTGTAAAACCACGACCAAAATCCAGCGAACCACCCCACATTTCCACTCGTCACTGAAAACTGAGATAAGTTAGAAAGTTTTCCGTTACCCGTAGGTCAAGTTAATCTGGACGCTGTTCAGTTATTTGGCGGAAATTCTCGGGAAGACAATAATTGTGGGGAAGGTTTTTCCACCGTCTGTTTCTTTATTTCGTTACGTTTTTTCCTTTTATCCGTTTATTGGCGGCTTTGGCTCAAGGAGTAATTTATGTGTGCGAGCTGATACGATTTTATTTTGTCTCATTTGATTTTATGTTCGTCTTAATGCAGTTAAGATCCTTCTTATAGTGCGTTTAATGTAACATATCTTTTTAGATTGACCCGGCGGCTTATTCTATAAAGTTTTAATAGCGATCGGAGTATTTATTTTTAAAATTTAATTAATGGACCTTTAAATTAAGTCCAGCGAAGCGGGCTGGGTTTTCTATAATCGGCACTTTTGAGGACAATTTCAATTTTTTTTTGCATTTATTAGCCAGTAGTACCTGGGTGAGTATTTTTTATAATGATGTTAAAAAAAATTAAATTAAAAAAAAATTGAAAAGAAAAATGAAAAAATAATAGGGCAGGTGGGGCTCGATCATAGGTATTTTCACCTGGACCTCCAAATGAACTACCATGACTTTACGTTTGTCAACGAAAAATTGTGATTGCTTTTAACGTAAATTTCAAAAAATTTAGAGCCCAAAAACATAATTAAAAAAAATCATTTCTTTTTAATGAAACTTAGCTAGATCGATTTTCCCCCCTAAAGCTCTCTACATGCTGAATTTAATGAAAATAGTTGAAGCCGTTTCCGAGTTTCAAAAAATATAAATATACAAGATTAAATCATTTAAATATTAAAGATTAAGACTAGTTTATTGCAGTTGTAATTTATTTAAAGAAAATAAAACTAAACGAAATTATGTATCGATCGATCTTGATCGACGACATGCATTTATTTATCAGACATTTTTTGTATACACGTTTGTTACAATGCCTTTTAAGGGAAGACACTGGATTCCGAGTCACGAGTTTTTTAGTTTATGCAGGATTTTTTTGAATGCTGTAGGAATGTTGTTTATTATTGGAGGCACAGTACAATTTTAAAGAATATAAAGTGTAGGAATGAGTTTGTACCCATTTTTAATAGTTAAGTTTTTAACGTAGTACAAAATTCATAATATTCTTTTGCTATAATCCGCGATAAAGCGTAGAGCGTACCGGGGACCCGAGAGCTGGCAGCTGGCTGGCATTTTACCCGCGCAACTTCGTTCGCGTGGACTGTAGTCTTGAAATTAAGAGTACTTCTGTCACTCTCCAACCCTGCAAATATCTCCATCACAAAAATCATAGTGTGTCAACGGAGTGGGATTTGTCATTTTATCAAGAGCATAATTTGATAATTTTAGTAAATAACCCGTACTTAAATAAAATATATATTAAAATAACTCAGTAAAAGCAATACAAAAACTTCATATACATCAATATATTCATAATAATTTTCTGGTATTAAATATCTCTAAAAATAAGTTTATAAATATTATAAAATTTTAAATTTTTAATGGGAACGTGCTAGAAAACTTATTTGATAACAACATTTATTCGTAACGTTGATACGTTGCCAACTTGTTTTTTTTATATATTCCTGCCGCTAAATTCCATAACCGTACTGTACGTCACAGATTAAAATATCATCCTCACCATCTGGATGCGTGGCGATCCACCACAGTACGGTTTTCAAATAATTTCTTTCCACGCACCACCATTTTATGGAACGATCTCCCTTTGGCGGTGTTCCCGGATCGGTACGATATAAGTACCTTCAAAAAGCGTATTTATTTAAAGGACAGCAACACCCTCGCTCTGCGAGAGGTCGTGAGCGGCGGTGATTACTTGAGGTGCACCGCATGCTCGTTTGCCATCCTATTCCATAAAAAAAAAAACGTATGGCGCTGGATTCCAACGTTTTTAGTATAAATACGAAAAATTAAATTTCAATTATATTTTTGTAAACATAATATTTTAAAATAGGTATCGGAAAATATATTAGCTTATACACTTTATTAACTGTATTTAACATATATCCAAGAACTTTTCGTAGCTAAAATATATAGCATAATTAAAAAAGGCTAAAGCTTTAAAAGCTTAGTAGAAAAGTCGAAGAATCCATACAAAGTATAGCATTTTAGAAGCCTTTCCTTGATAAGTGGGAACAATTTAATCGCATCTAAACACGTGTAGATTGCCGTTGTAGGGTATTTTGAACTAAACAATGGGGCGTGTAATGGTTTTATTCATTCCTTTAATGCCTTCGTCTATGGCTTCGTCTAGACTTTGTCGTTGAACCTTTGAATTTTATCAAAAGAGGAAAATGATTATAATTCTTTATTTATTTAGTGTCTAAGGATGTTTTGATAAGCCGTGAGGTATTTGCTGAGTAGAATAGACCACCCTCTTTCTTACCCAGGTGCCGTAAAAGGCGACTAAGGTAAGTCGACCCGATGTATGGTTAACGGCTGAGTAGAATAGACCACCCTTTTTCTTACTGGAGTGTCGTAAAAGGCGGCTGTGGTAAGTCAACCCGCCGTATGGTATCCGGTTGTGTAGAATAGACCACCTTCATTTCTTACCGAGGTGTCGTAAAAGGCGAATAAAGTAAGTCAACCTGCCGTTTCGTATCCGGCTGAGTAGAATAGACCAGCCTCATTTGTTACTGAGGTGTCGTAAAAGGCGACTTAGGTAAATCGACCCGCCGTGTGGTATCTGTTTGAGTAAAATAGAACACCCTCATTTCTTACCGAGGTGTAGTAAAAGGCGACTAAAGTAAGTCGACGTCAGGCAGGCGACCGATCGTGAAATACGTAGTCAAATCACGTGACAACATGTTTAAATCATGTTGTGCCGACCCCACTTAGAGTGAGATAACGACAGGGGGATGAAAATGTCTAACGATGTTTTGATAGCCTTTCCTTTTTCCTCGCGGCTTACTTTGGTTTCAAGAAATAATTATTAGAAAATATTTGCTTTTAGCGGTAATCGAAGCCGCTACCGCTAAAGCAGAGTCACTCCATTAGAAGCAATATGTACTAAGTAATTGATAGACAAAGTAGGACCTGACATAAGCTTGCGGCTCCTGCTGTGCGCCTTAAAACGTACTTTAGTCGTTTGTGAGTTTGGTCATAAGATTCTATAATGAAATTCCGCAATTTTAGCTTTGGCATTACAGCATTTTAAAAACACTGTTATAATCAGACTAATACATAAATGCTATATGCTATATGCTGCTTATATGATAAGAATGCGTGGACACAGCTATTCTTCAACTTTGTATATAAGTAACTAGTTATAAGAATCTGTAATATTTAAATGAGTTAATCTTGTATATATATATATATATATTTCTGAATCTTGGAAACGGCTCCAACGATTTTCCTGAAATTCAGCATCTAGGGAGTTTTTGGGGAGAAAAATCGATCTAGCTAGGTTTTATGTAAAAAAAAAACCGTTACATCCCTATTTTTGGGCATTAAAAACACTAACATTTATATTGAATTGAATTTAGCCGCCAGGTCGACGTAGCTTATTGGGGTAACGAGCAGCCTCGAGAAATGTGAATGCCAAGGATCGATCACCAACTAAATAATTGTTTTTTTTTAAGTTCTTTTTGTGGTAGTAAATTACCGAGCGAAGCTCGGTCACCCAAATATTTATATTTAAAAGAGAAACCGCCGAGTTTCTTTCTGGCTCTTTTCAGTAGGAACAGCTTTCCGAACCAGCAGTTGCTGATGATTCAAAAATACTAGTTTAGAAGTTACAATAAAATTATTTAGCTACAATCCGCGCTTGTTCAGAGAATCTATGTAATGCTAAGTGTATGAAGCAGGCAACATTCATATACCCCATACATGTAAGACAAGTCACCATTACGATTTTGTTCGTGGAGCCTATCCTTCTGATGATGCTTCGAAACGATCGTAGACATTGTGGTGGTGAGTGTGTGTAGTGCTGGTGTGAGGTGTTGGTGTTGGCGGAGTT
The DNA here is from genome assembly GCA_947086495.1 of Morpho achilles. NCBI lineage: Eukaryota > Metazoa > Arthropoda > Insecta > Lepidoptera > Nymphalidae > Morpho > Morpho achilles. The sequence goes on along the minus strand of CAMTZB010000012.1, from coordinate 5,864,596 downwards.
TGGTGATACGTGTGTTATCATGCATGTATAAGGTATGTGAATGTTGCCTGCTTCATACATTTAACATCACTACATAGTATAAAACAAAGTCGCTTTCTTTGTCTTTCCCTAAGTCCTTATATCACTACGCATGCTTAAATCTTTAAAATTTCGCAACAGGTTTTGATGCGGTTTTCTTTAATAGATAGAGTGATTAAAGAGGAAGGTTTATACAAGCGCGGATTATAGCAAGATAATTTTATTGTCACTGTACTATGGACGTCCCTATATCCCTATGTATGCTTAAATCTTTAAAATTGCGCAACAGGTTTTGATGCGGTTTTCTTTAATAGATAGAGTGATTAAAGAGGAAGGTTTATACAAGTGCGGATTAAAGCAAAATAATTTTATTGTCACTGTACTATGGACGAGCCCGTTGGAGCAGTGGATAGTGAGCCTGCCTTCTGCTCCGGGGTCGCGGGTTCGATTCCCGTCGAGGGCCAACATTATCTATAAATTAATTTGTTGGTTTTCGAGCCTGGGTGTATATTTGTATTTAAGTATGTATTTAAAAATTAGAAATGTATATATTCACCAGTTGTCTCTCACCCATGACACAAGTATTAAGTTACTTACTTTAGGGGCGGGCGACCGTGTGTGTATTGTGTAAGTGTCCCATATATTTATTTATTTATTTATTTATACAAGCGCGGATAATAGCAAAATAATTTTATTGTCACTGTCCTATGGAATTACGCAAGGTAACGCCTGTTTCTATAAATTATTTACAAGTTTACTTGAATGAAGAATATTTTGAATTTGAATTTGATATTTTATTTGGCAGTTCATATTCATAAGTTTGGTTATAGCGGAACAATCCAATTACATGATATTCTGCAGACTCAAGCTCCGGGGAAATGCGAGAAAAATTAAATGAGGAAAACGACTCTGTTTTGTTTTCGTGCTCCAATAAAAAAACACTTAATTGAGTTTTGCGAAATTCCAAATGGGACCTTTGATCAAGCATTGGTTCGTTCTGTGCGTGGAAATCTCTAACGGTATTTCTGTAAATCTTTTCTTTTATACTTTTATTTCGTACTAGCAATCCCCAGTGGCTCCGCCTGCGTGGATAGATTAAAACCCTAATATAGTATTTTGATAACCATAAAAACAGTTAAAGTGGGTTAACCTTTAAAGCTAGACATATGCTGTCACGGACTTTTATTTAGAACTTTTGGAGGGGAACAATTTGGTAATACATGATTTTTTAATAACATTCATCGTTTACTTAGCGCACGGGAAGCAACTCAACAAATCAACTAAATGGTGGGGAGTTTAACTCGTTACTATATAACTCAGCTTGCTTAGGTAATGCATCGCTTTGCGATTTTGTCGTGGAGTCTATCTCCTGACAATGCTTCGGTTACGGGGCGAAACAATTGTTGAGATTATGGTGTTGAATGTTTGCAGTGCTTGTGTATTGTTGTGTCATCGGTGTCAGGTATGAGAACGAATAGCTCTACATTTAGCATTACATATATTTCCTTTTAACGCGGATTATATTAAAATAATATTCTCATTACTTTTGTCGCATGGGAAGCTTTAAATTTTGCTGTTTTTTATATTTTTTATTGCTGCTCCTCTCCTATTCGTCTTAGCGTGATGTTATATAGTCTATAGCCTTCCTCGATAAATGTACTATCTAACACTTTAACAATTTTTTAATGGACCTATAGTTCCAGCGATTACCGCGTTATAACAAACACACTCTTCAGCTATATATATAAGTATAGATTTTAGGCAGTTTGAATTGTTTATTGTTAACACTAAAATCTAAAAAACTGTGATAACCAAGCGGTGTGACCGTCCGATTCTTTCAAGGGGTGATGGTTTCAAACCCCAATAATAAGTTTTTCTATTAAAACTTACGTGTGTAATTGATAATTGCAATTCATCACACGTTTTTGGTGAAAGAAAACAACGTGAGGAAACTTGCATATCTCAGAATTCTAGGGGTATGTGTAACCTACCAAACCGCATTGGAGCAGCGTGGTAGGTCTTAGCTCCCATACTTCTCTCCAAAAACGGAGAAAGGAGGCCTATGCTCAGCAGTGGGATAGTAACAGCCCGTTACTTCACTCAAATTTGTTTTCAACGCGGTTCTGAATTATAGTTTTGAATTTTATTTTTTACATAACATTATTTTATCCTATTTTCTTTACTTCCGTATATATCCCCTGTTATGCCGTCAAAGGTTTAGATCATAGGCATTAATGAATTTATCTGTTAAAACATATGTATCTAATTGCTAATTGCAATTTATCACACGCTTTTAGGTGAAGGAAAACATCGTGAAACCTGCATATCTCTAGAGGATTCCTGAGATATGTACAACTATCAATACGCAATTATCAAAATTAGAGAGAGAGGAAGCTTATAACAGTCAACTGTGTCAACTGAAGCGTTTATTTGCCCTCAATCATGTGTTTTGTCTGTTTCAGTAAAAAAATTGGGATTTTCTATATCTTTTCTATATATATCAATTAACCCGATACGTGTAAGCTTTTTAAAAATTTTATTTCTATATTGGTTCAGCGGATTACTGTGACAGTGTAACAGACTGACAGACTGTCGCATTTTTTTATATTAGCTGTTGTATGGATAATATCTGTGAGAATTATACTGAGTTTTGTTTTAGATTCTGTACGCACCAAAAGTGAGGGTAGTCATCAAATCAAGATCAACGAATGGTAGAATACACGAAGGGGAGGCTTTGATTGTAGGTAAGATATTAGATAATTTCGATATAGAAAGTAATGTACTAGAAATTATAGATGGAGTAATATAGTATGAAAGAGTCCGCGAGAACATATATTTATCTCTTATATTTCACTCACAATTTTATATAATTTATTGAATTAGGCGTTACTTTGTGGAGATCCATAATACAAAAATAATAATAAAATTATTTTGTTATAATTCGCGATGAAGTAAAAAAGAAAATATATATAATGCTAAATGTAGATTGGAAAATTCGTTCTCATACCTGGATGGCAGGATTCGTAAAAACACATACACAATCCTCCACCACCGCCACCACAATACACAAGAACAATTCATAAAATATATATACAAATACCTGGCTGACCCAGCCTTCCTTGGTAATTTTTTAAAAGATATAAAAAAATATTTAAAAAAAACTAAAAAAGAAAGTAGGCACTGATGACCTTTGGGATTTGAAACCGTGTTTTGGATCATTTTCGGTCCGCCCCTTACCCATGATAAGAATTATTATTTTTAAAAGAGCAACCGCCATTTCTTGCTGGCTCTTCTCGGTAGGAGCAGCTATCCGAACCAGCAGTAGAGTTGACGATTCAAAAGCACTTTTAGTTTATTTGAATAAAGAATATTTTGACTTTGATAGTTTTAAGTCAAAAAAATTATATTCTAACTCTTTTTCTAATTAACTCTACGAAATATACAATTTTGTCATTTTTCCCCAGGATGTCAGGCCACAGCGAACCCCAGCAATCTGACCTATCGGTGGTACATCAACAGTGACCAAGTGCCTACTGCTAAAAACAACGAATTGGTAAGATTAATAATCCAACATCCCAGGGCCCTAAACATTACTCATTTACTCAGAAATAAAATGTATAGAATAAGATAGTGGAGTAGAGTAAGGTTGTAAGTAGAGTAAGGTTGTAAGTAGAGTAAGGTAGTAAGTAGAGTAAGGTAGTAACTAGAGTAAGGTTGTGACGTTTTGGGCTGGCAAAAAAAAAACAAGCCCTTTAGTCAACATAAAAAAAGGAAATATTTATTATAGTTTTAAGAACCATAAATTGGGTCTTTGGCCCGCCTAATTTATACTTCGCGCAGTTTCGGTACTCTCCTGTGGGGCGATGAGATGGCGGGAGCGAGGCGCGATGCCCAGGTATGACAGATACGGAGCGACGTCCAGGTAGGCAGGAAGTTCTCAACCACGGTGACGTCACGGGTATTACTCCGAGATACTTCTCGTATACTTTTCAGCCCGGCATTAAAACCCTGGAATGTACGTCCAGTAGGTGAACAATTGTTCTTATTTCATTCCTCTCTATTGTGAACACCACAAACAAAGCCACGTGGGAAAGCCGAAAGAGTAGAATTGAGGCGGCCGTGATGACAATCAGAAAGGAGTGAAACACAATAGCAATATAAAAAAAAACATTATGAAACAATAATTAGCAATATCTAGAAATATAGGCAAAGTAAAAAGTATATAATATAGATGGAATCTTAAGAAAACAAAATGACAGCCATCTATGACAAAACAATATTAAGTATAAAAAATTATCATTTAACTAATGAATAACAATATCATGAATACTGAGACATTAAGGCGTTAATAGTTATTATTACGCATTATCGCTGCTAAGCGTAACTAAAATAAAGTGAATATGCAATATTGTTGATCATTAAAAATAAGAAAAAGATGGTGGCAGTGAACTTATATACAATGAGGAAATGGTAGAAATTAGTTTCAACACTTACCCAATATAAGGGGGCAATTAACCTTTAAATTATGTTTAACAGATTAGTCGAAACAGTAACTTTAATTTTCTCACGAGTTCAGTTTAAAGAACGAACTAATTTGTAATGCTTCGTCTACAGCGACACGTCGCATAATGGTGAACGCAATTAGACGTGCGCGGGCGCCGGTTATAGTATTCGGTCGTATAATATGTACAATTTTATAGGGCGGGATAATAATGCCAGCCAATGAACGTTGTATTTTAATGCAACGTTACATTTCCCCCTCGCCTACCAAAGATTTTCTCCTACCGAGAAAATCTAAAAAAAATAATAGTCAACCACCAAAAAAAAAAAAGTAAAAAAAAAAAATTAATAATAATTCAAAAAAATAAGTTCTTAATTTAATCTTACCGATTTCATATCTTTAATGTGCCAAGTTCCTATGTTCTTACCGGACATATCTTGTAGCATGTAAACTAAAGGTGACAGTTTGGCAATAATTTTGGCTTTAATAAATTTTGGGGCCAACTTTTTCGAAAACATGTTTTCTTTACTACTTAAAAAATAAGCGCGTTTCATAACCAAATCGCCAACATTGAATTCCGCAAATTTACGGCGTAAATTATAATGTGAACTATTCTTTTTGTGAGCTTGCCATAATTTACATTGTACTGCGTCAAAAATGCTAGAAAGACATCCCAAATTTTCAGCATAGGTGTCGCGTGGTAAGAATACTATGTCACTACCAAGATCGCTATCAATATAGTGAGAACCGCAAGTAACTAGCTCGCGACCAAAAACTAAAAAGGAAGGCGTGAATCCAGTAACCTCGTTGACAGAATTATTGATTGCAAACTGGATCTTAGGTATAAATACATCCCACGATCTATGATCGTCATCTACGAACGTCGAGATGCATGTAATTATAGTTTTATTATAGCGTTCAACCAAATTTACTTGAGGTGTATATTTGGGGGTATAATATACATTAGGTATATTATACTTTTTAAACAAGGCGTCTGCGACCTTCCCAGTAAACTGGGTTCCATTATCCATTAAAATGGTTTGAGGAATTCCGTGCGCAAGAAACACAGAATCCTCTAAGATTTTGGTAATTACTTCTGAAGTAGCCTTCTTGACGGGGTGAATTAAACAAAATTTTGAAAAGCAACATGTGATAACCAAAATATAACTATTACGTAGTCTAGTTGTGGGTAGTGGTCCTATAAGATCAATGGAGATCATTTGGAATGGTCTTGAACAATTCTTTGGACGACCCATTTCTCCTAGCAACTGATGATTTTGGGTTTTATATGTTAGACATTTCTCACAAGTACCTATGTATTTCACAACATCCTTGTGCATACCTGGCCAAAAATAACGTAGTGCAAGCCGTCGATATGTTTTAAAAATCCCCATATGACCAGCTGTAGGCTCTGAATGATTTTCCTCAATAATCTTTTTACGAAATTCAGAAGGCACTACCTCCTTCCATGAAAATTCTGAAGTAAGTTCGTGTTTATTCTTAGAAAGTCGATATAGAATGTTATTTTTAATTATAAAATTTGGAAAGTTATTTGGAGTTTTTAAACAACCGTCATAAATACTTTTAAACCAACAGTCCTTGGTGTTTAAATGATGTGAAGTGTTAATTGAATTTAAGGGGACTGCTCGTGAAAGCGCGTCAGGAATAATATTATCGCTTCCACGGCGATGTTTTAATTCAAAATTAAATGTTGACAAACGGACCCCCCATCGCGCTAACCTACCCGTGGGATTACTTAAGGAAAGGAACCACTTCAAGGCACTATGGTCTGTATATACGGTGAAAGGTTTCCCATTTTCCAAATAACATCTCCAATGTTCTAAAGCAGTAATGACTGCTAGTGTTTCGCGTTCTGTAATACTATAGTTCTTTTCTGTGGCTGTTAAAGATTTGCTCATGTAAGCTATTGGGTGTTCTTTGCCACTTATAGATTGTGTCAGCATGGCACCAACTCCATAGTTGCTGGCATCCGTATGAACTTCAAAGGGCATTTCATAAACAGGACAGGAAAGAACTGGGGCAGAAACTAAACACTCCTTAAGCCTCTGAAACGCTAGATCAGCTTCAGGCGTCCACTGAAATGGTGGAGCTCCTTTTTTATGCGAAGTCAACTTATTTAATGGTCCGGCTATAGTACTGAAATTGGGGACAAAACGACGATACCAAGTAGCTGTCCCAAGGAAACGCTTTAAGTCCTTCCGGCACGAAGGTGTAGGATAATCGATGATCGCTTTCACTTTTTCAGGATCGGTACGCAGACCACTACTATCAACTACGTACCCTAGATATTTAAGTTGACTTCGGAAGAAATTACATTTTTCTAAGTTTATTGTTAAGTTTGCTTGTTTAAGTTTATTAAATACCCGACCTAAAAGTGCAACGTGACTATCAAAATCTTTACTAATGATGATAATGTCATCAAGGTAAGCGAAAACTTGTAAATCCAAGTCTCGAAACAAAATATCTACTAGACGTTGCTGAGTTGCGGGTGCATTGGTGAGGCCAAACGCAGTTCTTTTAAATCTAAAAGTCCCTCTGCCTGGAACATAAAATGCAGTTTTATCTCTGTCTTCGGGCTGTATTTCTATTTGCCAGAAGGCTTTGGACAGGTCTAGGCTGGATAAGTAACGAGCATCTCGAAGATTATCTAGAATTTCAGACACATATGGTAAGTTATATGCATCTTTTACAGTTACTGAATTTAGTTTTCTGCTATCAAGACAAAATCTAGGCTGACCGTTCTTTTTTTTAACAATGAGAACAGGCGACGACCATGCACTTTCACAGGGCTCGATGACATCTAAAGTCAACATTTCGTCAACCTGATCAACAAGAATACGTTGTTTCTCTGGTGACATTCGAAAATAACGCTGACGGATTGGTTGGGCATCTCCAGTATTTATACGGTGCATAATGAGATTAGTCTTGCCCAGGCCATTGTTTTCAGTGGAAATACATCTAAACTTGGCAATAACTTTATCAGCCAGATTTCTCTGTTGATGAGAGAGACTCTCGTAATCGCGAATCAATGGGCCTTGAGTAACACCGTTCATATGAGAATTATTAATATTTATAGAATGTAAATATTTTGGACAAATTTTGAACTGGCGCCAGAAATCAACACCAAGGATAAGGTCTGTTTTCACCTCAGGAATAACGTAAGCTTTAACTATGTCAAACTGGTCTTCGAATTTAACTGGTAGATTGATAAAACCTATACTGTGTAAGGCATGACCACCTGCCGTTGACACCGATAATCTACCCTGGTTTAAGTTTAAACCTTCACTTATCAATGGTTTATGGCTATCATTTCCTATAATAGTAACGGCTGATCCTGAATCTAGAAGCCCAGTCATAGGTATATCGTTGACCTTTATAGTGACATAAGGTCTAATATCATTTGTACGAATATGAAGAATTGTGTCGATTTTGTAAGTTTTAAAAAAAATGTTTATAGTTTTAAGCCAAGATTCCCAATCATCGCTATCAAATTTAGATTGAGGAAGTATATCAACACAATTCTTTGATGCTAGTTTTTTGAACTTGTTGGCTGGCTCTTTGAACAATCAGGACATTCTGGTGATTTAACATCTTTTCTACCACAAACGAAACAGAAAATATCACTCTTATCTGCAGTGCATTGACGATAATTATGTGTGTCAACCCGACACCTAGGGCAAAAACGAGGTTTATTTGCAGAAATTGAGTGCACAAAACTGTTATTGGTTTGATTCGACGAGTGAATTGAGTTCTTGCTAACTAAATTCGAACTGAGGTCCGTATCTCTAAACCTTGAATAGTTACTGTAATTCTGCTTCAGTTCTATTTTCCTTTTGGTACCAGCATACGCAAACTCAGGTGCTAGTGTGTCAGAAGTAATCTTTGGTGGTTCATGAAAATGAGCTAAACGAGCTTGAACGTCCTCATAATTTCGACATAATGACCGTAGGTCTGAAATAGTTTTTATGTTCGGAGATGAAACCAAAATATTAGCATATACAGGCCGAATGTTATGCAAAATTATTTCCAATCTGTCATTTTCGGAAAGAGGATTTGATAAACGTGCAAACAATCCGGACATGATCGATAAATATATTGTTATGTTTTCGGATTCTCCTTGAGTTCTTGAACGTATTTCAGAAAGTAATCTGTAATCATAGTCAGACTTACTAAAATCTTGTTTTAAGAGCTCAAGAAGTGTGTTCCAGTCAGAAATCTGGTCTTTAATGCTCCGGTACCAATGTAAAGCATCTCCAGTAAAGATTTCCGTCGCGTAAGTGAGGGCAGTTGCACCTGAAATATCTCTGGCGTGACAAAATTCGGAAATACGTTCTATAAATGATCGAACGCAACTTTTACCGTCATATTTAATTTTTAAAATTTCGTTGGATACCCCACGGTCACAGCGTACAGTAATATTAAGTGGGTTGCCAGAATCAAAATTTTCAGTTTTAGGGCGTGGAATTAAAATATCTTCGCAGGTATCTTTGAATGATTCTAGTTTCTCCCTAAAAATTTTAAATTGTGCAACGCAAATATCGTAGGTTTCTTTAGTGCTACTATCACTGGTAATGCGGTTAAGCCGATGATAAATATGATTTATTAAATTTTGAGTACGTTGGAATGTATTTTTATCCAGTTTACACTCAAGAGCTACATCTACCTTAGCAAGAGCTTCTGCTACACCTTGTAGATCCTCATGTGCTTCTAGGTGGCTATAACTAATGTCTTCAGATTCGAACTGAGGACCTAATCTAGCTATTTGCTTACGCAAGTCCAGAACGGTGTTAGCTGGCGTAGCACCTCTAATTGCTACCTCATATTCTAGTTCTGTCTTTTGAAGAGACAAAAATTGTACTGGATAGGACATGATTATAAAAATTCAAAGAGGGCACAAAAAGAGCAAAAATATAAAAATAAAAAGTCTTAATCAACAAAATATTTAAAAAAATTGGGTAAATGTTGAAAACAATTTTTTTTTTTAAACTCCGATCTGTTACAATGAGAAGTAAAAATGAGATGAACGTTTTGGTTGTCATGCACAATCAATGAGCTACTATGATTCAAATAAAACAGATGAAAGAAAGAAAGAAATAATACTAAAGAAAAATAAAATAAAATCTGCGACTATTGTGTACTCAAAGGTAAGTCCTAAAAACAATAAAGTTTAAAAAAATAAAAAAAAATTTGTAAAAACAATTGTAAAAAATTTTTTATCAAAACAAAAAAAAATATTTACAATGTTTCTAAATTATACATAAAATAGAGAACAAAATTACAAAAATATAAATTAAAGTAAGGAAATTAAATAATGAGTGAAATGAGTACACCTTAGTCACATGCAACCAAAAAAAAAAACGTTTTACAAAAAAAATAGCACACCAACAATAATACTACTACGGAAGCGAAAATTAGGCCATATATTATTATTACCACGTTAGAGGGCGCCAATGTGACGTTTTGGGCTGGCAAAAAAAAAACAAGCCCTTTAGTCAACATAAAAAAAGGAAATATTTATTATAGTTTTAAGAACCATAAATTGGGTCTTTGGCCCGCCTAATTTATACTTCGCGCAGTTTCGGTACTCTCCTGTGGGGCGATGAGATGGCGGGAGCGAGGCGCGATGCCCAGGTATGACAGATACGGAGCGACGTCCAGGTAGGCAGGAAGTTCTCAACCACGGTGACGTCACGGGTATTACTCCGAGATACTTCTCGTATACTTTTCAGCCCGGCATTAAAACCCTGGAATGTACGTCCAGTAGGTGAACAATTGTTCTTATTTCATTCCTCTCTATTGTGAACACCACAAACAAAGCCACGTGGGAAAGCCGAAAGAGTAGAATTGAGGCGGCCGTGATGACAATCAGAAAGGAGTGAAACACAATAGCAATATAAAAAAAAACATTATGAAACAATAATTAGCAATATCTAGAAATATAGGCAAAGTAAAAAGTATATAATATAGATGGAATCTTAAGAAAACAAAATGACAGCCATCTATGACAAAACAATATTAAGTATAAAAAATTATCATTTAACTAATGAATAACAATATCATGAATACTGAGACATTAAGGCGTTAATAGTTATTATTACGCATTATCGCTGCTAAGCGTAACTAAAATAAAGTGAATATGCAATATTGTTGATCATTAAAAATAAGAAAAAGATGGTGGCAGTGAACTTATATACAATGAGGAAATGGTAGAAATTAGTTTCAACACTTACCCAATATAAGGGGGCAATTAACCTTTAAATTATGTTTAACAGATTAGTCGAAACAGTAACTTTAATTTTCTCACGAGTTCAGTTTAAAGAACGAACTAATTTGTAATGCTTCGTCTACAGCGACACGTCGCATAATGGTGAACGCAATTAGACGTGCGCGGGCGCCGGTTATAGTATTCGGTCGTATAATATGTACAATTTTATAGGGCGGGATAATAATGCCAGCCAATGAACGTTGTATTTTAATGCAACGTTACAAGGTAGTAGTAGGAATATCCGGCTAATAAAAATAATTTTGTTGATAACGAACATGATTAAAGGCAGCTGTAACATTCAACTATTAATAGTATTCAAAATAATATAATAAAACAAATGTTCTAAGTTAAGTCGACCCACCCTGTGGTTTTTGGTTGAGTAGGATAAACCCTTTTTTGTTACCGAGGTGTAGTAATATACGACTAAGGTAAGTTGACGTCAGGCAGGCGGTCCGTGTCATGTGACATGTTTATAACATGTTGTGCCGACCACAATTACAGCGAGATAAGGGCATTAGAATGGAGAATGTGATAGCATATACTTTGATTATGCATACCGGCTAGCTTGTGTCCGTTTACAGGATCTTCGAGTAAAGGTAGGTAAAAATAGTACTTGTATTTCTTAAAAGTCTCAGTGCTGATTTTATATATGTTTTAGAAATTCTCCTGTCCTTATCCCTCCCTAAGTGGGGTAGGCACAAACTGGCTTTAACATGTTGTCATAGGATGCTGCTAGTAATAATAAAATTATTTTGCTATGATGAATTGATTTAAGTTTTTGCTATAATGAATTGATGAAGTGATGAAGTATCATCAATTCGCGGATTATAGAGAAATAATTTTATTATTACTTTTGTATTATTGATCTCCGCAGAGTAACGCCTACTTCTATTAATTGTTTAAAACATGTTGTTTGGCCCCCCTTAGAATGGGATAAGGGCAGGAGAATGATAATGATGTACAACTAGTATAAAATAAATAAGACGATATAATAAGCGATTATGGTACACCTTATTATTCCATATTTGATAATGATAGTTGGGTTTACTAGAGATAATCGAGTTATGAAAGTCCCAGGCGTATACAATTCCGTATAATTAATACGCAAATCATTAATGAACGTATTATCCGCTTATCTTAATATATCGTATTTAACACAGGCACAGATTATATTCAATGGATGCGGTAATATATATTGAAATTCAAAATATTATTTTCTCAAGTAAACTTGTAAACAAGTGCTTTTGAATCGTCAACTCTACTGCTGGTTCAGAAAGCTGTTCCTACCGAGAAGAGCCAGCAAGAAACTCGGCGGTTGCTCTTTTAAAAATATGTTTTATTACTAGTTACATTTAGTCATTGTTTTGTACAGGGTCGAAGAGTAGCTATGTCCACGCATTCTTATCATCTAAGTAATCCTCAATAGTATAGTAGGCTTTCTGTATTAATATTTTTTTTTGTTTTTGAACTGCTGCAATGACGCAGCTAAAATTGATTATACTATGTTAAGTAGTGGTCTGTTACTATCCCACAGTTGGGCTTAAGCCTCTTCTCTGGTTTTGGTAAGAAGGATTGTAGCTCAGACCTACCACGCTGCTCCAATGCGGATTGGTAGGTTACACATATCTTAATAATATGCCAGAGAAATACAGGTTTCCTCACGATGTTTTTGGTTAGCGAAAAGTGTGTGATAAATTGCTATTATTGATTAGACACAAGTTTTAATAGAATAACTCATTAGTGCCTGCTCGGAGTTTGTTGTTATCCTATCGAAAGAGACGCACGGCCTTACCTCAAGCAGCTTCTAAAAAGGGTCCCCGAGGCGGTCGATGCATTGTCTAGCGGAGGGAGGGGCCACTTTAAGAGAGGCTCGTACCCAGGGGTGACGCACTCTGGGGTCTAGAGTTGCTGCTGGCGGGGATGGAGGCAATGTCTCCAACCCTGTCCCCGCAACCAGCAGCGTGGTGGAGCACTGTCAGGTTTTTAGTCGGTGAGAGTCCGACATACCCGCCGCTCGTCCCCGTTGGGCGGTCGACCGACGACCCATAATGGGTTTTTCTGACATAAATAAGTGCTTTTAATGTTTAGGGGTAAGTTAATTTTAAAATTTGTTCCAGGTCATATCAAATGTGTCCCGGAGGCACAATGAGGCGTCCATAAAATGCGAAGTTCAGAACGGAATTGGCAAAAGCGCCGACACAAAAACTTTAGAGGTTTCCTGTAAGTCATTCTAATGTTAAACATTTAAAGTATTGCGTAAAAGTTACTTTTTCCGCGGGGTTTCCGCGAACCAGCAATCATTTTAAACACAGTCCACTTTTATAAAGGGTCAGAACTAAAGGGGTACATTTCGGAAGTGCCGGCAGAAGTGAAAACTTAAATATTGACGTTGTGCAATTTTGATATTTTGGGATATGTAGGGAATAATTTAACAAGAATTGCTTTCATGATCAGTATAAAAGTATTATCATTTATCTGATAAATACAATTTACATTTATTGCGCTATTGTAAACAAACATAACAATTTATATTACATAAAATGTTTAATACTTCAGAACTATTACAAGTCAATCCAATTCGTGCAAGCGCCTTGCGTCGCCTAAACATACATTTTCGCCACGCGGTAAAAAAGGGGGCGATACCTCCTCTCCTACGCCACGCCGGTGCTCTACTCTCTACAGGTCACGTGTCTTGACGCGAGTTTAACGTTTTTTACACATCACAAAAGTACACAACACAAGAAGTTTTCAATTCTCATTAATAATTGAGGTTATTTTAACACTATCGACGCGAACAAAATTGCGTGTACAACAAGTAATATATAATTATGTGATTTCCATCAACTGGAATTTAATATAAATTATAGAATTAGACGTTACTTTGTGGAGATCTATAATAATACAAAAGTTATAAAAGAAAAAAAAATATTTTTCTATAATCCGCGATGAAGTAAAATAGTAAATATATATAATTCTAAATATAATGTGGACAATCGGTTATCATACCTGATACATGCAGGATTCGTAAAAACACATGCGCAAACCTCCACCACCGCCACCACAATACACAAGCACTGCATACATTCACAAACTCAACAATCATTCCGCCCCGCAACCGAAGCATCACCAAAATTGCAAAATCGCAAAAATTGATATAAATTATGTAGGTAACGTCTCAAGTAATGAAATTACTTGTCGCAATATGATATACACAATTAATGCTGAGCTTTCAACTTGTACAAGGATTTGTTTGGAAACTTTCAAACTTTAGCTAGCGACGTACAAAACTCACGACAATATGTAGTTATTTCATATTTGTGCTCTATGAGATGAAATATGAACTTGGTCATGTGTTTAATTTTAAATTAGCTGTACCCGTAGCTTCTTCCTGGGGACTTTGTTTGATAATAAGTATATATGGCGAAGCTGACGAACATAGTGGTGTCGTAGATTTGCCTGAAATTTTGAACCGTATACAACTGTGTGTTCCGCGTGGTGGAACACACAGTCGACTGGAGAATCGCAAACCATTTAATTTACCCAAATGTCAAACGAATCTTAGACAATATGCCCCTATATACCGAATTTATTCTCAATTAAACGCATACAGAAGCGACATAGATATTTTCTGTGGTTCTTTAGCCTCATTCAAAAGCAAATTGTGTAAATGCCTGCGTAACTCTAAGTGTAATGCGTTGACCCGACGGATGGGGGAAATAATATGCACAGGTGACAGGTACAAAAGTTTAATAGTCACTTATACATAGAGAGTATCGCGGACGGGTCCTTCACAGCATTCCTAGTTTGGATGTATCGGAAGATGCACCGTTTACAGTTGCGCTAAGGCGTATTGTTCTAGTAGGATGTGGGCTGTGGAAGCCTAAGAACTGATAGCGATGTCGATCCAATAACTTAATGTATGGGGACATCTTATATATCTACGAAAGCACTTCTATAGCGCGGAGCAAACGACGAGTGGCGCCATTTAGTTTTGAGTTCGGAATTACGTGTTCCTAGTACGTACAATAGCGTGCACGTACACCTCCACGGCATCGCGCCACGCCATGCGCGACCACCTGATGGACGTTCCCTGCCTCGTGAGCTCCTGCGGTCACCGTCTCCGCGGCCCGATGCGGATGACGACGGCGACGACGAGGACGACGCGATGGGCGAGAGGGCGAAAACACCGGATTTGACACCCCCAATCATGACACCACCCGAGTTAGGACCACCTGACTCGGGTGACTTTAAGACTTTGAGGTCTGGGAGCTATCATTTCCAGACCTCCCCACCGAACCAGACATCCCTTAGGTCACCTAGGTGACCTAGGCTCACGGCTCAAATACCGACATCGTTGGGTCACCTAGGTGACCTCGGCCTACGGCCGAAACACAGACTGGATTTAAGAAACCGCGAGGAACTGCCCGGGCAAAGAGGTACGCCTCGAGGCCCGTACCCCGCCTACCCCCCACCCGGGGAATAAGCGAGACGACCCTGCTGTGTTACATAAGTAATTTAAAAGAGTATTTACTTTAAGTGAACTGTGTATACTAATACTTGCATGTTGTGTTCATTTCCAGTGGGTTATAATCTTGTGTATTTGTTAATACTTTTGCTTTTATACATCTAAATTGATTATATCCAGTTTAATGAACCAAATTAAAAAGAAACGTAATCATTTTAATAACATAATATTTTTAGCATAAAACTAGTTATTGTGAGTTAATCATAAGCGGTACATACATGCTGTTGCAGGGGTTGTTTGTAGTATTTTTACAGATCTACAATTCTTTAGTACATTATTTTAGTATATCTCTGTTGGTTTACGTAGTGCACGAAATTTCTGACAATTACGCGTCCTATTGAACACAATTTACATCATTACATCGCAATTTGCTGTTTACCTTAATTTTCTGGAAGAATCGCACTATTTTTTTAATATCTTTTAGTAAAAACCTTACGAAAATTTGTTTGATATGATTTTATTTGATTATCAGTAGGTTTTAACAATATTTAATTGTTCATTATTAAGATGGGCCGGCGTTTCGTACGCGACCTCTGAACGTGGAGGGGGATATTGGATCTTCAGCTACGCTCATCTGCCAAGTGGACGGTCATCCCCTACCTAAAGTCGTTTGGATGCGATACGACCACGATAGAGTTATAGTAAGTACAGCATAGAATAGAATAGAATACTCCTTATTGTATACCATAAAATTTAATATAATACTAAATTTTGTCTGTTTTAAATTTTGTAGTTTTTTATTTGTTGTTTGTCTAAATATACTAGATTTTGTCCGCAAATTAGTTAGGTTTTTTAGGCGTCATCTATATTTTACACTTATATTATAGCGTTTAACTTAGTCCTGGCGTGCGGGGTACTTCATCTATATTTTACACTTAGCGCGGAGGTATGATGAATACGGGGACTCAGGTAGATGGGGGCGCTCGAAGTGTTATATACAGGAGTAAAATTTATTTATTTAAGTATATATTTCAATTTTTATATGCCTATATCTACCAGTTGTCTGTACACTTATAAGACAAGTATTAAGTTACTTACTTTGATGATGGAAAACCGTGTGCGTAATGTTCCCATAAATTCATTTATTTTAAAAATATATCATTTGGATGATATCCGTAAAACTAGAGTTTACTAACTAACATATGTTTTTAATAATGGCACAATGAAAAAGAGTAAATGTAAACGTAAACCAAATCTTAACGAGAGAAACGCTTTCTATACCTGTTCTTTTTATTTAAACCCCCGCTATAATCCGCCATCTTTAAAATCGAATTTCTCGCGTAAAATGCCAACATCAACCTCTTGCCTTTATTCCGCTGTTAGTAGGGTCAGTACAACATGTTATAAACATGATATCACATGATTTGGCTCCGTATTTTACGACTGACCGCCTGCCGATGTCAACTTACAACTCGGTAAGAAAGAGGGTGGTCTATTCTACTCAACCGAATACCATGTATAAAGCCACTGCAATTATATTTCTATTTATGCAGCTTTCATATTGACTCATTTCAATGTAGTTTAAGCCGTGCTCCACACATGTACGATGCGATGTGAACAACAAAGGCGAGTCGGACGTTCGTCCGTTCCGTTTAAATTCCATGTAAATTTCATAATGGAATTCATATATGGACGACGGAATGAGATTTGACAAAGAAGAAACGTGAACCTTTATGCTTTGGTTGTATATTCTGTATTCTTTTATAGCGCAGTGCATATAAGTTGAGATACGGATATTGTTAAAGCGATGCCGTGAAGCTTAGCCCTCGTTCGCTGGTAGCTTCTGCACATAAAATAAGTCATTATATCTTTTTATAAATTTGCTAGCTTTTACTCGCAAGTTCGTTTTCGTGGACTGTTGTCGCGTTATATATTGATAATAGGTGGCGCATTTCAATGTCATCATTCCCGTAGAATTAATGGGATTTCTATAGCCTATATATTACACCGGTGTGTAAGGAATATTTATGCCAAATTTCATCGATATTGGTTCAGTTGAATGGCCGTGAAAAGTAACAAACTTTCGCATTTATATATTAAGTAGGATTAAAAACTTTATTTATTTGGATCTCAAACAGCATCTTATGGAATTAACTGGAATTTATCGCGGATTATAGCAAAATAATATTCTCATTACTTTTGTATCACAGTACCTCATGGTGTGAATATCTCCGAAAGATAACAGTTTGTACATCGATCTAAAAGTAAAAAAGTTAGGTAATTTCTGCATTATATTCGTAAGAAAATCGCACTATGTCGCATCTGTGTATAGTAGGCTTAACCGATTAGATGAAACGTCTCCTAGCGTGTAGCTGACGTAACGCAATTTGTTCGCTGTCACACGTTAGCCTTTATTGACACTCAAATTTGACAAGTTCCACTCATATGTTACCTTTATTAAATGTTTCAGCAACTGAACCATACTGAATCCAATAAATTAGTCTGCTGTATGTATTTGCTGTGTGTATCTGTTGTATGTCGTTAATGCCGAATCCAACTCGGCTGGGTAGCGTGTAGGAAGCTACGCGAGAGCTTTTCGTCCAAAATACCTCAGTGCCTGAAGACAAAGGTCTTCGAACAGTGCGTGTTGCCAGTTGATGACTTACGGATCTGAACTGGTATGACTATGGGCCTTATAAGTAAGCTCAATCACTCAGCGGGCGATGGAGCGAGCTATGCTTGGTGTATTTCTTTGCGATCAAATCAGGAATGAGGAGATCCGTAGAAGAATCAGAGTAACCGACATAGGTCGACACGTCGTGAAGCTGAAGTGGCAATGGGTGGGACACGTAGTACGTAGAACCGATGGGCGTTGGGGTCCTAAGGTGCGGGAATGGCGACCTTCCACTGGATAGCGCAGCATTGGTAAACCCCTAACGAGGTGGACTCAAAAAGGTCGCGGGGAGCCGCTGGTTCCAAACGGAACAAAATCGTGGAGTGTGTAGATCCTTTAAAGAGACCTAAGTCATCCATCGTTTGAAAAAGAAAAAGAAGAAGCTTTATGTATTAAATAGAATTTATCTTTCATTTGATTACTTTACAAAACACCCTTGTCAGACATTAATTATAATTAGGCCATTGGAGATGGTCTGGTGGATGAAGAGGAACTATATTATAGGTATGACTGCATCACGACTCAAAATATCCATTATATCCAACACGGATTGGTCTATTATCACAGACATAAAAAATAGTTTTAAGAAAAATAAAGCAGTATTAATAATAAGGTGATTTTTTTTACATTTTAAGAGGACTTACTTAATTAGTAGCGTTGTTAACTATTGGAGCTGTGACGCTATCATCAAATCCATAGTATTCTTTCAAATCAGCAAGTTAGGATCTATTTTTTAAATTGGCAGTTTGAGATATGGAATTTCCTGACATACTTAATACAGTTATTATATCCAAACGGTGAAATGCATTCGAGTGGAACTTTTATAGTAATCTTATATTTTTTTAACAGAGGGTTGCAAAAACTGCCAACTTAACAGTGATAATTAGCAAACAAACAGAAGGACAATACTGGTGCCGGGGTACGGTGGAAGGTTACCAAGATGTAGAGGCACCAGCCATGGTGTATGTGAAAGGTAGGTTATATTGTGTTGCATAAGTAGATTATATTTCTGTTGTACTCGTATTATAATACTAGGTCGCTAATTAATAGAGCGGAAGATTAAATGAGCTAAGTGCAGATATTTACGCAATTAAATCAGAAGATTAGATAAAGTTAGTCGAAATTATGTTACTGATTTAGCCCGTCGTTTCTCGAAGCTATCGACAAGCCAATCGGCACAAACGATTTTGTAATGAAGTCATTGTTGCACAGACTTATTAAGACTAGGGGCCACTCGGGAAAATCATGAACTGATCGAACGGCCGCCAGAAGTATAGGTAATTAAAGACAATTATTATATTAATTATATTTATATTATATTATATTAATAAATAATTGAGCGTGGCACTGCATAGAACTTGCAATCATTTTTATATTTGGCTCAAACTTATTCTGGAATAGAATTCAATATTTTTCGAATGTACGAGAGTATTATTTTTGCAATCGGCGGGCCACCAGTATTCAACCGGCGGGCCGCGTTCTGTGCATCCATGCCCTAAGTCTTGGAGTGGCGACCCTGAAGTTGAAATGTAGCATTGTCAGACCTCATTTAATAGTTAGACTCAAGATCTCATAAATATTGCAAGTAGCTGCTGGATCCAAGCGGTATAAGATAGTTCTTGATATCAGAAGTGGGATTGTAGTTTACTACGGTGCGTCGATTGGTCATATATTTTATTTTCTTTTTAACTGGAAGGTGTTGTAAAGCCGAAAAATGAAGTTTATCGAGGATTTCATCACCGTTTCGCAGTATGCTGTGAACGCGACTCGAAAACTTTAGGCAGTAAATTCGAAATGGGATTGTGTTGGCTTCTTTGAGCAATGGCGGCTTTTTCCGGAATCGGAATCTCTACCAAGCAACCAGTCTAAAATTAAAATAAAGTAAATATTAAATATCATGAATAGAAATAAAAATCAGTCACTTTAATACAAAGACTATTAATATTTTGACAAAATTAATGTAGTTTATATATATTGATGATTATAAATCAATACGGTTAATATCACTGACTGGCCTGTTCGCGCAGTGGGTAGTAACCCTGCCATCAGCTCCGCCGGTCGCGGTGTCGATTCCCGCCGGGGGCCTGAATTTGTTGGTCTTTGAGCCTGGTTGTATATTTGTTTTTAAGTATGTGTTTCAAATTTATATACCTAAGTATATATTCACCAGTTGTCCGTCAACCATAACACAAGTATTAAGTTATTTACTTTGGGGATGCATGACCTACCTACCTACCTATTGCCACGTCTAAAATTGAGCTCTATTTCGTTGGATCGGGACATTTGCTAGTTGAAACTTTTAAAAATGATGACGTCATTTGCTCCATTTCTTTGCACGCTGAAAACGGGAGTCGTGAACTTTGCGTAATAAATCTGCCACAAGTTAGCGGAGTTAGAATGTAGTTTGTAGAGAAAGTAAGGTTTAGAAATCAGTGTTGATAGATATTACAATTTATAAGTATATTTTTTTAGAGCGAAAGTGTTAGTTTCAAGTAATTATTTATTAGTGGTATCGCTATCCATATTCTTATTTAACAAAAATAAATGAAAAAAGTGAATTTACTATTATGTAAATATGATGTTATTGTAATGTAATTAAAAGATGTCTTGTTTTGTTCCCGTTTTCTGATCACTGGTCTAAGGGTCATCTATTACTAATAAAAAAAACAAGTAAGTAACGGCCTGCTACTATCCCACTGCTGTGAATAGGCCTCTTTTCTCCATTTTTGGAGAGAAGGATTGGAGCTAAGACCTACCACGCTGCCCCAATGCGGATTGGTAAGGTTTCACATATCCCTAGGATTTTCTAGAGATATGCAGGTTTCCTCACGATGTTTTTCCTTCAACGAAAAGCGTGTGATTAATTGCGATTATCAAATAGACACATAAGTTTTAATAGAAAAACTCATTGGTGCCTGCCCGGGTTTGAACCCGTGATCTTCTCTAGAGATTCACACGGTCCCACCGCTGGGCCATTACAGCTTTTCTATTACTAATATATAAAGCTAAAGAGCTTGTTTATTTGATTGTTTCAACGCGCTAATCTCAGGAATTACTCGATCGATTTGAAAAATTCTTTGAGTGCGAGATAATCCATTTATCGAGGAAGGCTATAGACTATATCACGGTGAATAGGAGAGGAGCAGCAATAAAAAATATGTTTATATATATAAAAAAAAAAATATTACGAAAACAACAAAATTTAAAGCCTTCCTTGCGTTCGCTAAGTAAACGGTGAAAGTTATTCAAAAATCATGTATTACAAAAGTGTTCCCCTCTAAAAGTTCTAACTAAAAGTCCGGGACAGCTTATGTCTAGCTTTTAAGGTTAACCCACTTTAATCATTTTTATGGTTATCAAAATAAGTTAATCTTTCCACGCGGGCGGAGCCGTTGGCGATTGCTCATCAATGATAAATCATATCACCTTTATCATAATTGTCTGTAAATAATTTATAAAATTAGGCGTTACTATATTACGGTTTTAATCTTTCCACGCAGGCGGAGCTCCTGGCGATTGCTAATAAATTATGTATTAGGGATATGTACATTTAATTTTATTTTAGGTCCGCCGAAAATAATATCTAACCATACTCAATATGGTGTGGAAGGTGGTAGTGTTCATATTGAATGCATATCATTTTCTGTACCGAAACCAGATTTGGTGATTTGGTCATTTGGGGGCAATGAACTTAGTTCTTTCCACAATCAGGTGAGTTAAATTTATACGTATATTTTTTCATGAATTTCGTATACTATATTTTTTGTATGTGTGTTTGAGACAATGAAGGAAAAACATTGTGATATTAAATACGTGCGTTTCTTGGAGAAATATTTTAGCTTATACTAGCATAAGTATAAGCTATAAGGAAAAAGAATCTATTGGTCCAAAAGCGGAATCGCAAGAGAAAGAAAAATAGATGCAAGAAGAACAGACTTTGAACTTTAAAAACTGAACTTGAAAAACTTCTTTAAATATTTTTGAAGTTATAAAATTTGATTAGCGTCCCATTGCTTGGAATTTTTTTTGTAGCTTGCGATCACCACGCTGCTCCAATGTAAATTAGTAGATAGCACTTATCCCAAGAATTGACAAGAAATATGCACACTAGGGATTTGAATAACTTGTCGCTTTTGCTATATCATTTTCGAGTATATATCCTGATGATGCTTTGGTTGCGGGTCGAATTGTTGAGATTGTGGTAGAGAATGTTTCAGTGTTATTACAGTGTAGTGTTAGTGATGCTTAGTTTATAATTTTAAATGTCGTTTTAGAACTCGTATAAGATATGAAAACAGATAACTTTTATCATAACTTTCGAGCATATTAAAATGTTTTATATGACTTTTCGCATATCTGCGTGTTAGGATATTTGACTTGAAGGAGGCCAAAAAAGAGATGATTGTGTGAAGCATGACATATATAGAAAGAGTAGCGCCAGAGTTGACGAATGATAGGAGTGGAACCGAAAAACATGTTGTGCCGACTTAAGAATAAGGGCAGGATAATAATGTTTTATAGGGCATTATCACCACCATTCTCCTGTCCTTATCCCACTCTAAGTGGGGTCGGCACAACATATTATAAGCATGTTGATGATTTTGGCTATTTATTTACAATAAGCCGCCTGCTTGACTTCAACTTTCATTAGACGCCTTTTACGACACCTCGGTAAGAAAGAGGGTGGTCTATTCTACTCAACCGGATACCACACGGTGGGTCTAATTACCTTAGTCGCCTTTTACGACACCTCGGTAAGAAATGAGTGTGATCTATTCTACAGTCGGAAACCACACGGCACATTTTGTATAAATATATTTGTTCCCAGGAATATGTATTCTTGGAAGAGTCGCTGCCAGATGGATTGACTAAGTCCACGTTGATCGTAAGGGAGAGCCAGGCCAAACATTTTGGTCCCTACAATTGTACTGTATCAAATGCTTATGGGACGGACAGTGTGGAAATAAACGTTGTACCTGATAGTAAGTCACTCGTCAAGTTATCAACAACATAGAAAATACAATCTACACTAATAAATAAAGCTGAAGAGTTTGTTTAACGCGCTAATCTCAGAAACTACTTGACTGATTTTTCGAACCACCAGTTGTGTTTTAGATTTATAAACACTTGTTTCCGTATTTTCTTAAATATTTTGATTTTTTTTTTATTTTTGCCACCTTCTCTTGCAATAAGTAAGCAAACTGTTTAAAATATATCTATCTATACTAATATATAAAGCTGAAGAGTTTGTTTCTTTGATTGTTTGAAAGCGCTAATCTTAGGAACTACTGGACCGATTTCGAAAATTAGGAATCCAACCCCCTAAAAATTAAGTACGCGGTCGCTGACTATGGGCGTAAGGAAGCTAAGAGTCACTCAGTGGGCGATGGAGCTATGTTCAGAGTATCTCTACGTGATCAAATCAGAAATAAGGAGATCTGTAAAAGAATCAAAGAATTAAAAAAAAGAGAAAACAATGAATAATTTGAATTTAAATTGAGTTTCCAAGTTATATAAACATTGTTCCAGAATCCATCCCTTTAATAGTGATCTTCTGTACTGGATCATCAATAACGATAGCTATTCTCATAATCATGCTCGCGGTAATGCTCTGTCATCGGAGAACCGAGGACGTGAAGAAACCCGATATTACAGAAGTTGGTAAAACTTGCGGCGACCCGTTCAAAGATTGCGATCGAAATTCTAATATAAGTGACTTGAAACTTGAGCTGCGACAGGTCGAAGGGAGCTGTGATATGGTGAGTGGTTTAATGAAACTTTTCCAAACATGTTATAGTTTGATTAACTAGACAATGTATAGTTTTAACGGTTGTTAGTTCTGAGCTTAGCGATAATTTAATAAACACAAAGTTTAGAGTTTAAAATAAAATAGTTAAGAATTACTTGAAAATTTTATCTTTAATATTAAAATGAGTTATGTATGGGGTTTTAGAGGGTGAGAGAAAATCGATCTAACTAGTTTTCGTAAAAAAAAAAGTTTTATACCTGTTTTCGGGCATTAAAAAAATGCTAAAATGTCGAATTGAATGCAAAAGATATTTGAGCTGTCAAATGCAAAGCTATAATAGCTTAATTAAAGCTATAATAGCCAAAAATTCAAAATCTGATCGATCCTCACCTGCCCAATTGTTTTTTTATTTTATTTTTTTTCTGTTTTTTTTTCAATTATTTTTTAATTTCTCAAAAAAAATTACCGAGCAAGGCTCGGTCACCCAAGCACTATTTATTATATGGGAACACATATTGCTTGCACGAACCCTCGTTCGAGTCAACGTACATTTTAAATAATTGATTTACATGATATCATTGCCGCTATTTATTGAATGATTAATAGAAGCAGGCGTTACTTTACGGAATTCCATAGTACAGAAGTTACAATAGAATTATTTTGCTGTAATCTGCGTTTGTAAAGAAAATATTAATATTTGGTATAAAGTACGCAAAAGTGTGAAGCCCAGAAGAAGTTGTGTTAGCCCAGCGGTAACACCGTGCGCCTCTTTCGAGGAGTTCTAGGGTTCAAACCCGGGGCAGGCACCAATGAGTTTTCTAGTAAAACTTATGTGCTTATGTGTCTAATTGATGATTGCAATTTATCACGCGCTTTTCGGTGAAGGAAAACATCGTGAGGAAACCTGCATATCTCTAGAGAATTCTGGGGATGTGTGTAATCTACCAATCCACATTGGAGCAGCGTGGTAGGTCTTAGCTCCAATCCTTCTCTCCAAAATCGAAGAGAAGAGGCCTTTGCCCAGCAGTGGGATAGTAACAGACCGTTACTTACTTACTTTTTTACGCAAAAGTACGTAAGTCGTTTGTGGGTTTAGGTATAAGATTCTATGATAAAATTCCGCAATCAATTTTATCTTTGCCATTACAGCAGTTTAAAAACACTATTAAAGAGAGGCTGATTCAAAAAGCCTACTATACTGTCGAGAATCATTTTGACGATAAGAATGCGTGGATATAGCTACTGTCCGACCCTGTACAAGATAGTAATGACTTAGCGTAACTAGTTATAAGTACTATGTTGAAAAGAGCAACCGCCGAGTTTCTTACTGGCTCTTCTCGGTAGGAACAGTTTTTTCAACCAGCAGTACAATTAACGATTCAAAAGTACTTGTTAACAAGTTTATTTAAATAAAGAAAATTTTAAATTTGAATATATGTATTATAGGCTCCACGAACAAAATCGTAATGCATTATAATTTTATTCGTGGAGCCTATCCTCCTGATGATTCTTCGGTTTGTGGCGAAACGATGAAATAATTTGAATAAAGAATATTTTGAATTTGAATTTGTATTTCTTAAATGATTTATATTTCACAGTAACATGATATTGCTAATAAGAAAAGTTAAATTATATAGATAAACAAATTTTAATTGAACAAGTCAGTTTGTTTGCCATAGGAAATTGCAAATGGCGTACAATTTTCAGGACATCTCGAACAATGGGTCCGAGACGGAACTGCGATCGACTCTTCAATTAACTACGAACTTGGGCCTGCCACTTGCCGGCCCCGTGGCTCTCCCTGACTCCGGCTACGACAACGAACTGATGAAACAATATCAACGGTACAGCGGGGATTTCAATCAACCCCTTCATAACATTCATTTCAAGGTAAATATTATTTAAATAGCAATCGCCAGCGGGTCTGCCCGCGTGGGAAGATTAGAACCGTAATATAGTATTTTGATAACCATAAGGCCAAACATTTCGGTCCTTACAATTGTACAGTATCAAACGCCTGGGACTGACAATGGGACTGACAGTGTGGAAATAAACGTTGTACCTGATAGTAAGCCACTTATCAAGTTATCCTGTAATTTTATCACTGTCAATTATGATAAAGGTATATGATTTAGCATTTTTTTATGGTATAGGATCGCAAATGAGCATGCGGTATACCGTAAAGTAATCACCGCCGTCCACGACCTTTCGCAGAGGGAGTGCGTTGCCGTCCTTTAAGAAAGTGGAAAACACGTTTTTTGAAGGTACTTATGTCGAACCGATCCGGAAACACTGCCAAAGGGAGATCGTTCCATAAAATGGTGGTGCGTGGAATGAAATTATTAGAAAAACGCACTGTAGTGGAACGCCAAGCATCGAGATGGTGAGGATGAAATTTTAACCTGTGACGTATAGTGCGGTTATGGAATTTAGCTGCAGGAATCATGTCATGTTCAATGGAACACTCTCCGTGAAAGATGCGGTAGAAAACGCACAGTGATGATACGTTTCTACGCATCGCCAAAGAGTCCAGTTGTTTGCTAGTCGCCTTAGCCCCAATTATACGAGCTGATCTGCGCTGTATGCGATTGAATGGCTTAAGTTGGTACTGGGGGCACCAGCCCAGAGATGAGATCAGTACTCCATCTGAGGCTGGACTTGTGCTTTATACAGCGCTAGTCAATGGACCGTCATGAAGTACTGTCTGGCTCTTTCCAGGTGATCGATTTAGCATTTACGAGCAATCGCCAGCGGCTCCGCTAGCGTGGAAAGATTAAAACCAAGTTATTTTGATAACCATTACAATTATTAAAGTGGGTTAACCTTAAAAGCTAGACATATGTTGTCGCGGACTTTAATTTAGAACTTTTAGAGGGGAACAATTTTGTAATGCATGACTTTTGAATAACTTTTACCGTTTACTTAGCGCATGCAAGGAAAGCTTTAAAGTTTGGGTTTTTGTAATATTCTTATTGCTGTTCCTCTCCTATTCATCTTAGCGTGATGTTATATAGCCTATAGCCTTCCTCTATAAATGGACTATCATACAATGAAATAATTTTTTAAATCGGTTCATTTATTCCTTATATATTAGTACAGATAAGCTAGAGTAAAATATAATTGTGATGGGACGTAAATTTATGAGTTTGTGGATTAGATCATTTTGGCACAACACGATCCAATTTGGCTTAAAAAACATTGTTGCGGATTAGGGAGTCGGTATTTTAATTTTGGGTAATGTTGACTCAGTTACATTGAATTCGGCACCAAATTACATTATTCCATCCGAATTTCAGGTCACGTTCTGATATATTTTCTAAAGGTCGGATGTTTATAAAGTCCTCTTTTTTTGCTAATGGAAATTTTGAATGATTACGTAAAATACTATGTGTTCAGCTGAATATCACATGTGGACATCATCCTCTGGCACTTATCCTACTCTAAAATGGATCAGCACATGTTATTAACATGTTGTTGATTTGGTTACGTATTTTACGACCGGCTGTTTGCCTGACTTCGACTTAACTTAGTCGATTTTTACGGCACCTCGGTAACAAATCAGGGTGGTCTATTCTATTTATTCAGATACCGCAAGGCAAGTTAACTTACCATAGTCGCCCTTTACGACAGTGCGGTAAGAAATTAGGGTGGTTTATTCTACTCAGTCAGATACCACACGGCGTGTCAACTTACCTTAGTCGTCTTTTATACCAATATACCTTTTTATACCTATACCAAATAAAAGAAAAGATTTACAGAAATACCGTTAGAGATTCTACGCACAGAACGAACCAATGTTTGATAATAGGTCCTATTTGGAATATCGCAAAACTCAATTAAGTGTTTTTGTGATGTTTTTCTTCACCGCAAAACGTTTGATAAATTGCAATTATCAATTAGACACATATGGGCTTCATAAGAAAGCTCAGAGTCACTCAGTGGGCGATGGAACGGGCTATGCTCAGAGTATCTATACGTGATCAAATCAGAAATGAGGAGATCCGTAGAAGAACCAGAGTTACCGACATAGCTAATCCCATCGCGAATTTGAAGTGGCAATGGGCGGGGCACGTAGTACGTAGAACTGATGGCCGTTGGGGTCCTAAGGTGCTGGAATGGCGACCTCGCACTGGAAAGTGCAGCGTTGGTAGACCCTCAACGAGGTGGACTGACGACCTCAAAAATGTCGCGGGGAGCCGATCCAAGCGGCACGAAATAGTGGATTGTGGCGATCCCTTAAGGAGACCTATCTTCAGCAGTGGACGTCCACCGGCTGAGAAAGAAAGAAGAAGAATTAGACACATAAGTTTTTAGCAGAAAAATTCATTGATTCCTGGGGTTTGACCTCCTCTAAAGAGTTGTACGGTCTTTCCACTGACTTTTCACAGCTTAATACTTAATTATCACAGCTTGTCAATCAAATATAATTACTTGGTAAAGCGCTGATAATATATCTCGAATAAAGTTATTCCATTGGAGCTATTCCTTTACAAGGAACTCGAGAAGTTCTAAGTAATGCAATGAAACCAAGGAAGTTTCTAAGTAATAACGTGAATGGAGCCCGAGGTACCGAGTCTAGACTTTAAGTTAGAAGCCATTGAATTAGAAATTTTATTTCAGTTATAAGTTTTATTAGTATTAAATCGTCTTTGAGTTATTATATTTCTGATGTTTTACAGATAGCTTAATATTTTAAGTCATATGTAACTCAAAATGGATCCCTCGCATCCATGACAAACGTTAGCTAGATTTCTTTCATTAGTTATATTATTAAATTAAAGTTTAAAAATAATCTTTATTCAAGTAAACTTGTAAATAAGTGCTTTTGACAACTTGTATCTAATTAATACTTGCAATTTATCACACGCTTTTAGGTTATGACAACTTGTGTCTAATTGCAATTTATCACACGCTTTTAGGTTAAGAAAAACATCGCGAGGAAACCTGCATATCTCTAGAGAATACTAAGGATATGTGTAACTTACCAATCCGCATTGGAACAGCGTGGTAGATCTTAACTCCAACCTTTATCTAAAAAAAACGCATAGACGAGACTTATGCAGTGGGATAATAACAGGCTGTTTCTTTAATTTATTATATGCAGGTCATTTAATTTCAGTCCGTTTTGTAGGTAGAATACATGTCACAACGAATTAGTGTTTTGTCATTGTCTAATAAACATCTGTTACACTGACTTGAACAAATACGGCAACATCCACGTTAGTAATAGTCACAAAATGTGAACAGCCTACATCCAGTGCAGATATATCTCCCTAGACTTAAATTCACAAAACTACGTACGCTAGGTTAATATTTTAAAACCGTGGCACGGGGCCAGAGCACGATTTCATCGTTCTTGTTTAAACTCGCTAATGGTTTATTGGGTGGATGAATTAGGACTAGAAGCGAGGTTTAACGTGGATCTTGTATAAGGAAAAAGTTGTCCATCCATTCTTCATTACTTTCATTATCATCTTATGACATTTCAGTAAGAAATGATGGTCGTCTATTCTAGATAGCCGAATACCACACAGAGGGTAAACTTATCTTAGTCACCATTTACGACACCTCAGTTAGAAATGAGGGTGGTCTATTCTTCTCAGCCTGACACCACACGGCGGGTCGACTTAACTTAGTCGCCTTTAACGACACCTCAGTAAGGAATTAGGGTGGTCTATTCTACTCAGCTGTATACCACACAGTACTTACCTTAGCGACTTTTACTATACCTTGGTAAGAAATGACGGTGGTCTATTTGAATCAGCGAGATACCACACGGCGCGGTGGGGCACCTTACCTGCCGTCTTTTACGATACCTTGGTAAGAAATGACGGTGGTCAATTCGACTCAGCTGGATACCACACAGCACTTACATTAGCGCCTTTTACGATACCTCCGTAAGGAATTAGGGTGGTCTATTCTACTCAGCCAGACACCACACGATGGATGAACTTACCTTAGTCGCATTTTATGACACCTCAGTAGAAAATAAGGGTAGTCTCTTCTACTCAGCGGAATACCACTATATAATAATGTATATTATAATTAATACTACAAAAATTCAACGCACGTTTCGCACCATAACAGAGGCGCCCTCGGATGACTTTCCGGCAAAATAACACAGCCTTTCCCTATGTTTTCCCACTCTCGTTATATAAATATTATACAAATGTATGTAAATCATCAAGTTAACAGTTCCTGTAAAACATTTCTAACTACCTGCCCGCGTAACAATTTGGGACGTGACTCGAAATTCTGATTGCGGGACGCAATTAGATACTCAAAGCAATGGAACTCCGTCAAAATTACCTAAAACTCAGTTATTAAATTTAATACAGCCGGTTTAAATTCTTGTACTATTTATGAAGTTGGTGTCGGTTTCAAATTAGTGTTGTTCGCAGCCAAAAGTTCGTTTGCGTTCGTTGAAATATTTAACGCTTTGAAATTGGGAAATGAGATGTCAACTTTGTGGCAATGCTTAAAGGTGGTTGAAATTTCAAATAATTTATTTCGGCGAGTGTTTCCCAATGTGGGGCCCATTTATTAAAGTATTTATTTAAAACCTAACCATTTAAGTTTCTAAACTAAGCAATCAAATTTTTAGGTACTAAAAGTAAGTAAATTACATTAAAATTTTTAAGATGGATCGTGGCACAAAAATTTTTGAGAAATACTGATCTACACGTATCTTAACTTTGATCATCCTCTGCCCTTATGCAATTTTCAATTGGGATCGGCACAACATGATATACAAAAATGTTGCCACATGATTTGGTTAGGTATTTTACTAGCGGCCGCCTGCCTAATGTCAACTTATCTTAGTCGCCCTTTACGACATCTGGGTACAAAGGGGATGATTTATTCTACTCAGCCGGATACCACACGGCAAGTCAACTTACTTCAGTCACTTTTACGATACCTTGGTAAGAAATAGAGACAGTATATTCTACTCAGCTGGATACCACACGGCGGATCAGCTTACCGTAGTCGCCTTTTACGACACCTTCGTAACAAATGAGGGTGGCCTATTCTACTCAGCCGAATATCACACGGGTTTTTTTAATCTACTAGCTGTGACCAGCTTCGCCCGCGTCGTAAAATAATTTTGCCGTTTTCGCATTATTTTGATTGCTGCTCCTCTCCTATTCATCTTAGCGCGATTTTACACCAATGAGTGTATCTGTTAAAACTTATATGTAATTATAATTATATAAATACGTAATTGATAATTGTAATTTATCACACCAATCACCATTGGAGCAGCGTGGTGGGTCTAACCCAAAAAGGGAGATGCCCAGGGGCTGGATAATATCAGGCCGTGTTACTTTTGTGGATTAAAAGTATACCCCTTTTTAGACGCATGACCAAACAAACGGCTACGTCCCATACGTTGATTACTCGAGAGACTACGCGCCACCACAATCAAACGACTCCCTGACAGGCTCCTTATCAAGAAGCACTGACGCCTCAACCTACCAGAGCCATTGTGGTTCTCTGAATCGCCAAGGAAGCTGTGGACGCGTGGGAGGAATGATGGGCCCTGATTGTAAGTTATTCTATAATTTTTAACATGCATATTAAGTTTTTTTTTCGAATTGAATGTATGCTGTTAGCCCTAACGGCTTTTACAGCGTCAGAGGTTGCGAAATGCGGAGAGTAGAGCGCAGAAGCTCTACTAGCGTCGGGAAACGTCGTCCTAAGGGTGCCTCCTGTGAGGCTGGGCCACAGCTTAGGGCGACGTGTAGTGGAGGGCTGATGCATACATATTAAGTTGCTCCTTAAATTAGAATTAAATAAGTTAAAAATTCTACTCAGCCGGATACCAAACGGCGGTCTTATTGTCTATAATCTGTTCAATTAAAAATTTAGTTTATATAACAAATGTTTGTAGTAATACCTATGGCAAATCCTGGAGTGATCTTGACGGGAGGTATGGATGTGCGATATGCTGCAACTTATGGGAACCCTTATTTAAGGGGTAGCAGTGGACCTTTGCGTAAGTTTTTTAACATAAATTTTCTAGTAGAGAACCTTATGTGCTATTTATAATATACTACGTCGCCCGCGTAGAAATCAGTGTATCATAACAGACAAATGTGGTTATTGTGTATTCAGCATAGGAGATTTACCTAGACATGCTGTCGCGGACTTTTTTATAGTATTTTTGTATAAAAAAGTCACAGACTTTTTATGCGCGGCCAAAACTTTTATGGCACTGATTTCATAGCAAGTTTTTTTTTATAAATCATTACATTAATTCAACTGCAGTCTGGTTAATAACAGTTAAATTTAATAGTTGTTTTTTTGCAGCTTACGTACCACCAGTCAACAATGCCGCGAAAAATGCACCTCCACCATATTACACATTGCGAAATACAAATCATCATCCACCAAGTAAGAATATTATATTAAAATTAATATTATCTGCCCGCATCGGTACTGACCTGTTTTCAGTTCCGGGGGTCGCGGGTTTGATGCCCACTGAATATTTTCTTAGAAAGTTAGGTGTATACAATATATATATACAATTTAATTCTAATTTCTCCAAGTTCTTAAATTACAATTTTTTTATGCTTAAATTTAGTCCCTCTGTCCAAAGAAAAAAACATTGTAAGTTTAACAGAAGTTATAATAAAATTATTTTGCTATAATCCGCGTTTGTTAAGAAAATCTATGTAATGCTAAGTGTAGGCAGCAAAAACCGTTCTCATACCTTACACATGCAGGATTAGTTACAGTAAGTACACATATTCACTACGATATTTGAGTATCAGCATAGATTTTCTTGAAAAGAGCGGATAATTGCAAAATAATTCTATCATGACTTTTGCATTATGAAAGTCCTTGTGGCCTTCTTTTATAAATTATATGTTTAATTATGTATTCATTATATCTTTATAATATTTACCAGTTGTCTGTCCCCATAATAAAAATATTCAATTACTTTGGGGACGGACGACCGTGCGTGTAATTGTCCCATATGTTACTTGTATCTTAAATTTTAAGCAACATGTTCAAACGTGTCAGGTACGTCGATAACATCACCGTCCTCATCATCATCGAGACCGTACACCAGTCCACCAATTTCATCACCAACTAGCAGTAACACCGCTCAGCCTCAGGTGAGTAAAATTATAACATTACAAAATAAATCGACAGACGTCCTGTCTTAATAATATAAGTCGGAGAGTTTTCTTAAATTTTCGTTAAACACAATATTTTATAGAAGCAGGCGTTACTTTGCGGAAATCCATAGTATAAAAGTTATAATAAAATTACTTTATAATACTATATAGAGTACATGCAATGCTAAGTATATGAAGCAGTCAACAATCACATACCACATACATGCAGGACAATTTGTATTCTCTTAACAAACGCGGATTACAGCAAAATAATTTTATTGTAACTTCTGTTAAACTTACAATGTTTATTTCTTTGGACAGAGGGACTAAATTTAAGCATAAAAAAATTGTAATTTAAGAACTTAGAGAAATTAGAATTGAATCATCAATGTTATTACTTACTCAACCTAAAAATATACTACACCTAAAAATGAAATTGAGGGTATTTGTGGAACTGTCTACCGAACTAACACCTATCGAAAACTTATAGAGCATTGAAGTAAATAAGAACCTTTAGGCATAAAATTTTTTAAATTCACAAATATTATATCATTAAATATAAAAACTATCCTATCCTTTCAGTTTGACCGAAATATAACCAAGAAAATTTAATTGAAATCGGTTCAGTAGTTTTGAAGATAAGCGCAAACGCAATTCGTGATTCAGTATTTGCATATATAAAGAAGCTTTTAAGACCTTCAATTTTTTCTGTTTCATTTTATAATAAGGTGCCTAAATCTCCACATCAAGTAGCCGGAGCGCATTACATCCTTCCGCCGTCCAGTCAAGGAAGCATGCATTCATCTCAAATATCTACCAAAGGTAATTATTTTTTTATACTCCAAATAAATGCAGTAATAACTGTTGATGAAACTGGTATTAATCCAGCTTTCAGCAATATCGCATATCGGAATTTTATTAATCAATTTATTTATTTACAGGATCCGGGACTCATGTATAAAGACCAGGTCATTAGATAAATATAAAATAATGTAAAATAAGTCTTTAAAACGGGATACAATCCAAAATAAATTAATCTAAAGATAGACGAAGGTAAAGAGAAAAGCTTTATTTAATTACTTGATTTTATATTGTAACATTTTTTTGATAGACATTGTCTCTCGTGTCATTTATAATAAGTTGAGAATTCTTAACTCTGAATGATACTCAAAAAGATATAAAAGCTTTAAGTGTAGATATCAAAGAATTTTGTGTAGTCATTTAATTAATTAAGATTCCAAAAGTTATATTATTGTTTTGCTATAATTCATGATCAGAGAAAATCTACCATCATGCCTTTATCCGACTCTAAATGTAGTCGGCATTTTTTACATATTGTTTGTTATAAACTTGTTGACACATGGTTTGGCTTCGTATTTTACGACCGGCACTTTACCTTAGTCGTATTTTACGACATCTCGGTAAGAACACTCTCATTTCTTACCGAGGTGTCGTAAAATCTATTCTATTTAGCTGGATACCACACGGTAGGTCAACTTACCTTAGCTGCCTTTTAAGACACTTCGGTAAGAAAGAGGTTGATCTATTCTACTCAACTGGATACCACACGGCGGGTCAACTTACCTAAGTTACCTTTTACGACACCTTCGTGAGAAATAAGGGTGGTATATTCTACTCAGCGGATAACACACGCCAGGTTGACTTACCTTAGTCGCCTTCTACGACACAGTAAGAAACGAGGGTGGTCTATTCTGCCACACGTCGCATATTAATCCGATTTACTTATGCAGATTTATTGAATTATCGCGGATTATAGCAAAATAATTTTAATATTACTTTTAAAATATTATCATTGCTATTTTATTATGGACCTCAAAAGGCAAAGGGGACGCCTTTATAAATTATCAACCAAGTTTTTTATGATGGCTTTGCTTTAAATAGACTTAAACCGACGTTTCTATATCCGTCCGCGGTTTTTGCTTTTCAAAGGTATATGCTTGCAATTTTACCGTCACATCAAATAAGATACTGTATTTTTTTACCAAATTGGGCCGATCTGGCCCGTATGCTGGGGCTACATAAGCGGGCGAATATGTGCATTAGCGGGCGAAGCGTGTTGCATTTTGAAAATATCGTGCATCGCGCACACACGATGTTCTTGTCTACATAGGCAGCCGAAGATTCCGAAAATGACCTACTGCGAATATTCGTTGTTCAGTTTTGAGTGTTCGAAACGATGTCTTTGCATTGAATGCCAGTAAATTAGTATTTATTACAATTGTACGAGTATCAGTTGCGAAATAATATGAAAATGAGGTGGATGTCTACTATTCACAGAAACCGAACGTCAAAATCTGGACAACACTGAAGTGACATAGGTGTGGTCACTCAAACGAATATTGTCGTGACAAATCCCTTTGATGCTGTAGTGTTCATAAACTATTGTATGAATATAGCACAGGCTCAAACACGCACTAACAAGTAACAACATGTCACTTCATGACCACTCTCACCAAGGGGCTCTCGTGTTACAGTCGTGGTGCATCATGAGACTAGTGTGAGTTAGTGTAACTATGTTCATATATGTATCACATATATGTGTCTTGTATATAAATGTACAAAGTACGTTACACGTGTCAACCCGCATACACTACAGATGCACGCCAGGTTACGGGCAGTGCCTTGATGTTACATCGTCTGCGCCCGAATACACCGCGTTGTAATGTACATGCTTTGCTATAGCCCGAATATTCGCCGTAGCCCGCTAATGTAGCCGCAGCATTAGAAAATATTTAGCCACAATTGAATAGGTTATCAATGGTAATACATATAGTATTACAACAGATAATCTATTCAATTCTGGTGCATTATTGTCTATTACCAAATATGAATAACAATTATAAGGCTTTTTTTACTAAATCGGCGCGATTCTTTATATTCGCCCGATTTACTTTATACATATTTTTAAGGCTATGAAAAGAAATAAAATGTCGTCTTAATTAAACTATTTAATGTTGTGAAAATTATGTTTTTGTTTTATTCCTTTATTTTCTTAGGTTAAGGTTTACTTTATGCATGAATGTTGTGTTATTTTTCTTCGTTTTTTTTAATAAATTTAAACCGTACCTATTAAATTTCACGAGACAATTATTTCATAAGACTGACTTGTAAGCTAGTTCTGTAAATAGTTTTTAATTGAAATATTGTTTTATCTAAGCTTTTTATAAAATAAATTTAATTTCCAAACGTATTATTCTTAATATAAATTAAGAATTTAAACTTGGCTAAACTTGTACGACCAAGCCACGCCCGTACAAACTGACCTAGGATGAGAGGGAAGTACTCCTGACCAAGACCGTTAGCATCAACCAAATATCTGTCTGATCGACCTACTTCTACGCTGTCCATTTCTACACTTCAAAGGTCACCTTGGTCGGGCGGTTTATCCTGACCGCATAGAAGGCCTTTCACTGTCGTTATCAATAATAATTCAAGAACTTCTGTTAAGTACAATTTTTCGACCAATACTTGGTATAAAAGCTTTGGTTATGCGATAAATGGAGAAAAGTTTGATGTAGGTATAAGGACTTTAGTCAACACGTTCAAAGTTTGTGTTTTAAATCTTTGTGTAATGATATTTGATGATGTGGTAATAAAGTGGTTTTAATAAAGTTTTGTTTTATTTACCTATTTTGGGTGTGATAGCCCAGGGTCAGATTCTATCGAGGGACTCATGGGTTCAAATCCCAGGTAGGCAAATGAATTTTTCTGTAAAAAACTTGTATCTAATTGATAATTGTAATCTATCTCACGTTTTTAAGTAGAGGAAAACGTCGGAAAACAGTTTTAAATGGAGGAAAACAACAATCCTTGCACAAAAAAATTGTACGAAGCCAGCAAAAAACAAACGCGAATTATGGCAAAATAATTCTATCATAACTTATGTACTATGGAATAACGCTTGTTTCTTTCTATACATGATTACAATAAAGCTTAAATTTTAATTCGGTCACTTTAACACTAATTGTGAGATATATCCATAATCACTAGTATTCAGTTATACAACCCTAAAAAAGAAAAAGGGTGAGAAATTTTATAGGTTTATCTCACTCACACTCGTCACGAGGAGTGTAGTGTGAACTATGAGCTTAAGAGTGTTTTCTATTCTAAGAGGCAAAGGGTGGTTTAAGTGGAATATGGAAATATCTGTAAATGTTTGTTTTGAATCAATACTGATTTTGTCCTTCACTGGAATTACCGGTTTTTATTTTGCATAGTTTATTTCATGTTTTGTTGTGGAAGAACTATTCCGAAAGAAATTTGTTACAACATGTTCTTAATACAACCTCCTTCATAGAGTTGGCGATTAATATGAAAAAGCATTGTGGCTGTCATATTTTTATGTGTCTTTCGTTGAGTTGTAGCGAGAGAGTAAATGGGTTGACTTCGGGAAAACTGCTTTTTATTTATTGAATAAGATAAAGGAGAAATATCGTCGTTTATTATAAATTATTTCATTGCAAAGCGCTGAGTATCTTTTCTTTAATATTTAAATGAGTTAATCTTGTATGTATATATATATTTTTTTGGAATCTCGGAAACGGCACCAATGATTTTGAACGGCTCCTGTCATTCAGCATGTATAGGGTTTTGGGGCAGAAATATCGATCTAGATAAGTTTTATTTTTAAAAAATGTCGTTTTATCCCTGTTTACTGGCTCAAATTTTTTTGAAATTTACGTTGAATACAATCACAATTTTTCGCTAACAAACCTGAAGTCACGGTGGTGCATTTGGGGAACGGGCGGTCTAGAGAGGTGAAAATATATTGGATCGAGCCCCACCTGCCCTATTATTTTTTCATTTTTCTTTTCAATTTTTCTTAATTTTATTTTATTAACATCATTTTAAAAATTACCGCACAGGTACTAATAAGTTAAGTTAAAATCTTTTATTTATTTTTTTACTGTACATACATATTGTTTAAGACAAAGAGTTAAAATAGCACGTGCAAAAGGCGGACCTACCTAAAAGGGATCTCTTCCAGTCGACGTTTGAGTAACAGAAGGCAATAGACAAGTAGTGAAAAACGGGTAATATAGAAAGAAAAATATCCATATCTACTCGTATAAAATGAAATTTGATGTACTTATATCATAGACGTCAGAGGTCAAGAAAAGCTTGTGATACCTGTGTCGCGACTCAGCAGAGTGAGCAACTCATTCTATGGTCTCGGTATTCGCTTCTACAATAAAATTCCGCAATCCATACTAGACCAGTCTACAGAAAGGTTTAAATTAAGTATAAGAGATATACTTACACGTAAAGCATATTACAAAATTGAAGATTACTTGGATGATAAAAATGCCTGTATTTGAAAATCCTTTCAGCTACATACAAGACTGCGGTTTAATAATGTAAAATTGAAAATGTTTTAAAGATTGACCGCCGAGTTTCTTTCTGGTTCCTCTCGGTAAGAGCAACATTCCGAACCAGTTATAGCTTAAAGATCATATTGATCTTTGACGATTTAGAAGATCTTGAAAGGGCTTATATAAAGATTATTTTGATTTGATTTGGAAAAGAAAAATAACAAAGAAGTTATTATACATTCTTAAGGAGTGATCCAAAAAAAACAATTTAATACGCTTTTCTACTGGCTTTTATCCCC
The DNA here is from genome assembly GCA_947086495.1 of Morpho achilles. NCBI lineage: Eukaryota > Metazoa > Arthropoda > Insecta > Lepidoptera > Nymphalidae > Morpho > Morpho achilles. Next base: position 5,826,146 of record CAMTZB010000012.1, on the reverse strand, counting down.
CTAAAAAGGTAGATAGGTTACAATTCCATAGCCGTGTCTATCTCATCACAAAGAGTGATCTTAACACAAGCCGACGTTTTAAGGGTCGTTTCTATTCTAAGAGGCAAAGGGTGGGATAAGTGGAAAGTTCCAATATCTGAGAATGTTTTCATTTTATCCACATTTATAGGGTTTCTTTCGATAAATAATTTTCTATATATACAGAATACAAATAGTAATGTTTCAATTGTAGCGTTTGGAAAAACTAATGTAATATGAAGACATTTATTTATTTGCCGAGTAAAACACGTGAATTATAGAATGAAAAATAAGTATATAGCTCTATAAATTTTACGCCGTGTGGTATCCGGCTGAATAGAATAGTACTACCCTCATTTGTTACCGAGGTGTCGTAAAAGGCGATAAAAGTAAGTCGACCCGCCGTGTGGTATCTGAATAGAATAGACCAACCTCATTTCTTACAGAGGTGTCGTAAAATAAGACAGAGGTAAGTTGACGTCAGGCAGGCGGCCGGTCTCGAAAACCGCAGCCAAATCATGTGACAGTATGTTTATAACGTGTTGTGCCGACCCTACTTAGAGTGGGATAAGAGCAGGAAGATGATGATTACTCTATAAATTTTTATATCTTCCAGTGACATTCGATCACATACAGACAGCTTTTGGCGACTTTGTCTTATAATATGTATAGATGTTATAAGATACGCCGATAATAGTCTTAATAAACATTATTTAACATGTAATTCACAAAGTAAATCTTATCTAATATACAATAATAATTAATTAAAATACTCACATCATCCTCCTGCCTTTGTCTCACTCTAAGTGGGGTCGGCACAACATATTATGAACATGCTGTCACATAATTTGGCTGCGTTTTTACGACCGGCCGCCTGCCTGACGTCAACTTATCTTAGTCGCCTTTTACGACACCTCGGTAAGAAATAAGGGTGGCATTATTCTATTCAGCCGGATACCACACGGCGGAATAATAATTAAAATACTATTGCAAATATATTAAAAAGCATATTAATAAGCTTATCATAGCATATCTCTTCAAAAAATACCGTGCAAGACTCAGTCACCTCAGTCAACTCAGTCAAGTACTATTCTACATTCACCAACTTCAGTCATCAACCTTTGGTAGTAGTTTTAAAAATATAGTGTATTATATGAAAATTAGATAATTCAATTAATATTTCAATTAATTGCTTTAATAAAATGTGTCGCGTCCACTCAGGCTGTAGCCAGACGTCGGTTTCAATTTCCAGGATTGAACGTAAACATTGCACTAAATTGTTGAACCGAACTCGTTAAGGCGATCGCATACTAACGTTGACGCTACCGGTAATTTTATTAGCCACGTGATTTCTTTATCGACATAAGTAGCAAGCTAATATAATAATAATAATTTTATTTTAGGCTACAATGACTCACTATTGTTAGTAAATTATGAACTAATTTAGTTAGTAATTTCGTTTTTAATTTTATTTTTTACATATATACAAATACTTATACAAAATTTACATTTTACACACGATGTCTTACTTTCGCACTAATCTCCATAAATCGTGCATACATGGGTGACTCTATTTTACTAACGTATTTAGGATACCGTTTGAGCTTGTCTTGTTATCAAGGATCCGGTCTTTTTCATTAATACCGCGTAAAAGTCATTGGTTCGCGCTTCAGCAAACATGCTAGAATCGGAGCAAAGCCTCGGCAAGCCCAACAGTATCCTTAATCCGTTATTGTATTGAACTCTGTATCTATGGCAGCTTTAGGGTATTTGAACCTGTGTAGAAGGTTTGGCAATACGCTTTAAAGAGTGTTATTTTAACTTCTACGCTGCAGCTAGCGAATTTATGAGCCAACATATTCTTCTTGCTGCCAATGCCCTTGTTTCACGCTTGATATCCACCCGATCGTCAAGATCCTTCGTAAGATAGTGGCCTAGAATGTAGATTTTTTTATATGTTGTCTTATACACTGCTTAACAAAAGCTTACGAGTAATATCTTAATGACTCCAAATGTCACCACTAGCAACCAAACTGAGCCTAGCTTGTATAAATGATTACTAGTGCATTCCATTGTAATATTTACTTATAACGTGTATAAACAAAGTATAAAATAATATCAAGCATTTATTGTGTGTGTGTGAATTTTATGTATGATGTATGGATCTGAGTGCGTGTGCGACTGTTTGTGGTATTTATCATATGTATGTGGTATTGCTATTTCATTATTGTTAATTTATGAGAAATATAAACTATTCTACTTTGGATTGTATTTTTTAGCCCTCAAACAAGTGAATCAATTTAAATGAGTTTTTTATATTAGGTTGGGGTTATGTTTCCTAGAAATTAAAGCAGAAACGTCTAGGCCATACATATATTATTAGAACTAGTGACCAGGATCTTAGAATCAGAATTATATTTTTATATTGCAGCTAATAATTGTTCAGAGGATTTTATATACGTTTTAATCTATTTAGATATATACTATTCAATCAGGAATACGGCCATCCGTATTGAAACCTGAAATTGATTAAGTGACAAACTTAGAAATAGCAATCTTGTTATTATTAAATTGAGGTATATTGAAATCAATCGTCCGGTGATATTACACTTCCACTATCTCAGAAGAGCTTCGGCCAGACGTCGCTTGAGATTGAACATAAACATTGCGTCCGATTGTAGAGCGTTTAATACTATGATAAAGGTGCGTGCATACTACCTAAACTGATGTTTTATTTAATTAATTAATAATAAAAATAAAATCTATTATTACAACAGAGTTAAAATTGTTGAAGTAAGGTTGGATCCTTCTTTTAAGCATGAATATGCTTGTGCTAGAAGACTCCGCTCTTCCATCATATTGTCTATACACTATGTAACTTATTTACTTGTGGGTATGTGTTGCGCGCGTGTATGTGTGTGTGTGTGTGTGTGTGTGTGCATGTAAGTGTGCGTGAGTGTGGTAAGCTAATTAATGGACATTAATTTAATCACTGATTAAAGTCACGTTTAAGTGCGTAAAAATTCAATTTTCGTACGTCATATAAGTGAGTAGTCAGTCGTTATGGTTTTATATTATAAAAAATTAAGGTTTATAAATATATTTTTAAATATGAGCTGTAACTAGAGATCGAAAACGAGATATAGTTGGATTGTGTGAAAAGTGACATGCAGGTATGTATCATTCTCCTGCCGTTAACCCATTTTAAATGGTGTCGGCACAACATGTTTTTCTTTTCCATTTTCTCCTATGACTGATTCGTCAACTCTGACGCTATTCCTTTTATATGCAAGATATACTTCCACTACCCATTCCTCCTTTTTTTCGACAGGATTTATAACCGTTTTATAAATTTACACCTTAACGCACCACACTACACAAGCGTTCTCGCTAAAAAACGAGGTTGGTCTATTCTACTCAGCCGGCTACCACACGGTTTTATATATTTAATTTATTGAATTATATTGTTTAATTTATAAAATAGAACTGCAATAATATGCACAGTACCTTATCATGCCACAGCGGAACTGGAATTGCATAATGTAGCAGTCTCGATGTCAATTGGTTTCGCAGTTTAATATCTACATTTAAATTATAGATTCCAAATGCAAACCGAGGGTCGATATTTGCAATGAAATGTCTTTCAGCACTGCAGACTTTCATCTTTGGTTTTCTTTCGCCTTGGGTGTTAAGGCAAGAAAAATCTATTCCAATTTGGAGAGCGTAACAAATGTTTTATTAAGAATAATTTATAGAATTAGGCGTTACTTTGCGGAAGTCTATTTTACAAAACTAATGAGAATTGTATTTTGCTATAATCCGCGAAGAAGTAAAATATAAAATATATATAATGCTAAATGTAGAGCTTTGCGATTCTGTCGTGGAGTCTATCTCGTGATGACGCTTCGGTTGCGGGGCGAAACTATTGTTGAGTTTGTGATAGTGAACGTATGTTGTGCTTGTTTATTGTTGTGGCGATGGTGGTTTTGTGCATATGTTTTTACGAATCCTGCTTATATCAAGTATGAAAACGGATTGTCCACTCTACATTAAACATTATATATATTTTCTATTTTATTTCATCGCTGTTTATAGCAAAATGATTTTATTATTACTTTTGCAAATGCATATGCGAATCAAAATTAAAATTGAAGTTGTTCTTAATTTAATTGACACGAATTTGAATTTATTTTTGAATTTATGAATTTGAATTTACATTTGAATTTATTAGATATCGGATGTATACACGTATCAGGAATTTTTCGTATCTATCTCTGATAGTAATCTAGAGATATATCCACATAGTCGCACAAACATTATGCAGACGGATGTGCTGGCAGTGCAACGGAAACTGTTTGAACACTTCCGGTCATTGCATTGTCTAACATTTGCTTAGTACATTGTTAGATTATACCGGTCTTCGTCAGTTCTTTGTTAAACATTTGCTATCTTATCCTATTAATATTATGAATGCGAAAGTTTGCGAGTATGGATGTATGTCTGTTACTCTTTCACGGCGAATACGCTGAAGGAAAATCGATTAAATTTGACACAATTATTCCTTTACACCGAGATAACATATAGGCTATAGAAATCCTGTTAATTGAAAACCTTGAAAAGCACTATAGTCCACGCGAACCAAGTTGCGGGTAAAAGCTAGTAAAGAATATGTTAAAACAAGTAATGAAAGAAATCGACCATAGATTTAATTTAATGTTGATACTAAGTTCAATGTGATCATTGCAATTTACTTATTTAATTACTGCATTGATTTAAAGAAAATATAAATATAAGTTGGTAAAGGAACGATCCTAATTAATAAATGAGTAGTATATTTTTAAGACATCATTATTTCAATTGCGCATTCAAGCTATAATATCTTTATATTTAAATGAGTTAATCTTGTATATATATATATTTTCTGAATCTCGGAAACGGCTCCAAAGATTTTCCTGAGATTCAGCATGGAGGTTTTGGGGGAGAAAAATTGATCTAGCTAGGTTTTATGTAAGAAAAATATTGTTTTATCCCTGTTTTTGGGCATTAAAAAACACTAACATTTATAATATTGAATTGAATTTTCGCCATTAACTGTCAAGTCGACGTAGCTTATTCGGGCGACGGGCAGAATTGAGAAATGTGAATGCCAAGGATCGATCCCCAACTAAATAATTGTTTTTTTTTGTAAAAAATTACCGAGCGAAGCTCGGTCAACCAGATATTAAACATTTAATTTACAACACAAGACACCAAATAACATCCAAACATCAAGCCAAAAAGCAGGTCAGCAAGAATAATGTAAAAGAAGCTAGCATACAAGCCTCGAAGCAAGCCAGCTTCAATCCGAACAGTTGCCTAATAAACAAGTTAGCGTGCCACAATGTAAGTCAGCAAGCAAGTCACAAACAAACAAACCACTATGCTATAAAGCCCCGCCGTAGTTCTTGCCATGGTGGGCAGGGAGGGATCGTGGGCTGCGATGGCCTCTTTCTGCGAGTATGTTATCTCGCGGAAGGAGACGACGGGTCGTTGTCCGGGAAGTCGAGTCTATGGATCCAATCCGCCGCAGGCGAGTGGGGCGCAGACGACTCGCCGAAGCCCGTCGTAAGCTCCGAACGGGGTTTATCGGACGCCCACCGAAAAGGTCCCGATGCGTCTAGTGCTCCCATGTATTGTCTAGCGGATGGAGAAACCACTGTTAGAGAGGCCCCGACCCAGATGTGGCGCACTCTGGAGGTCAGAATTGCTGGTGGCGGGGGTGGGGGCAATGTGTACTACGGTACTTTGTCTCAGCCAAAAACTATGCTATAAAGCAAAATAGCTAGCAAGTAATGTAGAAACTTTTAAGCAAGCAAGCGTAATGCCTAAATCACACATTTGATTAAAACAATTTCCAATAATAAAACAAATCAACTAGCAATCACCGATATGAAACACTAAAAACTTCGATCACGTCGAATTAAGTTCATTAGGCGATTGTAAATCGCAGTTAACTACTGAACTTGGCTCGTAAATCGAATGACCGACTCGTAAATTTTGTCGTGAAAGCGAATCGATTTGGAGTTTAGAACTGCAAGGAGAACAAAGTTTTAAATGGAAACCTTTCTATGTTATGACTTCAAGAAATTGGTTATGGTGTATTTTTAAGATACCTTAATTATTCAGTTATACAGATAGATTTTACATTGAACAAATTTTCAAGGCCGTATGCTGCTTTAATTCAATTGTCTTGCATCGTTTCTGTGCTGATTTGAGCTCATTGAGCTAGTCCTTTCAGTAAATAGGGAGGACGAACGCTGCGATTTCCGCACGGTGACGTCACTCCAATACCTAAGGATACCATAGTCCATTACAGGTAGATAGGTCGTCTTTTGAACAAATTTTCAACACCTTGCACTGAATTGATCCAACTGCCTCTTGCATCATTTTTAGCTGCTTACAGCTCTTAAGCTTGACGGTTAACTAAATCGGGGAGGGAATTACCAACGCTGCGTTTTCGGTACGAGGACGTCATTCCAATACCTTACGAGTAGGTGATTATAGTCCATTCATTCTTCGTACTATGCGTTCCCACTTATCACCACATCAGTTTTAATATACAAAGAAAGAAAGAGAGACAATTGTAATTAAATCATATAGAATGACTCCAAGCATATTTTGCTGCGTTGCTTTAAAACTTTTATCTTTGTTATTTTTATTGATGCAAACGAATTTCATTTTTTTCACAAATTTATTTAAGACTCTCATTCTGAACTCATTTTTGATATGATTATTAGACACTCATGCATCAAGTGTAGGGTTGTTATTAGTTCGTTAGGACGTAATAGTGTTTTGTATGATCTTTATCGAGCCAGCGAGGTGAGTATTATTAGTCACGAGTTATCGTCTGTATAAGTATTGTTGTTTGGGTAGGTCCATGTCTATTCACACTAACACTTGTATGGACGCGTTCTAGAACGTCTTCTGACGATTGATACTTGAGCACGGGACTCGTACTAGTACGTTTTTTGACGGTTGTTACTTGAGTACAGGACACGTACAAGTACGTTTACTGACAATTGATACTTGAATGTGGGATACGTACTAGTACGTTTTCTGACGATTGATCATTGAGCGCTGGATACGTACTAGTACGTTTTCTGACGATTTATACTTAAGCGCGGGACACGTACTAGTACGTTTTCTGACGATTAATCATTGAGCGCGGGATACGTACTAGTACGTTTTCTGACGATTTATACTTAAGCGAGGGATACGTACTAGTACGTTTTCTGACGATTAATCATTGAGCGCGAGATACGTACTAGTACGTTTTCTGACGATTTATACTTAAGCGAAAGACACGTACTAGTACGTTTTCTGACGATTTATATATGAGCGAGGGACTTCACTTTTTCTGACGAATGATACTTAATTGCGGGACACGTACTAGTACGTTTACTGACCATTGACACTTGAGCGCGGGTTACGTACTAGTACGTGTTTATGTAAAGTGATTTGTTTGTGGGTACAAAGATAATAAATAATTGGTGAACTAAATAACTAAAGTTACGCACACAATATATTTAATAATACAGTATGTTGTATCCTTTTCCTACATATCCAATTTGCAAAAGATTAAATGCCTGGAAACATTCTAGACCCATTCACGCCGATCCCGAATTACGAGGTATGATAATATTATGACATCCCCTGCGCAATTCAATTATTTTTTACGATCAGGTAGAACAATATGGCTGTCAGATAAATGCTGGCCAGTACAATTGAAAGCGTCACAAAAATCTACCATTAAATTCATTCACGCGATAATGTATCTTGTCACTGATACATAGATGTCATTATTCTGTGCGTGTATTCAGTTAATGGTGGAATATTACCGCGAAAACGGGGGTATAGTTTAAAAATTTCAGATCTTGTGTTACATATTTTATTAAAACCAATTTAACCGGTACGCCGGACAAAGGTCCGACATGGGTGTGCCGTTCAGATTAATGACTTGGTAATATCATTACTTTATCATATTTTTTGTATACAATATTGTTAAAATTCAGCAGTGACTCGTTGTGGGGTAGTAATGGATAAAAATTGTATTTATGGTTAATTTAATTTCAAGTTTTTTTATATTTCGTTATATTATAACTAGCAATCCGCCGGCGTGGAAAGATTTGAAACGTAATATACTATTTTGATAACCATAAAAATGGTTACAATGGGTTAATCTTAAAAGCTAGACATATGTTGTCGCGGACTTTTATTTGGAAATTTTAGAGGGGAACAATATTAGATATAATAGAGCTCGCAGAGGCCAGATTTTTTTCGACTTAATTGACATGTATTGTAATATTAAGACCAATATTACATAAAATCATTACTACCTGTAGCCTATATGTTATTCCGATGTATAACCCATATTACTGTAAAGGTTAATCCAAATCCGTCAAATACTTTTTTCGTGAAAGAGTAACAAACATACATCCATACTCTACTATATACTAATATAATTATAATATAATATAATATTATTAATATCTGGGTGACCGAGCTTCGCTCGGTAATTTTTTACCAAAAAAAACTTTAAAAAAAGAAAAAAACAATTATTTAGTTGGGATCGATCCTTGGCACTGACATTTCTCGAGGCTGCCCGCTAACCGAATAAGCTACGTCGACTTGACAGTTAATAGCGAAAATTCAATTCAATATAAATGTTAGTGTTTTTTAATGCCCAAAAATAGGGATAAAACAATATTTCTTTTACATAAAACCTAGCTAGATCAATTTTTCTCCCCCAAAACCTCCTACATGCTGAATTTCAGGAAAATCGTTGGAGCCGTTTCCGAGATTCGGAAAATATATATATATACAAGATTAACTCATTTAAATATTAAGATATGATGATTATTTTAGTGATAAAAAAATGATCCATTAGTCATTTGCACTAAACAATGAGATAACTTCAGTGTTATCGCACATAATACTATTTTTGTATCAATACAATTCATATTTAAACCATTTAGCAATTATCCTCCTAATAAAGCATTTAAATGCAAGCTGGCCTTCCTTCATAAATCAAGAAAAATCCTGTATAAATAAATCCGCTTGTATAAAAGCAAATAGTTCTTTTTCGAGAATATATAACTTTATAAATTTACTTTCTATCTCGGTTTCTAACATAACTGTAGTTTCCAGTTAACTAGATACAGTCGATAGTGTGCGGTAACTCTAAATTGTTATAGTGGGAAGTTGGTTAAATAATATAAAATGCATAGCACGTTTTAAAATTTCAAATCCATTTTCAGTGTACGCGTTCTTACTCACAATGAATAAGTGAAACTCTTGCTATATTATAAAAGGGTTCTGTAGATTTTAATATCTATTGGTAGCTCGTTTAAGATCCATGGTATGGTGGTGTATTCAACATCTACCTGCCCTTATCCCACTCTTAAGTGGGGTCGGCACAACATGTTATAACCATGGTGTCACATGATTTGGCTGCGTTTTTACGACCGGCCACCAGCCTGACGTCAACTTATCTCAGTCGTATTTTACAACACCTCGGTAAGAAAGAAGGTGGTCTACTAAACCGGATACCACACGGCGGATCAACTTACCTTAGTCGCCTTTTACAACACCTCGGTAAGAAATGAGGTCGGTCTATTCTACTCAGCCGAATACCACACGGCAGGTCGACTTACCTTAGTCGCCTCTTACGACACCTCGGTAAGAAATGAGGGTGGTACTATTCTATTCAGCCGGATACCACACGTTGTGGTATGGTGGTGTATTATTTGTCTTAAAATACTATGAGTTGAGGGTGACTGAATGTTAAAAAAATAGAATAGAATTATGCAAAATCATATATGGTATAAAACGGCGATGGCTACTTATTTTAAAACTAAAAATGTTTGCAAAGCTTATCAGTGTTAAAATATATTGGCGAGATTAATATATGAATGAATGAGATCTTTTTTTTCATAACTTAATAGTAACTCGGATATATATCGGATACAATAAAATTATGATAATTTTTATTAGGATACCAAACGGTGGGTCGACTTACCTTATAATTTGCGACACGGTAAGAAAGAAGGTGGTAAATTTTACTCAACCGGATACGACATGGTGGGTCAACTTACTTTAGTCGCCTTTTACGACACCTCGGGAAGAAATGAGGGTGGTACTATTCTATCCAGCCGGATACCACGGCGTTCTAAAACACCAAGGTTGTAAAGGCGCATATTATTTCGTAAACATGTAAATTATATTTTTTAATTTAATTTTCTTATTACTTATACAATTTACACATATTTTCAAATTTCAATGTAATATATAACCTTAATTTCCTTTTTTAACAACAGGTTCATATTACAGTTATATCCGAGTCGATGGCTTAAGCTACTTGTTTGAGGAACCCCGAAAACTGCAATGGCAATAGGAAAGGCTCAGATGCGTTTCCTCGTATTTGGACTGGCCTTAATGCAATTAATATTTGTTGTAGCACTATTCCTCTTTTTGTTTGGATAGACTCCACTATTCAGTGATCGCTTCATACAACAGCGAAGGAGTTATAAAAAAATAGCGGAGTTTAAAAATTATTTTAAAGATTTTACAAACATTCGTAACATCAGATTGTGAAAAATGAAAAATTATGTTTTAACATATGCGATACAAAGAGTAAAGCTTAAGTTTTAATTTCATAGACAAATAGTGTTTCAAAATAGTTTTAAGGTTGTTTTTCATGGATTAACGCAGCTTAATACCGAAATAATTAGCATCATAGTTCTATAGGATTTAGGATAGGAGAGAGACAAGACGCTCATTCAAATATCACTGTTTAATTGATTGGTTTATTTATTCTTTCGGAATATTGTCACTAATAGCTAGGATCTAATAACGGCTAACCTAACCTTTATTAGGAGGTTCCCAGACTTAAATCGAATAGAATCTCTCAAATATTATATATATTAAAGTGAAAAAAAATATTAAAATGATCATATTGATTTAGGCCACACTTGTGGCCAAACATTGCTGTTCAATTATAAATTTGGACTCATCTGTTTTTTTGCTTTTTCAATTGCTTTGCACAATTTTTTTTAAACATAACAATTTTATTGCTTAATTACGAGACCTAAAAGTGAAATAGCTCTTAGGAGCTATTTCTTCATATTAGTATGAATTAGGTTATGAAACCTAAATACAATCATAACTTACAATGTTGATTATTCTCACCGAATAGTTAACATCTATCGTTTTGGCCGACAATCTCAGTGATCTGCTTTTCACTTCTGTGTGTTTCTTTGGCTTCTGTGTGCTTATTGCGAGTTTTATTAATGTACTCGATCGCGTTAGATAACACCAATTTGTATGTCGCTGCAAGAGCGACATCTAGTTACATCCCGCGCCGGACAAACTGCGTTACGCTTACGCGATCGAATAGGTTGCAAAAACTCGCACTAAGCACTCAGATGGTTGATTATCTATGGCATAGAACCATCACCGATGGCTAGTGAGAACAATGTAATCAATTTTGTTTGCGTTTATTAGAGCGTCGCTTTCATGTTTTTCAGAATCAAAAGCGGGGGTGAAAAAGTGCTCAATAAATTTAGAATTTTCGCGTATCGAAGAACTATAGCATCGCATGGTTTGTGAACCTTTGTTCCCCTTACTCTATTAAAGAATATTTTATTTTTAGATAGTTTCATCTATTTTGTGAAATACAGTGGATTACTTAGGAACGTAGCCTTTTATGAATGGATGGATAAAATAGTGACAATCAAGTGTCGAAATTTGTTCTGTATAATTTGTGAACCTTTGTTCCATTTATTTTATTAGAGAATAGTTTATTTTTAGATAGTTTCATCTATTTTGTGAAATAGAGTAAATAAATTAGGAACGGTGTTATGGAGGGCTGGGTAAAATAGTGACAATGAAGTGCCAAAATTTCGTTGTATAAGTAAAAGTAAGTAACGGCCTGTTAGTATCCCACTGCTGAGAATAGGCCTCTTCTCTCCGTTTTGGGAGAGAAGGATTGGAGCTAAGACCTACCACACTGCTCCAATGCGGATTGGTAGGTTACACATACCTCCAGAATTCTCTAGAGATATGCAGGTTTCCTCACGATGTTTTCCTTCACCGAAAAGCGTGTGATAAATTGCAATTATCAATTAGACACATAAGTTTTAAGAGAAAAACTCATTGGTGTCTGCCCGGGTTCGAACCCGTGATCGTCTCTAGAGATTCACACGGTCGCACCGCTGGGCCATCACAGCATTTAATTTAAGCATAGTAAACGGAAATGGTACTTTCTACATACAGTATTAAAAGCAGATAGATAATAAATAAACTTTTATGTTGTTGACAACAACAACGTTTGTTCAACAACAACGTTTATAAATCTTCTATATGGATTCGAAGGTCAAGGTAAGGTGGTTTCGATCATTGTCTTGAATGTCTTCATTTTGAAGGCTTTTAATTAATTTGCCTTGTGTATATGTTTGTATGTGAAGGTGGAATTTAAATTTGACAATATTGCAAATTAAATTTGACGCACTTACTGGTGGGTACACATACTGGTCTGTAGTGTTTGTGTATCTATTGTACTCCCTGTCTATGATATATGCATTGGCTTTGTATCTATAGTATTACTTAAGCATAGACATGCTATAATAGAATATTGTCTCTGGGATACACGGAGAGTGGGGACGAAAGGTTCGTAATAGCTTCAGACAAAAGCGTTCGACACTTGGTCACTGAACGTGGAAGTGGTCACACTTCCCTAAGTGAATAGTGATTACAGACAAGTACTACGTGGTCCATTTCCGATGAAAATGTATGTTTATGATAAGAAGGAGCTGCGGCAGGATTATCTTCAGACGTGGGAACTCCTCAACATGCAATTTTGTTAAGAGCTTTTTTTGCCGGAATGCGACAGAAAGTATTGTTTTTTTATGTTCCAACGATTTTACTAACGTGATCCTAATCACTTTGATACTAAACACTTTGGAGTGTAATAGAAGTATCATCTTCCAAAAATCTTAATCTTATCAAGTTAGTAGAATTTCCGGAAATCCAAGACACACTTATAAAAGCGTGGATAAAATATTTTTTGCGTGGTACAAGTGATATTTTAAAAATTAAACTATACAAAAAGTAGTATTGGAGGGAATAATCATTAAAACGTTATCCACAATTGTTCTTTAAGTTCGCATGTATTTTTTTGTTGATGCAATAAAGTTTTATCTATCTATCAATTATTGTTCTTTGACAACCGTCTTTTGATTCCGTTTGACTGCTACATTTTATTTTATGGATGTATTTCTACATATCAATAATCAATAGAATATTTCAAATATTCAACAGTTTTCTTACCTAAACGTTGGTTGGAACATCATCCAGAGCTAGCCCAGCAATGGGAACGGGGACCTTCGAGTTGCGAGGAAGAAAGCCTCTATAAAAAATTACCCGGTAGGGGCGGAAACGCTCACCAAGGCGTTGGGGCCCCTACTTGGGGCGCGGTCTCTTCCTGTCGACCGTGATCAGATAACACGGTGGGCATGGAGCGATCGTGGGCAGCGATGGCCTTCCTTTGCTCTGCAGAGGGGACCGGAGGGAGGCGGCGGAGCGGTTTCACGAACTGTTGTTCTGGATCCAATCTGCTGCTGGTGAGTTCAGGTGTTAGTGACTCGCCCAAGCCCATCGTCTGCCGCCCTAACTGGGGACTGGCCCTAACTCTTCTCTTTCGAGGGGCCCCTACCCGGAGGTGTTTGTTTTTTGGGATCAGAGCTGTCGGCGGGATTGGGGCCGTATGTACAATGATACCCTGTCCTTGCCATCAGCAGCGTGGTGGAGCACACAGGTCGTTTTATGGTTATGTCAGGCGGTTATGTCGGTGCGAGTCCGACATAACCGCCGCCTGTCCCCGTCGGTCGGCGGTACCTATAGGGGGTTTTTTCCTGTATAAAAAAATCATCCAGAGCTATCTTATTGTATTGTTAGGTTTAATATGGTTTTTTTACTCTGTGCATGTACTATGTATAATTGAGCATAATCTGTTATACGACGTAACATATAAGTATAAAATCTACAATATGATATATCACGAAACCATTTATGTAATATGTTATTTATTCTATTTATTATAAGTAATTATTTAAATACAAATTTAATAATTTATTAATTTATAATTTCGTGCTTTTCTATGTGTTCATGTACAAAATCGTTATAGCTTTTATTTTGTACCATGCTAAGACGTCTTCTACATGGGCCACATTTTCAACGCAACTTTTCTATATCTTACGCGCTATACAAATATATCTTACTAATATACAATGTTACTTAATATATATAGAAATTAAATTAATTCTAAATTAAACAAAATAATAACTAATACGTAAACTGTAAGATCACGTGAAGATAAGCTCAAGATAACGTTAGAAATAGATGCTTAAAAAAAATAATGTCACTAAATCTACATTCCGCGGTTGTTCAAAAATCGTACTATTCTAGTAAATTGTGTCAGAAAGCAAACCCCGCATAATTGAGATTAACTTGCTTGTGTATTGTGGCGGCGGTAATGGAGGTTTGTGCATGTGTTTTTACGAATCCTGTATTTATCAGTTATGAAAACGGATTATCCACTCTACATTTATTATTATATATTTTCTATTTTACTTCATCGTGGATTATAGCAAAATAATTTTTTTATTACTTTTGTAGTCTCTATTTGTTAGGAAAAATTACTGAGAATTTTGTGGTCAGTATTAAAGTAATCTTACAGAGAGAAAGCATTAGAAAAGAAACACTCCTCACAAACTTTGCCGTACTCAGCACGTCTGCTGCAGCAATCACTTTTATTTATTTATTGGGGCTTCAATAAGCTGCCTGCTTCTAGGGCTTGTCGAGTGTAAGCGACGTAATGTTTTCAGTGCTTTTTATTCCGAACAAGTGGAGGAACATTTCCAAGTTTCTCTTTATTTATTTTTGTCGTTGTCTCAACATATCCACGTCTATTGCTGAAAATAGGTAATAATGTAAAGATTATGTGATTAAATTTGTTTATCGTGCTTTACCAGTCTTAGATGAAACTAGCAATCGCCAGCGGCTCCGCCCGCGTGTAAAAATTAAAACCGTAATATAGTGTTTGATAACGATAAAAATGGTTAAAGTGGGTCAACCTTAAAAGCTAGACATATGGTGTCGCGGACTTTTATTTAGAACTTTTAGAGGGGAACAATTTTGTAATATATGATTATTGAATAACTTGCACTGTCATCGCACGCAAAGAAAGTTTTAAATTTTGCTGTTTCCGTCATATTTTTTATTGCTGCTCCTCTCCTTATCGTATGTTTTATAGCCTATATCCTTGCTCAAAAAATGGAATATCTTACATTGAAAGAACTTTTCAAATCGGTCTAGTAGTTTCTGAGATAAGCGCGTTCAAACAATCAAACAAACAAACAAACTCTTCAGCTTTATATATTAGTATACATAGTATTTTAAACAGATTGTAAGTCAAAAGTAATAATAAAATTATTTTGCTATAATCCGCGAAGAAGTAAAATAGAAAATATATATAATGCTAAATGTAAGTGGGCAATCGGTTATCATACCTGATACATGCAGGATTCGTAAAAACACATGCACAACCTCCACCACCGCCACCACAATACACAAGCATTATATACGTTCACTATCACAAACTCAACAATCGTTTCGCCCCGCAACCGAAGCATCGTCAGGAGATAGACTCCACGACCAAAATCGCAATGCGAAGCAATACCCAAATAAGTTTAGTTATATACTAATCGGTTCATCCCCACCCTTTATTTTATTTTGCCTGCGAACAAGTGTAACAAGCTTGAACTAGAAACATTTATCTGCTCGTTAATGAGGGTGCCATTGTTATGTTTAATAATCTCAAGGTTTTCCAATAGGCTCAGCTTAAGTCCTTTATTTGAATACGTGTGCAATACTTCGAAACTATGGTCATTAGGAACTTTATGACCGCTTTCTATCAGATGTTTGGCGAAATGTGAATTTTGTGGTTTATTATTCCTGAAAGCAGCCATATGTTCTTTAAAACGGGTTTCAAAATTACGACCAGTCTGACCCACATATGTATCATTGCATTCTGTTTATAAAATAAAATGTCCTGAATGCAATGATACATATGTGGGTCAGACTGGTAAAATAAAATAAAGGGTGGGGATGAACCGATTAGTATATAACTAAACTTATTTGGGTAATGCTTCGCTTTGCGATTTTGGTCGTGGAGTCTATCTCCTGACGATGCTTCGGTTGCGGGGCGAAACGATTGTTGAGTTTGTGATAGTGAACGTATATAGTGCTTGTGTATTGTGGTGGCGGTGGTGGAAGTTTGTGCATGTGTTTTTACGAATCCTGCATGTATCAGGTACGATAACCGATTGCCCACTTACATTTAGCATTATATATATATATTCTATTTTACTTCTTCGCGGATTATAGCAAAATAATTTTATTATTACTTTTGTATTATGGATCTCCGCAAAGTAACGCCTAATTCTATAAATTACAGATTGTAAGTGCCAATATCTATACACAAAACCACGATGCTTGTTGCTAGCTTAGTGGCAGAGAAGGTGGCAAAATTGAAAAAAAAACTTTTATTTAAGTAAATTTGGAAATGTGTTTTTAAAACTTCGACTCAACTGTTGGTTCCAAGTAGCTCCTACCGAAAAGAGGCAGCAGGAAATTCGGCGTTATCGGTAAATTTGATTGGTACTACTACTTTACTAGTACAAAAGCTAGGGGATGGTGTCAACTCTTAGCACAGTATTTATATTTAAGAAGGGGCTGATACAGAAATCTTACTATACTGTTGAGGATTATTGAGACGATAAAAATGCGTGGATATAAATATTGTTCGATCCTGTACAAGATAGAAACAATTAATTGTAACTAGCATTAAGAATTGTATTTTTTCAAAAGAGCAACCGCCGAGTTTCTTGCTGGCTCTTCTCGGTAAAAACAGCTTTCCGAACCAGCAGTAGAGTTGACGATTCAAAAGCACTTGTTTACAAGTTTATTTGAATAAAGAATATTTTGAATTTGAATTTGAATTGAATATCGGCAAGTGAAGTTGGCTATTGCGAAAAATTTGTTCAGAAAGACTTTAACATATTTACAAAGCTTCGCTGCAACATTTACAACCAAACACTGTCACAAAACAAATCCAACATAATTGGATTTTATTATAATGAGATTCTGCTTTAACGGATTAAATCTATATGACGTTAAAATTTAATTATATTCCACGACGCATTAATGTTAATCGGAATTAATTATTCATGTAACTAGATTGTATTTAGGTGATAAAACGGTTGGTGAAATTAATTTATTTATGGAGGTCGGCGTGCATTTCATTGCGATTGTAAACACAATTTGTATACTGTTTTGTACGAGTTTTTAGCCGCAGCTTTGTACAGCAGCAGAGTCATCTCGCTTACTCCCCGGTTGTAGGTTAGGCGGGGTACGGGCCTCGGTACCTCTTTGCCCGGGCATTTCCTCGCAGGCATTCTGCCTGGTCCATGTTCCTAGAGATCACCTAGGTGACCTAAGGGTTGTCGGTATTCGGGCCGTGAGCCCAGGTCACCTAGGTGACCTAACGGATGTCTGGTTCAGTGGGGAGGTCTGGGAATGGTAGCTCCCAGACCTCGTAGTCATCATCAGGAATTGTTAAGTCCGGTGTTGGTGTCGTAATCAGTGGTGTTGTCTCGTCCGGTGGTTTAGCACTCTCGCCCGTCGCGTCGTCCTCATCGTCGCAGTCGTCATCCGCATCGGGCCGCGGAGACGGTGACCGCAGGAGCTCGCGAGGCAGGGAACGTCCATCGGGTGGTCGTGCATGGAGTGGCGCGATGCCATGGAGGTGAACGTGTGCGCTGTTGTCCGCGCGCGCGAACAGTCTGCGCGCAAGGCGACGAATGAACTCCTCCACGGTCGTCGTTTTGGTGTCCTGATGCACGACGTCGTTCTGCACATACCTCGAGGCTCCTACGATCAATCGCAGGCAGCGGTTCTGCTGGACTTGAAGCCTTCGTCTCTGGTACGCCGAACATAGCGCGGCGTGCATACCAGGCGTGAATACCAGGCGGGTGCCGCGTACGTCCAATCTACGTCCTGACCTCGCAGAGTGAGTTTACGTAGCGGCTTGGAGCGACTGGTCAGTAGAGCGGCCGTCTTCCCGACGTTGACGGCCATCCTCCACTTATCCAGCCATTCCGGCAATAAGTCCAGCAGGCGCTGCATGCGGTTGGTGGCGACGATCTGGTGATACGACGACGCGAAATACGCGCTGTCGTCAGCGAATAGCGACAACAGTACGTCCTCCTCCCCTTTCCGCAGATGGTGGCGCAGGGTGGGGATGTCATCCGTATACGCCGCGTATAAGCGCGGCGATATGCAACTGCCCTGGGGTACTCCGGCTTGGATGGTGCGTGGTTGGGATTCGGCACCATCCACTGCCACGTCCAAAGCTACGGCCACTAAGGAATGACGCCAGCACTCGTACATAAGCAGGCAGCATGGTGGTATCCAAGATCTTGACAAGGAGCCCGGCGTGCCAGGTCAGGTGGTTAATGACCCTCGCCAGCAGATAACAAACACACATCCATACTCACAAACTTTCGTATTTATAATACTAGCCTTTACCCGCAACTGTTGCGAATGTTGTTGCGTCATAGGTTGATAATAGATGGCGCTTTTCAATGTCATCTTATTCCAGTAGAATTAACAGGATTTTTATAGCCTATATGTTATCGGTATATAAGGAATACGTTGACAACTGAATTCTACGTTGTAGAAGTCAGTTGTGTGTCGACCCGGGTAGCGTACCTTGTACTTAAACTCACCGACAGGTACTCCCTGAAAGTGATACAGGTATATGCGCCGAACTCTGCACACTCTGACGACGAGGTCGAATCCATGTATGAGGACATATCTCAAGCTCTGCATGGCACAACGTCAGCCTTCTACAACGTTGTTATGGGAGACTTCAATGCTAAAGTGGGAGTACAAAGACGCGGAGAATCGAAAATCGGATTGCATGGATTAGGGCACAGGAATCAAAGGGGGCAAATGCTAGTCGATTTCCTCGAAATGCAAGGGCTCTTCTTAATGAACTCTTTCTTCAAGAAGAAGCCTCAGAGACGTTGGACTTGGCAAAGCCCCGAAACTTTGACAAAGAACGAGATAGACTTCATCATGACGGATAAGAAGCACATATTTAGAGATGTCTCTGTGGTCAACAGGTTTAATACAGGTAGTGATCACCGACTTGTACGAGGCACTTTGAATATGTGTTTCAAGGCCGAAAGGTCCCGTATGATGAAGCCTACTCTCCGACCTACGCTGGCCCAAATAGACTGTACGTCCGAGCAGTTTCGATTGGAACTCCAGAATCGATTCGACTGTCTGGCAACCACTAGTAATGTGAACGAGATAACCGACAACGTGGTGAAGACGGTATGTGCACTGGGTCGAAGGCACTTTCCGCCGACGAGTCGAAGCAAGCAGTCCAAACTTTCTCCCGAAACCCTGGATCTGATGAGACAGAGACGTGAAATGCCGTCCGCTCAAGTTGCTTCGCCAGAACAGAGAGCTCTTTCTAAGAGGATACGAAAACTTGTACGCAGAGACCTCCGCTGCTTAAATACACGGGCTATCGAAGCCCTTATTGAGCGGAATAGGGGGTCGAAAGTATTTCAAAAACCCTTAGGAAGAAGTCATCTATCGAAGCTTAAAACAGAGGACGGCAGGACAGTTGTCTGTCGCTCTGAGATCCAGAACGAGGTCGAGAAATATTACGGATTGCTTTACTCGTCGAGTGCACATAAGCCTAGTACCCGCGATACCAAGGATCCACGAGCACCACTGTCGCGCCATTATACAGAAGACATCCCGGACATTGAGAGTGGTGAGATTAGTTTGGCACTCGAGCAACTTAAAAACGGAAGAGCCCCCGGTGACGATGGGATTACGGTTGAGCTGCTAAAGGCTTCTGGACGTCCTGTCCTCAAAGCCTTGGCAGAGCTCTTTAATACCGTTATCCATACAGGCACTACACCGGAAGCGTGGTCTAGGAGCGTGGTTGTCTTGTTTTTCAAAAAGGGTGATAAAACACGTTTGAAAAACTATAGACTAATCTCGCTCCTGAGCCACGTCTACAAGTTATTCTCGAGAATCATAACGAATCGTCTTGCCGCCAGACTTGACGAATTCCAGCCACCGGAGCAGGCCGGGTTTCGAAAAGGCTATAGCACCGTAGACCACATCCATACTGTTCGGCAGATTATACAGAAGACCCAAGAGTATAACCAGCCGCTGTGTATGGCATTTGTGGACTACGAGAAAGCCTTCGACTCCATTGAGACCTGGGCTGTTCTGGAATCTCTGCAGCGATGTCATATCGACTGGCGATATATCGAGGTGTTGAGATGTATCTACAATACGGCAACAATGACCGTTCAAATCCAGGACCAGCGAACCAGACCTATTCACCTTCAGCGCGGGGTGAGGCAGGGAGATGTAATATCTCCGAAACTGTTCACCAACGCGCTGGAGGACGTCTTCAAAACCCTGGACTGGACTGAACGAGGCGTCAATATTAATGGAGAATACATCTCACACCTTCGTTTCGCGGATGACATCGTCATCTTCGCAGAGACGCTGGAAGACTTACGCGAAATGTTGAATGGCTTAAGTGATGCCTCCAAGCGAGTTGGTCTTGGCATAAACTTGGACAAGACCAAGGTCATGTTCAATGATCTTGTCGTGCCAAGACCAGTATCAGTGAATGGAACTCTTCTCGAGGTTGTGCAGGATTACGTCTACCTAGGCCAGACTATCCAACTCGGCCGCCACAACTTCGAGAGAGAGGCTGAAAGGAGAATTCACTTGGGCTGGGCAGCATTTGGCAAACTTCGTCAAGTCTTCACGTCCGAGATTCCGCAATGCCTGAAGACCAAAGTCTTCGACCAGTGTGTCCTACCTGTGTTAACGTACGGCACCGAGACGTGGACACTGACGGCGGGACTAGTCCACAAGTTCAAAGTCGCTCAGCGTGCCATGGAGCGAGCTATGCTCGGAGTGTCTCTCAAGGATAAAATCAGGAATGAGATTATCCGAGAGAGAACCAGAGTAACCGACATAGCTAGCAGAATATGCAAGCTGAAGTGGCAGTGGGCCGGTCACGTCTGTCGCAGGACTGATGGCCGTTGGAGCAAAAGAGTCCTGGAGTGGAGACCGCGTCTTGGCAAACGCAGTGTAGGGCGCCCACCGTCTCGCTGGACCGACGATATCCGGAAGGTTGTTGGGGCCAGGTGGATGCGCATTGCGGAGAACCGGGATGTCTGGCGCAGACATGGGGAGGCCTATGTCCAGCAGTGGACTGCGAAAGGCTGATGGATGGATGGATGGATGGATATAAGGAATAATTGTGCTAAATTTCATCAATATTGGTTCAACGGATTTGCCGTGAAAGATTAACCAACGATACATCCATACTTACACACTTTCGCATTTATAATATTAGTAGGACGTAGGATATGATAGGATTTGTGATATCCTAGTACTACTGTAGCTTAGTAATCCAGGAACACTAAAAAAGGTTTTTTTTTGGAATGGGATCTGGCTGAGTAAAATAGACGACCCTCATTTCTAACCGAGGTATCGTAAAAGGCGACTAAGATAAGTCGACTCGGCGTGTAGTATCCAGTTGCGTAGATAAGTTTATCCTCATTTCTCACAGAGGTGTTGTAAAAAGCGACTAAGGTAAATTGCCGGTAAAGACTACAGTAAGGTCGGCACATGTTTTAACCATGTTGTGATATGATTTGGCTAGGTATTTTACAACCGGTCGCCTATCTCACGTCAACTTACCTTAGTCGCCTTTTACGATATGTCACTAAAAAATGAAGGTGGTATATTTTGCTCAGCCCTATACCATACGGCATAAGTAAGTAAGAAAGTAAGTAGCAGCCTGTTACTCCCCACTGCTGGAAATGGTCCTGCTGGGAAGGATTGGAGATTTTAGAGTCTCTTTTTAGAGACATTTATCCGCTACTATTTGTCGGTTAACTATCCGACACTTTATCAGTAACTTATGAAACAGGCTCTAAGAATGCAATGTATCTGGGAGTAAAAAGCAAGCAACGACGTTAGCTTGGCGGAACTCAGTAATTACCAAAATGTCCTCTTTATGTTTAACATTACAGTCCGGATAAATTACAACCGAGGGACTGTTCCAGTGATTTAGTTGAAGAGTTGAAAAGTTGGTAGTACTTCACCGTGGCCGTTAGAAGTTTGGAAATTGTGACCTCTTTGAACGATAATGTCATAAGTTAAGCTCACTTTGTGCTATGTTTATGGTTCGTTATTATGTGCTTCTATGCCGTGTGTATGAGCTGTGATAGCCCAGCGGTAACACCGTGCGACTCTTTCGAGAAGGTCACGGGTTCAAACTTCGGCAGGCACCAATGAGTTAAAACTTATGTGTCTAATTGGCAATTTATCACACGTTTTTCGATGAAGAAAAACATCGTGAGGAAACCCGCATATCTCTAGAGAATTCTGAGGATATGTGTAACCTAGCAATCCGCATTGGAGCAGCGTGATAGGTCTTAGCTCTAACCCTTCTCTCCAAAAATAGAGTGAGGAAGTCTATGCCCAACAGTACAGGGATAGTAACAGGCCATTACTTTACTACTTTATAGGTCAAACTGACGAATTGAGTGGGTTGAAATAGACACCCATAGTTTGGTCTGATCAAATCCACTTTCTTTATGTACAGGTGTTATTAATCATTAATTTGTAATAAAAAATATTTAATATAGTCTACTAACTTATTCAGGAATAGGCATTTTAAGATTTTTATTTATTTATATACTAGCTTTTATCTGCAACTTCATTCGCATGGACTGTTGACAGGTTGATAATAGTTGGAACTTTTAAACGTCATCCTATTTCTGTAGAATTAACAGGATTTCCATAGCCTCTGTGATACCCCGGTGTATAAGGAATAATTGTGCCAAATTTCATCGATATTGGTTCAACGGTTTCGCCGAGAAAGAGTAACAAACATATATTACATCCATACTCACAAACTTTCGCATTTAGTAGAATTAAAAATTATTCAATATAATTGCGCCGTCTGTTTTATTCAGGAATAACTTCAGAGATCGAATTTAAAGACAAGGGAAGCGTAATGTAAGACATTATCATGTCATAAGGTCGAACTCCAAACTTTTATCGCCACAGGCCAAAGGAACGAGCGACTTCGAGTCTTCTCAAATCTAAAAACAGTCCCCCGACTTAAATTTATGGGGATCGTAATGTTAAATATAAAGGAGGTAATTTAAATGACTCGCTTCGATCTTTATGGTGTCGGCCTAAAGAATTATTAGTGTACGTTTTAAGATTTGTATTTGTATGTGACTATCTTTTACCCGCAACTTTGTTTGCGTAAACTGTCGTCGCATGATAGGTTGATAATATGGCGCTTTTCAATGTCATCCTATTTTTGTAGAATTAACAGGAATTCTATAGCCTATATGTTATCCCAGAGAATAAGGAATAAATGTTCCAAATTTCATCGAGATATGGGTTAAGCGGATTCGCCGTGAAAGAGTAACAAATATACATCCATACTCACAAACTTTTGCATTTATAATATTAGTAGGATTATGAAGCTATTTAAAAAATACTTTTTTTTCATTTACAACGAAATTATACAAATAATTTTATTTCGAATTTTACGCCTGCCTGACGCTAACTTAACTTAGTATCCCTTTGCTATACCACGAAATGAGGTTGGTCTATTCTATTCAGCCAGATTTGAGGATTACTTAGATAATAAGAATGTGTGCATATAGCTCTCTTCGAAAGAAAAGAAAAGAATGACTAAATGTAACTAGTATTAAGAATTATATTTTAAAAATAGCAACCGCCGAGTTTCTTGCTGGCTCTTCTCGGAAGGAACAGCTTTCCGAACCAGCAGTAGAGTTGATGATACAAAGCACATGGTTACTAGTTTTTTTGAATAAAGAATGTCTGAGTTTAAATTTCAGTGGAATTAAAATAACGGTTTTGAGGTTAATAATCGAGCCCTGGATGAAATAAATTATTTCAAAATATTTCTTGTCAAAAATAGATCGATTTAATCCAGCCATCTTAAAATATACCTTTTAAATGAAAAGATCACGGCTGTAATTTATCGGATTTGTATAACATAAAAAGGCTTGTAAATTTAACAAAAAAAGCCGGCCATCCCCGAAAGATTTGACGAGATTTTTCACGACGCAAGTTAATTTGGCAAATTTTTCCGATATCCCGGTAATTGGATCCGCCTTTTTTTTAGTACGTCGAATCTGAAAACTTTTGTAAATGTTAGGGGAACATTGGATTGGATTTTTTATCGAATTTGGTTATGTTTTAATTTGAGCGGAGATTTTTTTAGTCGCGTCATGTTCAACTAGACCTGATTGGAAATGCTGTTACAGATATTAAATGAAGTAATAGACATTTCTCCTGCTCTTATCCCACTTTAAGTGGGGTAAGCACAACATGTTATAAACGTCTTCTCATGATTTGGCTAGTTATTTTACGACCGGCCTCCTGCCTGACGTCCTTCCCTTAGTCGCCTTTTAAGATAACTCGGTAAAAAAAGGTTGGTCTATTCTACTCAGCCAGATACCACACGGCGGGTCAACTGTCATAGTTGCTTAGACACCTCGGTAAGAAATGAAGGTGATCTATTCTACTCAGCCGAATACCGCACGGCTTCAGCATAAGCGAATGTGGTGCAAATTTATAAAATTTACACGCACATTAATCATGCTAATGTATTTACATATTCAAATATTAAAACCACTCACGATAGCCACTAATTCAAAAATAGAAACGAATTGGAATTTTCTAACACAGAAATTCTGAAATTTCCAACAAAAATATTCGAAATTTCAAATAGTCACAAATATATTCAACTATAAATCAACCGGTCACAGCGGACGTACCTGATACGTGACGTATAATTAAATTCTAATTCGTATATATTCTTATTAAACTATTTTTAAAACTATTAATTCCTTAATACTTAAAAGTAAGGAATAAAAATGATTAGAATACATAAAAATAGATAACAATAATGTAAGTTCAGACAGAACTAGTACCAAATTGGATGATTAAACGATATAAGAGATAAACTTTTACACCAAGTGAGAGGGATCTTAGGACGTGATAAGACAAATGTACTTTATTAAGTTTCTGACACGTGATTTAACGAAGAAAGACATTCGGATTAGTGTCCACTAATTTAACCACGTTTAATTATCGAGTTGTTATCTGATTTTAATTATAATAATTCCTCAGGTGTTTATTACTTTACTTCAGTTACTTAAAGTAATATAAAATAACTTTACGGCTTGTTACTATTCCACTGCTGGACATAGGCCTACTCTCATTAAAAAGGGTTAGAGCTAATGAGAATGAGGGTAGTTTATTATTTTTAGCCGGACACCGCACTGCGGTTCGAAATTTAAACGATTAACAGTTCAAAAGAAAATTTAAATACAACATTTTTAAGACTATTAAAATTGAATTATCGACTTAAATGTCGGTATAGATAAAGATTTTATATGAGGAATTCAATTTATAACGGTAAACAATAATATCCACTTGCTTATAAACATAGCAACATACTGTTGAAACCAAAGAAATACGATAAGTAAGAAATAATGTCACGGGAATGTGACCAATATTTCATGCAACATAAGATTGAATAAAGGTTAAAGGGTTTAAAAGTTCAAGTAAGAAGCTGTATTCAGCGTTGTATGCATACGGAGTCGTTTTTAATTTCGCAAAACAAACATTAATTTCCTTCGAAGGAGGGCAGTAAGCTTGCACCAGTTTTTCCGCTTCATAAAAACAACAATCTAGATTTATACAATCCCGGAACTAGATTTCAACACCTTCTGAAAGTGTTTTCTATTGACTATGTAGTTATTTGAAAGAATGTTTTGTTTCAACGCGATTCCATTATATTTACATAGCTATTTGTAAATAGATCTATTCTATTCACAAATAGCAAAGTGTATAGCTAATAATATCTTACCGAGGTGTCGTAAAAGGCGACTACGGTGAGATGGCCACCCGTTTGGTATCCGGTTGAATAAATAGACCTTCATTTCTTACCGGGGCTACGTAAAATACGACTAAAGTAAATTGACATCGGGCAGGTGGCCGGTCGTAAAATACGAAGCCAAATCACGTGACAACATGTTTGTAGGATGTTGTGCTGACGCCACTTAGAGAGGGGTCTTTAACACTTAACTTACCTTAGCGCCTTTTACGACACCTTGGTAAGTATTGAGGGTAGTCTATTCTACTCAGCACGATACCACACAACGGGTCGACTTACTATAGTCGCCTCTTACGAAACTTTGGTAAGTAATAAGGGTGGTCTATTCTTCTCAGCCGAATACCACACGGCAGGTCGACTTACCTGAGTCGCCTCTTACGAGACCTCGGTAAGAAATAAGGGTCTATTACTCAGCCGGTTACCAAAACATTCACATCGCTGCATTACAAAAATTACTTTTTACTATCAACCGAGTAGGTAACAATCACAATCTCAAATTACTGTAATTGAACATTGCGTTCCCTTATTCCACCCTCTCGCCTAATGAAATAAATCTGCGCCAATTTTTCGCCCTATTAAAGAAATTTCGATTTCATTTCCTCAATCGCAAACGATTATGTGGCAGAATAATGTAACGACTCGTTATTTCTCTCTGTAAGCGAAATTGTTATTGTTAGAGTTTTTTACGATTTTGTAAGTACCATTAAACGAGCTGAGTTAATAGTCCATTATGTAATTAATTTAATCAATATTGTTCAGAGATGTTTCCTTTTAACACATTGTGTGCTAGACACGTTTTAGTACGTTTTCTGACCATTGATATTTGAGCGCGGTATATGTACTAGTACGTTTTCTGA
Organism: Morpho achilles; assembly: GCA_947086495.1. NCBI lineage: Eukaryota > Metazoa > Arthropoda > Insecta > Lepidoptera > Nymphalidae > Morpho > Morpho achilles. The sequence continues at coordinate 5,799,104 of CAMTZB010000012.1, read as the reverse complement.
CTATTGATACTTGAGCGCGGGATACGTACTAGTACGTTTTCTGACAATTGACATTTAAGCGCGGGACACGTACTAGTACGCTTTCTGACCATTGATACTTGAGCGCGGGATACGTACTAGTACGTTTTTGACCATTGATGCTTGAGCGCAGGATACGTACTAGTACGTTTTTGACCATTGATACTTGAGCGCGGGATACGTACTATTACGTTTTCTGAGAATTGACACTTGAGTGCAAGACGAGTACTAGTCCGTTTTCTGACGAATAACATAAGCGCGGGGCACATTCTACTGCAGGTTAGTGTAACAACGTGGTTTATTTGTGGGTACTAGACCAATAATTGATGTGGGTAAATAAGAATTAAATTCACGCGCAAATCACCTGCTCTGCTGAAAATGTATCCGAAAACAATGTGGTGGCAGCTTTCGGAAACTTTGTTGTATAATAACTATAAATATTGCGTTATATTACGACACACTAATATCACTAATAACTCAAAGCTAGTTGTTTTATGAAAGTTACTAGCTTTTACCTGCGATTTCGTTCGCGTAGACTTTTGTCGTGTGATATGATGATAATAGATGGCGCTTTTCAATGTCATCCTATTTCTGTAGAATTAACAGATTTTCTATAGCCTATATTTTGTTACGGTGTTTCAGGAAAAATTGTGACAAATTTCGTCGATATTAGTGAAGCGGATTCGCCGTGAAAGAGTTTTAAACGTATATGATCACAAACTTTCGCATTTATAATATTAGTAGGATGGTTATGATGTTTTATGAATTATGTAATAAATTTTCCGCTCTACATAAAGCATTTTCAGTGCAGATTTTTTCATGGGAACCCACTTTACTGGGCGGAGGGCCCTTCGGCCAGGGCTCTTACGTTGAAGAAGTTCATTGTTCTATAGCATAATAGCCGACGCCATTTTGTGTCGCCTTAACGTTGTTACGTGTTTTTATATCGGCCAGCTTTTATAAGACTTTTTTATGTCTTTCTTATATATACGTCTAAAAGAATTTTTCTTTTGTTTTATTTCAACCACGATGAAACTTACGTTAAATAAAACTAGCAATGATTTATAGAAGCAGGCGTTACTTTGTGGAATTCCTTAGTTCAGAATATATAGCCTCCTGCCCTTATCTCACTCTAAGTGGGGTTAATTCCATAGTACAGAAGTTACAATATAATCATTTTAATGCAATCCGCGTATGTTAAGAGAATATTCTCTGAACAAACGCGGATGTAATGTAATGCTAAGTGCAGGAAGCTGGCAACTTTCACATACCTTATAAATGCAGGACAAGTCACCACACGTATCACAATATGCTGCCAACACTGAAACTCCATACAAGCACTACACACACTCACTACCACAATCCCTACGATCGTTTTGCCCCGAAACTCCTCCTTTTTAAATTATATTTTTTTATATTTAAAAAAATACTGAGCAAGACTCGGTCACCCAAGTACCATGTTTATATATTTAATATTTGAGCCATATTTCCCATTACGTATTTCTAAGAAATAGTTTAGCTCCATTCATTGAAAATCAATGAAACCGACCTTTCTATTTATAACTTCAATTTTCTCTGACATTTAGCACTGATTACACGAGCTAGAATTTAATTATACGTCACGTATCAGTTACGTCCGCTGTGACCGGTTGATTTATAGTTGAATATATTTGTGACTATTTGAAATTTCGAATATTTTTGTTGGAAATTTCAGAATTTCTGTGTTAAAAAATTTAAATTAGTTTCTATTTTTTGAATTTGTGGCTATCGCGAGAGGTTTTAATATTTGAATATGTAAATACATCGGCATATTTAATATGTGTGTAAAGTTTATAAATTTGCACCGCATTATTCGCATATGCGAAGCTGAGTAGAATAAGCCACCCTCATTTCTTACCGAGGTGTCGTAAAAGGCGACTAAGGTAAGTTGACCCACCGTATGGTATCCGGTTGATTAAAATAGATCACCCTTTTTCTTACCGAGGTGTCGTAATACGTAGCCAAATCATGTGACAACATGTTTATAACATATTGCACCGACCCCACTTAAAGTGGGATAAGGGCAGGATAATAATGATGATTATTCGCTTTTCCGAATGACCGCGTATATAAACACGTCCAATCCAAAATTTTAGGACCAATAGGTTTCTCCACAGTTTCAACTATCTTAAATTCAAAGTCCAATAAAAATTGCTGTATCTAAATCAAATGATGTATTAGGAATTTAAACCTGCCTCAAGATCTGACTATCTTTTGAACTATCTTTTAGAACTAACCAGAAATTTACTTTTTTCTTAATCTTTTTATTTTAATTTTCAAATAAAAAAAAATTGAGAAAATTGATCATATGTCTGTATGTCTGTACATACAGCTTTTGTAGACTTTGTTTTATAATGTATAGATAATTAATTTAATATGAATATCACAATTAACTTTCCGGATCATGAACTCATGACCCTAAAGATCACGCACTCTCACCATCCGGTCATCACGGCTTTCAAATATGTACCTTTCAATTTAAACCTTTCGAGAGGTAATATCATTGAGAACGACCTTTCCCTCCATAAATTCAATATTTTCAGCCGTATCCCAGTGATTTCCTCAGCTAAATTCTGAAGACGCTACCTTATTTTAACGAAGGATTATTATAAGTTATTTAGACAAATTGGATTGACTTACTTATCCAATATTATTTAAATGTAAGTAGCAGCCTGTTACTATCCCACTGCTGACACTAAACCTCTTCTCTTCGTTTTTAGAGAGAAGGTTTGGAGCTAAGACCTAACATGCTGCTCCAGTGCGAGGAGAAAAATCAGTATCCGAAAAAACTATTTTTGCCGTAAATTGTCAAGTCGGCGTAGCTTATTCGCGTAACGGGCGGTTTCGAGAAATTTAAATTACCTAGGATCAAGCCCCACCTACCTAATATTTTTTTCATCTTTTTTATTTTGTAAAAAATCACCGATCAAGGCTCGGTCAAAAGGTACTTTAAATTAAAGTAATTGAGCCGCAATCCTTTTTCTACAAAATTCATGATTGTTTATATATAATTGAGATGTGATACTGCAATTTAGTCCAACCTTTTCTCAGTCAAAGTGATTTTTCTTGTCGTGAATTTTCTATGAGGGTAAGTTAATATTTTGTTTCCCTCTTTAGGGATGTCGATCGGGATCTTAGGTGGAATTCACATGGATGTATGAAACTTGATATGCTAATCTTCCGATAGATAAGCGATTTTTTTTTTAATTTTTAAATAATGAGCAAAAAGTAAGAATAAGCCTTTATTTTTTTTCTTTTCGATGTAAGCCAAAATTGTCAAATAATTGATTCAAGCGTTTTTAGATAATGTTAGCAAATACCTTAAAACGCCGAATTTGCGTTAGAGACTTATATATATTATGCGAATTTGTATTTGCGATCGTGTTGCATATATAATTACATACATTTCCATGTAAATACGAAAGTCTACCTGTCTCTAACGTATCCACATTTTATCAATGTTGATGAAATTTTACATAATTTAAGCTTATATAATAGCTACTTAGCTAACATATAAGATAATAAATCGGGTTTTTGTCGGGAAATTTAAAAAAAAAACTTAATTGATTGTTGTCGCGGATTATAGCAAAATAATTTTATCATTAGTAACGCCTATTTCTATAAATACTGATAAAAATCTTTAACCTGAAGTATAATTTATACTATACCCCTGCTATTACTTCATTCTTAAAGGGTTGTGAAGGCAAAACGGTAGCTGTTTTTCTAAAAGCTTGCAAATTTCTTAAGACAGCGTTTACTTCTCTTATAGAGCTTTTGTAGAAGCATTGCCCTTGCAAATGTTTCTGAACTCGCTTATTTCGCCTGTTTACGTTGTAATAGAGCGTTAGGCATAACAGCATATTGATAATGTAAAAAACATACTTTTTAACTGTAATATTCTATTGAGCTAATTTTACATATGTATTCCAACGATTTTCATGAAATTCAGTATGTTCCGAAGGGTTCAGAGGGTTTCGAAGACAATAAATAGATCAAGCTAGATTTTATTTAAAGAAATGACGCTTTATGCCTTATTTCATACATTGTAAAATTCCTAAATATAAACAGAATACAAAAGTTAATTTTGCTATACTTTGTAAAGTTGTTATAGCTCAGTTTCAAACGGGCGGACTAAAGAAGTGAAAATACCCGGTATCAAATCTCAGATATAACCAGTCCTTTCCTACTTTTTCATCTTTTTTATTGAAAGTCTCGGTCACCTAATAATACTTAATTCTAATACTTATTATACCATATCCATTGTTTTTATAGGATCGTTGAACATGCCCTTTCAGACCTTTGACTTCCAAACAGTAAACAAAGTGGGTCACTAAAGGAACAAGTAACTAAAGTCGAAGACAGATATTTAGTAATAATATCGTGAATTATTAACTATTTACTCGCAGTGGGTCATAGTGGGAAGTGAAGTTTGGGAAACTCGTTTGGTCGTACACAGAATATATCATAGGAACATCACTGTAAATCCTATTTTTTATATTTATATATTTTTAGTATTGTTAAATTTTTAGGAGGCGTGCGTTGACATCTGCAGCGCAGTTTATACTTTTGCAGTGCAAAAGTAATAAAATTATTATACTATAATCCGCGATGAAGTAAAATAGAAAATATATATAATGATAAATGAAGAGTGGAAAATCCGTTTTCATACCTGATACATGCAGGATTCGTAAAAACACATGCACAAACTTCCACCACCACCACCACAATACACAAGCACTACATACGTTCACTATCACAAACTCAACAATCGATGCGATTGATGAATCGCAGTTTTGCAATTTTGGTCGTGGAATCTATCTCGCCTTTTACGACACTTCGGTAACAAATGATGGTAGTCTATTCTACTCAGCCGGATACCACACGGTAGGTCAATTTACCTTAGTCGCCTTTTACGACACCTCGGTAACAAATGAGGATGATATATTCCACTCAGCCGGATACAACATGGCGGGTCGACCTACCTTAATCGTCTTTTAGACACCTCGGTAAGAAATGGTGGTACTATTCTATTCAGCCGGATACCACACAGCGGGTCGCCTTATCTTAGTCTCCTTCTAAGACACCTCGGTAAGAAATCAAGGTGGTATTCTTTTCAGCCGGATATGATCTCCGGAGTGCAGCAAATAATAAAAAAGAATAATGGCGGTACACTTTAACGACTCGGACCCGAAATCTGTTCAAAAGAGCGATTAACCTCACAAAGAAAAACATTCAATAATTTTATCCCTGTATACGGATAAAGCAATTATCATAACCGATAACCTGGGCAACGTTAAAGGATAACCGGTCCGTAAATTTGATCTCAGCCCTGTTTGTATTCAGTCACGGGTAAGATATTATAACAAAAGGGCCAAGAAAATCTCTTTTCATACTATATTATTGTAGGAAATTAAACTTTCATCCGTGTTTTTTGTTAAGATTTAGTTCTAAAAACATTTTTAATCCACTTTGGAGTAGTGTGGACTTCAGCTTTTATTTTTAGTAGTGCCTGTTTGAGCGAGCGTTGCTCGGTAATTATTTATAAAATAAAAATAGAAACTTCAAAAAAAATAAAAAAATAATAGGGTAGGTGGGGCTCGATCCTAGGTATTTTCATTTCTCGCGACCACCCGTTCCCCGACTAAGCTATGCTGGCTTGACATTTACCAGCAAAAATAATGTATAAAATTCAATAAATAAAAAGTAAATTTTAGTATTTTTTTTTAATGTCCAAAAACAGGGTTAAAACGATTTTTTAAAATAAAACTTAGATCGATTTTCTCCCCCAAAACCTCCAGTATGCTGAATTTTAGGAAAATCGTTGGAGCCGTTTCCTAGATTCTGTAAATATATGTATATACATACAAGATTAACTTATTTAAATATTAAAGATGTATGTATATAATAGACAAATCAGGAACCGACATAAGCTTGCGGCTCCTGCTTTGCGCCTAGCAAAGGTACGTAAGCCGTTTGTGGGTTTGGTTTTAAGGCTAAAATGAGGGTGTTCTATTCTATTCAGTCGGATACCACACGGGACTTACCTTAGTCGCCTTTTACGACACTCCGGTAAGAAACGAGGGCGGTACTATTCTATTCAGCCGGATACCACACGGCGTAAAATACGAAGTATTTTAGAAAAATATAAAAATTGTCCTTTTTGAGGTCTTCAGTCAAAGATATTCCCCTAAATAATCAGCGAAAACGCTGAATCAGAATATTTGAATGCAAAAACCCATCGAATAATTGAGCACTCATTAAAAACCACTTTAAAAAAAGCTGAAATACCTATAAGGTTTGCCAACATTGAAAATCGTCTATCAAGAGACACTTTAATTAAAATTATATTAAATGCAATCTTATGGATATAGTAATAAGGTTCAGTTTAGAGTATGTAGTGTGTGAACAAGTAAAAGTGATAGAGTTAGGGGATTTGCGTAGTCTTGTCTGGTCTAGACGTAATTGGATCGTATAAGGGCAGTAATACACTGAGGTGTCGGCTCAGTTTGCTTGATAATGCGTATTATGTAGGGTTGAACATTCCAATTGATTAAACTCATATATTTAATTGTAGAATTAAGCATAATTTGAAGATCTATAAAAAAAAATCAACTTCAAATTTTTATAATACACTTACAAATATATCATCATTCTCCTGCCCTTATCCCACTAAGTAGGGTCTGCATAACATGTTTTTAAGATGTTACATGTTTGGTTAGTTATTCTACGATAGGCCGCCTGCCTGACGTGAACGAACTTAGTCGACTTTTACGACTTCTCGGCAAGGAATAAGGGTGGTCTATTCTACTCACCCGAATATGACGTTGAAGGATGCCGTTTATGCACGTTGTTAAAAGAAAGACATATTTTTACCGTCTTCTAGAAACGTTATGGATGTGTAATAACTTTGCTCCGCCCAAAATCTTACCCATAAAAGTCTTTATAAACACTCGATTTTTGGACACACAAGAGCATAGCACTCATGTTATTATCATATCATCTACACTAATACATAAAGCTGAAGAGTTTGTTTCTTTGTATGTTTGTTTGTTTGAACGCGCTTTACTCTCGTACTACTGGACCGATTTTAAAAATTCTTTCAGTGTAAGATAGTCTGTTTATTGAGAAAGGCTAAAGGCTTATATATATTATATCACGCTAAGATGAATAGGAGAGGAGCAGCAATAAAAAATAGTACGAAAACGGCTAAATTTTCTTTCCTTGCGTGCGCTGAGTAAACGATAATAGTTAATCAAAAATCATGCATTACAAAACTGTGGGGTGCCAAAGTGGTCGGCCTCCTCGTGGCGCACCCTGGGCAAGCTTAGTCTTGGCGAACGGACCACTGAGGGGTGGCCAATCCAGTTGTCCCTCTGATTAGAAGAGGGCAATCTGGACGGGCCGGGGACTTCGGGGGGGTTGGGGTGAAGTCCCTAATGAGCGACGGGTCCAGTTGGGCTTACTCTAAGTCTGGCTGGACATGGTTACGGCCACCGTCGGCGAAACCCGGAAGCCCAGCAATGGGAACGGGGACCTTCGGGTTGCGAGGAAGAAAACCTCTATAAAAAATTACCCGGTGGGGGCGGAAACGCTCACCAAGGCGTTGGGGCCCCTACTTGGGGCGCGATCTCTCCCTGTCGACCGTGACATAGCAAACACGGTGGGCAGGGAGCGATCGTGGGCAGCGATGGCCTCCTTTAGCTCTGCGGAGGGGGGCGGAGGGAGGCGGCGGAGCGGTTCCACGAACTGTTGTTCTGGATCCAATCTGCTGCTGGTGAGTCCAGGTGTTAGTGACTCGCCCAAGCCCATCGTCTGCCGCCCTAACTGGGGACCTTCGGGTGTTCCGAACGGGGTACATCGGACACCTGGCTTACAGGTCCCCGAGGCGGTCGGTGCATCTGGTGCTCCCGATGCACCGGTTAGCGGAGGGGGGTTTATCTTTCGAGGGGCCCCTACCTGGAGGTGTTTATTCTCTGGGATCAGAGCTGTCGGCGGGATGGGGGCAAAATGTACAATGATACCCTGTCCTTGCCATTGGCAGCGTGGTGGAGCACACAGGTCGTTTTAGTCGGTGCGAGTCCAACATAACCGCCGCCTGTCCCCGTCGGGCGGCGGTACCCATAAGGGGTTTTTTCCTGTATAATAAAAAAAAAAAAAAAATTACAAAACTGTTCCCCTATAAAAGTCCGCGATAGCATATGTCTAGCTTTTAAATTTAACCCACTTTAACCATTTTTATGGTTATCAAAAGACTATATTACGGTTTTAATCTTTCCACGAAGGCGGAGCCTGTGATGTTTGCTAGTTATGTGATAAATATATTAGTAATCTTGTTAAGAAATAGTTAAAGTGACAGCCCTACGTTTTCCTAACGTCTCGCCCAAGCATTAATTTGCATGACACCTCACCACGTGCATAACGTTATAAAATATGATAATGGTCACACCTAGGTATCATCCCGGTAGATTTTCCACAGATTTACCTACGTGAACGGAGATTAGACCATTCAAATTTGGTAATGTTTGAGTAATTTATAGAAATAGGCGTTACTTTGCGGAGGTCCATAATACAAAACTAATGAGAATATTATTTTGCTTTAATCCACGATAAAAAAAATATGTGTAATGCTAAATGTAGAGTGTAGTATTCGTTCTCATACCTGATACATGCAGAATTTGTAAGAAATCATGCACTACCCGACACCGATGGCACAACAATACACAAGCACTGCACATATTCACCACCACAATCTCACAATTGTTTCGCCCCGTAACCTAAGCATCGTCAGGAGATACACTCCACGACAAAATCGTAAAGCATCGTGCTTTCGGTCGGTGTCGGGTAGTGCATGAGTTCTTACAAATTCTGCATGTATCAGGTATGAGAACGAATAGTACACTCTGCATTTAGCATTACACATATTTGCTTTTATCGCGGATTATAGCAAAATAATATTCACATTTCTTTTGTAATGTTTAAGGTAAGGGCACTAGTAACTGTAAGTGTACTAGTAGTTGACCGTTTTGTATGAAATTTTAAATAAGCGTTTTGTTTGTGACATTGCCCTACATTTAAGTAAAAACCGTATAAACATCCACTCAGTAGATTTAGAGAAAATCTTTACACATTACTTCGTTCAATTAAAAAAAACATCGTGTGCGATAAGGAGACCCACTTTTATCATCATCAATCCTGCCCTTATCCCACTCTAAGTGGAGTCGGTACAACATGTATAAACATATTGTCACATGTCACACTCATAAAACGCAAATTCGTCTACAAATATTTGTAGAAAAGCGAAATTATGTTGCAACTGTCCCACTAAGTCCAGTAAAGTTATTCTTTAGCTAACTCAACTATATTATAAAGTATGCTTTATTTCATATTTCACTTAACGTTAAAGCACAGTCCTTTCCAACTAAAAGTACCTTAATTGCATTAAGTAGCATAATTCCACCAAAAAGTCACCGCATCCCAGAGGTTAGGTTCTCGACAATAAAACTTGACGCCACCCGACGAATGGATTTAACATGTTGTGCCCGCAGCATTGCGACTCTAAATTTTACTTTAGCCTAATTTAATGGGGGTAGGATCTAGAGCAACTAGAAGAGACACTTATTATTTTTGTGTTAGCGCACACTATATACAATAACACGATATAATAGAATACCACTATTCCCGCTGCGAGATACACTTCTCTTGAATGACGAATGTGAATGTGAATGTGAATGAATGTCACTGAAACGTTTTATCAATAGGAAGACTCCAGCAACGGCACAGTGCTGCCACCATTTTAGTCTACCACTAGTCTAGTATAGATTGCGGAATTTTGCTGCAGAAGCGAATACCGAGACCATCGAATGAGTTGCTAACTCTGCTGAGTCGCGACACCGCGTCGCCCATTGACTATTATTTATTTCCAAAAATTAAGAAAGAGCTGCGTGGAAAAAAAATGACGACGATGAAGGAATGAAGTCTGCAATTTCAGCCTATTTTGACACCAAAGACAAATCATTTTTTTTCGATGGTATAAACAAGTTATTTGAGAGATATCGGCAATTTTTTTTATAGAATGGTGTTGTTAAAATATTAAATTAACAATACTTGAAAATAGCGTATAAAGAAACTGCTGAGTACGTAACGATCTAACTCGCTATCTCGTTCGCACCTACCCGTATATATACTTCCCGCTCTTTCCAACCGCAACCTTTTATGCTTGTCTGGCTGGGGTAGGAACTATGGAAAATGTCTGGCTAAAGGGGAAACATCATTTTATTCTTATCCCAGTAATATATATTAAAATCAGCTTTTTATACTATGACGTAAATAGAAGTCAAAATTCATGAACTTTAAGGGTGTCTGGCAGAGGGTTTCCACTATGCTAAGTGTCTGGCATTGACTGACGTGATTTTTAATATTATTCTAAAGGTAATATCAAAAGATCAAGCTTTATACTATGACGAAATTAATTCAGAATTTTGCAACCTTGAGTACCTCGTATCTCCCAAAGCTACTATGATCCAAATTCCATAATCTACCATCGTTCTTACCTGTGTTGGGAGCATGCACTGACAAAGTTTCAGCTTTTATAAAATGACGAAAGTCTGGGGTCCACGGGATCTCTGTCTATTATCATTAAATTAGGTACAACTGAATAAGATTTTCAGTGAATTATTGATATGTCAGTTTTAATTTAATACTGATCGTATTCTTTTTAAGTGTTTCTAGTAACGCTTTAGTTCTATGTTCCTAACTGCCATACACACGTAGCTTGTTTTATGTTAAGAGAAAAGTTTGCTTTGAAAACACGCGCGGTGCGTACGAGATTAGGCCTCCTTATAAACACGGTTGTTAAGTACGGCTAAATGTATTGTAACATTATGCTACATGTATTAGAATTCTTCATTAAGGAAATAGAAATAGAGATTGATACATATAAATAATTAAATTATAAAAAACAACGATATATCTCCTTTATTCTGAAACAATAAATAAAAAGCGATTTCCCCAAAGTCAACTCTTTTACTCTTTCGCAACAACTCAATGACACATAATGCCAGCCGCAATGTTTTTCATACATAATACACTCTATATATAGGATGTTTTTCATATTATCGACCAACTATATGAAGGAGGTTGTATTAGAAACATGTTGTAAATAAATATAAATATATGGAACACTTACACACACGGTCGTCCGTCCCCAAAGTAAGTAACTTAATACTTGTGTGATGATAGACAGACAACTGGTGAATATATACTTACATAACATTTAATGAAACACAATTATATAAACATTGTAAATTTCTATTTTAAGTACTAACCTAGGCTAAGTAATTTTGTAACTAACAAAAAGTTGTTGTTAAAGTGTTAAGTTGTTAAAGTGACATTGTTGTAAGGTTATCGAAAGATATATATAGTTATAAGAGGTGTCGCAAAAGGCGAATAAGGTAAGTTGACCCGCCGTGTGGTATCCGGCTGAGTAGAATAGTACCACCCTCATTTCTTACCGAGGTATCGTAGAAGGCGACTAAGGTAAGTTGACTCACCGTGTGGTATCCGGTTAAGTAGAATAGACCACCCTCTTTCTTATCGAGGTGTCGTAAAATACGGCTAAGATAAGTTGACGTCAGGCAGGCGGCCGGTCGTAAAATACGTAGCCAGGTCATGTGACAACATGTATATAACATGTTGTGCCGACCCCACTTAGAGTGGGACAAGGGCAGGAAGATGATGACTATGGACACAATGTCTCAAATAAAGATAATAATAATAAAAAATAATAATTTTAAATACATACTTAAGTACAAATATAGACCCAGGCTCGAAAAACCAAGATATTTTTTAAAGAAAACGTTGGCCCTCGGCGGGAATCGAACCTGGTTACTAACACTGCGGGTTACTAGCACAATAAGCTGTAATAAATTAGTCATAAAAATCTATCATCGCGTGCGCTGAAAAATATTGATGATAGAACACAAAAATGATCTACAGTATTAAAGAACGTATCAATATCTACATAAAAATCTGCGACACCATATATCCAACTATTATAGTTATGCTAATATAACTACTTTTAATGGACTTTCCACTGCCATGAGATCGGAATGTACGCGGGTGAAACCGCGGGATATTATTAGTTTAATATTAAATTTAATTCTAACATCGGTAAGTAGACTCGATTAATTTCTTGAAGTGAAAGTAATAGACTTCGCGCGAAGACGAATAATCTACATTGACAATAAATATTCGAGAGCCCTTTTAATTAATGAATCGGCAATCCTTTTGCGTCGGACCCTGATGGAGTTTCTATGGAAACATGCGGATTAAAAATTGAACGAGCGATATAATCTGAATTTCAGAAACAGCTCGGGTTTCGGGGACGATGAATCGATCTACCTAGGTTTAATTTTTTAAAAATCTCTGTTTTAAGACACTGATATAATACGACGTTTTATATAATCTAAAAGTGTGGTAGGATTAAACCATTTGATCAAAGTTAAAAAGAATATTAATAATCATTCAATTATTACCCGTTAAGTCGCAAAGTTGGATATAATAGTTAATTAATTTATTTTATATAATCTACAGCTATTTACATAAAATATATATTAATAAACTTAATCTATCAATAAGGCCGTGTCAATCAATAATAATCGTGTTTGTGTATTGTGTGTGTGTGTGAACGTGTGTGTGTGTGTGTGTGTGCGTATTGAGTACTAACATCAGTAATATTATTAGCACTATGGACTAAGATGTCCGATGATTAAATTAAATAAAAAGTATAATTCCTTAATTCCTTAAATGATTAAAAGTATTTTTCTATTCTATATTTTTAACAGCATATTGATTAAATAACTTAAGTCCACTGCTACGTAAAAATGAGCCTTTGAGACTCAACTAAATCAATAAATCAATGTTGTTATTGTTCAATAAAATATTATCACGTATGTTTTCACAGTAGGGACTGTATTCCATTGGGACTGATTTACTCAACCATCTAATTATGCGAGAGATTGTAAGTAACTTATTGAAATTAAGCTTTAAACAATATTGATGGATTAATTCCCAAAATTTTTGGTATATTGAATACAACCAATTATTTTTTTAAATAATATAATGCTATTGAGACTGGACCAGTGTGTAAAATTTCAGAGTCAAAATCGGACACCGGGATGTGGGTCAAATTTAACTTACAAGATTCCACCTTCACATATATACAAAACAAGTAAGTTAATTAGCTACAACAAACAAAACGCTTATTATTTAAAATTTCATACTTAACGGTCAACTACTAAAGTAAAGTAAGTAGCGGCCTGTTACTATCCCACTGCTGAGAATAGGCCACTTCTCTCCGTTTTTGGAGACAAGGATAGGTGATAAGACCTACCACGCTGCTCCAATGCAGATTGGTAGGTTACACATATCCCTAGAATTCTCTAGAGATATCCAGGTTTCCTCACGATGTTTTCCTTCACCGAGAAGAGTGTGATAAATTGCAATTATCAATTAGACACATAAGTATTAACAAAAAAACTCATTGGTGTCTACCCGGGTTTGAACCAGTGACTTTCTCGAAAGAGTAGCACGGTGTTACCGCTGGGATACCACAGCTTAACTCTTTCAATTAGGTACTACTGCATTGTCGATTACTAGCGCCCTTACCTTATTTATATTTTTTGGTTAATAAGTATTCTTAAATGTTTGTACAAAGTCTTTAATAGCCTTTTATTACCGTCGCTTTTGAGAAATTGCGCCGTTTTATAACCATTCAGTGCCCCCTGATAATGAATCGAAGGGATTTCTTTACGTGAAAAAAATGATAAATTGCTCGTCATTTTGATTAAGGAAACTACGATTAAAAGGGGAACAGAATTTTGTTTGTATAAAAATTTATGGAGAAAAATTACTTTTTAAGGCTCACGAGCTTACTGCGCTGTCTTTCTTTGTTTTGGGTTCTGTAAGATATGATCACTTTTTCAAAGTATTTTATTTTATTTACAACAAAAATGTACAAGTTATATCTATCTTAAATTACTTACACGCTAGAACTATACAAATCATGCCATCATCAAAGTATTATTTTATACACAAGAATTTTTATTTTAATTTTTATTTCATTATTTTAGGATACAAGAAGATCGGACTGGCTCGTTGGCGCAGGTTGACCCTGCCTTCAGCTTCGCGGATCGTGGGTTCGATTCCCTGTGAGGACTAAAATTTTCTAGCAATTCGTTGGTTCCTCGATTCTGGATGTATACATGTATTTAAGTATATATTTGAAATTATATAAGTATATTTTATATATAATATATAGAAACTGTATAATTATATAAGTATAATGCCGTGTGGTATCCGGCTGAGTAAAATACACCACTCTCATTTCTTACCGAGATGTCGTAAAAGGTGACTAAGGTAAGTGCCGTGAGGTATCCGGTTGAGTACAATAGACCACCCTCATTTCTTGCCGAGATATCGTGAAAGGCGACTAACGTAAGTTCATGTCAGGCAGGCGGCCACTCATAAAATACATAGCCAAAGCTTTTTATAATATGTTTAACATTTTATTTTTGTCAGGAAAACCCATTATGGGTCGTCACCGCCCGACGGGGACGAGCGGCGGGTATGTCGGACTCTCACCGACTAAAAACCTGACAGTGCTCCACCACGCTGCTGGTGGCGGGGACAGGGTACCGTTGTACACATTACCCCCATCCCCACTAGCAGCAACTCTGAACCTCAGAGTGCGCCAGCTCTGGGTCGGGGCCTCCCTAGACTAAGCCCTCACTCCGCTAGACGATGCATCGGAAGCACCAGATGCATCGACCGCCTCGGGGAACTAATTCAAGCGAGCGTCCGATGAACCCCGTTCGGACCGCTCGCAGGTCCCCGTTAGGGCGGCATGCGACGGACTTCGGCGAGTCGCCTGCGCCCCACTCGCCTTCGACGGATTGGATCCAAGGACTCGACTTCCCGGATCCACTCCACCGCCTCCTTCCGCGACATAACGTCCTCGCAGAAGGAGGCCATCGCTGCCCACGATTCCTCCCTGTCCGCCATGGCACGAACCACGGTGGGCAGGGAGAGATCGTGCCCCACCTGAGCCACAAGTTCCGCTCGCTGAACTACCCAAGCTGGGCAGTCTGTGAGCGTATGCAGCGCCGTATCAAACTCGGCGCCGCACTCGTGGCACTAACCGTCGCCTCGCGCCGGGCCACCCTCCACAGATACCTCCCGAAACAGCCATGTCCGGAAAGGATCTGGGTCAGGCGGTAGGTGAGGACCCCATGCCTCCTGGCGACCCAGTTCTGGAGAATAGGCTGAATGGCTGAAATCGTCCAGAATCCCGCACTGGGCGATTCCAACCACCGCCTCCATTGACGGAGGAGCTCTACCTGAGCTGCTCTCCGCCAATCCACATCTACCGCCGCAGAGTTTGCCCCCGATGAACGGGTTTCAACTCTGCGGCGGTAGGCCTGAGCAAACACCTTGGCCTCTAGATCCCATGGAAGGGACCCTGCCAAGGCGCAGGCCGCCTCGCCGGAGATAGTCCGGTAGCCCCGCACTAGCCTGACCGCCACAATCTTCTGCGCCCCGCGCAGCAGGGGCAGGGACTTGGCGGTCAGCCGCTCCGCCCATACGGGAGCGCCGTACAGGGCCATTGACCGAACCACTCCGGCGTAAAGGTGCCGGCAGCCTGCATTTGGCCCCCCCACATTCGGGAGGAGCCTGCTCAGGGCTCCGGCGGTCGCCTTTAATTTTAGGGCGAGCCGCCGGAAGTGGGCCTCGAACGTCCATCGGCTGTCGAGAATTAGTCCCAGGTACTGTAAAGTACCTGAGATTCCAACCGACGTCCCGCCCACCATCAACCGGGAACCCGCTGGGGGCGCCATCCGAGACTTGTGGAAACAAATAGCCTCGGATTTCTCCAACGCCACCCCCAAACCTAACCGACGAATCCGGGCCACGACATGAGCCGTGGCCGCGGTCGCCAGTATACGGACTTCCCGGTGAGTGCTTGCGCGGGCAGTCACGAGAGTATCGTCTGCGTAACAGAACAGACGTACGTATAATATGTTTAACATGTTGTAACATGTTGTAATAAATTATTATTTATTCATATCTTTTTATACATATATTTAGAAAAGAGAAACAAAAAGTAATAAAGCACATGTATAAAGGCGGACTTTGCACTAAAAGGGATCTCTTCCAGCCAATCTTTGAGTAATAGAAGGAAAAGGACAAGAATTGAAGAAGAAAGAGAGTACGGGCATATAGAGAAAAAGAAAAAGTTTATATAAATTTAACTATTAATAAGCATAAGCATATAAGCATGTTTCGTACACTGAAATATATATTACAAAGGCTTGTTCGTCTTCTAAAAGTACAATATATATTCCTCCTGCCCTTATCCCACTCTAAGTGAGGTCGGCACTACATGTTATAAACATGCTGTAACATGATTTGGCTGCGTTTTTAGGACCAGCCGCCTGCCTGACGTCAACTTACCTCACTCGTTATTTTAAGACACCTTGGTAAGAAGGAGGGTGGTCTATTCTACTCAACCGGAAACCACACGGCGGATCGACTTACCTTAGTCTTCTTACGACACCTCGGTAAGAAATAAGGGTGGTACTATTCTATTCAGCCGGATACCACACGGCGTAAACATATTTCATATATTAAAATACATATTTGTTAAAACATGCTTCAAAGGCTTGTTCATCTTTTAAAAGTACAATAATATAACTAAATCTTCTGCTCGTTAATGACTACATCCATTAGGCCATAAAAGATTCATCGCAGTATTTTTAATCTCCTGAAAAACCTAATACAATTACTTTAATACCGCGAACTTTCCTTTCAAAGGCTGTATTCCGATTTTACTTTGTTGTAAAAACGTTTTACAAGATACTTTTTGATATAATCACTTTGTAGCCGTGAAATTTTATTTAGATTGTATCTATACTAATATAATATCTGGGTGACCGGTAATTTTTTACAAAAGAAAACTTAAAAAAAAACAATTATTTAGTTGGGGATCGATCCTTGGCATTCACATTTCTCAAGTCTGCCCGTCACCCGAATAAGCTACGTCGACTTGACATTTCATGGCGATAATTCAATTCAATATAAATGTTAGTGTTTTTTAATGCCCAAAAACAGGGATAAAACAATTTTTTTTTTTACATTAAACCTAGCAAGATCAATTTTTCTCCCCCAAAACCTCCTACATGTTGAATTTCAGGAAAATCGTTGGAGCCGTTTCCGAGGGTCGGAAAAAATATATATATATATACAAGATTAACTCATTTAAATATAAAGATAAAGCTGAAGAGTTTGATTGTTTGATTGTTTAAACGCGCTATCTCGGGAACTACTGGACCGATTTGATAAATTCTTTCAGTGTAGGATAGTTAATTTATCGAGTAATGTATTAGGTAATGTGGTAGGTGTAGTAATGTATAATTACAAATTTGTTCCCCTCCTGGGACAATTTTGTAATACATCGGGAACTTTTAGAAAAAGTACTAAATAAAAGTCCGCAACAGCATTTGTCTAGCTTTTAAGGTTGACACACTTTAACCATTTTTATGGTTATCCTAAGACTATCCTAGACCTAGATTTTAATCTTTCCACGCGGACGGAGCCGCTGGCGATTGCTAGTAATTTATATTTGTTAATTAAAGCCGTGTGGTATCCGGCTGAGTAGAATAGACCACCCTCATTTCTTATCAAGGTGTTGTAAAAGGCGACTAAGGAAAGTTGACCCACCTTGTGGTATCCGGCTGAGTAGAATAGATCACCCTCATTTCTAACCGCGGTGTCGTAAAAGGCGACTAAAGTAAATTGAACCACCGTGTGGTATCAGGCTGAGTAGAATATACCGCCCCCATTTCTTACCGAGGTGTCGTAAAAGGCAATAAAGGAAAGTTGACCCACCTTGTGGTATCCGTCTGAGTAGAATAGACCACCCTCATTTCTTATTGAGGTGTTATAAAAGGAGACTAAGGTAAGTTGACAAAAACTAACGTACAGCGACGCTATTACTTCAAAAAGCGTGAAAGGATTGATATAAGCTTCAGCAATTTACAGAAATAATTTTTACCGACGTGTATTAACGTTGTGTGATCTAGCACCACATCTTATATAAATTAGTACTATAGTTTAATTTTATTGTTAGTGCCATAGCTTTTGCATTTGCAAAACAAGGTATTCCACGTTGATAGAGGAATAAAAGAGAGCCAATAGAACCCTATTGTCAGTAAAGCAAACTTTTCTACACGTGTCTTTCAACGCTCTAACAATTGGCGCGTTGTGAATTCTGACATGCCCAGTGGAGTCACAATCTATTGTGACATTAACGATAACAGAATGACAGCAGATGTCGTACAAATAGACAGCCTTAGGCAAAGATTACAGTGTACATAATGAAAGCCTTAGGCGCATTTTGCAGTAATAATGAATGAATATATTTTTTTAATATTTTACTAATTATCCATTTTCTGAATTTATTTGGTCGTCACTAACTATAAAAGTGTATGAGGACTAAAATTTTTTAGCAATTCGTTGGTTCCTCGATTCTGGATGTATTTAAATATATATTTGAAATTATATAAGTATAGTGCCGTGTGGTATCCGGCTGAGTAGAATACACCACTCTCATTTCTTACCGAGATGTTGTAAAAGGTGACTAAGGTAAGAGCCGTGAGGTATCCGGTTGAGTAAAATAGACCACCCTCTTTCTTACCGAGGAGTCGTAAAATACGACTAAGGTATGTTGACGTCAGGCAGGCGGCCGGTCGTAAAATACGTAGACAAATCATATGACAACATGTTTGTAACATGTTGTGCCGACCCCACTTAGAGTGGGATAAGGGCAGGAGGATGATGATGTCACTAACTATAAAAGTATATGGTCAGTGGTAATAAATCAACACCCTCGGTTGCCCGTTCTTTGTTTCTCTATTATGTATAACTTCATAGTCATTCACACTTCTGGCTAAGAGATAGAAGGTAAGGTAAAAATTCGAAATTGTAAACTTAGAGTATTGTCACATAAAAATAAATATATATTGCCTCCATTTAATAATGTTCACGTTAAATGGAATTATAAGTATATTGTTGTAAAAATCTTAAATGAATATCCAATTGCGTTACAAGATAAATCTTTAAAAAAGAATGTATTTATTAATAAGATATTTGCTTAAAACTATGTTATAAACCATATTGTTTTGATTGTATTGGTTGTATGAATTTAAAGGTGTACAAGAGTTTTTATACAAACACTGTTTCTATTTAAACTCTTGTTAACTTGCATGTTAACTTAATAAGTTTAAATAGCCAATTGAAAATAATTAATAATTAAACCCGGGTTCGAATCCCACGTGTCATCAGCGCCTTCTTTCTTGTTATTTTTAAATATTTTTTTATGTATTTAAAAAAATTATCGAGTATGGCCCAGGTACTGAAATATAAAAGAAAATAAAGAAATATAAAAGATTGCATGAAGTCGAAACATAGTTAGTATGTATCTAAGTGGTTTTTCTTTAAACTTACACGTTTGTTGGATAGTTCTTTGCAATTTTGCATAAATTTTAAACTTTATAAAGTAACTTAGATATCGCGAACATGGTGAACCTCCGGGTGACACGCTTTGTAATTTCTTCCATGCAAAGTAGGGCATTCCGGGGCAATTTTCTTTTCAAATTTTCCCAGCCTTTATTATATGGAACGTTAGCGAATATTAATTAATTTTGTTTTTAACATTTTCTAATATTTTTCGTGCTGTTTTTGTATTCTGTCTTTAAGGATCACCAGGCTATCACAGCAGCATCATTTATAATGAGAATATTAGGAGAAAAGTGTAAAAAAGCTCTTGTATTGACAAGGAATGTTTTTCTAGGTGTTTTTTTTCCTTTTAGACAATTTGTCTAGCCCACGCCGTGTGGTATCCAGCTGAATAGAATAGTACCACCCTCATTTCTTACTGAGGTGTTGTAGACGGCGACTAAGGTAATTTGGCCTGCCGTGCGGTATCCGGTTGAGAATAATAGATCACTCTCATTTCTTACCAAGGTTTCGTAAAAAGGGACAAGGTAAGTTAACGTTAACGTTGAACCGACCCTACTTAGAGTGGGCAGGAAAATGATGATGGAGAATATTTTTGAAACTTTTCTGTTATACCTGTGGATATTCTGTATTGAAGGATCACCAGGCCAGCGCAGCAGTATCACTGAGGTTTAGGAAAGAAGAGAATTATAAGAAGCTCAAATTGTCTTAAAGGAGGTGATTTTCATTTCAACGTCTTGGTAAGAAATGAGGTTAGTCTACTTTACTTAGCGGATAGCCCACGGCGGATGAGTGTATGAAATATACAAGCTTATTATTGGTCTCAATTAACGTTATAGGATATTTCTAACTGAATCAGATTAGAAGGTTTCATCAACACAACTGTGGGCGTGTGATCTTTGAAAGGTCCTGTTCACACGTTTTCTAAAAACAGCCCACTATATTGGCAAGCCAGATAATTTTACCTCAGTGACTCATAATAATAAATCTTATTAACATCACGCCAATCGGCGAGACAAAGTGATTTCGAGGCGTTCACGGGTTCAAAACACCGAGCAACGAACGATAAAATCATAAGAGATGAACTCATCTTTAATCTTTAAATGAGCTTATTTATTTATTTATTTCTTTTTATACATATATTTAGAAAAGAGAAAGAAAAAGTTAAATAGCACATGTACAAAGGCAGACTTATCCCTAAAAGGGATCTCTGCCAGTCAACCTTTGAGTAACAGAAGGGAAAAGGGCAAGAATTGAAGAAGAAAGAGAATACGGGTAATATAGAGAAAAAGAAAAAGTTTATATAAATGTAACTATTTAATCTATTAATTAATTCTGGTAAAATAAATAGATGGAAGATGCTTCTAATATATCTTTAATATTTAAATGAGTTAATCTTGTATGTTTATACATATATTTTCAGAATCTCGGAAACGGCTCCAACTATTGTTCTGAAAATCAGCATGTAGGGAGTTTTGGGGGACAAAAATCGATCTAGATAAGTTTTATTAAAAAAAAATCGTTTTATCCCTGTTATTGGGCATTGAAAAACTGCTATAATAATATAAGAAAACAAAGGTAAATTACGCTGTCAGTTGCAGAGTAATAATAGCTCGATTTGGAACGAGCGTTAAAGAAGTGAAATACCCAGTATCAGCACTCTTTTTAAAAGCATTTTTATGTAAAAAAAAATACCAAACTTGCTTCCTATACTTAGCATTACATATATTCTGTTAACAAACGTTGATTATAGCATAATAATGTCATAACTTCTGTACTGAGGATACTAAAAAAAAGGTCTAAGCAGAAACAGATATTAATCCAGAATAACTTTGCAATTTACGCGGTCATAAAAATTAATAAGTACATCAACTATAATTTTTACGATCTAGCTACCCCGTAAATCGGGAACTTGCTTCGTGAGCGCTTTAATTTATATAATTCGTGCTATAGAAATACTTTGGACTATGAAATGCATTACATTGAAATCAAATTATGACGATCGGGCAATTAGCAGTGCTTTTATTTTATAGAGGTTTGTTTTAATAATTTTAGCTGTGACTTCACCCGCGTGGAAATTATGTCACAAAAGACACAAAAGTAGTAATTCTGTGTTAACCATACGACAAAATTAATAATAAAATTATTTTGCTATAGTCTGCGATAAAGTAAAATAGAAAATATATATAATGCTTAATTTAGTGTGGACTATCCGTTTTCAAGCCTGATACATGCTGGATTCATAAAAACACATGCACTGCTCGACACCGATAACAACAATATACGCTTGTATATACTACACACATTCACCACCACAATCTCAACAATTGTATCGATTATAGCAAAATAATATTCTCATTAATCGTTCAAAATTAAAAAAATCGTTTTAGAAATAGATAATGCTATTCTGAACTTAATTGTATAGATTTTTCCAGCAGCTTATATCGAAATAATGTTCTCGTTAATTGTGCTGGAGCAATCCGTTTTAAATCGAACAAAGCTTGTCGACAGCTGATATTTATAGCTACTGTTTCAAACAATACACATAGCTGGAGCTGAAAACGCCCAGAACGAGCTAAAACACCCGATTTCAGGATGTCTCAGTGCTCAGTAACATATTTACAGCGGATCGCGATCAGTTTAATAATTCACAGAATCGAAATCCGGCATGGTGCTATTCTTAATGCGTGCGATAACATTTATCACTCAACCGATATATTTACAACTTTGTCATTGACTTTGTCATATTTGACTGGCCCGTTGGAGCAGTGGGTAGTGACCCTGCCTTCAGCTCTGCGGGTCGCGGGTTCGATCCCCGCCGAGGGCCAACATTTTCTATAAATGAATTTGTTGGTCTTTGAGCCTGGGTGTATATTTGTATTTAAGTATGTATTTAAAAAATATATATGTATATATTCACCAGTTGTCTGTTACTCATAACACAAGTATTAAGTTACTTACTTTGGGGACGGACGACCGTGTGTGTAAGTGTCCCATATATTTATTTATATATTTATTTATTTATTCATCATCATTCTCCTGCCCTTATCTCCAAGTTGGGTTTGTGCTTTGTTAAATGATTTGGCTAGGTATTTTTCGACCGGCCTAGCGAGCCACCTTTTTTTTTATGTCAGGAAAACCCATTATGGGTCGTCACCGCCCGACGGGGACGAGCGGCGGGTATGTCGGACTCGCACCGACTAAAAACCTGACAGTGCTCTACCACGCTGCTGGTGGCGGGGACAGGGTACCGTTGTACACATTGCCCCCCATCCCCGCCAGCAGCGGCTCTGTATCCCAAAGGGCGCCAGCTCCGGGTCGGGGCCTCTCTAAACAGTGGCCCCTCCCTCCGCTAATCGATGCATCGGGAGCACCAGATGCATCGACCACCTCGGGGACCTAACTCCAGCGAGCGTCCGATAAGCCCCGTTCGGATCTCTCGGAGGTCCCCGTTAGGTCGACATGCGACGGACTTCGGCGATTCGCCTGCGCCCCACTCGCCTGCGGCGGATCAGATCCAAGGATCCTAGCGAGCCACCTAGCCAGACTAAGACAACCAAGCCAGCCAAGCGAGTCGCAACATCATCTCTTATCCCACTTTAAGTGGGGTCGGCACGGAATGTTATAAACATATTGTCACATGATTTGGCTACGTATATTAAGACCGGCCGCCTGCCTGACGTCAAATTTCCTTAGTCGTATTTGACGACAATGACAGTACACCATTATTTGTTGTCTGATACAGTAAATGTCGTTATTCGTATATATATTCGTTATAAAAGTCGTTATTCTGAAATTTAAATAATTACCGTTAAACTAACTGAACCCGCTGTTCGTTTGTATGAACTCAAGTGTTAAAATATCCTCAATTATATAATACGTATATTTTCTTGTTCTGGAAGAAAAAATGGCATTTTATGATCCTAGATGTGGGCTCAGTATATTATCTAAAATTCGAAATTAATTAGTTACATTAGTTTACTGTATATTCTGGATATATTGTATGAAATGGTTCTAAAAAGTTACTTCTATAGTGTTCTATTTTGCTACCGTTGGCCGGGACAGAGCGAAGATTAGAATAATTGCAATACTACATAAGATATTAGCTGTGCCAGCATGTTGTGAGGTAACCGGAGATAGAGATGTCTAGAGATGTTTATCTTTTAAGGTTAACCCACTTTAACCATTTTAATGGTTATCAAAAGACTATATTACGGTTTTAATCTTTCCACGCGGGCGGAGCCGCTGGCGTTTGCTAGTTCAAAACAAATCAGTTCGGTCCAGTATTTCGTTTCAGTTAACAGTTTGCTAACATTCAATAAATTATTGAACGTAATTTAATACGATGGTAATTGACAGAAGATTCTGACCGGGTCGCATAAATCTGACCTTATCTTAGAAATATCGTTCGGGTAACGTACTAAATTGTCTGGGCCCTTGTTGCGAGGGAAGAGGTCGATAAACATACGAACGGTTTGGTAATAGACCCGGGAGCGGGTTTAAATTTTGATATACATTTATTGAGAGCGTTATACTAGGATTCTCGGAGACATGTATTAGAACTATTGAAATTATTTATGATGTGCTAAATCTTTTACCGCAAGGTGTTATTATGTCAAATGAGTTAATCGTGTATATATATATATTCCGAATCTTGGAAACGGCTCCAACGATTTTCCTGAAATTCAACATGTGGGAGGTTATGAGGGAGAAAAATTGATCTTGCTTGGTTTTATGTAAAAAAAAATTGTTTTATCCCTGTTTTTGGGCATTAAAAAACACTAACATTTATATAATTGAATTTTCGCCATTAACTGTCAAGTCAACGTAGCTTATTCGGGTGACGGGCAGACTTGAGAAATGTGAATGCCAAGGATCGATCCCCAACTAAATAATTGTTTTTCTTTTAAGTTTTTTTTTTGTGAAAAAAATTACCAAGCAAGGCTCGGTCACCCAGATATTTATGTTTTAAGTGAGAATTTCTATTACAATTGAATCAAAGTGTAAAATAAATTAGTAGTTATATTCCATCATTGAGAAACAGAGCTTTAAACACTTTAAAGTCTAGAAATTTCGAAGATATATCCTTTGTTCGAGAACGGGTTATTATTTCCTATAGGAACTCCATAAGTACTTACTCCATGCGAATCTGCATAATATTCTCATAATACTGGCGAGACTAAATTATTTTCTGTGTAACTCGACTTCCGGTGTAGACTGCTTGTAATTTGCCCTGATTTAAAGGCAGCCCAGATATGAGAGAGATAATAAACTGTTAGTAGAAGTATGTAAGATTCCACCTTCACGTATATAAACCTAGTACCTTGGTGACCGAGGTAATTATTAAAATGACGTAAAAAAAATTGAAAATAAAAATTAAAAATAATAATGGGGCTCGATCCTATGTACTTTCACCTCTCTAGACCACCCGTTCCCCAAATGAACCACGGTGTCTTTACGTTTGACAGCAAAAAATTGTGATTGTATTCCACGTAAATTTAAAAAATTATAGAGCCCGAAAACAGGAATAAAACGACATGTTTTAAAAATAAACCTTATCTAGATCGATTTTTCTCCCCCAAAATCCCCTACATGCTGAATTTCAAGAATTATCAAATCGTTGGAGCCGTTTCCGAGATTCTGAAAATATATAAATATACATACTAGATTAACTCATTTAAATATAAAAGATATGTATATACACGTCAACTTAAATAAAAGCTTTAAAAATTGATGATGTATATGATAGACGAAGTAGTAGGTTTGGGTCAAAGATTCTTTTAAAAAGCTTCGCAATTAATTTTAGCTTTGCCATTACAACAGTTTAAAAAGAGGCTGATACAGAAAGGCTACTATACTATTGAGGATTACTTAGATGATAAGAATGTATGGATATAGCTACTCTTCGCGCCTATACAAGACAGTAATGAATAAATAGAACTAGTAATAAGAATTATGTTTTGAAAAGTTACTTGTAAGCTCTTCTCAGTAGGTACAGCTTTACAAACTAGCAGTAGAGTTGACGATTGAAATCAATTATTTACAGGTTTACTTAATTAAAGAATATTTTGAATTTGAATTCGTTTTTTTTTTATGGAATAGGATGGCAAACGAGCATGCGGTGCACCTCAAGTAATCACCGCCGCCCACGACCTCTCGCAGAGCGAGGGTGTTGCTGTCCTTTAAAAAAGTAGAAAATACGCTTTTTGAAGGTACTTATATCGTACCGATCCGGGAACACCAAAGGGAGATCGTTCCATAAAATGGTGGTGCGTGGAAAGAAATTATTTGAAAACCGTACTGTGGTGGATCGCCACGCATCCAGATGGTGAGGATGATATTTTAATCTGTGACGTACAGTACGGTTATGGAATTTAGCGGCAGGAATCAGGTCATGCAGTTCAATGGAACACTCTCCGTGAAAGATGGGGTAGAAAACGCACAGTGAAGACACGTTTCTACGCATCGCTAAAGAGTCCAGCTGTTTGCTAATCACCTTATCCCCAATAATACGAGCTGCTCTGCGCTGTATGCGATCAAATGGCTTAAGTTGGTACTGGGGTGCACCAGCCCAGAGATGAGAACAGTACTCCATGTGAGGCCGGACTTGTGCTTTATACAGCGCAAGTCTATGGGCCGGCTTGAAGTATTGTCTCGCTCTATTGATAACATCCAATTTTTTAGAAGCCAACTTACCCTTCCTTTCCAAGTGATCGCGATACTTGCAACTATTGGAGATGTCGAGTCCCAGTATTTCGATGCTACTCGAGACACCTAAAAGAGTATTCGCGAAAGACGGTGACGCGACAAACGGCGATGTTTTAGCAGTTAACGCGCAAACTTGTGTCTTCTGGGGGTTAAATTGTACTAAATTTAGTTAACCCCAGTCGGAGATCTTCCGTAAGGTGGCTTCAACAGAAAACACAAGATTTTCCCGGCACTCGTCGACCTTTTTCCAAGAAAGGCTTGCGCTACCGGTGTATGTGGCATCCACTGTACTGTCATCTGCATAGCAGTGAATATTAGCATCATCTGACATGTCATTGATATGCAGAAGAAACAGTGTAGGGGATAGCACGCAACCTTGGGGAATCCCAGCATTCACTGGCTTAAGATTCGAGCAGAATCCGTCGACAACGACATGTATGCTACGTCCAGTGAGAAAACTGGAGATCCAAAAGCGCAGACTTTCTGGAAGCCCATAGGAAGGTTGCTTCGAAAGAATTGCCCTATGCCATACACGATCGATTCGTACCACATTCTTCTAAAATAAACATTGAGACAGACAGACTTACGCATTTATAAAATATATTAGTATGAATAAATTTACTGATTCAATCAACAAGCGTGAACAATAATCAACTGCTCTATCTTTAAACTACAATGTTAAAAATTCCTTAACATCACGCAAGTTTCACCTTTATCACAGGGCACTACATTTCAAAATTGTCTGATATATATTTAACTAAGTATCACAAAAGTTAAAGACGTAGTAAATAAAACTTTGTTCCAAAATAAACTTTGTGTGATAAACAAAAGGTTGGTTTTAGAATGAGATGGTGGTTAACAAAGTAGGCAGTTTTATACATTGTTGTTAATTTTCCCTCCTTTAACTGTATTTAACTGATCACTGTTTGGACATGGTTCTCCTGAATGTGTCATTAACAGACGTAAATTCAAATTGTAATTTGTACGAAACATTGTGTGGAATGTAGTGGTCATAACCGATTACAAGTCAAGTTCAAAAAAGCAACAAAAAGGACTGGATTAGTATGTAAAATTTTAGCTCAATCGGACACCGGAAGTGGGTCTAATTTAACTTGCAAGATTCTTGCCTTTATCAAACTCTAAGCAGGGTTGTCACGACATGTTTTAAACACGTTGTCACATCATTTAGCTTTGTATTTTACGACCGGCCGCCTACCTAACATCAACTTAATTTATTCGTATTTTAAGATACGTCGGTAAGAAAGAGGTTTGTCTATACTACTCAACCGGATACCACACGGAGGATCACTTACCTTAGTCGCCTTTTACGACACCTTTGTAAGAAATGAGGGTTGTCTATTCATTCATAACAGGAAAACCAAATAAAAGATAATAATTTAACATTTAAATTGTCTTCAAAGAAGTTGCTAGCTTAGCTAGATATAGAAAAAATCCATTCTATACGTAAGTCATTTGTAGCTCTTTGACCTTGTATATTTGACAAATAACCTTTTCAACAATAGACTGACCTTTCCGTCTATACTAGAGAACCGGAGAATAAAGGACTTCGCACATTATAGAATTAACTGCGCGGCTATATATAAGTAAATAATGCGTGTTGTTCAAAAGTAATAATAGATTGATTTAATTATAATCGGCGATTTTCAATAGAATTTTTATAAGTGTGGGAAGTACATTATACATACAGGATTAGTAAGCAAGAATAACCGAAACATTATAAAAGAATTGCTCTACGACAAAATCGCAAAGCAACGCATCACCCAAACAAGCAGATTTATTATACATACAACCTCGATAATTTAAAGCACTCCTCCAATACCTCTATAACTTAAAATACGCCACCTTTATAACTTAAATCAATGAAATTATTGAATTTTGATGTTGAACTCCAATAAATATTACGACGCACTCTTAGATAATGTAACTTACTTAAATTATCTCCCAATTCCAGTAATTTTGAATGGAACGTGTAAAATAAAAAAAATCTGAATTTATTACTGGCGCGTGTTCACCTATAGTTTCTAAGAAATACTTTAAAACTATACTTTAAGCGGCGTTTAAAATGACATTTCTGCCTTGTTACATTTTAGCTTCAAAAATTTATCATTGAATATCGAATCGCTATATAAAATGTATCTTTAATATTTAAATAAGATAATCTTGTACATATATATTTTTCTGAATTTTGGAGTCAGCTCCAAAGCTTTTCATGAAATTCAGCATGTAGGGGGTTATGAGAAGGAAAATCGTTATCCCTGTGTCCAAAGTCATGAAATCTTATTTAAGTAACGGGCGGTCTTAAATTCAGAATATCAGGATCGATTCCAAGTAACATAATATTTTTTTAATTGAATTTTTTTATATATAAAAAAATTACCTCGGTCACCCAAGTGCTATATTTTATTCGGCTTACATGTATAATAGTTATACATAGTAATGTAAATGTATGTATAAAGTGTCTAAATAACTATCAATATAAACAGCATGAGACAATAAAATGATTAATAAATTCTATCGAATATTTTGTATTGTAAACTTCGCCACAACCTCACAGTTTTCATTAACGGAGACATCCTAAAACACCCAACACTACCCTGAATAAATAAATATAAAATTTAATTCTCTGTTAACTGGACAAAGAGTTGTTTGTACAGAAATAGATTTTCGATAACTTAAAATATAGACGCCTCCATAATTGATATGGCGAAAGGTAAACTTTGATATTAAAATCATATATTTAGGAATATTTAAACCTCCATAATTAATACGACACCGATAAGTTTACTTTAATATTGGACTATGGATTTAGAAAATCAATTTATAATAAGGCTTCATATCTACTTTAGGAGAACCTAATACTTTATGGTGCCCAAATTATATACTATTAAATAGTTTTAACAATGAATACGTGTAGTTTCACAGAGAAAATTATTATAAAATTTAGGTGGTGAAAGTGTCTTGAAATATTATCTTGATGCGTTAAATAAATCCACTGTCTTGCACACAGCAAGTTAAAAACGTTTTTGTTATTTAAATAATTTATTTTAAGTTATGTAGGCTGATTGTTCTAAATGCGTGATAGTTACTTTTTAATTTCATTAAAATAAGTATTATATTTAGAGATATACGAGAAAATACTGACATCATTAGTGGCAATAAAGTCAGCCAAAGGTATATATTATTTATATCACAGTTAGTGTTCGTCAGTAGTTTAGTTCAGTAGTTATTCGTCTTTTTACTAGATGTAAGGTTCCAAATATATATATTATCGCAAGTACTCAAAAATCTTTTTTGTTTCTAAATTTCTTTAGTGGAGAGATACCTTTGGAAACGGGGCTTGTCCTAAACTGTGTATGTCTATCCAAATTAATTTTTCTGTGGCCTTCTTAGTTAAAAGTAAGGAATAGTCATAGTAGAATGCTTCAAAAATATTTAGGCTTTAACTAATATTTTTGCTTAAGAATATTGATTGACTGGTTGATAATGTAACTCGGACATGTATTTACGTGACGCAATATGATTGAAAAAGCAACGACAACTCAAGTGTAAACTAATAATGTTTTTAAATTTTTGATAAGAGAAACTGCCGCGCAAATAGTCTCTGTAAAAAATATATTCCAAACGTGGAGTAAATTTAAAGTGGTTTCAGTACATTTCAAAAAAGCACTCAAGTTCGAATCGCGCGATCAATGCAATGCAGTGTGAAAACGTCTTAATTTGGGGATCTCATACTTTATAGTAGACATCCTTTATAAAGTTGCTTCTGTAAATTTGTAGTTAAATTATTTAATTTATCTGAGTTTACTTAAGTACTCTAAATTTGTTAAGAATAACAATTTTTACATATATTTTATATGTTAATCTGTGTCGTATGGTATCAGCCTGCGTACCACATTCATTTCATACCGAGGTGTCGTAAAAGGCGACTAAGGTAAGTCGACCCTCCGTGTGATATTCGGCTGAGTATAATAGAGCCCCCTCTTATTTCTTACCGAGGTATCGTAAAAGGGGATTAAGATAAGTTGACCTGCCGTGTGGTATCCGGTTGAGTAGAATAGACAACCCTCACTCCAATACTTTACTTTTTTACTTTAGGATGACATTGAAAAGCGTCTCCTATTATCCCATCACGCGACAGCATTCTATGAAAACGAAGTTGCGGATAAAAGCTAGTGTTATATAAATGTAAAGGAATTACAAACCGTTTCATATAAAAGCCGCGGTAATGGCTTTTAAAATCCCGAGATACATTTAAAACTAATGTTATACAGGGTTTTCTTTACAAAAAGCCTCTATTCAGAAACGCCGGTAAAATATTTTTCTACTTGACGCCCGTATTCAATGGACTTTATTTTCAAAAAATGGTTTTTTAAACCCTTATATTTATTTAGGATGAGTGCCATAAATCATGGTCTTACAGATTTTTCATTTAGGTGAAGGTTAAGTGAATTAAATTTCAAGCTATTCTACACGATTCTTTTGAATTTTTGGTGCTGTATTATTATGTTAATAAGCTACTAGTGTTGTTTTTAAGTACATTTTTTTTAAATTTATAACTGGACAAGAAATTATATTCACTATTACTAGAATATTATTATACTGGAATAATTCGTTTTTTGGAATTAATATAAACTTTTAAACCAGTGTTTTATTATTTTTGAATGCCCAAAATGATATTTACTCTTATTTATTTTACTCTTATTTTAACAGTTAAAAATGCTTCGATCGCCATCAAACTTTACAGCAACATCCGCTGGGTCCTATTTAAGAATGTCTGAAAATTTCATCAAAATCGTTTTAGCCGTTAAGGAGCCTGTCAAGGAAATACAAACTTTTATATATAGGATACGAAGATTAATGCTGTGTGATATCCGGCTGAGTAGAATACACCAAGCTCATATATTATCCAGTCGGATAAGGCTAAAGTAAGGTGACGTCAGGCAGGCGGCTGGTCTACTAGCTAAGAAACTAGCCAAAATGACGATGATAGCATACATGAAAGTACTCCGACTAAGAAAAAATTTAATATTAGAAATTATTAGTATAAATGACCTGAAACACAAAGGTTGTAGTTCGACACAGTCATATATAGTAAAAACATGGTCCAAGTTACTTCTATTACGTTAATCTTTATGAACATTTACATGGAATACACAAAAACCAAAGCTCAGGGTAAGTTTAAAATGAACTAAGTTAATTTTGAATATACCAAAGTAGGGAATTACGATGGGCCCCATATTGGACCAAGTTTGCACCGTAACTTCTCAAGCTTGGTCCGAAGTTGCACACCCACGTTGGCCCAACCTTGCTTAAAGTCTTGGATGACAACTAAGGCCAAGGCTTATTCTGGGATAAGGCAAGAAGCGTTGGCCCAATATTGAATTATAGGTTGGATCAAGGCCCAAGGCCGAGCTTTAGCTTGGACCAATGCTGACAATGACTGTTAACCCACTTCTGAACGCTTGGGCCAGCGTTACTTATAAAAGTTGACCGAATACTTAAGTACACATTTAATACGAGTATACCCGTAAGTGTATTAACCAAAAGCCCTGCAAGGCTAACGTATTAATAAATACACCTAGAACATTATGAACAGTTGAACAATTTTAATAAAGCTAGCTCTACCCATCGCAATATCATCCGTTTTATATTAATAACCCTCACGTTCTCAACTTTAATTTACATAACAGCGGCACGTGCACGTATAAATTATATCTACGTGCTGCGTTTGCTTTATTAATTATTATTGATAATTATAAAACAAGAGATAATGTTGAGAACAGCTGTTGTACATTTAAACTGTACACAAAATCCAAACGAACTTACGAAAAATATGACCATTGTTACCTTAATCATTATCCTCCTGCCCTTATCCCACTCGTAAGTGGTCGGCACAACATGTTATAAACGTGCTGTCACATGATTTGCCGACGTTAGGCCGCCTGCCTAACGTCGACTTACATCAGTCGTATTTTATGACACCTCGGTAAGAAAGAGTGTGGTCTATTCTACTAAATCGGATACCACACGGTGGGTCAACTTACCTTAGTCGCCTTTTACGACACCTCGGTAAGAAATGAGGTTGGTCTATTCTACTCAGCCGGATACCACACGGCGGGTCGACTTACCTTAGTCGCCTTTTACGACACCTCGGTAAGAAATGAGGATGGTACTATTCTATTCAGCCGGATACCACACGGCGTACCATTGTTACCTTAATATAAACAACAATTAATTAGGAAATACTTAATTTACCCCCATATACAGCAAAGACATATCGCTGGTAACATTGCAGCAGAGTAGTTTCACGTGTAATCAATCAATCGAATTGTATATATTTTTAAAGAGTATCCACCGAGTTTCTTGCTAGTTCTTCTTGGTTAGAACAAACTTTCAAAAATAGCAGTACCTGGTTACCCAAGCTTTGCTCGGTGTATTTTTAGAAGATATAAAACTTGAAAAAAAAGGAACAAAAATAAACATTTTTTTTTAAATGAAACCTAGCTAGATTGATTTATCAAATGATTCATATTTCAGTATAAAAAATCAAGTTTTATATTTCGGAGAACATAAAAAAATAATAAGCCCATCTGTCTTTCATATTTCAAAAATTTTTGCTGCGTCGCCAAGGTCTTACAAGTTAATAGTGTTGCCAGTAAATAAAATTAAATTTTGCACTACATAAATTTAATCCTAGCATGAATTTTAAATAAAAACATGTAATAAAAATATTACATGTTTTTATCCAAGATATACTAATATAAGGCAAAGAAAGATTAATGATAGAACAAACAGAAGTACCGCGTTAAGGGTACTTAAAATAACCTAACCGCGACTCGGGTGTAAGCGAGGATTTAGGATTTACTGAATAAATAGGTGTCTGACTTAGAGAAGAATGAATAGCAATACGTCAGGCGAGAGACGCGATTGAGCGCTTTGCGATAAAATGTAGGGGTGGATGCAGAATTTTCTTTTTTGTCGATATATTGGAAACGAAACAAATAGCTATACTTGTAAAAGGAGGGAAAAGATTCAGACCATTTTATTTCTTTCGTGTAGGATTCCTCTGTCTGATTATATAAAAATGATCAAATTTTATGAGAATACCGTATCCACAATGTTTATTGATAGTCTTTTCGGTAGACAAGAACTATCAACCCATCGCAGATGGATTTGTGATCATATTGTGGACTATCGCATCGATGGCACTATTTGGTATCTGTGCCTAACTTATTTAGCTTAGATCGTCACTAGAATCTCAACTGTTAATCCGTAATTATCACTACCAGCAGTTAAGGTTGGCTTTCTTGATGGATGCCCTATCCCTTTAATTTAATCATTATGATCCAACACGTAATTGTTAAAACTAACATATTCTTCAATAGTCATCAATGTGCAACCTAGAAGGATAAATCATCGTTCTATTATCAAAATTTCCTACAACAAGGATTATATAAACATTGCAGAAATAAACAATAACAAAAAAAAGACCAATTCATGATATCATCATAAACATACTCCTACTTCATACTAATATGTCTAACGAATAAAAAAAGTGAATGTTTCAAGACAAATAATAATTTCAATAATATTTTAGTCCGATTTCAGTATTGAAGCAAATGTCGATAAATTTCCCATCCCTGCAATATTCAGAGCAGAACGGACTAATTTTATTGGGTGGATTTAGAAGGCTATGATAATATACAGATAGGGACCTCCTTACTATTCCTTGCTTATTTTCTGCTTCAGGACTTTACGGATTCACTTAAAGTGATAAGAATTTGAGAAGACCACATTTTTCTGAATAAATTTATCGTTCCAGAGATCCTTTGATAAAATACAGTACTTTATTTTGTTTTCGGTGTTCATATTTGTGTATAAATAGAAAGTGGTTGTACTGAAGCTGTTGAATATATGAGCCATTTAGAATTCCTAAGTATAACCACATCGCGTGGAAAGCTCGTACTGGATTTAAGGTCTTGCTGAAATTAAGTATGCGGGTTTCTTTCATACTCATATTTGCACATATAAATAAGAGTGGAAAAAACATTATAACAACGGCTTCCTGAAGTTTGTGTTTTATAACGATAAAAAAATTTGTTGCAACTCAACTCTATGTTACACTATGTTGCAAAATCTAAAAGAAAAATATTTTTGCTTTCTACCTATTTCTCACCATTGAACTTTTGGTTTGAGCTTTCCTCTGGATTCCATTTTTTTTTATAATTTTCATTGGAACTTTGACTGTCAAATAGACAGACAAATGGATAATAAAGAGATTAAAAAATCTCCAACTCATTGCTAAGATTGAAGATACTGGGGTAAGGATGTATTTAAAGTTGACGATTTAATAAAAATAGATTTAAAAATCAATAAAAAAAAGATATTATAAGTTTCGTTAAAGCTCATGATGGGGATAGTTAGGATGAAGAAGGTAGGATAAACACTGTTATATCATAACAGTAAAATCTAATCCTGAGATAGGGAAATAGGTGAAATGATCCTAAATATAGACTAATTACCCGTCTGGCTTTGGCAGGTACCCTGTCTAAACAAAATAATAATAAGGTATGACACACTAAAAATATCTGAACAATCAGTTAAATAACAACTGTGCAATCAAACAAAGGTTGAACAATTCGGAAGCCGTTAAGCCAAACCGTCAGATCCAAATCTAAATGTAAGCGTCAATGGTTGGCCAATGCTAGCAGATGGGTTGATAGTTACGAACCTAGCAAAAAATATGGCAGCGATTTATTCGGAAAGAGACGTGAGTTCTAAACTGAAGCGAATTCATAAAGTTAATAACAAAAAGGCACTATTAAATTTACTTATGTAATAAATTTCCGAGCAGTTTTTGCAAAGTTAAGTCTTCGTAGTGGTGATAGCTTCTACATTTAATTAGCTTATTAGATAATGATTATTGGCACAAACGATTTGAACTACTACAACCACTAATTAAATTTGAGAGGGACTGGAGTGCCATATTATAATCGCGTTTTTTAAAGAATTACTTATACATCTATAATGTGGGTTGGTGGATTCCGTACATAATGGCACTGTATTTGAACAAATACTAAGAACTCAGTATCAGTATTTGTGAAAGAAGACTGACATGATACAAGACACCGAGTGTCCCACAAGGTAGTATTTTGGATTCATAAATATTAGCAGCTTAAAACTTTAGTACCCTTTGAATTTCGTCCTACCACATGTGGAAACAATTTCTATTTAATTTGCCTTTTTTATCTTACTGTCCTGTGATGTTCGCTTATCTTCTTTTAGAGCGTCGTAGTTATAATTTTTGTGAACATAAAATATACTATTTGGGATGAAATAATACTATCCGTTAGGAACTGAACTTTTTCCTAGCAGTTGATTCCAATCAGTCAGCTCGCTTCCGCTTATCACTTATATTTTCCCAAAACAAAGGAAGGGTTCCCTTCAATCTTGAGAGGTCGGACTCTATTTTATTTGATTACCTGTCACTTGTCAGGATTATAGTAAATGTTTTACAAACATTGGACCAAATCAGTTCACTTGATGGAGGTTAACGAGTGAATGAAGAGTGGGCGGTGATAAATGGATTTATAATTCTTGGGAATCTTCACAAATATTCTACTTTATCAATTAGCAATAAAGATTAAGGGCCATGGAGTCAAAGTGCAAAAAAAAAATATCCGTTTTAACACCTCGGTTAATTGCCTCTTCAGGTGACAAGAGGGCTGGCTCCTTTTTCGCACAAATAATCAGCTTAGCGATTCAGCGCGGAAACGCTGCCAGTATTCTTGGGACCATTCCACGTGGGCATGATTTGTATAGTCCTAGCGTGTAAGTAATTTAAGATAGATATAACTTTATAAAGATTTATATTGAAAGGCATATAAATTTAAACGTATTTCGTTAAACTGACGCCGTATGGTATCCGGCTGAATAAAATAGCCACCCTCGTTTCTCACCGAGGTGCCGTAAAAGGCAACTAAGGTTAGTTGATCCGCCGTGTGGTATCTCGCTGAGTAGAATAGCCACGCTCATTTCTTACCGAGGTTCACGTCAGGCAGATAGCCGGTCGTAAAACCACTAGACAAAACATGTAACAACATGCTTAAAACATATTGTGCCTCCCACTTAGAGTGGGATAAGGGCAGGATGATAATGATAAGAAACTCCAATGTAATATAGCAGATAATTATTTTCAAACAATATTATACACACAAAGAGCTTTGCCTTACCTCAAGAAAGCCCCCATCTATCAAACTCGCTATGAATTCATATTTTATTAGGGCTGAGCGGGTAGATGAATAATGTGGGTTGCTACTGGAATGCCCCGATTTCACCTGCGCCATAAATTTTATGCATCCCGACATTTTTACACTTGAAACGAAGGTCAAATCTGAATAACTTTGAGTATTCATCATACAAATATAAATCGTTTAGTAAAGTTATATAATTTGACAAAAGTAATAATAAAATTATTTTGCTATAACCCGCGATGAAGTAAAATAGAAAATATATATAATGCTAAATTTATAGTGGACAATCTGTTTTCATACCTGATACATGCAGGATTCATATAAACACATGCATAAACCTCCACCACCGCTACCACAATACAGAAGCACTATCCCAAGCTCAACAAACGTTTCGCCCCGCAACCGAAGCATCATCAGGAGATAGATTTCACGACCAAAATCGCAAAGTGGTCGTGTGTTTTTACGAATCCTGCATGTATCACGTATGAAAACGGTTTCCCATTCTACATTTAGAAGTATAAATTTTCTAGTTTACTTCAACGCGGATTACAGCAAAATAATTTTATTATTACTTTCGTATTATGGATCTCCGCAAACTAACGCCTAATTCTATAAATTATATAATTTGACTTTTCAAGGTCATTGACTTTAACTGCTGGAGTTTGAATAAATCCAAATTAAAAAAAATCCAACAAAGACAACGTTTAAAAATCTCCTTGTTGTAAAAGAAGCATTATTAGCTTACGTTATTAAGAAAGTGGTTTTGTAAAACGGAAATTATTACTTGTTATTTACTGTTGGACATTCTTTGGACACATGAGTATACGGCTGAGTAAAATACATAACCCTCATTTCTTACCGAGGTGTCATTAAAGGCGACTACGATAAGTTGACTTACCGTGTGTTATCCCGTTGAGTAGAATAGATTACCCTCTTTCTTACCGAGGTGTCGTAAAATACGACTAAGGTAAGTCGACGTCAGGCAGGCGGCCGCTCGTTAAATACGTTTAAGACAAATGTTTATAGCATGTTGTGCCGACCCCACTCAGAGTGGGATAAGGACAAGGGGATGATTATTCATTGATGGACACAAAGTAAAGAACGTTTACTAATGAAGTTTTTGGTGAAAATTCATTGAAAGATATTCATTGATACAAACGAAAAGTAAAATAGTAACTACCATTTACTTATAAGTCCTCAGTATTTACCTATGGACATAGACTGTTGGAAAATAATTTCTTAAGGAAAATGAACGTTGTACGAACGCTTAGCTTTTATTTCAACTAATTCATTGGTGGACGCTAAGTAATGGACACACGCCAAAGAATGTCTACTTATGAAATGTGAATTCTGGAAATATTGATTTTGACGCTACATTATCTGACTCTTGGGCCTTCTAGTTCTTTGTCTACCAATTTTGTTTCTTTTGTTGTAGTTATCATTACATAATGGAACTCTGGCTTCGCAACGTAAGGGAATGGACGGGGATCGCGAGCGCCGCTGAACTGTTCCGGCTAGCGAGAGATAGGGACAAATTTATGAAGCTGACTGCCAACCTTTGCTTGTCGGAGAGGCACTCGAAGAAGAAGAAGAATGGAACTCTGACATATATTTCTTTATTTGCGGAACTTGTTGCGTATTTCAATCAAGTTGAAACATCATCTTTACATAACAAAGCTAAAATTTATGTCTCCTTGACACGTACACGATTCGGATCAAATATTTTAAGCGCGTAAAGGACTCTTGGCGGAAGTACTTGCGCCAGCCCAATTAGTGAGATCAATTCTTAGAGTGGTGGTGGGCTGGTTTATTTAGTAAATATGATCTCAATTTTTAAAATATATAATATTAAATTCACTGGAAGACGCAGCATTGTTAGGTAGGCAATTAGCTATATTTTATTTTGGTGTATCTCTCTATCGCCTGATGATGCTTCGGTTACGAAAAAAACGATTGTTGATATTGTGATAGCTCCCCGCGAACCTTTTTAGGTCATCAGTCTACCTCTTAGGGGCCTACAGATGTAGCGTTTTCCGGTACGGGGTCGCCATTCCAACACTTTTAAACTCCAAAGCCCATCGGTTCTACGCACTCACGAGCTCATCGCATATTCGCAACACGCTGGGTTATGTCGGTAACTTTGGTTTTACTACGGATCTCCTCATTCCTGATTTAATAGTATAGAGAAACTCCAAGCAAACACGCATAGCTCTTTCCATCGCCCATTGAGTGACTCTGAGCTTTCTCATGAGTTCCATAGTCAGCGACCACGTTTCAGATCCGTTATTCACCACAGGCAACACGCACTGTTCGGAGACCTTGGTTTTCAGGCACTCAGGTGTTTATATTCAACGGTTTTGTGTTTGGTTCTAGGCAAAATGTACCCTGCCTATCTCCACTTCAGCTTCACGACACGCTGAGAATTATAGATCTACTAAGGATCTAATCATTCCTGATTTGATAAGTACAGAAACTCCAAGCTGAGCTCGTTCCATCGCCCACTGAGTGACTCACAGTTTTCTTATAAGGCCCATTGTTAGCGACCACTTTTCATATTCGTAAGTCATCGAGCAACGCGCACTGTTCGAACACCTAGGTCTTCAGGCACTGACGTGTTTGTATTCAATAAAATGTATTCAATCATTCAAATTTCCACTCAGACATCTAATACCTATATTTTAAAGCGAAACGCGTAACGCAAACAAAGGTGGAGCCTTTCACAATCAATACAACCCTTCGCCCTCTAATTGGTCACGTGGCCTGAAATGGTTTTTCGAGGGACCAGATTTCGGTGTGCGTGCTTTAGGCGCGTAGGGCATACTTTGAATAAAGTTCGACTGTAATTACTTTTGTTTTTGTATTTAATTACTTCTGTGCTAGTTTCGGCACGGACTTTTGTAGTGCCAACTGTGTTTTGAAAGTTGACGTTGAATTTTACTCGTTAATCTTATTTACTTCCACTTGTATTTCATATTTCTAAGAGCACTTATTTCTCTATTGTCTTTTACTTCATTGTAATAATAAATAATACATTAATATTTTTTTCATGTTTTCCTAGTTCTTTGAAGGAAATAATTAAAGAGTTCTAGGTATTTTTAGTTACAATAATAATAAAAGAAATATTAAGTAAATATTATGTTTTTGACGAGGTATGTAGAATATTGAGTCAACAATAATTATTCCAATTGTTGTATCGGTTAACGGTTTACTAGCGAAGAATCTCTACCAACATTTCAAGAGGCTCTCGCTTAGTTGTTGGTTCAAGGGCACGACACAGAAGGCAGTGTTTCTTGAGATGGCACGTATTGTGAAGAGGTGGTTCGCTCCGATTTTCTCTGAATTCTCTAGATTTTCTCAAAATTTACTGAACGAATTTTTGTACGATTTTACTATAAGGTAGTGCAATACTTTATGAAGGTTTAGGTTACTATAGTATATAAGGGTTTTGTGTAAATTGTATTAAAAAGGTCGCTAAAATGTAGCGTAACGTCGCTAAAAAGTAAAAAGTTGTAAAAAAACTTTTGGGAGCTTTTGTCGTGAACTAACAGAGATATACTAAAGTAATGTACTAGAAAATTGTAGATCTACAAGAATATTAACATACAGACCTGAACAGCATGGGTAACTAACAGTAATTACTCTTATGTTTGAAAGTATCGATTAAAAATATTACGTTATATTACGATACACTGGTGGTTAAACGCTGTGATGGCCTAGCGGTAACACCGTTCGACTCTTTCGAGAATGTCGCGGGTTCCAACCCGGGCAAACACCAATAAGTTTTTCTGTTAAAACTTATATGTATCTAATTGATAATTTTTATTCATCACACGCTTTTCGGTGAAGGAAAATATCGTGAGGAAACCTGCATATCTCTAGAGAATTTTGGAGATATGTGTAATCTACCAATCCGCATTGGAGCAGCGTGGTAGGTATTAGCTCCAATCCTTCTCTCCGAAAACGGAGGGAAGAGGCCTATTCTCAGCAGTGGGATAGTAATAGGCCGCTACTAACTTTCTTACACTGGTTTTCACGCGGGCAAAGCAGAACGCATAGCTAGTTCTGTAATTAAACGTTAGTACTGTATGGGACATGTGAAATCATTGTCAAAGCACTCTCAATACCTAACCTAAGCTTATGTTATATCTTCTTTAAAAAACTTTCATTAAAGAAAAAAATGTTGTGCGGTCCGCCAGCAAATATCATTACTAGACTTTCGCCTGGTAAAAATGTTGGTCACCCATGCCTTAATGGTTCCCAGTATGTATATATACATACACGAAATTTTAAATATCCTGTC
Source organism: Morpho achilles (assembly GCA_947086495.1). NCBI lineage: Eukaryota > Metazoa > Arthropoda > Insecta > Lepidoptera > Nymphalidae > Morpho > Morpho achilles. The sequence continues at coordinate 5,758,193 of CAMTZB010000012.1, read as the reverse complement.
AGTGTGTGTAACACACAATCAAAGCATGGTGTGGTAACAGAGCAGGGAGGTGAGAGTTCTCCAATTCTCGCTACTTATAGCCCCAGTAATTTGAAGGATTTTGTTGTGTGGAACATAACATGAACTCAAGCGTTAAATAACGCTTTATTTAAAATCAAATCAAATCAAAATAATCTTTATTCAAATATGCTCTTTCAAACTTTTGAATCGTCAAGGATCAATATGATTAAGTAAGCGACAACTGTTTCGGAATGTTGCTCTTACCGAGAGAGAAATTTTCAATTTTACATTGTTATACCGCAGTCTTGTATGAAGCTGAAAGGATTTTCAAATTCAGGCTTTTTATCATCGAAATCCTTTTAATATGTTATCTTATTTATTTTAATGAATTAACAAGGATTACGTGGCTTTCAAGAGGTTAAAACTATATGTCACGCTTTTTAACAAGCCATTAATATTCTAGGATTTAAATGGAACATACGTATGTGAAGATTCTGTTATCAAATCTATTTGATTATTTATTTATTAAAAAAAAAATGGAACTTTATATTTATTAATCATTACAGGATTAGAATTACCAAAAGCTTATAAATATTGGTGTAATGGATTAGCTATGAAAGTATAACCAACAGATTAACTTGCGCATATGTGTATGTGAATACACGCGTATGCCTTAACTTGTGCTGTAGAGTTTAGCACAGGCTCAAGCACGGGGTGCCAAAGTGGTCGGCCTCCTCGTGGCGCACCCTGGGCAAGCTTAGTCTTGGCGAACGGACCACTGAGGGGTGGCCAATCCAGTTGTCCCTCTGATTAGCAGATGGCAATCTGGACGGGCCGGGGACTTCGGGGGGGTTGGGGTGAAGTCCCTAATGAGCGACGGGTCCAGTTAGGCTTACTCTAAGTCTGGCTGGACATGGTTACAGCCACCGTCGGCGAAACCCGGAAGCCCAGCAATGGGAACGGGGACCTTCGGGTTGCGAGGAAGAAAACCTCTATAAAAAATTACCCGGTGGGGGCGGAAACGCCCACCAAGGCGTTGGGGCCCCTACTTGGGGCGCGATCTCTCCCTGTAGACCGTGACATAGCAAACACGGTGGGCAGGGAGCGATCGTGGGCAGCGATGGCCTCCTTTAGCTCTGCGGAGGGGGGCGGAGGGAGGCGGCGGAGCGGTTCCACGAACTGTTGTTCTGGATCCAATCTGCTGCTGGTGAGTCCAGGTGCTAGTGACTCGCCCAAGCCCATCGTCTGCCACCCTAACTGGGGACCTTCGGGTGTTCCGAACGGGGTACATCGGACACCTGGCTTACAGGTCCCCGAGGCGGTCGGTGCATCTGGTGCTCCCGATGCACCGGTTAGCGGAGGGGGGTTTCTCTTTCGAGGGGCCCCTACCTGGAGGTGTTTATTCTCTGGGATCAGAGCTGTCGGCGGGATGGGGGCAAAATGTACAATGATACCCTGTCCTTGCCATTGGCAGCGTGGTGGAGCACACAGGTCGTTTTAGTCGGTGCGAGTCCGACATAACCGCCGCCTGTCCCGTCGGGCGGCGGTACCCATAAGGGGTTTTTTCCTGTATAATAAAAAAAAAGGCTCAGGCACGCACTATATAGTATGACACTACACGTCCACTCATGCGTACGACTCTGATGCTACTGACGCGGTGTGCTTGAGGGAGTGTAAGTTTTCCATTGTACACTAGTATTTATTGTGTTTATTTATAAGTAGATATTATACGTTTATGTTTTATATATTAATATACAAGGTAACAATCACACATCTCAACCCAAATACACTGTTGTATCAATAATTTAAACACAATACTCATCTTTATGACTTAGACCACGTTACACGTTGAAAAGCGTATATTTATGTAGAGATTTTATTCGCAATTCAGACGGTGCTTTGATGACTGATTAGTTTGAGGTGAAAATGGGGGTCGGAACCTGAATTTTTTTTAGCTTTTGTTTGTATTTTCCTCATATAACATCATTATTGTATTCAATGTATTATGAGCTTGTTTTTGTAGAAGATTCCTGGATTTTTTTTATATATATGACGTATAAATTCCTTTAAAATGCATGTTATTGTATTGACTATTAAAATGTAAAATGTGTATTAATAAAAAATCTTCTCTAAGGTCGGATTTCAATTTAATAAATGTAGCTGCCTGACGGAGCTACATAAATAAATGGGAAAAAAACACACACGTGTGTCCGTCCACGGAATTAATCGAAAACACTCTATACAAGCACTACACACACTCACTACCACAAACTCTACGATGTTTCGCCCAGAAACCGAAGCATCATCGGGAAGATAGGCTCCACGAATAAAATCACAATCGGTTTAAGTTGCTTTTGAATCGTCAATTTAGCAGTAGAATTGACGATTCAAAAGCGTTTGTTTACAACTGCATTTAAAAGAAGATAAATTTTGAATTTTATTTTGAGTCCGAATCAGCCCAATTTACAGACTATTTATTTATTTATTTATTTATTTATTTTTATTATTACAAGTTATTTTTTTGATAACATAGAACATACTTAAAATTATAAACATATTTATCTAAACTATCTTTGGTTATCTTAGGTAGAATTACGCTGACCTCTGTACTAGTAACAACTGTATCACAGTAGGTCAGCCATCCTCGTCCACGGTGAACCAAATTAAACACTGTGCAAATTGTTGATGAAATGTGGGTAGACAAAAATCTTGATTACTCTTCAGTAAGTACGAGTGATATATCGAATTATATCTACCCACATTCCATTCGTACATTTCAATTCATTTAATTCATAACAGTATAGGCAAAAAATTTAGAATAAGTTAAATTTTAAACAATTATAAGTTAACAATTTTAGATACCACTATGAAATACTCTAAAATATAGTTGCTAAATAAGAAATGAAAAAGAAATTTATAAAATAATAAGTAAAAATAAAAAGTAATAAAAAATGTAAAAAAATGTAAAAAATTAAAAATGTGCAATAATATGTATATTTAATTGTATATACTGTATAAAGTTATGCTATATATATAAAAATAAAATAACTTTGTTTATTATTTGCATGTTATGTATGTTGAATACATACATAACATGCATGAGAGTAATCATCTGTGTGATATGAGTACATTTGTGACATGAGAGTGGGGCTGTATTTATGTATGCTTCTTGGGTTTTATATTATAGTCTTGAGAAGGTCTTCAGTTTGATTGTAAGTCAATGAAATTAAATGTTTAGTAATATGTTTTTTAAGAGTAACACTTGTATGTTTTGTTAACATTGCATTTTTATTTATTGTATTATAAATTTTGGGAGCAAGAAAATGTATGAATTTTTGTGCAAAAACAGTATTTAGTCGAGGGATATGATAAATTAGATCTTCTCTACGCCTATTCGTGTGGTCTGGTACTTTTTTATGTTGCATCATTAATATCTGTTTAATAAATAACTTTCGAACGGATAGCACCTGTGCCTCAGAATACACTAAGTGAGTAGGGTAAGTATAGATTTTAAATTTCATCACTTTAAGTATTGCACGCTGAGCTCTTTCGATAGTTAACAAAGTAGTTTTAGAAGTTCCTCCCCAAATTTTTATATTGTACATGATTATTGACTGGCATATTGCAAAATAAACATTAAATAAAAACTGATTTGTACAAATGTTTCTGAGTATTTTAAATATGTAGATAAATTTTCTTAACCGATTGCTTAGTTTGTTAATATGTTCCTTCCAATTAAGGTTCTGATCAATTATTATACCGAGGTATGATACTGAGTTTACCTGTTTGAGATGGTAACAATTACTGATTAATAATTCATTATATGACTTCGTTTTTATTGTTATAAAATCTTTTGGTGGTTGGGTTTTATTACGTATACTAAAAGTCATATAGCTTGTTTTTTCTAAATTGAGGGTGAGTAAATTATTATCCAACCAAGACATTACTGCTTCTAGTCCTGTATTGGCTAGATCATTTACTTCTTGCCAGGAGTTACCACTGAATAATAAAACAGTATCATCAGCAAACGTAATAACTTTACCCTTTGGAAGTTTCATATCACATAACCCATTTACGTATATCAAGAATAATGTTGGGCCAAGTATACTGCCTTGTGGCACTCCATACATAATTTGTTCCGGTTGGCTCATATAACTATCGATTTTTACGCATTGCTGTCTATTTGACAGATAGCTTTTTAATAATTGAAGTGGAAGACCACGAATTCCAATGAGCTCAAGTTTTTTGACTAATATAGGGATAGATACGGTATCGAAGGCTTTAGCCAAATCCAAATAAATTCCTAATGTTTTCTGACCTTTATCTAAATTTTTTACTACATACGATGTCAATTCCGTCGTTGCGTCCGATGTAGATTTGTTTTCCCTAAAACCAAACTGATTTTGCTAAAGAAGGTTATTAGATTCCAAGTAACATTTTAATCTGACATTGATTAATTTCTCTCATATCTTAGAGAGGACTGGCAATAGAGAAATTGGTCTGTAATTCGACAACTTGTTCATGTCCCCGGATTTATGAATCGGAATAACAATAGATTTTTTTAATGATTCAGGAAAAACACCTTCTTCAATACATTTATTAAATATGTTCATTATTGGCAGACTAAATATATTTGCTCCCTTTTTTATGATAGATGCAGGAATACCATCACAACCAGAACTTGTAGATTTTAGGTTTAGAATAATGTCTTTAATTTCGACTTCGTCTGTGGGCAATATTACAAATGAATTTAAAGGAACTTTACTATGTGAGGAAAATTGTTGATGAGTTAGTTCTACTTCATTTTTATGTAGTCTAGATAGTATGCGCTTTGCTAAATCACTACCGGTTTTAACAAAGTTATTATTTATATGATCCAGTGATGATATTGGTGAAGATTTTAATTGCAAAAGATTCGTAAATGATTTTTCTCTTTTATCTAAATTACAAGCTTGTTTTACTACATTCCATTTACCTTTTAAATCACTGGTATTATTTAATCTATTTTCAAAATAGTTATTTTTAAGTGTTTTAAGTAAATTATTACAAGTGTTGCGGTTAAAAAGTTAAAAGACGGTGGCCTGTATATTGCTATAATAGCCAGATCACAATCGATTGTTACTACCATACAATTAGCTTCATTATAAGTAATTTGTTCGGTTACAGTAGAATTCAACCCATCTTTCATATATATGATAAGACCATCATTTTGGTTCAGATATTTCTTTGTCGAATATGATATATAATTGCTTAGATTAGGTATGATGGTGTTCTCTGAGAGCCAACATTCACTTAGTATTATGAGATCATAAGATATGTCTAATCGTTTTAGTAAAATTAAAAGGTTATCAAAGTTACGTGTGATACTTCTGATATTTTGGGATAGAATACAAAAATTTGAATCGTTATGATTTATCAATGATTTACAATCTTCTTTAAAATCGACAATCGCAGCTTTACCGACATTAACATCAGTATCAATGTCGGAACATACAATAGATATATTAGCCATTATCTACAATTATTATTTTTTTGTTTTGAACGATGCTGCGATGCACTTCCAAGAAGACTGTGATACGACTGTTTATAAACCCATAAGCCCTATGTCTGTACTGTTTAAGTATTGTCTGAATAAAATATAAAGTGTTTGTTATAGATATAAGAATTTGGAAAAAATAATAAAAATATATACTCTTAAACATTAAACTTAACATAAAAACCGTATTAAAACTAACTAACTGAGATGCAAACAAGATTAGGTAAAAATGTATATGATAGATTCCTTTTAAAATGTAGGCATATACATCTAATACACGTATATAAAATAGTCATATAGTAATTACATCTGATTTAGAGAATTGAGCACTATGTACTCGATATTCATCATTCTCTTACCCTTATCCTACTCTAAGTGGGGTCGGCACAATATGTCCATTCTCCTCTATCATTCGTCAACTCTGGTGCCACTCCTTTAACATGCATATCATTTTTCACACAATCCATCCATCTTTTTTTCGACCTCTATGTATGACTATACTCTGTACTCGGCATTGCTGTAAAAATGGATACAAGTCGATTCACTCAATCATCGTTAAAGTCGAGTAAACTAATCAATTACTCAACCCAGTGTTTTCGAACGCCGGTAATCCATGCTGTAAATTGTTATTCTACAACCCATCCCTTAATCACGAGTAAAACAATCAGCGACGTGAGCGAAATAGAAAATTTTGAGTCAAGTTATTAACATAGAAATTACTGCCTGGTAATTATGATAATGATTTGTTAATGCCGGCAGTAGAATAGTACCACCCTCATTTCTTACTAAGATGTCGTAAAAGGCGACTAAGATAAGTTTACCCGCCGTGTGATATCCGATTGAGAAGAATGACCACACTCATTTCTTACTAAGGTTTCGTAAAAGGCGACCGAGGTAAGTCGACCCGCCGTGTGGTATCTGGTTGAGTTAAATAGACCACCCTCTTTCTTACCAAGGTGTCCTAAAAGGCAATTAAGGTAAGTCGACCCGCCGTGTGGTATCCGGTTGAGGAGAAATGATCACCTTAATTTCTTACTGAGGTGTCGTTAAAGGCAACGAAGTTGACCCGCCGTGTGGTATCCGGCTGATTAGAATAGATCACCCATATTTCTTACAGAGGTGTCGTGGAAGGCGACTAACATAAGTTGACGTCAGGCAGGCGGCCTGTCGTAAAATACGTAGCCAAATCATGTCACAACATGTTTATTATATGTGCCGCCCCACTTAGAGTGGGATAGGGGCAGGAAGATGATGATGATTTGTTGATTACTGATATAAATATACCGAAAAGATACTGCATTAATGATAAGATAGTTTCTAGTTCAAGCTTGTTACACGTGTTCGAAGGCAAAATAAAAGGGGGGGTTGAACTAATTACTATATAACTGTGCTTTCTTGGGTGATGCGTTTCTTTGCAATTTTGTTGAAAAGATTGATGATGCTTCGGTTGCGAGCCGAAACGATTGATAGTGATTTATAGACAAATTTAACAATGCTACAAATTGACTGGCCCGTTGGCGCAGTGGGTAGTGACCTTGCATTCAGATCCGCGGGTGACGGGTTCGATTCCCGCCGAGGGCCAACATTTTCTATAAATTAGTGATTTTTGAGTCTGGGTGTGTATTTGTATTTAAGCATGTATTTAAAAAATATATAAATATATATTCACCAGTTGTCTGTCTACCATAGCATAAGTATTAAGTTACTAAGACAGATGATCGTGTGTGTGTCCCATATATTTATTTATTTATTTAAATAATTGAAAATCGATACAGTACTAAAATTCCAACTTGTATTAAACAGCTACGGTAATTTAACCCCAAAATCGACACTACCCAGCCTTATCCCTTGATTACAGACAAAACAATTGCCGACGTGAGCAAAATCGAGAATTAAGTGAATGGTATTATAATTAACAAGCTAATACAGCAATTAGTTTGGGTAAAATAGATTTCTATCTGACGAAATGAACCGCGTGCGTTAATGCCAATAAATTGTAACTTTGTGAATAATTTGTAAGGGTTTTGTTTGTTTGTTTTTAATCTCTTTATTACATTAAATCAAATAAAAATTATAATAAAAAACAACATAATTTCCAATCGGAAACGATTCCAACATATTTTGGAATCAGTATCTCGTCCTGCCAACGTATCTCAAATTAAAAAAGAGGTAAATATTAGCACAGTGAATTAAAATAAAATGGACCTTTTAGAAATATGAAATAATAAAATAATCATCATCTCCCTGCCCTTATCCCACTCTAAGTAGGGTCGGCACAACATGCTATAAACATGCTGTCACATGATCTGGCTGCGTTTTTACGACCGGCCGCCTGCCTGACGTCAACTTACCTCAGTCGTATTTTACGACATCTCGGTAAGATAGAGAGTGGTCTATTTTACTAAACCACACGGTGGGTCAACTTACCTTAGTCGCCTATTACGACACCTCGGTAAGAATTGAGGTTCGTCTATTCTACTCAGCCGGATACCACACGGCGGGTCGACTTACCTTAGTCGCCTTTTACGACACCTCGGTAAGAAATGAGGGTGGTACTACTCTATTCAGCCGGATACCACATGGCTAGAAATAATAAAGTAATATTATAATTTATATAATATTATAATTTATATAATAGATATGATAATATAATAATCTAGTGTAGTTTTTGGTGGAAACAAACACTAACATAACCGCAGTTAACTACTTTTATGTTTAAAGTTCAATTAAACAAACAAATAAAATATGGAATTTATTTTGAATTTTTTCATTTAGTATACATAAACTTGTTAATTGTCTACAACATAATCCTGCATAAAGAACTCTTAAGGCCTAGACTCGTTCAATTTCACACCATTTTTTTAACATTTATTTAAAAGTAAGTACCTGTGGCAATGGTGGATTGCGTATGTGTTTTTACGAATCCATGTATCAATGAAAACGCACAGTCCATTCTACATTTAGCATAATCTATATTTCCTATTTACTCTATCGCGGATTATAGAAAAATAATTTCACAATACCATCAAATATTAGTAGTAGAGTAGATGTTTAATGTAATGTGGCTAAGAAAACTCAAAAGGATCATATATTTTGGCAATTTCCGCGAGCATTATACGCTTCGTGCATTTATGTGGAGGGGCATCTGTTTGGTAGGAAAAGGTATCAAATCTAAGAGGAGAAGGGCCATTTGAGCCCTAAGACCATTACACAAGTATTCGTGTCTAACGTTCAAAGTATGAGTGCATCGTCAGAATTTGACGCTAAATAGTCGATTAAGTAGTGCCCTGTTACTATCCCACTGCTGAGAATAGGCCTCTTCTCTCCGTTTTTAGAGAGAAGGTTTAGAGCTAAGTCCTACCACGCTGCTCCAATGCGGATTGGTAGGTTACACATATCCCCAGATTTCTCTAGAGATATGCAGGTTTCGTCGCGATGTTTTCCTTCACCGAAAAGCGTGTGATAAATTGCAATTATCAATTAGACACAAGTTTTAACGAAAAAACTCATTGGTGTCTGCCCGGGTTTGAACCCGTGAACTCCTCGAAGGAGTCGCATGGTGTTACCGCTGGGCTACCACAGCTAATAGTCGATTAGTTTTTACTAATAGTCCAATTATTAAATGGCACCTGCGAATGTCTACATACTGTCGATCTGTATACAGTAGTGAAATTACTATGTACACGCCTCTCACGATTGCTTACCAACAATCTGCAAATCCAACAATTTCAATCCAGAAACCGACGATAACGGGTTTCTAGTTTGTCTTCCACTAGACATCGCTCAAATTGGATTCAATTTCGATCGTGATTAAATGATTTGTGATCCGATAGATTTGAGTACCCACCCGGTACTTGCATTTTGTATAATATCTTTAACTAGCTTTTTAACTAGTATCTGGGTGACCAAGCCTTGGAAGGTAATTTTTTAAAGATAAAAAAAATGAAAAAATAGTTGGGCAGTTTGTGCTCGATTTTAGGTATTTTTTACCGCTCTAGACTGCCCGTTCCACGAATGAGTTACCATGACTTTACATTTGACAGCGAAAATTGTCTTTTGGATTCAACTAAAATTTTAGTATTTTCCCGAAAACAGGGATAAAAAGACTTTTTTTTAAAACGAAACCTAGCTAGATCGAATTTTTCTCCACAAAACCCCTACATGCCGAATTTCATAAAAATTGTTGGAGTTTTTTTCCGAGATTCAGAAAATATATTTATACTAGCTTTTACCCGCGCAACTTCGTTCGCGTGGACCGTAGTCTTGAAATTAGGAGTCGCTTCTGTCACCATCCAAACCTTCAAATTCTCCATCACAAAAATCAGACCGATCCGGGATGAATCAGAGGGATTTATCGTTTGATCAAGAGCTTAATATGATAATTTTAGTAAATAACCCGTACTTACATGAAATACCTATATATTAAAATAGCGCAGTAAAAGGAGTACAAAAACTTTATATACATGAAAAATTCATAATGTTTTCTGGAATTAAATGTCTCTATAAATATTATAAGCTTTGGAAACGTGTTAGAAATTTATTTAATAATAACATTTATACGTAACGAATCAACTGTCAAATTGTTTTTTTTTTAATTACCTATACGTATGGCGCTGGATTCCAACGTTTTTAGTATAAATACGAAAAATTAAATTTAAATTATGTTTTTGTTAACATAATATTTTAAAATAGGTATCGGAAACTATTGTATATTAAACTTGACTTTATTAACTGTTATGACTTTTCAAATATTAATAATCGTGTTTAGAAATAAAATATTTTTTCATTAGCTTAATTTCTATGGGATTAAATTAAATAAAACTTCCCAATACATGTCAATTAATAGTCATTTATTTCGTTATTGTTGCCATAGACTACTAACTAAAGAATGCGAATTAAGAATGCGTTTTCTTGAGACGTCTTTTTTTTTGACAATAAAAATGAACTTAAATGATTCTAGCTTATTGTTATATTTTCACCGCAAATTCTATCTTTTTAATGTGTTATTATGGTATTTAGTTAGTAATTGTACATGTACATAACCTCAAACTATAATAAATAAATATTAGATAAAATAATAATTGATACTAAAATAACAAATATTTTTCTATTTAACAACACTAAAATTATTACTCTGGTCTGGGCCAAAAGATGTTACATACATCATTCTGGCGGTCTCTTTTTATTAAATATTTTTCTCCGGTTTATGAAATAAACAAAAACCGAAATATTTAGAAAAATAATAATAATTACTTTTTTTAAGATTTTTATATGTGGTGGGGATAATTCCAAGAATAGGATCTGTGTGTTTTATCCAATTATATATTTCTTATCCAAGATTATCTAAGATTATATAAGTTCCAAAATTGACAGCCTTGTTACTCTTTTTTTTCTGCTATTATTCTCGTTGCCGTAGTAACGAGGCCGTCCGGTGTTGCCGGCCAGACGTATTAGAATTCCCAACATCCTCCCCCCCCTTGGGAACTTGCTTCCCAAAGAGCTCTTGGGAATCTGACGTGCCTTCCAGTGCACAAAGTTTCGAGATGGATCTCTTGATGATACCACCTGCAGTTTGAACGTCGACGACTCTGCATAGTCCATCGGCGCCAAGGTAGAGTTGATGGATGCGGCCTAGAAGCCACTTCATCGGCGGTAAGTGATCATCCAATACGAAGACAAGATCACCGATCTTGACATCTCGCTGTCTTGTCCTCCATTTCACACGTTCCTGTAGAGTCGACAAGTAATCCCTTTTCCAGCGTGACCAAAAGTGATGTCTCAGGCGTTCGATCAGCTCGTATCTGTTGAGGCTGATACGTTCGATATTAGGCGAAGGCAGTGAAGTCAACGGTCGACCCACTAAGAAGTGCCCAGGTGTTAAGGGTAGTAGATCAGAAGGATCAGATGACATTGACGTAAGTGGACGTGAGTTCATGATCGCTTCAACCTGAGCAAACAGTGTATACAATTCTTCGAAAGTTAGACTAGACTTACCTGCTATTCGTTTTAAATGATATTTGGCCGATTTAACCCCTGCCTCCCAGACCCCACAAAACTAGGTGCATAGACGGGAGAAAATTTAAAATTAATACCTTCATTGCACGCAAAGTCGCTGACTGGTGCTTGACATTTCTTTAGAAGTCTGTTTAGTTCATTACTAGCTCCTACAAAGTTTTTCCCATTATCGCAAAAAATAGTATGAGGTTTACCACGTCTTGCGATAAGCCTACGCAAGCATAGAATAAACGCATTGCTACTTAGGTCGCTAACTACTTCCAAGTGTACAGCCTTTGTAGCAAAACAGATGAAAATACATAAATAGCACTTGGAAGTCTTTGCACCTCTACCTTTACGATTAAGAATAAGAAAAGGTCCAGCGAAGTCGGTGCCACAAGTCTCAAAAGGAGAAGCAGGAGTAACACGAGGTTCAGGTAAGTCACCCATTAATTGTTGCATAGGCTTAGCCCTAAATCTTTGACAACGTACGCATAATCGTACAGTAGCAGTTGCTAACACTTTGCCACCTAATGGCCAAAAAAGTTCTCTAATGGAACTCAACAACTGTTGAGGACCACAATGTAAAAGCCGTAAGTGTTCTTTTTCAAATAACATTCTCGTAAATACATGTTTAGGGTCTAGTAAAATAGGATGCCTTTTATTATAAGGGCAATATGAAGCGTTGTCGATACGACCACCGATACGTAATATGCCTTGATCGTCCAAAAACGGATTTAAAGAAAGAATAGAAGTTTTACGATTTAGGATTTTATCAGTTTCTAGCGAGTGTATATCTTTAATGAAAGTTTTTCTCTGTGAAGCTTTCGCCAGCAAGGTAATTGAAGTGTGCAATTCAGAACAGGTGAGATAACCAGTTATTTTGGTATTATTTTTTCTAATATTATTCATAAATCTCAGTACATAACCAATAATTCTTTGCAATTTATAGAGTTTAGAGTATTTATTGAACGGTATTACGTCATTAGGTAGAATATTAGTATTTAAGCTTATTCTTGTTTCAGGTAACACATGTGAGCATGTGAGGTGAGCATGTGGAGAAGAAGGCTATTCTTAATCAGGTTTAGCCAGAAAGGACGGGCCGTGCCACCAAAAGACATTCCCAGGAAGAAGACGAGGCTGAATCCCTCTGGAAGCCATGTCAGCAGGATTCAATTCGGTAGGTACATGACGCCAGCAGTTTTCGTTAGTTAAGTCCCTAATTTGTTCAATACGATTACTAACAAACGTTTTAAGTGTTTTAGGTGGAGTGTGCAGCCATCCCAGAACAATAATAGAATCTGTCCAGAATACAGAACGAGTAATAGGAATTTTAAGTGACTGTATAACCTTAGAATATAATTTAGCGCCAAGCAAAGCGCCTAGGAGCTCTAAGCGTGGAATAGTTTCAGATTTCAACGGACTGACCTTGGCCTTAGCACAAAGTAAATTAACAGATTGATCACCCTTATCATTAGTAGATTTTAGATAAATGCATGTCCCATAAGCGTCTTCTGACGCATCTGTAAAGCAGTGCGCTTCTACATACGTAGGAGATTCACAAAGTACATATCTAGAAACATTTATGTCTTCAAACAATTTCGTCTCATTATAGAAGCTTAGCCAAGATTTTTTTGTATCTTCTGGGAGGCTATCATCCCAGTCAAGTTTACTAAGCCATAATTTTTGAAGAGTAATTTTATGGAATATGGTACAAGCTGATAACAAACCCAATGGGTCAAAGATTTTACAAGAGTTTGACAGTATAGAACGTTTAGTTACTTTAGCAATGTTTTCGACATCAACCGAAAAATGTAAAGTGTCAGAGTCAGGTATCCATCTTAGTCCCAATACAGAAGACTGTTTACAGAAATCTTGAAATTCATTACAAGTAGGAATATCGTCAAATATATCAGGAGCATTAGTACGAAATTTCCTCAAAGGAAAACAACCTTCGTTAAGTTTATCAATAACCTCTTTTTCAGTAGAAAAGAAAGACAGTTTTAGAATCAGAACCAGTATTCAAATCATCGACATAGAAATTTGCCTCACCATACCATATGGTGAGGAATGTAGTAACTAAAGGTAAGTCGGTCCATGACTTCTCTCACGGTACCCAAGTTAGGAAGATGTCCTAGTTTTTCAAGTTACATTTAGACAATTTATTTTCCAGATTATAGAAACGCCTCTTGGCCAGATGATAAGAGTCGCCAAGAGCCACCTCGGGGATCTCGCGAAAAGGAATTTTAACAGAGAACCTACCATCATCCAAGTGCACAGTATTAGAAGTAAAATGATTTTTACAATATTCCTTATCTTTAGAAGGAGATATATTAGTAGCTAAAGGAATATCTTCGATTTCCCAGAATTTAGCAATAGAATCTTTAATCTCTTGACAAAAGTTAGAATGAGTAGTAGAAGTAGGACCCTGAGTAGTAGTAGGTCCTGTCACGAGCCAACCTAGTTTTGATTTCTGGAGCATGGGCTTATTTTTGCCTAACTTGATTTGTTTAGAATCCATTATGTCCCAAAAAATATCGGCACCAAGTAGTATATCAATATCAGAAGGATGATAGAAATGTGGGTCAGCAAGTTCAATAGAATCAGGAAGAGAAAGTCGCGAAATATCTACCTCGACGCCAGGTAGTTTACCACTAATCGCAGGTATGACATAGCAAGAAACATTACACTTGAAAGTATTCACCCGTGACTTCAATGTTACCTTACATTTCTTAGTAGTAGTAGTGACTCTATTGTTTATACCAGCAATAGACAAATTAGTATTCGAGCAAGGAATTTGTAATTTATTTTGCAAATTTTCAGTAATAAAAGAAGACTGAGATCCATTGTCTAGAAGAGCTCTAACAACATGACACTTATTAGTATTAGTATCAACAAGCTCCACTTCAGCAGTACACAACAAGACCTGACCGAGAGTTACAGCGGACAATGATACAGGATCTATCATAGCAACAGTGCAAATCTGAGCAGAAGTTTCTTCAGACGAAGAGGTCGCAGGAGCGGACGCTGCGACAGAAGCGCCAGATATCATTCTAGTATTTCTATGTAATAATAGATTATGTTTTTTGTTACAGAACTTACATGGAGTATGTTTGCACCTAGAAGAAAAATGTCAAGGACGCAAACAATTTTGACACAAGCGGTATTTTAAAACCTCACTATATCTAGAGTCTATTGACATAGATTTAAACTTATCGCATTTATACACTAAATGTTGTTCTGAGCAAATAATACAATTAGCATTTCTTAAAGTAGGAGAAGCTACAAAAGATCTAAAAAGTTTATTTTCGTTTGAAAATTGTCTTTGTTTCTCAGATTTAGTGACATTATTATAGTGTAAAGTTTCTAGAATATCAGCGCGATTGCGCAAGAATTCATTAAATTCAGCTAAAGTAGGCGAAGTACTCGTGTTAGTCCTACTTTCTTCCCATTTGCGACTAGTGGCGCCATCTAGTTTCGACACCATCACATAAACAATCAATGTGTCCCAATGAGAAGTAGGTTCATTTAAATTATTTAAGGAACTCAAATTTTTAGAATAGTAATCGATCATATAACGCAGAGACTTGAAGCTTTCCTTAGAAATCGGTTCAAAATTAAAAAGAGAGTTTAAGTGGTTGTTTACAAGTATTCTATTATTATTATAACGTTTAACAAGCAAATCTCAAGCAGATTTATAGTTAGCAGCAGTAAACTCAACCGATTTTATAACTTGAGACGCTCCGCCTTCAAGTGAAGAGCGTAAATAATGAAATTTGTTGATGTCAGGGATATTATTACTATTTATTAAAGACTCAAACGTATCCCTAAACTCCATCCATTTAAGGTAGTTACCGTCAAAACGCGGAAGTTGGATGGTGGGAAGCTTTATACTATCAGTATTATGGTTACGAACGTTTTCAGTAGAGTGCGAAGGCACTTTTGAGCCAGCTATCGAGCCATAATTTGAGGACACATGTAGAGCAGTTACACTTTGAATTATACTTTCGGCACGAGCAATATTCAAACAAAAATCATTTTCGATTTTCTCATGTTCCTCTAACTGATCGAAATCTAACATCTCAATATTATCCTTTAAAGAATCAAACTGAGTAAATAAGTCTCTATGTCGCGATAGTTTTAATTCAAGTTCCGCAACTAATGCCTTTGTAAGTTCCTTAGGATCAATTAATGTAGTAGTTTTTAAGTATTTCGCAAACGTCGTAATTCGACTCTTTATACTAGCACGTTTCCGAACAAGTTCTTTCAAATCTTCCGCCATAGTAAATAACAATTTAATACCTTATCGCAATAATCAAACTAAACAGACTGTTCGAGGTAAGTAATGACAATATAGGTATCAAAGAAACCGCAACGTTAGTTACAGCGTCAAAAAATGACGACGCCGGCCCCAGTCAGGTGCTCGCGGTCAGTGGAGGTCACACGCAGTCGACGCGATGTAACAGCCCCGAACACCAACTTTACGCGGGGTCGGAGGAGCAGTGGCCACAAAGAACCTAGAATGATTTAGATTGTTAGTTAGAAAGATGCAAACAAGAATGAAATTATAGACAGTTTATTTAATGTCAATATTTATAAGAAATAAAGATAAGTAAGTAACTCTAATTGTTTCAATTCAGTATTTAGAACTTCAATAATATTGTAAGAGAGTAACATTCGTTCTTATATAAGTAGATAGGTAAGTAGGTAAGTAGTAGGGAATAGCCGGTTCTAACTCACTCCCAGCACCTTGAAATCCTTGAAATAGGCTAACTTAGCGGATTCTAAAAAAAGCTCGCCAAAGCAGATTCCAATCAGACTAAATTCCAATTGACCGTCGGAGGTCTCTTCGGATTTTCCAATTGGATCCTGGGTTGCAAAAGGAATTTCCTTACTTACCCTCGTAACGAATCGTTTTTTCTCGTATTTTATTAGATTAACTTATCGGACTCCTTGACCAATTGGATTTTCCATTTGATCCACGACTTTCCTTTCCTTGATTAATTAATCAAATTAACTGAATTCTCATTACAGTATGAATGTCTGATATTTACTGGCCGATTCTGGCTCATTGGCTTGGTTTTATCAAACTTGATTAGGTTTCCAATCTAAGATTTTTCTTAATAAATAACATTAATCGTTCAATTTTGTTTTTATCATTAATTTGATATCAAACTGATAATAATTGAATTGGATGTGTGTCAGATATAAATTCAATATGAAAATGTAAATAAAAAAAAGTCTCGTACAAATAACTCAAAAGTTTTATTTTTTCGAAGAAACGCTTTGACTTTTTGCTGCTATTTCAAAGAAAGTATCTCATAAAATAATATTTTAAATTAGACAGGGTCGTAGTAATTTATTATAATAGACCCTAATAAATCAATGGAAATAATGGGCATCGACCATTCGCCCTCTTCCTTATAATATTCTTTTATCCAGCCTAAACGTTGTATTCTGTGGCGACAAGTTTAGACACGATCTCGCAAAAAGCAGATGTAAAAGGATCACATGGCATCATGTATATCATAATTTATTATAATAGACCTTAATAAATCAATGGAAATAATGGGCATCGAACATCCGCTCCTTTTTTATAATATCCTTTTATCCAACCTAAACGTTGTATTTTGTGGCGACACGTTCAGACACGATCTCAAAAAGCAGATATAAAAGGATCACATGCATCATGTATATCACAAGATATTTTAATACCACGCGGCTAGTATCCAGGCTGACGTAGTGTTCAAGTGAAGGCAGTAACTAGGCAATTATTAATCATGGAGGTAAGATTACGTACTTATATAGTATAATTTCATGATATATATGAATATTCGTATTAAATTTTAATCCCTGTTGACCAAGTGACAAGAATACGTGTTACAACGATATCTTTGTTACTAGTAAAGTTAAATTAATAAGACCAAGATTAATATTTTTTATAATTAAAATCTTATGTTTCTAACCTAACCTAACCTATAACGGTCACAAAAATCTATAGATTCATTCTGCAATAAAAATAATATTAATGTATTAGATTTTAATAATAATAAAGGTTCTTACTGTATATGAATAATTTTGATGACACTAGTGATTATATTTACTTATTTCTATTTTTTTTTTCAGATCTCACCGAATCTCGATGAATTCAATGTAAAAAACTATTATTATCCTATTAACTTAAGCGATGACGAAAATGCAAGCAATTCTTGCATATTGAAAAATAAAAAAATCGCAACGAAAAGAGCTGGTAACAATATCGACATATTCTTTGAAAAGCCTAAGAAAAAGAAAAAAACCATTCCGTCTTCATGTGTGGCTCAAGCGTGTGATGGAGGTGTATCATTTATTTCTTCCAATGATAATGACGGAGCGAATGCTTCATACCTCATGAAAATAGAAATTTATGACATGAAGAATCTGAAAGAGGTTTCGCCTGTAGACTATTGGAAACATGCAGACTTGCGATTAAAGTACTACATACAATCCAATACTGATAAACATTATCAGAACACACGAGATATAATATACAACATTACAAAGCAGATCGCCTGCAAGGAAGACTGTAAAAAATATTTCATTGATAGAGACAGTAAGAAACAATAGAACTTTCTCTAACTCATCACAAATCAAACCCATAATATAACTTTACTTACAAAAACCTTTTAAAAAAATACAACCCCCACTGCCGCTCTCGCCTCGCAAACAAATTATAAAGAGATCAGTCATTCGCTACAAGCGTTCATACTAAGCACAACGAAACACAATGGCTGAGCTTGACAACTCTGTATACGACGAAGAAATGGTCGCGATATGTGAAGAAATTGAAGACAACTTTTTGCACCTATGTAAAAAAATTGAAAAGGACCATGCAGAGATGTGAGTGATCAATCTTGTTTAAACTTGACTTTTATGGAGGGGTTGATTTTGTATATAAATATACGGACATCTAGAACGTTTTATTCAGTCACGAGTACGCAGTGAATATATAAAAGTTACTATGGAATTCTTAACCTGTGATGATATTAGTTCATTTACAAAACAGTTTTTGATCGATAAGATGCATAAATTCATACGTTTGTGGTATATCAGTGATAGACTTCCAGGGTGGATGTTACAGGATCCTGATATAAAACCCTATTTTACTCCTTGTAGTGGACATTTTCAAACGTGTTCTGTATTTGATGATATATATGATGAAATTGATGGAGTATTCCCGATGGAAGCTTATTGTACTTTATGCAAAAAGTCTGAAAAATAAATAGTTTATGTAAGTTGAATATTTATTAACATCAACTTAAAACGTAACACGGAATATTATTTGAATTTTATATATTTATTGGTTTACTTCATTCCAGTACGGATCAGTTTGGAGCAGGAGTGAGACAAGTTGGAGAAGCAGTCAAAAGAAATGCCACAGAACATGGAACTCCTCAATATTCAAGGAAGCGTTTATACGCACAAAAGTCTACATCACCTGGGAAGGCAACAGATTCACCACCGAACACAGAAACAGAGCCATCTGTAAGTTCTGCAAACTTAAATAGCATTAAATGCCCAACTTGTGAAATATTTGTTAACAAAAGGTACTTTACCAATCATCTTAAAAGTAATAGGCATAAAAATAATGTTTTCACGTTGATACCGAACTTAAATAATGTTCAGTTAATAGAAAAAGCGTTCGGTCAGAGATTAGTAACATACAGAGTATTCTCTAACTCTGCTACAACTGATACCGACTTTAAAACTCCTGAATCATTTCTTGGTTCAATTCGAAGCACTGTTCAAACATTACTGGAAAAAGTCTTGAAAGAAAATACCACAGTTAAAGTTAATTTTATTTTAAATGGGGATTTTGTTCAGGCAACGAAAAATTTAGAAAACTCCTTTGACTTTCAAACTTTTAATTACATGTTCTGTTTAGGTGATGAATTTGATGATATTTACTCAAATATAAGTTCTGAAATTTCAAACAAAATAAGTAATTTTGAAAAGAAAGATAGTGGTTGGAGTCTTAAAGAAATAAGATATGTCGATCTAAACATTAACAAATTCAACCCATTAAAAGGATCTTCATACATAGACCTACCGATAGATATCAAACGTAAACGAGCAGTAGTTAATGTTAAAAACAATGATTATCAATGTTTTCTATGGGCTGTTCTATCCGCTTTATATCCTGTGAATAGAAATGCAGACAGAGTTTCCTCATATTTATCTAAACAAAACTTGCTAAATTTCAAGGGTATTGCTTTTCCAGTAAGACTAAAAGATATTATAAAATTTGAACGCTTAAATAATATTAGTATTAACGTTTTTGGAATAGAAAAATCTAATAATAAATCTACGAAGATAATTGGGCCTCTCCATTTTACCAAATGTCGTAAATTAGTTCATGTAAATTTATTATATTTAGATAATGGTTCTAACGGTCATTATTGTTATATTAAAAACCTTTCTAGACTAGTCAGTCGTCAATTAACTTCACATGAACATGCAGTCTATATCTGTGATGGCTGCTTGCTTTATTTTCAAACATATGATAAATTGATTTCTCATAGACAATTTGATTGTAATCACGTTAGAACAGATTTGCCTGATATCAGTAAGGCAAAAATTTCATTTAACAAATTTGAACGTGAACTAAGAGTACCTTTTGTGATATACGCAGATTTTGAAGCATTTTTAAAGCCAATACAAGGGTGTGATAATAATCCATCTCTATCGTATACCAGTAATTTTCAAAAACATGATGTGTATAGTTTTGGATATTATATCAAATGTGCGTATAACGATAGCCTCTCCAAATATATAACTTATACAGGTAGTGATTGTGCAAAAGTGTTTATGGAAAGTTTGAATGAAGATTTAAAATATATATCTAAAGAGTATTATGTCAAAGTTGATCCCCATCCACTTACAGCTGAAGCTAGGAGAAGAATATCTTTGACAACTACTTGTTGCATATGCAAAGACACTCTGAAATTAGATAGTAGCTTAAATTTTGATAAATATACTGGAATCTTTACAGGTGTTAGTCATAAAGCTTGTTGTAAAAAGTTAGAAACCCCTCGATTTATACCGATTATTTTGCATAATCTTAGTAATTATGATGCTCATTTCATAGTGCGCGCATTAAATTTTGCTGAAGGTGACATTAAAGTTATACCACAGAATAAAGAACGTTACATTTCCTTCTCAAAGATATTAAAAATCGAGAATCAAAATTTTGAGTTAAGATTTATTGACTCTTTTAAATTTTTATCATGCAGCTTGGAATCTTTATCAAATAATTTGAATGATGAGGATTTTATCGAGCTGCGTAAAAATTTTCAGCACCCTGACGATTTTTATTTTTTAAAACGCAAAGGCATTTATCCATATGATTACATGACCTCATTTGAGTCATTAAAGTTAACTTCACTTCCCACACAAGATCAGTTTTACAATATACTAACTAATAGCGATGTTACAAATGAAAATTATAACCACGCTAAAGATGTGTGGCATCATTTTAAGTGTCGCAATATGGCTGATTATTCTGATTTATACCTGAAAACTGACGTGTTACTTCTAACTGATATCTTTGAAAATTTTAGAAACGTTTGTATCAAAACTTACGATTTAGATCCTGCACAATATTACACTGCACCTGGCCTAAGTTGGGATGCAATGTTGAAGCACACAAAAATAACATTAGATCTATTGACAGATTTTGATAAAATTGCTTTCATAAAGTCTGGTATACGTGGTGGTATTTCTCAATGCAGTAACCGTTATGCTCATGCTAATAATAAATATATGTTCAATTTTAGTGAGAAAACTCCTACATCTTACCTTACTTACTTAGACGCGAATAATTTGTATGGCTGGGCTATGTCTCAATATCTTCCTACGGGTGAATTTCAATGGGTAAATTGTGACACAAATTTTATGGTTCCAATTGACTCAGAAATAGGTTATATTCTTGAAGTGGATTTAGAATATCCACAAACTTTGCATGAATCACATTCAGACTTTCCATTATGTCCAGAAAATATATGTATTGGTGGTAGCAGAGAAACAAAATTAGTTCCAAATTTATATGATAAAACTAAATACGTTATTCACTACAGAAACCTCATACAGTGCATAGAAATGGGATTGAAATTGAAAAAAGTTCATAGGATTTTAAAATTTCGTCAAAGTCCATGGTTACAAAAATATATAGATTTAAATACACAATTACGTATGTCTGCAACATCTGATTTTGAAAAAGATTTTTATAAATTAATGAATAATTCAATATTTGGAAAGATTATGGAAAATGTAGAAAAACGTGTGGATGTCAAACTTTGTACTCATTGGGAAAATAGGGGTAAATGTCAAGGTGCTCAAAATCTAGTAGCACGACCTGAATTTCATAGTCTTTCTATATTTTCAGAAAACTTAGTGGCCGTTCAACTTAAAAAAACAAAAATACTTTATAATAAACCCATCTATCTAGGACTTTGCATATTAGACATATCCAAAACGCTCATGTACGATTTTCACTATAATTATATGAAAAATAAATACGGTTCACGCTGTAAAATGATGTATACCGACACTGACAGCTTCATATATCAGATTTTTACTGATGATTTCTATGAAGATATTAAACCGGACTTGAACAAATACTTTGATACCTCTGACTATCCTTTTGATAATCTTTTTGGTTACCCTCAGATAAACAAAAAAAAGATTGGTTTTTTCAAAGATGAAAATAACGGTAAGATCTTTACAGAATTTGTCGGTTTAAGGTCAAAAATGTATGCGATGAACGTACAGAATAAATTTATAGCTAAAGCAAAGGGAGTTAATAAGTCCGCTACAAAAAAGTTTAATATGCGAAATTACAAAAACGTCTTATTTAAGAAAAATAATCAAATATGTGAAATGTACAGATTTAGATCGATAAAGCATGTTATTTTTACTCAAAAGGCTAACAAAATTTCTTTATCGCATTCTGATACTAAACGATTTTTAATTAGTAACTGTACTGATACTCTGGCTTGGGGTCATTATAAAATAAAATCATATAAAAGTGATGAATAAACTAACATACACTATTAAAATGACTTTGTTTAAGAATTGCTAAGTATTATTATTATTTCGTCAATAGTACCTAAGAATGTAAATATGTAATTATAATATAAAATACGAACTTGTTGAGTTTTTTTTAATTGGATTCCTACCTCTTCCAAAAACACACGTATTCAAAAAATGTATCACTTTCTTCATCCATTTACTGCAATCGTGGCAGGTCCGAGTGGTTGTGGTAAATCAAACTTTGTTACTAATTTTCTAAAATATTGTAATGATATATGTAATACAAGTTTTGCACAAATTTTATGGTGCTATGACGAAATGCAGCCACTCTACAACCTAGAAAATGTATCTTATGTTCAAGGGTTACCAGATATAAGTATGTTCGACGGCATACAGCCACGATTAGTTATAATTGATGATCTTATGAGAGAGTCCGATGGTCGTATTGTTGACATTTTTACTAAAGGTAGTCACCACAGAAATTTAAGTGTGTTTTATATTACGCAGAACTTGTTTCACCAAGGTAGAGGACAACGAGATATATCTCTCAATACAAGCTATATTATTTACTTCAAAAATCCTCGAGATCGAACACAAATACGTTACTTAGCACGTCAAGTGTTTCCAGATAATTGTAAATTTGTTGAAGAAGCTTATAAAGATGCTACTATTGAACCATATGGTTATCTAATGATCGACTTAAAGCAGAATACACATGATCTCTGTCGCTTTAAAACCAAAATCGATCCAATAAAAAATCTATGTGTTGTCTATGTACCAAAGAAGGGACTTAAATACAATATACATCAACCAATTATAGTTAGTGATAAATAATGGTCGAAGATAGCACAACGTTAGATGAAAAATCGTTGTGTGCATTACAAACTTTCAAACCAAAATATCGTAAAATATTGCTAAAGTCGCTTAGTAAAAAAGAGATAGATCTGGTTTGTAAATATATTCAAGAAATTTTCAAAGATAAAACCCCAACAGAAAGAGTTAAACGATCGTCTATTGTTAAATTGAACTGTTTTCTTTCAACTAATATTATATAAATATTAAGTTATTTTAAAAATCGCTATCAGTCGGATATAATGCCTGGACAAGTGACAACTCATAAGGATTTATTAAAATCGTTACACACTCTCAAACCTAAATACCGCACAGCTTTATTAAAAGCTTGTAACGAGGAAGAAATAAATTGTATTTGCGAATGCATTTATAACACCTTAAATGGTAAAGTGGTTTTAAAAGAAAACGAGAAATCAAAATTAAGAAAACATAAAAATATTCTCAGAAAACTAATAGGTAAAGGTAAAAATAAAATAAGAAAAAGAATTATCATTCAAAAAGGAGGAGCATTTCTGCCTATCATTCTAGGAGCTGTGTTGAGCGGATTATTAAAAAAAATTTTATGATCAATTATTTTAATTAAAAAAAATGGATAATACTAAGAAAATGATTCTCATTGAACAAGATGTTATTGATAGACTTAAATCAAGAGACACAACGCCTGAAAGTAATTTATCTAGATTAGATAAAGAAATGCAAAATATATTAAGTAGTAAAATGGACGATCGCGAAAAATGGTCACTGTACATGCAAATCTTACAAAGATATCTCCATTTCGCTAATGAAAATCGAAAACCAATAAAACTACCCGTGACCGTTGAAGGTGAGCATAAATATTCAGAAGATTTGACTCCTCATAAAAAGACAATTAAAGACGAGGACGCACCAGTTAACGAAAACTCCGTACATGATAAGGACGCACGAGATGTATCAAATGAAACATTGTATACACCTATTTACATAAATAAATTCATTCCAAAGACGTATCGGAGAAGAAGTGAATTATTATTGGACACTATTCTCAATCATAAAGATAAAATTAGTTGGAACGAGGAGGGGTTGGTGTTCATCGATAATGAAGTTGTAGACGACAGCAACATTGTTGACCTCGTGAATTATACTCTTAGGCCTTTAAAGCGCCCGAAACCTAATGGATGGAAAAAGTTTACAGAAACTATTAAAGATATAAGGGTTCCTCTCACTTGTATTGGTAATCCGCAAACTCTTGAGTATATTAATAATCTTTCTCTGAAAGGACAACAACATCTAACACCAAGTGATGATAGTAATCCAAAAATCAAAACATCATATAAACTGAGAAAGAGAAAAGACATTTGGGAAAGATGGAATCCGTACTAGACATTAAAGATATATATTACGACGTATCGAATCCAGCGGGATACAGCAGTGTTGACAAGTTAACTCGAGCGTTAAAAGGTAAAATGAACAAAAAACAAGTAAAGGACTGGTTGCAATCCCAGGAAACTTATACACTACATAAACCGGTACATAGAAAATTTCAACGAAATAGATATATATTGTCAAATTTTAATGAACTGTGGCAAGCTGATTTGAGTGATATGCGGACTTATTCTCAATATAATGATGGTTTTAAATATATACTTTGTGTTATTGATGTTTTTAGTAAATACGCTTTCGCTAGACCGTTAAAAAAGAAAAATTCAGAAAGTATAAAGGAAGCGTTTGAAAGTATATTTACTGAAGCTAACGCGACCCCCACACATATACAATCGGATAAAGGAACAGAGTTCGTATCAAAGGATGTTGCACGATATTTTAAAACTAAAAATGTAAACTACTATACTACAAATAACCCAGATATTAAGGCTAGTATTGTCGAGAGATTTCAACGAACTCTAAAAAGTAAAATGTGGCGTTATTTTACACATAAAAATACATACACTTATATTGATATTTTGGATGATTTGCTTTATTCTTATAACCATAGTTTCCATTCTAGCATTAAGATGTGTCCATTTGAAGTTAGTTCTAGTAACATCATGAACGTTTGGAATAATTTATATGAGAATAAAAATAAAAAATATATATTGGATGTCATACAAAAAAATAAGTTTGAAGTTGGTGATCACGTAAGAATAACTAGACATAAGCATATTTTTCAAAAAGGCTATGAAACTAATTGGAGTGATGAAATTTTTATCATAAAAGCTATAAAAAATAACATGCCTAAAGTAGTCTATACACTCAAAGATCTTCAGCATGAGCCCATTATAGGAACATTTTACGAGAATGAATTACAAAAAGTAATTTATAACCCCACTACTCATTATAAAATAGATAAAATACTGCGTTCTCGTAACTCAGGAAACAGAAAAGAGGTTCTTGTTAAGTGGAGAGGTTATCCCAACAAGTTTAATAGTTGGATCTCTGTATCAGAACTTGAAAAAATATGAGAGAAGACAGCTTTTATCTCACTTTGCTAAGTAACAGTTCCATGACATACTTTGCTGAAAACACTACAGCAAATTTTTTTACCAAGTTACCAAAGACTATGAAATTAGAAGGCGAATGGGAAGTCGCTATTGTGGAATTTCATTACCCATGTAGTATGTTTAATCTGGAAGAAAACGAAAATATTATTTACATCACGTCTAAAGGCGATAAATCGCAGTTATTCACGCATCTGGAATACATGACACCAACCAACTATATTAGTGTGGATCAATTCGTTATCGATTTTAATGAAAAATTAAAGGATAAAGTTAAGCTTAGATATGATACATTATCGAAACTCGTTACAGTGAGTAGTTGGGCAATCGACGTTACATCTGTGGTATGTAGTCCTAGACTGAGTGTGCAGTTAGGCTTTGCACCATTTACTAATTTAATAAAACATAACTTCGGAAAATATCCCGCGAATCTAAACTTGGGTCTACCTTCACAACTTTTAATATATTGTGATATAGTAGAACCACAAGTAGTGGGTGATGTCATGACACCTTTATTGAGAATTGTTTCGTTGGATCCCACCAAATATGTATATGGCGCTTCTAAAATAAATATCTTTTCGTCCCCTCATTATGTACCTGTTATGCGCAGGGAATTTGACGTTATAGAAATAGATATAAGAACAAGTACAGGTCAAAGAGTACCATTCCAGTTTGGAACTACGTGTATAAAGGTACATTTTAAAAAAGTCAAGTGAAAATATCAATCATGTCTTGTCCATATTTACATTATTATACTCATCAAGCTGGTTCTGGTATGGGGGTAATTTACAAAGGTGCACCACATCAGCGAGGTCATGGTATAGGGAGCTTTTTGGGGGGTTTGTTCCGATCGGTTCTTCCACTTTTAAAAAATGGTGCGAGATTTGTAGGCAAAGAAGCTTTAAATACAGGTGTAGGTCTTCTATCTGACATGTTAAATGTTCAACCAATGGGTGAATCTGTCAAATCACGCTTGAAAACGGCAACTTCAAATTTGAAAAGGAAAGCTGATGAAAAAATAGATTCAGTAATGTCTGGATCCGGATATAAAATAAGAAAGCTAAAAAGGAAGATCATCACTTCTAAAAAACCTTCCAAACGGAACGGTACTAAAAGAAATAAACGACAAAATATTCAAGATATATTTTCTTAAATTACTTCTCGTAATTCAAAAATGGCGTTTTTACATCATCATTCCTGTGAATGCGTAAAATCAGAGTTGGATTTATTTGCTCTACCATCTACGCAAACGAGTATTGAGAGTGGTCAATGGATACATTACAATCCCATTTCATCATTGACTGACGATGGACCGATTGAGTTTTTAGTACCGGGCAATGGAGACGATTACATTGACTTGTCCCACACTTTACTTCATATAAAAGCTAAAATACAGAATGGTGATTCAAGCAAACTTTTAGCAGGAATTCATGTCGCTCCAGTTAATAATTGGTTGCATTCTCTTTTTAGTCAGTGTGATATTTATCTTAATCAAAAGTTAGTGTCTCCTCCAAATAATACCTATGGATATCGCGCATACATTGAAACGTTACTCAATTATGGAAAAGCTGCTAAGGAAAGCCATCTTACTTGTGGACTTTGGTACAAAGACACTGCTTCGAGCATGGATTCATGTGATGTTTCAAATCGAGGATACGTTCAAAGAGAAGAACTGGCAAAGGAAAGTCACACTATTGAAATGATAGGTCACATACATGCTGATATTTTCAATCAAGATAAGTTTTTAATCAATGGTGTTGAAATGCGCTTAAAACTAGTTCGTTCAAAAGATACTTTTAATTTAATGTGTTCATCTGTAGATAAAAAATTCAAAGTCCATATTTCAAGTGCTAGTCTCATTATGCGTAAAGTTCGTATCAATCCTTCAGTATTAATTGCTCATGAAAAAGTATTAGCAACCACTCCTGCAAAATATCCAGTTACGCGTGCCGAGGTTAAGGTTTTGACTATCCCATCAGGAATCCAGGGTAAAATGCTCGACAATGTATTTTTAGGTCAAATACCTAAAAGATGTATTGTTGGGTTCGTTAGTAATGCTGCATTTAATGGTGCTCTTAATGTGAATCCGTTTAATTTTGGTAACTATGGTCTCAACTTATTTGGTTTGTATGTCGACGGTCAATCTATACCATCGAAAACGTTGGTTCCATCTTTTCATGATAATACATATATAAGTGCATATCATACCTTGTTTTCGGGAACGGGAATTCATTTCCTGAACGAAGGAAACGATATTTCCAAGGCAGAGTACAGTCATGGTTATTGCTTGTATGCATTTGATTTAACTCCAGATCTATCCGCTAACTCAAACTCTCATTGGAATCTTATAAAGCGGGGTAGTGTAAGGTTTGAAGTTCGATTCGATAAAGCTCTAACTACAACACTTAATTGCATTGTGTATGCAGAGTTTGATAATGTAATCGAAGTCAATAAAAATCGAGAAGTCAGTTTAGATTATAATAGTTAAGACAAATATAAGTGGAGATTTGTAATGTTTAAGTCATTCTTTGTTAGGTCATGCTATTACAAAGATATGGATACAAAAGAGATAGAAAATTATTTAAAACAAATAGATAAAAATATTGAGTTCAATGTGTTTGCGGCGAATCAAATGCCTGTGTATTTTACTAAGCCAGTATATCTCATTTCAAATTTAGATCCTGATACAAGACCGGGATCACATTGGGTTGCTATATATGTAGATATTTACGGATTTGGAGAATATTTTGATTCGTTTGGCCGTAAACCAGAAGGATATCATGAAATGTTTTTAAAAACCAACTGTAAAAAGTGGATTTCTAATAATAAAATACTTCAAAATTATTTCAGTGCGCAATGTGGACTCTATTGTTTAGTTTATATTTATTTTAAGTATAATCATGTTTCAATGTCTAACTTTATTGATTTTTTTTCTAATGACACTGTAACAAACGATAAACTTGTAAAACAAATGTTTATTTCTTTATTTAAAACTTGAATAAAAAATAACTATGTGAAATGAGGTTGTTTTATTTATTTCAATTATCTATTAAATTCTAAGCGTAATAAATAAAAACTTTATATAAATTTAAAGAAATTTATTTCAAAAACTTAAACTAAAAGAACATACTTGACTTAAAATTATAACACAATTATTATTTAATCTCCCATCGATTCCCAATCTATCTCCAGAGTATTCGATAGATTCTCCTGAAGAATCACGAATGGAATTAGGACTTCGTAATCTCTGTAGTCAGACACATGGAATGAATCAGGGCTATATAAACTTGGACTTGGAGACAGGATCACTAGTTCATCCGTTTCGTCTTCTTCAAATAATGGTTGAGACATTGGTTGGTACTCAACCATGTACTCGAAGTTTAATGGAGCTATTGGATTGGAATAACCCCTTTTAATTTGGTCCTCCACGTCCTCACATATTAACACTAATTGTTCTTCAATATCACTCTCTTCGTTCTTATCCAGGACACGACACATATCATTTTCTAATTCAATTTCTTCACATATCGCGACCATTTCTTCGTCGTATACAGAGTTGTCAAGCTCAGCCATTGTGTTTCGTTGTGCTTAGTATGAACGCTTGTAGCGAATGACTGATCTCTTTATAATTTGTTTGCGAGGCGAGAGCGGCAGTGGGGGTTGTATTTTTTTAAAAGGTTTTTGTAAGTAAAGTTATATTATGGGTTTGATTTGTGATGAGTTAGAGAAAGTTCTATTGTTTCTTACTGTCTCTATCAATGAAATATTTTTTACAGTCTTCCTTGCAGGCGATCTGCTTTGTAATGTTGTATATTATATCTCGTGTGTTCTGATAATGTTTATCAGTATTGGATTGTATGTAGTACTTTAATCGCAAGTCTGCATGTTTCCAATAGTCTACAGGCGAAACCTCTTTCAGATTCTTCATGTCATAAATTTCTATTTTCATGAGGTATGAAGCATTCGCTCCGTCATTATCATTGGAAGAAATAAATGATACACCTCCATCACACGCTTGAGCCACACATGAAGACGGAATGGTTTTTTTCTTTTTCTTAGGCTTTTCAAAGAATATGTCGATATTGTTACCAGCTCTTTTCGTTGCGATTTTTTTATTTTTCAATATGCAAGAATTGCTTGCATTTTCGTCATCGCTTAAGTTAATAGGATAATAATAGTTTTTTACATTGAATTCATCGAGATTCGGTGAGATCTGAAAAAAAAAATAGAAATAAGTAAATATAATCACTAGTGTCATCAAAATTATTCATATACAGTAAGAACCTTTATTATTATTAAAATCTAATACATTAATATTATTTTTATTGCAGAATGAATCTATAGATTTTTGTGACCGTTATAGGTTAGGTTAGGTTAGAAACATAAGATTTTAATTATAAAAAATATTAATCTTGGTCTTATTAATTTAACTTTACTAGTAACAAAGATATCGTTGTAACACGTATTCTTGTCACTTGGTCAACAGGGATTAAAATTTAATACGAATATTCATATATATCATGAAATTATACTATATAAGTACGTAATCTTACCTCCATGATTAATAATTGCCTAGTTACTGCCTTCACTTGAACACTACGTCAGCCTGGATACTAGCCGCGTGGTATTAAAATATCTTGTGATATACATGATGCATGTGATCCTTTTATATCTGCTTTTTGAGATCGTGTCTGAACGTGTCGCCACAAAATACAACGTTTAGGTTGGATAAAAGGATATTATAAAAAAGGAGCGGATGTTCGATGCCCATTATTTCCATTGATTTATTAAGGTCTATTATAATAAATTATGATATACATGATGCCATGTGATCCTTTTACATCTGCTTTTTGCGAGATCGTGTCTAAACTTGTCGCCACAGAATACAACGTTTAGGCTGGATAAAAGAATATTATAAGGAAGAGGGCGAATGGTCGATGCCCATTATTTCCATTGATTTATTAGGGTCTATTATAATAAATTACTACGACCCTGTCTAATTTAAAATATTATTTTATGAGATACTTTCTTTGAAATAGCAGCAAAAAGTCAAAGCGTTTCTTCGAAAAAATAAAACTTTTGAGTTATTTGTACGAGACTTTTTTTTATTTACATTTTCATATTGAATTTATATCTGACACACATCCAATTCAATTATTATCAGTTTGATATCAAATTAATGATAAAAACAAAATTGAACGATTAATGTTATTTATTAAGAAAAATCTTAGATTGGAAACCTAATCAAGTTTGATAAAACCAAGCCAATGAGCCAGAATCGGCCAGTAAATATCAGACATTCATACTGTAATGAGAATTCAGTTAATTTGATTAATTAATCAAGGAAAGGAAAGTCGTGGATCAAATGGAAAATCCAATTGGTCAAGGAGTCCGATAAGTTAATCTAATAAAATACGAGAAAAAACGATTCGTTACGAGGGTAAGTAAGGAAATTCCTTTTGCAACCCAGGATCCAATTGGAAAATCCGAAGAGACCTCCGACGGTCAATTGGAATTTAGTCTGATTGGAATCTGCTTTGGCGAGCTTTTTTTAGAATCCGCTAAGTTAGCCTATTTCAAGGATTTCAAGGTGCTGGGAGTGAGTTAGAACCGGCTATTCCCTACTACTTAGGTAGCTAATTTTAATATAAGTAGTTTAGAGTAACACAGTTGTATTCATAGTAAAGTAAAAAGCTTTATAGTTTTACCTAGTTCAATCTAGGGCTAGTTTTAAGTACTATAGTAATAGTATTCAGTTGAGTTTAATCAAAGAGACTAGGTTGCAAAGTAGTGGACAGAATAATAGGCTATGCAATCTAGCTTAATAAGTATAGAAGCTTTAAACTCAAGCAGAATAAAGTAAGTATTTTTAGAAAGAATTTTAATCTGACTCCATAGATATAAGTAGGGAAGCTAGTAGTATTGAAGATGCAAACTACAGAGTAGCATTTTAACCAAAATGCATAATAGCGGATGTGAACACTGTTTGCAGATGCAAAACAATCATGAACACAACGTTCTTCCGTCTGCACACACAAAGTATAATACCAAAATTGGGCGTACTTCCCTGTGAGTAAAACAAAAGACAACACAGATCCTTCGCGCAATAGTATCACGTAGATCACGATCACGTCCGGTTTCACCAAATATGGTGGGGATAATTCCAAGAATAGGATCTGTGTGTTTTATCCAATTATATATTTCTTATCCAAGATTATCTAAGATTATATAAGTTCCAAAATTGACAGCCTTGTTACTCTTTTTTTTCTGCTATTATTCTCGTTGCCGTAGTAACGAGGCCGTCCGGTGTTGCCGGCCAGACGTATTAGAATTCCCAACAATATGTTACCCCGGTATATAAACATTAATTTTGCCAAATTTCATCTATATTGGTTCAGCGAATTGACCATGAAAACTTTACAAACAGACTTTCGCATTTATAATATTATTAGTTTATTTATTCTTCTAAGTAACCCGCATTACTTACATTAATAATCCATTTTTATTACAATGTTAAATTTTCTCAGTTAAATTTGTCCAGTAAACGAATAAAATAAAATAAAATATAAATACTATTTAAAGATAACTCTTTTGACGTAAGCCGAAAAACTTGGAATCTAAATACTTCGTAAATACAGATTTGACTTGATTTTGACACATCGTAAATAAAAATTAGTTCCATAGGTTTATTATAGATGGCGTTTTGAAGGTCAACGTATTTAATTCCTCCTGAATTTAATTCCTGTTGAATTAACAGGATTTATATAGCCTATATGTTACCCCGGTATATAAGGAATATTTATGCCAAATTTCATCGATATTGGTTCAGCGGATTGGCCGTGAAAACGGAACCGACAGACAGACAGACAGACAGACTTTCCCATTTATAATATTAGTAAGGATAAGGATATATACATAAAATATTAACTAATTTAAATATTATGATCTGATTTCTAGAAAATAAAGTTTGAAATTTAAGACTAGTGTTATCCGCGCGATTAAAATATCCTCATTTCATTTCGAAGGAGTAACAGAAATTTTTTGCATATATGCTAGCACGGTATATCCACCGTGTCGTATCCGGCGGAGTAGAGTAGACCACCCTCGTTTCTTATCAAGGTGTCTTGAAAGGGAGCTAAGGTAAGTTAAACCGCCGTATGGTATCCGGCTGAGTAGAATAGACCTTCAGTTCTTACCAAGTTCGTAAAAGGCGACTAAGATAAGGTAACGAGCCAAAAAATTGCAATGACATGTTGCGATGACCGCACAACGGCAGTAGAATAAAAGAACTCGCCACCTGGGAGCTTTAGTCGAGTGCGCAGAAACCATTAGAGAAATACTAAAATAATATATTATAGAATTGTAGATCTACAAAAGTAAAGATCTATAAAAATTCTGCAAGAGCATGTCTCTATCTCGTATAGATAACTCACAATAACTATTTTTATGTTTAAAATTTTTTTAAGGATAAATTTTGTCAGATACTGATTTCCACGAGACTAAAATTATATTATCATTGTATTTTTATAACTTCTAACAGAACAGTAATAATAAAATTATTTTTCTTTAATCCGCGATGAAGTAAAATAGAAAATGTATATAATGATAAATGTAGAGTGGACGATTCGTTTTCATACCTGATACATGCAGGATCCGTAAAAAAACATGCACAAACCTCCTCCACCGCCACCACAATACACAAGCACTACACACGTTCCCTATCAAACACTCAACAATCGTTTCGCCCCGCAACCGAAGCATCATCAGGAGATGGACTCCACGACAAAATCGACATTCTATATACTTCTATGAGATTCAAAAGTAATAATAAAATTATTTTGCTACAATCCGCGATGAAGTAAAATAGAATATATATATATAATGCTAAATGTAGAGTGGACAATCGGTTATCATACCTAATACATGCAGGATTCGTAAAAAACAGTATGATATCAGTATCAGGTATGATAACCGATTGTCGACTTTACATTTAGCATTATATATATTTTCTATTTTACTTCATCGCGGATTATAGCAAAAAAAAAAATTATTACTTTTGTATTATGGATCTCCGCAAAGTAACGCCTAATTCTATAAATTATTCTATGAGATTCGTTTATACAAATAATGATAGCTGCAATGAACTGGGCCAACATAATGCAGTAAACATTTTCTATATAATATCAGAATGCTATACACAGTTTTGCGAGCCTTTTACAATAACATCCCTTTGTAGCGACTTCAGGAAGTGTCGGAAATGAGGAAGGGAAGTTGCTTCGCGTCTCGGCAATGACGTCCTGTTGCTAGAATTTTGCTCCAGGGAATATAAGACTGAATATTGCATCTGGTACAAGTTTGAACGGTTTTATTATAACTGTAATGTATACTTGACCACGATCTCATTGACTGAATATCTTTAATATTTATATGAATTAATCTTGTATATATATATATCGAAATTTCGGAAACGACTCCAACGATTTTTATGAAATTCACCATATAGGGAGTTTTGGGGGAGAAAAATTGTTTTCGGGAAAATGCTAAAATTTATGTTGAATTCAATAATTTTCGCTATAAAACGTCAAGTCGCGGTAGCTCATTTGGGGAACGGGTGGTCTAGAGAGGTGAACATACCTAGGTTCGAGCCCCACCTCCTCTACTATTTCAATTATTTATATATATATTTCTTTTATTTCATCAACAGAGTCACAATTGTTGAAGTAAGGTTGGAGCCTTCATTTAAGCATGAATATGCTCGTGGCATAAGACTCCGCTCTTCCGTCATATATGTCTATAACTATTTACTTATACATTTAACTTATTTACTTGTGGATCCGTGTTGCGCGTGTGTGTCTGTGAGCGTGTGTGTGCGTGAGTGTGTGTGAGTTTGCTTTGCGTATTTTTGTGTGTGTTTGAGAGTATATAAGTTTGAGAGAGTGTGAATGTAGAATTGAACATGTTAAAAAGATTGACCGCCGAGTTTCTCTCTGGTTCTTCTCGGTAAGAGCAACATTCCGAATCAGTTGTAGCCTTCATAGATCATATTAATTCTTGACGATTCAATAGTGCTTGAAATAGCTTATTTGAATAAAGATTATTGTGATTTTGATTTTATTTATTTATTTTTATACATATAGTTAGAAAAGAAAAAGTAAAAAAGCACATAAACGTGGACTTATCCCTAAAAGGGATCTCTTCCAGTTAACCTTTGAATAACAGAAGGAAAAGGACAAGAATTGCAGAAGAAAGAGTTTAAGGGTAATATAGTGAAAAAGAAAGGTTTCTACAAATTTAATTATTAAATCTATTCATTAAATTTGGTAAAATAAATAGATAAAAAATGCTACTAATATATAATTATTTAAGACAAACATTTTCTAGTCTGTAACTTAAATACCGAAAGGGAAAGAGATTTGCGTATTGATATTGTCAAATCATTTTATAGCTTAACATCTTGAAAGCTAAATGATCTCGAGTAAGTCAGTGATGTTTATTCTATTATACAATTATTGGACAGGTATAACGGCAGCAATATTAAACGCTCAATTCCATTTAGAATTTAATCTAAATGACACTGATGCAAAAATTAACAATATTACAATTAAAATTCCAATGCAGATACGGAATACAATTACAAAACTATTAGACTGTACGGGAAAACGAGAGAATTGTGTTAATTCGATTATCCCATTTGGAATAAGCGTTACGTGAAGCCGGTGTAAGCTGCGATACCATTTTGCCTCAATATCTATTTTGAGATAAAAGAATTCGTTTATGTAAAGAGATCGAACAACTGCTGAAACTAATATAACGTCATATCAAGGTAATGTATTGCCAATCAATATTATCATACTGTATAGTAAATTTTAAACTTTCGCGATTCATACTGATTATTATATAAACATACGGGTCACATCGCGTTATAATCGATGACCTTTGTATAAGGTTCTACGTTTCGGCAGAGTTGCATCCACCGTGGTCACGAACTGACTTTCAGTTGTTGTTGTCGTATGTTTATATAATAATCATACTGTATTTGGGGGGGCACTTGTAAAACGAATCTAATTCACCTGGAAAGGGCACAAAGGTCTGTACTAAAAGTTATGTACCGTAAACACTATCGTTTCCCAACTGCTATACTATTCTCTACTACCAAAGTACTAACTGTGCGTCAATTATTCTATTTAACCATTACACTTAGGGGACACACATCAACTGGATTCACCCTCGCTTCAAATTAACAATCGTTGAATTATTGTTTTTCCATCTATAAGAAATCAAACATCCTTCTTTGAACATCAACATCCGTTTTGAGCATCCTTTGTATATAATAAGATAAACAAACATTTGAACATCTATCCCCTAATAAAAGGTGCAGCCAAAGATAAAATTATTTCTTGGTTACAGAAACTCAACTATCATAAAACAGAAGATTTAATGCCTAATACCTGAAACCTATCTTATCAACCCACACAATAGCCACACTCAATCACCCATCTCGCGCACTATCATTTGATAATATTTATTTAGTAGTAGTAGTATTATGTTTTACTTATTTTAAATATATAGAATATAATTTTTTAATATTAATATGTTAAGTTCTTTTAATAATTTTGACTGTGAGGATGGCATATGCACACAGTTTTATACTATCACAATGCCATCCTCGCAAATGTAGCATATATGTATATATAAATAAATAAATAAGTTAAGTAACGGCCTAATCCCACTGCTGGGTATAAGCCTCCATTATCTAAGTAGATGAGTCAGAGCTGATGTTTTCTAACTAACCTGTAGCCCTCAGTTAATCATACAAAAATCTCCAGAATTCCCCTCATATTTGAGATGTTTTTTTTGT
Source organism: Morpho achilles (assembly GCA_947086495.1). NCBI lineage: Eukaryota > Metazoa > Arthropoda > Insecta > Lepidoptera > Nymphalidae > Morpho > Morpho achilles. The sequence continues at coordinate 5,721,412 of CAMTZB010000012.1, read as the reverse complement.
TTCCTTTATCACATTTTTCCATATAAAATTTATAAGGAATTTTTAAAACTTTTATTTAAGCACCACGCAAATATTAAGGCCTTTCTAAAGATTAATCTCACACTGTATCTAAAAATTGAATCGACTAAGGATTTCGTATGCTACACTTTTGAGATGTTAGGATATTTGCATACTCTGATACAGGTGAGTATTTCTCCTTTTTCCTATTCCTATACTCATGTCTTACATAACCCTTATCCACGCAAATAGAATTATCGTATTAGCACATTTTAGCCATTTCCATAGCGATAATAGTTTCCTTTATTGTCACTACCTAACATTACTGTTACAATTTCTATTCCTATTGTTGTTGAATTTCATGTTTTACTTTTCCACAATTTTAGAACCATTTGGTTATATTGTGTTAAAATAATCTTACATGGGAGATTGTTTCTTTTATATTTAACACTTTGAGCGGCACTACATTTTCTCATAAAAAATAATTGCGATTAATGTCGTTCTGCTGATGTGTATATTAAACAAACGTGAAGCTTCAAGTAATTGGTACAAGCTTCAGCCGTTTATGCACGTTGCTTAAAAAGAGACTTTTTGCCGACGCGTATTAACGTTGTGTCAATAAGTGTGTATCAAATTTGACGTGTAATGACGTTGCTCCGCCCAAAGTGTCAGAATAAAAAAAGCTTCCTTTGGTTTTAAAACAAATTTCTAAAACGAAAAGTTATAACAATAAATCTAGATAAAATTTAAATCGGGTAACTGAGTAAAAACAAAGATATGAAAAAATTGGACTTGGTTGGCCAATATTATGGAATATTAGCTTTGTACTCAATTTTTGGCAGATGCTTTATTAGTATAAACGATTACAGCTTTTTGACACTTGAAAGTAACCCTTTTCTCCAACGAAAGGGTTCCACCTTTATCCAGGACTGGATAGTCAGCAGGACACTAAATTTTTTTTTGAGCAGTGACTATCCTGCGGCACGGAGTTACGGAGAGTAGAGCATAAATACTCTACTAGTGTTGGAACGTCCCTTTGAGATCGGAAATTTAAAAAAAATCAAGAGTTCATGGCGAGGTGCTTAATTTAATCGGAACAAATCGTGTAGAAGTCAATCCCGTGACCAATGTTAGACAATAATATCTATAACACAATTAGAACAAGATGTGTTTACATAACCATTTCTTGTATTTTATGTAATGACATTGCGTATTTAAACCACTTGATATAAATTGCGATATCTGAAAGTATGCGCCAGCCTTTTCACAACAACATCCTTTTGAAGGAAAGTTCGGGAAGTGAAGGAAATTGGAGAGGGAAACTGTCTGCGTCTCGGCGACATGGAAATGACGCACTTTGTTTTTCCCGGTTAGATTAACAATTAGAAAGGGATTTCGAACAGTGAACCTTAATTCAGTTCCGAAGTTGAGGGTTCGATTCTCACCGATACATTTTTTTAATATAATTTGTACTTAGTAAATATCTATCAACAGTGAATCTGAGCTTACATATGAGGCCCATTACGTACAAAACCTTCATGACATCCCAAAAATAAAGCCCCTAGTTCCCGGCAACCACGCCATTCCCATTGGCCGCAAAAATAAAGCAATAAAATATTTGAGAACATTTTTATCACAACAAAGTGCAGAATTAAGTTTATCTTAAAAGTAAACTCGGAAGACTAACTAACGATATTAAACTAGCATTTCGAAATACCTATATATTCATTTTTATAGTTATTCTGTGCGCGTAATATAAATTTATTATTCAAGTAAGACGTTTGGACAGGGTTGCCACTAAAAATATATAATAACATAAATAACAATGAAAAAAAAGTGGTAATTCTTAACTTAGTATTTTACGACACCTCAGTAAGAAAGAGGGTGGTCTATTATACTCAACCGGATACCACACGGTGGGTCAAATTACCTAAGTCGCCTTTTACGACACCTCGGTAAAAAATGAGGTTGGTCTATTCTACTCAGCTGGATACCATACGGCGGGTCAACTTACCTTAATCGCCTTTTACGACACCTCGGTAAGAAATGAGGTTGGTTTATTCTACTCAGCTGGATACCACACGGTGGGTCAACTTACCTTAGTCGCCTTTTACGACACCTCGGTAAAAAATGAGGTTGGTCTATTCTACTCAGCTGGATACTACTCAGCGGGTCGACTTACCTAAGTCACCTTTTACGACACTACGGTAAGAAATGAGGTTGGTTCATTCTACTCAGCTGGACACCACTCGGTGGATCGACTTACCTTAGTCACCTTTTACGACACCATGGTAAGAAATGAGGGTGGTTTATTCTACTCAGCTGGATACCACACTAGTTAGCTAGTTATATATATAAAATTGTATATATATAATCTGTATATTATATAATCTGTCGGTATAATCGTCCGTGTTCACGTAACACAATCTGCTTACACTACGTTTCTCGCACGAGGCGCAAGTCACGTTTTTGTCCACTCGCCGTCTATGCTGTCATTAAACAGGCTTTCATTATCACATTACAAGGGCTTTTATAGCGGCCATTGTACCCGTACACGTCCCTGCGACGAAGATTTTTTTATTGGTGATTTATTAATAGTTAGCTAAGTACTTAGGAATATTACGTTATTCAATATTTTATATATATATCTATATATCTATATATATATGTCTATATATATATAGACATATATATATAGATATATAGATATATATATATATATATATATATATATATATATATATATATATATATATATATATATATATATATATATATATATATATATATATATATATATATCTAAATTTGTAAAATTTTATAAATATATTCCTTTACCATATTTGTACCTACACCACAATATTTTGGATTCCAATCCAATTCTCTCTAGCGTATTTTAGGTTTTTCTGGTCCATATCTGTAATCCTGGAACTCAAATTGCAAATCATCATTACTCTTGCCCATATCCCACTCGTAAGTAGGTTACGCACAAGATGTTTTAAACACACACATAACATACACGTGTACTCTCTAACAAACAACCTCACTCAATACACACTTTTTTGCATATAAACATACACATCCGGATTTTTTTGTAATAATGGAAGGAATTGCCTTCTGTAATACAGGGTTCACCTAGTACAGAGGGTAGTAGTGTAAATCTGTAAATTAATATCAAATTATGGAGTTTAATAAATGATTATTATTATTATAATTATATATATAAATACATACAAGATTAACTCATTTAAATATTAAAGATATATATTTTTTTCTGAATTTCGGAAACGAATTTAAAAATTTTCATGAAATTCATTATGTAGGCGATTTTGGGGGGAGAAATCGAGCTAGGTTTTATTTTGAAAAATATAGTTTTATCCCTATTATCGAATACTAAAAAAAGTGCTATAATTTATGAGAAAGCAAAAGATAATTACGCTGTCAATAGGTATAGGTAGGTAACAATTAAGTCTCAAATTCTGCTCGTGCAAATAAGGCTCGACTCCAGATAAAATCTTTTTTTTAAATGTTTAATTTGATTTTTTTTGTATACTAAAAAAAATTAACGTACAAGGCTTGGTCACACAGGTACTAAAATATGCACTGCCAATAATGCTACCTATTATAAAGCAAACTGGGTTCAATCATATACACTGGTTTTATCTGAGATAAGTTAAGTAAGGAAAAAAACCCGTGATATGTTAATATATGGAAACCAGTTTTACATCGTCATTTTTTCTTATATTTTTTCTATTTTTTTTAATATATATTTTTTCCGAGGTAGCAACCCTACCAACAGCGCAGTACCGACAAGGTGTCCGTTGCAGTAAGCCTTTGTAGCGCACGCTCTTTTACGTCCCGTTCGGTAAAATGTTCTTCGGATCAACCTGCAAAAATATTACGCAAAAAAATGTTTCTCTTACGATGTATTTATGATTTCAATATGAAAAGTTATGTATCATTTTAAAACAACAATGCTATTTTTATATAATAAAGTTTAATTATGTAAAAATATTTTTTTATATTATGGTATCTGGCTGAGTGGAATAGACCACACTCATTTCTTACCGAGATGTCGTGAAAGGTGACTAAGGTAAGATAACCCGAAAAGAAAGACACTGATATCCACGCGGGCGATGCCGCAGGCATACCTAGTCCTCCTATCTTACTAATATTTTAAATGTGAAAGTTTGTGAGTATGGATGTATGTTTGTTAATCTTTCACGGTGCATCCGCTGAACTAATATTGATGACCGACCGGTGTATAAGGAATAATTGTGCCAAATTTGCCTATATATTTATAGCCTATAGAAATCCTGTTAATTCTACAGGACTAGGGTGACATTATATGGTCGCTGACTATGGGCCTCATAAGAAAGCTCAGAGTCGCTCAGCGGGCGATGGAGCGAGCTATGCTCGGAGTTTCTCTACGTGATCAAATCAGAAATGAGGAGATCCGTAGAAGAACCAGAGTCACCGACATAGCTCAGCGGGTCGCGAAGCTGAAGTGGCGATGGGCGGGGCACATAGTGCGGAGAACCGATGGACGTTGGGGTCTCAAAGTGTTGGAATGGCGACCCCGCACCGGAAAGCGCAGTGTCGGAAGACCCCCTGCTAGATGGACAGACGACCTCAAAAGGGTCGCGGGGAGCCGCTGGATACAAGCGGCACAAAATCGTGTGTACTGGAGATCCCATGAGGAGACCTATGTCCAGCAGTGGACGTCCATCGGTTGAAGAAGAAGAAGAAGAAGAAGGGTGACATTGATAAAATTTAATACAATGAAAGACTGATTGTCAAATTTATTATTATTATAGTCATTTAAAATGCCAATATAATCATTTGCTTGGTATTACATTTTTATCAAAAAATACACTGTCAAATACACTCGTCAAGGTTGAAGCTATAAATGAAACGCAGGAACAATGCAATTAAAACTGTGATAAAGTTAATACCGGTCCATTACTGATAAAGAATGAGATATAAACATTTGCATTTGGCCATCAGTATCAAATGCATTTTAAAATTCAAAATGAGTTTTGTAAATAAAATTGTACTGATAACTGGCGCGGGATCGGGAATAGGTGAAGCGATAGCTGTGCATTTTGCCAAACTCCGTGCCACACTTTCTTTGATCGATATTAATTCTGACAAGATATATAAAGTTGCTGAAAGGTGCAAAAAATTGAGTGAAGCTAGCGTATTGCAATCAGTAATTGATGTATCTAAAGATGAAGATTTAAAACATGCAGTGAACAAAACTATTGAGGAATATGGAAAAATTGACGTTGTAGTCAATTGCGCTGGTGTTTATGTTGATAAAGGAATATTAGATTTTGATCTCGTAAGTGGTTTTGATAAAGCAATAAACGTGAATTTAAGGGCCATGGTAACAATGATACATTATACTACAACAGCTTTAATTGAGAGTAAAGGATGCGTTATAAACATTGCAAGTGTAGCGGCTCATATGGTTACTAAAAACGCTATACCTTATAACGTTTCAAAAGCTGGTGTTCTTCAATTAACAAAGAGTGCCGCTTTGGAATTTGCTGCTAAAGGAGTTAGGGTGAATAGTATTTCACCAGGTCCAGTATTGACTAATATTTTCTTGAATGCGGGTAAAAGTGAAGAAGAACTTAATATTTATCGTAAGAAATTGTTTAGTTTAGTTCCATTAAGACGAGATGTGCCAGCAGAGGATATAGCTTATATGGTAGGCTATTTAGCAAGCGATAAAGCAAAGTGTATAACAGGTGCTGACTTTGTTATTGACTCTGGACTAACGCTCGCAGGTTCTTATTAGTGAATACTAATGATTCATTTATTCATGAAACCCTAATGTTTTCATTTACCTTACTTCCATATTTGTGTTTTTTTAATTAAATATAAATATTAACTAACTAAGCATTTTATAACTAGAAGAATTGTCGATATTTACATAAACGCCACAATATTGCCTGATAAATTTTTGGTTTTAAGTTAAAGACCTTAAATATTATTTATTTCTCAGCCGTGTGATATCCGGCTGAGTAGTAGACCATCCTCATTTCTTAACTTTAACCATAATTATAATCTTTATTTCTGTAATGTTGTGGATACAATAAGATGGTGAAAATTTCCTAAGATACTTATTAACTTTGATTATATTAACTGAGATTGAACTGAACTAACTTAATAGCAAATAATTTTAATTTTGTTAACATAATCATTTTCAAATTTACATAGTTTTGTATAACAACCCTAAATTTTAACGATAGAGCTAGCTCTATCGTCATTATATATAAAAAAATATTATAAAAATTATGTCATCATCTAGATGATGACATAATTTTTAATTAAAATGAGTTAATGTCGTTTATATATATAGCATGTAGAATGTTTTGCGGGGCAAAAATCGATCGAGCTACGTATTATTAAGAAAAAATGTTGTTTTATTCCTGTTTTTGGGGTCCGAAGAAACTGCTATTATTTTATGAGAAAGCAAAGAATAATTTCGCTCTCAATTGTAAAATCATGATAGCTCATTGGGTGACAGGGTTTCGAATTCGGAATACTAGGATCGATTCCAGATAAAAGCTATTTTTTATATATTTTTAATCGCACTTTTTTATTTATTAAAAAAATACTGAGTAAAGCTTAGTCACACAGGTTCTTTATTACATTTGTTCTCAATTACTACCTTATAGTAAAAACTGTACAAAATTCGTTCGGAAAATTTTAAGAAAATCTATCACATACAGATAAACAGCATTTGTGTTTGTTTTATATGTAGATACAATTGCGTAGAAATATCGCGCTTAACAAATTCATCTCTAGATGTCGCTCTACAAAATTGAATCACGCTATAGATGTTCTGTCCTAGAATAATAAGTAATAAAACGACTACCAGACATGTTGCTCCCGGGCACATGTTCTTTACTTATTTTTTGAAAGTAAGCTGTGGTGTAAAATCACATCCTGCTATGTAATTAATTCTAGAGATGTGACTTGTGGAAAACATCTATCAAATAAATTATTTGTTTTTGTTCTTAAAAACAAATTGATTTGTACAAGATTGATTAACCTGAATCCAATATTAAGACTTAATCTAGACTAGATCTTAATCGATAATTAAGGTTAGATTTTTTCTAATTATTAAAAAATATATATCAATAACTGATTACTAATATATATATATATATACACAGGCAGGCGGCCGGTCGTAAAATATGTAGCCAAATCATGTGACAGCATGTTTTTAACATGTTTTGCTGACCTCACTTGAGTGAGATAAGAGCAAGAAGATCATGATGATGATGATGATGATGAATAAAGTCGACTAGTGCTACTAGAAAATAACAGATGCATAGTTGCAAAATCCGATTGTTTAGTTTGGCTACATTTTTTTAAGGCAAAAAGGTATAAAATATCTGAAAAAACAAAAAAAAAAGAGTAAAAAAGCTGACTGGTATGTAATATAATCGATTTTTAAAATTTAATTCATAATAATAAAATAATCGATTCATATAAAAATTGTTTTTTTTTTCACAATTCCAATTTCCAAATTACATGCACGTAATGTTTAATTGAATGTAAAGCTATGATAGACCAGCGGTGAGACCGTGCGACCCTTTCGACGGGGTCTCCAGTTCAAACCCCCGGACAGGCACCAATAAGTTTTTCTATTAAACCTTATATGTCTAACTGATAATTGCAGTTTATCAAACGCTTTTCGGTGAAGGAAAACATCGTCAGCACACGGCTTGTCTTTTGATTATTCGGTAAGACTTTATTTTATCTTTGTATTAGTATAGCATATCTATACTAATATAAAGCTGAAGAGTTTGTTTGTTTGTTTGTTTGTTTGTTTGTTTGTTTGTTTGTTTGTTTGTTTGTTTGTTTGTTTGTTTCATTGATTGATTAATTGTTTGAACGCGCTAATCTCAGGAACTACTTGACCGATTTAAAAAATTCTTTGAGTGTAAGATATTCTATTTATCAAAGAAGGTTTTAGGCTATAGAACATCACGTTGAGATGAGTAGGAGAGGAGCAGCAATAAAAAATAGTATGAAAACGGCAAAACAAAAGCTTTTCTTTCGTGCGCGGAGTTATCTTTAATAGTTATTAAAAAATCATGTATTACAAAATTGTTCCCCTCTAGAAGTTCTAAATAAATGTCCGCGACAGCATATGTCTAGCTTTTAAGGTTGAACCACTTTAACCATCTTTATGGTTATCAAAAGACTATATTACGGTTTTAATCTTTACACCCGGCGGAAATGCTGGCGATTGCTAGTATAAACCTTTTGATCAGAAGCCCCATGGGTTGTTTTAAGTGGCAGGTGAAGTATAAGAAAAAATTCCCTTTGTTCCCTCCATAACCATTGTTTGGGACACGTATTGTTCCGGGCGTCATGTATGTTTTCGATCAAAGCGTTTAGAAAAATCGTGAAGTGCCTAGTTGGTTTAATTTTTACGGAAAAAATTTCACTTTGAATGTTTGTAAAAGTTTGCCTTACATCCGTTCCAGTTTGCCTGTTAAACAGACACCTGTCGCTACCGCCAAGTTTCTTGCTGGTTCTTCTCGGTAAGAGCACCTTTCCGAACCAGTCGTAGCTTCATTGTAATTTGACGATTCGAAAGTGCTTGTAAAAGCCAATTTGAATAAAGAATTATTTGAATTTGAATTTGTCAATAATGAGAATAAAAGAAGACGCAACGTGCCCAGATTGTGGAGAGAGGAAACGAGTCTTCACCTTATGGCCGAGTGTCCTATGTACTCCCTGGTAAGATGGGAAATACTAGGTAAGGATGAAATTGAAGTTAAGGATCTGACAAATATCCCCTTCAAAGATCAGGTTTGCAAAAGCAACAGGTAGGTTAAAGCAGGTGACTCTGTCGGGACAGCAGTGAAACCCTGTATTTAAAAATATATATGTACACTATTATATATATATATTTACCACTTGTCCGTCACCCATATAACAAGTATTAAGTTACTTACTTTGTGGACGGACGACCGTGTCCTATATATAAAAAAAATGTTGTTCTTTTTAAACGAAACAATTTCCTGCTATTTAGATGTGTTTAGCGCGTCAAGTTGGGACCTTTGCTGTCTTCACAAAACGTCAAAATGTCACAGCGTCAACGCGATAACGGCGCCACCAATTTACAAATTTACACCATACGATTTGAACCACGGGCATGTCAGATTAAGGTGATGGGGAATGGTGGCATGAATGTGGTAAGAACTTTCAGAAAAATCAAAAAGGACTATTTTTATCCCTCTGACAGAAAAAAGACTCTCATTTTAGAGAAATATTGGGGCTTAAAACCTGGATCATCCACTACAGATTGGCAAGTTATACACATCAAAGGGAGACTCCTTTTATACTAGGGTGATGGAGATTTCATCACGTAAATATTGATAAATACACTTTTTTTTAATTGGCCGCCGTGTAGTATCCGGCTGAGTAGGATCTACAACCCTCATTTCTTACGGAGGTGTCGTAAAGGGTGATTAAGGTAAGTCGACCCGCTGTGTGAGTAGAATAGACCACCAATACAGAGGTGTCTTAAAAGGCGACTAAGGTAAGTTGATATGAAGCAGCCGATCGCCAAACACGTAGCTAAATGTGATAACGTGTTTATGATGTGCCGATCCCACTTGGAGTGGGATAAAAGCAGGAGAATGATGACTATTAGAACTACTGTTATTAGATGGTGAACCTATAGAGGTTGGAAATATATGGGAAAAACTATTTTTATTTCATACTACAGCTAAAGTAAAGGTAAAGCAAAAGCAGCTTTTTCTTAACGCAACGACGATATTCTGGTAAAAAAAAGAATCCTGTGTTAAGTCACAGAGTAGAAAATATTAGGCTTAAGTAATGAAATATTAATAGCCGTAAGTAAAAGAGTGAACAGTTAAATTAATACTATTATCTATAATACAGTCATCATTCTCCTGCCCTTATCCCACTCTAAATGGGATCGGCTTGATTGAAACATGTTTTGGCTAGTTATTTTACGACCAGCCGCCTGCTTGACGTTGACATACCTCAGCCACCTTTTACGACAGTAAGGTAAGAAATAAAGGTGGTCTATTCTACTTTCACACGGCTTGGATTTCACACGGCGGTCAACTTACCTAATTCCCCTTTTACAACACCTCTGTAAGGAACGACGGTGGTCTATTCTACTCAATCAGCTTCACGGCGGATAAAACATAAATAACTAACTACATTTTTATTTATTTATCTGTAACTGTATATAAAACCTAGATGTATACAGTAACTCTTTGTCAATAAAATGAGTTGGAAAGTTTTAGACTTTCGTATAATAAAGTTTTCTGTATAGCTGTCTTTTCAAGTTTACCCTCAATTGTTTGCTGTAGACGCCTGGAACTTTGAAACTATGTGTGTTTAGTAAATTATACGTTCGAATACTTTGCTTGAACGCTTAAAAGTTGATTTTGATGAATATTTAACACTTTAAAGAAATGAGTTGTTAACACAAAAAAAACAATTTCAATAATACCGCTCCAGCAGTATTATTAGTCAAAGCTATACAAATGGACAGACAGACTGTCCTATTTAAAATCTTGGTATGCATATAACAAAAACTATGCTATCGTTACGTCGTCGTGAGCTAAAAAGGATCACTGCCGTAAAAAAGAGTTGGGAAAATTACACCGTCATGTACGAAAATTAAGCCGCAGCAAATTTATGCCGCAAATATGCATAATATTACTAATATAATAACAAGTCAATTAATCAAATATTCCACTATTTTACTATCTACCATCTATGCAATAATACATATAGACAAAAAGTCTGCACCGTTTGCCTTATATATTATAACAGCAATTGATAGCGGCTCCGCCCGCGTTGAAAGATTAAAACCGTAATATAGTCTTTTAATAACCCCGCCGTATGGTACCCGGCTGAATAGAATAGTACCTCCCTCTTTTCTTACCGAGATGTCATAAAAGGCGACTAAGGTAAGTTGACCCGCCGTGTGGTATCCAGCTGAGTAGAATAGACCACCCTCATGTCTTACCGAGGTGTGGTAAAAGGCGACTAAGGTAAGTTGACTCGACGTGTGGTATCCGGGTAAGTAGAATAGACCACCCTCTTTCTTATCGAGGTGTCGTAAAATAAGACTAAGATAAGTTGACGTCAGGCAGGCGGCCGGTCGTAAAAACGCAGCCAAATCATGTGACAGCATGTTTATAACATGTTGTACCAACCCTACTTAGAGTAGGATAAGGGCAGGAGGATGATGTTAATCTTTTGATAACCATAAAAATGGTTAACGTGGGTTAACCTTAAAAGTTAGACATATTCTGTCGCGGACTTTTATTTAGAACTTTTATAGGGGAACAGTCTTGTGATACATGATTTTTAAATAACTATTACTATTTACTCAGTGCACGCAAAGAAAGCTTTAAATTTTGCCGTTTTCGTACTATTTTTTACTGCTTCTTCTCTCTAATTCATTTTAGCTTAATATTATATACCCTATAGTCTTCCTCAATAAATGGACTATCTTACGTGAAAGAATTTTTCTAATCGGTTCAGTAGTTCCTGAGATTAGCACGTTCAAACAATCAATCAATCAAACAAACTCTTCAGCTTTATATATTAGTATAGATATCCTCCTGCCATTATCGTGCTCTAAGTGGGATCGGCACAACATGTTATAAACACATGTTGTCACATGATTTGGCTACGAATTTTACGACCGGCTGCCTGCCTAACAACTTACCTTAATCGTATTTTACGACATCTCGGTAAGAAAGAGAGTGGTCTATTTTACTCAACCGTATACCACACGGTGGGTAGACTTACCTTAGTCATACTCATTTCTTACCATACCTCGGTAAGAAATGAAGGTGGTCTATTTTACTCAACCGGATACCACGCGGGGGGTCAACTTAGTTTAGTTGCCTTTTACACCTCGGTAAGAAATGAGGGTGGTATATTCTTCTCTGCCGGATACCACATGGCACCGGTCAATCTACAGAATATCTAAAAATTTCATCAAATGTATGTATGTAAAATATGTCCAGCCGTTTCCGAGTCTATAAAGGACATACAGACAAACATTCATTCAAGTACATTCTACGCAGTCTCATATGTACCAAAACTGACATTCAGTGCTATTGTACAGGATATTGTTTGAATTACGAAGTCAGACGTATTATGAGTTTCGTGCAGCAGAGATTTTGCGAACAATGGCCGCCCCATACCCTTTGTACGGAAAATTGGTGTCATCACATACCGTTTTAATTTGAACATGCTTTTTGGGTTTAGGCCCACGTTACTCATTCAATTTTTCAATCATTCATCCGGCTCGAAGGACCAAAACAAGATAAACTGACTTGGAATTAAATACAGTTCGGCTCGAGGGTCCATGACAAGAGGAAATTATATTTCTTTTATTTATTGTTAAATTATGAAATGATTAGTAAGGTAATTCTAATGTTTGATATTTGCGTACCAACTTTTTCTTAACTATACATTTTCTTACTTCGTAGGTTAGCTGGCAGAGGTCTCTGTCATAGAGATAAGTTGACCTTTGTACACTTTTTTTACCAATAATGTTTTCCCAAAAAATGTTTATGGTAAATAAATAAAAAAAAAAAATAGGAAATAAACTGACTTAGAATTAAACATACAGAAAATGATTAGTGAAATTTATGATAAAAAATTCAGAAGTGCAAAAACGAACTTGAAATAAAGACGTTTTGTTTTTGAATTTATATAAAAACTAGCAATTTCGTTCGCGTGGTCTGTTGTCGTGTTTATTAACATTTAAAAGTATTTATTTAAATTTGAATTATACTAAAACGTTACTAAGTTAAGCATATTCTATTAATTATAAAAAAATCGGGACATGTACTAATTGTCTGATAAAAAAAACTTATCCGCTTATAAATTTACTTCATCATCCTCCTGCCCTTATCCCACTCTAAGTGGGGTCGGCACAACATGTTATAAACATGTTGGCATATGATTTGGCTGCGTTTTTACGACCGGCCGCCTGCCAGACATCAACTTACCTTAGTCGTATTTTACGACACCTCGGTAAGAGAGGGTGGTCTATTCTACTAAACCGGATACCACACGGTGGGTCAACTTACCTTAGTCGCCTTTTACGACACCTCAGTAAGAAATGAGGTTGGTCTATTCTACTCAGCCGGATACCACACGGCGGGTCGTCTTACCTTAGTCGCCTTTTACGACACCTCGGTAAGAAAAGAGGGTGGTACTATTCTATTCAGCCGGATACCACACGGCGGATCCGCTTATAAATTTACTTGTATTAATTAAATCGAACAATAAATTTTAAACTACAAATTCAGATTCATATTCAGAATCGTATCGGAAAAGATAATATTTTCCCGTTAAAATATCACGTCGTGGTTTCGTTGTCAATGAAAATTAAAAAATACATGAGCCAACGAATAATTCGATATTAAGGGAAAACGAACTGTATAAATTATAAAGCAATTTCCACGGGGAAACGGGGCCGTAAGCTTTAATATCAGTATTAACTGAAATAATTTCATTTATTGTACAATCAAGCTCTTGTATAATATTAATTGATGTTAATGTGCTTTACAGATAAATGCCACCATGTGGTATTTATTTCATTTTATACATATAATTAGCAAAGAAAAAGAAAAAGTAATATGGCACATGTATAAAGGCGGACTTATCTCTAAAAGGGATCTCTTCCAGTCAACCTTTAATTTACAGAAGGAAAAGGACAAGAGTTGAAGAAGAAAGAGAATACGGGTAATATAGAGAAAAAGAAAAAGCAAAAGTTTATATGTATTAATGCAAATATTTAATCTATTAATTAATTTTGGTAAAATAAATAGATGAAATGATGTTACTAATATATAATTACTTGAGACAAATATTTGTATGGTGTGGTATCGGGCTGAGTAAAAGAGACCACGCTCATTTCTTACCGAGGTGTCGTAAAAGGCGACTAAGGTAAGTTGACTCGCAATGTGGTATCAATTAAGCCTAATTTTGAATTAGGTCTCTTTAATACTAAGCGTGCGATATATAGAAACTTACAAAAAAATGATTTAATTTTTATTTATATAATGGATATCAATGGGGTAAAAAATTGGGTGAAGCAGCGGCAGCGGGATGGTTAGGGTAATGGACTTGCGATCGAGAGGTCGTAGGTTCGTATCTCGGCTATTGTACCGACGTGAACTCACTATTACTATAAGTATTTTATTTATTTGTTTATTAAGTAATCCTACAGCGCAACAAAGTTCTTACTAAATATATAATAATATTAACACCTAAAACTAAGGCCAGTTTTAGCACATTTAACTTAGCTGGAAGGGCTTAATAAATTTACTAGTAACCCAAAAATTGCTAGTAACATTAAAAAAAGAAGTTTAAGCAATTCTTTTACATACAAAAGTTAAGGTTTAGCATTCTGCTGTAAAATTAAAGCAATGGTCATTCTGTAATTGCGACCCAGTCAGTGACGGAGCGATAAAGGGTTAATTTAACGGTCGCTTCACGGCGAACGCTAACGTGCAGTTTTTGAACCATTCCCGTGGTATTGCGTTGTCGAGTCGTCAAGTGACATACTTGTAAGTATTAAACAACAATGTAACATTTTTTACAAGTTTTTTTAATGTATTTGAATAAAATGCATATTACCGCACACTGTGTGATATCCGCCTGAATAGAATAGTACCACCCTCATTTCTTACCGAGGTGTCGTAAAAGGCGACTAAGGTAAGTTGGCCCACCGTGTGGTATCCGTTTTAGTAGATTAGACCACCCTCTTTCTTACCGAGGTGTCGCAAAATACGACATACGAATGGTAAGATGACGCCAGGCAGGCGGCCGGTCGTAAAAGCGCAGCCGGATCATGTAACAACATGTTTATAACATGTGCCGACCCAACTTAGAGTGGGATAAGGCCAGGAGGATGATGTATATTAACGCACATATGTATATGAATAAGCAGAAAAATGTCTAGAAACGGAGGTTGTAACTTGAGTCATCATTATCCTGCACATATCCCATTCTAAGTGGGGTCAGCACAACATGTTTTGGCTAGTTATTTTACGAAGGGCCATCTGCCTAACATCTATTTTCCTTAGTCGTCTTTTACGATACCTCAGTAAGAAAAGAGAATGATCTATTATACTCAGCCGGATACCATACGACGGACCTTGTGTGTTCAACACAATTACTGTTGTTCTAATAACATATGATAAATTTAAGCATTATGATAGTGGTATACGGCTGAGTAGAGAATACACCGGAATAACATATAGGCAATAGAAATCTTGTTACAGGAATAGGATGACATTGAAAAGCGCCATCAATTATTACAGCAGTTTTAAAATGACCCACACACACGCCGAGTTTCTTGCTGGCTCTTCTCGGTAGGAACAGCTTTCCGAACCAGCAGTAGAGTTGACGATTAAAAAGCACTTGTTTACAAGTTTATTTGAATAAAGAATATTTTGAATTTGAATTATGAACCGATCACGTGATAACAGTCCACGCAAATGAATTCGCAGGTAAAAGCTATTATATAATAAATTCAAGTTGTTCCTCGGTATTATCACTTCATTTTATGTTCCAATGAAGACTCATCACGCAATATCTGCCACATTTGTCACGCTAATAAGTCAATTACTGTCTTCCGATGTCGAAATCGAAGTGATGGTTGCTAACGCGTTACCTAATTGGCCCCCTGGTCGGCAGGGCGATTGTCAAATGAATTCGTAATGAGCACATCATTAGAAATTGATGATAAATCCACCTCATTGAATTGATTTTATGTATAAAAATTTTTGAGTTTATCTTCATGGTACCCTAGACAAAGAAATATCTTTAACCAGACCTAGGTTCCTAACAGTTTTGGTTTCCTTCTGCGAGGACGTCATTCATAGATGGTGGCGGTGGAGTGGATCTGGGAAGGAGAGTCCTCTAATCATCCCAAAGTGAATGGGGCGTAGACGAGTCTCTGAAGTCTGTTACATGCCTCCTAAACAGAAATCTCCGAGCGTTTCGAAAGGGGTTTATAGGACATCTGCTGGAGTTAGGTTCCTAAAGCGGGCGATGTATCTGGTGCTCTCAATGCATCGATTAACGAAGGGACGGGCACTGTTTAAAGAGGTCCCGACTCGGAGCTGGCGCTCTCCAAAGAATTCAGAGCAAAGGCAAAGATGGGAGAAAATTGTACAATGTTATCTTATTGCCAACAGTGAAATGGTGGAGCACTCACTCTTATTTGGTGAGAGTTACCCTTAGTTATTAGTTAGTTAGTTAGACATACCCGCCGCATATCCCCTGATAAAAAAAGGTTCCTCGCCGTTTTTCCATTCAAGATAACTTGCTGTAACGTACCTGAATGTAATTTGGAGAAACAACTTATCGTTGCCTTCGTTCGTCATAAAGTAAATACATAAGAAGCACCACACACTAATTTAAACCATTAAAGTTTAGCCCTTTTGTTTCAATGATTTCTATAATTGTTTACACGCCGTGCAGTATCCGGTTGAGTAGAATAGACCACCCTCATTTCTTATCGAGGTGTCTTAAAAGGCCACTAAGGTAAGTCGACTTGCCGTGTAGTATCCGGCTGAGTAGAACAGACCACCCTTATTTCTTACCGAGGTATCGTAAAAGACGACTAAGGTAAGAGGACGTCAAGCAGGCGGTCGGCCGTAAAATACGTAGCCAAATCATGTGATAACATGTTGTGCGGACCTCATATAGAGTGGGATAAGGGAAGGAGGATGATGATTGTAGCGGATATTTGTAGGTACAGCGAGAGCAATAAAACTTGCGGATTATTCTTGAAGTGTGGGCGTGCGCGCACTATAGTGATAGCGTACGAAGTGGCGTATTGACTATTGGGCCCACAGGGGGCGTTTATATACACGTATAGCGCTCGCGCTGGTCTACCCTTTATTAAGTAACATATTTATTATTAACCTAGTATCTTACGTAATAATTAACCTAGATAATAACCTTCATGTCTATGAATCTTATACTATTCTTAATTAATCCTTTTCTAATTCTAATATCTTATTAAAAAGTTAAAACTAGAGAATCGTCGTCCAAAATGATAATGATTTCTATAATTGTTTACGATCACCACAAAGTCGGCAAATATGCAAAACAAATTATAAACAAAATCTATTCTATTCTGTTCGGCGCCGCGAAATTTTGTAATTCAAATTAACAGTGAAACGCGCCTGTGGGTCTATTATTATTTCATCCCCGAATGAGGTCTCACTACGCAATTTCTGCCACTAATTGTCGAGCAGTTACCGTGAAATTTTCGTTGGATTAATTTCGATATCTTGACAACATTGAATACTAATTTCTTTAATACATCAAATACCACAATTATCTATGTTAAATTAAATATTATTTTAAGATTGTAATATTTAAAGCTGAAGTAATGGTATCACATATCTTATATATTAATTAGTGCCTGGTTGACCGAGCCTTGCTCGGTAATTTTTACGAAATAAAAAAAAAAGCAAAAAATAAGTAAGTAGCTGGAGATCGATCCTAGGTATTTACATTTCTCGAGACTGCCCGTTCCCCGAATAAGCTACGCCGACTTGACAGATTATGGCAAAAATAATGATTTATATATAATAAAAAAATGTTAATGCCCAAAAACAGAGATATAAAGTATTTTCTACAAAAAGTACGTAATTTTCTTTGAGGACAAATGCACTGGAGCAATCTTTATTAAATTGGGTACAATTGAAGCTTAAAGAACATAAAATCCTGCTTGTCTATCTTAAGTCGATTCACAGCACACAACGCACTTTACCTTAAAGAATAATAGTGCAAAATTAATCTAGATAGCTTAATTTAACGTCTACACTTAATTCCTAGCTACTAGAACGGGAAGCCGCATAACAATGCTTTCAAGCCATCGTGCCATAACAGATTTTGGGCTGGTGTCGCACCGTGTACACAATTAACTACATATATGCAAATGAGGGCGGCAGCGACGGGATTTACGAATGCTAATGCATCTAGAACAACGGATGGTATAAGCTGAAATTACCTCTATACTATAAGGGTGAGGCCCCATTAGTGCGTTGCGTTGTCGTAGCGTTATGCATGCACCATAAGACTGTTCCGTCGACGCATGCGACCTTTGAATCAATCAAAGGATCAAAGGACAACAAACGAAACAAAAGGGCTGAGGATTCACAGTGTTTGTGTCTCTCTCCGTTTTTGGAGAGAAGTATTAGAGCTAAGACCTACCACGCTGTTCCGATGCGGATTGGTAGGCTTCACATATCCCTAGTATTCTCTAGATATATGCAGGTTTCCTTACGATGTTTTCCTTCACCGAAAAGCGTGTGATAAATTGCAATTAACAATTATACACATAAGTTTTTAATAGAAAAACTTATTGGTGTCTGCCCGGGTTTTAATCCATGATCGTCTCTAGAGATTCACACGGTCGCACCGCTGGGCTATCACATTAACTTATTGACCTGTAATATGTCATTTACAACAAAAAATTCATAAATAAAACTTATGATTGAAATGAATATTATTAATCACTTAAATTCAACCAGTATGACACACTTCATAAAATAATTTGATCACAGACAGCGTGTGACCCATTTAAGTCGCAATTTCGTAGCGTCATTAAAAATTTACCGCCAATTTCACCTGGACGGAACTCCGCAGTGTTTTTATTACTCTAGCGTCGCCGGCGTACGGGTATAATAAAATTTTAAGCTTTTATATCCTAGCCGGGACAGTTGGGGCATTAACATAGAGAATTTGGCAAGGAAATAACGCTTGTTTGTATAAAATTTAAACATCCGTGGGTGTTTTATTGTTCTTTAAATTAGACGTGCACTTAACGTTATATAAAGTAAACTTGAAGTTTGCCAATCAAAGCTTTTGTAATAGGATATTTTTGAATGAAAAAAGAATATATATAGCAAAGTAGTCTCTTGTAAGTTTTACGAGTAATCTCGAGTAACATTTACCAAACCATGTAGGAGAAATACTCAGGGTGTAAACTTCAATTT
The DNA here is from genome assembly GCA_947086495.1 of Morpho achilles. Taxonomy (NCBI): domain Eukaryota; kingdom Metazoa; phylum Arthropoda; class Insecta; order Lepidoptera; family Nymphalidae; genus Morpho; species Morpho achilles. Next base: position 5,702,348 of record CAMTZB010000012.1, on the reverse strand, counting down.
TATGAGAGTACAAAGCCTATTAGTTTAAATAATTTATAGAATTAGGCGTTACTTAGCGGAGGTCCATAATACAAAAGTAATGAGAATATTATTTTGCTATAATCCGCGATAAAAGAAAATATATATAATTCTAAATGTAGAGTGTACTATTCGTTCTCATATATAATACATGCAGAATTTGTAAAAAATCATGCACTACCCGCCACCGACAACACAAAATCTCAAAGCCAAAAGCTTTGCAATTTTGTCGTTGAATCTATCTCCTGACGATGCTTCGGTTGCGGGGCGAAACAATTGTTGAGATTGTGGTGGTGAATGTATGCAGTGCTTGTATATTGTTGTGTTATCGGTGTTGGGTAGTGCATGAGTTTTTACAAATTCTGCATGTATCAGGTATGAGAACGAATAGTACACTCTACATTTAGCATTACATATATCTACTTTTATCGCGGATTATAACAAAATAATATTCTCATTAGTTTTGCTATTAGTTCACTTTAAAAACGTCCTTGTCACGTGTGATAAAGAAATCGCCAAGCAATTAACGCTGGCATCGCTTCAATTAGTGGAAATGAGAATAAAACGGTGGGTGTAACTCTCTAATTTAGTGTAACAGGTCAAACGGTAATTGCTTTGGGTCAGTCTGACTGTGGAGATAAAGGATTAAATTAATATTTGCTTCGAGAATAATTCTCGTGGCCAAATGTACTACTGATATTATAAATGCGAACGTTTCTGAGTATGGACGTATGTTTGTTACTCTTTCACGGTGAATCCGCTACACCAATATCGATAAAATTTGACACAATTATTCCTTATACACCGGGATTACATATAAGTTACAGAAATCCTGTTAATTCTACAGGAATAGGATGATGTTGAAAAGCGTCATCTATTATTAACCTATCACGCGACAACAGTCCACGCAAACGAAGTTGCGTAAATAATAATGCGTAAATAAAATTCTTTATATAATTTAAAACGACACACACTTCTGTTAATACATTATTTCTTTTTACTTGTTATAACGAACTGAACCCAAATATCAAACTACCAACATATTTAAGCATAACTACCCAGTACTCAATACAATCTTTTCAACCCGTCATAGCAACATAATACCATCCGACATCCTGTTTCATGATACAGTCACAAACAAGTCTCTACTCTTTATTGGTCACATGATTATCGCGTTGTCAGTATATCCGGTATTAAAAACCAAAGAGATGATATTTACTACTTCTTAAATAATAATACATTTATTACTAATAATCCTATCCTACTAATAATTATAAATGTAAAATTTGTGAGTATGGATGCATGGAGTATGATGCATATAGGCTATTGAAATCCCGTTAATTCTAGAGGAATAGGATGATATTGAAAAGCGTCATCTATTATCAATCGATGGAGATATTTGGAGGGTTGGAGATTGACAGAATTTACTGATTTATTCCAAGACTACAGTACACGTGAACGACATTGCGGGTAAAAGCTAGTATTTTATAAATAATCAAATTGAAAATAAGATTATTTTCAAATACACTTTAGGTCACTTTTTGTTATTTTAGCTATACATATAGTGATCGAATTGAAAACTAGGCTTAATTGAATTGTGTACATTGTAATTGTCTTATATTACCTAATATCAGTACATGGTTGACCGAGCGTTTCTTTAGTCATTTTTTACAAAATAAAAAAAGAAACAATAAAAAAATAATTAGGTAGTTGGGATCGATCCTAGGTATTCATACATTCGCTATGCATGCTATACTTTTCTCGAGACGGCCCGTTCCCCGAATAAGCTGACTTGACAGTTTATGGCAAAAATAGTGTTTTATCAATATACATTTTAGTATTTTTTAATGCCCAAAAATAAGGATAAAATGATTTTTTTTTTACTAAAACCTAGCTAGGCGATTATTCTCCCACAAAACCCCTTACATGCTGAATTTCAGGAAAATTGTTGGAGCCATTGCCGAGATTCTGAAAATATATACATACTAGCTTTTACCCGCGCAACTTCGTTCGCGTGGACTGTAGTCTTGAAAATAGGAGTGGCTTCTGTCACCATCCAAACTTTCAAATATCTCCATCACAAAAATCAGATTAATCCGGGATAAATCAAGAGAGATTCATCGTTTGATCAAGAGCTTAATATGATAATTTTAGTAAATAACCCGTACTTACATGAAATACCTATGTATTAAAATAGCGCAGTAAAAGGAGTACAAAAACTTTATATACATGAAAAATTCATAATGTTTTCTGGAATTAAATATCTCTATAAATATTATAAGCTTTGGAAACGTGTTAGAAGACTTATTTAATAATAACATTTATACGTAACGAATCAACTCTCAAATTGTTTTTTTTTAAATTACCTATACGTACGGCGCTGGATTCCAACGTTTTTAGTATAAATACGAAAAATTAAATTTAAATTATGTTTTTGGTAACATAATATTTTTAAATAGGTATCGGAAAATATATTAAACTTGACTTTATTAACTGTAATGACTTATACAAATATTAGTGTTTAGAAATAAAATATTTTTTCATTACCAGTATGGCTTAATTTTTATGGGATTAAATTAAATAAAACTTCCCAATACATGTCAATTAATATTCATTTATTTCGTACTTGTTGCCATAGACTAATAACTAAAGACCGTTTAAGAATGCATTTTCTTAAAACGTCTGTTTTTTTGACAACAAAAATTATATATGATTAAATTTTACTTGAACTTAAATGATTATAGCTTATTGTTATATTTTCACAAATCCTATCTTTTTAATGTGTTATGGTATTTAGCTAGTAATTGTACATGTACATAACCTAAAACTATAATAAATAAATATTAGATAAAATAATAATTGATACTAAGATAACAAATATTTTTCTATTTAACAACACTAAAATTATTACTCTGGTCTGGGTCAAAAGATGTTACATACATCAATCTGGCGGTCTCTTTTTTATTAAATATTTTTCTCCGGTTTATGAAATAAACAAAAACCGAAATATAAAAAAAAAAAAAACTTTTTTGAAGATTTTTATACGTTACCCCGGTATATAAACATTAATTTTGCCAAATTTCATCTATATTGGTTCAGCGGATTGGCCATAAAAACGTTACAAACAGACTTTCGCATTTATAATATTATTAGTTTATTTATTTACTAAATAACCCGTATTACTTATAATAATAATCCATTGTTATTACAATGTTAAATTTGTCCAGTAAACGAATAAAATAAAATATAAATACTCTTTAAAGATTACTCCTCTGACGTAAGCCGAAAAACTTGGAATCTAAATACTTCTGTAAATACAGATTTGACTTGATTTTGACACATCGTAAATAAAAATTAGTTCCATAGGTTTATTATAGATGGCGTTTTGAATGCTATCGTATTTAATTCCTCCTGAATTTAATTCCTGTTGAATTAACAGGATTTATATAGCCTATATGTTACCCCGGTATATAAGGAATATTTATGCCAAATTTCATCGATATTGGTTCAGCGGATTAGCCGTGAAAACGGAACCGACAGACAGACAGACAGACTTTCTCATTTATAATATTAGTAAGGATATATACATACAAGATTAACTCATTTAAATATTAAAGATCAATGAAATGAAAAAAGGAAAAAGCTACCTACGAAACTTACCCTACAAAAAAGCTAGTGTTTTCTTGCTCTACCAAGTTATGGGTCTCTTTAACATGCACAATTTTTGTAGGCGCTACGCTAGTCTCTATTGCAATTTGCCACAAAACAACTTTTTTTAATTAGGTCGTCCGTTCAATTCAAATCCGTATCAAAATCCGTTCAATAGATTTTGATAAAATCGATCACTTACAGAAGATAGATTACGGAGACTTTGTTTTACAATACGTATAGATGAGAAAATGTAGTGACATACTCGTAGAACAAACATTTAAAAACCCATACGCTTCGTTAAACATAGTTTCATAGAATGAAATAAACGGTAAATTATAATATAGTAGTAATTTTTTTTTTACAATTTATAACCAAATTTGAATTAAGGTTTTTGCTAGTATAAATAACGTTCTCCTCATGCATAATGTACTTCGTAAGTAACAAATTTTCCAGTTCACGGTAACCCGAGAATTTCGTCCCATCTAATGCGAACTTCCCGGCGTTTAAAGATTTATGCGAATCCCTGAAATCATCTCGAGACCGCATCGCTATTTGTTACGCGACATCTGGTGTGAGCAGTTCACACCGGTTCAAACTGGCTCGTATATAGTCTAAGAGACACGACCAGATTTATTTAATTAATAGTCCCGCCAACAGTGTACCTTTACATTTTTTTTAAATTATTCATCATCCTCCTGCCCTTATCCCACTCTGAGTAGGGTCGCACAACATTTTATTTACATGTTGCCACATGATTTGGCTTTTTTTTAAGTCTAATGCTTCCCTATTTATAGACAGACACAACATGCTTCAAAAATACAGTACATTTGGATCATAATAAAAACAATTTCAACATACCAGAATGTCAGAATGTCAAAACATATGCGAAATTATCACTACATTGAATAAAAAATAAATTTCAAAATATCCAATAATAATAGACTTACATATACTACTAGATTACTAATATATTCCTGTAATTGAAAAATCTGCGTTAAATGAAAGTCAAACCACGTAAATACATAACTACAGCATGTATATATTGAAAAAAAGTAATAGCAAGCAGCAATTAATTCTTTTTTTTAATTTTAAACAAAATCATCGATATGTATAAAATTGATTGATTTTTGAAATTGATACGTGTAGAGTAACTTGAGGGTAGAATATTTTTCTAAAACCCTAATTTTCCTCTTTAACAATTAAAAATTTAAATATTAATTACATAAAAGAGTCTGAAGAAGTACTTACGGATTTTGTTAAAGCACATAAATTGAGTATTAGTTACGTAAAAGTAAGCGGTTTGTTACTTGCTAAAGGCTTCGCAAATTTTTTTAAAAGAAAATTAATTCCAAGACGGACCTATCTCAAGATAGATTCAGAATTACGTAGGTTTTCTTTCACTGCAAAGTGACGATAAATTTTAAATATGAGTTAGGCCAATATTTTTCTATTAGAACACACAATTGTATTTATATTAAAAAAAAACAATTGCTGCCCGCCCGGAATTCAAACCTGCGATTCCCTGGTAATAGTCATACAGTCTCACTGATCAATTTTTTAAAGGAAATGTAAAATAAAGTCGTCATATTCTCACTAAGGTGAAAATCGACTGACTATCTCATGTACTATGAAGTACAATGGTACAAAATGGGGGTACTTGCGAACTTGTTATAACTGAAAATGGCTAGTAAGATCGTTTGTTTTTATCGCCTGTAGGATTTTCTTGGATTATTCCAATAAACGGATTTCCTTCTATAGATTTTACCGTTTTCGGAGAACATCAGCTTATAGATTAAAATTTTGTGTTAAACTTTTTTATTTCAATTGTAAAAATACGTTTGTGCTTTATGGGATATGGCCGAACGGAAACACAAAGCTTTTCTAAAGCTTTGCTGAGGGTGCAAAATGCTTCGAGTAGAACGCAAAAGCTCTATTACCGTTGGGGAATCACGACATAAAGCCTCCTCTGATTTTAGATCATGGCTTGAAGCCACATGTAGTGAAGAGCTGATGCCATGATTGTGAGTAGTCATCACACCGTAAGAGGTGTGGCGAAAAACCATAGACCGATATCAGAAAACTGGGACTTGATATGATGATATGATGTTTGTGAATGGTATATGCCTATGTTTTTGATCTATATTTGATCATATAGAACGCTTTTTCAACGCCCAATATTTTCCGTTGTTCTCGAAGTATGAATTAAAACGAACGACCTACGATAGCGAGGTCCAGGTCAAAAATAGACAAAATCCAACATTCTTGTATATTCCTTTATCTTCATCCATATCGCGGGTTATGAATGAATAATGACTAAATGTAACTAGTTGAATTTTGAAAAGTTCAACAACCGATTTAGTTGCTGGTTTTTCTCGGTAGGAACAGCTTTCTGAACCATCAGTAGAGTTGACTTCAAAAGCACTTGTTTAGAAGTTTATTCAAATAATTTAAATTTGAATTTGTAAAGGTATCTACTACTGCAAGTCCAGTTGCCTTTATTTACATAACACTCTTCAATTCGATACTCACAACCTTATCTCTTGAAAGGTTATGCAATCTATAATCAATATAAACCGATATATTTACAGAACTTAAAGCCGTTTGGTATTCAGCTGAGTAGAATAGACCACCCTCTTTCCTACCGAGGTGTCGTAAAAGATGACTAAGGTAAGTTAACTCGCCGTGTGATATTCGGCTGGGTAGAATAGACCATCCTCTTTTTTACCGAGCTGTCGTAAAATACGATAACGGTAAGTTGACGTCAAGCAGTAAAATACGTAGCTAAAACATGTGACAACATATTTATATCATATTGTTCCGGCCCCACTTAGAGTGGGATAAGGGGAGCGGGATAATGGTGATGACATTTTATATCAAAAGTGATATAAAGTGATTGATCATCTTCGGAAATCAAATCCAGAATATCTGGCTTCAGAAGCCAATTGCCATCAATACCCCAAAGATCGTTGTAAAGCAATTACGAGTCGATACCAATAAAGCAAAATTCGAAATGAAATTGTTATTTAGCCTGTAATTTATTTGAATAGGTCACGAAATGTATATCTTTGATCGTTATATTTCAATATTGGAGTTTTGATTTAAACCATGTATTTCTTTTTTTATTTACGGGCCTTGCTTGTGTCGAAAATTTATCCAGATCTGTCCGGTTGTTTAATGGTGAACGTATGGACTTAAAAATATTTAGTTGTAAGACTGATAAATGATTTAACAAATTCAGTAAAATGACAATAACAAAATATAAAATCAAAGAACACCTTAGAAGGTGTTCTTATCTGATCATTAAAAACCATAGTACAATTAACTCGGAAGATACAATAAAAATATTTTGCTGTAATCCGCGTGTGTTTATAGAATATATGTAATGCAGAATGTATGAAGCATGCAACAATACCACATGTTTTACATACACGCCGCCAACACCAACACTCCACACAAGCACTACACACACTCACTACCTCTATGATAATTTCGCCCCGAAACCGAAACATCATCAGAAGGATAGGCTCAGCGAACAAGATCGTCATGCATTACGATTGTGTTTGGTGTTTCGTGTATGTGTGGTGACTTATCCTGCATGTATAAGGTACGTGATTGTTGCCTGCTTCATACACTTAGCATTACATATTCTGTTAACACACGCGAATGGCATTCTTCCGCTCTACGGAGGGAGGCGGCAGAGCGGTTCCAGGAACTCTTGTTCTGATTTCAATTTGCTGCTCGTGAGTCCAGCGGTTAGCGACTTGACCAAGCCCATTATTTGCTGACAGGGGATCTTTGGGGCGTTCCGAACGGGGTATATCGGAGGCTTTACAGGTTCCTTAGGTGCTCCCGATGCATTGGTTTACGGAGAGGATTTGTCTTTTCAGAGATTCCCACCAGGAGGAGATGTCTCTGGAACCGGCTGTCAGCGTGGGTGGGGGTAATGTGTACAACAACGTAATGTGTGTAACCTGTGTCGCGACTCAGCAGAGTAAGCAACTCATTCGGTGGTCTCGGTATTCGCTTCTACAATAAAATTCCGCAATCCATACTAAACCAGTCTACAGAAAGGTTTAAATTAAGTATACGAGATATGCATATACGTAAAAACATATTACAAAATTGAAGTTTATTTAGATGATAAAAAGCCTGGATTTGAAAATCCTTACAGCTTCATACAAGACTGCGGTTTTAATGATGTGAAATTGAAAATGTTCAAAATATAGATCGCCGAGTTTCTTTCAGGTTCTTCTCAGTAAAAGCAACATTCAGAAACAGTTGTAGCTTCATTAATCATATTGATCCTTGACGATTCAAAAGTGCTTGAAAGAGCTTATTTGAATAAAGTTTATATTGATTTGATTTGAACAATACTCTGTCATTGCCACCAGCAGTGTGGTGGAGCACACGGGTTGTTTTAGTCGGTGCAAGGCCTACATAACTGTATATCTCCGTAGGAAGGCGGTACCTATAAGGGGTTTTTTTCCTTTATAAAAGTCTTATCATAGACTGATCTTTTAGTTTGGTCCTGAGTTTGAGTTAACATATTCGTCTTATATACCTATACCAAGACCCTATACTATAGCAGTCAGCTCAATAGTAGGGTGGGTCTTAATGCGCCTCCATTCAGAGCTAACCCCGATCTTCTAACAGGGCATTTGAAATTTAAATCGCTCCCTCAGCTGAAATGCCAGCTGAATCGGTCGCAATGATTTCCAAGATCACGCTGACTTAATTGAATTACAACCTTAAGAATAATTTAGTTAAGTTCAAAATTGATCAGCACTCGAATCTGACAGGCAATTGAGAAGCAGTTCAAACGACTTATTATTTCCAAGGTTCGGTGTTATCTTAATGATTTCGTTTTATGGCAACCCAATAAATATGCCGTTCACCCGATATACCTTCACGGATTAGTGGATTATTTAGATTAGTACCATCGAGTTACCTGAAATCTAGAGCAATCTTAATGCTGTCAAGATATACAGATATAAATACTAATCTTACATTCTAAAACGTTTTAGCCGAATGGTTAGACCACATTAGTTAGTTAGTGGTTAGGCGATTAAGGTAAGTTTACTCGCCGTGTGGTATCTGGCTGAGTAGAAAAGACCACCCTCATTTCTTAAGGAGGTAACGTAAAAGACGACTACGGTAAGTTGATCCGCAGTGTGGTATCTAGTTGATAAAATAGACCACCCTCATTTCCATTCATTTGGTCGATCCGCCGTATGGTATCTGGATGAGTAAAATAGATCACCCTCTTCCTTACCAAGATGTCGTAAAAGTCGACTAAGGTTAGTCCCGCCATGTGATATCCGGTAGAGTAGAGTAGACAACCCTTTCTCTTACCTAGGTGTCGTAAAAGGCGACTAAGGTAAGTTAACGTCAGGCTGTAGGCTGGTCGGTCGTAAAATACTTATTCTCCTGTCCTTATCCCACTCCAAATGAGGTCAGCACAATATGTTATAAACTTGTTGTCCCATGATTTGGCTTTCTATTTTACGATCAGTTGCTAGCCTGACGTCAACTTACCTAAGTCGTATTTTACGACACCTCGGTAAGAAAAAGGTTGTCTACTCTACTCAACCGGATACTGCATGGCGGATCGACTTACCGTAGTCGCCTTTTACGGCACTTTATACTCAGTAGTAAAGAGGTTTGTCTATTTTATTCAGCCGGATACCACACGGCAGATCAACTAACCTGAGGCGACTTTAACGACACCTCGGTAAGAAATCAGGCTGGTCTATTTTGCTCAGCCGGATACCAGACGGCTTTGTTTATTAACACAGTAACACTCTAAAACACATATAGCAATAACAAAGCCCAATGATTATAAAAAAGAACCTCCAAACATCAACTAAACAAGCAACTCCCAAAATGGAACATTCCCGAAAAGACGCAATCATTTGATATTTGTTGTATCTAAAAATAGATAAAAGGGCTATAAATACACAGTAGAAGCTCAAAAGAGGCAAGTCAACGGTAATACACACAAACAGTTGTATCCATTTTAAATTGGGTAAACTAACTCAAAAGAACATCACAAAGGGATGACGACATTGTAAAATGTTTACCCGTGTGTCCCATTTAGAATTAGCACCTTAGAAATTTAATATTAAACCCATTTGCACCGCGCCCCGCGGCTATGTGGAATTAACGTTCAAGGAAGCTATTTTAAAACGCTTTGTGGCACAAAATTGTGTAATTCTTGTCTCTTAACAATACTTTGTTCTTAATTAAGCATTAATATCTGGGTGACCGAGCCTTGCTTGGTAATTTTTTACAAAATAAAAAAGGAAACTTAAAAAAAAGGGTAATATCGTAGGTGGGGCTCGATTCAAAGTATTTTCATTTCTCGCGACCATCCGTTCCCCGAATGAGCTACGCTAACTTGACAATTAATGGTAAAAATTCAATTCAATATAAATATTTTTTCATGCCCAAAGACAGGGATAAAATGTTTTTTTTTTTTAAAAACCTAACTCATACCATAACCTAGATTAGACATGTTTATAACATGTTGAGCCTGCCCCACTTAGAGTGGGATAAGGATAGCATGATGATGGAACACTTACATTGTCGTCAGTCCCCAAAGTATACTTAATACTTGTGTCATGGGCGACAACTGACAAATATAAACTTATATTATTGTACTCATATTATTGTACTTATATAATTAAAATTAATATTGTATACCCAGACTGGAAGAATCAACAAATTGTTGTTAGAAAACACATATATTTATATATCTTTAATATTTAAATGAGTTAATCTTGTATGTATATATATTTTCAGAATCTCGAAAACGGTTTCAACGATTTTACTGAAATTCAGCATGTAGGGGGTTTTGTGGGAGAAAAATCGGTCTAGATAAGTTTTATTTAAAAAAATGTTGTTTTATCCCTGATTTCGGGCTCTAAATTTATTTGAAATTTACTTTGAATACAATTACAATTTTTCGCTGTCAAACGTAAAGTCATGGTTGTTCATTTAAGGAACGGGTGGTCTAGAGAGGTGAAAATACCTACGATCGAGCCTATTATTGCCCTGCCCTATTATTTTTTATCTTTATTTTCAATTTTTTTTTTACTTTTAATTTTTTTACATCATTTTAAAAATTACCGAGCGAGGCTCGGTCACCCAGGTATTTTTCTATAATTGTGAATTAAAGCAAAATAATTCATTATTTTTCGTACCACGCTGGAATTTAAATCTGCGTGATTTAGGGTCTGTGCCGAAGTAATATGTCACTGTCATATAGAAGCAAGTGTCGACACCTTTATAAAGGACTCGCTTTCGCTTTTACCGGGGACAGAATATTGGTCACCTCTTCCCATTTTACCTAAGAAATTTTCAGTTTGACGTGGATGGATACCTTTAACGTAACTAATACTAAAGGATTAGCGTACACGGTTATTTACCAAATTTAAATCCATTCTAATATTGTAAAAAGAATCTCTGTCGGTCTGTATGTTAAGCTCTAACAGACGAAATTTTGTACATGAAACGATTTATTTAATTAAAATTAAATCAGATCAAAATAATATGCCGTGTGGTATCCCATATCCCACTCTAAGTGGGGTCGGCACATCATGTGACAACATATGACAACATGAAAATCATATGACAACATGTTTTACACAACATGTTTGTAAAACATGTTGTCATATGATTTGGCTACGTATTTTACGACTGGCCGCTTGCCTGACGTCAACTTACTTTCGTATTTTACAACACCTTGGTAAGAAATAAGGGTGGTCTATCGTACTCAGCCGGATACCATACAGCGGGTCAACTTACATTTGTCGCCCTTTACATCACCTTGGTAAGGAATGAGGATGGTCTATTGTACTCAGCTGGATACCACACAGTGGGTCAATTTACCTTAGTCGCCTTTTACGACACCTCGATAAGAACAGAGGGTGGTCTATTCTACTCAGCTGGATACGACAAGGCAGGTCAACTTACCTAAGTAGCCCTTTACGACACGTCAGTATAAAATGACGGCGGGTCAACTTATAATATTCTAGCCCATAAATATATTTTCCGAAAATTAGAACTATTTCTTAGAAAATTTTGTAACCGTTTCTCTTTAACCGAGGGTACTACACATTGTATACAGCTTTTGTTAAAAACGAGTCAGGGCTATAGCAGAACAAAAGTCCCGGACAAAGGTTATGAAGTGTTGTGGGAGAGCCCTTTTCTTTTAAAAGTCTTTTTAAGTTATGTAAGATTGTGTCAAGGGTAGAGTGGTTTCGGTGTATTTTTCGATGCCCCCAAGATTTTGAACGTTTTCCCTTTAAAAGATTGAGATGATATTGTATTGGGCTCCTTTGTTTGCTGGTTTCTTTTTGTTATTCCATTCGAGGATTTTGATTTCAGTATGTGACGGAATTGATAAAGGTAAGTAAGTAAGTAGCGGCCTGTTACTCTCGCACTGCTAGGAATAGGCCGCTTCGATCCGTTTTTGGAAAGAAGGATTGGAGCTAAGACCTACGCTGCTCCAATGCGGATTGGTAGGTTACACATATCTCCAGAATTCTCTAGAGATATGCAGGTTTCGTCACGATGATAAATAGTTTTTCAAATATAATTTTTTTTTGCAAAGAAACATAATTTCTATGCAAAAAGGATAAAGAATTAAAAAAATGAGAACAAGTTCAAAAGTTTAAAATTGCCAACCGCAAAATCTTATAAACTCTTAAGCGTAAATCCCCGAAGGAGAAAAATACTTGCTATGAGACGGTAATAGACACTTATAGTAAATTTTCTGAACACAATATATTTTATAGAATCTTATTCCGTTCTGTCTTCTTACTTATTGATGAAATAGCTTTTACCCGCAACTTCATTCGCGTCGACTGTTTTCATTGATCTGTTGATAATAGCTTTACAATGTCATTCTATTCCTGTAGAATTAACAGGATTTCTAGAGACTATATGTTCCCCGATGTATAACTAATAATTGTGCACAATTTTATCGACATTAGTTCAGTGGATTCCTCGTGAAAGAGTAACAAACATACATCCATACTCACAAACTATCGCATTTATAATACTAGCTTTCGCGGACTGTTGTCACGTGATAGGTTAATAATAGGTGGCACTTTTCTACGTCACCCTATTCCTGTAGAATTAATAGAATTTCTATAGCCTATATATTACCCCGGTGTATAAGGCCAAATTTTATCGATATTGGTTTGTTAGATTCGCCGTGAAAGAGTTACAAACATACAACCATACTCACAGACTTTCGCATTTATAATATGAGTAGGGTATAGGTAAAATTTATTATATTAATTAATTTTATTTTTCTCTAAGTTAGTTGTAATCGTCAGTTTTGATTAGTTTTTTTTCAGAAATTTATATTTAATAAACATTTTTTTCAACAAATCAATGCCGATAATTTCGACAGATTAAATTTACTTACAGAGACTCTTGGTTCGCTTGGCTTGGTTGGTAATGAAATTCAAGACTTAACTCTCTTTGAAGGTATGGGCCAATTTTCACAATTTACGGATATTGAGAAAAGTGGCTTACTCCGCTTTTCATTTCAGGAAATGCTTGCCGAGTGTTTTCATTTTATGCGCGTTGTAATGATGTAGCTATGTAACCGTATTGGAGCTGCGTGGTAGGTCTGATCTCCAATCCTTCTCTCCAAAAAATAGGCAAAAAAGGATAGGCAGCTTGCCTATGCCCGGCAATGTTACTTTTCACTCAAGGAAATATACACGAAGCAAGAATTTTAACGGTGCGCGGGAATTAATTACATCACTGCTAACGCCGAGAAGTGTTTCGATTGGTTAAAATAGAATTCAATTCTATTCTAACCAATCGAAATCCTAATTAAATCAAATCAAAATAATCTTTATTTGACTCTTCACTTTTGAATCTTCAAGGATCGATATGATTAATGAAGCTACAACTGGTTCAGATTTAATGTTGCTCTTATCGAGAAGAACCAGAAAGAAACTCGGCAGTCAATCTTTTAAAACATTATCGATTATACATTATTAACCGCAGTCTTGTATCTGTGTAATCTATCCTAATCTTATCCTATAATATTCTGTCCTGTAAATCAAATTCAAATTCACAATATACAAGTTCAGAAAATCGCTCCTACCAATAAAAACCAAGATGGACATCGGCACTCTTCTTTTCGGAATATAATACCTAAACCTCTCCGTCGTTATCAGAAGAGTGTCAAAAATTCAGTCAATTTACATAAAACCAAAGTTAACTATTAATTTAAATCTTTCGAAAGAATTACACTACCTTTTGATAAAAACTGTACAAAAAATCGGTTCAGTAGATTTTGAGCGAAATACATACAGACAGACCGCTTTTTGTGACTTTGTTTTATAATATGTATAGATTTCGTCATTGCTATTTAATTATAAAATGTGAAGTTAATATTAAGTTATTTGAATAACGATTATTTTCAGTTTAATTTAATTTATTTATGAGGTAACTTTTACTATATTTAGACTCTATCCCGCCTCTATATCCCCGGTCGCGGGTTCGATTTCCGCCGAGGGCCAAAACTTTCTATAAATGAATTTGTTAGTCTTTGAGTCTGGCTGTATATTTGTATTTAAGTATGTATTTAAAAATATATAAGTATATATTCACCAGTTGTCTGTCACCCACATAACACAAGTATTAAGTACTTACTTTGGGGACGGACAACCGTGTGTGTAAGTGTGCCATATATTTATTTATTTATCGTTTGCCGACCTAACGGGGACCTTCGGACGTTCCTAACGGAGTTTATGGGACGCCCACTTAAAAATGTCCCCGAGGCGGTCGATGCATCTGGTGCTCCCGATGAATCGATTAGCGGAGGGAGGGGCCACTTTTAAAGCGACGCCGATCCATAAGTAGCGCACTCTCGGATTCAGATATGCTGCTGGTGAGGATGGGGGCAATGTGTGCAGCGGTACCCTGTCCCCTCCACCATACTAATTTACTTTTATAGTAATATCAATAGACTTTGAAAATATTTCTATACACATAAACATATTTCCGCAGTTCCAAACCTAATAAAACGACAAAAAATCCTCCAGTGTAAATAAATCCTACGAAATGGCAGTACACGGAAAATCATACAATAAAAAGCACCCCCAATTTGTATTTGAGGAATGCTATACGTGACCCAGCGTATGTCATCCAAATACGTGTCCGAAATACGCGGGATGCTGGAGCGATCTCGAAGCTACTAACTTTTGATGTCACCTGCCGAATGGTAATGTACATGAGCACGTGTAACTTAGTGCTGCTCAAATATTCTATCTGTCGGATTGTGAGTGAGCACTTTTTAGCATTTGACGACCTTCCCTTAGAGTAGCCTTAAAAACAACTTTAATGTTCCGAGTTTATTTGAAGTATTTCTATTTGTAGTATACCTTGCGACTGTGTGGGGAATTATATGGACGAAACTCGTCGCTATATCTGGACGAGGATATTAGCACGTACATATTGTCAAGAATATGGACGGACAATGGATCGGCAATAGCAGAGAATTTTGTGCAGTAATTCCTGAGATAAGCGCGTTCAAACAATCAAACACCCAAACTCTTCAGCTTTGAATATTAGTATTCCATGAAAAGATGGGATAGTAAAAATGGTTCTAGTAAATGTGTGTAGTGCTTTGTACAAATCAGTTCTCTGTACTAGTAATTTTCAATATTTTTCTTACTTGATTTTATTATAATCACTAGATTTTACCCGCGACTTCGTTCGCGTGAACTGTTGGCGTGTGGTCGATAGTAGATTCTTCAATGTCATCCTATTCCCGTAAAATTAACAAGATTTCTTATAGCCTATATGTTATTCCGCTCTAAGAAATAATTGTGTCAAATTTCATCGATATTGTTTCAGCGGATTTTCCGTGAAAGAGTTACAAACATACATCCATACTCACAAACTTTCGCATTTATAATATCAGTAGGACATTCGACCACGAGAATTATTCTCGAAGCAAATATTAATTTAATCCTTTATCTCCACAGTCAGACTGACCTAAAGCAATTACCGTTTGACCTGTTACACTAAATTAGAGAGATACACCCACCGTTTTATTCTCATTTCCACTAATTGAAGCGATGCCAGCGTTAATTGCTCGGCGATTTCTTTATCACACGTGACAAGGGCGTTTTTAAAGTGAACTAATAGCCTTTGTAAAGTCTCAAAATTGAAGTTTACACCCAGAATATTTCTCCTACATCCGCTTTACCAATGTTTAGCGGATTCGCCGTCAAAGAGTAACAAACATACATACATACTCACAAACTTTCGCATTTATAATAGGATAGGATATAATTATGCAATCTATTTGCAACGTCAGCCAACCTAGTCATAATTAAATGTCAAAACAATCTGCAGCTGAAATCTTTAGCGGTTGAGGTAAGCCAGCTAATTGTTTTTGAAACAAGCTATTTAAACAAACTATTAGAAGTAACTACAAATTTAAATTTTGAAGAGAATAAATTAATAAGTCATTCTCATGCCCTTATCCCACTCTAAGTGGGGTCGGCATAATACGTTTTAAATGATTTGGCTTGGTATTTGGCCACTGGACGTCGCGTCAACTTACCTTAATCGTCTTTTACGACAAATCGGCTAGAAAAAGGATGGTATATTCTAATTAGCCGGATACCACACGGTTGATCAACTTTACCTTAGTCGCCTTTTACGACACCTCGGTTAGAAAGGGTGGTATATTCTACTCAGCCGGTTACCACACGGCGGGTCAACTTTACCTTATTCGCCGTATGCTACACCTCGGTTAGAAAAAGGATGGTCTATTCTACTTAACCGGATACCACACGGCGAGTCAACACACCTTAGTCACCTATTGCGAAAACTCGGTAAGAAAGACGGTGGTCAATTCTACTCGCTACTACTACTACTACTAGCTGGATACCACACGGCATTTCTAATGGAATTTCTTATTAATAATTTCAATTAATGTGTTTTAATTATAAGTAATTGCTCCATTTATTAGCCCAGTAATTATCCAAAGTTGCAAACGAAAGTTTATCACATTTGGAAAATTGAAAATTATTCTACAGAGAATCAACTTTCAACAAGTGAGTTAGTTCTATTTATTTGTAGTAACAACAGCGAGTGGATTTTCAGTATTTATTCAGCATTGTAAGAAACTTTTAACATTAATAAACAAAGTAATTAATGTTTAATAGCTCGTTTATTGTACCCTGGAGATAAACTTAAATTAAAATATGTTTATCGTTCATACGTAGAGAACAATCAAAAATATATCAACAAAAGATAAACAGGTTTATATTGTATAATTTATAGAATTAGTCGTTACTTTGCGGAGATCCATAATACAAAAGTGATAATAAGATTATTTTGCTATAATCCGCGATGAAGTAAAATAGAAAATATTTTTATTGCTAAATGTAGAGTGGACAGTTCTCATACCTGATCGTCAAAACACATGCACAAACCTCCACTACCGCCACCACAATACACAAGCACTACATACGTTCACTATTACAAACTCGACAATTGTTTCGCCCCGCAATGGAAGCATCATCAGGAGGTGGACTCAACAACAAAATCGCAAAGCCTCAGCAAAGCTTTGCGATTTTGATTGGCTTTTGAGATTGTCCACTCTACGTTATATATTTTCTATTTTACTTCATCGTGGATTATAGCAAAATAATTTTATTATTACTTTTATTTATTTTGCTTATTTCCATAGCATTATGTCTTATGAAATATTGCTATGGGGTAAACGCGCGGATAATGATAGAATGTTTGTATTACAAAGACAGTCATACGTTGCATTGACATTTTAAGTCCTTGTGATTCCCTGCAAGAGAAGTTTAAGAAATAGGTATTCTTGCATTTGCTTCACAGTATATTTTAAGCAATTTAATTTATGTATGTACATAAAAATATAAAGAATTATAAAACGAAAGGTGATGTATATAATAGACAAAGTAGGAACCGATATGCCTAGGAATTATTTGTGCCTTGCAAAAGTACGTACGTTGTTTGTGCGTTTAGATATAAGATTCTATAATAAAATTCCGCTATCGATTTTAGCTTTGCCATTACAACAGTTTAATACGTGTAGTGGCTTGTCTTGCATGTATGTGGTATGTGATTGTTGCTTGCTTTATACACTTAGCATTGCATGTTTTCTCTTAACAAAAGCGGATTAGAGCAAAATAATTTTATTGTAACTTTTAAAAAAGGAATAATTATTTCAAAGATCGATTGCACTCCAAAGTAAATTGCCCCAATCCATATCAATTAGTCAAACAGATAAAGTTGTAGACAGACCTATAAAAATACCACACTAATGGTGACAACAGGAAATAATATCCAAAAGGAAAAGCCGTTAATAAAAGTATAAATACAGTTTACATTACACCTTCACTGTAACGCGGTTAAATCGTTAACATAAGATTTAAAGCGATGGATACGAAACTGAGAGTGGAACTAAAATATCTCCAAGAAAATGCTAATTTCGTTGTAGCAAAAATGTGGGGTAGTCACGCAAGCTTGTTTGGATTTGGTACAATTTAATTTCAACTTTGTTGTGTATTAAATACAGTCGAAAATCAGTTGTGGTTGTATTTGTAGGAAGCCATTATAAATCGCAGCCTATCTACCTAGCGACATCTAGTTGTTATAATGACAAATGACTGCACGGCGGTAGGGACGCGAGAAATCAGTGATTTCAGCCGGGAATACGAAGGTATCTTTATTTTTATCGCTCTTTTTGAATTGAACGATGATTTGTGATATATTTTTAGGTTTAGGAAAATGAGTTGCCATAGAATTTTTGTTTATCATTTTAAGTGAATCTAAGAGAAACTTTGGCACTAACTATGTGCTTCATAAGAAAGTTCATAGTCGTCCAATAGAAAGGGCTATGTTCAGAGTATATCTCTGTGTGATCAAATCAGCAATGAGGAGTTCTGTAAAAGGACATAGCTCATGGGGACGCGAAGCTGAATGGGTGGGGCACATAGTTTAGAGAACTGATGGACGATAGGGTCTCTAGAGAAAGAAAGAAAAAGGAAAGAAAGTATTTGCTTAACACATTAAAGCTTCAGGGAAAATTTTCAAATGTTTCTTCTCAAATTGATTTTTATAGTACCTAGCTTCACATAGTTATCACATTTGTCCTGAGTGACAACACCGTTGATAGATTTTGTGAATTCAACAAAGTACTACCGCCTACTTCTACAAATTATTAAGAAATATAAAGTTTTAAGATTGAAGTGGTTTAACAATACAACAAAAAAAACCATAGAAAATTTTGATATATTAGTTTCAAATATTAGACAGAATTATAAATGCCAAAGTATTCGTTGTTGAGACTGAATTGGCTTAACGTTAAGATAATATTAAACAACAAAGTATCTACAAGGCTAGCCTTGTTGAAAATTGAAATTCAAAGTCCACAACAACCGTCAAAAGGTTAAAGAGAAAATGAAGTGCTCTGAATTATAAAGTAATCCTGCTTAAATGTTATATTTCTTGAGTATTTTGACAATATTATGAATTAATAACAAGAGAATCATTTAGATAAAATTATCGACAAGTTTAGATATGTATTAGTTGTTCTCGTATCTATAGTAAGTAACGATCTGATACTATCCCATTACTGAGCATAAGCTTTCTTTCTGTATTTTTGGGTTAGGTTAGAACGTTAGGAAGTAAAACCACATTGCTCTATGGAGCAGTGTCCTTCTAAGGATCTCATAATTTCTAAATGAACTTTATCTTCTTCTTCAAAGAATATCAATAAAACAGTTAAATACACTTTTTCTTTTATTATACTGATACGAACAAAATCGCAAAGTAAAGAATTTAAATAAAGATAATTTCGAATGTAGATCCGAACAAACTCGAACAAAATTAAATTCCAGCGTTGCACGTGAAGCCTTATTTTAAGGAATTAAAGATAACACCATCCACGCAAACACATCGCACTTAGTGATGTCTTTCTTACCTTTTTAATATGCTAATGGTGACTCTTTGGAACGACAGCCGTGGACATACATGGTCGGTGGTTCTTATTGCACGGACATACGAGCTAAAATACAAACGAAATTTGTATTCAGACGCATACCGCACAGTGTGGTGGGCGTGTGGGTACAGACAGAAAAATAATTTTTACTTTTTTTTATTTAATATTAATCTGCCCTGGCTTCACAAGGGTAGCCGATAATACTATGCCAGCCATTGATACATACGCATGGAAGGTATAATTTAAGGTATTAACAATATATGGTGTCAAACATAAAATGTTTAAACAGTTTTTCGTTTTTTAAGTAGGGATAGGGATTAATACTGTAAAAAATTTCTAGCGCTTTGAAGTTAGACTTACTTAATATAACCCTATACTAAGTTATCCTTAAAGTTACACATAAATATAATTTTTTCTAGAGCTATAAAAGAAGAGGGTCACGTGCTTTAATTCCGGGCAGCCATATATGAGATTTCTATTAAAACTTATGTGTATCATTGATATTTCCAATTTACTATACACTATTTGGCGAAGAAAACATCGTGACGAATATCTCTACAAAATTCCGGGGATATGTGTAATCTACTAATCTGGAGCTGCGCGTTGTATCTTATCTCCAACCCTTCTCTCCAAAAACGCAGAGAGGAGGCCTATGCCCAACAGTGGGACGATAAAAGGCCGTTACTTCTATTAAAGAAGAATAATCCCAATAATCCGCTTTCAGGGGGATTTTTTACCAAAATTTTCATTAATAAGGGTCGCTGGCAGAGATCTCTTATAGAGATAAGTTATCCTTTGTACTTGTTTTTCATTTAACTGTATTTTTTGTATGTTTTCTTTAATGGTACATATATAAATAAATAAATAATAATCGTCTTACTACACAAATTAGCTAAACCCTTAAAAAGTTCAGCACCTGAAACGATTGATTTAAGTTTAAATTCTTTCTTTCACACTTTTCTTTAGTTTATTATACAGTACACATAATAGAATTTATAATAACAATTATTTCTCAGTATGTATTTTTTTACTGACCGTACGTCTACGTGAGCTAATTTAGCTGAGAGCAAAATTTATAGGGAGCTGTTATCACTACGCTTTCATGTTATTTGCAGGAAAGAAACGGCTGTGGGGTATCAATTTTAACACTGCATTGTAGGTAAAGTAATATTATGTCACATTTATCGTGAAAAATAACAAATTAGTAGTCTACAAGAAAAGGAAAAAACAGACATTATCTTGAAATTACAGGAACTAATTAACCTGTAATAGTTAATAAAGGAAAAAAAAGAAATAAAAATATGAAAATTGGGTCCAGCAGAGTAGTTCAAGCGTCAATTCGGGTTTATTTATGCAGCGTTCTAAAGCCGCTATTCTAACATCTTAGAACCTCATGCATATCGATTCCTCGTACTATGTTCTGTCCTTCGCCATTTTAGATTCACAACACCAGCTTTATCAGTTATGTTGCTGCTTCTGCTGATCTTCTTTAAACCAAAATAATCTTAATTACTTAAATACTTTTGTATCGTCAAGGATCAATATGGTTAGTGAAGCTACTACTGGTTCGGAATGTTGCTCTTACCGGGAAAACCAGCATGTAACTCGGTGGTCAATCTTTGTGAATAAAAGGCTTTTTTGACTAACCACACCTACCATACCACATTAATTGTACTCTATCGATTCACTGTTCTATGCAGCGGAGTCCCCCAAGGATTGTTACTGTCACCCCTATTATACTTGTACTATACTCGTACGAGTGAAATTCTAAGGGCGCCTCTTAGGGAGCGCTCAAATTTAACCCTGAATATAGATTACATTGCTTCATTTGAATCGAAGTTTGGTCTTTAGGATAGAGTTTTCATCGATATTCGTTTTTGCATTATATCACTTTAAAATGTTTTTAATAGAGAACTTAATAATTTAAATAATATCAAGTATTATTTAAATGTAATAGACATCCATCATCATGTTGAATATTGTAAAAGTCCGGTTAAAGATAAGGTTTAAAGCCTCCTGTACCCTTGAATACTTTTAGTCATTCTTTTAGCAACTCAATCTAAAGGCATATTCAGAAAGTACGTTAAAAATAATGAAAGCATCAAAAATGTATCTTCAAGTATGAATATAAAAATTCACATTTGTATGAGATTCCACTGAGTGCCACAAACAAGCATGCAATATCAGGTGTCGATATTCCAATGCGGAGTCAGTATTGGAATTTTATACTCGCCGAGATATAGAACAAGATTTTCCAATAACGATATAATCAACTGTTACAAATTTATTCTGCTGGCAATACAAGTCTTGCTTTGGGCCTTGCGAAAGTAGCTTAATCGCTTATGGGTTTTGGCACAAGATTTCACAGAAAATTCTAGTCGTACATAAAAATTGTATAGACATACAAGAAAGTTCAAATATTTATACTACCTGCTTGCGGTTTTGCCCGCGTGAAAATCAGTGTGTCAAAAATTTTGCTTATCAAAATCCGAAAATGCAAAAAATCGCCCAGTAATTTTTGAAACAATCAATACCTTATAGACGGACAGCTTTTGGGGACAATGCAATTAGTAAATATTTAAACATAACAATTGCTATTATCAGTAAATCATATCAAATAGGGACATGCTGTCGCGGACTTATTTGTAGTATTTTTGTACTACAATTTTCTAGTTCATTACTTTAGTATATCTCTGTTGGCTCACACGGCGCGGGTGCTATAGGTCCCCTAAAGGCGATTTTTTTTTAAACTTCGCGATCTCTTCAACACAATTTAGTATTTGGATGTAATTATAAATGTTGGAAAATACTAAACACAACGCCAGCATATTAATAATCTACATTTTATGTTGTTTGTGGTACTTCTTCCTACTCTGGACTTCCTGTTAAATTATCGTGCAATATACGCTAAGTAATTTTTCCGTCTCTCTTTAATTAATTTCCCACAATAAATGTACTTATATATTGAAACTTCCGGAAGGATCGCACTACTTTTGAGTAAAAAATTATCAAAATCTGTACATAAAAAATTCATCCAGTAGATTTTGAGTAAATTGATCATACAGACAGACAACTTTTGGGGACTTGGTTTCATAATAAGTATAGATAGAAAGAGTCAGAATACACATAGATCGAAGACAAAAGAAATTAAAAAAACACATTTTTTTCTTTGTATTTCTTGTCTTCGAAGTGCCAATTGGTTTATGCAATTTTTAAAACTAAGGTTGCAGTGATGTAGACTTTTTACCTCAGTATAATATAAGTATGAATTAGAGCTAAATATATAAATAATAATAAATAAATATATGGGACACTCACACACATAGTCATCCGACCTCAAAGTAACTTAATGCTTGTGTTATGGGTGACAGACAAATTTATTTATTTTTATTTATTTATTTTACAACAATGCACATGTACAATTATTGTGTCCCTGGCTCCCAAGCTATTTAAAACTGTATTTTGGGAACCAGTGCCCACCTTAACTTAGTTCAACTTATATATGTACAGGAGTAAAAAAATATATAAATTACGATGACAAAAAATTACAATTAATAAGGAATAAAAAAAAGGAATTTGTATAAAACTACTAAGAACAACATTTAAATGTTATTCATCAAAAGTAAAAACGAAAAGAAAAATAAAAAATATAAAACAAAAATTTAAAACTTATATTACAGCCGTGTGTGTGTGCATGTGGATGTATGAGGATGTGTGTCTTAAAATAAGTGATTTGCATGTAGGTAAGGTATGAGTGAGTGTTGTGTATGTTTGTGTGTATTTTAGAGTGTTTTAAATAAGGGTTAAAAGAATATTTTCAATTTGATTATAATCCATTTGTATCAACCAAAAATCCAATAATCCAAATAAAAATCCAAAAAAATCCAAATATTTGTTTATTTTATTGTATATAAATGGTGCTAAGAATGAATGTTGGTGTCTGATGAAGGATGTTCGTGGCTTGTGTGGAATACGACAGACAATATCACGTCTGCACTTCTTAGCATACAGTTAGTGATCAAATTCAAGCGATGAATGTGTCCTTAGCGTAATTTTTAGTAAATATAATTGGCGAACTGTTAGCAACTTGCAAGACTAATATAATAATTTTGTGGGATAACGATAAGGTTTGTGATGCATGACCTCAAGAACCGATCTGTGCCCGCTCTAAATGAATTAAATGAGTCTTACGAATAGCACCCCACGCTAAAATACAGTATGCTATGATAGACTGACATAGGCCAAAGTAAATCAAATAATATATAGAGATATAAAGAAAAATGGTGAATATACACATATATAATTTTGAAATACATACTTTAATACAAATATACACCCAGGCTCGAAGAACCAACTAATTGTTTATAGAAAATGTTGGCCCTCGATGGGAATCGAACCCGCGAACCACAGAGCAGAAGGTAGAGTTACTACTTACTGCGCCAACGGGAAAGAGCTGTGCTAAAGTTCGATAGCATTTTCTTTATTTTCGAAACAAAAGTATACGCCATATGTTAATTAAGTTAATTTCTTTCTAGTGACTCAAAAAGTTTTCACTTTTGTTTACGTTTTCACAAGAAACTTTTGTAATTTGTTTTCACGGCCCCTGTGCTTTCTTTTGGAATGATTCATTTCTCTAATTTCCCTTTTAAAATTATTTATGTCTTTCTTACATTAAAATATGCCCTGTCATACCCATGTTTTTGTTTCATTATATAATTAAAGTAAACAAAGGTAACGTATCGGCTATCCTATCCCACTGCTGGTCATACGCCTCCTCCTTTATTGGGAAGGGTTGGAGTTTAAACACACCACATATTGGTACAGATTTCTCTACAGATATGCAGGTTTCCTCACGATTTCCTTCACCCCAAAGCGTGTGATTCAACAATTCAACAATTCAATGCATTCAACAATTAGACATAATTTGTTAACAGAAAAGTCATTGGTTTGAACCCGTGACACAATCGAAACTCGTACGGCCTCACTGGCTTTCACTATTTTCTATTAATATATTATAATTTACTAATGTATTGTAATGTACTATTATCTACTCTCATACTATATTACAAAGATTATAAAACTGAAACTAAAATTGTTATGACAAAACATGCCGTACGGGCCAAATATTAAAAATTAAAAAGTTTTATTACGATACAGGTCTTGTATGGACACCCGTATCATAATGTTAATAAAGTTTCGTTTTTATTAATATTATTTTACGTATTATAGTATGAGAGTAGATAAAGTAGTCTATGACACTGTACATAACTTGGTCTTATAACACTCGTGTGATGCTATAAAAAAACGAGCCGCAGGCAAGTTTTTTTGAAACACACGGGTGCTATAAGAACTCTTATTATGCTACAGTATCATAATCTGCTATTAATTAAAACCTTCCTCAAGGATTACGTTATATTTTAGTAAAAACCATAGAAAAATCCGTTTAGTAGATTTTGAGAAAATCAGACAAACAGACAGCTATTGGTGACTTTGTTTTACAATATGTACAGATAACAAATAATTTGAATTCCTAATTATAATAAGCATATCATCAATACATTAACTTAATCGATACGGATTATATGAGCCTAGACAATAAGATCAATTCGCAAGATAATTTGAACAATAAAACGATTAGCAATTCAAAACAGATATTAACGAAGTGTTAATTTATATTATATTATAATGTATGGTAATTGCTATTTTGTATAAATTACATGAATTGTTCAACGAACTTAAACCCGGACATGATGCAAACGGAATAAATAAATATATGGCTCAATTACACACACGTTAGTCCCCAAACTAAGTAATTTAATACTTGTGTTATTGGTGACTGACAACTAGTAAATGGTGGTAATGGTGGCCACAAAAAGCTTGTCATACCCGTGTCGCGACTCAGCAAATTCAGCAACTCATTCGATGGTCTCGGTATTCGATTCTACAATTCTTCTAAAATTTGCAATCCATACTATACCAGTCTACAGAAAGGTTTAAGAGATATACTTATACGTAAAGCATATTACAAAATTGAAGACTGTTTGGATGATAAAAAGCCTGGGTTTGAAAATCTTTTCAGTTTCATATAAGACTGCGGTTTAATAATGTAAACTTGAAAATGTTTAAAAGATCGACCGCCGAGTTGCTTTCCGATTCCTCTCGGTAAGAGCAACATTCCGAACCAGTTGTAGCTTCATTAAACTTATTGATCCTTGACGATTCAAAAGTGCTTGTAAGAGCTTATTTGAACAAAGGTTATTTTGATTTGATTTGATTTGTCCTTACTAATATTATAAATGCAAAAGTCTGTCTGTCTATCTATTACGTTTTCACGACTAATCCGCTAGGTTTTATTAAAAAAATAGACAACAACTACAATAAGTGGAGAACCGATGGGCGTTAGGGTGTTGGAATGGCAACCGAGCAAAGGAAAATGCATTGTCAGTAGACAGCCTACGAGTTGATGACCTCAAAAAAGTCGAAAAACGGCTCAAAACAAGATCTTGTGATGTGGAGATTTCATGACGAGACCTATATCCAACGTTGACGGAGAGAAATAACATTTTAATGATAACTTTTTTTCGGCAACTGGAAAATACTTATAACATCTTATGAGAAGTCCCATGTGTGTAGGTTTTTTTGTCTACTAAGTACCCTTTCAAATTATTTATATTTACAATTTTTAAGTGAAGGTTAACATAGTGAGGAAACCTGCGTATTTGAAGAAGATTCTGATATGCATTTCCTAGCAATCCTCATTTAAGCGAGTGCATGCGATGTTATGCATGCAAGGTAAACAATGCAAGATGATTCCCGAACTGTAATAATCCAACTTCTGATAATGCTTCCCAGAATGATACATATCATATTTTTCTGAGCGCAAGACTGCTTATGATCGTAAAACCAAAAGATAATGCAATAGAAGTAAGCACTCATTTCCACTAGCAAGGAACCCTAAATTAAATTCCCGAAACAAACAATGGCGACTGACAAACCATAACAAGCTGTATAACGAATTGAAATTATTCAATAAGTCATATTAGGAAAGGCGACGCTGCGCAAGAGTTTCTGGCGCCATGGAAATAGCCGAGTCATTATATTTTATGGTGGAATAATGTAGATACGATTAATGGAAACAACAAAAAACACCTAGAATCAGATATCATATCAGCTGCAATGGCCAAGCAGTGTGTGAATTTGATGACAAATATATATTTTTTTGATTAACTGATATTTAGGGAAGAAGAGAAGCTCGATATATAAAAGGAAACGGAGAAGCTTATCTTGGTTATAAGCTTGGTATAGAAAATATATGAGATTTAATCTGTGACGCATAAAAGATAGTAGCTTGATATGGTCATAACTTAATATGTCATAGCGATAAAAAAATGGCTTTAATCTGTGATGTTGCGATAAGGACGAAGCAGTCACAAGATGATCAGTTAAAATTTCTGGGTCATCATTATTCTCTTACCCTTATCCCAATCTAAGTGGGGTCGGCACAATCTATATTCATCTCCTATTCTCTATCGTTCGTCAACTTTGGTGCCACTCCTTTTATATACATATTATTATTCAAACAATCCATCCTTTTTTCAACCTCCTTCTAGTCATATTTCCATCCATCCAGTTTAAATTTTAAGGTATTTATGTAAAAATTTGAATCCGCTAGGTATTTGGACAATTTTTTGGTTCATTTTAACAGTTTGTTGATTCTCTGAGTCGATGTTGTCGAGTTGTATTCTGGTTTAAATATCGCCGAGGGCTAACATTTTCTAATAGCAATTTTTTATTTTTTCGAATCTGGGTGTATTTATTTAAGTATCAATTTTAAATTATATATGTACCATAACACAAGTATTAAATTATTTGTTTTGGGATAAGAAGATCATATGTGCGATTGTCCCATGTATTTAATTCAATATTTTTTGTAGATCTATACTATGTCTAACGTAGTACAAGTATTAACTGCGAACCTTGTAGAATCTGCGTAGGTGTCAAGATTCAGGTCACCTAAGTCAGATATATAGCCACCAGCTTACGTAAGCATGCCTCGTACGTTAGATAATGGTGATTTGAATATAAAGAATCAATTCACGTTTTTTTTAATAGTAGTGATATGTCGTTTATTATTGTACAAAAACTGACTGGCCCGTTGGCTGAGTAGAATAGACCATCCTCATTTCTTATCGAGGTGCCGTAAAAGGCGATATAAGGTAAGTCCACCCACCGTGTGGCATCCGGTTGCGTAGAAAAGATCACCCGCATTATTTAGCGACGTATCGTAAGAGGCGACTAAAGTAAGTTGACCCACGGTGTGGCATCCGGCGAGTAGAATAGACCAACCTCATTATTTATCGAGATGTCATGAGAGTCGACTTAAGTGAGTTGACCCATCGTGTGGTATCGGGTTGACAAGATTAGACCACCTTCTTTCTTACCGAGGTGTTGTTATAGGCGCCTAAGGTAAGTCGACCCACCGTGTGGCGTCCGGCTTAGTGAATAGATCACTGCATTATTTAGTGAGGTGTCGTAAGAGGCGACTAAAGTAAGTTGACCCACCGTGTGGTATCCAGTTGAGTAGAATAGACCACCTTCTTTCTTACCGAAGTGTCTTAAGAGGCGCCTAAGATAAGTCGACCCGCCGCGTGGTATCCGGCTGAGTAGACAACATCATTAATTTTTAAAGTAAATAGAAATGACGATAATATTGACGAAGTAAACAGGGGTTTATCGCAAGTAGCTCATTGGTTCAGGCTAAATAATTTGGTACTGAACTCGAATAAAACTAAATGTATTGAATTTGCATTACCTAATGCTGCAAAAACAGCAAATAGACTCTCTTTAAATAATGTACCACTAAAAACAGAAAATTCAACTGTATTTTTGGGAGTATCCCTGGATACAAAACTCCAATGGAGCACACACGTAACAACTCTTGCAGGGAAACTGAGTTCAGCGGCCTACGCTGTTCGAAAGATAAGACAATTCACAGACGTCGAAACAGCAAAACTTGTTTATTTTGCCTACTTCCATAGCATTATGTCTTATGGAATATTGCTATGGGGTAAATGCGCGGATAGTGAAAAAAATTTTGTTTTACAAAAAAGAGCTATACGTGGCATTTATAATTTAAGACCGCGTGATTCCCTGCGAGAGAAGTTTAAGGAAACAGGTATTCTTACATTTGCTTCAATATATATTTTAAGCAATCTTATTTATGTACATAAAAATATAAAGAATTATAAAACGATAGGTGATGTATACAATAGACAAAGCAGGAACCGACATAAGCTTGCGGCTCCTGCTTTGCGCCTTGCAAAAGTACGTAATTCGTTTGTGGGTTTTGGTATAAGATTCTATAATAAAATTCCGCAATCAATTTCAGCTTTGCCATTACATCAGTTTAAAAACACTGTTAAAAAGAGACTGATACAGAAAGCCTACTATACTCTTGAAGATTATTTGGAAGACAAGAATGTGTGGATATAGCTCTCTTTGAACCTGTACAATACAGTATCGACTTAATGTAAATAGTATTAAGAATTATATTTTTAAAAGAGCAACCGCCGAGTTTCTTGCTGGCTCTTCTCGGTAGGAACAGCTTTCCGAACCAGCAGTAGAGTTGACGATTCAAAAGCACTTGTTTACAAGTTTATTTGAATAAAGAATATTTTGAATTTGAATTTGAATTAGAATAAACTACCCTCATTTCTTACATGCTGAATTTCATGTAAATCTTTGGAGCCGTTTCCGAGATTCATAAAATATATATGTATATATACAAGATTAACTCATTTAAATATTAAATATAGATATAGGTTTCTAATATTTAAGTTACTTTGAATGATTCAGTTTGATACACCCACGCTTTCCTGTGTTATTAAGTAATATTTTCTCTTAAAAACAAACTTTATTAGCTGGGTATGACAAATTATGGACAGATTTCGTTTCGTTTAATTGGATGCTGTAACTTGTTAGAAAAGTTTTATATGTTCATTAAATGTTTAGATTTACCCAAACATGTTAATGGCTTTTTATTTTAGATTATAAACTTGTGCGATCGGTTGGGATGGTTTTGAAATTAGGCCGTAAACTGTGATGACCGAAATGTTAATCCTTAGGGTTCAAATCTCAGCAGGCGACAATGAGTTTTCTATAATGCGATATTGTCGTTTAATTTTTAAGTTTTATTGTCGTTGAGATTGTGGTAGTTAATGTGTGCAGTGTATTTGTATTGTTATGTTATTGGTGATGCATGGCTAAATTGGAGTTTCTAATGAGCGACAGATTCAGTTGGAATTGAATAAGCGGCAATAAGGGCAGTGGTATCTATAAGGGGTTTTTCTCCTGTATAAAAAAAGCTTAGCTGGATCGGCACATGACGTCGCGTTACAATATATTTTCTTTTATCGCCGATCAAAGAAAAATATATTATTTCTTCTTTTTAGTATTATTGGCCTGCGCAAAGTAACGCCTAATTCTATATATTCCACACAATTACGCATTAAACTGTAAGCGTAAAATGTAACATAAAACCTGACCTAAGCAATCCGGGTGGGACATATTCCATAGAAAGAATTCACAATGTAACGATAAACAGTACTGAGAACAATTCAAGGTCAAATCTAACTGCATTACGGAATTGAGATCTCCATTGTTATACGTTTTGTTGACTGAAGCTACAAAATTAATGGAGAAGGTTTTTTTTATTTCGAGAAAGTTGACTGAATATATACAATGTGAAACTTATGTAGTAAAATGAAAGTGTATTTATTAAAACATTAAAACTGATAGATTTTTTTCTGTGTGTAGATATATTTATTGTACTTATTATGGAACGGAATACGGAACATAAACTGGCTTTGAAATTGAATAAATAAATAGTAACAAGTTCGCTTAATGTTTGTAGACTTAATTGATAGAAGTAGGCGTTACTTTGCGGAGGTCCATAATACACAACTAATGATAATATTATTTTGCTATAATCCGCGATAAACATTTTCGTTTTGCGTTTCTAGAGTTAATTGATTAACTTTGCGTTACTTTGCAGGATTCCAAAGTGCAAAAGTAATTATATTATTTTGCTATAAACTGCGTTTGTTGTTAAGAAAATCTATGTAATGCTAAGGTAGGATACATGCAAGACCAATTAGTACACGTATCACAAAACGCTGCCACCAATAACACACTTGACAAGCACTACACATATACACTTAAAGAGTTAAATAACTTTTCAATACTGACCTACATAAAATTGTATACTTATTATAAAATAAAGTCCCTAAAAGGCTGTCTGTATAAGTCTACAAAACGGATTGTTTTACGGTTTTATTAAAAGGTAGTGCAATGTCTCCGGAAGTTTTAGTTTAATAGTACATTGCGGTTTTATGAAAATTGTATTGAAGAGTTTGGGTAATTAAAAAAACACGCCTGCTGGGAACTTTAGTCGTGTGCGCCGCATAAACCAACAAACATACTCTAAAGTAATGTACTAGAGAATTTTTGATCTACAATATTGTTATAGTAGATTTTAAACTTTCGCGATTCATACTAATTAAAATATAAACAACCGGGTCACATCGCGATAATCACGTTACCTTTGTATAAGGTTCGACGTTTCGGCAGAGTTACATCCACAGGCAGAGTTGTTTATAATTTAATTACAATATTGTTATAAAACGGCCCGCAATAGCTTGTCTCTATCTCTTATGGTTAATTCACTTTTATGTTCAAAATTTCTATTAAATACACCGATTTCCACGCGGGTGAAGTCGCATGTATTTTGTAAATTTAGTTTTCTGGTTAAGTTTAATATAACAAGCTATCCACGGTTTTCATTTTATTTTAATAATAACAAGAACCGTACTTATGTTTTAGTACATCCATGTTATAAATTCCGTTAAAAATAGTATGAAGTTTGCGCTCTGCTTGCTGTCGTGGGAGCATCGAAATATGCTCAGCCATATATGTCAAGGTAAAACAATTGTACACAATAACAATTACTGTTACTTTGATGAAACGGAACCAAGTATAGATACAAAATGGTTGGCATTGTTAGCTTGATGTGGCATCTATACTAATATAGTATACATCTCAAGAGTATGTTTGTCTGATTGTTTGAACGCGCTTATCTCAGGAACTACTGGACCGATTTGAAAAATTCTTTAAATGTACCTAAGATAGTCCATTTATCGAGGGAGGCTATAGGCTTTATAACATCACGCTAAGATGAATAGGAGAAGAACAGCAATAATTTATACGGCAAAACTTTGCCAGTTCAGCTAGTAAAATATATAGCCGTTAAGCCGACTAAGCTATGTCGATCCACCGTGTGGTATGCGGCTGAGTAGAATAGACCACCCTCCTTCTTAGCGAGGTGTCGTAAAAGGCGATTAAGGTTAGCTGACCGGCCGTGTGATATCCGGCCTAGTAGAATATACCACCCTCATTTCTTACCAAAGTGTCGTAAAAGGCGACTAAGGTAAGTTGACCGGTCGTGTGGTATCCGGCATAGTATAATAGACCACCCTCTTTCGTACTGTAGTGTAGTGGAGCCAGTGTGTGGTATCCGATTTAGTAGAATATACACCCTTTATTTCTAACCGTGGTGTCGTAAAATACTACCAAGATATGGTGACATCAGGCAGGCCGAAACCACCTATCCAAATCATTATTATTATTATTTATTTATTTATTTATATATACATATGTATATGCAACATTTTACAACATGTTTGAAACATGTTATGCCGATTCCACTTAAGGACAGGAGAATGATGTTACTAGCTGAGACGTGTCATACATACATATCGCGTTCCCTCGGCGTTACATTTTTTTTTTACAACAGTGCCGCCTCTAACGAGCATTGTGACGTCATTTCCACAAACAAACCGACTTTGGATAACGACTTAATTCTGTCTGTTTTATCTATCGATCAAAGTATGCTCGCGTTACAAATGAAACTACATTTTCTCTATTACACCGATTATGTACAGTTAGCGGCTGAGAATCGCGTGAGTTCGCAACATTAGCGTTCGTAACGGTGTAATTGAGGACGGTCCTATCAAAATGTCTGATTATAATTGTTCGAGCGGCTTTAATTGTAGGGTTGCGGAACCGTGTGGAAAGTATTATTAATCTATCTCAAGTCATTTGTCAGATAAATAACTGCTATGTTCCACGTTAGAAGGTATATTAATGCATCGGCACAATATTTTTTAACAGGCTTTGGCTAGGTATTTTACGACCTGCCGCCGCTGACATGAACTTACCTTAGTCATATTTTACGACACCTCGGCAAGAAAGAGCGTGGTCTATTCTACTTGACCAGATACCATACGGCGGGTCAACTAACCTTAGTCGCCTTTTACGACACCTCGGTAAGAAAGAGGGTGGTCTATTCTACTTAACCGGATACCACACAGCGGGTCAACTAACCTTAGTCGCCTTTTACGACACCTCGGTAAGAAAGAGGGTGGTCTATTCTACTCAGCCAAATACCACACGGCAGGTCGACTTCGCCTTTTACGTCACCTCGGCAAGAAATGGGGATGTTACTATTCTATTCAGCTGGATACCACACGGCGTGAAGACTCAATATTATTAGAATAAAAAAAACGCAATAGGTTTATATCTAATCAAAAGCAAGAGTATATTTTGTCAAAGCCCGCTTAATTTAATCGCTTACAATCATCTCTAAATGGTCGAGTATCCAAAATAAACGCCTCCGCGTTCATCAAATCAAAGTAATATAACTTGGAAATTATTTTAATAGCTGTTGTGAAAACAGAAATAGCAATTAATTTGTTACACTTCAATAAAACAAACACGGCTGTCATGATGTACGTAATTATTCAATCTTCGAGATTGATCTTAAAATACGATAAAGTCGAAGTTCCACTACAAAATAGCTATGTCTTCGCTTCAATACTAATAAATAAATATAAATGGAAGTTCTTATATTTTTTTTGCTGTAATCGGCGTTTGTTAAGAGAATATATACATGCTAAGTGTATGGAGCAGGCAAAAATCACATACCACATACATGTAGGAGAAGTCGCCACACGTATCACAAGACGCAGCCAACACCAACACACTGTATCAAATTTCATCGATATTGGTTCAACGGATTCACCGTGAAAGATCAATAAGCCTACATATACTCACAAACTTTTGCATTTGTAATACTAGCCTTTACCCGCGACTTTGATCGCGTAAACTGTTGTCACGTGATAGATTGATAATATAGGATAGGATAGGATGACACTAAAATTGCGCTTTTTAGTGCCATCCTATTCCTGTAGAATTAACAGGTTTTCTATCGCCTATATGTTACTCCGGTGTATAAGGAATATTTGCTAAATTTCATCCATATTGTTTCAGCGGATTCGCCGTGAAAGAGTAACAAATATACATCCATACACACAAACTTTCGCATTTATAATATTAGTAGGATAGGGTTATTATAGCTTTCGGTATAGCAGTGCCTTTTAACTATCCGCCTAAGGCCAGGCACGTGGTTACTTATATTATCTAAATCAGACGCGTGTACACTTTATATGTTTTATATCTGTATCTATACTTATTATAAAACAAAGTCACTAACAGCTGTCTGTCTGTAATCGATTTACTCAAAATCTACTGAACGGATTTTGTATAGTTTACATAAAGATTTTTTTTTTACTTTATAAAGCTAGCGCCTGGATACGATCTCGCCTGACGTAAAGATGCACCCTAAGGTGGACCGCGCTTGCCAATGCAGTGCCTGTTCATTCTTTCTGCAGGTATTCAAATCGTAGAAATCCGGGAGGATCGATGCAGGAAGGGAATTCCACACCTTGGCTGAACGCATAAGGAAAAATGAGATGTACCGACTTAGGCAAATTTTTGGCATTTTGACATTTTCGTTAGTTCCTACACCAGCCAGACAAGCATAAAAAAAAACTGCCGAGTACGTAACGACCTAACTTGCCATCTCGTTCGCACCTACCCGTATATATACTTCGTGCTCTTTCCAACCGCAACCTTTTATGCTTGTCTGGCTGGGGTAGGAACTAACGAAAATGTCTGGCTAAAGGGGAAACATCATCTTATTCAATATTATACAAGTAATATATATTAAAATCAGCGTTTATACTATGACGTAAATAGAAGTCAAATTTCATGAACTTTAAGGGTGTCTGGCAGGGGGTTTCCACTATGATAAGTGTCTGGCATTGACTGACGTGATTTTTAATATTATTCTGAAGGTAATATCAAAAGAGAAGCTTTTGTACTATGACGAAATTAATTCAGAATTTTGCAACCTTGAATTTTGATACCTCGTATCTCCCAAAGCCACTATGATCCAAATTCCATAATCTACCATCGTTCTTACCTGTGTTGGGAGCATGCACTGACAAAGTTTCAGCTTTTATAAAATGACGAAAGTCTGGGGTCCACGGGATCTCTCTCTAGTAGCTACGCCATTGCTTACGAGTACGTCAATAAATAAAAAACCTTTCTATGTATAGAAATCGGTCAGCCGATCACTCGACTTCATTTTATTTCGACTATAAAGCAGTCTATTTACCGTTTCATGTTTATTCGGCGGTGATCATGTAATACTCTCTTTACGGCCATCTTAGTTTAACTGTTCCTACTAAATTAACTAGGTTTTTTACTGCGCCAAACGGGCAGGTTTATAACGCTGTAAACTTAATATCTTCATTTCGAACCGTTTCCTTTTTCCAAAATGTACGATACTTTTTGAGTTATTAACTCCTGGGAACATTTTTTATTCTATGACTGATTGAAATTATAAAAAAAAACACAACTATGTATAAAAAACGTTTCACCCTTATTAAAGCGATAAGAGAAAGGTAGATTTGTCTTTACTAAAATTTTGATGGAAATGGAGTGCTACTAATAGGTTGTCCATTTTATTGTTATATAATACAACATAATAAAATAAAATAATCTCTTTTTTATATTCTTAATATTAATAATGATAAACATGTCTTCTATGCGTCAGGCCGTTATTTTGCTGAATTTCGAAGCACTAGCCATTAATAATCAAATAACTTCAAGAGAGGGAAAATAATATTCTCTTTCTTCTTTCATCAATCTACAGATGTCCACTGCTGGACATAGGTCTCTTCACATGATCTCTATACAAGACGATTATGTGCGGCTTTTATCCAACGGTCGCTGACTATGAGCCTCGTAAGGAAGCTTAGAGAGAATCAACGGGCGATGGAGCAAACTATGCTTGAAATATCTCTTTGCAATCAAATCAGCAATGAGGAGCTCAATTGGATTGCGGGGAACAGCTGGATCCAAGCAGCATAAGATCATATGGTGTCCAGATCCCATAAAAAGATCTCATCTTCAGGCATCTTCTAGTCAAGCGAGTTCCATCTGAGACTGTATCATTGCTTATCATCAGGCATGATTACAATCAAACGCTCGTCTATAAACAATAAAATTAAATTAAAAAGGACCTATTTCCATCGGTGCACGTCCATTGGTCGAAGATGATGATGGGTCCAAAGATTTCCTGCCCTTTTTAGGGTCGTCAGTCCACATCGTAGGGGATCTTTCAAGGCTGAGTTTTCCTGTGCATGTTCGCCATACTAACACCTTAAGAACCGCGAGTCCATCGGTTCCCCACACTATGTGCTCCGACCATTGCTACCTTAGATACTTTGAGCTTCTCAATTCATCATGCACTGAGTGACTCTGAGTTTTCTTATAAGGCCCATAATAAGCGACCACGTTGCAGATCCATAAGCCAGGCAACACGCAATGTTCGAAGACCTTGGTCTTCAGGCACTGAGGTATTTTGGATGAAAAGATCTCGCTTAGTTTCACAAACGCTACCCATCGTTTTCGGATTTGGTGACTGACCTCTGTCTCAAAATTGAACCTACTTAACTGGACCGTATGTCCCAGGTATATTTAACCTCTACAATTTCGAATGCAGAGTTCTCAACGATGACCGTGTTGCGCGGAACATGTATAACATTATTTTTGTCTGACTCATGACAAAGCTCTCTTATGAGGCCATATTATTCAGCTAGAGCCACTTTATAGTCGATACAAAAATATCGTACCATCAATTATTTTATCAGTTGATCAGTTAATGTAATAATTTCAACGATTGCATGCCACAGTAGGTGTGTCAGACTTTTTGTTGACAGTATAATGACATAGTTGGAATAAGGCGGAGGTCAGAATGCCGGCATTGACATTATTAAGGACTAGGGCGTGAACTCATGGTAGTAAAAAATACGAGTATAAAATTTTTTTTTACATACTATAAAATGAAGGCTCAAAAAGCTGCTTGTATTGTGACATTATGCTCTGTATATAGTCGATTTTCTCAATATAGACTGAACGGATTTTTGTAAGATTTTTACTTAAAAAAATATATTAAATACAAACTGAAATAAATAAATACATTCAGAATTGTATTTAGAAAAGGTTAGCCCTCGGCGGGAACCGGACTAGCTAATTGCGGAGTTAAAGTCAGGGTCTGCCAATGAAATAATACAAAGATTATAAAATTGAAACCAAAATTCTTATGACAAACGTAATGTTTGTAAAGGTCAAAAATAAAAAATTAAAAAGTTTTATCACGCTAATATAGCTCTTGTATGGAAACCTGTATCATAATATAAATTTTTAATGATAACGATACACCTATACAACCTCTAGCTGGACCAAGGAGGTTGAACCTCTACTTAAAAAAAAAAGTTTTCAATGAACGAGTCCGCGGCGACGCAACACGCATATGCAATCGATAGCTCCTTGGCGCTAACATGTGATATTTTAAAAATCTTTTCAATATTTAAAGGAAGTTTGGTTTTTATTAATATTGTTTCACGTATTATAGAATGAAAGTAGATAAAGTAATGTATGACACTGTACATAACTTGGTCTTATAACACTCGTGTGATACTTTAAAAAAACTTGCCTGCGGCTCGTTTTTTTAAAACACACTCGTGTTAAGAACCCTTTAGTATGCAACACTATCATTATCTTCTATGATTATTCATTTTAAATTGAATTTAGACTTAATTTCTAACAATAGATATATAACCTGTTAGTGTGTGCTCACCTTAATATAACAGTATGATGATTTCTAAGTTCATCACAATAGATGGGTAGATTATGTCAATAGTATTTTATTGGTTGCGTTTCAAAGCGAGGTAGCATTGATGGAGAAATCGTGACTGCTTGGTATAGGTACCTTTTTAAATCATTTTTTATTGTCTCTTGCGACGTATTATGTACTACTGTTTTATGGTAAAAATCTATATCATTTATAAAATATTATATTATACTTTATTACACTATATTATAAAATTTTCTCTGTGGTATCCAGCTGAGTAGAATAGACCACTCTTATTTCTTACCGAGGTGTCGTAAATGGCGACTAAGGTAAGTTGAACCGATCGGGGTGCCAAAGTGGTCGGCCTCCTCGTGGCGCACCCTGGGCAAGCTTAGTCTTGGCGAACGGACCACTGAGGGGTGGCCAATCCAGTTGTCCCTCTGATTAGCAGAGGGCAATCTGGACGGGCCGGGGACTTCGGGGGGGTTGGGGTGAAGTCCCTTATGAGCGACGGGTCCAGTTGGGCTTACTCTAAGTCTGGCTGGACATGGTTACGGCCACCGTCGGCGAAACCCGGAAGCCCAGCAATGGGAACGGGGACCTTCGGGTTGCGAGGAAGAAAACCTCTATAAAAAATTACCCAGTGGGGGCGGAAACGCCCACCAAGGCGTTGGGGCCCCTACTTGGGGCGCGATCTCTCCCTGTCGACCGTGACATAGCAAACACGGTGGGCAGGGAGCGATCGTGGGCAGCGATGGCCTCCTTTAGCTCTGCGGAGGGGGGCGGAGGGAGGCGGCGGAGCGGTTCCACGAACTGTTGTTCTGGATCCAATTTGCTGCTGGTGAGTCCAGGTGTTAGTGACTCGCCCAAGCCCATCGTCTGCCGCCCTAACTGGGGACCTTCGGGTGTTCCGAACGGGGTAAATCGGACACCTGGCTTACAGGTCCCCGAGGCGGTCGGTGCATCTGGTGCTCCCGATGCACCGGTTAGCGGAGGGGGGTTTCTCTTTCGAGGGGCCCCTACCTGGAGGTGTTTATTCTCTGGGATCAGAGCTGTCGGCGGGATGGGGGCAAAATGTACAATGATACCCTGTCCTTGCCATTGGCAGCGTGGTGGAGCACACAGGTCGTTTTAGTCGGTGCGAATCCGACATAACCGCCGCCTGTCCCCGTCGGGCGGCGGTACCCATAAGGGGTTTTTTCCTGTATAATAAAAAAAAAAAAAAAAGTTGAACCGATGAATGGTATCAGGCGGATTATAATAGACCACCCTCTTTATTACCGAGGTGTTGTAAATGGTGACATAGGTAAGTTGACCCGACGAGTGATATCCGGCTGATTAGAATAGACCACCCTCTTTATTTCCGAGATGTCGTAAATGGTGACTTTGCTAAGTTGACCCGACGAGTGGTATCCGGCTGATTAGAATACACCACCCTCTTTATCATCGTGGTGTCGTAAAATATGAATTAGGTAAGGTGGCGTTAAGCGGCCGGTACGTAAAATACGTAGCCAAATCATGTGATAACATGTTTATTACATGTTGTGCCGACCTCACTTAGAGTGGGATCAGGGCAGGAGGATGTGACTTTAACTTACAGGCCTACATATAACTTCACTAGTATAATAATCCTAGTAATATTATAAATGAGAAAGTTTGTATTGATGTATGTTTGTTAATCTTTCACGGTGAATCCGCTGAACCAATATCGATGTAATTTGACACAATTATTCCTTATACACCGGGATAATATATAGATAACATAAATCCTATAAATGATACAGATATGACATTGAAAAAGGCCATCTATTAACAACCTATCACGATTAGGGTTGACTAGCCCGTTGGCGCAGTGGATAGTGACCCTGCCTTCAGCTCCCTAGGTCGCGGGTTCGATTCCCGCCGAGGGCTAACATTTTTTATCAATGAATTTGTTGGTCTTCGAGCCTGGGTGTATATTTGTATTAAAGTATGTTTTAAAAAAATATATAAGTATATATTCACCAGTTGTCTGTCTAACATAACTGTCTAACATTAAATTACTTATTTTGGGGACGGACGACCGTGTGTGTAACTGTCCCATATATTTATTTATTATTATTATTTATAACAGTCCACTCAAACGAAGTTGCGGGTAAAAGCCAGTACTACGTAATTCATTCAGAAGAGGTCAATGGACAAAAACTACAAACGGCTATTTCAGTAATAGTTCAAGCAAACAAAAGACAGTTTCGGTTATATTTACCTTTTCACTAAGTGAAACTAAAAAGCTAAACACGACGCTCTTGTTTCGAGTGTAGTAGTAAAGAATTGTGCAAGTTTTTTATTAGTACAAAGCTGTGATAGCCTAGCGGTGAGACCGTGTGACTTTTTTGAGGAGTCACGAGTTCAAACCTCAGTCAGAAACCAAAGATTTTGTATTAAAATATGTCTAAAATGAATGATGGGTTTAAGCTTGAAATTCCTATCTAATAAAATGCTTTGCCAAGGTGCAAACCTTATATTAACAGATTGTGTATAAATTGGTAGATTTAAAACTTTCGTGGTTCATACAGATTATTACATAATATAAACATACACACATTGCGTTAAAATCGAATTACCTTTGTATAAGGTTCGACATTTCGGCAGAGTGGGCAGTCAGTTCGTGACCACGGTGGATGCAACTCTGCCGAAACGTCGAACCTTATACAAAGGTAATTCGACTTTAACATGTTTATAAATTGTCATAGCTGAACTATGTAATCTATGATTCTCTTGAGAGGATCAGCGGTTCAAACCCGGGCAGGCACCAATGAGTAATATTAAAACTTATCTAATTGATCATTGCAATTTATCACACGATTTTCGGTGAACGAAAATATCATGAAACCTCCATCTCTATCTCTAGAGAATTCTGGGCTATGTGTTACTCGATAAATCACATGGTAGGTCGTAGATGCAACCTTTTTTGTCAACAGAGAGAGAAGAGGCCTAACAGTGGGGTAAAGATAGGGTACCCCACTGTTGGACATGGCAAGGATAAAGAGTTTTTCAAATCGGTTCACTAGTTCCTCAGATTCAGCGTCTAAATAATCAACAAACAAATTCTTCAACTGTATAAATTTGTATACATAAAAATATGCATATGATAGCTTAGCGATAAAGTTTCAGGATCACTGACTTTTTCCCTATAATTTAGTTGAAGTGTAAGTAAATTAATGCGGATAATTTACCGGTTTTCACCGGTGTACCACTCACGTAACCTGTTCAGCCAATACACTATCGATCAGCCGAGGGTAATACGCGTTAACGAACTATGAAGTGATACTATCATGACCGCGAGCTTAGAAGAATAATGGATGCGTCACTTTATTGAACAATCTATGCTGCTATTGCTTATTCAACCTCTATATTTTCATTAAACAACATCATCTTCCTGCCCTTACCCCACTCTAAGTGGGGTCGGCACAACATGTTATAAACATGCTGTCACATGATTTGGCTGCGTTTTTATGACCGGCCGCCTGCCTGACGTCAACTTACCTCTGTCTCCTTTTACGACACCTCGGTAAAAAATGAGGTTGGTCAGAATTAAAATATAACGTGTCTTACATATTCTGCCTTACAAGCGTGCAAACGCAATTAAAAAACATTTTCTTAAAATTAAGAACCGTCATATTTTTGACGTTGTCAGACAGTTTGTTAAATAATATTATAACCATACAATAAGAATTCTTTTGAAATAAAATGAGTCATTGTAGCGGTAGGTTTAATTTAATTTTTTGATGCCTATTTCGATTTTCCGGTTTCATTTGGAATATATCAATATTCTTTTTTACAAAAACAAAACATTTCAAAAATGTATAAACACGGTAAGAGTAAAACCTTTTTTTGAGCTTTAAATGCTTTTTCGAAATCGACAAAGTTACCCCAGAAAATCAGACCATAGCAAAGGACTGAAGCCACATAACCATGGTACGCCATTGTTGCTGCATCTTCTGTTACTATATTTCGCAATGTATATAGCATATATACAAATCTGTAAAGTGATAAGGGTGGTCTATTCTACTCAGCCGGATACCAAACAGCACGGCCTATATATTTTTGTCATGTCCTTATAAATTCGTAATCCGTGACCGTTGGGCACCAGACAAGCGGCTGGCTGAGTTTGACAAATTACTTTTATTTTTTCTCCCCTTTCGAAAGATTCCCGCGGCCATGTCTCGGCTGGAGTTTCGGCAAGCCCTGATTCGTGTTTGGGATATCGACACTTACAAGTGGGGGGGTTGACCCGCTCTTTATGGAGCCATTTAGTAATGTTTTCGTTAGATTCTGTGCGATAACATCGTACAAAACACATTACCGCTTGTTTTAATTAGGCGTCCTATATACATAAAATAACAAGCATTTATTACACCTTATCTTGCTTTTTAGAATAATGAATTAATAAAATAAAATGTTGGGTGTTGTTTTATGTTTGTATATATTTGTGTTACAATAATTTTTAATGGGGGTACAAAATATAGTAAAACGGGTTAGGTTAAGTAAGGTTAGGTAACGGGTTAGGTTAAGTAAGGTTAGGTAACGGGTTAGGTTAGGTAAGGCCCGGACCCAGATGTGGCGCACACTGAGGTTCAGAGTTACGGCTGGTGAGGATGGGGGCAATGTTTTATAGATACCCTGTCCCCGCCACCAAATTCAAATTCAAAATGAATGAAAATTTGAATGATTTTTTACATTAAAACAAAAGTGGTAAAGGTTATGGAATAAGGTAATCGGACGTCTGGCTTATGGGTCCCTGAGGTGGTTGGTGCATCTGGTGCTCCCGCTTCACCGGTTTGCGGAGAGGGCTTGTCTTTTGAGGGGCCACTACCCGAAGGAAGTGTACCTGGGATCAGAACGGCTGTCGGTGAATTACACAGGTACTTTGTCCTTACCATGAGTAGCGTGGTGAAGCACATATGTCGTTTTAGTCGGTGCGAGTTCGACATAAACTCCGCCAGTCCCAGCCGTTCGGGGACGCATAAGGGGTTTTTTCCTGTATAAAAAAGGGATAAAGGTTTTGCGAGAACGTTACGTGGAAGAAGGTGGCGGAGCGAATCCAGGAAGTCGAGTCCTTCGATCCAATCCGCTGCAGGGAAGCTGGGCGCAAGCGACTCGCTCAATACCATCGCGTGCTGCCCTAAAGGGGGCCTTGTAGGAGTTTCAGACGGGGTTTGTTGGACACCCACCTTTAAGAGGTCCTAGAGGCGGTGTATGCATCTAATGCACCCGATGCATCGTCTAACGGAGGGTCACATTTTAAAGAGGCCCTGACCACACACAGAGGTGGCACACTCTAGGATTAAGGGTTGCTGCTGGTGGGGATGGGGGCAATGTATACGGTATCCTGCCTCCACCACCAGCAACTTGGTGGACCACTTAGGTTGTTTTAGTCGGTGCGAGTCCGACATACCCGCCGCTCATCCCCGTCGGGCGGCGGTAAATATAAGGGATTTTTTCTTGATTAAAAAAAGGTGTTAATGTATACGTGATGCAAGGGCAAGAAGTTCTCACTATTCACGATCGCGAGTTGCCTTTCCTAGTCAACCAAGATTTCATTCTAGTTTCAATACCGTCAATTTTGTACTTCTTTCTGTTCCCCTAGGACAATCAATTTTTTAATCCCATACGTTATAAGCTTAAATAATCAGTATTGCTTTAGGGAAATTACTTTGAAAGCGTCATAGATACACAAAAAACCTTTCTTCTTTTCCTCAGATATTCATCTCAAGGACAAAGGACAGATCAGAGAGGAGACTTATCTTTAAGGCAAATAGGTTTTAAAAAGCAGTCTATTTAAATAAAGCACAGAATATTCTCGTCTCTTTTATTTGAAATATACGAAGCTTAGTATTGTCATACAAATACGATAAACTTTAATATCCGGGGCTAGATGCAATGCAATATTCCTCAGTAAATGTACCATTTGAGCGCACTGAGCAAAATGATACACATACTGTAGTATGAATATAATAGAGGTTTTATTTTCTGCCAGCGAATTTTTTTGCGTGTTACCTCAGTACTAGAATAGAATAGCCTATATTTATCTACAGCATCATCCTCCTGCCTTTATCCCTTTATCCCACTCTAAGTGGGGTCGGCAAAACATGTTATAAACATGTCATATAATTATATGACATGTTTATAACATGTTTTGCCTAAAACGTCGTAAAATATCTAACCGAATATTT
Organism: Morpho achilles; assembly: GCA_947086495.1. NCBI lineage: Eukaryota > Metazoa > Arthropoda > Insecta > Lepidoptera > Nymphalidae > Morpho > Morpho achilles. The sequence goes on along the minus strand of CAMTZB010000012.1, from coordinate 5,658,346 downwards.
ACCATATGTTAGAACTAATGACCACAAAAGTTAACTTTTTGGTCCGGTTCTTTCGAGAAGGTCACAGGTTCAAACTCAATGAGTTTTTCTATTAATAGTTATGTGTCTAATTGATAATTGCAATTTATAACACGCTTTTCGGTGAAGGAAAAAATTGAAAATATCTGTAGAGAATTCTAGGGATATATGTAACCTACCAATCTGCGTTGGAGCAGCGTGGTAGGTCTTAGCGATTTTAAAGTTTGCTAATGAATGTATCTTATTAAAATTTATTTTACTGAATTTGAATGAATTTGTCGGATTTGAATTTAAATTCCTTAAAGCCGTGGGGTATCTGGCTGAGTAGAATAGACCACCCTCATTTCTTACCAAGATTTCGTAAAGGCGACTAAGGTAATTCGACCCCTCGTGTGGTATCCGGCTGAGTAGAATAGACCACCCTCATTTCTTACCGAGGTATCGTAAACGCGACTAAGGTAATTCGACCCATCGTGTGGTATCCGGTTGAGTAAAATAGACCACCCTCTTTCTTACCGAGGAGTCGTAAAATACGACTAAGTTAAGTTGACGTCAGGCAAGCGGCCGGTCGTAAAGACGCAGCCAAATCATGTGACACAACATGTTTATAACATGTTGTGCCGACCCTACTTAGAGTGGGATAAAGGCAGGAAGATGATAATATTCATTCAACACCAGTTGATACTCAATTACACACACAAAACACCAGGGTTTGACCCCTCGACCCACAGTGCAATAGTATTCAAATAAATCGCAAACCAAAATACATATTAATATTTCCGCTCTACGTTGTTTATGACAATCAACAAATGTAGCTATTATAAATTGTAAAGCCCCAGGCCACTCGAAAAGTCAGCTTTAATTACAGTTCATAGTAAAATTTACATTGTTTGGTAACTGCTTGTTTTCTGTGGGTTTAATTGCGCCGTATCACAAAAAAAGGTCAGCGTTTACGTATAAATGTAAAGCTTGAATTCAAATAAAATCGTTTATTTGCTTGTGAATGCTTGCTAATTAGTAACAATTGTAATTAAAGGGTAATAATGCTATTTAAACTATAATTTATCTCTTTTTTAAATATAATATTCAGTACCTGGGTAACCGAGCCTAGTTTGGTAATTTTTAAAAGATATAATCTTTTAAAAATGCAATTTAAAGAAATAAGAAAAAATGCGCCGGGTAACATGTGGGAATATCTTTAATATTTAAATGAGTTAATCTTGTATGTTTATATTTTCGGAATCTCGGTAACGGCTTCAACGATTTTCCTGAAATTAAGTATGTAGGTGGTTTTGGGGGAGAAAGATCGATCTAGATTAGTTTTATTTCAAAGAAATGTCGTTTTATACCTGTTTTCGGGCTCTAAAATATTTTTAAATTTACGTTAAATACAATCACAATTTTTCACTGTCAAACGTAAACTCATGGTGGTTCATTTGGTAACGGGCGTTCTAGAGAGGTGTAAATACCTAGAATCGAGCCCCCCACCTGCCCCATAATTTTTTAATTTTCTTTACAATTTTTTTTTTTTAATTTTTTACAACATTTTTAAAATTACCAACCCTGGCTCGGTCACCCAGGTACTTTTATTATTATTTAATAATATTCTCAATTAATAATTTCATAATATTTTCATTAGTTTTGTAAGTTTACTTAAATAAATAATAATAATAATAATTTTCCTATTTGAACTATAATATATCTCTTTTTAATTTAATGCTCTAATCTTCTTTACTTCTTTAACTATTGTATATTAAATCAGGACTCAATAGAGTGTAACATTATTAAGTAAACAGAAACCTTGCTTTTTAGATACAAAAAAAATTAAAAAATTGAAAAGAAAAATGAAAAAATAATAGGGCAGGTGGCGCTCGATCCTAGGTATTTTCACCTCTCTAGACCGCCCGTTCCTCAAATGAACTACCATATCTTTTAAGTTTGACAGCGAAAAATTGTTATTGTATTCAACGTAAATTCCAAAAAATTTTAGAGCCCGAAAACAGGGATAAAACGAAATTTTTTTAAATAAAACTTACCAAGATCGATTTTCCTCCCCCAAAACCCCCAACATGCTGAATTTCAGGAAAATCGTTGGAGCTGTTTTCGAGATTCCGAAAATATATATACATACAAGATTAGCTCATTTAAATGTTAAAGAGAAAGAGATTTTACATATGTGAAATACTGTCGATTGTGATAAACCTACAGAGATTTCGACTAAAGGAATACAAGCATTGTAAAATCCACGTTATACTCCAACGTCGTTACCCTTTCGTGGGCGGTAAATTTAGCAAAATACGATGTAATATTTTAGTGAGAAACGGCGTGATATTTTATGTAAGCCCCAAAAGACACCTAAAAACAAATAACAAGGGTTAGAAACAATAAGTTACTGCCTATCGATTTATTCTTACTATATTTTAAGAAAGCAAATCTGAACTTGAAATACGCTCTTGAAGTTAAAGACTGTATTCAACCATTTATTTAATACTAGGTTTGCCTGTGGCTTCGCCCGCAAAAACAGTGTGTTAAATTGAAATTTCGAACATAAAATATTGAGTTAACCAGTAGAGATAGAGACATGCTGTTACGGATTTTTTTGTAATATTTTTGTAGATCTACAATTCTATAGTTCATAACTTAAGTGTATCTCTGTTCGTTTACGCGGTGCACATGACTAAAGCTCTCATGAGGCGTGTTTTATTTACTTACGGTAATGTACTATTATGAAGATTTAGGACCTTCCGTAAGAATTCACCTTTTACTAAAAACCGTACGAAAATCCATTCAGTAGATTTTGAGAAAAGTAATCATATACAGACAGACAGCTTTTGGAGACGTTGTTTTATAATATGTAAAAATTAAATCCTATCCTACTAATATTATATGATGATTTTATTTGGTCGGTCCACCGCATAGGCGATCGACCGCGATTTTTGGTACCTATTATCTATTGGTACATATAGGTATTAATAAATATAAATAATAAATAAATATATATGGGACACTTACACACACGGTCGTCCATCCCCAAAGTAAGTAACTTAATACTTGTGTTATGGGTGACAGACAACTGGTGAATATATACTTATATAATTTTAAATACATACTTAAATACAAATATACACCCAGGCTCAAAGACCAACAAATTCATTTATAGAAAATGTTGGCCCTCGGCGGGAATCGAACCCACGACCCGCGGAGCTGAAGGCAGGGTCACTACCCACTGCTCCAACGAGCCAGTCTATCAGATATACCTATTGTAAGTATTGTTATACCACCCACTAATTGCATCAACTTGTTACGAAACTGCCGGCACAGTTTAGAGGTCAAGATTTATTACGAAAAAAAGGAGAGCAATAATTAAAGCAGCGGAAGGAATTAAGTAAAAGATAAATACAGTTCACACACGAACGGCGTTCTAATCAAATTAAGGAGGCGACTATACTGACGAACGATTCGCTTGTTATCTATACATACATCCTCCTTTTTTATGTCAGGAAAACCGCTCGTCACCGCCCGACGGGGACGTGCGGTGACGAGTGACGAGCGGACTCGCACCGACTAAACACCTGACAGTGCTCCACCGCGCTGCTGGCGGCGGGGACAGGGTACCGTTGTACACATTACCCCCATCCCCGCCAGCAGTGACACTGAACCCCAGAGTGCGCCACCTTCGAGTCGGGGCCCCTCTAAACTGGCCCCTCCCTCCGTTAATCGATACATCGAGAGCACCAGATGCATCTACCGCCTCGGGGACCTAACTCCGGCGAGCGTCCGATAAACCCCGTTGGGACCGCTCGGAGGTCCCCGTTAGGGCGGCATGCGACGGACTTCGGCGAGTCGCCTGTGCCCCGCTCGCCTGCGGCGACCTTAATCACCTTTTTCGACACCTTGGTAAGAAATAGGTTGGTCTATTCTACTCAGCCTCATACCACACAGCGGTTTGACTTAGACGCCTTTATAGAAAATTCGATCTAGATAAGTTTTATTTAAAAAAAATGTCGCTTTATCCCTATTATCGGGCTCTAAATTTTTTTTGAAAGTCATGTTGAATACAATCACAATTTTTCGCCGTCAATGTTATTTCATTAGGGGAACGGGCGGTCTAGAGAGGTGAGAGGAGGTCTAGGATCGAGCCCCACCAGCCCTATTATTTTACTTTAACTTTTTTTTTAATTTCAACTCTTTTAACATCATTTTAAAAATTACCGAACAAGAATCGGTCACCCAGTACTCTTGTGTAAATACGCATTATGTTTCTACACATTAACTATGAATACCACTGACAGTAGGTAGTCAAAATTCAAGAATGTTATAAAAAAGTTTGTTAAAATAACCGCTATCGCCTATACATAAGCTACACCCGAAACGATCGTTCAGCTCACATATTAACGTACTAATGTGTAACGTTAAACGAGGCTAGGTATTCCCTTAATTATCCATGGAAAAGATGACCACTTTTATTTGTTAGGTTAATACATCGCATGATTTGCTTTCTCACGGATGTTATTACGCAAGATTGAATAGGTAACCGAAATTGGGTGTATATTGTACCTCTTTTGATTGTGAACACGATAAGGGTGATTCTATCTTCTGCAACATGGTAAGATAATGAATATGAATGGCCCGTTGGCGCAGTGGGTAGTGAACCTGCCTTCAGCTCCGCGGGACGCGGGTTCGATTCCCGCCGAGGGCCAACATTTTCTATAAAAAAAATTGTTGTGATGGTTGTTCGAACCTGGGCGTATATTTGTATTTTAGTCATCATCTTCCTGCCCTTATCTCACTCTAAATGGGGTCGGCACAACATGTTATAAACATGCTGTACATTATCATCACCTTAACGATTCAAAAGTGCTTGTAAGAGATTATTTAAATAAAGATTATTTTGATTTGATTTGATGCAAAATTAAACTTAACGATAAATTGATATGATAGTGTAAAACTAAGGGCCTGTTTCACAAGTTACTGATAAAGTGTCGGATAGTCAATCGACAAATAAACTATCAGATAAATGTCTCTAAAAAGAGACTCCAAAAAGAGAAAAATTAAAAGAAAATCGCGGCCATTTTGAAATAGGTATTTGCTATCCAGCACATAAACAAAATAACAGCCACATGATCTACCTGTTAACTTATTAGGGACTCTAAGTGCTGAATAAGCCTATCAGAAACCCGACAAAAGCAAAATTCCGAGATATGTGTCAGATACGTTCCGAATAAGATAACTGACAGTTTATTGGTAACTTGTGAAACTAAATGTTCGTTTGTATAACTGTCAATTAAATCCCACGTGATTAACCACGAGCTTGTTAAGCGATGGCGCCACAAAGCAGTCTGTATATGAATTTTATGACATACAATACTTTCTAATTTTCTTTTTTCATACTTTCATATTTGACAGAATCAAAATTATTTCGTAATCTGATATTTAATCTATCGTAGGAGTGGATAGTTGTTTGTTCTAACAACAAGCGGATATCTGGAATGTTTAGGAGATAATAATACTTTAGCCCTGGAACTGTTTTATATGAGGGTATATACAACAACATATGTAATATATAAGGGTACAAAATTAGCTGTGATAGCAAGGCAGTGAAACTACGCCGTGTGGTATCCGGCTGAATAGAATAGTACCACCCTCATTTCTTACCGAGGTGTCGTAAAAGGCGACTAAGGTAAGTTGACCCACCGTGTGGTATCCGGTTGAGTAAAATAGACCACCCTCTTTCTTACCGAGGAGTCGTAAAATTCGACTAAGGTATGTTGACGTCAGGCAGGCGGCCGGTCGTAAAATACGTAGCCAGATCATATGACAACATGTTTGTAACATGTTGTGCCGACCCCACTTAGAGTGGGATAAGGGCAGGAAGATGATGAGTAAGGCAGTGAAACTATTCTGAGAGGGTCACGGGTTTAAACCGCGGGTAAGCACCAATGACTTTTCAGGCTGAGTAGAATAGACCATCCTCAATTTACCGAGGTGTAAAGGCGACTAAGTTAAGTTGACCCGCCGTCTGGTATCCGGTTGAGTAGAATAGACCACCCTCATTTCTTAGCAAAGTGTCGTAAAAGGAGAATAAAGTAAGTTGACCCGCCGTGTGATATCCGGCTGAGTGGATTAGACAAACCTCATTTCTTGCCTAAGTATCATAAAAAGCGACTAAGGTAAGTTCACGTCAAGCAGTCGGTCAGTCACAAAATACCTAGCCAAATCAAAAACTAAAATGTTTAAAAAATTATGTGCCGACTCCACTTAGAATGGAATAAAGGCAGGAGAATGATAAATTAGACAATCCTAACATCTATTATAATTAAAAATATAAAAGGAGGTAAGTTGACTTATCGACATATTCACACCTAGTACGGAATTCTTGTATGGAATATGTAACTTTGTCCAAATAGCCGTTACTCACGCAAAACTAATAATACCCGCCACTTTCCCAGCATTGTGTCGACTTACATACAGACAAACAGTCGTAAAATAAGCATACAGATGTCATAAAATTGAGCAAACCGCGACGCCTTCCACACCTTGGCCGTATTCCATATAAGGCATTGCGATATATCTTCAAAAATATTGTGATTATTTTATATCTTTAATATTTAAATGAGTTAATCTCTAATATATATATATAAACGACTCCAACTTTTATCCCTGTTTTTGGGCATTAAAAAATACAAAAATTTTATTTGGATATAAAACATTATTTTTGCCATAAACTGTCAAGTCAGCGTAGCTTATTTGGGGAACGGACAGTCTAGAGAAATTTAAATACGTAGGTCACTATCTAATTATTTTTTCTTTTCTTTAAATTTTCTTTTTTATTTTGTAAAAAATTACCGAGCTTGGAAAACCAGGCACTAACTAGTTTTATAAGACTTAAGCGTTTAAATACCCTCAATAATGTAAAAATGCCTTAATCGTACTTTACAACTGCAAACAAACGACAAAGAGGGTGGTCCATTCTACTCAACCGTATACCACACGGGTAGGTCAAATTACCTTACCTTTTACGACACCTCAGTAAGAAATGAGGGTCCTCTATTCTACTTAGCCGGATATCACAAAGCGGGTCGCATTACCTTAGTCGCCTTTTACGATACCTCGGTAAATAACGAGGGTGGTCTATTCTACTCATTCGGATAACGACGTACTACGTACCCTCGCAAGAAGAAAAAAAATGCTAATGGCACGTAAAACATAACAACACAGCCATCAAAATTACATACAAAATTGGAATACCATTAAAAATTCCCGTTTTAAAAACATATTCGCTGCGAGCGGACCTCTGAGGCCTTTCATTTCGTGCCGCGTTTTTTTTTACTGATACTGTGAGTTATATGGTAATGATAACATAGAGATGGACTTTTATTTATTACCCTTATTTTTTGAGACGCCTCTGATGATGATTCTCTGCGAGAGAAGTTTAAGAAAATATGTATTCTTCCATTTGCACAGTATATTTTAAGTAATTTATTTTTTTTATATAAAAATATAAAGAATTATAAAACAATAGGTGATATATATAAAAGACAAAGTAGGACCCAACATACGCTTGCGGCCCCTGCTTTGTTTGTTTGTGGGTTTGGGTATAAGATTTTTTAATAAAATTCCACAATCAATTTTAGCTTTGCCATAACAGCATTTAAAAACACTATCAAGGAGAGACTGATGCAGAAAGCCTACTATACTGTTGAGGATTATTTAGACGATAAAAATGCGTGTATAATGTGTAATTCTCGGTAGGAACAGCTTTCCGAACCAGCAGTAGAGTTGATGGTTCAAAAGCACTTGTTTACAAGTTTATTTGAATAAAGAATATTTTGAATTTGAATTTTTCCAAAAATACCTACTTTTTCTCATATCCGCTGAAGAGACCGACGTCTAGTAGACAAGACAAAATGTTTCCAAGTCACACAACAATACTAATTTACCTAGTTTATGTATCGAAACTAACTATATTCAAATCCTTATATCAGGTTAGTCTTACTATTTCCATGTTTTGTTTATGAATATTTTTATTTCTAATTGCCAGGAGCAAAAATCGCATTTTTGCTTCAAAACTCGTAAGCTTTCTCACATGACCGCTGCTCAAAGACATTGTTCTTCAATCATTATCCTCCTAAATAATTTATAGAATTAGACGTTACTTTGCGGACATCCATAATACAAAAGTAATAATAAAATTATTTTGCTATAATCCGCGATGAAGTAAAATAAAAAATATATATAATGCTAAATGTAGAGTGGACAATCGGTTATCATACCTGATACATGCAGGAGTCGTAAAAAACACATGCACAAATCTCCACCACCGCCACCACGATACACAAGCACTATATACGTTCACTATCACAGATCGCAGAAGAGTCTATCTCCTGATGATGCTTCGGTTGCGGGGCGAAACGATTGTTGAGCTTGTGATAGTGAACGTATATAGTGCTTGTGTATCGTGGTGGCGGTGGTGGAGGTTTGCGCATGTGTTTTTTACGACTCCTGCATGTATCAGGTATGATAACCGATTGTCCACTCTACATTTAGCATTATATATATTTTCTATTTTACTTCATCGCGGATTATAGCAAAATAATTTTATTATTACTTTTGCATTATCCTCCTATTATATCGCTATAAGGGGGGTTGGCACATGTTATAAATAAGCTGTCACATGATTTGGCTGCGTTTTTACGACCGGCCGCCTGCCTGACGTCAAGTTACCTAAGTCGTATTTTATTACACCTCGGTAAGAGAGTGGTGTATTCTACTAAACCGAATACCACACGGTGGGTCGACATAACTTAGTCGCCTTTTACGATACCCTGGTAAGAAATGAGGGTGGTCTATCTTACTCAGCCGGATACAACACGACATAAAGGCATTGTTCTTCAATATGAATGCTAATATTATCTAACACAAAAGCAATAAACTAATTTCATTTTATACTCCGTCTGGAATTTTATATTACCCGAAAGTTCTCAAGTACTTTTCTTATTGAAATTCAATACAAGAAAGTTGTACTTTTTCATTACGGCTAACTTTATAAAGAAAATTTTTTAGCAGTCAAAGGGTTATAAAATATTAGATTTCATTTACTTATTACGTGTTCTTTTTGAAAATCTAAACTTGTAGGCGTATTGGATAAAAAAATATTCGTTTTATAAAGACTAGATTTTTTATTGGTCTAAAGTAGAATATTAAAACTTTGATTGGAAAATTGAAATCTGGGCATTGAAGTTAAGTTAAAGTGTTTTTTCGTAAAAATTTCAATGTATTTTATTTTTATTGAATCTTTTAGACAATAAGAATTATTTAATGTCTTTAACAATACTAGGTATTGTTGAAAAGCTGAATAAAATAAGAAAGCGTAAAGCAGATGTCACAATCTTACTTTCGGGTCTAAATTTAGGTTGAGGCTAAATATAAACATTAAGTTTCTCCTAAAATGTATATATTTACTAACAAAGAATAAGAATGGCTTTGTTAATACTTTGAAATTATTTACTAAACATAAAAGCCGGCATCAGACTTTTAAATATTGTTTTAAAAACATACATCGCCCTGTCGTTGCTCAGCTCTAAGTTGGGTCAGTACAATTCTTCTACGCTAGAGGAATCCAACTGATGATCTATAGCGGATATAGTCAGCCATTTTTACCACTTAACCGTGTGTATATGTAATTGAATGAATGTATTGAAATTTAACCGTACTCGCTGTTTTTAAACTAAAAACCCACCTAAACATTATTATTTTAGTGATGAATTACTACATTTTTTCAAAATTTTATTTATATTTTAGATTTATTTATATTTAAAAGTATGCCGTGTGGTATCCAGCTGAGTAGAATAGACCACCCTCAATTTTTACCGAAGTGTAGTAAAATACGACTAAGCTTAGTTGACGTCAGGCGGCCGGTCGTAAAATATGTAGCCAAATCATGTGACAACATGTTTATAAAATGTTGTGCCGACCTCACTTAGAGTGGGACAAGGACAGGGAAATGAAAATGATAAATAAAATATATGTATTAACTTGTATTTATAAAAAATCTATCTCCATATTAAGTTATCATCACGCAGAACGGAAGCTCTGATTTCGTCGTGTATAGCCTGTAATCAAACACGCACACAAACACCACTTGACCTTAACCAATCAGAGTTGTCTAATAATTTTGATTGTACTGTACACAAGCCCTTGACTGTAGTCATGCAAGGCGATAGCGTAATCTCGCGTAAAAGAAGGACCCTCTTTACTTGGAAGTTGCCGAGTAACTGTTATGTGTAGAAAGAATGTGGGAAAGAATTTAGTCTAAAACTCTTCTTTACTGCATACATAAAACAAAATATTCTCAATATATAAAAAACTAATTTTGCCGTAAATTGTCATGTCAGCGTAGCTTATTCGAAGCGGGTGGTCTTTTTTTTCTAATTGACAATATGCTGTTAGCCCTAACGGCTTTTACAGCGTCACCGGGCGGGGCGGGCGAGCGCAGAAGCATCGCCAACGTTGCGAAATGCGTAGAGCAGAGCGCAGAAGCTCTACTAGCGTCGGGGAACGTCGTCCTAAAGGTGCCTCCTGTGAGGCCGGACCACGGCTTAGGACGACGTGTAGTGGAGGGCTGATGGTATGACTTTGATTAGTCAATACGACGACGGAAGGGTGGCAAGAAGCCTCGACCAACCGATATCAGAAATCTTGGACCTCGTCTTCGCCGGCGAAGACGCTGTGTGTGTGTATTACGAGCGGGTGGTCGACAAATGAAAATACCTAGGATTGAGCCCCACCTACCCAATTTATTTTTTTGAAATTGCTTTTTTTAATTTTGTAAAAAATAATCGAGCAAGGCTCGGTCAACCAGGTTCTAATGTTTATCTACTCTGATAGTATAATACAAAGATTATAAAACTGAAACCAAAATTCTTATGACAAACATTACGTACAGGCCAATAATAAAAAAATAAAAAGTTTTATTACGATACAGGTCTTGTTTGGACACCTGTATCATAATATAACTTTTTAATCATAACAATACACCTATACAACCTCCAGCTGGACCAAGGAGGTTGAACCTTTAAAAAAAGGTTTCAATGAACGAGTCCGCGGCGACGCAACACGCATATGCAATCGATAGCGCCTTGGCGCTAACATGTGATATTTTAAAAATCTTTTCAATATTTAAACAAAGTTTGGTTTTTATTAATATTGTTTTACGTATTATAGTATGAGAGTAGATAAAGTAGTGTATGACACTATACATAACTTGGTCTGATAACACTCGTGTGATACTATAAAAAACACGTCTCCAGCTTTTTTTTTAAAACACACTCGTGTTATAAGAACCCTTATTATGCAACAGTATCATAATCTACTATAATACTTTGATCGCAATCATTACTAACAGTTAACCGCCTGGTCGGAATTGGGACACGTGTTTTGACACACAATCATTTTAATTAACAGCTTTAAACAATATCGATACGTAACTGCGATAAATTAAAGTGATTTTTTTTAATCACACATCACAATAGATTATAAAGTATAAATAAAAGTGTAGTGAAATTTGAACCTTATTTCAAGGAGATAGCTGTATTTAAATGTGACGGATGTACGGCAATATTGATAGATATTTTATATTGTTTTCGTGAAAGCCTTTTAAAGGGACAACGTAGAATTAAGACAAAAACATTTTCTATGTTCCTATATGTAAAAATTTTATGTATTATTATTTAAAATATGTTCGGATTGATGTAGATTAAAGTTTTTGTTTATTTATTTACAGAAAAAATGTGCAAGTTATATCTATCTTAAATTACTTACGCGTTAGGACTATACAAATAATGCCCACGTGGAATGGTCCCAAGAATGCTGGCAGCGTTTCCGCGCTGAATCTTAAAGTTATATGTTTTATTTTAACACATTGTTTTATTATTTATTTTATTTCAAACATGCAATTTTATAAATGCATTGATTTTTCACGATATGTTTTATGTCTTAATATAAATTTTGGTTTTACCGAACGATTAATATTCAAAAATTTATTGTCAATTTTCGGACTATGATCGGACGGACATTAAATGTGTTCAGCTTACTAAAAAAAAAACAAAACTCGTTCTTAAAATTTGGTTAGGTTAAATTTATCAGCATATGACGAAGTCACTTATTATAGTTTTAAAACTCCTTGAGGATTACAATAAAAATTTATATTTTCTGTTAATCGGTGACCGTTAAAGTAATCATATCTTAGAGCATTGAATATTGCGATAAATATGTGTCGATGTAGCAGTTCAATACGTTTTAAATTTTTCTTACTAATTCCCATGATTTACAGCTTTTCTACATTGTTATGTAGGGAGGTTTATTTATTTTTGAGTTCTATATCTGGTTATTATCACTTATTGAGTATGCTCTAAGAAGTATTAGAAGATGAATCCAATATTAATGAGTTTATTTTTCTTTCATGCCTGTATACGGTTGTAGACTACTAAGCATTTGCATTGTACGTGAAATGTAGACAACAGCCTACATTAACGCTTACAGTCTACATTAATGCTTAACAAAGCATTTGCATTATTCTGCGAAATTTTACTTTCAACACTTGTTTGTTTTGTCGCAGGTCTGCGCTGGCGTTATATTAATAAATCCACCATTTTTTTCTGCCGCTCGATCGGTCTCATTAATGATTAGATTAATGATATTAAGTATAAGATGAGATCGCTGCTTTGAAGTTTCCACTGAGCCGTAATATGAGCGCCTATAGACCGGTTAATGAACGGCGTTTATTGTTTCGGTGGCATTCTTAAGATTTAATAACTCGCAATTAGACTATATTTTTGAATGTTATTATTTTTTCGAAATAATTTCGAACAAATTTCGAATAACACTCAAAGGTAAGGAAGGACGGAAACGGAATATTCCAGTGGTAAAGACTGCTATAGAAAACTTACCTAAATTATCTAATTTAGGTAAGTTTTCTATAGCAGTTTAAAAACACTGTTAAAAGGAGGCTGATACAGAAATCCTACTATACTTCTGAGGAATACTTAAGTGATAAGAATGTGTGGATATGGAATCTCTCTCTCTCTTTCTATTTGAACCGGGTTCGAACTAAATGTAACTCTAGTATTAAGAATTATATTTTTAAAACAGCAACCGCCGAGTTTCTTGCTGACTCTTCTCGGTAGGAAAGGATATATGCGAGAACTGGTATGAAAGAAAAATTAATAAAAACAGGCAACGTGTTATTCATGATGGAGGTAGATATGAAAAAAGAAAAAAAAACAGTCAACACGAACGAAGTTGCGGGTAAAAACTAGTCGAAACTATGTAGGACTCATGTATAGAATTAGTCGCTACTTTGCGGAGATCCATAATACAAAAATAATAAAATTATTTTGCTATAATCCGCGATTAAATTTTAGCAAAATAATTTGCAGGAATCAATTTTCACATACTAAAAACGATCATGATAATTTGACATCTAAAAATGCTAGTTTGCCTTTGAACCGTATTTCACTACTTGTCCTTTTCCTTCTTACAACTGTTTGATTAACCTAATAAAGTAAAAAAAACAGCTATACGTGTACATAACTTTTTATTAGTCGTGTTATGGAGATATATCCGCTATGTCAATATTTCAGCTTGGCAGACGTGTTTTTACGATCTCAGCGTAGTTTACGAGCTTTCTGACGTCCCGCTATGACTTGCAACAAACTTGACCGAAATTAAAGTTGAAAGGATGTCAACGCGGTAAAGCTCGATCGTGGCTAGTCTCTTCTTTTGTTCTTCCTTTCAACCGAATACTCAAAATTTTTGAAGTAAAACTTCTTGACGCACCTTTATTTGGAGAGTAAGCTGGTGGAAGCAAAAAATAACTACTTAAAGGTACTGCCGTCCGACGGGGACAGGTTAAGTCGGACTCACGACTAAAACAACCTGAGTACTCCACCACGGTGGTGGCGGGCGCCCATTGTACACTTTGGCGCTTTTTAATATCATCCTATTCCTGTAGAATTAACAGGATTTCTATATAACCTTTATGTTACCCCAGTGTATAGAATAATTGTGCCAAATTTCATTGATATTGGTTCAGCGGATTCGCCGTGAAAGAGTAATAAACTTACATCCATACTCACAAACTTTCGCATTTATAATATTAGTAGAATTATGTATTTTATTTTGAGTTTTAATAGAATGCCTTATCTAATTTAATTTACGAAAAAATTCTTAAAGGTCTTCTTTGTATGGAGACGGTTCATAGTAATAAAAAAGTATTTTTAGCTTAGTTTTATTGGATGTTCATTATATTTGAAAACACATACAGCTCTATCTATGTATTCACCATTCTCCTGCTCTATCCCACTATAAGTGGGGTAAGCACCACATATTGTTACATAATTTGGCTAGGTATTTTACGACCGGCCACATGTCTGACGTCAACTTGGTCGACTATTACGATACCTCGGTAATAAAGAGGGTGGTCTATTCTAATCAGCCGGATACCAGACAGCATAGTTCTGTGTATTATCTTTTAAATTATGATCTAGTTTATTTTTCATCTACAGAAAGCGATATTCCATTCGATTCTTTTGAAAGCCAATTTTTTCGATTCCGAAAATTGTGGCGCGGCAAAACGAACTAAAAAACTAGGCCACTATGAAAAACAAAACTCATATTTCGGATCGTCATCGTGAATATGAACTACATACCTATATATCTGTACTTTAATACAGCAAAATCTTTGCAAATTGTCCGCACGAGTGTGTGATTGAGAATAATTCAAGTAATTAAAATAAATGAGATGGAATGCAGAACTAATATTGGCATAGACTTAAGATCTCTTCTCCTACCCTTATCTCAGTCTAAGTGGGGTCGGCACTACATGTTTTAAAATATATTATGAGATGATTTAGCTAGTTATTTTACAACCGGACGCCTGCCTGAAGCTAGAACCTTTAATTAAGTGTTTAGTTTATTTGTACTTTTAATAAATATTGTTGGCTGTCAAATAAAATAAAATAAAAAATAGAAATAGAATTCCCTTGAGAGCTATATAGGGCAATCATGCACACGATATATAATTTTAAATACATACTTAAGTACATAAATACACCCAGACTCGAAGAACCAACAAATTTATAGAAAATGGCCCTCGTCGGAAATCGAACCCGCGACCCGCGGAGCTGAAGCCAGGTACTGCCAATTGCGCAAAGAGGCCAATTATGCATCTATACTTTTAAATACTTTATTGATCTGGCCATACATCCAATCGGAAATAGATACACGATCCAATAATAGTTGCATATACACCACACAATAATCCATCAACGAAAACATAAATAATTCAAGCGAATATAGTACATAGTGTATGACAACAAAGGCTATTTACCGTTGCACGCTACGCTACTGTAATTGATATTTCCACCGAGTGTATCCGTAATAGAATGTCCGTATACGGATTCTGTTGGCGGAAATTCGTCGAATGCAATTTCCTATGTTAGTTGAGTCTGTTAAGCCGAACGTGAGTAATGATGCAATGTTCCAATATTTTTATACTATTTAAAATGATCAATTTCCTTATAATATTTATTTATTTCTTTTCATAAATAAAGTTAGAAAAGAGAAAGAAAAAGTAAAAATTTAATAAGGTTAACCCACTTTAACCATTTTTATGGTTATCAAAATTTTATAATATTACGGTTTTAATCTTTCCAAGTGGACAGAGCCGCGATTACTAGTTAAATATACATTTGTTATTCACCACGTCATATCATTGAACACCTTCGGTTCCATTGCGTACCGTACACCCAGATACGAAATATTGACGTGACAACGTCTTAAATTAGGTTGCGGCTTGGAGTCACTCATGAAAAAGTGTAACGCGCGCTCACGTCTGTTACGATGAGTCACCGAACGATAGAAAGGCCCGCCGGACTGGCGAATGCCTTGCGTCTCTCTCCCACTCCAATCCATCACATTTAAAAAGACGTTGTCACGTAAAATCTTTGCCCGTAAAACCGACTTTACAGGCGACCGTTTTATTTTTAGCTCCATTTCTTTTTTCTTGTTAATCCGATCACAGAGTGTTCGCAAATCATATTTCATCGATATATTGTCCGCCCTATAACGTATGGCCGCTATCCGGCGCGGGTGAAACGATACGTTCCAATCAACGGACACATTAATATTGTAGGCTTGTTGATTCGCATTGATGATTACACCGAAGAACAGGAATTAATCAAATATTTGTCAAATCCTATTCTTTCACTTATTTTTTTTTTTGTTTTGCCTTAACACTTTGTACATGTGCTATTTTTGATACATAAATTACATAATTTATAGAATTAGGCGTTACTTTGCGGAGGTCCATTATTTGTATAATGGATCGCGGAGTATAGCAAAATAATATTCCCATTACTTTTTATATAAATTACAGTTCAGGACCTAACAAATATCACCTTCAGGGGTATAGTTAGGTTTGTAAAAGCTACTGGTATGACACTATTTTTGAAAATACTTCATTAATACTTTAGTGTAACTCTATTCGTTTAAACGGCATACACGACTTAATCTCCCAACACCCGTTGTTTTTTTATTATGCAAACCGTTATGTACTATTAACTTAAAACTTTCTTAAGACATGCACTACATTTTTAAGCTAAAACCGCTCAAAAATCTGTTTAGTAGAATTTGAGAAAAACGACCACGCACAGACAGACTGCTTTTGGGGACTTAGTATTATAATACTTGCACGGTAATTTTTAAAATGATGAAAAAATTAAAATAAAAAAAAAACAAAGGAAAAATGAAAAAATGAAAAGAAAATAGGGCAGGTGAGGCTCGATCCTAGGTATTTTCACCTCTCTAGACCGCCCATTCCCCAAATGACTTTGACAGCGTTTGACAGCGAAAAATTGTGATTGTATTCAACTTCAAAATCAAAAAAAGAATTTAGAGCTGGAAAATAGGGATCACACGACATTTTTTTTAAATAAAACTTATCTAGATCGATTTTTCTCCCCCCAAAACCCCATACATGCTGAAATTCAGGAAAATCGTTGGAGCCGTTTCCAAGATTCCGAATATACATATAAGATTAACTCATTTAAATATTAAAGATAGATTTATATAGATGCTTCCATTCTATACTTTTTGTTTGTACAATAATATGTATGTGAGAAGTACAAAATACATATTTCTTTACCAGTCATCAATTGTATGCCAGAAATATACGTGAGATAATTGGAACGTATCGCCTCACTAGTGCTGGCTAACCGCAATTGGTGAAGGCATGTCGATGAAATATGTCTTGTGAACGTTATGTGATTTACAACCTTTGTTTGTATTGTAATTAACTTGTATAATATTTACTACCCGGTTGACTGGTAATTTTTTACAAAATAAAAAAAAGAAACTTTAAAAAGAATTGGGTAGGTGGGGGTATCCTAGGTATTTTCATAATAAGTTATGCTGACATAACACTTTAGGGCAAAAATAGTGTTTTATATTCAATGTAAATTTTAGTATTTTTTTAATGCCCCAAAACAGGGATAAAACGAATTTTTTTTAATAAAACTTAGCTAGTTTGATTTTCTCCTCCAAAACCCCTTACATGCTGAATTTCAGGAAAATCGTTAGAGCCGTTTCCGAGATTCCGAAAATATATATATGCATACAAGATTAACTCATTTAAATATTAAAGAGTACCCGGTTGACAGAGCCTTGCTCGGTAATTTTTTATAAAATAAAAAAGAAACTTCAAAAAAAAGAAAAACAATTGGGTAGGTGGGGCTCGATCCTAGGTATTTTCATTTCTCTATACCGCCCGTTTCCGGAGTAAGCTACGCTGAAATGACAATACGGCAAAAATAATGTTTTATATTCAATGTTGATTTTAGTATTTTTTTTTTTAAGTGAAACATTAAAAAATTTTCTCCTATTTTTCCTCCTCGAAACCCCTACATGCTGAATTTTAGGAAAATCGTTGGAGCCGTTTCCGAGATTCCGTATACATATATATTCGGAATTCAGATTTAGATTAGCCCGTTGGCGCCGTGGGTAGTGACCCTGCCTTTAGCTCTGCGGGTCGCGGGTTCGATTCCCACCGATGGCCAACATTCTTTATATATGAATTTGTTGGCCTTTGAGCCTGGGTGTTTATTTGTATTTAAGTATGTATTTAAAAAATATATAAGTATATATTCACCAGCTGTCTGTCTACCATAGCACAAGTATTAAGTTACTTACTTTGGGGACTTACGACCGTGTGTGTAAGTGTCGCATATATTTTATTTATTTATTTATTTATTTACATACCTTTTTTTATTTATTTACCGTAGGAGAAGTATTTTGACAGCGGAAACATTACCTTATCAATAAAGGCATCAACACACAGATCTAACGAAACCGCAAGTGTGGCGCTTGCATTACGATAAAATGGAATGTCGATGCTCTTTCCAATCGAATACATGTAGACTCGTTCAATTATATCGAGTTACTCGTATCGATATGCTGAAATACCTGTGGTTATTATTAATGTAATTTAGATGCGGTTAATACTGTTAGAGTTAAACGTGTATATGTATCTACTCTGATACTATAATACAAAGATTATAAAACTGAAACCAAAATTCTTATGACAAACATTACGTACAGGCCAATCATAAAAAATTTAAAAGTTTTATTACGATACAGGTCTTGTATGGACACCTGTATCATAATATAACTTTTTAATCATAACGATACACCTATACAACCTCCAGCTGGACCAAGGAGGTGGAATCTCTACCTTAAAAAAAGGTTTCAATGAACGAGTCCGCGGTGACGCAACATACCTAGCAACCTTGTGTCGCGACTTAGCAGAGTTAGCAACTCATTCTATGGTCTCGGTATTCGCTTCTACAATAAAATTCCGAAACCCATACTAGACCAGTCTACAAAAAGGTTAATTTGAATTAAGATGATAAAAATGCCTGGTTTTGAAAATCCTTACAGCTTCATACAAGACTGCGGTTTAATAAAGTAAAACAGAAAAAAAAATTTTTTTTGCTTGCGATGCTTTGTGATTTTGTCGTGGAGTCTATCAGGAGATGATGTTTCGGTTACGGGGCGAAACAATTGTTGAGATTGTGGTGGTGAATATGTGCAGTGCTTGTGTATTGCTGTGTCAACGGGTAGTACATGAGTTCTTACAAATTCTGCATGTATCAGATATGAGAACTAATAGTACACTCTACATTTATTACATACATTTTCTTTTATCGCGGATTAAAGTGAAATATTATTCTTATTACTTTTCTATTATGGACCTCCGCAGAGTAACGCCTGATTCTATAAATTATTTAAAACAGAAAACGTTTAAAAGATTGACCGACGAGTTTCTTTCTGGTTCTTCTCGGTAAGAGCAATATTCCGAACCAACTGGAGCTTTACTAATCATAGTGATCTTTGACAATTCAAAAGTGTTTGAAAGAGCTTATTTGAAAGATTATTTTGATTTGATATGTAAAGAAATGTGACATTGCCAAAATGAACAACACTCAGTTTACATTAAGGTAACCCCTTTCAGTAAAGACCTAGCTATATTTTGCGTATTATTTCCTTTTTCACCTTTTTTTGCTGGTGAGTCCAAGTGGTAGCGACTTGCCTAAGCCCATCGTCTGCCACCCTGTCAGGGGACCTTTGGACGTTCCGAACGGAGTATATCGGACGTCTGGCTTACAGTTCCCCGAGGTGGTCCGTGCATCTGGTGCTCCCGATGTATCGGTTAGCGGAGGGAGCTTCTCTTTCGAGGGATCCCTACCCGGAGAAGGTGTATGTTCTCTGGGATCAGAGCTGTCGGTGGGGACGGGGGCAATATGTACAATGATACCCTGTCCTTGCCATTGGCAGCGTGGTGAAGCACACAGGTCGTTTTAGTCGGTGCGAGTCCGACATAACCGCCGCCTGTCCCCGTCGGGCGGCGGTACTCATAAGGGGTTTTTTCCTGTATTAAAAAAAGCCCCTTTCAGTAGAGACCTAGCTATATTTTGCCTATTATTTTCTTTTTCACATACGGTATATGATATATGACTCCATTACAATCTCCGGTATAAATCTTATTGAATCGAAGCAATTATTTTTAATAACACTTATCTCGATCCGTAAGTGCTACTATTATACGACTATATTTACGATTTCCGCCGTACGGTACGGAGTAAGCCGTAACGTTTCTGTTTGTAATATTTTTTACATTCGATCGACGGGTTTGCACGAAAGTTTTGCTCCAAATTTGTTATTTTTATAGCGTAAAATTATTTACGCCCTTTGTTTAATTTTCCTTTTGAATACATACTAATATTTTTTTGCAAATTGATAATAATACAATAATTTGCTAAATACAGTGTTTAGCACCTCAGCCGTATTCTGGACGTGGAAAGGAAACGTAGATTCTTGGGCCCATTGTAATGATTTGAGAAATGGCTTAAGAAGCATTATATCTTTGCTCCAAGATTAAAAAAAAACCCAAATTTGCTGGTAATTTGCTAATTAAAAATCTTTGAAAATGTGTCAAAAATAAAACAAGTTATCGATTAAAAATATAACAAAGATGGCGTTGTCATGTAATGACTATTCCAATAAATTTAATTATTAAATAATATTCTAAATTGATATTTAACAGTTTAAATATTTTGTTTTTGTTGTTGTTAAATATTAAGTTAAATTTGATTTTTGTTTAGAAATCAATTAATAGTGTTTACGCTACTATTATCAATTTGGTTTTATGGATCTTCGCGAAATAACGCCTTATTACAGCATGTAGATTAAGATTTAGAGTAAGTAACAACGGTCGCCACTTAAAACTAAAGGCAAGAAGTGGTATACGGCTGAGCAGAATAGACCACCCTCTTTCTTACCTAGGTGTCGTAAAAGGCTAGTAAGGTAAGTTGATATCAGGCTAGCGACCGGTCGTAAAATAACTAGTAACAACATGTTTATAACATGCCTTGCCGACCCCATTTAGAGTGGGATAAGGACACTAGAATGATGGCCACCACTGAAAACTAGAGACTACTTTCTACGAGATATTTAGTTTTTATATCGATAGTTTATACAATTATTTTTGTTTTAATACAGAAGTATATATGAAAAGCAAAATAATTAAGGGATAAGGTAAACAAGACTTTTATTATACTACTTACAAAGTCTATAGAACCTCACACATAAATAAATAAATAGAAACTAATTTTAATATTATTTACAATTATCGAGGAAGTGAACAATCACCGCTCAGTCCATTATCACCTATGTCGTTGGATTATGGTTTTATTTATTAATATTACGGCTACTAAATAGTGGGAATGGCTTCCCATATTGTCATACGATATTATAAAAACATAATTAATGCCCATAGATTTACCTGCATAGATTAATTTTCTTAGAAAGACGTTAAATATTTGTGCGGTACCTGGAAGGACATAAGCATTCCTTTAACGAAATAAACGAATATAAGTAATATCACATTTTAACCGCGACTTTAGTAGCCTCAACTTAAGCGTTAAAATACTCTCGATTATGCAATATCTGTTGCCTTGTTTTGGAAAGAAATTGGAGATTTTTATCCCATATTTAACTGAGGCAATTTTGCCGTGTGGTATCCGGCTGAATAGAATAGTGCCACCCTCATTTCTTATCGAGGTATCGTAAAAGGCGACTGAAGTAAGTCGACCAGCCGTGTGGTATCCGGCTGAGTAGAATTGACCACCCTCATTTCTTACCGAGGTGTCGTAAAAGGCGACTAAGGTAAGTTAACCCAACGTGTGGTATCTCGTTTAGTAGAATAGACCACCCTCTTTCTTACCGAGGTGTCGTAAAATACGACTAAGGTATGTTGACGTCAGGCAGGCGTCCGGTCGTAAAATACGTAGCCAAATCATATGACAACATGTTTACAAGATGTTGTGCCGACCACACTTAGAGTGGGATAAGGCCAGGAGGATGATGATTTAACTGAATCGATTGAGGCATTAAAATACTCTCGATTATGCAATATCTGTTGCCTTGTTTTGGAAAGAAATTTGCGATTTTTTATCCCATTTTTAACCAGCCCGTTGACGCGAGTATCATTGACCCTTATGAGCCTTACACCACGGGTGTCACGGGTTCGATTCCCGTCAAGAACTAACATTTTCTAAACACAATCTGATTTTTCATAAATTCTGGGAGTATTTATTTGTTTAAGTATTTGTTACTGTACTATAAATAAAAGAATAAAGTTACTAACTTAAGAACTTGGGGACGGACGACCGCCTGGGTAATTGGCTTATATATTTACGATATGTTACGTAACATGTATCATCATTCTATTACCCTTATCCCGCTTTAAGTGGGGTCGGCACTATATGTCTTCTTCCATTCTCCATGTCACGTAAGATGTATAAAAAATAATATTATATTGTGGAATATAATTTATTTTATATTACCTTAAGATTGCCTGTTCAGGTGACAAGAGGGCTGGCTCCTTTTTCGCACAAAGAATCAGCTAAGCGATTCAGCGCGGAAACGCTGCCAGCATTCTTGGGACCATTCCACGTGGGCATTAGATTTGTATAGTCCTAGCATGTAAATAAAAAAAATATATTGAAGAATTCACTTAAGATTAAATTAATTTCGAATCGTGTCATGTAAATAAAATGATCGCGCAAACAATTTACCATTAAAAATGCTAACGCAGTAAACACTATAAATCCAAACGCAACGGAGGCCGTGCGAAATCTGTATTTATGTACGGGAAAAATAAATGTACAAAAAAAATTCTCTAATTATTCGTTCCAAACACGTATTCAGAATGTATTACACGCTTTTATTTTACAGCCCATGAATGCAATCTGACACCCTTTGTGCTAAAGGATAACAGTTTATAACACTGTCTGTCCCTGTAGCTTCGCCGAGCGGAAATCAGTGTATTCAATTTGAAAAAAACATAAATGTAGTTATTGTCAGTTAACTATAAGAGATAGAGATATGCTGCCCCAAATTTATTTATAGATAGTATCTTTGATAGTTCTCGCGCCGTTAAGGGCCTGTTTCACAAATTACCAATAAACTATAAGTTAGCCTATTCGGAACATGTCTGACACATATCTCGGAATTTTGTGTTTCTCAGTTTCCTGATAGGCTTATTCAGCACTTAAAGCCCCTAATACAAGTAGATCATGGCTGTTATTTTGTTTATCTGCTGGATAGCAAAAATCTATTTTAAAATGGCCGCGATTTTATTTTTTTTCATTTTTTACTATTAAGAGTATCTTTTTAGAAACATTTATCTGCTACTTGGTTTATGTATCGGTTAAGTATCCGACACTTTATCAGTAACTTGTGAAAAAGATCCTAAATAAGCGGTTTTTTTACAACCGCTTGACATCTTCAACACAATTTACATAAAACCATAGCTAATAGAGAGTACAGAGTAGAGCAGTAGAGATGTACAGAAGTAATGTACAGAAGACAACATTGCTTGAGACAGCAAGTATAACTGAGTACTGGGGTCCTTTCTCCGCTACCCGTGGATCCCGATTTTGTTATATATTTTTTTGAAAATATATAAAAATGTATTAATATCTATCTTTAATCTTAATTTTCCTCAAATTCAGCATGTAAGGAGTTTCGGTTTTATTTAAAAAAAAATTCGTTTTATCCCTGTTTTCGCTCTAAATTTTTTTTAAATTTACGTTGAATTTAATCACAATTTTTTGCTGTACGTAAAGTCATGTTGGTTCATTTGGGGAACGGGCGGTCTAGAGAGGTAAAAATACCTAGAATCGAGCCCCACCTGCCTTATTATTTTTTAATTTTTTTTTTAAATATTTTTTCTCTTTTTACATCATTTTAAAAATTACCGAGCAAGGCTCGGACACCCAGGTACTACATAAATAAGTGAGTAATATATGCTTGATGGACAAATAATCTAATTGGCTAATACACTATAATATATCAAAACACATGTGTATTTTACATATTCTAGGTAATATAAGTTAATTCAAAAACTTTAGGAATAAAAAATTATATCTTACTAATTCAGGGCATGGGTTTGTACCAAGAACAATAATTTCACAGATTATTAATTATTAATTGCACAGATAATAGTAAATTGTGAAATCAAATACTAATAACGTTCCTCTCTAGTCTTAAGCTATAACAAGATATGGAAATACATTAGGCCTAAGCCTTGCCTAGGTAGATAAATGTACTAATTTAATTGAGATGAAATCTGGGGACGAGTGTATGCGGTAGCGATGTATGTGAAGTTTAATTTTTACTTTAATATAACACCATTCTCCTACCCTTATCCCACTCTAAGTGGGGTCGGCACAATATGTCTTCTTCTTCCATTCTCCTCTATCATTCGTCAACTTTGGTGCCACCCCTTTAACATGCATACTTTTACTTTAATATAACATTAAACAAAGTAGCCGTGCGGTATCCGGCTGAGTAGAATAGACCAACCTCTATTCTTATCGAGGTGTCGTAAAAGGTGACTAAGGTAAGTTGATCCACCGTGTGGTATCCGGTTTGAGGTGTCGTAAAATACGACTGAGGTAAGTTGACGTCAGGCAGGCGGGCTGTCGTAAAAACGGCCGCAAGAAAAGCTTTAAATTTTGCCGTTTTCGTAATATTTTTTATTGCTCTCCTCCTCTCCTATTCATCTTAGCGTGATGTTATATAGCCTATAGCCTTCCTCGATAAATGGACTATCTTACACTTCAAATCGGTCCAGTAGTTTCTGAGATTAGCGGGTTCAAACAATCAAACAAAGAAACAAACAAACTCTTCAGCTTTATATATCAGTATAGATTTACTATTTTACTTCATCGCGGATTATAGCACAAAAAATTATCATTAATTTTGTTATTTGTTACACTTTGCATAGAACTCTCCTAGCTTCATTTGCATCACGACAATGTATTGCTGAAGTTGAAATCCCTTCTAAGTGAAGGGTAAATTCTTAAAGGCCGCGCCTCTACACTTATATACTGAATAGACATTGCGAATGTTTTGGAACAGCTAGCGTCTACAAGTAGGTACGCAAAAATTGGACACTTGATTATTTATATAATTGCATCGTGTGGTCTCCAGCTAAGTAGAATAGACCACCCTTTTCTTACCGAGGTGTCGTAAAAGGCGACTAAGGTAAGACGACCTTGCACCGTGTGGTATCCGGCTAACTGGAATAAACCAGCCTTTTCTTACCGAGGTGTTGTAAAAGGCGAGTAGGGTAAGTTGACTCACCGTGTATTTTGAATTTGAAATTTGACGTCAGGAAGGCGGTAAAATACTTAGTCAAATCATGTGACAACATGATTTGACTACTTGAAATAATAGGGCAGGTGGGGCTCGATCCTAGGTATTTTCACCTGTCTAGACCGCCCGTTCCCCAAATGAACTACCATGACTTTACGTTTGACTGATTTGACTGTGATTGTATTCAACGAAAATTTCAAAAAAAATTTATAGCCCGAAAACAGGGAAAATACGACATTTTTTTGAAATAAAACTTATCTATATCGATCTTTCTCCCCCAAAACTCTCTACACGCTGAATTTCAGGAAAATCGTTGAAGCCGTTTCCGAGATTCCGAAAATATATTATAATAAACGACGATGATATTTCTCCTTTTATACTTATTGAATAAATAAAAAGCAATTTCCCAAAATCAAACCATTTACTCTTTCGCCACAACTCAATGACACATAATGACGCCACAATATTTTTCATATTAATTACCTATGAAGGAGGTTGTATTTGAAACTCGTTGTAACAGTTTATATATACATACAAGATTAACTCATTTAAATATTAAAGTTTTTATAACATATAATATATAACTTTTATAACAATTATTTTTCGTCAAACCAGATTGCAGCCATAATGAAATCTCCTTCTTTTTTTAAACGCTAACATTTAAACTTCCTAATACACTTAACTTAATACAACAATTATTATCTTAGTATAGAAATGATAAAATTACTTACACGAAATATTCGGTGATCTAAGCTTTAATCCTCCCAAAAGAGCACTTTGGCTTTGTTAAAAAATCCTCAAAAGTTTTTTCTAAATTCGCCAACACGTAATTGTATACACACAATTCATAGCATTCTATTTTCAAGTTATAATAAAAGCACTTAATATTTTCACTTTATAATTAAAATTTACATTATAACCAACCTTTAATGAGCGATAAATTTTAAGTAAGCGTCTAGTAAATTAATACATAGTCTTTCGTGATAGTAATTTAATGCTTTTTGCAATTTTTATAAAAGGATAAATAAAGTTTTTTATTAAACCTGACAACCGGCTTGAGATCTGGTTCTCAATGAGACACGCGTGACGTGTGAATGAGACAAAAGAATATATAATCCATTTGGAGGAGCGAGACAAAAGATGTCGCGTGGCTGTAAAAAGAAGTAATCAAGAATAGTTTGCAATTTATAGACCCTTCTTACGTGCATGCGCATGTAATGATAAGGACAGAAATACACTGAATGTGGACGTGTGAGTGAGATAAAACATGTCGTGTGGCTGTAAAAAGGGTAACGAAGATTCTTTAAGGCAGTTTAGTCATTGCAATTTGTAGCTAGATAAGATTCTTAACGAACTACGGTGGAGAGAGATAGATATATTGCTTATATACGAGTGTGAAAGAGATAGTAGAGTGTCAATTAGTGGTTTTGGAATTTATAAATTGTAATTAATGAAATTTGTCTACAATATAATTGCATGATTTACAATATAGTTACGCCTTAAACTAACGGCCTATTACAGTCCCACTGTTGGGCATAGATCTCATATCACGTTTTTGGAGAGAAGAAAACTAATGAGAATATTATTTTGCTATAACCCGCGATAAAAGAAAATATATGTAATGCTAAATGTAGAGTGTAGTGTTCGTTCTCATATCTGATACATACTGAATTTGTAAAAACTCATGCACTACCTCGACTCGACTGCGGTTCGTTTTTTTAAAACACACTCGTGTTATAAGTGCCCTTATTATGCAACAGTATCATAATCATCATAATTCTCTTATCCTTATCCCACTCTAAGTGGGGTCGGCACAATATGTCTTCTTCTTCCATTCTCCTTTATGATTCGTCAACTCTAGTGCCTTTCCTTTAACATGCATATCATTTTTCACACAATCCATCCATCTTTTTTTCGGCCTCCCCCTATCCATACAACCATCCACGTTCATATTTAAAACTCTTTTGGTCACATGATTTTCATCCCTCATTACATGACCATACCAACTTAGTCCCGCACTTCTCTCTTTATTGTAATGGGCGCTATTACATTATTATAATCTACTATTAAAAAAATTGTACAATTTTTTGGAAAAAGAAAAGTCCGTCACCTTTACCTACTTAGTCACTTTTTACACACCTTGGTAAGAAATTACGGTTGTCTGTTCCACTCAGCGGGATACTACACGGCAAGTCAATTTACCTTAGTCGCCTTTTACACACCTCGGTAAGAAATGAGGGTGGTCTATTCTAATCAGTGGGATACTAAACGACAGGTCAGCTTACCTTAGTCTTCCTTTACGACACCTCGGTAAGAAATTAGGGTGGTTTTTTCTCGGTCGGATACCACACGGCGGGTTGACTTACCTTAGTCGCCTTTTACGACATATCGGTAAGAAATGAGGTTGGTATTATTCTATTCAGCCGGATACTATTGAAAAAAATAGTATAATTTTTTGGAAAATAAAATTTCTGACGCACGTCACACAGATATAATGTAAATGTTCTACGTGCAAATTACTTTACAAAAACAGGCTGTTTCCATTACTTTATTCATAACAGAGTTACAACCTCCCATAAACATGTAAACCGCTCTGAGAAATTAACGGGGAAACCCTAAAAATATTCACTTTAATATTCATTTAAAGGTTATGGGTTTTGATATTGGCCACCTGTTACGTTCGCGACACTTATTATAGTGGGTTCTATCCTGCTATCCCACAGTTGGGCAAAAGTATATTCTGTCTACTTGGATTCTCTCCAATACTTCAGTTTTATTTGCACTTATCCCACTCTAAGAGGTGTCATTAAACACGTTCTAAACTGGTTATATGATTTGGCTAGGTATTTTAAGACTAGCCACCTGCTTGACGTCCAATTACCTTAGTCGCCTTTTACGACACCTCGGTAAGAAATGAGGGTGGCCTATTCTACTCAGCTGGATATCTTAAGGCGGGTCAACTTACCTTAGTCGCCTTATACGACAGCTCGGTAAGAAATAAGGGTGGTCAATTCTACTCAACCGGATACTACACGGCAGGTCGACTTACGTTAGTCACCTTTTACGACACCTCGGTAAGAAATAAGGGTGCTATTCTATTAAGCCTGAATAAGGATGGCCTATTCTACGCAGCGTAGAATACCAATACCACACGGCGGCTTTATATAAAAAAAAACTATCATGAAATTTTTACACACTTTACTTTCACTTTCAGCTTTAAAAAAAAAATTATTCCAAAAAATACACACCAAAAAGTCAAAGAAGCGCGTGACAGAGGCCTTCAATTTTAATTACACACTTTACTTTCACTTTCAGCTATAAAAAAAAAATCCAAAATACACACCAAATAGTCAAAGAAGTGCGTAGCAGACGCCATTAAACTCAATTTTGATCTACTTTGTACAAACAGATTTTATTTCAAACTCCGCACACTTAGCAAGAACTAGTGTCAATATAATAATTTGATAACATATTTATTTTAAGTTTTTTTATAACAATATATCGCATTAAAAAAGCGAGAAATAAATATATTTTAAAAAACTAAAACATACGCTTTTATAGCACATCAAACTAAAAATGAAAAATAAAAGTATTATTGCGTTCTAAAGCTTCCAAGATTTGCTTTATAAAAATCAATTTCTAAATGAATGCTTAGTTTTTTCTAGCAACCGCGTTCTTTGTAAGAACACGTTCCAATTTCAAAAAAAATATTTTAAATCTAAATATAATGACGAAACAATTTATTCTAAAATTAAAAAATCATTTATTAATACAGACTACAAAGAGTTCCGTCGCAATACCAATGAAAACTTTTTCTATATAAATTCCATAACCAACAACGAAAACGCACCTGAAAGAAAAAACTACGTATAACGCACGGAAAACAGGCGCGAAATACCGACACATTCAAGTGAAATTCAATATAGGACAAATGCGAAAACGCCAGTGTTCTAATAACTTAAAAAATATATCACCCATTCTGTGGCTAATATAAGGGAAAATTTTCTAATACACACTCGCATTGATAGTACGGGCGCTTCTACCTTGTTTTCGAAGCTCTGCAGTGAAGTGCGAGCGGGACGGCGATAGAAGGCTTTCAAACGTGAAAACGAGAGGAACGCATTATTGCACCGGTGGTAAGGAGTGAAAGAGATCAATAATGAGAGGCCCGAGGAGTTGAAAAGGGATTTCAGATTAAGGTCGTTGTTGAGTCATAGATTAAAATTTTGTAAATGAAAGACGGTTAAGCAGCGATTAAAGTAATTGGATGACAGTTGAACAAAGTAGCTTACTAATGTTGAACGTTGATATTTCATAAACTGTTGCAATAAATATTTAACATTTTTAAAGTACATAATTATTTATACAAAAAATAATTTTTAAATTTTGTTTTTCCATAATACTTTTAACATGTGGAATAAAGACTAATAATTAATAATAACTTCAACTACAAAAATGTCTAATAAATATAGTATAAGTATAACTTCTAAATTATTTATAGAAGTGTTTTTATTTATCTTATCATATTAGTTCAAAAAGAGCAACATAAAATAGTTTTTTATAAAAATCTGATACGCTTGCATTTCAATAGAAAGCAATTGAATATCAGTATATTAGAAAAAAATGCGTATAATTGTTACTAAACATTTTTTACTAAACATGTTTTCAGTCAAAATAACTTTCTTATCTTCTTTTGATTGGTACAGTATTGTAATTTGGTAAGTTAAATATGAAATAATATGGCCATAATCGTTAAATTATAAACATGTGGAATATCTGTTTCATTTACTCTTTGTACCCAGCCTGGCCGGGGCAAGCGGAGCCTATACACCCTCAGTCACCGGCCAGGCGCCATCAGTATTGTGTGTTGATACGATATTGTTACGCGATAACACGCGGCCTTTCAGAACGCAATCCTTACGTCAATTATTACCAGTGTCTGTGAAAAAAAAACTATAGTGACTACAAAATAATTACGAATCTGTGACAATTTGAAAATAGAACGTTCGCGTTCACTGTGTTTATGTGTGTACTGTATGGATTTTTTTAAAATTGCCGTGACGGTGAGCCTATTGCTTCTTTAATGAGGTATTTTCATTTTTGTATTGTTTGTTTCATTTGTTCCCCTTTTACTTAATTAAACAGAGTTTTCTGAGTGTGCTGTATTGTTAAAATGTGTGCGTGTTGGCATTTATTATTGTAGATAAAATTCCGTTTTATTTATTGCCTTTTCAATGTTATATTTTTCGTATGACGTATAATATAGGATTAATCGTAAATATACTTAATTGTTTAGCGTTATTATTTTTTACACAATTTACATACATAGAATTTATATTACAATAGATTGAATAGTTTTTGACCTATCATAAATTTAATAATATTATAACTAAATTCGTAATTATTAATGAAATGTTTTTTCGATTATTCTGCTTTTTGTGTAATGATGCAGTAACTTTCAGATGAATCGGGCTTATCTCATACAGACATGCGTAGAATTGAGGTGTCAATGAAGCCATTTAAATTTTTGTTACAATAATATGTTTAAATAATTATTTAAGTACTTATTTCCCTAAATTACTTACGTTTTCTCAAACATTTACCTGACTAATAGATATAGTACAGAAATAAACTTTTCGTTTGTATTATCTACGTATTTTTTAGACCATTCCGCATTATCTTTAGAATGGATAATTGGAATTTAATAGAACTTTACTTGAATTTTTTTTTTTTTGAGATTTCATTGTTAGTTAATATTGGTATAAGAAATAGCGAATCATGGCCGAGCTTAAGTTATTTATAATATCAATGGTTGTAATGTATAGGTTTCATCACGATGATTTCTTTTATCATTATAGAAAAGAGAAATGCGAGATTTATTTTGTATGGATATATAATGAGGAGGGATGAAAATTATGTTAACAAAAGAGTTTTAAATATGAATATTGATGAATATATGTCTAGAGGGATCCGAAATAAAGATGGACGGATTGTGTGAAGTTTGATATGCTTATAAAAGGAATAGAAACAGTTTAATGATAAAAGAGAAAGGAAGATCAAAACACTGTACCGACCCTAGTTAGTGTAATAACTATATGCTTAATATTACAAAATATATAATACGTTATTACAAATAGAGAACATTTATAATTATACTTACTTAAACATTAATGATGTTTTTGATACCTAACAACTTGCACGAATAAATTTGATACAAAATAAAAACTATTTTTTTATACTATATACGCCGCGTGGAATCCGGCTGAATAGAATAGTACAACTCTCATTTCTTACCAAGGTGTCGTAAAAGGCGACTAACGTAAATTTACCCAACGTGTGGTATCCGCTTCAGTAGAATAGACAACCCTCTTTCTTACCGGGGTGTCGTAAAATATGCCTAAGTTAAGTTGTCAGGCAGACGGCCGGTCGTAAAATACGTAGCAAAGTCATGTGACAACATGTTAACTTGTTGTGCTGACCCCACTTAGAGTGGGATGCGGGCAGGAAGATGATGATATATACTAGCTTTTACCCGCAATTTCGTTCACGTGGATTATAGTCTTGGAATAAACAGTAGCTTCTTTTATTCTCCAACCCTGTAATATCTACCTATAGGTATTACAAAAATCAGATTGAACCGGATAAACAGATAGATATTTAGTTTTTTCGAAAGCATAGTTTAATTATTGTAGTAAAAAACCAGTTGCTTATATTAATCATATTTGTAATAGCTCAGTTAAATTAATCGAGTAAATACAAACCAAAATATAAAAAAAAAACTTTCATAAATAAGTCTTTCGACGTAAGCCAAACGACGTGATATCGAACCTTCTTCAAATTACATATTTGACTTGACTTTGACACATCGTGAATAAAAAATACTTTAATAGATGTCGTTTTTTAATGTCTATTCCTGTTGAATTAACAGGATTTACTTATCCTATATGTTACCCCGGTGAATAAGAAATAATTGTGCCGAATTTAATTGATATAGGTTTAGCGGATTTCCCATGAAAATGAAACGCAAACAGACACAAGTTTTTTGCAATTATAATATTAGTAGCATTTACCTGCAACTTCATTTGCAGCAGCAGGGTCTTCTCGCTTACTCCCCGGGTGGGGGTAAACGGGTCGCGGGCCTCGAGGAAATTCTCTCTACCCTGGCATCTCCTCGCGGGCACTTAAGCCCGGTATGTGTTCCGGCCGTGGGCCGAGGTCACCTAGGTGACCTAACGGTGTCGGTATTTGAGCCGTAAGCCCAGGTCACCTAGGTGACCTAATGGATTTCTTATTCGGTGGGGAGGTCTAGGAATGGTAGCTCCCAGACCTCAAAGTCGTCTTCTGGTAGTCCTCTTTCGGGTGGTGTCGTGTCCGGTGTTTTTGCCCTTTCGCCCGTCGCGTCGTCCTCGTCGTCGCCGTCGTCATCCGCATCGGGCCGCGGAGACGGTGATCGCAGGAGCTCGCGAGGCAGGGTACGTCTATCGGGTGGTCCCGCATGGAGTGGCGCGATGCCGTGGAGGTGTACGTGCGCGCTGTTGTCCGCGCGCGCGAACAGTCGGCGCGCAAGGCGACGGACATACTCCTCCACGGTCGGCGTTCTGGTATCCCGATGCACGACGTCGTTCCGCACATACCTCGGGGCTCCTACGATCAGTCGCAGGCAGTGGTTCTGCTGGACTTGAAGCCTTCATTTGCGTGGACTATTGTCGCATGATATATAAATTGATAATAGATGGCGCTTTTCAATATCATCCTATTCCTGTAGAATTAACAGGATTTCTATAGACTACGAGTATATGTTATTCCGGTGTATAAGGAATAATTTTGCCAAATTTCATAGATATATGAAATGGTCAAATAATTCTAATAATGAAAATTGTCTAACATATATCCTACGGTTATTTCTTCGTGGATATAAAAAATTCTTTTTAGAGTATTAGATTTGGACTGTTGCCGTTTGTTAGGTCGATAATAAATGGCGCTTTTCAATGTCATATTATTCCTGTAGAATTAACAGGCTTTCTATAGCCTATATGTTATGTTGGTGTATAAGGAATAATTGTGTCAAATTTTATCGATATTGGTTCAGCGGGTTCGCAATAAAAGAGTAACAAACATACATCCATACCAACAAACTTTCGCATTTACAATATTAAGTATGACTAAGGATATAAGGCGTATTTGTAGTGATGTTAATCGAATATTTGTAGCTCGTATAAACCAGTTTTGTGTAACGGATTGTTTCAAAAAAACATGTTATTCAATATAAGATAATAAATAATTCATATCCGGTGTATGGGAATCGTGTTAAGTGATTTGTATTGACAAAAAAATTTAATGTCGTCCCTGATAGCTGAATGATAGAACTATGTGTATTTTACTGGGGATTCACGGGTTCAAATTCCAGATAAACGACTATAAAAACTTTTGTGCATAACTGTTCAAATAAACGCGCGCTTTTTTATCAAGAGAAAGTAACGAAAAGTTACTTAGTTACTATACATCAAGTAAAGTAACGAACGGCCTGTTAGTATCTTAGCCGTGTGGTATTCGGCTGAGAAGAACAGTATCACCATCAATTCTTACCGAGGTGTCGTAAAGGCGACTAAGGTAAGTTGACCCACTGTGTTGTATCCGGTTGGGTAAAATAGACCACCCTCATTTCTTACCGAGGT
This sequence comes from Morpho achilles, assembly GCA_947086495.1. NCBI lineage: Eukaryota > Metazoa > Arthropoda > Insecta > Lepidoptera > Nymphalidae > Morpho > Morpho achilles. The sequence goes on along the minus strand of CAMTZB010000012.1, from coordinate 5,624,375 downwards.
GTCGTAAAAGGCGACTAAGGTAAGTCGACCCGCCATGTGGTATCCGGCCGAGTAGGGTAGACCACCCTCTTTCTTGCTGAGGTGTCGTAAAATACGACTAAGGTAAGTTGACGACAGGCCGGTAGTAAAATACGTGGCCAAATCATGTGACAACATGTTTGTAATATGTTGTTCACCCCTTAGTAAGTAACGACCTCTTAGTATCCCACTGCTGAGCATCGACATAATTTATGGAAAGCTCGTTAAAGTCAATTTAAAGTGTATTTTGAGATGGGGGTTCGATAGTTATCGGCGAGAGATAATCGGTGATAAAGTTGTATCGAGCAATCGCGGGCGATACCATAAATTGTCGCTAACAAACTCTAACTTTAAGTGGTGCGCCGACACTAATAAACTGAATGGATTAACCAGCAACGAGTTCATAAGGGAATTATTTTTAATCACCCTGTATATTAGACATTTAACTAAACTAGCTTTCACCCGCTGGTCATAAAACAAATGTAGAGAGTTACTATCCCTGAGTTATGTCCCAACATGGGGAAATGGGTGGAATAGGAGCTGACCACCCGCCCTGCACTGACAGGCGTCCCCGAAATGAGATAGATAGATCCCTGGGTGAAGGCTTTCTCTCAGATTTTTTTGGAGAGATGGATTGGAGCTAATACCTACCACGCTGCTCCAATGCGAATTGGTAGGTTACACATATCACTATAATTATACAGAGATATACAGATTTCCTTACGATGTTTTCCTTCATCGAAAAGCGTGTGATAAATTGCAATTATCAACGCACATGAGTTTTAAAAGAAAAACTCATTAGTGCTTGGGTTAATGCTGCTGCTTAAATCTGTGAGCCCCCAGATAAAGTAAAACGAACCTATAATCATTCCTCGTGCCCTTACCCCGCATTGAGTGGGGTCGGCACAACATGTTATACACATGGTGTCACATGAATTGGATGCGTTTTTACGATCAGCCGCCTGATATCAACTTACCTTAGTCGTATTTTACGACACCTCGGTAACAAGGAGGGTAGTCTATTCTACTAAACTGAATACCACACGGCGGGTCAACTTACCTTAGTCACTTATTACGACACCTCTGTAAGAAATTAGGGTGGTCTATTTTACTAAACCGGATACCACACGGTGGGTCAACTTACTGTAGCCGTGTTTTCGACACCATTGTAAGAAATGAAGGTGGTCTATCCTACTCAGCCGGATACCACACGGCCAGCGAACCATAAATAATCTAACCATAATCAACTTATCTTTTACCTTTCAATGGCTTTTACATCGCGATTGATTCTTGCATAGCTACTATTTCATCATTCTTCTGTCATTATCCTATCCTTCCTTATCCTTCTTTCCCTATCCTTATCCTTCTTCTGTCCTATAAGTGTTGCATAACATATTTCTCTTCAATTGTCTCCTATCATTCGTCAACTCCGACGCTTCTCCTTTTATATGCATGTTATTTTCCTTCTTATATGTATATACTTTTCTTCCTTTCTTTTATATGTATATACATATATAGGTCCTTTTATATGTATATACATATATATGTCATTCACACAATCAAACCACCTTGTAGCCTCCCTATCCATCATCATTTACCTGCCATTATCCCACTCTATGTACGATCGGCACAACATGTTTTTCTCTCTTATTTTCTCTTTTCGTCAATTCTGGCGCTACTCCTTTTATATGCATGTCATATTTCACACAATCCGACCATCTCTTATTAGGCCTCCCTTTAGTCACATATCCATCCACATTCATTGATTTTTCATCACTCAGCTACTATTTATCAATATCAAATAGAAAATGATTTGATATATTTAGATAATCCATTCGCAAACCCTTAGGGCATCCGTTAATATCTATCGAAGTTAATATTATTACTTTTTTTTTTATTAATCAACGATATTACAGAGTTAATGTATCAGTAATTAATGAATATAATTTCTATTGCAAAATGTTATAAAGGTGGGCTGAAATGTAGCTATTTTTTAGATCATATATATAATGCTAAATGTAGAGTTAACACCACACTACCGCTACCACAATGCAATCGCAAATTGTCGTGGAGTCTACCTCCTATAGATGCTTCGGTTGCGGGGTGAAACGATTGTTGAGTTTGTGATAGTGAACGATAGTGAGAGATAGTGTAGTGCTTGTGTATTGTGGTGTTGGTGCATGTGTTTTTACGAACAGTAGTCCAGTATTAATAACTCTATGATTGACAACCTTTTTAATAACTTACACACCCAAGATTACGATTTTTTTGAGGTAACCTAAGTAGTAGGGGTCGTCAACATGTTACAAACATGTGCTGGCTACGTATTTTACGACCGCGATTTTTTTTTATTTATTACATAAAATCTTAAATGATAATACAAAATTCGAAACGGCATAAATTTAAAACAAGTTTTTCTGTACACCGCGACATCAGCGTTGGTTTGCTTATAATTGTACAGGTGCGTTTTTGTAAACAATATTGATCCTTAGTGACATCAACTTACCTTAGTCGTATTTTACGACACCTCGGCAAGACTGAGGGTGGTCTATTTCATTCAATCGGATACAACACTGTGGGTCAACTTAACTTAGTCGCCTTTTACGACACCTTGGTAAGCAATCAGGATGGTCTATTCTACTCGGCCGATTACCACATGGCGGGTTAACTTACTTAAGTTGCCTTTTACGATACCTCGGTAAGAAATGAGGGTGGTATTCTATTCAGCCGGATATCACACGGCGTATTTTTTTTCTAGTCTCTTGCAAGTTAATATTTACATACCGGTTTTTCTTTGAATATTGGGACATCATGTATATCGTAGTTACATACTAATACGTTATAGAGAAAAACTGGGTCGTGATACATTTGGCTGTTTTTGTACGATACCATTATTCTTAACAGCGGCCGTATTGTTTATTGTGTGTTTAGGAAAAACAAGCTTTGTGTAACACATGGTCGATACGTGCTTAAGTGATCGGACCTTTTGTAAAAATATCTTTAGCAATACATACTAATATTATAAAGTAGCACAGACTTTTTTGTAGTATTTCTGTTGATCTACAATTCTGTAGTACATTACTTTGGTATATCTCTGTTAGTTTTTGCGGCGCACGCGAATAAAGCTCCCACTAGGCGAAATTGTCTCCGACACGAGATTGAGCTCAACGACCTTGTATCGCGCAGGCGAAGTCTGAGTTAAACAATAAGCCTATAATTCAATAATGCCTCATTTTTAATTAAATCTCTTTAATACTAAGCGATACATCCCTACATGCATTAATTATTATTAAGTTTTTACCGCGGTGTCGTAAAAGGCGATTACGTAAGTCGACCCGCCGTGCGGTATTCGGCTGAGTAGATTGTAGCACCCTCATTTCTGACCGAGGTGTTGTAAAGACGACTAATGTAGGTTGAAGTGCCGTATGGTATCCGGTTACGTAGGATAAACTACCCTCTTTCATGCCAAGGTGTCGTAAAATACGAATAAGGTAAGTTGACGTCAGGCAGGCGGCGGGTCAAAAAATTCGTACCCAAATCATGTGACATGCTTGATATGCAAATAACATGTTGTGCCGACTCCACTTAGAGTGATTTAAGGGCAGTAGGATAATTTTTTAAACCTTTACAAAAATCACAACAATCCAGCATCGAACGATTTAAGTAGGTTGAACTGCCGTATGGTATCCGGTTGAGTAGGATATACCCTTTTTCTTGCCAAGGTGTCGTAAAATACGACTAAGGTAAGTTGATGTTAGGAAGGTGGCCGATCGTAAAATACGTAGCCAAATCATGTGATATGCTATAAATTGCTGTGTTGACTCCACTTAGAGTGATTAGGCAGTTGGATATTTTTTTTAACCATTACATAAATCACAACAATCCACCATCGAAGTATGCTTCAATACTAGAACCTCGATGGTCCAAAGATGATGCTTCAATTACAAGGAACTCCCGATTCAATAGCTCTCAAGGATACTTGCGACGAAGACCTCTATATTTGAGATGGTATTGAAAACATTTCCTCAGCATTTTATACTAACCTCATAAATATTTCAACTTTCGCAATTGAATTATTTATATTTACATTTCAGTTGATGGGCACATTCTATCTCGGAATACAAGAATTAATATTTTGGTATAATCAAAGAAACAATTTTCCTGTGTATAAAATATATAATTTTTGATTTATCTTGTTTTATATTTGAAAGTAATGCAAACGTCGTAAGGTATCCGGTGGAGTAGATTAGACTACCCTCTTTTCTTATCGAGGTATTGTAAAAGGTGACTAAGGTAAATCGACTCGCCGTGTGGTATCCGGCTGAGTAGAATAGACTACCCTCATTTGTTACCGAGGTGTCGTAAAAGGCGACTAAGGTAAGTTGACTCGCTGTGTACTATCCGGCTGAGTAGAAAAGACCACCCTCTTTCTTACTGAGGTGTCTCAAAAGGTGACTAAGATAAGTTAATTTTGTTGCAAGCATTTTTTAAAGCTTTTTTAGCTTGACTTGTTAATAATTGACGATTGTAAGTTTAATCATCTACAATACTTTCAAATATCATCACCCTCCTGCCCTTATCCCACTCTAAGTAGGGTCGGCACATGTTATAAACATGTTATCACATGATTTGGCTATGTATTTAACGACCGGCCCCCTGTCTGACGTCAACTTACCGTAGTCGCCTTTTGCGACACTTCGGTAAAAAAGAGGGTAGTCTATTCTACTCAACCGGATAGCACACGGTGTGTCAACTTATTTTAGTCGTCTTTTACGACATCTCGGTAAGAAAGAGGGTGGTCTATTCTACTCAGCCGGATATCACACCGCGGTCGCAGGTATGACTAATATGAAAGAAAAGTAAATTATCATTTTTCTAACCAGGTTATTTGTTTTCCGTCAGAAGTGATGACAGTTCTATTATAAAAACAAACAGCCTGTATAAATTATTACAATACAAATTATTTTATGAAAAATGAATGTAACCTGTTTGCTAACTGAGGAATGAATACAAGTTGTTTCCGCCATAAAAACTGAACTTGGCACGGGGTCGAGGCTCTAAAGGCTTCAGGTTTTATGCAATAGGGTGTTTCCGTGACTGATATCGCCATTACGCTCACGTTATACTGGCCGTACTAAATGTACTTTAGAACTTATTGCGAATTATTTATTTTACTTTAAACGACCTGTTTGTAATTTTTACACGAAATGCAAATTATTCTTTATTCGCTTAGACTGTTTTAAATACTTTTGAATTCTCAAATGTTTTTAAAGAAGTTACACCGATTTTAATTCAAATTCAGTTTTTTTTATTCTAGTAAACTTGTAAGTGCTTTTCAATCGTAAATTCTAGACGTACTGGAGTCTATCTCCTAATGATGCTTCGGTTGCGGGGCGAAACGATTAAGATAAAATAAACGATTAAACGATTGTATTATTATTATAATAATAAATTTTTATTTTTTATTACTTTAAAATAATTTTAATATTACTTTTGCATTATCTTGTACAGGGTTAGACAGTAGCTATCTCCACGCATTCTTATCATCTAAATAATACTCCACAGTATAGAAGGCTTTTGTATCAGCCTCACTTTAACAGTTTTAAAACTGCTGTGATGGCAAAGCTAAAATTGATTGCTGAATTTTATTATAGAATCTTATACCCAAACCCACAAACGACTTACGTATGCAAGGCCCAAAGCAGGAGCCGCAAGCTTATGTCGGTTCTTTTTTTGGCTGTTATATATATAATCTACTTATACTATAAGTGCTAAAACACGGAAGTGTTTGGCGAACAAAGTTATTACCATATAAGGTGATAACGTATTGAGAACAATAAATCATAACAGTTTACATTGCGCTATTGTTTTCATTCAACCGAATTGAGCAAACTTTGCAAGCTCGAGCTGCGATAGCCCAACGGTAAGACCGTGCGACATTTTAGATGTTCAGTTCGAACTTTTATGTCTAATTGATAATTACAATCACACGCTTTTCGGTATAGGAAAATATCGTGAGGAAACCTGCATATCTTTAGAGAATTATGGGGATATGTGTTACCAAGCCGCATTGGAGCAGCGTGGTAGGTAGGTAGGTCTTAGCTCGTAGGCCTATGCCCAGCAGTGGGATAGTAACAGGCCGTCACTTTAATAAACTTTTATGTATTTAGTACCTGGTTGACCGACCCTTGCTCGGTAATTTTTCACAAAAAAAAAATTAAATAAAAACAGTGGGTAGATAGGGCTCGATCCTAGATGTTTTCATTGTAATATTTTTTATACCAAAGAACAGGGATAAAACGATTTTTTTTTAACAAAACCTAGCTAGATCGATTTTTCCCCTTCAAAACCTCCTGCATGCTGAATTTCAGGAAAATCGTTGGAGCCGTGTCCGAGATTCCGAAAATATATATACATACAAGATTAACTCATTTAAATATTAAAGATTAAATATATACACCAGTTACCTGTCATCCATAACAATGGATGTCAGGCAAGTATTAAGTTACTTTAAGAACGGACGACCGTGTGTGTTATTCTCCCATATATTTATTTATCTTTAAACATAACGCACTCTAACCACAAGGCCGTAACAGTTATATGAAGGGTTATTTGACTATCAAAAGGTCTTCGTGACTTTAATCTAATCCCTTTATTCATGAACTTACAAGGTCCAGCAAGAGTCTGCCAAAGGACATTGAATTGCGTGTTCTATTATCAAACTTTAGATCGTTACGCCAATATTAAAATAACCCTTAATAAATAAATATATGGGACACTTACACACGCGGTCGTCCGTCCCCAAAGTAACTTAATACTTCTGTTATGGGTGACGGACATCTGGTAAATATATACATGTAATAGTTTTAAATATCTTCGAAGAACCAACAAATTGCTTATAAAAATTTCTTGACCTTCGGTGGAAATCGAACCCGCGACCCGTGGAGCTAAAAGAAGGACCACTGCCAACTGCGCAAACAAACCAGTTAAATAAAAGCAATAGAGAATCATTTTGCTATAATGTGTCATTATATCCATGTAATGCAAAAAGTAGAGTGTACACTACGACAAGGTTTGCGATTCCCTGATCTCTTTATGATAATACGGTTACGGGGCAATACGATTGTTGTGATTGTTTTAGTGAATTGGTGCAGTGCTGTTTAGTGATTTTTATTATGATCCGAAAAGTAATACGCCTAATTCTATAAATGACCATAAATTACATCTATTTCACATAGATTTTTAAGGGAAACAAATAGATTAAAATTAGTCTATTATTATAGTAATAAGTTAAACATAATAAAAGCTTTTAACAAAATTTAATTTCTGGAGCAATCCTGGCAGCAGAATGAGGTCATGCTTATAATAAACCTGCAATGTCATTGCGATTGGACCAGTATATAAAATTTCAGCTTAATTGGACACCGGAATATGGGTTAAATTTGACCCATATTCGGCTTTTTGGTGAAGGAAAACATCGTGAGGAATCCGGCATATCTCTAGGGAGTTCTGGAGATATGCGTAACTTACCAATCCGCACTGGAGCAGCGTGGTAGGTCTTAGCTCCAAGCCTCTCCAAAAAGGAAGACAAGAGGCCTATTCTCAGCAGTGGGATAGTAACAGGCCGCTACTTACTTACTTATACCCCATAAAGAAACCTTGAATACAATCAGTACTAAAAACCATTCCACAAGGCGTGTTTATTTACGTACTTTGCATCGATCCTTTTACATCGACGTAACAATGTAAACGTATCATATAAATTGTTATATCATCACGACACTCGACTCCCTGTGAATGAAAGCACGATTGTAACTTGAGATCTTTTATACAATAAAAATAACGAGCGGGGTGATCTCGTCGCAACAAAAAGTTGCGTTTGATGCCTACTAATGTTTCTCGTTTGGATATGATGTCGAACGTATCTCGTAATACTCCTAATTGTCGAGTATTTTTTAAGAAGAAAATCTTTATTTATGTAATTGCACTACTATTCTGACAATATACAGTGTAGTATACAACAAAAAAACAGTTGAAATATACAGATAATGAGAGTGCAATGCTATAAAATGGTAGCTACTCAGAGATTGTTGAGCTGTGAAGCCCAACATTGATTTTAGTAGCAGCCAAACTAGAACAAATCCTAATCCTTACCCCCAATCCTCCCAACAACATAGCAAATAATAAAAAATAAAATCTAGTACAAAAATACTATATAATAATAGAGTATCCATACATGTCCCAATGACTATAAATTATTAACACTTTAGTGTGCCACAACGATAAGAAAAATGTATGACATGCAGCTAATAATTATAATACATGATAATTATATAATATAAATCAATAATAATTATGATACGAATAAAAAGTAATGATATAGTATTTTTATATGGTACTAGTAATTACAAATTACTTGTAAATTTGTTAACTCCTCTAGCTAAGCTAAATGGCCGGGAATCGAGCCCACGATCGCAAGCACGAATACCTCTCGATCGCAAGTTACCCTAACCATGTCGCGACCGCCGCTTTTTACAAATCAATTTTAATAATTTATAGATGTAGGTGTTACTTTGCGGGATTCCTACAAAGGTAATGATAGAATAATCATTACTTTAACAATTTGTCGTGGACTGGCGTAGTCTACCTTAGACTTTTATAATGAACATTTAATTATTGTTAAGTGTAAATTACTTCTTTAATTAAAAACAAGTCTGCCTGTGGATTGTCCTTCGTCCTTGTCCAATGATAAAGGTAACCCTTAATCGGATATCACAACATATGCATGAAAGCTTAATGGCCATAAAACATATACGAGCACTATATTATTTAGAGGCTTTTTATTTCTCATATACTCAGCAACGATCTTTAATGTCATTATTAGCATGTCACTGTTTATTAACTCTTTCTCTATGTAGTTGCAACAAAAGTGAAAACAAATCGAGTTGGAAAAAAGTAACGCTGCGAACATTAAAAAGTTGAAACGAGTTTAGGGATCCCTGACTTGGGATAATTGACCAACAGGTGCGGAGCTACCGTTGTTTATTTTGTTCGCCCAAGGGCATGGGATCGGGTTGCAGGTAAAACAGTTCAATAAAGCTTCCTGAACATGACCGACAATTCCGTCGCAAGTATTTATTTTTAGATAATGTATTGCTGTGATAGCCCAGTGGTAAAACCGTGTGAATCTTTCGAGAAGGTCGCGGGTTCAAACCCAGGCAGAAACAAATGAGTTCTTCTATTTATGTGTCTAATTTATAATTGCAATTTATCACACGCTTTTCGGTAAAAGAAAACATCGTGAGCAAACTTGCATATCTAGAGAATTCTAGATATATGTGTAACCTACCAATCCGCATTGGAGCAGCGTGTGAGGTCTTAGCTCGCTTCTCTCCATAAACGGAGAGAAGAGGCCTATTCCCACCAGTGGGAAAACGTCTTTTTTTAATGTATAGAACCGGCTATATCACATCTTACTCTATCGGTTTAGCCCGACTAGTTTCGAAGCCATCCGGGGCACTTATTCATGAGCTCTTTACACAAAGTTCTCTCAGCGGGAACTGAGTACAGCAGCTCGCTGGGCACTTGGGCTATTTTGTTTATTTTAAAAAGCAAATCTTCCACATAATTCTGTTATTGTAAAAAACAATTTAAATTAATAGAAATATTATTTTCCTCATTTCTTACAGAGATGTCGTAAAAGTGACTAAGGTAAGTTGATCCGCTGTACTGAATGCGGTTGAGTAGAGTAGACCACCCTCATTTCTTACCGAGGTGCCGTTTAAGACGGAGGTCTATTCTACTCAGCGGGATAACACACAAATTAAGTAAACTTCGATGTTAAAATTAAATGCTGAACTTCTTCAATGGCTAGAAATGTATTATAGTTTGTCGCTACCCTTACTATAAACTCATAAAGGCTTTATCGATGTATTTTCGATGTATTTTCAAAATTAAATGTACTTAACGTTGAAAATATTCAATCTCGATTATCATTAATTTAATAAGACGTTTATATAGCGCGCTGCTTATATGAGATATTAAATTAAGTGCTTTTCAAAGTGTGGTTGTAATTATAGCGTTTATGTATTAAAATTTCAGAAGCACTTTATACAATATATTGAAGGCTTTTTGATGTATCATGTGTGCATTATATTTTCTAACTAGCAATCCTGGCGATTGCTTACCTAGAAAGAAAAACTGTTATATAGTATTTCGATAACCATAAAAATGAGGACAATGAGGATTTGGAAAGAGAGAGAAGGGCGTTGTCAGTTAGAACTAACATGATCGCCCGTAGGTTTTCTCGTTGTTCAAAAGAAGTTAAGATTACGCTCTTTAGAGCATACTGCACTTCATTATACACGAGCGGCCTATGGGAAAAATTTTCCAAAAGATCATACAACGCCCTTCGTATACAATATAATAATGCATTCAGGATGCTGCTGGGGCTGCCACGTTTCTGCAGTGCGTCTGGGATGTTCGCGGAAGCACGTGTAGATTGTTTTTATACAACTATACGTAAACGATGCACGTCCCTGATACGCAGACTGAGGGCGAGCAGCAACAGCATGCCTGAATATGATATCGGAGAGGCTAGACTGTCCGTATGTGAACCGCTGCTGTAGGATTCACATCGATTACATTTATAATAAATAGTATAGGTTACTAACATTAGTTTTTAAGTAGAATTTGTATTACTAACATAATTATTTATTTATGAGTCATGTAACTTGATTTTTAAATGAAATAAATAAAAATAAAAAAATGGTTAAACTGGATTAACCTTAAAAGCTAGACATATGCTGTTGTGGACTTTTATGTAGAACTTTTACAAGGGAACAATTTTATAATACATGAGTTTTGAATAACTTTCACCGTTTACTTAGCGCACGCAAAGGAACCTTTAAATTTCAGCTGTAAATATCTCCTTTTCATCTTAGAGTAAAGTTATATAGCCTTCTTCAATAAATGGACTATCTTACACTAAAATAATTTTACAATCGGTCCAGTAGTTCCTGAGATTAGCGCGTTCAAACAATCTAACAAACAAACTCTTCAGCTTTATATATTAGTGTAGATTGTATTATAGCAAGATTTTATTTCTCACAAAACAATTTCATATTAAAACTTAATATAGTCGCATACATCTTATAAATTTATAAAGTACGAAGTTATATCCAAAACTTGCCCGGATAAGGTATTTTAAATCAAAGTTTCCAACTAAACTTAAAGATGTTGCGGGATGCTCGTATTTTTAATATAAACTGAAACTTGGCTTCTGAAAAATGCGTTAGCATTTAAAGACTTTCATATGAGTTTTTTATTTATATGTTATACACGTGTATATGTTTTACAACGTGTATCCAACTATGCTATCCTACTTATATAATAAATGCGAAAGGTTGTGAGTATGGATGTATGTTTGTTATTCTTTCACGGCGAATCCGCTAAACCAATATCGATGAAATTTGGCAAAATTATTCAGTATACACCGAAATAACAGATAAGCTTAGACAGGCTTAGAAATCCTGGTTAATTCTACAGGAATATGATGACATTAAAAAGCGCCATCTATAATCTACCTATCGAACGACAACTGGTATAATAATATGTAGTGTAATTAAGTATTGGCATCTCATGATTACGTATTTAAGTAATCTTTCTTCTGTCGTATGGTTGAGTAGAAAAGAGCACACTCGTTCCTTACCGAAGTGTGTTAAAAGGCGACTAAGATTGGTTGACTTGCCGTGTGGTATCCGGCTGAGTAGACTAGACCAATCTCATTTCTTACCGAAGTGTTGCAAAAGGCGACTAAAGTCTCTCGGTGAGTGATGCATACTTCCGCCGTTTGTCGATTCGGCTATTTCCACAGCTCCAGGTCTTAACGCTGATTTCCTGATATAGGACGAAGCTAACATATCAACGCATGTTGCGTCCCACATAAGGGGCCCGTCCCCGTTCCCAAGGAACCAGCGTCAAGCCGTCTGGTCTCTTGCCATCATCCCGATATATCCCCGAAGGCTCGAGAAAAGTAGGAATGGCGATGATGGCGAGAGCTCTTTTGATTATTTTGATCATTAAGAGAATCATGACGGAAAAGCCTCCCAAAGTTCCTATGGTATGAAAGCCCGTGTATGCCAAAAGTGTCTACCTCTTTTCCACATGGACATCGGTGCTTAAGGCACAATGTGATTCCTTAGACCTAAAGCTACTGTGAAACTTTCGTTATCTATTAGTATACCAAGATTTTTAGAAGGGAGAGCATTTAGCCAATAAACAGATTCTTTTTCGATAAAGCTAGAAGCCTAGCTCGGTGTCGGTCACTCGAAAGATTTTGTACCAAATTTTTATGTGTAGGCTGGCACATCAATCAATAGCACATCCCAAAGTTTTTGTGAGGTACATTCCTTCGGGATATTTTAAAAACTAGATGATTTAAAATCGCGTTTATTCTAACCGCTATATTTAGGGAGATTTGCTGGGAAAGCTTGTATGGCGAAAGTCGGTCACAGTGTTTCTAGTCCACCCACGTTTATGAAAGCCTTTGAATACCGCCAATGTAGGTGTACTCATTTTGTTGTAGCATTTTTGTTAATTTAAGAGGTTTGTGTACTCGAGGGCATGACTTAATATAGGTCGTATTATGCTGTATTTTTATTTCTGTACATGCTATTGCTTGGCAAAGGTTTTTGACCCAACAGCTTGAGTATAAATTGATCTTTATAATTTTTAAGTCATTATCATCATTCACTCGCCCTTATCCCGTTCTAAGTAGGATTGCCACAACATGTTGTCATATTCGGCTAGGTGTTTTTACGAGCGTCCGCCTACCTGGCGTCAACTTATCTTAGAGACCTTTTACAACACTTCAGCAAGTAAGTGGGTTGTTTATTCTATTCAATCGGCGGGTCAACTTGCCTTAGTCATCTTTTACGACACCTCGTTAAGAAATCAGGGTGGTCTATTCTACTCAACCGGATACCACACGGCCGGTCAACTTACCTTAGTCCTCATTACGACATTTCGGTAAGAAAGAGGGTGGTCTATTATACTCAACTGAATACCACAAGGTTGGTCAACTTACCTTAGTCGTCTTTTACAACACCTCGGTAAGAAAGAGGGTGGTATATTCTACATAATCGGATACCACACGCTGGGTCAACTTACCTTAGTCGCCTTTTACGACACCTCCTTAAGCAATGAGGATAGTCTATTCTACTCAGCCGGATACCATACACGCACTTGAATTTACAACAATTAATCTTGTCATGTTACATACGCCGTGTGATATCCGGCTTGATAGAATAGTACCACCCTCTTTTCTTACCGAGGTGTCGTAAAAGGCGACTAAGGTAAATCGACCCGCCGTGTGGTATCCGGCTGAGTAGAATAGACCAACCTCATTTCTTACCGAGGTGTCGTAAAAGGCGACTAAGGTAAATTGACCCACCGTGTGGTATCCGGTTTAGTAAAATAGACCACCCTCTTTCTTACCGAGGTGTCGTAAAATACGACAGAGGTGGGTTAACGTCAGGCAGGCGGCCGGTCGTCAAAACGCAGCCAAATCATGTGACAGCATGTTTATAACATGTTGTGCCGACCCCACTTAGAGTGGGATAAGGGCAGGAAGATGATGAATCTTCTCATGTTACAAGCAAAGTTTAATATCCGACATTCTATAAAATGCCTAGGCACAAACCGTGGTACAAAAACCAACCAAAACGGTGTAATAGCGGTAAACCTAGCCATTTAATTGAAGTCAACGTGATATCGTTATTTTCGGTTTGTAAGTAGGTAATAATGGAAAGTAATGTTAAGTGAAATAATAAAAAACCTATTTCTCACGTACTAAATAATGTTACCACAATGTGCTGTAATAAATCCAAAACGGTGTAAATAATTTCCATTTTGTTTAATTAAATTTGTTTCGGTGGAAGCTTATCGCATTCCAGTTATTATAACCTGGGTTGCCAGTAGCCGTGTAGTATTTATTTATCTGTACCAGTGATTCTCAACCTTTTTTTGTTGCGGCACATATTTAACGATTTCAAAATTTGGCGGTACACATAGAAGAAGAAAAAAATATTTGAGATTTATGACAAAAAATTTAAATATACGAAATAAACTAATATATACTACAATAATAACGAAACGTTTATTAAGGGATTAATTACAAGCTAATAATAAAAATATATTTTTCTTTTAAATGATATTATTGCCACCGTGTGGTATCCGGCTGAGTAGAATAGACCACCCTCATTTCTTACCGAGGTGTCGTAAAAGGCGACTAAGGTAAGTTGACCCACCGTGTGGTATCCGGTTGAGTAAAATAGACCACCCTCTTTCTTACCGAGGAGTCGTAAAATACGACTTAGGTAAGTTGACGTCAGGCAGGCGGCCGGTCGTAAAAACGCAGCCAAATCATGTTACAGCATGTTTATAACATGTTGTGCCGACCCCACTTAGAGTGGGACAAGGGCAGGAGGATATATATTATTTAATAATATTTACATTATGATATATTTGCTCAATTTGGCGGCACACAAAAGTGCTGCGGCACAGTGGTTGAGAATCACTGATCTATACTAATATATAAAGCTGAAGAGTATGTTTCTTTGATTGTTTGAACGCGCTAATCTCAGAAACTACTAGATCGATTGGAAAAATTCTTTGTTTGTTAAATAGTCCATTTATGGACAAAGGTTAGAGACTATACTATAGATAAAACATCACGCGAAATACAAAACAATACAGTTTTTCGAAACTTTTGGTGCGAGTCCGCAGTAGTATCATGTAAAAGGCTTTTTCTATAATTTTGCATAATTCAAAATACAAATAAAAGATGAGGTCTCAAAGTGCTAACGTAGCGAACCCAATGTAAATTTTGGTTTCGAGGTATCGTAAAAGGCGACTAAGGTAAGTCGACCCGCCGTTTGGCATCCGGCTGAGTAGAATAGACCACCCTCATTTCTTACTGAGGTGTCGTAAAAGGCGACTAAGGTAAGTCGACCCGTCATGTGGTATCCGGCTGAGTAAAATAGACCTACCTCATACCGAGGTGTCTAGGTGTGTAGTGTGTGAAATACGACTAAGGTAAGTTGACGTCAGGCAGGCGGCCGGTCGTAAAATACGTAGCCAAATCAAGTAACAACAAGTTTAAAACCCGGTAATGTTTAATGATGTGCCGACCACTTACGACTTATTACTTTAAGTAAAAAGTGTTGAGCTCTTTCCACTTCCAATAAACTTAGTTCAAGGTGAATGGATAAGCTCAAAACTTTGTAGTTATGTATTGTATGATTTATTTTTCTATTTTTTTTTATTTACAACACAAATGTACAAGTTATATCTATCTTAAACTACTTACACGCTAGGACTATACAAATCATGCCCACGTGGAATGGTCCCAAGAATGCTGGCAGCGTTTCCGCGTTGAATCGCTAAGCTGTTCCGTTTCTAAATTAACAGTTTTGATATCATGATGATTGTTTTTGTCGTTAATGTTGTACGAACGGGTTGTCTGTATGTTACAAACAATTTGCCTACAATAAAATAGCGTGGGATCTAAGTGCCACAATTTACTGCCACGTTATCTTTACTGATGCTTTATATTAATGTATTGATCAATAAATCACAATGTAAGTATTTCCATAAAAATATTTCTCGTTTATAGTTAACAATCTGTTCTCGCGACTCCGCCCGCGTCAAAATCTGTCGCGAATATGTCATAACATAAAAAAGTTATTGTGAGTTATCCATAAGAGATAGAGATATGTTGTTGTGGACTTTTTTGTAGTATTTTTATAGATCTACAATACTCTAGTATATTACTTTAGTGTATCTCTTTTGGTTTATATGACGCATGTAACTAAAGCTTTCATTAAGCGAGTTTTTTCCATTTGCGCGACCTCTTCATAATACATACATAATGTAGGTACATAAAACCGTAGTGCACTATTTATATGAACCTTCCAGAGAATTTGGATTCTTTATCAATCCACATAATCCATTAAGTAGGTTTACGGAAAATCGATCACATACAGATAGACAGCTTTTACGCCGTGTGGTATCCGGCTGAATAGAATAGTACCAACCTCATTTCTCATCGAGGTGTCGTAAAAAGCGACTAAGGTAAGTTGACTCACCGTGTGGTATCGGTTGAGTAAAATAGACCACCCTCTTTCTTACCGAGGAGTCGTAATACAACTAAGGTAAGTTGACGTCAGGCAGGCGGCTGGTCCTAAAATATGTAACCAAATCATGTGATAACATGCTTGTAACATGTTGTGCCGACCCCAGTTAGCGTGGGATAAGGGAAGGAAGATGATGATACAGATAGACAGCTTTTGGAGGCTCTTGTTTTTTAATATGTATAGATTCAAGACCATCAGGGATCCTTGAAGCTTATGAATGGGGACCCCGGATGGGCTTTAAACTACTGAAAATGACCCGATAACATAATTCTTTTCTATATACAAACAAGCTGGTCCCGCCACGCGTTACTATGGCTCAGTCTGGTTTCGAGTTCCCATTTATGTACATAAAGCATAACAAAACTGTGAAAGTGATGTGAGAATACCTTTTTTTTTTTTATAAACTTCACTTTGTGATAGTGAATGTGTGTAGTGCTTGTGCATTGTGGTGTTGTGTTGTGGTGGTGGTGGAGGTTTGTGCATGTATTGCCATGTAAAAGGTATAAAGAAAATTATATTAAAAAAACATAGCAGCATATAAATCATCGCAATCTTCTGTTAGTTATATTTTTACTTAACTTATTTTATTAAACTATCAATAAATACAACTTCTATTTATGTGATTCTGATTTTGATTGTGTTTGCTTTTTCCTTTTGTTCTCCACTATATATTGAATGTGAATTTCGTTTCCTGGATGAGATTATTTCTTTCTTCTTCAGTTATTTTTCGTTTATATTGTATTCAAGTTTACGAAGCTTCTTTTCGACAAAGATTGACAAAACGGCACAGATTAAACGTCACAAAAGATGAAATTGAACTTTAGTAGCTAGTTATTAGAATTGTCAATAGATGGCGCTGGCTGTCTATTGCGAACATTATGACATATTTATATAAAAAGTTTATAGAAATTTTCGTTGTAATACGTGATCATTTTGTAAGGCACTTGTCAACAGTTTTGATAATAAAAAGTTGTATCAAATTGTTCGTGCGTAAATATTGGTATGATAAAAAAGTTTTGTTATTTAAGTGTTTTTTGAATCCATAATTTCGGATAACCTCTATGGTGCAAGTGGTGCAATCATTATAATGACCCAGCACATGATCTTGTAAAGTTTGGTGGTGATTGGGACATTTTTTTTAACTCGAGACCACCCGTTCCCCGAATAAGCTACGCTGACTTGACAATTTACGGCAAAAGTAGATATTTATTTACAGCAAAAATTTACAAGTTATATCTATCTTAAATTACTTATACGCTAGGACTATAAAAATCATACCCACGTAGAATGGTCCCAAGAATGCTGGCAGCGTTTCCGAGCTGAATCGCTAAGCTGATTCTTTGTGCGAAAAAGGAGCCAGCCCTCTTGTCACCTGAAGAGGCAATCAACCAAAACCAAGCCATGGAGTCAAAGTGCAAAAATTTTTTTATCCGTTTTAACACCTCGGTTGATTGCCTCTTTAGGTAACAAGAGGGCCGGCAAAATAGTGGATTATAGCAAAATAATTTTATTATCACTTTTGAACATAATCTACCTTTCCTTCCCCGCCCCGAAATGAATAAACAATGTAGAAGAAATATTTTTTTTACAAGTTGGCATACTAAGTGTCAATATGTCTCACTTTCATAGAACTTGTTAGTTCACTTTTAAATAATAAATCAAGCGCTTTTTGCGGAAACATTACATTTTATTCTAGGAATTCAACCTTTACGTTTACGAATACTCGAAAGTTAATTACTGCAAAATAAATAACTGCGAATGTTTGCACGATATTTTTATTTGTCATTAAAATATATATATTATTACATTACATTCACTTAGTATAATATCATCATTCTCCTGCCCTTATCCCACTCTAAGTGGGGTCGGCACAACATGTCATAGACATGCTGTCACATGATTTGGCTACGTATTTTACGACCGGCTTGCCTGACGTCAACTTACCTTAGTCATATTTTACGACACCTCGGTAAGATAGAGGGTGGTCTCTTCTGCTAAACTGGATACCTCACGGTGGGTCAACTTTCCTTAGTCGCCTTTAACGACATCTCGGTAAGAAATGAGGTTGGTATATTCTACTCAGCCGGATACCACACGGCGGGTCGACTTACCTTAGTCGCCTTTTACGACACCTCGGTAAGAAATGAGGGTGGTCTATTCTACTAAATCGGATAACACACGGTCGGTCAACTTACCATAGTCGCCTTTTACGACACCTCGGTAAGAAATGAGGGTGGTATATTCTACTCAGCCGGATACCACACGGCGGGTCGACTTACCTTAGTCGCCTTTTACGACACCTCGGCAAGAAATGAGGGTGGTCTATTCTACTAAATCGGATAACACACGGTCGGTCAACTTACCATAGTCGCCTTTTACGACACCTCGGTAAGAAATGAGGGTGGTATATTCTACTCAGCCGGATACCACACGGCGGGTCGACTTACCTTAGTCGCCTTTTACGACACCTCGGCAAGAAATGAGGGTGGTCTATTCTACTAAATCGGATAACACACGGTCGGTCAACTTACCATAGTCGCCTTTTACGACACCTCGGTAAGAAATGAGGGTGGTACTATTCTATTCAGCCGGATACCACACGGCGTTAGAACATTGCTTAACTATTATGTAGAAATACAAATGAGCGTATTTAAAGCCGCCATAAAGGAATTACGATGCGGCTTTTACCTTTATTACCCACAATTACGGTTCAAAAGATAAAATTGATTTCTCCACCCGCAAAAAACTGTGTCGATAATAAATTATATATTTTTTTATTATATTTTTATTCTCCGCTTCACCCGAATGGGAGGTAGGGTCATATATCTTTTATACTGGCCATAAACGTCGATTTTTTTTCTTGTTACTATCTGTTGCGATAAATAATATGAGAAGCGTAAGTTCTGACGTTCCGGGACCTGTAATAAATAATGTTAAGAGATTATGAGATCTTTGTAGATTATATCCTTTTGAATTTTAACTTTTGAATTATATTCTTGATTGAAATAGAAATAGTTTCGGATACGTATACGGGCAGAGGTGGGAAACAGTTAAATAAAAGAATCGACTGCCTTTATTGATTTCAGAGATATTGTAAAAAGCGACTAAGGTTAATTGACCCGTCGTTTGATATCCGGCTAAGTATAATAGACCCGTTCCGAGTTCAGAGGTGGCATACTCTTGGGTACAGAGTTGCTGCTGGTGGGGATGGCTTGCTTGGTGGACCAGGTTGTTTTAGTCGGTGCGAGTCCGACGTAACCGCCGCTAGTCCCCGTCGGGCAGCGGTACCTATAAGGGGTTTTTTCCTGACTAAAAAAAAAGAAAAGAAAGTATAATAGACCACCCTCTTACCGAGGTGTAGTAAAAGGCGACTAAGGTTAGTTGACGTCAGGAAACGCCCATTCGTTCTTACAGCACAACGTACTGCGTGCCCCGTACCGCCTTTTTTTGACAAGCAAACCCATTATGGGTTCCGACTCTCACCGACTAAAAACCTGACAGTGCTCCACTACGCTGCTAGTGGCGGGGACAGGTTACCGTTGTCCACATTGCCCCCATCCGCGCCAGCAGCGACTTTTTACCCCAGAATGCGCCACCTTTGGGTCGGGGCCTCTCCGAAAGTGGCCACTCCCTCCGCTAATCGATGCATCGGGAGCACTAGATGCATCGACCACCTCGGTGATCTTTTCAGATGGTCGTTCAATAAATCCTGTTCGGAACGATCGAGATCCCCGTTAAAGCGGCATACGAGGGACTTCGGTGAATCGTCTGCACCCCCCTCGCCTGCGCTGGATCGGATCCAAGGACTCGACTTTCCAGATCCACCCCGCCGCCTCCTTCCGTTCACCGGATCACCGGATGCTTACACAAATACCTCCCGAAACAAATTATCTTACCATAAAGTAAGTAAGTAAGTAGTGGCCTGTTACTATCCCACTGCTGAGTATAAGCCTCTTCTCTCCGTTTTTTTTGGAGAGAACGTTTGGAGCTAAGACTTACCACGCTGCTCCATTGCGGATTGGTAGGTTACACATATCTCCAGAATTCTCTAGAGATATGCAGGTTACCTCACGATGTTTTACTTCACCGAAAAGCGTGATAAATCGCAATTATCGATTAGACACATAAGTTTTAACGGAAAAACTTCATTGGTGTCTGCCCGGGTTTAAACACGTGACCTCCTCGAGAGATTCGCACGGTATTACCGCTGGGCTACCACAGCTGCCATCTTACCATAACATAAGTGACTTTAAATTAGATTAAAAAGCTTTATATAAAGCGAACATAATGCCAAATAATATAAATGCAAAACATCGCAGATGCTAAGCCGATTGTGAAGTTAAATGCTCGTCATTCAGCCTTTGTGTCGGATCGTAATATCTTCTTCAAACTAAGAAATAAAGGCGTCAAATTATACGGTTTGATTGTTACAATTGAATGGAGGCGTATAGACGAGCCGGAATCCTCGTTTTTATGTTTACAATATAACTGTATTTTTATTTGTGTTCACATTTAGAAGCTGAATTTGGGGCAACGTCAATACTAGTATTATAAAGGCGAAATTCTGTAATGCTTTCTTTGATAAACAGCTGTACCAATATTTGATTGGAAAGATTTTCATGAAATTTAGTAGGGGTTCTGAGTGCGATGAATTGATTTAGCTAGATTTTATTTAAAAAAAAGTCGTTTGATCCTTGTTTTCGGTCATTGAAAAACTGCTAAAATATAATATATAGAATATAAAGGTAAATTTTGCATGCATTTGTAAAGCTATAATAGCTCATTTGGGAACGGGCAGACTTAAGAAGTAAAAATACGAAAATTGCATTTTTTTATAACTTATAAAGGCTCGGTCACCCAGGTACTTTATATTTATTTATTTTTTATTGTAATATGACCCATTATAGGTTAGCTTCCCAACTCTTGTATAATAATTCGCGTTATTTACTAGCTTATACCCACAACTTCGTTCGCGTAGACTGTAATTGTGTTATAGGTTGATAATAGAAGACGCTTTTCAATGTCATCCTATTCTTTTAAAATTAACAAAGTATTTCTATAGCTAACATGTTACCCCGGTGTATAAGGAATAAAAGTGGCAAATTTTATCGATATTTGTTCAGCGGATTCGCCGTGAGAGAGTAACAAAAATACATCCATACTCACAAACTTTCGCATTTATAATATACTAGCGGCCTACCTGCCCCTGCTTCGCACGGGTATAAAATATATATCCCATGTCAGTCAGTGTAAAAAAAATATTAAAATCGATCGAGTAGTTTTGATTTATTCATTACTGCCCGTGGCCCGCACGCGTTAAATTTGGAGAAAAACAATTTCCTTTCCTTTACCAAGAAGATTTCCTGTTATCTTTGGAATATCTAAATTCATATAGTACATTTTTACTTATTTACTTTTACATTTTCCCTATGTATTTTATTTTTACAATTAATTACAGAATGTCTTTAAACAAACTCTTGAAAGAGGGACGAAGCTGCTAAAGTCGAAGTGTTATAGGGCGAAGCGCGGCGTCCTCACGGCATTTTAAATCTGTAATATCTCCGAAAATGTTCACTTAAATTACATGCTGTAAACGGCCATATTAATCTATATTACATCAATTATTTATTTAAGGTACTTAATTGGATAAGGATTAATGCTGTATTGTATAAAAATTGCTTCAAAAATATGGCATTATTTTTCGTAATAAGTAAATGACAAAAAATGTTATACTGAGTTATCCATAAGAGATAGACATATACCATCGCGGACTTGTCTGTAGACCTTTTCAAGATGTACAAATACTTAGCACATTATTTTGATAAATCTCGTAGGGTTTAGCCTGCGTTTGCAATGTAAGCGGAAAAAAATGTAATTATTTACAGAAACCTCAAAAATTACAGTATTTCTCTACTCCGTATTGAATGTTATTATACGTACAAACCTTCCTCTTGAATCACTCTATCTATTAAAAAAACCGCATCAAAATCTGTTGCGTAGTTTTAAAGTTTTATGCGTACATAGGGATATAGGGATTTTGTTTTATAATATGTAGTGATGTAGGATAAGATTATAAACTCTGTGATGTTTCTTTGATAAACAGCTGTATTAATATCGATAAAATTTGGTATATAGACGCTTATATCGTCATCACTCTTCTGCCCTTATCCTACTTTAAGTGGGGTTCGACACAATATATCATAAACATATAAACTTACCTTAGTAGCCTTTTACGATACCTCGGTAAGAATCAAGATGGTCTACTCTACTCAGCCGGATAACACAGCTAAATGGATTCCAAACATATATATCTTTATCAAAGAAATAATTTAATTTAGTTCACTTTGTTAAATCTTGTTTTATTTTAAATTAACTTTTTTATGTTTATATTTGTTTACTGTCATAGAATGAATGCGGGATGGATGAAGTGGCGACAGGTCTCAGGAACAATATGTGACCCCCGAATGCCCCTAAAACTAAAGGGGAAAATTTATAAAACGGTCATTAGACCTGTCGTAATGTATGGATCAGAATGTTGGGCAATAAAAGGAAAGGATGAAAGAAATGTGCATGCGAATGAGATGACAATGTTAAGGTGGATGTGTGGTGTGACAAAACTTGATAGAATACGTAATGAGTATGTTAGGGGAAGTCTGAAAGTTGCGCCCATTACAGAAAAGATGAGAAGTGCGAGACTTAGTTGGTACGGTCATGTAATGAGGAGGGATGAAAATCATGTGACCAAAAGAGTTTTAAATATGAATGTGGATGTATGTATGGCTAGAGGAAGGCCGAAAAAAAAGATGTTTGGATTGTGTGAAAAATGATATGCATGTTAGAGGAGTGGCACCAGAGTTGACGAATGATAGAGGAGAATGGAAAAAGAAGACATATTGTGCCGACCCCACTTAGAGTGGGATAAGGATAGGAGAATGAATGAATTTGTTTACTGTCATATCCTACTAATATTATAAATGCGAAAGTTTGTGAGTATGGATGTACGTTTGTTAATCTTTAACGGCGAATCCACTGAACCAATATCGATGAAATTTAGCACAATTATTCCTTATACACCGGAATAACATATAGGCTATAGAAATCCTGTTAATTCTACAGGAGAAGGATGACATTGAAAAGCTCCTTCTATTATATACCTATAACAAAACAACAGTCCACGCGAACGAAGTTGCGGGTGAAAGCTAGTTCAAAAAATATCTTTATTTATTTTACTATGTTCACTTCATTTAACTGGAAACTTTGTTCGGTGTTAAATTTTCTGTAACATTTTAGTGTAATTAAGTATGTTACCCAAAATAAATATTCATCGTTCGTTCGTTTCAGATATCAGTTTCCTGTGGATTTGCTGCAGAACTATCCGTACAACGTTTAGATGTAAGTTATAAGTTATTTTTAAATAGGATTTTATATATATTTTCATATATAAGCTATAATAATAATAAGCTCTCTTCGAATATGCCAAGTCAGTAATGACTAAATATAACTAAATAAACTAACTAAGTATTAAGAATCATATTTTTAAAAGAGCAACTGCCGAGTTTCTTGCTGGCTCTTCTCGGTAGAAACAGCTTTCCGAACCAGCAGTAAAGTTGACTATTTTTTTGAATTTTATATTTATTTGAATAAAGAATATTTTGATTATGAATTTGAATTTTAGTATAAAAAACGCCGTGTGGTATCCGGCTGATTAGAATAGACCACCACCCGAGGTGTCGTAAAAGGCAACTAAGTTAAGTCAGCTTATATATAATGTGCCGACCCCACTTAGAGTGGGATAAGGGCAGGAGAATGATGATTTAAGTTTCAATTGAGATATATATCATCATTATTACTTCAACATATTTGCCGTGTTAACGCAACAGACGGACAGCCTTTTGCATTTATATATATGTATGCAAGAGTAAAGACATATATGGGACGTGGGATACACGGAAATAATCTTGGAATCTTGGAAGCTAACAGCTTTTAAGATTCCCGTTAGTGTACCAGTTATTACTAATGACTATCACATATTCATAGAGTTATTTCAATTCAAAATAATATTTATAAAGAAAAACAAAAAAACGATAGCTTTAATATTGAAATAAGTTAATCTTGTGTTTATATATACATACTAGCAATTGCCAGCGGCTCCGTCAGCTTTGAATGATTAAAACCGTATTTTGATAACCTATAAAATAATATAATCTTCAAAGCAAGACATATGCTATCGCGGACTTTTATTTAGAACTTTCAGAGGGGAACAGTTGTTTACTTAGCATTGGCAAGGAAAGATTTATATTTTGCCATTTTCGTAACATTTTTATTGCTGCTCCTCTCCTAATCATCTTAGCGTGATGTTATATATCCTATAGCCTTCCTCAATAAATGGACTATTTTATAATCAAATAATTTTTCAAATCGGTCCAGTAGTTCCTGATTCGTTCAAACAATTAAACAAACTCTTCAGCTTTATATATTAGTATAGACGCGACTACAGCAGGCCTTTATTTTAAACGCAACCAAAGACATAGGAAGAAGTGGGTTTAAAATATAATAGACTATTACAAATGTGTTATTGATAAAGAACCCAAAGGTGCATGTCGAAATCGTCCCGACGCCTCTAAGCTTTGAAAGTGTCACTGATAAAAAACTTACAAAAACCCGCGATAGCCTGTCAATGTATCAAACTTTCGACAAATTAACTTTAACGACTTCTTTAAGATGGTTTATTTTTAAAATATCACTTGTCACGCAACGGTGTTGTATAAGTTTTTTGTAGACATAAGCCGTCCAAATATTTTAAAGGTATACGAAAGAATAAAACTGAAAGAAACATTTCAAATATTGTATAGGACAGGGATTGTAAACCTGAGGCTCGTAAGCCGTACGCGGTTTTTTGCACGTTAAATTACTTGAAGAGCCAGAAACAAAACTTTTGAAAATATAATTCTTATAACTAGTTACACTTAGTCATCGTTGTCATGTACAGGGTAGTATGCACGCATTATTATCGTAAATAAACAAAAATTAACTTCTGATTTAAAACAAAAGTAATAATAAAATTATTTTGCTATAATCCGCAATGAAGTAAAATTGAAAATGCTAAATGTAGAATGGAGAATCCGTTTTCATACCTGATACATGCAGGATTCGTAAAACACATGCACAAACCTCCACCACCGCCACCACAATACACAAGCACTACACACGTTCACTATCACAAACTCAATAATCGTTTCGCCCCGCAACCAAAGCATCATCAGGAGATAGACTCCACGACTAAATTGCAAAGCTTTGCAACTTTCTATAAACTTTTGAATAATTAAAATATCTTACTGGATTGTTAGATTTCCGATAAAAATTAAAAAAAATAAAATATTGCGCACAATTAAAGCTGAGTTTTCAAAGCGCCTTTTCAGGTGCACGGCAGGCGGCCGGTCGTAAAACGCAGCCGAATCATGTGACAGCATGTTTATAGCATGTTTTTTTTTTTTTAACAGGAAAAAACCCCTTATGGGTACCGCCACCCGACGGGGGCAGGCGACGGTTATGTCGGACTCGCACCGACTAAAATAACCTGTGTGCTCCACGTTGCTGGTGACGGGTATAGGGTACCTATGCAGACATTACCCCCATCCCCGCCAGCAGCAACTCTGTACCCCAGAGTGCGCCACCTCTGGGTCGGGCCTCTAGCATGTTGTGCCAACCCAAACTAGACTGGGATAAGGCCAGGAGGATTATTTTATTAAAATTATTCTTTTTTCACACAATTAATTAAATTAGCACAAATTAACTTCTGATTAATTAAAATATCTTAGAGTCTGCAAAATTGGATTTCCAATAAAAATGTGAAAAGAATTTACTATGCACAATTAAAGCTGATATTTTCAAAGCGCCTTTTCTAATACTAAAAGTTCTTTTTCTAGGTAAGATAAATTGAAAGATGTTTTTAATCTAATCTCATCATTAGCTCACAGCTTTGTTGACAAGGCGTTTTCCTTTTAAGCTAAATTACTCGGCCTTTTACAAAGAAAATGTGTTATTATGTAATAAATACAAAGGAAACTATCTTGTAAATACGGGCTTATTTTATTCAAGCTTTATAAAAGTCAGCGTTAT
Source organism: Morpho achilles (assembly GCA_947086495.1). Lineage (NCBI taxonomy): Eukaryota > Metazoa > Arthropoda > Insecta > Lepidoptera > Nymphalidae > Morpho > Morpho achilles. Next base: position 5,598,042 of record CAMTZB010000012.1, on the reverse strand, counting down.
TTCGCGTTATTTGATTATAATAGAATCAGCCATTAAATAGAAGGTAATCAGTTCACGTTTAGCGATAATAACGTAATGATAAATTGATAATATATTGCATATCATAGTTTTCTATACTAATATTTAAAGTTAAAGAGTTTGTTTGTTTGTTTGATTAATTGAACGCGCTTATCTCAGGAACTACTGGACCGATCTGAAAAATTATTTTAGTGTAAGATAGTCCATTTACCGAGGAATGATATATATATATATATATATATATATATATATATATATATATATATATATATATATATATATATATATATATATATATATATATATATATATATATATATATATATATATATATATATATATATATATATATATATATAAAGCTTCCGTGCGCTTTGCGTGCGCTGAGTAAACGGTGATTGTTTTTAAAAACTATGTATTACAAAATTGTTCCCCTCTTAAATTTCTAAATAAAAGTCCGCGATAGTATATGTCTAGCTATTAAGGTTAACCCACTTTAACCATTTCTTGTGGTTATCAAAACACGGTTTTAATCTATGTACGCGGGCGGATCCGCTGGCGATTGCTAGTATTTAGTATTTCTTACTGAGGTGTCGTAAAAGGTGACTAAGGTAAGTTGATCCACCTTGTTATATCCGGCTGAATAGAATAGACCAACCTCATATCTTACCGAGGTGTCGTAAAAGGCGACTAAGGTAAGTTAACCTGCCGTGTGACATTCGGCTGAGTAAAATAGATCTCGTTTTGTACCATGGCGACTATTGTAAGTTGACGTTATGCAGGTGGCTGGTTTAAAAATACCTAGCCAAATCTTTTAACTACATGTTTAAACATGTTGTGCGACACTAAGGGGATAAGGAGAATGATGATAATCACTTACAGGGCTGTCTATAGCCCCGCTCTATTATTAATAACTCTATGAATTAATGTAAATTTACAAATGATAGACGTGTTTTCCTTTTATTCGCGCAAAGTTTAACGCACCCTAAGCGAAACTGGTAACAAGTGATGGGTTAAAACGTCGCAAAACAGTACATAATTTACAATAAAGCAATACTCATAACTATAAAGCATTCTATCACATTGCGATAAGGTTGAGAATAGAATAGGTTGCATTACTTTAAAGATCTTTTTCATCCAAGAAGATTTGCAAACAGCCACGCGAACAAATACTGTTTAAAGAATAAACGACTTTATCTTATGCTGTTAAAGTGAAAATTCTCTTGAGAGTAATTCACAGTTTTATGTATGACTAAAATGTATGCAGTACTTGGCTATAACAGGTTTGCAACGTCTACCTTTTCCCAGATGTTTCGACTTTTTGCCTATGTGACTTGGAAGCGAAATAAGAAAAATGTTTTTTTATTTTCCGTGAATGAGTCAACTTGAAGATGCTAAGTAAGAATTGCTTGGATGATTTTATTCTACTACATACGCTACGATACGTAGAACACGTTACAACTTAAAGACTAAATATTTCATCTTCCTGCCCTTATTCCACTCTAAGTGGGGTCGGCACAACATGTTATAAACATGCTGTCACATGATTTGCCTACTTATTTTACGACCGGCCGCCTGCTTGACATCAACTTACCTCTGTCGTATTTTACGACACCTTGATAAGAAAGAGGGTGGTCTATTCTACTTAACCGGATACCACACGGATAGTCAACTTACTTCAGTCGCCTTTTACGACATCTCGTTTAGAAATGAGGTTGGTTTTTTCTACGCAGCCGGATACCACACGGCGGGTCGACTTACCTTAGTCGCCTTGTACGTCACCTCGGTAAGAAATGAGGGTGGTACTATTCTATTTTTTATATTTTTTATATTACACTAGTTAGGTATTAAACGAATATAATATTACTATTACTAACTTAACTAAGTAATTATGTAATTCCGGTTAGAAATCTAGTTAGTTTAATTGTTTGAGTTGTATTTAGTTTAACCATAACTGTGTTAAAATTTGGCAAACAAGCAAAGCGGAGTACAAAAAGTTATTATGGAATTGTTTTAGCATTTCATGCTATTAGGTTCATGACTCGGAACGAATTTCAAGACAAATGCAGACAAAACCCCCATTAAGTTAAAAGCGCGCAAACGAGTCTAATTTCTAATTTGCACGATTTTCACCGTAACACTGTCTAACAAGATACTGTTACCGCCGTGTGGTATCTGGCTGAGTAGAATAGACCACCCTCATTTCTTACCGAGGTGGCATAAAAGGCGACTAATGTAAGGCGACCCGTCATGTGGTATTCGGCTGAGTAGAATAGATCACCCTTATTTAATACCGAGGTGTTGTAAAAGGTGACTGAGGTAAGTCGACCCGCTGTGTGGTATCCGGCTGAGGAAAATAAGCCACTCGAATTTCTTACCGAGGTGGCGTTTAAGGCGACTAAGGTAAGTCGACCCGCTATGTGATATCCGGTTGAATAGAATAGACCACCCTCATTTCTTACCAATGTGTCGTAAAAGGTAACTTAGGTAAGTCGACACGTCGTGTGGTATTCGGCTGAGTAGAATAGACCACCCTTATTTCTTACCGAGGTGTCGTTAAAGGCAAATAAGGTAAGTGTAAATAAGGTAAGTGAACCGCCGTCTGGTTTCCAACTGACTAGAATAGACAACCCTCTTTCTTACCGAGATATCGTAAAAGGCGACTAAGGTAAGTTAACGTCAGGCAGGCGGCCGGTCGTATGACGTAGCTAAATCATGTGGAACGTGTTTATATAACGTGCCGACCCCTCTTAGAGTGGGATAAGGGCAGGACGATGATGGGAGTAGTTAAGTTAGTAACATTGCTATTAACTTGATGACTCGTAACAAATTACAAGGCAAACATAAACAGTACTCCATTAAGCTCTAGAAGGCATAGTGCCTTTTAGAAAAAAATATAAAATGTTATCGCCATAATATTGATGTTTTAACAATTTATAGACAAGCTTGTGTCCGTAACTTTGTCTGCATGAACTAGTAACGAGTTCAAATCAAATCAAAAGAATATTAATTAAAAAGTAATAACATTATTAATGAAAATATACCCAAACTCTGAGAAGTATTCATCATCCTGCCGTTATTCCACTCTAAGCGGCGTCGGCACAACATGTTATAAACATGCTGTCAAATGATTTGGCTGCGTTTTTACGACCGGCCACCTGCCTGACGTCAACTTACCTTAGGCGTCTTTTACGACACCACGGTAAGAAATGAGGGTGGTACTATTCTATTCAGCCGGATACCACACGATTTCCAAACTATGAGAGGTATTATTTTTTTTAAATTTAAAATGTTTGATTTCGGCGCGAATCGAACCCGCTATTCGCAGAGCTTACGGAAGGGTCATTGCCGACTGCTCTAAGGGGCAAGTCAAAATTATAATGCTGCTAAAATTATTCATTTTTAAATTTTATTGACTTTTAAATACTTGATTCGTTTCCGTGAATAAAATATCAATGTAAAGTAATAAAACATTATTAATATGCACAATTATAATAAACCTACTATAGATAATACGTTTTGTACGTAGATATAATAACGCATGACTAACATAAAGATTCAATACTCTTGAGATTCTGTAAGGACGTAGCGTTAGCATAAAAAGTTTTATAAGAAAATGTTTATGGTGTACTAAAGTTCCTTAAATAGAACAGACCCGTAAATTACACGAATCACACTTCTAGATAAGGTCCTAAAGGGAACTTCTAAAATGTGACCAACAGTAGAAAAACCAGATCGATCCGAAATCGATCGAGTATAATTTGATAATTTTAGTAAATAACCCATATCACTTACATGAAATATACAATGAAATAGTTCAGTTTATTCAATAAACAAAAAAAAGAAATATATAAAAACCTTCTTAAAATATTTTTTGTTACAATTTTTATATATTACCACGGCATATAAACATTAATTGTGCCGCGTAGCAGCAGGGTCATCTCGCTTACTCCCCGGTTGGGGGGTAGGCGGGGTACGGGCCTCGAGGCGTACCTCTTTGCCCGGGCATTTCCTCGCAGGCATTCTGCCTGGTCCATGTTCCGGCCGTAGGCCGAGGTCACCTAGGTGACCTAAGGGTTGTCGGTATTCGGGCCGTGAGCCCAGGTCACCTAGGTGACCTAAAGGATGTCTGGTTCGGTGGGGAGGTCTGGGAATGGTAGCTCCCAGACCTCGTAGTCTTCGTCAGGAATTGTTAAGTCCGGTGGTGGTGTCGTAATCGGTGGTCTTGTCTCGTCCGGTGGTTTCGCCCTCTCGCCCGTCGCGTCGTCCTCATCGTCGCCGTCGTCATCCGCATCGGGCCGCGGAGACGGTGACCGCAGGAGCTCGCGAGGCAGGGAACGTCCATCGGGTGGTCGCGCATGGAGTGGCGCGATGCCATGGAGGTGAACGTGCGCGCTGTTGTCCGCGCGCGCGAACAGTCTGCGCGCAAGGCGACGAACGAACTCCTCCACGGTCGGCGTTTTGGTGTCCCGATGCACGACATCGTTCCGCACATACCTCGGGGCTCCTACGATCAGTCGCAGGCAGCGGTTCTGCTGGACTTGAAGCCTTCGTCTCTGGTACGCCGAACATAGCGCGTACCAGGCGGGTGCCGCGTACGTCAAGCGCGAGCGGACGTAGGCACCGTAGACTCGCAGTTTGGTGTTGACAGGTAGATGGGATGTGAACAGCGTATGGAGCTGGGACCTGGCAGCAGCAGCTTGGCCCACGGCACGATCGACCATGGGGACCATGCGCAGGCTGCGATCCAACTCACACCCCAAAAACCTTACTGTGGTCTTCCACTCTACGTCCTGGCCTCGTAGACTCAGATGACGTAGCGGCTTGGAGCGGCTGGTGAGCAGAGCGGCCGTCTTCCCGACGTTGACGGCCATCCTCCACTTGTCCAGCCATTCCGGCAACAAGTCCAGCACACGTTGCATGCGGTTAGTGGCGACAATCTGATGGTAGGACGACGCGAAATACGCGCTGTCGTCAGCGAAGAGCGACAACAGCACGTCCTCCTCCCCTTCCCGCAGATGGTGGCGCAGGGTGGGGATGTCATCCGTATACGCCGCGTATAAGCGCGGCGATATACAGCTGCCCTGGGGTACTCCGGCTTGGATGGTGCGTGGTTGGGATTCGGCACTATCCACTGCCACGTAAAAGCTACGGCCATGAAGAAATGATGCCAGCACTCGCACATAGGCAGGCGGCATGGTGGTATCCAAGATCTTGACCAGGAGCCCGGCGTGCCACACACGATCGAAGGCCTTCTCGATGTCGAGAAAGACCCCCACGGTGTAGCGCCCGTTGTTCCGCTCACTGGTCAGGTGGTTTATGACCCTCGCCAGCTGGAGCGTCGTCGAGTGGCCGCTGCGGAATCCAAACTGCTCCTCGCGCAGGGGCAGATGGGGCGTGACTCGACGCAGCAGCAGACGCTCGAACAGCTTGGCTATGTGCGAGAGCAGGGTGATCGGCCGGTAGCTTCCAGGCAGGCGGCGGTCCTTCCCCGGCTTGGGAAGAACAATGATCTTCCCGGTCTTCCACGCCTCTGGGAAGTGGCCGGTGCGGAGTACTCCGTTGAACAGTCTCGTGAGCGCTACGAGACCTGTTCGGGGCAGCAGCATCAGCGCGGCGTTCGTGATTCCGTCGGGACCTGGCGCTTTTCGCTTGTCAAGGCGAGCAGCGACCGACCGCAGCTCTGACAGGGAGATGAAGTCCTCTCCCCGGAGCGGCGGTGTAGGGGCCGACAGGAACCTCTCCAGCTTGTCCTGGACAGCCGCGTGATGACGGATGACGTGGAGGTTGGAGGTGTTGGGGGCGTTGGGCGTAAACGTCTCTTCCAGGTGCGCCGCCAGGATCTCAGCACGATCCTTGGCGGCATAGGTGCGTTTACCCGCAGCATCAAGCAGCGGGTAAACGGGGGTGTCGTGTCCGGTGAGTTTCTTGCAGAGAGAGTAGAGCGCTGTGTCATGTTCCGTCGCTCGATCGACGGTATCCTCCCACCGCGCCTCGTCGAGAGCGACTATGGCACGCGCGATCTTCTCTGCAAGCCGGTTCAGGTCAGCCTTCACCCTGGGGCAACGAGTGCGGGCCCATAGGCGACGCAGGGTGCGCTTCCGTCTGAGCATGCAGCGGAGCGAGCTCGGCAGGTCCTTCCTTCGGTTGGTGGAGTCTGGTGAAGTCGACGTGAAGGTGGCTGCTGCTTTGGCGGCGATGATCGCCTCCGCGACGAGTGCAGCAGCATCGTCGACTTCCGAAGGTGTGGTGATCGGACCTGCTAGCTCAAGCCCGGCAAGCTCAGTGGTGTAACGCTCCCAGTTCGTCCGCGTCCGTGGCGGGCGGGGCACTAAGAAGCCTCCCTGGGTGGCTAGGGTGACCAGAACCGGTAGATGTTGCGTGTCGAGGTCATAGAGGACCTCGACATCGAACGGATTGTCGAGTCCTTGGTGCAGCACTATGTCGATGACGTCCGGCTGGGAGCGGCTGTCGGTGGGTATGTGGGTCGGCGCTCCCGGCCCCACTACACCGTACCCGCTCCTCACGCTATCTTCGTGCAGGTCCCTCCCGACCGCAGTGATGATTCGCGATCCCCACGCGTGATGTTTCGCGTTGAGATCGCCCACGATCACTGCGGGTCCCTGTTGCCCGAAGATTGCCTCGACATCAGTGCTGCAGAAAGTCAGTCCGGGTGGTTTGTAGGCGGCATAGATGCGGAGCTCCTGGTACCCCACGTTGACTCGCACCCCCTGTGTTCGGGTGCTAGTGAACGGGGTGTGCTCCAGCTCTTCGTGTATGATGTCCCTCCGCACCAGAGCGGCCGTACCTCTGTACGGGCGGCCCCGGGGAGAGACTTCGTCGCGTCGATACACAAAGTAGTTGGGCACGCGGAGCTCGACGCTGTCCGTGAGTTTGGTTTCGCCCAGGAGGATGACGTGAATATCCTGCGACTGGGCGAGTAGTGTTAGCTCACGGACGTGTCCTCTGATGCCGCCCGGATTCCAATAAAGTATGCGTAGGGAGGTCACTGGTACGACCTCCCAAACTGGGTTATTGCCGCCGTGATGGCGCCAACTACGTCCCTCGTGCTCAAGTACGTCGTGAGCGCCGCCATGAGCGCCTCGATAAGGACCCGAACAATGTTGTTAATGTCCGAGTCCTGCGCGGGGGGTGGCGGGGGGAACGTAGGGTATTGCGGCGCTCGCGGCTCCGCCTCTTGTATGGGCAATTGGTGGCCGCGGCTTCTCGGCGCCTCGGCAATTATTGGTAAAGGCGCCGACGATGTTAGTGTTGGCGGCCTGGGGTGCGGGGTAGACGCGGCGGCGGGCTCCACATTGTCGGGCCCTGGCTGCCGACGCCTGCGCCGGTTTCTCCTTTTTTTTAGGGGCTCCCCCCTGACAGTTGGGATGTTTGCCGGCGGTTGTAAGGTCGTCGGCTCTTGTGTCATGTTTGCCCCTCCCGCTTCCCCCGGTCGAGTATCGGCAGTAAAAACGCCGGGCGGGGCGCTACTGGGTGCGGGACGGGCGGGGGCGGCATGCACGGCCACTGCGGGGCGTACCGCGGGGGCAGGGGCGGCACGTACGGCTACCGCGGGACGTACTGCGGGGGTGGTGAGGACTGCTGCGGCGGCATTTGTGGACGCGGCGGGTGTTGCGGTTGGGGGGGGATCTTGCCCTCTCCCCCCTGCCCTCTTCTTCGCCTGTTCGTTAGGGCGTGGCGGCGCGATATCTATGCCGCGTTTTCGCGCCTCGCGGCGGAAGACCGGGCACTTCCTGTCGCGCGCCAAGTGCGCTTTTCCACAGTTAGCGCACTAGGGCGTATCTTCAAGGGCTTTGTCGCATTCTAGGGCTAGGTGCCCGCCTGCGCAGCGGACACACCTGGGCGGCCGGTGGCAGTTGGCGGATGCGTGGCCGAACTGCTGGCACCTGTGACATTGCGGCGGACCTCGTCCGCCTTTCCAGGCCTCGATAACGAGGCCGGGCATCGAAAGGAGCTCGGTCTCACGGTAAAGGTGACCAAGCTCTTCAAAGGATAGGTGCTCTAGCTGCACGAAAAAAGTGCAGCCGTGCCGCCCTCTGACCGGGGGGATGGCCCTTGCCCGGTCCGCCGGGTAACCGAGCGTGCGCAACGCTGCGACAACTTCATCTGGCGGGGTGTCCTGAGGTAGCCCCCTGATGGCTACCTTAGTGGGCAGGGTTGACGCCGGGCTGTAGCAGAACCACGATATGGCGGGGTCCAGCTTGGCGGCGTCGATGAGGTATCTTTGGAGGACCCGGAATTCCTCTGCTGATTTTGGTAGGAAACGCACCCCTTTCCCCATCGGGCGGGCGTTGGGTGCATGTCCAAGTTGGCCCCGAATGGCGCTGAAGTGCTTCGTCCAATTGGGGAAGCACTCCACCGTGATGGGTGGATATTCGGACCGCGCCGTCTTCAGTCCTGCTGCAGATGGTTGCTGCTGGCGCTGCTGTTCGGCCTGGCGCTGTTCGAGCGCTCGAGGCGACGGTGGTGCGGCGGCAGCTGCAGCGTAGCCGGAGGGACCGGCCTGGGGTGAGGGGGGGCGGGACGTCACCATTGAGGAAAGTGACGCCAGGCCAGCGTAGCTGGTGGAGTCTCGAGGCCAGCTGCCTGACTCCTGCGTCTCACCAGCGGTGTGAGACTGCCCTCCTGTTACGTCCTGTGGCTCGGGAGGTGGTGGTTTCGAGTGCCGGGCATATGTTCTTAGGCCCGCAGGTTCCACAGTTGGTGGTGGTGGTGTTGGTAGTGGCGTCGGTGAGCGGTCCGTCTTCGGACGCTTATCTTCACCCTCTTGTGACCCGGGTGATGAGTCGTCGGCACGTGGTCGCTTCGGCGCATCGACGCCCGATGTATACTCAGATACATCGGCCGTGATTAGAGAAGTGGCGGGCTCCGACGACTGTCGCTCGCCGGTTATCGACCGGAAGCGAGGACGGGGTGCTGGTTGTGCCTGTGGTGTCGCTGTCGGCGCGAACGGAACGACATTATCCCGTAACTCGCGCCTTACGACGGCGTTTGGGAAAGCGGGGCGCTCCCCCCTGATACGTTGGTCCTTAGGGGGGGGCTCCCCCCTTCCGGACATGGTACACGATTATCGTGTGAGCAGTGTGCTGTACAGTGCCTACTTCTTTACGAGTATGGCTCCGCACTCCCTCGGCGCGTGCAACCCAGCCGGGTGAGACCCCTAGGGGAGGCCCAGCTAAGCGCCCGCGAGCGGGAACGGAAACCACACACGCGTGGGAAGGAAGGACGGCGGTGTCACAGAGGGCACGTCTACAATCACCTTTTCTAATGAAAGGCGGTATAGATCGCTGTAGTCCGGACAGCTACGGCGAAGCAGGTGCACGCGATGCGCTGCCGACCGCTTCCTCAAGCCGCGACACGGGTCGCGGCGAGTACAACTGGCGTCGGGGGCAGGGGTGCAGGGGCGATAACCGAAGCTGGCGAACAATATTGCGTCTCCCGCGATACGCGCAGCGATAACGTGCGCAAAAGTATTACGCGTCCGTTCGCTAAGCGCGCACGCACGAGACTGGGTGTGCCGCGTTTGCGTGGATTGTTGTCGCGTGATAGGTTGATAATAGATGGCGCTTTTCAATGTCATCCTATTCCTGTTAAATTAACAGGATTTCTATAGCCTATATGATATTCCGGTGTGTAAGGAATAACTGTGCCACATTTTATCCATATAGGTTCAGCGGGTTCGACGTGAAAGAGTAACTTTCACGGCGAATCCGCGGCTGAATCCGCCTAAACAATATCGATGAAATTTGGTGCAGTTATTTCTTATACTCCAGAATAACATTTAGGCTATAGAAATCCTGTTAATTCTATAGGAATACGATGACATTGTAAAGCGCCATCTATTATCGACCTATCACAGGACAACAGTCCATGCGAACGAAATCGTGGGTAAAACCTAGTATTATAAATGTGAGAGTTTGTGAGTATGAATCTTTGTTCCTCTTTCACGGCTAATCCGCTAGACCACATGCATACTCACAAACTTTCGCATTATAATATTAGTAAGAAGGAGTTACGCCGATGTAAAATATAAGAAATAAATGTGCAGAATTTCATCGATATTGGTTCAGCGGATTGAATGGCCGTGAATATAATATAAGTAAGGTTTATAATATAAGTAAGGATTTACCGTTGTGTGGTATCCGGCTGAATATAATAGTACCATCCTCATTTCTTACCGAGGTGTCGTAAAAGGCGACTAAGGTAAGTCGACCTGCCTTGTGGTATCCGGCTGAGTAGAATAGACCACCCTCATTTCTTACCGAGGTGTCATATAAGGCGACTAAGGTAATTTGACCCACCGCGTGGTATCCGGTTTAGTAGACTGGACCACCCTGTTTCTTACCGAGGTGAAGTAAAATACGACTGAGGTAAGTTGACATCAGGCAGGCGGCCGGTCGTAAAAACACAGCCAAATCATGTGACAGCGCGTTTAAAACATGTTGTGTCGACCCCACTGAGAGTGGGATAAGGGCAGGAAGATGATGAATATTAGTAAGGATTTACCTGTTTCTTGTCTCTTAATTTCTAATCTTTGCTGCTGACCGTACAATTGGAAACAAAAATAGCGGAACGACAGGTGCAACGGACATGTAACCGGCTTTGACTTGTCGGGAAGTTAAGAGACTGGTCTGTAGATTGTATGGTATTGTAGCTGTACATATATATAATTTGAAGTCGGCTTTGAGATAAGCCTATTTATATTCCACACATTGCAGGACATCCTTTTTGTATTAATGTGAAACGTCTGGGGCGAGATTTATTTACATTACTTTATGTTGTGATGTAGCCGTGTGGTATCCGGCTGAGTAGAATAGACCACCCTCATTTCTTACCGAGATGTCGTAAAAGGCGACTAAGGTAAGTTGACCCACCGTGCGGTATCCGGTTTAGTAGACTAGACCACCTTGTTTCTTACTGAGGTGTCGTAAAATACGACTGAGGTAAGTTGACGTCAGGCAGGCGGCCGGTCGTAAAAACGCAGCCAAATCATGTGACACCATGTTTATAACATGTTGTGCCGACCCTACTTAGAGTGGGATAAGGGCAGAAAGATGATGAGTTTCAGAATATGATAAAGTAGCAATCGCCAGCGGCTCCACCCGCGTGGAAAGATTAAAACCGTTGTATAGTCTTTTGATAGCTATACCATACTAATATATAAAGCTGAAGAGTTTGTATGTTAGTTAGTTCGATTGATTGATTGTTTGAATAATCTAATCTCAGCTAATCTCAGAAACTTTTGAACCAATTTAAAAAATTCTTTCAGTGTAAGATAGTCCATTTATTAAGAGAGGCTATAGACTATATAACATCACGCTAAGACGAATATTAGAGGAGCAGTAATAAAAAATATTGCAATAACGACAAAATTGACAGCTTGACTGACCGGCCTGTTGGCGCAGTGGATTGTGACCCTGCCTTCAGCTCCGCGGGTCGCGGGTTCGATTCCCGCCGAAGACCAACATTTTCTATAAATGAATTTGTTGGTCTTTGAGCCTGGGTGTATATATGTATGTATTTAAAAATCTATAAGTATATATTCACCAGTTGTCTGTCACCTGTAACACAAGTATTAAATTACTTACTTTGGGGACGGACGACCGTATGTGTAAGTGTCCCATATATTTATTTATTTATTTATCACGATAATTACTTTTATTTTCAAAATTTCAAGTGTTCAAATTTTTAATTCCAATTTGTGTCACACTGATTTTCATGCCAGCGAAACCGCTGGCATAGCTAGTCGAATGATAAGTATAGGTTTACTTAATATGGGACATAAATTAAATATCGCCATCCCTTTCGCATTTCCAATTTAATATACCCGTCTCTCATGAGACTTGCATCTTGATGGAAAAACCTGCGGAACGCCCACGTTTAGAAATCCCGAGTAGAATGTATAAAACATCACAGAGGTCATTACATTCAAGATTGTAATGCGAATTGATTTTTTTTTACAACAAAATGAATATTTACTAAAGAGATGTTTGATGACTTCATTGCTTGAGGGAGGTTTCTGTAATTTCATTTTTTTATTGAAGTTGATATTATTGTTGTCGTGAATGAACTCAGCTTTCGTCATAAAGCGTAGGGTACATTTTTGATGTTTTTGCTTTATAAATGCGAAATGACTTAATTTCGCACGGCCGAGGTTTGTGTTTCTGTAATTTATCTTTTTCTTGTCCTGTTGATTGTATTTGAGGGATGGGCTTTGTTAGTTGATATTTTTTAATAATTAAAACGTATTCTTCTTTCTTATACATTTTTTATTTACAGCAAAAATGTACAATTTATATCTATCTTAAATTACTTACACGCTAGGACTATGCAAATCATGCCCACGTGGAATGTTTCCGCGCTGAGTCGCTAAGCTGATTCTTTGTGCGAAAAAGGAGCCTGCTCTCTTGTCACCTGAAGAGGCTATTAACCGAGTTATAAGAACGGATAATTTTTTTTGCACTTTGACCCCATGGCCCTAGGGTCTCAACTGCAAACGGCACAAATATTTTATATTTGTAAACCTAAGATACTTATTTAAAAATAGAATAGACTAGACCCACCGCGTGGTATCCGGTTGTGTAGAATAGACCACACTCATTTCTAAACAAGGCGTCGTAAAAGGCGACTGAGGTAAGTTGACTCACCGTGTGGTATCCGGTTAAGTAGAATAGACCACCCTCTTAGGTGTCGTAAAATACTACTAAGATAAGTTGACTTCAGACAGGCGACCGAGGCGGCGTGGTAAAATACGTAGCCAAATCATCGTAAAAGGCGACTAAGGTAAGTCGACCCGCCATGTGGTATCCGGCTGAGTAGAATAGACCAACCTCCTTTCTTACCGAGGTGCCGTAAAAGGCGACTAAGGTAAGTTAACCCACCGTGTGGTATCCGGTTTAGTAGAATAGACTACCCTCTGTCTTACCGTGGTGTCGAAAAAAATTACTAAGGTAAGTTGACGTCAGGCAGGCGGCCGGTCGTAAAAACGCAGCCAAATCATGTGACAGCATGTTTATAGCATGTTGTGCCGACCCCACTTATAGTAGGATAAGGGCAGGAAGATGATGAACAGTATATTATAGTCCAAATGAAAATTTCGAGATAGCGTATGAAATAAATTGTTAGTGATTTAACTTAAAAAATTCTGTTGCACCAAAGAGATTTTCAAATAATTTTATCTGATGAGAGGGACCCTTAAAAACAGCAATTCTTGACCGCGTTTTCCCCAAAGAGCCTTTTCAGATTGGAATGCAAATAAACTTAAACAATCCGGGCTTTTGTGGATAGAAAAATGGGATCGGATATTTTCCTTTGTGCCCGCGATCTCTGACAGTAGCCAGATACATTTAATTATCTCTGAGTGTCTCACAAAGGAACTATTTTTATTGATACGTTTCAAATTTGTTCATCAATTTTTCCAAGGCTTAGTTCTGGACTGACGTTACGATAGAATTATTTTGCTGTAATCCGCGTTAGTTAAGAGACTCTATGTATATGCTATGTACATGAAGCAGACAAAATCCATATCGTATTCTACTTTATACTAATATTATAAATGCTAAAGTTTGGGAGAATGGATGTATTTTTTTGGAAGAAACGAGTCTTCACCTTATGGCTGAGTGCCCTATGTACTCGCTGGTAAGATGGGAGATACTAGGTAAGGATGAAATTGAAGTTGAGGATCTGACAAATATCACCTTCAGGGATATTATCAGGTTCGTAAAAGCTACGGGTAGATTAGAGCTGGTGACACTGTCGGGACAGCAGTGAAACCCTTGTCCCAACATGGAGAAATGGGTGGAATAGTCCGGAATAGGAGCTGATCACCCGTCCTGCACTGACAGGCGTCCCCGAAATTAGATAGATAGATAGATGGATGTATTTTTGTTACACTTTCACGGCGAGGTGTCGTAAAAGGCGACTAAGGTAAGTCCATCCGTCGTGTGGTATCCGGCTGAGTAGAATACACCAAACTCATTTCTTACTGAGGTGTCGTAAAAGGCGACTAAGTTAACTCACCGTGTGGTACCCGGTTTAGTAGAATAGACCACCCTCTTTCTTATCGAGGTGTCGTAAAAAACGACATGGGTAAGCTGACGTCAGGCAGGCGGCCGGTCGTAAAAACGCAGCCGAATCATGTGACAGCATGTTTATAACATGTTGTGCCGACCCCACTTATGAGTGGGATAAGGGCAGGAAGATGATGAATATGTATATGCTATGTACATGAAGCATCCTATCCTACTTTATACTAATATTGTAAATGCTAAAGTTTGTGAGTATGGATGTATCTTTAATATTTAAATGAGTTAATCTTGTATGTATATATATATTTTTTGAATCTCGGAAACAGCTCCAACGATTTTCCAGAAATCAGCATGTAGGGGGTTTTAGGGGAGAAAATCGATCTAGATAAGTTTTATTTAAAGAAAATGTCGTTTTATCCCTGTTTTCGGGATCTAAATTTTTTTTGAAATTTACGTTTAATACAATCACAATTTTTCGCTGTCAAACGTAAAGTCATAGTATCTCATTATTTAGGGAACGGACGGTCTAGAGAGGTGAAAATACCTAGGATCGAGCCCCACCCGGCCTTATTATTTTTTAATTTTTCTGTTCAATTTTTTTTTATTTTTTTTACATCATTTTTAAAATCACCTAGGTACTTTTCTTACACTTTCACGGCGAATCCGCTGAACCAATATAAATGAAATTTGGTCCAGTTATACCTAATACCATAATAACGTATAGGCTATTGAAATCCAATTAATTCTACAGGAATAGTATGACATTGAAAAGCGCCATTTATTATCAATTTATTACTCGAAAACAGTCCACGCAAACGAAGTTGCGGGTAAAAATTAGTACATTATACATGCATAACAAGTTACCACATGTATTACAATACGGGGCGAAACGATCGTAGATTGTGGTAGTGCTTGTGTGGAGTGTTGGTGGTAGCGGCGTATTGTGATACCTGTGGTGACTTGTCCTGAATGTATAAGGTATGTGAATGCCTGCTTCATACACTTAGCAGTAAATAGATTTTCTTAACTTCATTGAAATTCAATATTTTTTAGGGAGAAAAATCGATCTAGCTAGGTTTTATTTAAATAAAATCTCATTAATTCCTGTTTTTGGGCACTAAAATAACTGCTAAATTAGGAATGGAAATCAAATGATATATTTGGCTGTCAAACGTAATTTTAATTGCATTTTTTTTTAATTGCAATTTTTTTTTTAAAAATTACCGTTTACCCAAGTACTAGATAAATATGCGCTCTAATAAGTAAGCTTAAGGTCAAGCCAAAACAAGTTATTGATAAAAATAAAATAGAAACTAAAAAAATATACAAAGAAAAATATACTCCCTGAAGCCTTTGTTTCAACGAATCGTAATATCTAAACGCTCCGAATAAAAACATAATAATTTTCCTTCCCTTTCTCCAAAGGGACTTAAAAAGGGAATTAATTATACTTATTCCTCATCTAGAAAGTGCGGCCACAAAGAAAAAAGTATCCGTTTCTATTCCTCTATCTACAAAAGCTCGGGCTGTTTTGTTACAAGTTTTTATTTGCATTCCAATCTGGAAAGGGGAGCCTTTGGGAGAAAAAATTCGGTCAAGAACAAATCTCTGTTCACTTCAAGGATTCTTCTTTCAAATTCAAATTTCTTTATTGCTTAATGTGATACACAGTGCTGTTACATAAATATAATCTAGAACAACACATTCTGCCTATTATCACCATACAAATAGAACATTATATAATTATATATAATATTATCTTTTATCACATATTATTTTACTAATATTTATTTTTAGCTATTTAAATATTATATTTATCACAATTAACATATTATTATTCTTATCACCATTATATTATTTATATTCATATGGACGTTCTATAACATTACTAATAAGTTTTTTAATTTAGAAACTCTTCAATATTATAAAATACTTCATTAACGAGGAATTTATGAAGTGTGCTTTTAAATTTTGTTTAGTCGTACATTTATACTTTTTGGTAGCTTATTGTTAATTTTTAAAGCCATTACACAGACACTTTTATTCAAGGAAGCAGTTCTGTGCGTTGGAAACTTAAATCTGTGTTTAAGGCGTTCTTATCTTGTACTCTATACTAATATATAAAGCTAAAGAGTTTGTTTATAGTTAAAGTATAGAACTGGCTATACTCACTTCGTATTCTATCGGGTTAGCCCGATTAGTTTCGAACCCATCCGGAGCACTTATTCATGAGGTCTTTACGTGACGTTATCGCGGCGGGAACTGGGTACAGCAGCTTGTAAAAATCCACTTGAATAAAAAGTATTTTGAATTTGAATTTAATATTTCCTCGCGGGTGGAGCCGCTGGCGATTGCTAGTGGTATAATAAATTATTCTTCAGTAGTTTTAGAAATATATTGCGAAAAAGGCAAAATTAAAGCTTTCCTTGCGTGCTAAGTAAACGGTGAAAGTTATTCAATAATTTCTTATAATTAACACACGATAAGGACTGCTATGTTCAGAATTTCAATTCGGAAAAAAATTTGTGACCCTGATTTCCGCGGGCAAAGCTGCTGGCAGAGCTAGTGAATATATAATAGACAATCTACAATAGCAAAAAAGTTGATTCAAAAGTTGCTATTCGGGTTGTGCTATACATTAACACGTTAAGAAACCAAAACAGAATTCTTTGCATTAAAAATACATTCATCTCCCACAGCTTATGACAAGCATGAATATTATATCGATAAGCTGTAACTCCTAATGCAGATGAGATATGAAACAACAAATGGCGACTGTTAAGGTACTATCACACTGTTTTATTCCGACGACACTTCTGCACGAATAAATTAATAAAAGAATATTTTGCTTGCATTTACCGTAAAAGAATATCGATTCAATTTTAAAATAGCAAATGATTGTATTATAAAGCAACTCAGTTCAGCCACGCGTTGCTGTGGCACAGTTTTATTTCGAATTCCTCCGACTTTACAATACTGGTTTTGACAGTTCAAAATAATGCTCTGATCGCCACCAAACTTAACACAACTTAACAAAAAAGCAGTTATTGTTAGTTTGCTATAAGAGATAGAGACATTCTGCCGCGAACTTTTTGTTTTTATTTTTGTAGATCTACAATTCTCTACTAGTACATTACGTGGCGCACGCAACTAAAGCTCCCAGCAGGCGAGTTTTACAACTGCGCAGTCACAATTTACATAAAACTGTAACGTACTATTAATCTAAAATCTTCTGAATAATTGCACTGTCTTTTAGTACTAGGTAAACAAATCCCTTGAATTATGACATAAGATATAATATAGATGTATGACATTAATATCTTCTTGCAGGCTGAAGCTAATAATTAATACATTACGGTTTTATATAAATTGTGTTCAAAAGATTGTTGGGTTGTTGTGTTCCAAATAATAATAAAAATACAAAAATAAAATAATATGCTTAGTCCGAAAGAACGGATATAAGTGCGTGCCTTCTTGTAAAGAAATACAATCTATTGCTTATTCATTTTAGCGGCTTTATAATACCGCAGCGACATTTTACGACAGTGTGACACGACCTAAGCTAGAACAAGGTTTGAAAATTTAAATAAAATGCTCAGTAAAAAAAACTTTCTCACAGAAAGCAGAGGAAATGATTCAAATCGTCTACAGAGTGGCGCCATACGTATTAAAACAAGTTTTCGATAACCAGTTGGAGGTAACACTGTTTAATAGGCGCCTTCTCGGAAGCTCTGTATTATTACTGTTTGATATTAATAATTAGATCAGAGATATGTATCGTAAAATTGCGGACTCGCTACGAACGCTGTAAAAATGTCTAGTCATCTTTTAATATCACAGTGGATGATTGACTTAATAATAAACAGAGCCTTGATCGGTGATTTTTTAAATAGAAAGAATGCAATTAAAAATATATAATATATTTTTAAAAAAATATATAATATATTTTTTTATCTAGTCACGATCCTAGTATTCAGAATACGAGACTGACCGTTACCCAATTGCTATTGACAGCGTAATTATTCTTTGCTTTCTCATAAAATTGAAGCAGTTCTTTTCAGTGGCCGAAAACAGGGATAAAACAACATTATTTTTAATAAAACCTAGCTTGATCGATTTTTCCTCCCCAAAAGCTCCCCTACATGCTGCATTTCATGAAAATAGTTTGATCCGTTTCTAAAATTCAGAAATATATATATATATATATACAATATATATATATATATATATATATATATATATATATATATATATATATATATATATATATATATATATATATATATATATATATATATATATATATATATATATACAAGATTAACTCATTTAAATATTAAACATCTATTATCCCATTTTTGCCATACATCTTTTTTCCTATAGTGATGTATGGGACAATTATACAAACTGTCATCCCGACAATTTTTTTTAATATATGGTACAATTACACACACATTGTCATCCATCAAAAGTACTCATAACTTATCTAATACTCGTGTCATGGGTGACAGACAAGTGGTAAATGTATACTTTTATAATTTTAAATATGTGGTATACGGTTGAGTAGAATAGACCACTCTCATTTCTTATCGAGGTGTCGTTAAAGGCGACTAAGGTTAGTCGATCCGCCGTGTGGTATAAGGCTTAGTAGAATAGATCACCCCTTTTATTACCGAGGTGTCGTTAAAGGCGACTGAGGAAGTCGACCCGCCGTGTGGTTTGTTAAATAGCTTAGGAAAAATATACGAGCGAATTATCCTTGCCCGATTAAAATCCGTAGTCGATACTTATAATCTCCTTCCCAACGAACAGTTCGGATTTCGTCCAAAACACACCTGTTTTCAACAAGTGCACCGCCTCACGGAGCACATATTGCAAGGTTTGCAAACCAAGCAGTTTACAGGTGTCATATTCTTCGATGTCGCCAAAGCCTTCGAAAAGGTTTGGCATGCAGGCTTAATTCACAAGTTGCTCCTATTAAATATACCTGACAGACTCGTACTTATCATACGAAACTACCTCACTAATCGTACATTTCGGTACCGCGTAGACGGCACTCTGTCGTCTCGCCGCCCTATCCGTGCCGGTGTCCCTCAAGGATCTGTGCTGGCACCCTTATTGTACTCGCTCTACACGAGTGACATTCCACGGGCGCCTATTAAAGAGCGCACTCATCTTGCCCTTTTCGCGGATGACACCGCTGTATTTACCACATCTCGCCAACCTCAAGTTATCACTAGACGTCTCCAGAAAGCGGTAAACAGCCTCCGACGCTGGTTCCGCCGATGGAGAATCGAAATAAACCCTGATAAAAGTGCAGCTATGCACTTTATCGGTAATCGTTTCCGATCTCACATAGACACACCTACGGAAATTTCCCTTTACGATACACCAATTCACTGGCAACAGAAAGTCAAGTACCTAGGTGTCACCCTCCAACCTTCCATGACCTTCCACGAGCACATACGCACAGTCTGCAATAAGGCTGCGTATGTCATGGGACGACTTTATCCGATGTTATGCAAGAAAAGTAAAATGTCACTCCGCAACAAAGTGACACTCTACAAAACTTGCATAAGACCAATAATGTCCTATGCGAGCGTTGCGTTCGCGCACGTTTCAAAGGTCAGATTGCTCACGCTCCAAAGAATGCAGAACCGATTTATGCGTACAGCCACTGGTTGTCCGTGGTTCATGCGGAACGTTGACCTCCATAGAGACCTCGACCTCCCTACCATTACTCACCTCTTTAAACGTTTTTCGAAGTCTTACTTCGAGAAATCCGAGGTACACCCGAACCCTCTAATTTCAGTTGCTTCCACCTACATCCCAGTTAGGTCTGACCACCGAAAATATAGGCGTCCAAAAAGCGTCCTATATGACCCTGACGATCAAATAACGATCGCAAACACAAAAACACGTAATACACACACACAGCGTCTTCGCCGGCGAAGACGAGGTCCCAGATTTCTGATATCGGTTGGTCGTGGCTTCTTGCCCCCCTTCCGTCGTCGTATTGACTAATCAAAGTCATACCATCAGCCCTCCACTACACGTCGTCCTACGCCGTGGTCCGGCCTCACAGGAGGCACCCTTAGGACGACGTTCCCCGACGCTAGTGGAGCTTCTGTGCTCTACTCTACGCATTTCGCAACCTCGGCGATGCTTCTGCGCTCGCCCGTCCCGCCCTGTGACGCTGTAAAAGCCGCTAGGGCTAACAGCATATTGTCAATTCGAAAAAAAAAAAAAAAACCCGCCGTGTGGTATGCGGCAGAGTAGAATAGACCACCCTCTTTCTTACTGTGCTGTGGTAAAAGGCGACTAAGGTAAATCCGCCGTGTGTATCCTGCTAAGCAGTATACCACACCCTCATTTCTTACAGAGGTCTCGTAAAAGGCGACTCAGGTACGTTGACGTCAGACGTAAAAAACGTAGCTAAATAATGTGACAATATGTTTATAACGTATTGTGTCGACCCCACTTAGAGTAGGATAAGGGCAGGAAGATGGTAAAATATATTAAATTGTTAAAAGTACTGTGAAAAGGCAATGAATAGCAATCAAGTGCAATTCTGTCCATTGATGTCTCTGGTATTATTATTTGCAGAACATTGTTTTGTTTCTAGTTGATTCTCCATGTATAAAGCATTAGCATATTGATTGAAACGGTTAGCCTGCGATATCATAACATATCAATCAGTTTGATATTGTCTATGTTTACAGTGATAATTCTGTATTATCTAACAAATATTGAGTACAGAATTGCTGAGGGATGACATTGAAAAGCTGATACAAAGGTAACAATATATATATTTTTTAAATCCGCGATAAAAAGAAATCTTTAATATTTCAATGAGTTAATTTTGTTTGTATATATATTTTCGGAATCTCGGAAACGGCTCCAACGATTTTCCTGAAGTTCAGCGTGTAGGGGGTCTTGGAGGAGAATTTTGGGCATTAAAAAATACTAAAATTTATATTAATCCACTATTTTTGCCAGGAACTGTCAAGTCAGCGTAGCTTATTCGGGGAACGGACAGTCTCGAGAAATGTAAATACCCCAATAACCATATTATTTTTTTTCTTTGTTTCTTTATTTTTATTTTGTAAAAAATTACTCGGTGAACCAGGTACTTTATATTAATATGCTGTGATATTATAATAATCTAGCTGTACCTCCAGTTTTGCTCGCGTGAAAATACAAAAGTGTGACACAAATTTAATTATTGTGAGTTAACTATAAAAGATAGAAACATGATGTTGCGTACTTTTTCTGGTATTTATTTAGAACTTCAATTCTCTAGTACATTACTTTAATGTATCTCTGTTGGTTTACGCGGCGCACGCGACTAAAGCACCCAACAGGCATGTTGCCAACATGCCAACAAAATATGGATAAAACCGCAATACCCTATTAACCTTTATTCAAATTCAAAATATTCTTTATTCAAATAAACTTGTAAACAAGTGCTTTTGAATCGTCAACTCTACTCTTGGTTCGGAAAGATTTTGCTACCGAGAAGAGCCAGCAAGAAACTCGGCGGTTGCTCCTTTAAAAATATAATTCTTATTACTATTACATTTAGTAATTACTGTCTTGTACAGGGTTTAAGCGAGCTATATCCACATATTCTTATCATCTAAATAATCCTCAACAGTATAGTAGGCTTTCTCTATCAGCTTCCTTTTAACAGTGTTTTCAACTGCTGTAATGGCAAAGCTGAAATTGATTGCGGAATTTTATTATAGAATCTTATACCCAAACCCACAAACGACTTACGTACTTTTGCAAGGCGCAAAGCAGGAGCCGCAAGCTTATGTCGGTTCCTGCTTTGTATATTATATACCCTTTCTTCCTACCTAAAAATCTTCTATAAATGTTGTGTATCGTGATATGGAACCTACTTTTTTAATTTACAGGCTTGACTTGAATTCGACACATCGTGAATAAAAAACAAAAAAGATCTATGCAAGATTAGTTACCACATCACAAAACACCACTATTAACAGCAACAAAATCGCAAAAAAATCGCTTTGCGATTTTGTCGTGGACCCTTTATAACGATGCTTCAGTTACGATAGTTAAGATTGTCGTAGTGAATGTGTGTTGTTTGTGTTGATCACGTAATGATAAAATTCTTATCCTGTATAGACGGTTCGGAAACGGTAAAAACGTTTGATAAATATAACGTTACTTTAACTTAGCGACCGGAAGACTAGAAGAAAGGGGAAGCTCGAAACAGGATGGCCTCCCACTGACTGTACTAATGAACTGTCAATGACGACGTGGCGGTTTACTTAGAACTCAAGTTTTTATAGAAAAATCCAAAAAAAAATCTTTTTATACTTGTCGTAAAAGGCAGATAAGGTTAATTGGTAAAGAAAATATATTTAAATAATTTATAGAATTAGGCGTTACTTTGCGGAGATACATAATACAAAAGTAATAATAAAATTATTTTGCTAAAATCCATATTAAGTAAAAGGGTACTATAGGACTGACATGTACAATTGTATAAAAGTCCTTAAAAAATAAAGATAAAAAAAAAAAATAAATAAAATCCTTGATGAAGTAAAGTAGAAAAAATATATAATGCTAAATGTAGAGTGTACAATTGGTTTTCATACCTGATACATACAGAATTCGTAAAAACACATGCAAAAATCGCAAAAATTATGCTTCGGTTGCGGGGCGAAACGATTGTTGAGTTTGTGATAGTGAACTTAAGTAGTGCTTATGTGAAAACATGTCTATAACATGTTGTGCGACCCCACTTAGAGTGGGATAAGGGCAGGAAGAAAATGATGAAGAATATAATTCATGTTATCTTGCATTATGTAATATGCTTTACGTTTTAACATATTTCTTACAACTAATTTAAACATTAAACTTTATGGATGAATGAATGAATAGATAAATACTTTATTTACAACTACAATACAAGAATACAATTAAAAGTACAGTTAAATATAAAACAGTTAAATAATAAAAGGTAAAAAACTTTACAACTAAATACAAATCACATTTTACAATTTCCGATTATGACAAGCTTTTTTGTTTGCAATATTTAGTACTCTAGATAAATGTTAATTCAAATAGCACAAATCAATGGATTGGTTTTGACCAGATGAACCGTTTCAATCAATATGCTAATGCCGACATACATCTGGACAATAGAACAATATTTGTTCAAGGAATAGATCGCTCACAAGATACTGACAACAGTGTTTGTTGCAAAAACAATTACTTTGTAATGCATTAGAACATTGTTCCTTTGTTTTTCCATTTTTTTTCATCATTAAATTCATTATCAAGTTTAAATTCAAATTGAAAATATTCTTTGTTCAAATAAACACAACATGTTTTAAATATGTCACATGATTTGGTTAGGTATTTTACGACTAGCAGCCTGCCTGACGTCAACTTACCTTAGACGCCTTTTGTGACACCTCTGTAAGAAACAGGGTGATCTATCCTTCTCAGCCGGATACCACACACGGATATCAACTTACCTTAGTCGCCTTTTACGACACCTTGGTAAGAAATGACAGTGATCTATTCTACTCAGCCACACGGCGGGTCAACTTACTTTAGTCGCCTTTTGCGATACCTCGGTAAGAAATATGGGTCTATTCAACTCAGCAATACCACTATGCTATTTTTCGTCATTTAATTATTGTAGTATATTCTACCTACTTTTATAACATTATGTCATACGGTATATTGCTATGGAGTAAATCAGGCGATATTCAAAAAAGAAGGAAAGAAAAATTAAAAAGCACATGTATAAAAGCAGACTTATCCCTAAAAGGGATTTCTTCCAGTCAACTTTTGAGTAACAAGGAAAAAGACAAGAAGTGAAGAAAGAGAATACGGGATGATAAGTATTTTAAATGACACAATATAGTGACTGGATTTTGCAAACTGAATTTCGTAATATAGATGCAAAAAATTCTAGCCAACTGTTCTAATTGTATGACCCATCGAGTCGATAGTACGGGAAAATTTCAAAAGAAACAAGAAGCATGAAACTTGACAAGAAAAATCTGTATAACAAGAGAAAAATTTTTCAATAAAGCAATACGTACCGTTGTAAAGTAAAATTTACCCGAAAAGTTTGTGTTCTATATCAGACAACTTAAATACCTCTTATTTTTTCAATTTGGTTCAAATTTTCCTTATTAATTCAAATTTTTGTCAGTCTGTCTTTCTGTCTGTAAGTCTATTAGACTTTTATGGGCAGTCCGTAATTATTAGATTTGATAAATAACAAATATATAAAAGCTTATTTAAAAGGTTTTATATTTCATAAAATTTTATATCACTGCTCCCATCCGGCTGACTAGAATAGACCACCCTAATTTCTTAACGAGTTGTCGTTAAGGACGACTAAGGTAAGTTGACCCGTGTTGTGGTATCCGGCTAAGTAGATTATACCACACTAAAATCTTACCGAGGTGTCGTAAAAGGAGACTAAAGTAGGTTGACCCGTCGTGTCGTATCCGGCTGAGTAGAATAGACCACCCTCATTTCTTATCGAGGTGTCGTCATAGACGACTAAGGTAAGTTGACCCGCCGTGTGCCGTCCAGCTAAGTAGAATAGACCACTCTCATTTCCTACTGAGGTGTCGCAAAAGTCGCCTAAGGTAAGTTGACGTCAAACTACCTAGCCAAATCATGTGATAACATGTTTAAAACATGTGCCAACCCCACTTAGAGTGGAATAAGGGCAGGACGATGATGATTAGATACTCACTGCGATGTACAAAAGCTATGTACATGTACTCAAAGTTAAAGCGGCTTTCGTTACGGATTTCCAACGACATCCGTTCCCAGAACGAGTGAGGATAAAACAAAAAAAAAACTGGTCACCGCAACTGAGAACCTGTTGATTTCTCGTTTATTTTTTCTAGCCTTTTTTACGAGACGTAGGAATGGTGTGAATTTTTTTTTGTTATCATTGACATGTTTTCGCTTGATCTCTACTTGATGTTATGATGTCACTAACTGAAAACGTCCTACTTATGAGGAGATATACTGTCAAAGTATAAGCTGTGATAGCCCAGCGGTAACACCGCGCGACTCTTTCGAGGAGGGTTCAACCCCGGGCAGACACCAATAAGTTTTTCTGTTAAAACTTATGCGTTTAAAAGAGCAGCCGCCGAGTTTCTTGCTGGCTCTTTTCGGTAGGAACAGCTTTCCCAACCAGCAGTAGAGTTGACGATTCAAAAGCACTTGTTTACAAGTTTATTTGAATAAAGAATAGTTTGAATTTTAATTTGAATAATGCTGCTGTATAAGCTGTGGTAGCCAGTGTAAGTGTACGGCACAAATGAGTTTTCTAGTAAAACTTATGTGTCTAATTGATAATTGCAATTTATCACACGCTTTTCGGTGAAGGAAAACATCGTGAGAAAACGCATATCTCTAGAGAATTCTGGAGATATGTGTAACCCACCAATCCGCATTAGAGCAGCTTGGTAGGTCTTAGCTCCAAACGTTCTCTCCAAACACGGAGAGAAGAAGCCTATTCTCAGCCGTGTCATAGTTACATGCCGCAACTTATTTTTTTATATTGTTAAAATAACCTCAAATTTAAATTTAAAATTCAAAATATTCTTTATTCAAATAAACTTGTTAACAAGTGCTTTTGTATCGTCAACTCTACTGCTGGTTCGGAAAGCTGTTCCTACCGAGAAAGGCCAGCAAAAACTCGGCGGTTGCTCTTTCAAAATTACATTTCTTTATAGTAGGTATTACATTTCTTTATATTTGGTCAATGTCTTGAACAGGTTTGAAGAGAGCTTCTTCTTCACACATTCTTATAATATAAGTAATATACGAAATATAAAATTCAATAAATAAAGTTTATATAAATACTTCATTATATAAATAAATACATATTCATAATTTCTACATATATACAACATTATATTATAAAATCTTATACTCAAACCCAAAAACGAATTACGTACTTTTGCAAGGCGCAAAGCAGGAGCCGCAAGCTTATGTCGGTTCCTACTTTGTCTGTTATATACATCACCAATCGTTTATCGTCATATGCATTATAACAATTATCTATAATTATTATAAAACAACGTCAACAAAAGTCTGTCTGTATGTGATGGATATACGCAAAATCTACTGAACGAATTTTTGTACGGTTTTTACTAAAAGGTAGTGAAATTCTTCCGGAAGGTTGAGGTTAATAGCGTTTACATACCGATTTACATACATATTTAAATTGAGTTAAAGAGGTCATGCAGTTGTAAAATATTTAGTCGCGTGAACTAAAATAATATAGATAATCGTAGATCTACAGAAAAGTTCGCGACAGCATGTGTCTATCTCATATGGTTAAGTCACAATACTACTTTTACGTTCCAAATTTTCTCATCATCCTCCTGCCCTTATCCCACTCTAAGTGGGGTCGGCACAACATGTTACAAACATATTGTCATATGATTTGGCTACGTATTTTACGACCGGCCGCCTGCCTGACGTCAACTTACCTTAGTCGTATTTTACGACTCTTCGGTAAGAAAGAGGGTGGTCTATTTTACTCAACCGGATACCACACGGTGGGTCAACTTACCTTAGTCGCCTTTTACGACACCTCGGTAATAAATGAGGTCGGTCTATTCTTCTCAGCCGGATACCACACGGCGGACGTTCAAAATTTTCTATTTGGGAAAAAAATTGAGACTTCCAAGCGAGTGAAGCCGCTTTTGAATCCAGTATTCTGTTAACGCTGCGAATACCATAGAAAATACAGGGACAGAATATTCTCCATATTCATGCAGGATTTAATACACATAAGCTCTCCGCATTAAAATTATGTTAATAGAAATAATTTTCTGCAAAGATATTATGAATCTTCATAATATTTACACACTCTCGTGAACACGTGTATTAAGTAAATCGTTGTAAAACTAGGGTAACCATGAATATTATTGTTGTAAGGTTTTTTATTAGGAAAACACCTTATTACCTTCCGCTCGTTAACATCTATTCTCCTGCCCTTATCCCACTGTAAGTGGAGTCGGCACAACATGTTATAAACATGTCACATGATTTGGCTACGTATTTTACGACCGGGCTGCGTGACGTCAACTTACCTTAGTCGTTTACGACACTTCGGTACGAAAGAGGGCGGTCTTTTCTACTCAACCGGATACAACACCGTGAGGCAACTTAAACCTTAGTCGCCTTAGCTCGGTAAGAAATGAGGATAGTCTATTCTACTCCGGCGGATACCACACGGGAGGTCGACTTACGTTAGTCGCCTTTTACGACACCTCGGTAAGAAATGAGGGTTGTATTCTATTAAGCCGGATACTACACGGCTGATACGCAGTGATTTTTCTTCACGAAAAGAAAAATAAAAAGTATTTTATATTTCTCTAAATGCTTCAATCGGGCATTTTATATTAGACATTAACCTATTAGACATTATCCTAATGGTCACTCTCACGTAATATCAATTCCTAATGCATATTATCATTTGAAGATTAATTAATTGAGAATCAATTAATTATCATTATCAAGATTTGATAACAAATTGATCGTAGACTATTGTACAGATTTGGCTTAAAATATAATTACTTTTATTTAATTAAATTTTAGATTAATGATCAAAATTTTTATTTTTATTAATAAAATCTTCTACAAATGGTTAAGTTATATCAAATGTCGCAATTACTATCGCTTGTATTATAAAGGCGAAAGATTTTGTGGAAGTTTATAACGCTTTAACTTTTCAAGGGCTTAAGGCATTTACATGAAATTGCACACAGGCAGCTTTGAAACCTTAAATAACACATAGACTTAACAAATGCATTCTAATCCTGAAAAAAACAAATCCTAGAATTTTTCCCATCTAGGTCACCCTACCTTACTATTTTTATAACAATTGCACCGCGTTTGAAACTGTAAGACAGCTAGTTATTTAAAAAGTAAAGTAAAGGTCTGATTAAGGCTTTGCCCACTGCTGGGCAAAGGTCTACTCTGTTCTTTTTTTAAGATAAAATGTTTGGAACTTAATCCCACCACGCTGTTTTAATGCGAATTTCTAGGTTTTATATATCCCAGGAATTTTCCTGAGATATGCAGGTCACGATGTTTTTATTACTTGGACGAATTCATTTTATGAAAAAAACTCATTGGTTGAATTTTATCGTCTCTTCTCTTGAGATGTCTATCTCTATTTAGAACAGATAACCGTGTTTAGGCGCGGTAAATAAACCGTTGTTTCTCACGAAAAGTAGTGACGATGAAATTAAAATTTGAATTTTAATATTAGTCGTCTCTTCTCTCCATATATCTATCTCTATAACACTGATAACCACGTCTACGCACGATGAATAAACCGTTGTTTCCCACGAACAGAACAGACGACAAAATTTTAATTTGAATTTAGTCGTCTCTTCTCTCCATATATTATCTATCTCTATAAAACACTGATAACCGTGTCTACGTGCGGTAAATAAACCGTTATTTTGCAAAAACAGTAGTGACGACAAAATGCGAATTAGAATTTGGTAAAATCGTCGTCTCTTATCTCGGTATATCTTTCTCTGTATAACACTGGCACCCGTGTCTACGCGCGGTAAAAAAAACCGTTATTTTGCAAGCATAGTATTGATGACAAAACTAAAATTTGAATTTGAAAATTATCGTCTCTTCTCTCGGTATATCTACATTTAACACTGATAACTGTTATTTTGCAAGAACGGTAGTGATGACTAAATGCGAATTAGAATTTGGTAAAATCGTCGTCTCTTCTCTCGGTATATCTTTCTCTATATAACACTGGTAACAGTGTCTAAGCGGGGTAAATAAATAGTTATTTTGCAAGAACAGTATTAACAAGAAAATTAAAATTTGAATTTGAAAATCATCGTCTTTTTTCTCGGTCTAACTCTATATAATGATAACCGTGTCTCCGCGCGGTATAAAAACCGTTGTTTCCCACTTTTATAAAATATATATACAAAAGCTTTGATATATCTCGGCGGGTTGCGAGTTCGATTCCCGCCGAGGGCCAACATTTTCTATAAATGCATTTGTTGGTCTTTGAGCCTGGGCGTATATTTGTATTTAAGTATGTATTTAAAGTAAAGTATTTATTTAAAAAATATATAAGTATATATTCACCAGTTCCCTGTCTACCATAACACAAGTATTAAGTTACTTACTTCGGGGACGGACAACCGTGTGTGTAAGTGTCCCGTATATTTATTAAAAAAAGAGGTATCTTATCTTAATTTGAAACCGATGCATCGCGACGCGGTTTCCACGCTTTAAGTTGTTGCAGCATATTGCATATTGTATTCTGAGTACCTACGATGCGACCGTGTGATTTTCTGTTAAGTACGTTAACTGCAATTGTAATAAATCGCGTTGCCTATATATCCACTCTAATTTAACATTACTAGTATCAATTTAAGTTTAAAAACAATTCAAATTGGAATCAGAAGTAATAATAAAATTATTTTGCTATAATCCGCGATAAAGTAACGACAAAATCGCGTACGATTATTACGATTAGTAGTCTATCTCTTGATGATGCTTCGGTTGCGTTACGAAACGATTGTTGAGTTTGTAATAGTGAACGTGTGTAGTGCTTGTGTATTGTGGTGGCGGTTGTGGACGATTGTGTTGTGTTTTCGTTTTTACGAATCCTGCATGTATCAGGTATGAAACGGATAGTCTACTCTACATTTAGCATTATATAATAAGAATTATATTTTTAAAAGAGCAACCGCCGAGTTTCTTGCTGGCTCTTCTCGGTAGGAACAGCTTTCCGAACCAGCAGTAGAGTTGACGATTCAAAAGCACTTGTTTACAAGTTTATTTGAATAAAGAATATTTTGAATTTGAATTTCTATATATATATATATATTATCGCGATTTATAGCAATATGATTTTATTATTACTTTTGTATTATGGATCTCCGCAAAGTAACGCCTAATTCTATAAATTATTTTGAATTTCTAATTGGGACAACGACATAATTTATACTTTATTACTTGTAATTTTATCAAAAATCCTAAAGTTAGTATTACCCAAATCAGTAATAATAAATAATTCAGACTTAACCCTTTTCATTCAATCGTGTCTTATTAAATTAGTCGAGTAACGTTCGTCGAGTATATTTAATAAAGCGGGCCTAATTTCAAAATTCGTCCTTATTTTAGGGTCGAATGTAATAAACATTTTAACAGAAGCTACAATAAAATTATTTTGCTGTAATCCGCGTTAAGAGAATATATGTAATGCTAAGTGCATGAAGGAGGCATTATTCACATACCTTATACATGCAGGACAAGTCACCAGACGTATCGTAAAACGCCGCCAACACCAACACTTCACAAAAGCACTACACTACACACTCAATACCACAATTTCTATGATCGTTTTGCCCTCAAAACCGAAGCATCGTCAGGATGATAGGCTCCATGAACAAAATCGTAAAGACATTTTAACATTACATGGTAATATTTGGAGTTTATTTTCACTAATTTAGATCATTATTCTCCTGCCCTTATCTCACTCTAAGTGGGGTCGGCACAACATGCTATAAACATATTTACCCATTATTTGGCTATGCATTTTACAATCGGCCGTATGCCTGACATCAATTTCACTAGTCGCCTTTTACAATACCACGACAAGAAATGAGGGTGGTTCATTCTACTCAGTCTGATACCACGCGGTGGGTCAACTAACCTTAATCGCCTTTAATGACACCCCGGTAAAAATGTGGTGGTCTTTTCTATTCAGCCGGATACCACACGGCATATTAATATTTTTTAAACTATTAAGTAAAAACATGCTGTGATAAACTTTATTTTATGATTATGGAATCAAAATGTAGTTACACTGTATTTAATATGAAAATTACATTTAAGATTTGTCTTTTTAGATATAGTATCTGGGTGACCGAGCCTTGCTTGCTAATTTTGTAAAATATATAAAAAATGCAATAAAAAAAATTCAAAAGAGAAAAAAAACGCCGACCCCGGGTTATGAACTTTTTTGGTTCGCGCGTTATTAGGCTCAAGTATTTATTGATTTCTGTTCGTATTTAAGTAGTTTTTTAGTGACTTAAACAAGGATAAAACCAGATTTTTCAAAAATAAAACCAAGATCGATTTTTCTCCCCTAAAATTCCCCATTTTCTGAGTTTAAAAAAAATCACTTGGAGCCCTTTCCCAGATTTAGATATACAAGATTAACTGGTTTAAATATTAAAGAAAGTTTGTACATAAAATATTATATTAAAAAAATAAAGTTATTACGTCCAAACATAATAAGTAATGAAATTGATTAATGCGCTTAAATTCACGTAAATTAAATATAGGCCGCAAACAATCCAATTAATATATCGCCACAGTTTTATTTGCGTACCAGTTTCGAAATTGTCTACATTCTCACAGAACGGAACGTTATACCAATTTATAGAAATTGATTCAATTCCCAACTTTATCGCTCGATAATAAATGTCATGAGCACGGACGCTGAACGACACGCCGCATTCAAAATGGCCGTATTCTATATTTAAATACTGACGTCCCATTCGACGCCCGGAAACAGTGTGCATTCTACAAGTTTTATTGACGCTAATGCCTTTAACTGATAGCAAGGATCGAGTTTTACGGCCTTTTAAGTTGGAAATTCGTATCAAATCCGACACAGTAATGGAACGCGGGAAAATTCAATCTCATTCAGCGTGATTGATAATGCAATACATACTTGTCCGTACTAATTTTGTAAATTCGAAAGTCGGTTTTTCGGTCTGATACTTTGGATTTCGATTAAATTTGGCTGTATTAATAAAAATACACATGTATATAGGGCTAAAAAAAGGATTGTTTATGGTGGAAAAACACATCTTTAATATTCTAATGAGTTACTCTTGTAAATATATAATATAAAAAAAAAATTATCCTTGTTTTCAGGCATTGTAAAACTGCTAAAATAGAAATAGAATACAAATGTTAATTGGGCTGTCATTCGTAAATTAGTAATAACTCATTTGGGAACAGACGCATTAAAGAAGAAAATATATGCGGGATTGAGTCCCAGATATCACATTTCTTTCTTTTCTTAATTCTTTCTCTTTTGAATTGAATTTTTTACATCTTTTAATAAGATTAAAGCAAGGTGCGAACATCCCGGTACTTGTATATAATTTAAATTGTTTTAAAGGTTATTTTATCGTGATCAAAAACAGCAGTACTACTTTTCACACTTTAAGGCGGAGGTTGATGTGTTTTAGTATATTCGTACCGTTTTAACGCTTCGACTGTGAAATGCGTTTTTACGAAATTATACTAACATACCTACGTAGTTTTTGGTGTCGCCATTGACTTCCGCTTTGTATTTTATAGCAACACAGTCATGAAACAAGAGTATCGCGCCCTTTTTGACTGAAATGGTGGCAACATTGTGCCGTTATTGTTTCTGGTAGAGTCTTTCTATTGATAAAACGTTTCAGTTACATTCAGTCTTTGTTCGTCATTCAAGAGAAGTGCATCTCGGAACGGAATTGTGGTATTCCTATTATATCGTGTTATTGTATATAGTGTGCGCTAACATTTTTATAGGTAGACTTGTTTTTTCGTGGCATCATAAAGGTTTATAATGGACTGGTTATGGTTTAATGAAATAGTTAAAAGTTAAATAAACCGATCAAATCAGTCACCCTATAAAATTATCTAGTTACTAACTTTGGTCACTATTATTACTGTTGCTATTTGAGATTATGCATGTTAAAAATTGAAAATATCAGTCACCTCTTAGTTAAGAGTGACTGAGCAGCCTGTCATTATCCCATTCCCATTATCCCATGCACACAGACCTATAGCCAGAGTGTGTACTTAACACACTCTGGCTATAGGTCTGTGTGCTTGGTACGAGTTTTTTTAACCTACTCCATTACGTTAGAGTAACGCTAATTTGTAAGGCGCTAGAAGCGGCGGTCACTAGATGTCGCTGTTGCACTAGGTACACAACTGTCTTCTTAAAATTAAACTACCACGATTTGAACCCTGAGTTCAAAGCCTCTTACAATCAACACTCAGCTATCGCGGCTTAAATTTCAAACACTGGCTTTAATTATTTTATATTCTTCCGTTCTCTATCAATAGACATATAACGGTAATGTTCCATAAAAATAGCCAGACATTAAGCATCGGATGTAGTGAGTCAGACAGCTTTCAAGGGGTGGGTTAAAAATACCCACAATAGTCTCAAAAAGTGCAGTTCGCTCAGTATCGCTAGAGGGGTCGAAAGGACCACGCGGGAACACTGTCCGTTGCAGTAACACGCGGCCGTTCGTAGGGTTAAATGTTGAGATTTACTTGACTGTATCTATATTTTACTTGACTTAATCTGCTATTTTACTATACAAGGACTCTTTTATTGGTCTGGCTTGTATTCGATTTATTAGTTTAGTACCAGGTTTTCGGACGGTTAATTGTACGTTTTCGTTTTGTATCGATTACTGGAGACGTGAGAAAATTTTCGAGTGACTTTTGTGGTAAGATATTTTTGTTATAAATATTAAAGTCCCGCGTACCCGCGATGTTCGCGAAAATTCAAGTGTTTAAGTACCCTCAATAAGGCAATGTGATTTTCTTCGTTCCCAAAAGAAACACACGCCTCATAATTCTCGCTCGGCACAATATGTTGTAAACATGTTGTCAAATGATTTGGCTTCGCATTTTACGATCGACCACCTTCCTGACGTCAACTTACCTTAGTCGTATTTTAAAACACCTCGGTAAGAAAGAGGGTGAGGAGGGTTAACAAGCTAGTCGTTGCCATAAGCTAGCATGATCGGCGTAAGAAGTTACTTTTTATGACACAAGTTTGTTTTTTTTTAACTAAACCAGCTCGTTTTAAGGTTAGTGAACAAGAGCATATTTAATTTATAACACGTTCCCTAAACCGGTCGTCTAATTAATCACTGCTTTACATCGATTTTGTAGCGATAACCGTGTAAATGACGTATCGCCTTATTACCGAGATCGCGTTGGTGCGTCATATACTTAGTTAATAAATTGATAAATTAACTTTAAAGTTCGGTCTCTTATCCCACTGTTGGGCAAAAGTATCTTCCCTCTTTTTTTAAAGCATTAACTTAAATATTAAAGATTATTCTAAAATTTCCCCCAAAACCTCCTGCATGCTGATTTGAATTTCAGGAAAATCCTTTCTCTTTCAAGGCGAATCCGCTGAACTAAAATCGATGAGATTTGTTACAATTATTCTTTATACATTGGGGTAACATATAGGCTATAGAAATCCTGTTAATTCTACAGGAATAAGGTGACATCGCAAAGCGCCATCTATTATCAATCTATCGCGCGACAACAGTCCATGAGAACAAAAAATTTGAAGAGAAAAAAATTTATTTATTTATTGGACAACCACTAATATATACATTTTATTTACTTAAAGTACCTGGGTGACCGAGCCTTGCTCGGCATTTTTTTTTAAAAATACAAAAAACAAAAAATACAAAAAAATGCACTTTAAAAAGAGATTATGTTATTATGTTACTTGGAATCGATCCTCGTATTCTGAATTTGAGACCGCCCGATACTAAAATGAGCTACCATGGTTTTGAAACTGATAGTGTAATTAACGTTTGCTTTCTCATAAAATTGCAAAAAGTGCAAAAAAACAGGGATAAAACAACTTTTTTTTTAATAAAAGCTAGCTATATCGATTCACAAAAAACCCCCTACAAGCTGAATTTCATGAAAATCGTTGGAGCCGTTTCCAAAATTCAGAAATATATATATATATATATATATATATATATATATATATATATATATATATATATATATATATATATATATATATATATATATATATATATATATATATATATATATATATACAACATTTAAATAGATATTAAAGATTATTCTGATCTCATTATGAATGTTCTATTAATTACAGTCATCTTGTCATATATATAATCTCAATATCATCATTCTTATCCCACTCTTGGTGGAATCGGCACAACATGTTTACACATGTTTCACATAGTTCGGCTAGATATTTTAAGACCGGCCGCCTGCCTGAAGTCAACTTACGTTAGTTGAATCTTACGACACCTCGGTAAGAAATAGGGTGGTCTATTCTACTCAACCGTATACCACATGGCGGCTCAACTAACCTTAGTCGCCTTTTACAACATCTAAAGAGATAAAGAAATAAAGAGGGCGGTCTATTCTACTCAGCCGAATATCACACGGTGGGTCGACTTATCTTAGTCGCCTTTTACGACAACTCGATAAGAAAAGAGAGTGGTTTATTCTACTCAACCGGATCACACGGCTGTGATTAATGCAGTGATTAACTATGTTTAAATAGCATAACAGTTTAAACTCACCGAAGCTTTTAACTGAGAGATATTTTCAAAATCTATTAATCACTGCGTATTAATAGATTTTGAAAATATATCTAATTTAAAAGCTTCGGTAACTTCAAACTATTTATGAGATTTAACTGTAGTTAACGAGGTTAACTCAGTCCCATCAACTGACACTATCATTTACCGTCATTTACCGAACGCGAACTTGTCATCATTAAAAGAGTCAATCTGGTTCGAGCATTGAGAACGAACCAGTAAAACAGGAATGTTTCCTATGGCGTAATTTATCTATGAGCTAATCAAGTCGACGTTACCATAATGAGATACCATAAATACGGTAATACTATATTTCTATGGGAATACAACTACCGAACACATCCCAGGTCGTACAGAGATTTATAATTACTATGTGGTTTAAGACAATGTTGGATTTTTTTAAAGTATTAGGTTTAGCAATCCGCATTTCAATACAATTCAGCTAGCAAGAAGCTCGGCGGTTGCTTAAAAATAACAGTAAAAACGAATAATAATATTAATGTCATAAAAGCCGAAAAAGAAAAATTAACCAAATATTTAGACCTTTCTTATGAGATAACCGCCATGTGGAATGTTCACTCGACAATAATTGTTCCTGTTGTTGTGTCGGTTAACGGTCTGATTGCGAAGAGCCTCGGCCAACATCTTCAGAGGCTTTCGCTTAACAGTTGGATCAAGTGTCGGATGCAGAAGGCAGTATTACTTGAAACGGCGCGCATTGTGAGGAAGTTCCTCTCTCTGGACCACTAACCACCGACAGCTCGGGATATTTCCCCGCTTCCGGCCGACGACAATTATTTATATTGTTGTTTTTATTTTTTTTATAATTAAGAAATATTTAAAAATGTAAGGTTTAAGAAAAATAAATGAAAATAATAAATATTAAAAAAGTAGTGACACGATCTGGCGGACTTGTCGCTAAATATTGTTTTTTCCAGCCAACCAGGTTGGTGAAAAGGCAGAGTTACAGATATGTTGTAGGTGGTGTGTGTATACAAAAAAATATTAATTTAGATATATATACGAATACCTATAAGCATAAATATATATAGATACACAATTCGTAACATAGATAGATACACAAATACTTTTGTATTATGGATCACCGCAAAGTAACGCCTAATTCTATAAATTATTTAATTGAACAGAACTTTAGTCAAGTTTATATTAATTATTACCTCGAAAATTTGATTACTCACGATTCTTGATATCAAATATTTAATTTGAAACTTTAATAATGGTATTCTGATAATTTGAATATCAAATATTCGTAATTATCGGCGTAACTAATATTTACTTAATTCTAGACTTGAATATTCGTAGTCTGAGAAATATTGAATTAAAATAAGCAAAATTTATTCAATATTTATTTAATGAAGTAATATTATTAATATTACTTAAATTATTCATACTTAAGGTCAGTATGCTTACCCACAAGAGTGTTTCGTTATTGCCAACATTCGAAGAATTAGTAAATAAAATAGTATATCGTATACCAGTGCCACATGTATCCACTAGTTTTGCTAAACGTTTTGGTTATTTTATGCATCCACATGTGTACAATAATGTAGTTGTAAAATGTAATATAAAGCGCCTACCTTCTAAACCAGCTAAAGATGTATTAATTAAATGGCTTCACACTCAAAGTTATATGGATATAGAACAACTTTTAAATTGAATTTCGCTTGGTTATATGTTGAGTTTAATTCTCTATCCCACTTTGTTCTTCTTTTCTAAGGGTAATATTAAGTACAGTTATAATGTTAACGGCAAACTCTGGCCTCCCAAAATACAGGATCACCTAGTTTGGGGGCTACTTGTAAATCTCGATACTTAGTTATAGATATAACATTTAGCATTGATTTAAGTTAAGTTTTCCTAAAATATGTTACCACCTTTTTTGGAAATAAAAATTTTTTGATTTGATTTTTGATTTTGATTTGATTTATTCAATCAATATTTAGTTCTTTTAATATCTTTATATGGATGTATGACTAGGGGGAGGCCGAAAAAAAGATGGAAGGATTGTGTGAAAAATTATATGCATATTAAAGGAGTGGCACCAGAGTTGACGAATGATAAAGGAGAATGGAATAAGAAGACATATTGTGCCGACCCCACTTAGAGTGGAATAAGGGTAAGAGAATGATAATGATCTTTATATGTAAAATAAAATGATTTACAATGTATCATACGCAATTCTTTGAAGGTAAAGCATTGTGAGGAAACCTGCATATTTCTAGGAAAAATCTACCAAACCGTATAAAGCATTATGATGGGTCTAAGCTGCAACCCTTATTTCCAAAACGAGAGATGAAGCTTATGCCTAGTAAGTAAAGTAGTTAATGTATAAAACCGGCTATAAAAGTAAGTAAAGTATTGGGAGAGTAATAGGCCGTCTATTACTCTCCCGCTGCTGGGAATAGGTCTCTTCTCTCCTTTTTTGAAGAGCGAGGTAGGATGGGAGACCTACTACGCTGCTCCAATGCGGATTGGTAGTTACACATATGTCCAGAATTCTCTAGAGATATGCAGGTTTCCTCACGATGTTTACCTTCAC
This sequence comes from Morpho achilles, assembly GCA_947086495.1. Lineage (NCBI taxonomy): Eukaryota > Metazoa > Arthropoda > Insecta > Lepidoptera > Nymphalidae > Morpho > Morpho achilles. The sequence goes on along the minus strand of CAMTZB010000012.1, from coordinate 5,559,982 downwards.
CGAAAAGCGTGTGATAAATTGTAATTATCAATTAGACACATAAGTTTTAACAGAAAAACTCATTGTTGTCTGCCCGGGTTTATATTCCTGACCTTCTCAAAAGAATCGCACACAATATCATAGCTCATTTCTATCTTTTTGGATGACAGGAATTTATACAATTTACATTTCTTTTATGACTAGCGGGTGATAGCTAGTTTAATTAAATGTCTGAAAGTATACAGGGTGATTAAAAATAATTCCCTTATGAACTCGTTGCTGGTTAATCCATTCAGTTTATTAGTGTCAACGCACCACTTAAAGTTAGAGTTTGTTAGCGACAATTTATGGTATCGCCCGCGATTGCTCGATACAACTTTATCACCGATTATCTCTCGCCGATAACTATCGAACCCCCAACTCAAAATACACTTTAAATTGACTTTAACGAGCTTTCAAGCTATTAAAGTTACGTCGTATAATACTGACATAGTTTGGAGCAATCTTATTTAGATACTTTACTACGCAGTCAAGCTTTGCATTGGCAGTGGAAATGCGCCCTAAGCCGTGGCTAAAAACGGGTATTTACATAACATATGTAATGGCGAAATACTAACCCACTGCTGGGCATAGGCCTCCTCTGTTTTTGAAGAGAAGTATTGGAGCTAAGACCTACCACGCTGCTCCAATGCGAATTGCTAGGTTAGACATTTACCGAGTATTCTCTAGACATATGCAAGCCTCCTCACGATGTTTTCCATTTATTAAGCGTGTGATAAATTACAATTAATCTCTCACAGACAACTTTTGGTTTATTTTTGTGTACAAAAATGTACAAGTTATCATCATCATCTTCAGCCATTTCTGGTCCAATTTTGGACGTAGGCCTCTTCCATTTCCCTCCATACCAGGCGGACTTGTGCTCTCAGCATCCAGTCTCGACCTGCGTGTCGACTTATGTCGTCTACCCATCTCCTGGGAGGACGGCCACGGGATCTGTTGTTAGCCCGTGGTCTCCATTCCAGAAGTCGTTTGGTCCAACGAGTAGTGTCCATCCGTGCCACATGTCCTGCCCATCTCCACCTACTTTTTGCAATAACGGAGACCACATCTTTCAGACCTGTCCTCTTCCTAATCCATTCATTTCTCTTGCGGTCACGCAGAGTAATACCAAGCATCGCCCTCTCCATCGCTCTCTGCGCAACTCTGAACTTCTCAGTGGTCTTTTTAGTGAAAGACATAGTCTCGGCTCCATAGGTCAAGACCGGCAGAACACACTGTTCGAACACTTTTGCCTTAAAAGTTTTACTGACAGCCTTCCACGCAAAATCTGTTTGTTCGCTCCGAAGGCTGCCCAGGCTTGGGCTATGCGACGGTCTACCTCTACGGTTTGGTTCGAACTACCCAGGGTAATCGTATGACCTAAATATACATAGGAGTCGACAATATCCACAGGGAGCGCATAGTTTTTAGCTTCGGGTATGTTGGTAGGGGCGAGCCTCAGCTACCTACCGGGTCACAGGTGGCAGATAGTGACATTTCCTATAGTATGTAGGATAGCTGCGAATAAGGAGGAATCTGCATAAGCAGTCCCGGACTGAGGCGGTAAGGCTATCAGGGTGTGGTGGGATTCCTGATGGCACAGGGATTTCCAAGAAAAGTCACAATATCCAAAGACGGCCTTATGACATGGCGAGAAAGCGTCGCCATTAAATAGACGCTAGCCACTGGCAGAGGGAAGCAGCCTGCCAGCATCTCTGTAGGCGAACTTCTAGTAGAGGTTAACGGTTACAGGATAGAACACCTGCAGGCGGCGATGGAAACCATCAACACCGGTTGCAGTACTGCGATCACCAACACGTCGTTGCTGTCGTGGTGATTATGGCTACAAAACCTTCCCCCCCTTAAATATGACAAACACAGATCAGTATCGACCCCGAGTTCCCAGCGCTCCATCCCTCCCCCGCTCCAGCAGTACAAGTTATATCTATCTTAAATTACTTACGCGTTAGAAATGAAAATCGATCGATCGACCTAGAATCGAGCCCCACCTACCCAATTATTTTTCTTTTTTTAAAGTTTTTTTTATTTTTTTGAAAAATCACCGAGCAAAGCTCGGTCAACCAGTAACTAAATAAATAAACGGATTATAGAAAAAAAATTTAGAAAGGTGTATATTACATAGTTACACGTAAAGCCTCGTGTCCTTACACTGTAATATGCTAAATACACGGTTCTCCCATTAAGCTGACCTTAGTTAACAGAATGACAACATGATCTCAAGAGTATCATTTATAGTTTGAAACAGCCGGGCATATGGAGGGCGTGACTTTAACATGTAGAGGATAGCACACACAGTGGCGGTTGAATAACAATTTGAAAATAAAATTAATATGGCAATCGTAGACACGTTACAGCATTGTACTTGAATGCTTAAACACTAAACAAGCAAACATTTTCTTCATCTTTCATCTTATATTCAATTGAAATTGAGTCTCTGTAAAACTTCTGGACAATAAATAAAAACTTATTGAACTATAAGTTGCGTTATTGTGTATCTCGTACTATGTAACGCATAAAAAATTTGTGGCCACAGCGCAATTTGTTTTGGCTCGGCAAAATACAAAAGTACATTCGTTAGCCCAAAATAATCGCACTACATACATCCACTACCACAAACTCAACTAAACAATCGTTTACCCCGACTTTTCACAACTCAACAATTGTTGAGTTAGTGATAGTGAACGTATGTAGTGCTTGTTTACTGTGGTGGTGGTGGAGGTTTGTGCATGTGTTTTTACAAATCCTGCATGTATCAGGTATGAAAACGGATTGCACTCTATATTTAGCATTATGTATATTTTCTATTTTACTTAACTATTTCACTCCGCAAAGTAACGCCTAATTCTATAAATTATCTATAATTGAGTTTAAATTTTAAGAGATATTGCTAATCATCATGTTACGCATTGCGTTAATCACTACGTAAGTTAGATTTTATTAGTGGATCTTAGCGAAATCGTCATTGTATGAAAAATGTGTGTTTCCTATTTATGTTTAAGTGCATTCTTGTTGGTGTTCCAATAAATAAATAAATACTTTCCGCTAAGCACATTCTGCCGCCTCTGTGTATACTGCGCTTAAGCGATTTGTTCCGTGTGCGTATTATATTACATTTACTGGGAAATGTTCACGTATTTTTCTAAACAGAGAAAAGTTCTATCTACTTTTCTGTCCAACATAAAATAAGCAATTTATGAGACGGCCGCACCGGTGGAATGGAAGCACGTATTTCGTTACATTATTCCCCTTTACAATTCACGCGAACTTCAGGACTAGCCGTGGAATTCTAGATTTAAAGCTTGCAAATGAATCCAGGAAGGCTAATAGAGTTTCGCGCAGTTTACTTATTTTCCAAACCGGATTTCCTGAAAAGGACGGCAGCCCGAATAATAAGATGGGAAAATGTCAAAGGAATTTAACTTTGCTTAAATAAAATATAATTTTAGAATTTCAAGTTTCATGAATTATATTTGAAATTGTAAAATATACCCGTCGTTGTAAAGTTTTCTGTTTATGCTAACTTATTTGCCCCTAAAATTTAGTCGACGGCTGAATAGAATTTATTTGAATTTGAACTATCGTGAGTGGTATTCATAATTAATGTATAGAAACCGGCTATACTCACGTGTTATTTTATTGGATGAGCCCGTTTAGTTTCAAGCCCATACGGAGATCTTATTAATGAGCTCAGCTCATGAGTTCCCGCCGCGGTAACACCGCGTAAAGCTCCGCTCATGAATCTAAAAAAACTAGTCTGGCTCATCCGCTAAATTAACATATGAGTATAGCCGGTTTTTATACATTAATTATAATTTTTTTGTTAATAAATTTAAAGCTTTTTACTCTCGTAAGCATATAATAAGTATTTATACCGTTTCATTTTGTTACAGATCGCAACCGGCCGTAAATCAAAAACGATTCATCACAGTGAACCCCAAATAAACATGGCGTATGATTCGAAGACACACGAAAATAAATTCCCTCTCAACACATAGGGGAAGTGTTGTGTATTTGCGTCCAAAATGTAAAAATAACCCGGACATCCGGATGGTGAATGCTTGACAGTAACAAAATGACTAAATACTTTAGGATGCGAGTGACGAGTAGATGTGTTAAGCCTTTGTTTCTTTTGTTGCGGACTTGGCGGTGTAGTGTTGTTGTGTTGTGTGCGATTGTTAGTGCGTGTGAGGGATTTGTTGAGCAGAAGTTCGCGATGGAGCCGCAGGATCAGGTGAGAATATTTTATATCACTACATAGTATAAAACAAAGTCACATTCTTTGTTTGTCCCTATATCCCTATGTATGCTTTAGTCTTTAAAATTACGCAACAGATTTTGATGCGGTTTTTTTTAATAGATAGAGTGATTCAAGAGGAAGTATATGTTTAATAACATTCAATACGGAGTAAAGAAATACTGTAATTTTTGAGGTTCCTAATATGATGTCGTAAATAATTACATTTTTTTCGGCTTACATTGCAAACGCAGACTAAACCCTACGAGATTTATCAAAATGATGTATTAATTATTTGTACATCTTGAAAAGGTCTACAAATAAGTCCGCGTTGGTATATGTCTATCTCTTAACCCACAATAGCATATACGAAAAATAATGCCTTATTTTCAAAGCAATTTTTATACAATACAGCATTAATCCTTATCGATTAAAGTACCTTTAATACAATGTTGATTTAATATAGCTCAATATGGCTGTTTACAGTATGTAATTTAAGTGAACATTTTCGGAGATATTACAGATTTAAAATGCCGTGAGAAGGCCGCGCTTCGCCCTATAGCACTTCGAATTTAGCAGCTATATGTCGCTCTTTCAAGAGTTTGTTTAATGACAAGGAAGCTATGAATGTTGTATGTAAAGACATTCTGTAATTAATTGTAAAAATAAAATTCATAGGGAAAAAGTATATGAATTTAGATATTCCAAAGATAGCAGGAAATTTTCTTAGTATAGGGAGAGGGGAATTGTTTTTCTCCAAATTTAACGCTTACGGGCCACGGGCAGTAGTGAATAAATCAAAACTACTGGATTGATTTAAAAAAATTTTTTTTCACTGTATATTTTATACCCGTGCGAAGCAGGGGCAGGCCGCTAATAATATATAAACTAGCTTATATGGTATATCGTATCATCCTCCTGCCCTTATTCCACTCTAAGTGGGGTCGGCACAACATATTATAAACATGCTTGCATGCTTTGTAGTATTTTACTACACCTCGGTAAGAAAGAGGGTGGTCTATTTTACAAAACCGGATACCACATTGTGGGTCGACTTACCTTAGTTGTTTTTACGACACCTCGGTAAGAAATGAGGGTGGTACTATTCTACCGACGGATACCACACGGCGTATATTGAATATCGTATATTATATTGTACCTAGGTATTCCTACATTTGCTTCATAGTTTATTTTAAGCAATTTAATTTTTGTACATAAGAATATTAAGAATTATCAAACGATAGGTGATGTATATAACAGACAAAGTAGGAACCGACATAAGCTTGCGGCTCCTGCTTTGCGCCTTGCAAAAGTACGTAAATCGTTTGTGGGTCTGGGTATAAGATTCTATAATAAAATTCTGCAATCAATTTTAGCTTTGCCATTACAGCAGTTTAAAACACTGTTATAAGGAAGCTAAAAGAGAAAGCCTACTATACTGTTGAGGATTATTTAGATGATAAGAATATGTGGATATAGCTCGCTTAAACCCTGTACAAGACAGTAATTACTAAATGTAATAGTAATAAGAATTATATTTATAAAGGAGCAACCGCCGAGTTTCTTGCTGGCTCTTCTCGGTAGGAACAGCTTTCCGAACCATCAGTAGAGTTGACATCATTTTGAATGCCATCAGTAAAGTTTTCTCAACTGTTCTACTCGCTAACAATATACTTCTGTTATGAGCAGCGTTGTTAGAATAGAAACGCGGGCCGCGTGTTCTGTTTACCTCATCTTGTACAAAGGAGTATAAGTTTGAAACTTCCGTGTAATTTGTATTATGTTCAACGTAAAATATGTTTCGTAATATATAGAATGTTCAATAACAAACTAAATTTCATTAAAACTTTAATGAACTTATCTTTAATATTTAAATGAGTTAATCTTGTATGTATATATATTTTTTTCAGAATCTCCTAAACGGCCCCAACGATTTTCCTGAAAGTAGGTTTTGGGGGAGGAAATCGACCTTGCTGTTTTATTTTAAAAAAAATTCTTTTATACCTGTTTTTGGGCATTAAAAAATTCTAAAATTTATATTGAATTGATTTTTGCCCTTAAATGTCAAGTCAGCGTAGCTTATTCAGGGAACGGGTGGTCTATCTATCTAGGATCGAGCCTTACCTTTCCTATTATTTTTTCCTTTTTTATTTTGTAAAAAATTACCGAGTAAGGTTCGGTGAATCAGGTAATTTAAATAAAACTGTATAAAAACTGATATTGGACGAGGCTAACATATCAATCCATGTTGCGTCCTATAAAATATAATAAGAATATAAGAAACAACGTTAATCGTGTCACACTGTAAAAGGATATGTCAGTTTCCAAAGATTTTTAGGTAGAATTCTTATCTGTCTTTCAGAATTTTGACGTCAAACAATACCTGTTTGTATTACATGTCGATACTCGACAATATCTAAACAACGAATCCCTCCGATATACATATAAAAGTGGCATCAAGGAAAATAAATATTTTTACTTTATCTCAGAGAGATAAACACAGGTGCATAACTTCCCAATGCTTACGGGAAGAAAGGAAAATATAGACGTAATCATAGAATATTGTTTTATTTTCTGTCAGTTACATATTTATTTCTAGATAACGTATATTTGCTTTTATTTTTCTTAAACCTAGCTTCTTACATATTTAAATATTTCTAAATTATAAAAAAAATTAAAACATTTAAAAATATAAAAAATTGTCGTCCGCCGGAAGCGGGTAAATATCGCGAGCTGCCGGTGGTTAGTGGTCCAGAGAGAGGAACTTCCTCACAATGCGCGCCGTTTCAGCAATACTGCCTTCTGCATCCGTCACTTGATCCAACTGTTAAGCGAAAGCCTCTGAACATGTTGGTCGAGGCTCTTCGCAATCAGACCGTTAACTGACACAACAATAGGAACAATTATTGTTGAGTCAACATTCCACATGGCGGTTATCTCATAAGAAAGGTCAAAGCGGGCAAAAGCTGGTAGATTTTAATAATTAAAAAAATAATAACAGAGTTTTGTTATATTCAATTTCAAAATCCAAATATACTTTATTCAAGAAAACTTGTAAACGTTTTTGTCTTGTCTTGTATTTTCCATTTATCCAGCACGAAACGCAACGGTTTCTTTTTTCAAAAAGTAATGCTTACGCAATCAATAGCTATCTTTAATATTTAAATGAGTTAATCTTGTATGTGTATATATTTTTTTTTTCCGGAAAATCGGAAACGGCTCCAACAATATTCCTGAAATTCAGCACGTATGGGGTTTTGGGGGAGAAAAATCGATCTTGCTAGGTTTTATGTAAAAAATTCGTTTTATCCTTGTTTTTGGGCATTAAAAAATATTAAAATTTATATTGCATTGAATTGTTGCCATAAAATGTCAAGTCAGCGTAGCTTATCCGGGGAACGGGCAGTCTCGAGAAATGTAAATACCTAGAATCGATCCCCACCTACATAATTATTGTGTTCTTTTTTAAGGGTCATTTTTTTTTTTGTAAAAAATTAACGAGCAAGGCTCGGTCAACCAGATATTAGGCATTAATACATGAAAAATTTATCGAGAAATTTTACAAAAAATATAGCTTTAATTACCTTTATAAGCAAAAAATCGCTCAAACACCATAAAGCCTTAATTTAGGCCTACAACAAGAATCGCTTCTCTCACGTTTCAAGAGTCTAAATATATTTATAGTATTGAACCTAGTTAACTTAGTATGTTGTTTTATAAAGAAAAAACAATTCCTCGTACAAATAAAGTGCTAACTTTCCTCTATAAAACACAATTTGCTCGAACGAAATTCCGCACACGCTTCAGTTGGAAGTTGTTTTATAGTTCCAAGCACTGACAGCCGTTCGTTGAAGTCATGAATATGTGGAACGTTATATTGTTTATTAACAAATTGTTGGGAAGTAGAAATAACAGTAGGACTTTATTCTGTTACTAGCAATCGCCATCGGCTCCGCCCGCATGGAAAATTTAAAACTTTAATATAGTAATTTATAGAAATAGGCGTTACTTTGCGGAGGTCCATAATATAAAACTAATGAGAATATTATTTTGCTGTATTCCGCGATAAAAGAAAATATATGTAATGCTAAATGTAGAGTGTAATATTCGTTCTCATACTTGCTACATGCAGAATTTGTAAAAATTCATGCACTATCCGAAACTGATAACACAACAACACACAAGCACTGGACACAGTCACCACCACAATCTCAACAATTGTCGTAATATAGTATTTTGATTGCCATAAAAATGGTTAAAGTGGGTTAACCTTAAAAGACATATGCTCTCGCGAATTTAGAACTTTTAGAGAGGAACAATTTTGTAATACATGATTTTTGAATTGGCACACATGGCAAATATTTAATTCAATATAAATTTAAGTATGTTTTTACTGCCCAAAAACAGGGATAAAACGATTTTATTTTTAAATAAAACCTAGCTAGATCTAGTTTTCTCCCCCAAAAGCCCCTACATGCTGAATTTCAGGAAAATCGGTGGAGCCGTTTTCGAGATTCAGAAAAAATATATATAGGGTAAAGTACCCAATTATTGACACTTTTAGAACGAGCGTATAAAAAGAAATAAATGTTACATACAAGATTAACTCATATAAATATTAAAGATATGTTAAATCGAAAGAGAAATAGTATACTCTGTTTGATAAATCTTCATGTTAGATAACGAATAGATTAAAAGGCGCCCGGATGTTAAATGGTGGCGCCATTTTTCTTTAGTCGATATAAAGTTCGTGATAATGTAAAATTAATTTACTTTGTGCACACGTTACTCGATATAACGTGTGGGAGTTATTATAAATGACGAATTTGTCTAACAAAATTGTACCAGACTTACATCGCATTATAATATACATAAATATTTATTTACTGTGGTATCCCACTGAGTAGTATAGACCACCCACATATTACCATCATCATCATCCTCCTGCCCTTATCCCACTCTAAGTGGGGTCGGCACAACATGTTATAAACACGCTGTTACATGATTTGGCTGCGTTTTTACGACCGGCCGCCTGCCTGACGTCAACTTACCTCTGTCGTATTTTACGACACCTCGGTAAGAATGAGGGTGGTCTATTCTACTAAACCGGATACCACACGGTGGGTCAACTTACCTTAGTCGCCTTTTACGACACCTCGGTAAGAAATGAGGTTGGTCTATTCTACTCAGCCGGATACCAAACGGCGGGTCGACTTACCTTAGTCGCCTTTTACGACACCTCGGTAAGAAAAGAGGGTGGTACTATTCTATTCAGCCGGATACCACACGGCGTCCACATATTACCAAGGTGTCGTAAAAGATATCTAAGATACGGTGATCCGCCAAGTAGTATCCGGCTGAGTAGAATAGGTCACCCTCATTTCTTACTGAGATGTTGTAAAATACAACGAAGCTAAGTTGACTTGCCGTATGGTAACCGGCTGATTATAATAGACCACCCACATATCTTACCGAGGTGTCGTAAAAGGCGACAAAGGTAAATTGACCAGCCGTGTGGTATCCAGCTGAGTAGAATGGATCATCCTCATTTCTTACCGAGATGTCGTAAAAGGTATCTGAGGTAAGTTGACCGGCCATGTGGAATCTGGCTGAGTAGAATAGATCATCCTCATTGCTTACCGAGGAATCGTAAAAGGCGTTAAGGTAAGTTGACCGGCCTTGTGGTATCCGGCCGATCCGCATTGCGTCCGATCGCAAAATAAGTAGTCAAATCCTCTGACAACATGTTTAAAACATGTTGTGCCGACCCCACAAAGAGTGGGATAAGAGCAGGAGAATGATTTCATTATTTACTCAATCTTCTTAAGTTACCAAATTCATATTTCCTTAGTAATACTAAAAACTATTCTTACTAGCTTAATATAAATAATACATTGTTTTACGGAACATTATTATGGGGTAAATTTTTACATGTTTAACGTAATCAATTTGTGAAATTTACCTACCTACCATCCTATCCTATCCTGTTAATATTCTAAATGTCAAAGTTTGTGAGTATGGATGTATGTTTGTTACTCTTTCACGGCGAATCCGCTGGACCAATATCGATGAAATTCAGCACAGTTATTAATTATACCTGAAATAACATATAGGCTATAGAAATTATGTTAATCCTATAGGAATAGGATGACATTGAAAGGCGCCATCTATTATCTTCTAGTCCTTTCCTTCTGTTACTTAAAGGTTGGAAATGGTACAATTATTCCCTATATCCCGGAATTACATAGGCTGTAGGAATTATGTTAATCCTATAGGAATAGGATGACATTGAAAAGTGCCACTTATTATCTTCTTCCTTCTGTTACTTAAAGGTTGGAAATTTGGTACAATTATTTCCTATATCCCGGAATAACATATAGGATGAAGAAATTATGTTAATCCTATTGGAATAGGATGACATTTAAAGGTGCCATCTATTATCTTCTTGTCCTTTTCCTTCTGTTACTTAAAGGTTGACTGGAAGAGATCCCTTTTAGGGATAAGTTTGCCTTCATACATGTCTCTTTTCTATTTGTATAAAAAGAAATAAATGAACAGAATAAATTATCGATCTATCACACGACAGCAGTCTACGCGAACGAACTCGCGGGCAAAAGCTACTTTCTCATGTTAGGTCTTAAAGGTTGGTAAACATGTTATTGTTTATTTTTATAATTTGTGGTCTCAAAACAAAGTTCAGTATGTTGGTGCTATTTTAAAATACAATGTCAGAATAAGTGTAAAAGATGGTGGATGCTTTTGTACCGCACCAGCGAATAAGAGTAATTGTCAATAAGTATGCTAATAAAAGTGTAAAATAAAGGGAGTTTTATTACACTAACATATTTATTTCTTTTTCAGACTGCAGTAGTAGGATCCAGAGTCACGTTGCCATGTAGAGTAGAGAATAAGGCGGGTCAGCTACAGTGGACGAAGGACGACTTCGGCCTTGGTCTTCACAGGGAGCTTAGTGGTTACGACCGTTATAAGATGATCGGAAGCGACGAAGAAGGTAATCAATTTATATAACATTTTTGTTTCTGATCTTTAATACTTTGGACCCACAAGCTCTTATATCTTAACTAGTATTATATATTATATTGTGGAAGCCGTGTTGTATCCGTTTAATTAGAATAGACAACTCTCGTTTCTTACCGATGTGTCTTAAAAGACGACTAAAGTAAGTTGACCCGGCGTGTGGTATCCGATTGACTAAAACAAAACAGCCTCATTTCTGACCGAGGTGTCGTAAAAGGCGACTAAGGTAGGTTGGCCGGGCGTGTGGTATCCAATTGACTAAAATAAACCACCCTCATTTCTTACTGAGGCATCGTAAAAGGTGACTAAAGTAAGTTGACTCGCCTAGTATCCGGCTGACTAGAATAGACCACCCTCATTTCTTACTGTGTCGTAAAAGGTTACTAAGCTAAGATAACTCACCTAGTATTAAGCTGAGTAGAATAGGCCACCCTCATTTCTTACCCAGGTGTCGTAAAAGGCGACTAAGGTATATTGACTCGCCCAGTATCCGACTGAGTAGAATAGACCACCCTCATTTCTTACCAAGGTGTCGTATAAAGCGACCAAGGTAATTTGACCCGCCATGTGGTATCCGGCTGAGTAGAATAGACCACCCACATTTCTTACTGTGTCGTAAAAAGTGTCTAATGTAGATTGACTCGCCCAGTATCCGACTGAGTAGAATAGTTCACCCTCGTTTCTTGACCACCCTCATTTTTGACAGAGGTGTCGTAAAAGGTGACTAAGATAAATTAACTCCCCGTGTCGTATCCGACTGAGTAGAATAGACCACCCACTTTCAATAAACAATTTTTCCATTACAGTATATTAATTAATACCATACCTTTGAACAATGCTCAACCCTTAATATGACATGACGTTGATACAAAGTTCAGAATGCTAAACTTTAGTCAGACACATTAATCTAAGTTTCTATTACAGTATTAACTTTAGAGTTATGTGTAATTATAACCGCTTGTTTGCTAATGACGTGTCCTGTCATGTTAACATTATAAACGGTGCGATGTTTAGGAAGCATTTAACTTGTGCTTGTGACTCTTGGATGATGTGATATGGTTGGGAAGGCAAAAGTATTAGTGCCTTTCTTAGTGAAATCATGAATGAATTATATACCTTCCTTTATTCCACTCTAAGTGGGGTTGGCACAACATGTTGTCACATGATTTGGCTGCGACACATGATGAGGTAACTATAGTATGTATACTGTTCCGTATACATACTATAGTTACCTCCTCGGCTTGTATCTATATAATATCTATAGTTACCTCGCCATTGCCTATCCATTCAATATTTACCTCCTCAATTTCTATCTGTATAATAGTTACCTCTGCATTGTCAATCCATTCAATAATTACCTCCTTCATTTGTATCTATGTAACAGTTACCTCTCCGTTACCTATATATGCAATGCCAGTTACTCCCTTTTTTGTGTTTATGCCTTCCCTTTTCTAATCCATGCAATAGACATCTCCTCTTGCAATAGTTTCTTTCTCGTATTATATCTATATTAATATGTATATATTAATAGTTACCTCCCCTGTAGTTTATCTATACAATAGTTACCTCCCAATTATTTGATATTACTGTATAATTGTCTATCAAATTGAAATTCAAATTGTGATTTTTTTGTTGCAAAGATTATTCTCTGAGGTTCTTGCTGGTTCTTCTCGGTAGGAGCAAACTTCTGAATCAGTGGTAGCTTCTTTAAAAACATATGACGATTCAAAAGTGCTGTAAACAGTCCATTTGAATAAAGAGTAATTTAAATTTGAATAACGATATTAAATATATTTTTATTTTTATTAATTTTTCTCATAAAGGTAACAACTATCACTTTTTATGTTTGTTTGATTTCTATTTGGCTTCTTTTCAAAATGTTTTTTTTTTAATTTGTTTATAATGCAATTTTAAAAAGAAGGGAAACTTTTGTTTATCTTCAACTTGATTCAAGTGTCCTTCTTAGTATACAAGCCCAGTACGAAACACAAGTCAGGTATAGTTCCATAGGAAATGACGATGAGCCCAATATTAGCCTGCCCCGATCCTTCTCAAGCGTGGCCCCAAATTGCACGCCCACGTTGCCCCAACCTTGTTTTAAGTCTGAAATGATAATAAGACAACAATATAATTGACCTATAGTAGAATCCTGCATAATTTTAGTAGACGAAACCCGTGATTGGCATAAATCAACCAAGTTTCTATGTCAAATTTAATATTAAATTTCAAACGTTTGTGTCAAAGCCGCACCGCACGATGATGGTATAGCAACTTAACTAAGTTAACGTTTGAATATTAGGGGAAATACATTGTGTTGACATAAAGCTCTAAAATTAACTGTTAAGTAAAAGCTAAAGGCGACTAAGGTAAGTTGATCCACCGTGTGGTGCAGATTTAGTAGAATAGACCACCCTCTTTCTTACCGAGGTGTCGTAAAATACGACTAAGGTAAAACATTAAATTATGAAGATACGGAAGCTCTATTAGAATATACATATTAAATACATAGATCTACACACACACACACGCACACACATCATTTCTTGTAATGAATTAATTAAAAGAAATAAATATTTTTGTGTTTTTAAGTTGACGTCTTGACGTCTAGGCGGCCAGTCGTACAAACGCAGCCAAATCATGCGAAAGCATGTTTATAACTTATTGTGCTAACCCCACTTAGAGTGGGATAAGGGCAGAAGGATGATGATGTAAAAGCGAATTTAAGTGAATTGAAAAATTATAATAGAATGAGACAACTTACGAGTTCATTAAATTACCAAAAGTCGTATTCACTATCCATATTCATGTTGTTATAAACTATTATTTTACTAGGTATTTTAGGGCCTGATGTCAACTTACCTTAGTCGCACCACCTTGGTAACAAATGAGGGTGATCTATTCTACTCATCTGGATACCACACTGTGGGTCAACTTACCATAGTCGCCTCTTACAACACCTCGGTAAGACATGAGGTTGGTCAATTCTACTCAGCCGGATACCACACGGCGTTATAACAATTATTAGGTATTTCTAATTAAATCTGCTATTACAGCAGCTTAAAACAGTTCAAATATTTTGTTGTAAACTTTTGGGTTTTACCATGATTGTGTTGGAATAGTTTTAGCGAATAGTTTTAGCAATCCCCGTTAAAAGGTTTCGTTGTTCTTGTTATATGGTTAATCTATTGTGAAAGGTCCCCGAACGGTGTATTAAAGCACCCTTGGAATCCGGAACTGTTAGTCCCTTTTCCAAATACCTACTCTTAATAAGAGTATATCATAGCAATGTTCATTACTATTTGAATTAACGCTGTGTTGTATCCGGCTGAATAAATATAATAAATAAATAAATATATGGGACACTTACACACACGGTCGTCCGTCCCCAAAGTAAGTAACTTAATACTCGTGTTATGGATGACAGACAACTGGTGAATATATACTTATATATTTTTAAATACATACTTAAATACAAAATGCCATCAACACCCCATCCCATCAAAACCTCGGTAAGAAAGAGGGTGGTCTATTTTACTTAACCGGATACCACACGGTGGATCAACTTGCCTGATTCGCCCTTTACTATACCTCGGTAAGAAATGAGGGTTGTTTATTCTACTCAGCCGGATACCACACGGCGGGTCAACTTATCTTAGTCGCTCTTTACTATACCTCGGTAAGCAAATGAGGGTGGTCTATTCTACTCAGCCGGATACCACACGGTGGGTCGACTTACCTTAGTCGCCCTTTACTATACCTCGGTAAGAAATGAGGGTGGTCTATTCTACTCAGCCAGATACCACACGGCGGGTCAACTTACCTTAGTCGCCCTTTACTATACCTCGGTAAGAAAAGAGGGTGGTCTATTCTACTCAGCTGGATACCACACGACGGGTCGACTTACCTTAGTCGCCCTTTACTATACCTAGGTAAGAAATGAGGGTGGTATATTCTACTCAGCCGGATACCACACGGCGGGTCAACTTACCTTAGTCGCCCTTTACTATACCTCGGTAAGAAATGAGGGTGGTCTATTCTACTCAGCTGGATACCACACGACGGGTCGACTTACCTTAGTCGCCCTTTACTATACCTAGGTAAGAAATGAGGGTGGTATATTCTACTCAGCCGGATACCACACGGCGGGTCAACTTACCTTAGTCGCCCTTTACTATACCTCGGTAAGAAATGAGGGTGGTCTATTCTACTCAGCTGGATACCACACGACGGGTCCACTTACCTTAGTCGCCCTTTACTATACCTAGGTAAGAAATGAGGGTGGTATATTCTACTCAGCCGGATACCACACGGCGGGTCAACTTACCTTAGTCGCCCTTTACTATACCTCGGTAAGAAATGAGGGTGGTCTATTCTACTCAGCTGGATACCACACGACGGGTCGACTTACCTTAGTCGCCCTTTACTATACCTAGGTAAGAAATGAGGGTGGTATATTCTACTCAGCCGGATACCACACGGCGGGTCAACTTACCTTAGTCGCCTTTCATGACACCTCGGCAAGAAATGAGGGTGTTACTATTCTATTCTGTATATCTTTTATATATAAATGACTTAATTTTGTATGTATATATATATTTTCGGAATCTCGGAAACGGCTCCAACGATTTTCATGAAATTCACAATGTAGGGTGTTTGATGGAGAAAAATCGATCTAGCTAGGTTTTGTGTAAAAAGAAATTCATATTATCCCTGTTTTTGGGCATTAAAAACCCCTAACATTTATATTAAAATGAATTATTGCCATTAACCAACAAGTCAGCGTAGCTTATTCGGGGAACGGGCAGCCTCGAGAACCATAAATATCTAGCATCGATCCTCAAGTAAATTATTATTTATCCTTTTATTGAGTTTTTTTTTTTGAAAAAAATTACCGAGCAAGACTCGGTCACATAGGCACTATTATAAAATGCTAAAAATAATAAATATTGTACATAATTTTATTAATAAAAAAAAGAAGTTGTAGATTTATGTTTGACATAATGTGGCATGACTGGCAACGATTGTTTACTAGGATAAATGTATTTAAAGTTATTTTTTTTACAGGTGACTATTCTTTGGACATCAGAGAGGTGACTTTAGAAGATGATGCAAAATATCAGTGCCAAGTCAGTACCGGTGTAAGAGGTAAGAAATAATCTTATTTTCTTGCTAATAATAATTTTACGTTACATATATTTTTCCGTTTATACACTGTCCATTATATTAACCATCTTTTGACAGATTGACGATTTACATATTTAGTGATGTCCTAAAGATTCTCGTATGCGATACCATTCCGATTATAGTACCTACTATCATTAATCGAATTACGTACCTAAGTAATTCGATTAATGATAACCTACGTAAACTAATAACAGATATAGAAATCAACATTTTGATTTAATATTGCCTTAGTTTTTTGAAAATAAATGTTAATCCGTGTGTATTTATTATAATCATAAAAAATATATTATACATCAACTGGCAACATCAAAAGACCTTCCGCTCGGCCGCCATTTTGACGTGATCTGTCACTCTCAACGAATCGCCCGTGATAGTCACACGCATTTACGTTCGCTGAGTGTTCTCTCGCATCTGTTACACCTTGAGTTAAGTAGCTTTATTCCTCGGAAAAAC
The DNA here is from genome assembly GCA_947086495.1 of Morpho achilles. Taxonomy (NCBI): domain Eukaryota; kingdom Metazoa; phylum Arthropoda; class Insecta; order Lepidoptera; family Nymphalidae; genus Morpho; species Morpho achilles. The sequence goes on along the minus strand of CAMTZB010000012.1, from coordinate 5,543,031 downwards.
TTTTGTGAAACTTATATTAATTGATTGTGAAAATGCCGAAAGGACGTGTGTTGAAAGCACAATCGAGACAGTTAGTGTTAAAACTTCATGAGTATTTTGAGCAAGAAAATCAAAATGGCGGACCTCTTATACCTATCACGCAAGTCCGAAACCGTGTTGCAGCCGCGTTGGGGATCAGTCTATCAACTGTGACTAAAATCACTACTGATGCCTACGGCAGGAGCGGCTTGGAGCAAAACAAACCATCTACACCAAAAAGAAAGCGCCGGGCTCATAAGGTGACAGCTGTTGATGACTTTGACGCTGACGCTATTCGTCGTCATGTATATGATTACTACTTGAGAAAAGAAATTCCAACTTTGAGAAAACTTATTGTTTCTTTGAAAAGAAGTGGTCTATTTCATGGTGAAAAATCTTCTTTGGTCAAAGTTTTGAACACAATTGGCTTTTCATATAAAAAGTTAAATAAAAGAAAATTATTAATGGAACGCACAGATATAGCTATAGCACGTTGTGATTTTTTAAGAGAGGCAAAGAAAATACAAGATTGGGCAAATATTGTTTTCACGGATGAAACATGGCTCAACGCTAACCACACACTATCTCGTTTCTGGACTGATGATACTGCTGATTCCACTTCCTCAGTACCAATGGGAAAAGGTGAGCGCCTAATCATTTGCCATGCAGGTACAGCAAAAGGATTTGTACAAGACGCACTGTTGGCATTTAAATCGAAGAAATCAAATGACTACCACGAAGAGATGAATGCAAATGTGTATGAAGAGTGGTTCAAAAAAATGCTCATTTCATTGGAAGAACCATCAATAATTTTTATTGATAATGCGCCCTACCACTCCCGTCAAATTGACAAAATGCCAACACAGGCTAATAAAAAGCATGAAATAATTAATTGGCTTCGGGACAATGGAGAAAATGTGGACGACTCAATGTTAAAAGTTGAATTAATAAAAATATTAAAAACCAAAAAGAGAGCAAAACGCTATGTAATCAATGAAATGGCAGCAGAATATGGCCATACTGTTCTTCGGATTCCTCCATACCACTGCCAGTACAACGCAATAGAACTTATATGGGCACAAGTAAAAGGGCATGCTGCGAGATGCAATACAAGCCCCCCATTCACAGCGAATAAAATGTTGCAATTGCTAAAAAATGCTTGCACCCACGTAACGGCCGAGAACTGGGCAAGTGTGGTGGAAAGAACTAAAAGAGTAATATTCTCTGATTGGGAACGTGATATTGCGTTTGATAATATATTATCTACACAAGAGCTAATAATAACTGCTACTGAAGACTCCTCATCGGAGGAGTCTAGTGTTGATTATCATTCCGACGACTCGTGCTAATAAAATAAATTAAAATATCCTGATTGTTTTATTTGTATTCATGTATTAACTAAGAAGAAAGTAAAACTTTATATAATGTTATTAAATGTCTTTTAATACTCGTAACATCGATTTCTACCGATTATTTTTAATCTGTGGCATAATCGTAGTAACCATTATTTGTGACATCACTAAGTGGGCGGTACCCATCCATAAAGTACAAATATTATTTGTATGATATTTGTACGTAAGCAATACAAAACTTAATGAGCGTGAGCTGTCAAAAGACTGATAATATGATGGACGCAGTATAAATTGAAATATGATATACAACCGTTTGAAATCTATACTAATATTATAAAGAGGAAAAATTTGTATTTGTAATGTTTTCACACAAAAACCACTGGATTTCAAAAATTCTTCTACCATTGGAAAGTTGCATCTTTACTGCAAGAAAGGCTATATTACATTTTAAAACTTAAAATATATCTTTTGTGTTAACAAAACTAAATCTTTAGTCCGACTTAGTAGACATTTCCACTGCCATGAGATTGGTATGTACGCGGGTGAAACCGCGGGATATCACTGGTTATAAATATATTTTATTCTTGTTATTTCAATATTCACATACCTATACATGAAGTCAGCACACGTATCACAAAACGCTGACACACAAGCACTACAAATACTCACTACTACAATCTCAACAACACACTACACGCAGTTCTCGCCGCGATAACGCCGCGCATAGAGCTCATGAATAAGAGCCCCGTATGGGCTTGAAACTAGTCGGGCTCATCCGTTAAAATAACACGTGAGTATAGCCGGTTTCTATACATAAATTATGAATAACACTCACTATAGTTTAAATTCAAAATACTACAATCTCTATGATCGTTTCGCCAGAAACCGAAGCATCAGAAAGAGAAAAAAAAAGGATAGGATCCACGTCAAAATCACAATGCATTTCGATTACAAATTAATATCGCATGCTTTTATAAATCATTATAAAATACTGCTTCAGTAGTTTATGATACCAAAAATTTTCGTCACTTTCTTTGAAAATCTCAAACTCAAGAAGTAGTTCAAAGTTTACGATCCAACCTAGTTGGTTTATTTTCATTAAAATATTTTAAGATAAAGCTCGAAAATTTCAACTCATTATTGTGTCGAAAATTCCTTCGAGAAACTTCGAGAAATATTAAGGACTTCACCGATTTACGTGGCTTTTTGAAACAACCACATTTTTTTTATAAAATAGCATGTTCTGACAGAGAATGCTTTTCACGGATCCCTATTTTATCCCTTCATTACATAGATTTTCTTAACAAACGCGGATTATAGCAAAATAAATAAATAAATATATGGGACACTTGCACACACGGTCGTCCGTCCCCAAAGTAAGTAACTTAATACTTGTGTTATAGGTGAGAGACAACTGGTGAATATATACATGTATAATTTTTTAATACATACTTAAATACAAATATATCGCGATATATCGTTGGTTGGAGCTAAGACCTACCACGCTGCTCCAATACGGATTGGTAGGTTACACATATCCCTAGAATTCTCTGGAGATAACAGGTTTCCTCATGATGTTTTCCTTTACCGAAAAGCGTGTGATAAATTACAATTATTAATTAGACATATAAGTTTTAATAGAAAAACTCATTACTGTCTACCCGGTTACAACTCGTGACCCCCTCAAAAGTATCGTACGTTCTCACCGCTGGGCTATCACAGCTTCAGCTAATAATACCATAAACAAAAACCATAATTTTTTCTACACAACGATTTGAAGATCCATATTACAAAATACATTCACATAACTCAAGTCAAGATCTCACGATGGGATGTAATTTGAGATGTACCCGTAGCATAATAATTATGTGAGAAGTTTGTTCAAACAGTGCCTTGTTAACTTTATTGGTAGCAATGGTAAAAAATAACTGGCAATTTTCGTTTCAAGTTAAGAACGCTTCGTGGTAAACTAAATTGGGTTATCATCAAAGTTTATATCATCAGTTACAAGTTTAAACTACCAATTATTCTCCTGCCCTTATTCCACTCTAAGCGGATTCAGAACATGTTTGAAGCATGTTACATTTGCCTTTATTTTACGACCGACCGCCTAACGGCAACTTGCCTTAGTCATATTTTACGACACCTTGATAAGAAATGAGGGTAGTCTATTACACAGCCGAAAACCATAAGTAAGTAACGGCCTGTTACTATCCCACTGCTTGCCTTAGGCCTCTTCTCTCCGTTTTTTTTTGGAGAGAAGGATTGGAGCTAAGACCTACCTCGCTGCTCCAATGCGAATTGGTAAGTTACACATATCTCCAGAATTGGAGATATGTGTAACTTACCAAAACACGATGTTTTCCTTCGCCGAAAAGCGTGTGATAAATTGCAATTATCAATTAGACACATAAGTTTTACTAGAAAACTCATTTGTGCCGCCCGGGGTTTGAAACTTAGACCTCCTTACACTTACACTGGCTACCACAGCTTACACAGCAGCATTATTCAAATTAAAATTCAAACTATTCTTTATTCAAATAAACTTGTAAACAAGTGCTTTTGAATCGTCAACTCTACTGCTGGTTCGGAAAACTGTTCCTACCAAGAAGAGCCAGCAAAAAACTCGGCGGTTGCTCTTTTTTAAAAATACAATTCTTAATGCTAGTTACATTTAATCGTTTCTATCTTGTACATGATCGAACAATATTTATACCCACGCATTTATCGTCTAAATAATCCTCAACAGTATAGAAGGCTTTCTGCTTTTTTTCTTTCGGCTTTTTTTCTTTATTACATTTGAAATACATATAAATGAACACAAAAAATTATGGAAAGCTAAAAGTAAGTATTTCCACGTCCTAACTTGGAAAGTTGAACGTTATTTTCCTGTCAAAAGTTGAAAACAATGAATTATAGCGGCCATTGTGAACCGGAGCGTTAATAATATGTTTCAACTCTAAAAGACGAAGGAAAGAGGCGAGATTTTCAATTTATTAAAAGCAAACACAATCTCGCTATACCGGGCCAAAAAGGAAAATACTAACTTGTATAAAGAAGAAATTGATTGCGGTGCAATGTAAAAGATTTGTGAGAGCGATGTTTTTTTATCTATTGTTGGAATCATCATCTTCCTGCCCTTATCCCACTCTAAATGGGGTCGGCACAACATGTCACATGATCTGGCTACGTATTTTACGACCGGCCGCCTGCCTGACGTCAACTTACCTCTCTCATACTTTACGACGCCTCGACAAGAAAGAGGGTTGTCTATTCTACTTAACCGAATACCACACAGTGAGTCAACTTACCTTAGTCGCCTTTTACGACACTTCGGTAAGAAATGAGGGTAGTCTCTTCTACTCAGCCGGATACCACACGGCGGGTCGACTTACCTTAGTCGCCTTTTACGACATCTGGGTAAAAAAAGATGGTGGTACTATTCTGTTCAGCTGGATTCGACAGGGCGTATATCTTTTGTTAAAAATGAAGTCTAAATTCAATTTAAAATGAATAATAAAAACATAAACGAATTATTGAATAAGACGTGAGTATAGCCGGTTCGATACATTAACTATGAATACTACTCACGATAGTTTAAATTTAAAAAATAAACGAATGTGTTTAGGGAATCACGCCAGGCACTTACAAGCTACTTTTCACTACAAAATTCCAACGACATAATGATTCTACCACCAGTTCGGAACACTAAGCCATTTGAGAAGTGGCTTGGAGAAATGTTACCTTAATACTTTGTAGTTTGTATAAGACGATGACCCGACGGATGGGGGAAAGAATACGTACAGTTGACAGGTACAAGAGTTTAATCGTCACTTTTACATAGGGTATCGCGGACGGGTCCTTTCCTTCACAGCATTTCTAGTTTGGATGTACCGGAAGATGCACCGTTTACCTTTGCGCTAAGGGGTAGTGTTCCAGTAGGATGCACTTTGTAAGCTTAGGAACTGAAAGCGCGGAGCAAACGATCAGTGACGCCATCTAGTTTTGAATGCGGAATCACGTGTTCCTAGTACGTTGTGTTACATTTGTAGTTATTTTAATTTTTATGCAGCTAAATTCAAAAATCCTTTTAACGCTAGTACTTTTGCATGTATTAAATACTCTCAGTATTTGGTAAGTTATGCGAAATTCATGCTCAAAGAGGCCTTAAATAAAGGTTACGCTAAAGTTTTAACATTCCTGGAACTTACTTATTTTATAACGAGCCCGCACTATTAGACCTCAGTTATTTTTCGTATATAAAGAACATACATTTATTATATTTATGGCGGTGGGTTTTTTCCCCCTCATTTCTAACCGAGGTGTCGTAAAAGGCAACTAAGATAAGTCGAACGGCCGTGGTATCCGGCTGTGTAGAATAGACCACCCTCTTTTCTTACCGAGGTGTCGTAAAAGGCGACTAAGGTAAGTTGATCCGTCATGTGATATTCGGCCGAGTAGAATAGACCTACCTCATTCTTACCGAGGTGTCGTGAAATACGACTAACGTAAGTTGAAGTCAGGCAGGCGTCCGGCCGTAAAAGATATAGCTAAATCATGTGACAGCATGTTTACAATATGTTGTGCCCACCCCACTTAGAATGGGAATAAAGCTACAACTGGTTTGGAACGTTGCTCTTACCGAGAAGAACCGGAAAGAAACTCGGCGGTCAAACATTTTCAATTTTACATTAAACCGCAGTCTTGTATGAAGCTGAAAGGATTTTCAAATCCAGGCATTTTTATCATTCAAATAATCTTCAATTTTGTAATATGCTTTACGAATAAACATATCTCTTATACTTAATTTAAACCTTTCTGTAGACTGGTCTAGTATGGATTGCGGAATTTTATTGTAGAAGCGAATACTGAGACTAGTGAATAAGTTACTAACTCTACTGAGTCGCGACACAGGTATCACAAGCTTTCACAAACACACAAAATAACAAAGCACAGAAAAACACAATGGAATAACAAACACCACTTAAAAAGATATGATATTAGTACCCTGCCTTGCTCGGTAATTTTTATAAAGATACAAAAAAATGCAAAGAAAAAAAGCACCGGGTGACGTGTGGGAATCTGACTTAGATTTCGAACTTTTTGGTCGCGTTACCATTAGACTTTTACAGCTTCGCATTTGACAGCTAAAATTTCATTAACTTTCTATTCCTAATTTAGCAGTTTTTTACTGCCCAAAAACAGGGATAAAATGAGATTTTTTAAAAATAAAATCTACATCGATTTTTCTCCACCAAGAACCTTCTACATACTGAATTTCAGGAAAATCGTTTGAGCCGTTTTCGAGATTCAGAAAATATACTTAAATAAAATAATAAAGCGCTAAGTAAACGGTGATAGTTATTAAAAAATCGAGTATTACAAAATTGTTCCTGTCTAAAAGTTCTAAATAAAAATCCGCTACAGCATATGCCTAGCTTTTAAGGTTAACCCACTTTAACAATTTTTGTGGTTATCAAAAGACTAATATTATGGTTTTAATCTTGCCACGCGAGCGGAGCCGCTGGCGATCGCTAGTTAAAGATAAAGATACTACGGAAAATATATGATATTACAAAACAGTATTCCTACGCCGCTCCATACTTAACTTTTACGTCGTGAAGTTTCCGCAGATTGCTTAAAAAGTCATTGTGTGTTGAGCCAACCAAGAATCTAACATGGAACTTGCTTGTGTAACAAGAAATTGCACTACCTCGGCGCAAAAGTTATCACTTTTGTCGCAACGTATAGATGTGCAAAGTTTCGTTTCATTTTTAGATTGTACAAGAATATTATATTTTTATCTCTTTTTCATTTTCAACTGTGGTAGCCCAGCGGTAACACGGGCAGACACCAATCAGTTTTTCTATTAAAACTTATGTGTCTAATTGATAATTGCAATTTCATCATCATCTTCCTGCCCTCAACCCAGTCTAAGTGGGGTCGGCACAACATGTTATAAACATGCTGTCACATGATTTGGCTGCGTTTTTACGACCGGCCGCCTGCCTGATTTCAACTTACCTTATTCACCTTTTACCACACCTCGGTAAGAAATGTGGTTGGTCTATTCTACTCAACCGAATACCACACGGTGGGTCAACTTACATTGGCCAACTATTACGACCCCTCGGTAAGAAATACCACCCGTATTTCTTCTACGTCTATTCGGTCGGATATTACACGGCTTAACCAATATCTATACTAATATATAAAGCTGAAGAGTTTGTTTGATTGTTTGAACATGCTAATCTCAGTAACTACTGGACCGATATGAAAAATTCCTTCATTGTAAGATAATCCATTTATCGAGGAAGGCTATAGGCTATATAACATCATGCTAAGATAAATAGGAGATAAGCGGATATTAAAAATATTGCGAAAACGGCAAGAGTTATGGCTTTCCTTGCGCTAAGTAAATTTTTATTTATTTATTTATTTAATAAGTACACTAACAATATACATATTAAGACATTCACTATTATATACACACATATTTTAAAAATGTACTGATATGCATATCTTTAAAAAGTGCACATAACATTTACCAAGTAATATCATGCAACCATTAAAAGTAATTTATAAGTTAAAAAATATGGCTATTTCTTGCTAAATTAATATTCTTACTTTGCTAACTATTTCTTGCTAAATATTAATTTAGCAAGAAATAGTTAAAAAGTTTATTTTTAAAAGAAACAACTGGATCGTGAAATATGTCGATGCCTGGTAATGACTTTGACAACTCATTATATTTCGCACAGATACGGTGCTTGATTTCCGAGATGTGTTTTGCCAGAAGGGATATAAAATATTTTGGTCATATGATAACGCGGGTATTTACGGGGTACAGATAGACATATTTGATTGTGAAGATTGCTACATTGCACTTTATTATGTAAAATTTTATGTAAGAAACATAGGTCAAGTATTGTACGTCTACTTCGGAGAGATAGCAATTTAAACTTAGCCATTCGCTGATTGTATGGTTGTCTATGTGATATACCGCTGTCGCAGAAGGCTAGGTGTTTAGTAAAATATCTTTGTATGCTTTCAATACGTTGGGAGTGTGTGTGTGTGACGCTGTAAAATGGGTTCCAGATGACACTTGCAAATTCAAGGCGGCTTCGTATAAATGCATTATATAAAATAATTTTAGTTTTAGGGGTAAACCCTTTTGTATTACGTCTAATAAACCCTAGAAGTTTCGCGGCTTTATTGACAACGATGTTTATATGCGGTTTAAAAGTTAACTTACTGTGTGTAAATGGTGAAAGTTATAAAAAATCGTTTTCGCAAAATTGTCCTAAAAGTTTTAAATAAAAGTCCGCGACAGCATATGTCTAAATTTATGGTTGTCACATTAAACAATTTTATATTTATCAAAGTATTATAACGGTTGTAATATTTACACGCGGTCGGAGCTACTGGCGATTTCTAGTAATAAATATGTCTCACAATTTAATTCGCTGTCTCTAATAACAATAATTTCATTTATCTTATCAACATAGTCACAAAGTCAAACAAAAGCCTCATTCTCGGAATCCGTGTCTTAAATACGAGGCCTATTGTTCGAGATTACTATTATGACAATTATGTGAATTTATAATAAACCATCTTAGACATTGTCGTGAGCTCGATCCATTTAGCATCAAGGATCTATTCAGAATGGGAAAGGTTGAGAAATTAATTTACATAAGCTTTTGTGCTTTTGATAAATTCGCGATCTGAAGTCTGGAATATTCTTATCTCGGAGCGACTCTCGTGGGTCCTTCGTTCGCTTTTGTTTGATGATTTAACTTAAACTCTGTATTTAAGTAATCGTTGCTCTTATTTCCTTTGAGGCGTTAATTAAATTTGATCCCAATTGAGGAAATGGAGCTCTTTTTTCGTGGAACGCCTCATTTCAGTTCTCTGCAATTTATTTGTTTCTTTGTCAAAAGTTGATCTAGTTTCTTCTATAGTTTTTTAACTGCGTATTTTAATATCTGAATTTGTTGGATCGTTAATCGGTATAAGATTTAAGGGTTGGGTATAAGATTCTATAATAAAATTCCGCAATCAATTTTAGCTTTGCCATTACAGTAGTTTAAAACACTATTAAAGAGAGGTTGATACAGAAAGTCTACTATACTGTTGAGGATTATTTAGACGATAAGAATGCGTGGATATAGATATTGTTCGACCCTGTACAAGATAGAAACGATTCAATGTATCTAGTATTAAGAATTGTATTTTTAAAAGAGCAACCGCCGAGTTTTTTGCTGGCTCTTCTCGGTAGGAACAGCTTTCTGAACAAGCAGTAGAGTTGACGATTCAAAAGCACTTGTTTACAAGTTTAGTTGAATAAAGAATAATTTGAATTTGAATGTTTTATTACACCACTACTACTTTCGAAAATATATATCAATCATTTTGTAACTTATTCCATAAAAACATGCTATTTGTCATTGAAGTAGCTTATCACCTAAGTTTTTATAAGAGATAAGAGTTTTAATGGAAGTCTCGAGTAACTGAATCCAGCAATTTTAAACCAGTGTTAAAACTGAATCCAGGCTTAATGACAGGACTCTGGCAAACTTAAGGTTAATTGGAAACTTCCTTGACGTGAACTTAGGGAATTTTCAAAAAGAAATTACATTCACAGATTCCAATTTAATATAAGTTCACATATGTATTAATATTATAATTGCAAAAGTCTGTCTGTTAAAAGCTGTAACTATGAAAATATTATTTGACTATAAACTGCGATAAAAGAGAATATATGTAATGCTAAATGTTGTCTGTTCTATTCGTTCTCATACCTGATACATATAAATTCTGTAGTCTCAATGCTTTTACGATTTTGTCGTGGAGTCTATATCCTAACGATGTTACGAGGCGAAACAATTGTTGAGATTGTGGTAGTGAATGTGTGCAGTATATTGTTGTGTTATTGGTGACGGGTAGTGCATGAGTTTTTACAAATTCTGCATGTATCAGGTATGAGAACGAATAGTACACACTACGTTTAGCATTATAGTTTCTTTTATCGCGGATTATAGCAAAATAATATTGTCATTAGTATTGTATTATGGACTTCCGCAAAGTTACGCCTAATTATATAAATTAGCTGTAACTTTATCACGTGCTTGCATAAATATACTGATGTCAAATTAGAATTATTGCTTTGATTTTATTTATAAATTATTTTTTCTAATTTTGTTTCATACAGTCGTGTTTTTAGCATTGACTTCAGAAGTCGACTTATAACAAACCAATAAATGCTTTAATTATCTACGCTTAAAGCACTTAATTTGGATACTTTTTCCAAAATCACCATACATTAAACCTTGGGAAAAGACAGTTTACCAAATGTAATTATTCAAATTCAAATTCAAATTCAAAACCCTTTATTTGTGACCATAACGTACATAAAACTTAAAAAAGAAAAAAAAAACAAATACAAAGAATTTAAAGTAAGCAACAAGATAAGAAGACATAAATAAATATAATAGGTCACATAATGGTAGACCACTCAGCTTTAAGCTAGGGTGAGAACCCTAGCACTGATTTTCAGTGGCTGCCATTGTGCGAGAACGAAAAGAAAGTGACAGCATGGGACAATACAGAAAGAAAAATAAATATAAAATAAATTATGTATACATAGATTAAATATAACAATACTAAGTCAATAAACAGAATATATTTAAATAAATATCACACATAAAGTGCAAAGAACTGGCAAGTATTCATCCTATCCTAATAATAATATAATTGCGAAAGTTTTTGAGTATGGATGTATGTTTGTTACTCTTACTCAGCGAATCCGTTGAACCAATATCGATGAAATGTGGCACATTTATTCCTTATACACTGGAATATCATATAGGCTACACAAATCCTGTTAATTCTATAGGAATACGATGACAAGCGCCATCTATTATCGATCTATCACACGACGATAGTCCACGTGAAGTTGCGGGTTAAAGCTATTTGTACATATAAATAAGCTGTGATGGCCCAGCGGTGCGACCGTGTGAATCTCTAGAGACGATCACGGGTTCGAACCCGGGCAGACACCAATGAGTTTTTCTCTTAAAACTTATGTGTATAATTGATAATTGCAATTTATCACACGCTTTTCGGTGAAGGAAAACATCGTGAGGAAACCTGCATATCTCTAGAGAATTTCTTGAGGTATGTGTAACCTACCAATCCGCATTGGAGCAGCGTGGTAGGTCTTAGCTCCAATCCTTCTCTCCCAAAACGGAGAGAAGAGGCCTATTCTCAGCAGTGGGATAGTAACAGGCCGTTACTTACTAGTACATATAAAAGCTTTTAATTTCAGTCCTAAGGATTTAAGCTACCTTCATAGTATAAAGTTTCTTTAGACAAGAATGTGATAAGTTATATACGAGAAATTTAGGTTTAAACTAACGTACATCATTACATTAAGAGATATCAAAGTAAATTATCAAAGAAACAGTTAACAAAGAGACCAGACATGAAATGTTATTCCTAATTATGTACAAGTTAGTAATCAGCACAAATTAGATGTATTTCTTCACAAAGGTACCTGAAAATTAGCAAGAAGTCTTCAAGTTACTTGAGCGCACAACTTTATGGATAACAGAAGTAGTCTTTTATAAAGATTTACATAAAACTAATGGGACAAGAACAATGTTTTTAAATATTCAACAATGGACTTGCAGAATTGTACAACTTTGCACTATTTAACTTTGAAATTTAGTTGGTAAAGTTTTCTCAACAGAAAACTATTTCTTAACTTGAGCCCTAATTGTTTTTTTCACCTTATAGCCTTTTTCAGTATTGCATTGTTTTACTATGGTGATCATAATTATTTTCCATTGTAAGCATTTTTATCAACTGATCTCCAACTGTGTAGTATACTTTACGGTGAAGCATATTTCTTACATTATGTACATGTACAGATGTGGAAAATGGATTGCGGAATTTTATTTTAGAAGCGAATACAGAGACCAATGAATGAGTTGCTCTGCTGAGTCGCGACACAGAAATCACAAGCTTACTGTGAACTCTCGTATATCTATGATATATTTATGTTATTTTGGTATATCTATGTTATTAACAAAAAAAATAAAAAAATAATAGGGTAGGTGGGGGGCTCGATCCTAGGTATTTTCATTTCTCGCTACCACCCGTTCTCCGAATAAGCTACGCTGACTTGACAGTTAATAGTAAAAATTCAATTCAATATAAATTTTAGTATTTTCTAATGCCCAAAAACAGGAATATAATTTTTTTTTTAAATAAAACCTAGCTAGATCGATTTTCCTCCCCCAAAGAGTGAATGCTGAATTTCAGGAAAATCGTTGGAGCTATTTCCGTGATTCCGAAAAAAAATTATATATATACATACAAGATAAACTTATTCAAATATTACAGATATGATGTAAATAATTTTTTTGTTGAAAATGGGCAAAAGGGGGTATGCCAAAGCTACACTCCAATGCGGATTGGTAGGTTTACACATATCGCTACAATTCTCTAGAGATATGCAGGTTTCCTCACGATGCTTCCCTTCACCGAAAAGCGTGTGCTAAATTGAAATTATCAATAAACACATAACTTTACAATACAAAATCTATATCTTTCATTTTATTTACGCAAGGATTTCTGCAAAACTTCATCACAGTTTCTGTAAGAACTAAACTTATATCAGTCAATTATCTTTGTCAAACCGCTAATGCTCTAACTTCGGTATCTCGCTAGAACAGTTCTTGGTTTTAGAAAACTTACGGGCCCTGATTACCTACGCTCAGTTACACATTTCTGACGTGAAAACTTTGCTTGCGACGGAAAACTTTTGTCTATAATTGTATTGTAAGGCAATGAACCTTTGTTTCAAGTTGTGCAAAACACTCCGAAGTATTTAAATTTTCAAAAGTTAGGTACTTTACGGCTGAGAAAACCACAGGGTTTGTTATAAATTTAAGAGTTGCGAACATTTTTAGCTTTTGTCGCGACCCAAAAGGGGCGCCTGACGTTCAAAATGTCAATGTGTAATGTTGATACTGCAATTTTAAGAGGTTTTAAATTTTATTATGTTTATTTATACGAACAAAAATAAGCTAAAAAACTACATAAATTTGATAATTTTATATCAGCAGATGGGTAAGAAACAACTCTTGTTACAATAATATTTCAAACATCCTAAAACTGCCGTGTGGTATCCAGCTGAGTAAGAATAGACCACCTTCATTTCTTACCGAGGTGTCGTAAAAGGCGGCTAACCTAAGTTGACCCACCAAGTCGTATCCGGTTGAGTAAAATAGACCACCTCTGTCTTACCGAGGTCGTAAAATACGACTAAGGTAAGTTGACGTCAGGCAGGCGGCCAGTCGTAAAAATGCAGCCAAATCATGTTACAGCATGTTTATAACATGTTGTGCCGACCCCTCTTAGAGTGGGATTAGGGCAGGAGGATGATGATCCATTTTTATATAATTGTATGCTACCTACACACATACAATAAATGAAAGAATACAACTAGCATATTTTAATTCTAAACTCTTGTTGTTTTACCGTTTATTTCGTTTGAGTACTCTTTAAAAAAAATGTATAAAAACATTCAACGGATAACAGTGCTAAAAATAACACGTTGCAAAACTAGCGCTTGTACTAAAAAGTATCAATTCTCAACAACTATATGCCGTGTATACAACGCTGAAATAAATTAAAACTCTTTGTACAGGTGAACCTGCAATTAGGTCACGCTACGCTCGCCTAACAGTGCTGGTACCGCCTGAACCGCCAAAAATACTTCAAGGGAATTTCTACTCTACTACAGAAGATAGAATTATCAAATTAGAATGCGTGTCTGTTGGAGGCAAGCCGCCCGCTGAAGTGAGTAATGATTTTAATGTTAAAAATGTTACGGTGGATAGTGATCTTTATTCCAATTAAGCTTAACTTAAAAGTGCTATTTTTAATAGAGAAAGAGCTGCTGAATATGATGCAGACAATTTAGATGATTTTACAACGTAAAACGTATATTTTGGGTAATTTTTGTAAAGTTAGAAACATCTGAATTTAATGTATATCAAATAAACAGTATTGAATGTATAAAATGTTGATGGATATGTCAAAACATGGAACTGTATAAAATATGGATAAATATGTGGTTAAAAAAATATAGTTTCGTTGTATGAAGTATGCCATGCATATAAAAGGAGTAGCGCCAGATTTGACAAATGATACAAGAGAATGGAAGAGAAAAACATCTTGTGCCCACTTAGAGTGGGATAAATACAAGATGATTAATAAAATATATAAAGAGGTTTACTAAATGAGAATCATAATGTTATTAATGCAAAACATTTGTTGATTGATGAGCTATAACGAGGTCTTTTAGAATACTAAGTTGTTAATAAAGTAATAAGATGTGTACTAAATTGTCAAAGTTGGAAAATTATGACTTAATTCTAAAAAGTAATTTAGAAATAGTTATTATGTTTTTAGAGCATCTTCATTTCAAAGGAGTGTGTTTACAAGTAATTAATGTCTGAATTTTAGCAGCGTCGAGTAAATGACTTGCAAACATTTTTGCTGCTTAAATTAGCGAGGTAAATTCGTATGGCCGAAACTTTTACACTTTGAAAGGTGACTCAAGATTTTTAATTATTTATTTTCTTTTTAAATTCTTCTTTGATCCAGAGTATTAAAGGTTCAAAGTCTACTTATTGTAGTGTATAATTTTGATATCCTAAATGCTATAACGTCTAACAACTGACATTTGAACTTTCAATCTTCTCATGAATTTGTCTATTGCAGGACACTTTGATAACTTTAAGATGGGTTTGATTTTTATTATCAGTGATTTCAGTGTCAATTAGGGCAGCTTTAACTTTTTATTCTTTTACGTTCATTTGTGATTTGACATTATTGAAATGAAGACATCCGTAGAAAAACCTAAGTCACCGATATAGCTCAGCGTGTCGTACAACTGAAATGGTGATTAGTGGGCTACACAGTGCGGAGAACTGATGGGCGTTGGGGTCTCAAAGTGTTGGAATAGTTACCCCGCGGAAAAAGCAGTGTCGGGAGACCCTCGGAGACTCATAAAGGTGGCACAATCGGCATAAGATTGAGTAGTATGGAAACCTCGTGAAGAAGCAATCCAGCAATGGACGTCCATCGGTTGACGAAGAAGAGTAGAAGAAAATTATTATTGTTTTATTAGTACTTTCTTTACTTGTGTTTAATGTACAAATTTAAGGGTAATTATAACTGCACTCGGTTTTTTTTAGATCAAGTACAGAGTGTTAATAATTTTACAAGAACGATTAATTGTTGGGCTTAACATGATAACGCTCCTGTACATGGTCTTAACATGCAATATTCATTAAAAGCTACTCGAACGGATCAGACTAAAAAAAGAATTAAATGTAAATATATTAACAACAACAACAACAAGAATTGTATTTTTAAAAAAGAGCAACCGCCGATTTTCTTGCTAGCTCTTCTCGGTAGGAACAGCTTTCAAAACCAGCAGTAGAGTTGACGATTCAAAAGCGCTCGTTTACAAGTTTATTTGAATTTGAATAAAAATTAACGATATCCATTAGATATCAATTGACAGTTCCTTTTTTAGAATACTACGGAAATGGCTGTTTCTTCCATAAAAAACATCGATTCTCGTATTAATAGCACAGCGTTTATTATGAAGACGTCGCATACAATAAATCGGGTTTTTAATATGCAATAACCTGAACCTTTTGTTTCTAATAGACCTATAACAAATCTGAGCTCATCTAATGAGTTCAAATAATTTATTCGTTTTGAACGAATTGGTATATTACTGGAGTCAGACACAATTAGGAGTAAATTGAATATGATGTCACATTGAAAGGCGAGGGCTCTAGGGAGAACTCGGTTTTCAGCTTGAAACATTTACATCTCGCAAACAGTCCGGCGGTTGCGGTTTTCTTTATTTTATACAGTTGTTTAAAATGTCCTGTTCATGTTCAACCATTCGAGCGTTGAATTTGAATAGAGTCTCCAATTACTGTTTCTCTGTCTTATTCTGTTATTGTTAAATTAATTATTCTACTTTTTAAATTTAAACATTTAAACTATCCTGTGTAGTATCTTTAGTATTTAAATGAGTTAATCTTGTATTATATATATATTTTCTGAATCTCGAAAACGGCTCCAACGATTTTCCTGATATTCAGCATGTAGGAGGTTTTGGGGGACAAAAATTGATCTAACTAGGTTTAAAAAAAATATTTTGTCCCCATTTTTGGGCACTAAAAATAGAAAACAGAAAGCAATAGATGTTTAAAGCTTTAAAGATACCTTTCAAATGCAAAGCTGTGATAGCCTAATGGTAACGCGTGGACCGAAAGAGATCAAAACCTGGGATAGATTTACACCCGGCGCTTTTTTTTAATGCATTTTTTGACATCTTTAAAAAAATTACCTCACCCAGGTACTTCATAGTTAATGTATAGAACCGGCTATACTCACGTCTTATTTTATCGGGTTAGCCCGACTAGTTTCGTACCCATCCGGGGCACTTATTCATGAGCTCTCTATCTACTCAGCCGCAGGGCATCTATTCTACTCAGCCGGATACTACACGGTGGATTGACTTTTTTTAGTCGCCTTTTACGTCACCTCGGCAAGAAACCTGGTCTATTCTACTCAGCCGGATACCACACGGCATTTTATTATAGGATTTAATCGGAATTTTATTTTATTATACATTCAAAACCCTTGATATCGTTAATACTGATTTTGTAGAAGCTGAAGTTAAAAGTAGAAAGAGGTATCATTAATGGTCTAATTTTAGATAACATGGGTGGATAGCAACGCCGGAGTTTTGACGCAGGGTGTTACGAACACCGTCGAACCTTTGGCGGACGGACAGAGATTTACTGCTAGGTAAGTAATTTAGCTGTCAACTTGTGTAGAAATACTATTAGGTTTGGAAATTTTCAAGCAATTATAAATAGGCTTAAAGGTTATTGTTGTATATAATTTTACTAGCGGCCTGCCCCTGCTTCGCACGGGTATAAAATATATAGCCCATGTCACTCAGTGAAGAAAATGATTAAAATCGATCCAGTAGTTTTGATCTATTCATAACTGCCTGTGGCCCACACGCGTTTAATTTGGAGAAGAACAATTCCCCTCTCTCAATACTAAAAAGATTTCCTGCTATATCTTATATCTAAATTCATATACTACACATTTACTTTTTACATTGTTCCCTATGTATTTTATTTTGACAATTAATTACAGAATGTCTGTATATAACATTCACAGCTTTCTTGTCATTAGACAATACAAACATGTTTTCTTTAGAGGTAACTCTTAAAAGAGCAACATATAGCTGCTAAATTCGATTTTGTCGTTGAGTCTATCTCCTGACGATGCTTCGGTTACGGGGCGAAACAATTGTTGAGATTGTGGTGAATGTGTGCAGTACTTTTGTATTGTTGTATTATCGGTATCGGGTAGTGCATGAATTCTTACAAATTCTGCATGTATCAGGTATGAGAACGAATAGTACACTCAACATTTAGCATTACATATATTTTCTTTTATCGCGGATTATAGCGAAATAATATTCTCATTAGTTTTGTATTATGGACCTCCGCAAAGTAACGCCTAATTCTGTAAATGATTTAAGCATACATAGGGATATAGGGGCATAGGGACAGACAGAGAATGCGACTTTGTTTTATACTACCAATGTAGTGATTATTGCTTTTGAATTGTGGTTGAGTTAATATTTTGCATAGCGATAAGATTACCATGAAATCATGAGCTACGTAAATATTTTGTAATCATCTTTTATATTTCATTGGAATATACAAAGTTAAATGGATAATAAAACAAATACCTTAATAAATAATTAAATTATTGACTAGCAGAAACCATTTCATACCAACCTACTTGTTTCATTTAAGTTATTTGATTAATTCCATTTTTCCTTTCGCACGTTGTGGTGTTGAACCGCAAATCCTATCAAGTCTGGTGACCACAAAATCCCGTTGGAATGGATTTCGATAATTTAATGTTCCCTACATACATGAACTATAATGGCTTTACCACTTTCATTTGCCAAATTATTTAATGCCAACACTTTATTATATTATTTAAAATTATTACAATAATCATCATTATTCTGCCCTTACCCCACTCAAAGTGTGGTGGCATGAAATGTTGTCACATGATTTCGCTAGATATTTTAGAACCGGCTGCCAGCCTGACGTCAACTTACCGTAGTCGCCTTTTGCGACACCTCGGTAAGAAAGAGGGTGGTCTCTTCTACTCAGCCGGATACCACACAGCAGGTCGACTTACCTTAGTCTCCTTTTACGACACCTCGGTAAGAAATGAGTGTGGTACTATTCTAATCTGCCGGATACCACACGTCGGATCGACTTACTTTAGTCGCATTTTACGACACCTCGGTAAGAAATGAGGGTGGTCTATTCTACTGAGCCGGATACCACGCGTCGGATCGACTTACCTTAGTCGCTTTTAAGGATACCTCGGTAAAAAAGTAGGGTGGTCTATTCTATTCAGCCAGTTACCACACGGCTAAGTTCACCCAAGTATTAATTCACTACAGGTATATTTATTATTTTACACATTCTCCCATTCAATTATCGATTTTGATCATTGTAGTATTTTAAAAAAATCATCTTTTTCCTAGGCTATACCATTGTGGTAATGATTTAACTATTTATGGATTGTGGTATTTATGTAATTTTAATTTGTCACTAGGTCTATTATAAGGATGACGCCAAAACAAGAGCATCACAACCAAACATTTACGTGTCAAGCACAAAATACTGCAGATAGGGCGTACAGAGCTGCTAGTATACATATCGAGGTAAGTCCTTAACTTAAAAACTTTCGATAAGGCAAAACATTGTGTTTATAGAGATGTCGCCAACTTTTTTTTGAATTAGATATTTATGGAATTAGACTTTACTTAGCAAAGATCCATAATCCGCGATAAAGTAAAATAAAAAATATATACAAATATAAACTAAATTTTGTTTATTTGTAAATCTTTATTCTTCAAAACACCTTAACAAAATAACAGTATAAAATTTAAAAACAAAAAAAAACAACAAGCAACCAATACAAATAAAAAGGAACCCCGGCATTTGACAAATGTCATAAAGATACATTTGTATAAAATATACACAAATTAATAAACTTTGTGCAAAACAACTCAATTATTACAGCAACGTAAAAATGAACAGCGGTGTGACAAAGACAGGGATAGCCACTCAGACTAACAGGGTTGGCAATGCAAACCCATTGCTGATTTTCAGTGGCCTCCGTTCGTTAAATGTAGAGTGGACTATACGTTTTCACACCTGATACATGAGGGATACGTTAAAACACATGCACAATCCTCCACCACCGCTTCCACAATACACACATTCACTATAACAAACTCAACAACTATTTTGTCCCGCAACCTAAAAGCTCAAAGCTTTTGTCGTGAAGTCTATCTCCTGATGATGCTTCAGTCCTTGTGATCCACATCGTATCTTCTTCTTCTCTTCTTTCTCAACCGATGGACGCCCACTCTTGAACATAGGTCTCCTTAAGGGATCTCCACAAACCACGAAGTTGTGCCGCTTGGAACCAGCGGGTCTCCGCGACCTATTTGAGGTCGTCGGTCGACATTTTTGGGGGGGGCTACCAACGCTGTGCTGTCCTGTGCGAGGTCGCCATTCCTGCACCTTAGTATCCCATCGGTTCTACGTACTACGTGCCACATCGTATAGCCAGTGTCTTACTAAATTAAGCGTTGCCATTACAGCAGTTTAAAAACACTGTTAAAAGTAGGCTGATACAGAAAGCCTAATATACTGTTGAGGATTACATGGATGATAAGATTGCGTGGATAACTTTTCGGCCCCGTACAATATAGAAATGATTGACAGTAACTATTAACTATAATACAAAATATAAGAATTATATTTTGAAAAGAGCAACCGCCGAATTACTCGCTGGCTCTTCTCAGTAGGAATAGCTTTTCGAACCAACGATTCCAAAGCACTTGTTTACGAGTTCATTTGAATAAAGACTATTTGGAATTTAAAAATTACATAGTATAAATTCAAAAATTACAACTTACGTACCATAAATTTCCCTTATACTTATAAATTGGTTATCTTTTTATCGTTCAACTCAATCCAATTATAACTTTGCTTAGGTGTCCATCATCTTTCAAAGTTTGTATTTGACTAATAAATTTATTTGTACATTTAGGGACCGTTCGTAATTTTCAATTACTCTATACTTGCGGCTTTTCTTTTCCTAAATCCTATTAGTATTACTTTGTTTGCGTGGACTGTTGTCTCGTGATAGATCGATAATAGATGGCGCTTTTTAGTCTCGTCCTATTCACATAGAATTAACAAGATTTCTATGGCCTTTATGTTGTGATTTTTATGATTTTTGTTAAATATATCATCAATAGTTTCCGTAGCGCACGCGATGACAGATTTCTATGACTAATTTTTTGTACACCTTATAATATTTTTATAACGAATACCTAATTTTTATGTAATATAGCCTTTTGCTCAGTAAAGATGCAGCTTTCCAATGGTGAAAGAATATTTGAAATCGGTCCAGTAGGTTTTGTGTGAAAACATTACAAACATACATACAAATTTTTCCTCTTTATAATATTAGTATAGATATAACTAGATGGTTTTAAAACGTATGGCGCCGAGACTTGGACACTGACGGCTGGACTAGTCCACAAGTTTAAAGTCGCTCAGCGTGCCGTGGAGCGAGCTATGCTCGGAGTGTCTCTCAAGGATAAAATCAGAAATGAGATTATCTGCGAGAGAACCGGAGTAACCGACATAGCTAGCAGAATAACCAAGCTGAAGTGGCAGTGGGCCGGTTACGTCTGTCGCAGGACTGATGGCCGTTGGAGCAAAAGAGTCCTGGAGTGGAGACCGCGTCTTGGCAAACGCAGTGTAGGGCGCCCACCGTCTCGCTGGACCGACGATATCCGGAAGGTTGTTGGGGCCAGGTGAATGCGCATTGCGGAGAACCGGGATGTCTGGCGTAGACATGGGGAGGCCTATGTCCAGCAGTGGACTGCAATAGGCTGATGGATGGATGGATAGATGGTTTTAAATGCTAGTTTCTTAAGATACTAATTGACTTGAACTGACTATTGAGTATAAGTAATGTTGGATACATTTCTACGCACACCCTTTTTTGTATACACACTGAATTTCTAAGTTCCACACACCTTAGAAACGGCCTCGGTAGGAAAAATACGGGAGTAGAATAAATAAGGAGGTACAAAACAATATATTATGCTAGTCGTACGTGAATGCTCAATTAGAGAAATACTACTTCCTACTAGTAATATTATAAATGTGAAAGTTTTTGAGTATGAATGTATGTTTATTAATCTTTCACGGCAAAACCGCTGAACCAATAACGATGAAATTTTGGCATACTTATTGTTAGTTTATATAAAAATAATATGTATGGCCCTAGGTGTACCTAGGGCCATCTAGCGTTACGTATGTAAGTCATGTAGTGTTCATTATCTGTTTTCTATCGTCTCGTGCGTGCGCGCTCAGCGAACGGACGCGTATTATTTATGCGAACGTAGTTGCTGCGCGTATCGCGGGAGACGCAATATTAGTTCGTCAGTTTCGGTTACTGCCCTCGCACCTCTGCCACCGGCGCCAGTTGTACTCGCCGCGACCCGTGTCGCAGCTTGAGGAAGCGGTCGGCAGCGCATCGCGTGCACCTGCTTCGCCGAAGCTGTCCGGACACAGCGATCTATAACGCCTTTCGTTGGAAAAGGTGACTGTAGACGCGCCCTCAGAGACACCACCGTCCTTCCTTCCCACGCGTGTGTGGTTTCCGTCCCCGCTCGCGGGCGCTTAGCTGGGCCTCCCCTAGGGGTCTCACCCGGCTGGGTTGCACGCGCCGAGGGAGTGCGGAGCCATACTCGCCAAGAAGTAGGCGCAGAATAGCACTCTGCTCGCACGAGTAATCGTGTACTATGTCCGGCAGGGGGGAGCCCCCCCCTATGGACCAACGCATCAGGGGAGAGCGTCCCGCTTTCCCCCGCGC
This sequence comes from Morpho achilles, assembly GCA_947086495.1. NCBI lineage: Eukaryota > Metazoa > Arthropoda > Insecta > Lepidoptera > Nymphalidae > Morpho > Morpho achilles. The sequence continues at coordinate 5,520,547 of CAMTZB010000012.1, read as the reverse complement.
CGTCATACGACGCGACTTGCGGGATAACAATGTTGTTCCGTTCGCGTCGCCAGCGCCACCACCGGCACTTCCAGCAACCCGTCCCCGCTCACGGCCGATAGCCGCCGAGCAACAGTCGTCGGAGTCCGCAGCTTCACTAGTCACCGCCGATGTATCTGAGTATACATCGGGCGCCGATGCTCCGAAGCGACCGCGCGCCGATGACTCATCACCCGAGTCTCAAGAGGGTGAAGACAAACGTCTAAAGACGGACCAATCACCGACGCCCTCACCACCACCACCTGTGGAACTTGCGGGTCTAAGGACCTATACCAGGCAACCCAAACCACTGCTCCTCCCGTCAGAAGAAGTAACAGGAGGGCAGACTCATATTGCTAGTGCGACGCAGGAGTCTGACAGCTGGCCTCGTGATTCCACGAGCTACGCTGGTCTGGCCTCGCTGTCCCCAATGGTGACGTCCCGCCCCCTCTCTCCCCAGGCAGGCCCATCTGGCTACGCCGCAGCCGCCGCCGCACCGCCATCGCCTCGCGCGCTCGAACAGCGCCAGGCTGATCAGCAGCGCCAGCAGCATCAACCGCTATTGACAGGACCGAAAACGGCGAGGTCGGAATACCCACCGATCACCGTGGAGTGCTTCCCTAACTGGACGAAGCACTTCAGCGTCATCAGAGAGAAGCTCGGCCACGCACCCAACGCTCGCCCGATGGGCAAGGGGGTGCGCTTCCTCCCCAAGTCGGCGGAGGAGTTCCGAGTCCTCCAGCGTTATCTAATAGACGCCACCAAGCAGGACCCTAATATATCGTGGTTTTGCTACAGCCCGGCCTCGACACTGCCCACCAAGGTAGCTATTAGGGGGCTACCGCAAGAAACCCCGCCCGATGAGGTCGTCGCGGCGCTTCGAACTCTCGGATATCCGGCGAATCGAGTCAGGGCCATCCCGCCGGTCAAAGGACGGCACGGTTGTACTTTTTTCGTAGAACTTGAGCATCTGACCCACGAAGAGCTTGGTCACCTGTACCGTGAGACCGAGCTCCTGTCGATGCCGGGCCTTATTATCGAGGCCTGGAAGGGTGGACGTGGACCACCACAGTGTCACCGCTGCCAACAATTCGGCCACTCATCGGCGAACTGCCATCGGCCGCCTAAATGTGTCCGCTGCGCAAGCGGGCACATATCCCAGGACTGTAACAGGCCTCAAGAAGACGCACCGATGTGCGCTAATTGTGGAAAAGCGCACACAGCACGCGATCGCAAATGCGCCGTCTTCCGCAAGGAGGCACGGAGGCGGGGAATTGACATCGCGCCCCCACGTCCTAACGTGCAAGCGAGGAGGGAGGCTTGGGGAAGAGGGCAAGTTCCTCCCACAACCACCGTCTCCGCAGTCCCAGTACCTGCCACCTCCGCAGCACCTGCTACACGAGTCACCTCTGCCCCCACCGCACCGTGCGTCGCGCCTCTGACGCCAGTAGTATCTACTGCCGGGACGAAAACGCCTAGTACGGCGCCTCAAATGGAAACGCGCGGGCAGGCGACGGAGGTACCACCGTCTACCCTGCAGCCACCGGCAAACATCCCGACAGCTAGGGGGGAGCCGCTGGCAAAGAAAAGGAACCGACGCAGGCGCAGGCAACCCAGACCCGCTAACATCGAGCCCGCCGCTGCGTCCACACCGCAGCCTAGACCATCGACACAAGCATCGTCGATGGTACCTCCTACAACTGCCGCGGCGCCGAGAAGCCACGGCCTCACAGAAACCCCACTGGAGCCAATTCCGGCACCAGGAGCAACTACCGCTCCATTGCCCTATTCACATGACTTGGATACAAATAATATTATTCGAGCCATCATAGAAGCCCTGATGGCAGCGTTGACGACATACCTGCGCACCAAGGACTTCGTCAGCGCCATATCAGCAGCAATTAACCGTATTAGTCAAACGTATCAATGATGCTCAAAATTATGTATTGGAATCCAGGCGGCATAAGAGGTCGCGTCCGCGAACTTACGATGCTCGCCCAGTCGCAGGATGTCCACGTCATCCTCCTGGGCGAAACAAAACTCACGGACAGCGTGGAGCTACGTGTGCCTAACTACTTTGTGTACCGGCGGGATGAAATCTCTCCCCAGGGATACCCCTACAGGGGTACGGCTGCCCTGGTGAGGAGGGACGTTGTACATGAAGAGTTGGTACACACACCGTTCGTGAGCACTCGTACGCAGGGAGTGCGTATTAACGTGGGGCAGGACGAACTTCACCTATATGCCGCATATAAACCGCCTGGATTGACCTTCTGCAGCACCGATGTCGAGACAATCTTCAAGCACCATAGTCCCACACTGATCGCGGGGGACTTTAACGCGAAGCACCACGCTTGGGGCTCTCGTGTTATCTCCCCGGTCGGAAGACAGCTGCACGACGATAGCGTGCGGGTCGGTTACGGAGTAGTGGGTCCCGGAGCGCCGACCCACATCCCGTCAGATCACCGACTCCAGCCGGATGTACTCGACATAGTGCTGCATTATGGACTGGACTTTCCCTTCGACATAGAAGTTTTATACGATATGGACACACAACACCTACCTGTTCTTATCACTCTCGCCACTCAAGGGGGATATCTGGCGCCGCGCCCCCCTCGAACCCGCGTAAACTGGGAGCGATATACCGCCGCCCTTGCTGGGCTAGAGCGAATAGGTCCCCTGTCGACTCCAGCTGAAGTTGAGGAGGCAGCCGTAACCATCACCCAGAGGATACAACAAGCCCACACGTCAGCTACCACCGCAAGTGACAGGACTCAAGCTGCCACCAGACGTGACCTACCAAGCTCGCTCCGAAGCATGTTGCGGCGGAAACGTGTCCTGCGCCGCCTGTGGGCCCATACCCGCTGCCCTAGGGTGAAGAGTGATTTGAACAGGATAGCAGAGAAGACGGCGAGTGCGCTCGTGGCTCTCGATGAGGTGCGATGGGAGCACATCATCGATCGAGCATCTGAGCACGATACCACCCTCTACACTCTCTGCCGCAAATTAACTAGAAATGACTCCCCCGTTTACCCGTTGCTAGACCCAACGGGTAAAAGGACTTATCTGGCGAAGGATCGAGCCGAGATTCACGCCAACCACCTGGAGAGAACTTTTATACCGAACAAGACAAACACTAATAATCTCAATGTCGTTCGTCATCATGCGGCTATCCAGGCGAGACTGGAAGCATTCCTGTCGGCCCCAACACCGCCGCTCCGGGTTGAGAACTTCATCTCCCCGTTAGAGCTGCGGTTGGCTGTCTCCCGGCTAGTAAGACGGAAGGCACCAGGGCCAGATGGCATCACTAACGCCGCATTGATGCAGCTGCCTCAAGAGGGTCTCTCAGCGCTCACGGGGCTCTTCAATGGAGTACTCCGGACCGGCCATTTCCCCGAGGTGTGGAAGATTGGGAAGATTGTTGTGCTTCCCAAGCCAGGAAAAGACCGACGCCACCCTTCAAGCTACCGACCCATCACCCTACTCTCGCACATCGCCAAGCTGTTCGAGCGTCTGCTGTTGCGCAGACTCGCACCTCACCTGCCTCTTAGAGAGGAGCAGTTCGGGTTTCGCGATAGCCACTCCACGACGCTCCAGCTGGCGAGAGTTATTAACCACTTGGCCAGTGAGAGGAACAGAGGACACTACACCGTCGGGGTCTTTCTCGATATGGAGAAGGCCTTCGATAGAGTTTGGCACGTCGGGCTCCTGGCCAAGCTACTGGAGACAACCACTCCGCCCGCGCTTGTGCGAGTGCTGGCGTCTTTCTTAGAGAATCGGAGCTTCTTCGTGTCGGTCGAGGGAGCAAATTCCAGACCACGTCCCATCCGAGCCGGAGTACCCCAGGGCAGCTGTATATCGCCGCGCTTATACGCGGCGTATACGAACGACATCCCTACCCTCCGCGACCACCTGCGTGAGGGGGAGGAAGACGTACTGCTGTCCCTCTATGCTGATGACAGTGCGTATTTCGCGTCGTCCTATCATCAAATCGTCGCAACCAACCGTATGCAGCGTCTGCTGGATCTGTTGCCAGAGTGGCTGGACATGTGGAGGATGGCCGTCAACGTGGGAAAGACTGCCGCCTTGCTGACCAGTCGCTCCAAGCCGCTACGTCAACTCACTCTACGAGGCCAGAGCATAGAGTGGAAGACCTCAGTTCGGTTCCTGGGATGTGACATCGACCGCAGCCTGCGAATGGTACCCACGGTTAACCGTGCGGTGGGCCAGGCCGCGGCTGCCAGGTCGAAGCTTCACTCCCTGTTTACATCCCGCCTGTCAACGAAGACCAAGCTGAGAGTCTACGGTGCCTACGTTCGCTCGCGCTTGACGTATGCGGCACCCGCCTGGTACGCGCTGTGTTCGGCGTACCAGAGGCGAAGACTCCAGATTCAGCAGAATCGCTGCCTACGATTGATATTAGGAGCTCCGAGGTACGTGCGGAATGATGTTCTGCACCGGGACACCAGGACGCCGACCGTGGAGGAATTTGTCCGAATACTTGCGCGCCGAATGTTCGCGCGAGCAGATCGCAGCGCGTACGTACACCTCCACGGTATAGCCCCGCTGCACGCCCGTCCACCTGAGGGACGTCCACTACCTCGCGAGCTACTGCGGTCGCCTGCACCGCTAGACGCGGAATACAGCGACGAACAGGACGACGCGAACCAGGACTAGACCCCCCCACTAGACAGACAACACCCACGGATTAGACACCGCACGGATACGACGCCCACGACGAGAACGAAGAGAACACATCGCTTCCTTCGTTCAAAAAGAAGCAACAACGACCTATCCCCCTCAGGCTCAAGCCATTAGGCCAGAGCCTTGGCCGTCAGGCCTAAATAAACAACCAGGCGTAAGGCCTGCGAGGAATGGCCCGGGTAAGGAGGTACGCCTCGTAGCCCGTACCACACCCGTCTTCAGGCGAGTGAGAGGACCCCCTACTACTGTTTTCTATGAATAAAGCTTAGTTCGTTCCAAGGGAAATATGAGTCACAGTGTTTTATTATCCTTTTATTAATTTTAACACACAGGGATAACATATAGGCCTTAGTAATCCTGATAATTATACAGGAATAGGGTGAAATTGTAAAGCGCCATCTATTATTAACCTATCACGTGAAAACAGTCCACGCAAACGAAGTTGCGGGTTAAACCTAGTAGCCACATAAGTGATTCAGCTTTTTAAATATATATTTCCTACCCTTATCTCACTCTAAGTGGGGTCAGCACAACATGTTATAAACATGTTGTCACATGATTTGGCTTCGTATTTTACGCGACCGCCTGCCTGACGTCCAATTATCTTAGTCGGATTTTACTACACTTTGGTAAGAAAGAGAGTGGTCTATGCTAATCTATCTAATTTCGGGGACGCCTGTCGGTGCAGGACGGGTGATCAGCTCCTATTCCGGACTATTCCACCCGGTCTATGCTACTCAACCGGATACCACACGGTGGGTCAACTTACCTTAGTCGCCTTATCGACACCTCGGTAAGAAATAAGGGTAGTCTATTCTACTTAGCCGGATACCACACGGCTGTAATTTTTTAGCAGAAACTTCAACTAAATACCTCCACTGAATTCTACGCGGCTAGTTTTAAATATAAAATGAAACAAACATTGTTTAATGTTATAGACTCCGAAACGGCTGGACAGATTAAAATGAAATTTCTAGAAAATGTTTAGAATGATCTAGTGGATGATCCTGTAAAGTTTGGTGGTGATCGTAGCATTATTTTTACTGTTGACTTTAACTTTAACTGTTGAGTTCTGTTTCGAGTGGGCTATGAAACCAGACTGAGCCACAGCAACGATACCACACGGCTGTGACTCAGCTCTTTAAATGAGAATTTAAAAAAACCATCCCTACCATAATCAATTATTTAACCCCCCTTTTCCAATCACGTTTATCGCAATATACCTTCCATCGCACTTGATGTTGGGTTACCTTAGGAAGATTTATTGCCTTGTAAGGCTAATGGCGGGCTCTATAACAATTAATCGTTTTCAAACTGGTAATACTTTACAAAGCTCGCAAACAACCTCAAAATGTCTCCACAATGATTAATGGAACGTTTTGAAATTGAGCTGTATTTTTTATGATATTAAGGGCATAATACATATCGATATCAGTAAGTATAATAAGTAATAAAAAAGATTCATCATCATCCCCCTGCCCTTATCCCACTCTAAGTGGGATTAGCAGATCATGTTTCAAACATGTCACATGATTTGGCTACGTATTTTACGAACGGCCGCCTGTCTAACCTTAGTCGTATTTTAAGACACCTCGGTAAGAAAGGGAGAAATGTATTCTATTCAGCCGGATAACACACGGCGGATCAACATACCTTAGTCGCCTTTTACCTTGTCTTAGTTGCCTTTTATGACACCGTGGCAAGAAATGAGGGTCGTCTATTCTACTCAGCCGGATACTACAAGGTGGAGACACACCAAAGTAATGTACCATGTATATATGTACAAAAAAGTCGCGACAGCATGTCTCTATCTCCTATGGTTAACTTAAATTAGATTTCCACGCGGGCGAAGCCGCAAGCTCATCGAGTTTTAAATAATTTTGTTCTAAAAATACATTCTACAATTAAGTATGACACTTACACTTGCACATTTTATATATGTCGTAAACTTTTGTATCATTCATTGCGTCACCAAATTCGATACTCCAGTGTCCCTTTTGAAACATCACAAAGCGTATGGACTTCATAAAAGTAAAATACGATACGGTCATTGGATGCCACGTAGTATTATAAAAATTATTGTCCTTCAAAGTCGTTTAAAGGATATTATTGCGCTCACCATTGAAATAGAAGCGCTGGATGTGGCAGTTTATAGGTATATATGACTAAAGTTAAAAATAAAATAAAATTTTATTTTATTAATAAAAGGTTTTAATTAACTTAATTGATATGGATATGTTGGGCGTAATATAATAAATAATACAAAATCTCGAATATATTTTTTTGTTTTATTTTTACATTTAACATTTTTCTACCGCTGAGTACTTTAATAAATACATTCAAACAGCCGTGAAAAGCACTTCCTTGACTTTGTTTTCTATTGCAGTCCCGATCTAGCTTATTTTTTTAAATAGTCTTTATTTTTTTATCTTCTGAGGTTAGTATAGAATGATGATGATAATATAAAGGATGATGATAGAAAGTCTCAATCTGTATTTATGTTAATGAATTATATTACATAATGAACGAAATATGTTTGTATTTTTTTGTTACTTGTACACGCGTCAACTTCAGTGTTAATTCGTAAATCGTTAGTAGTACCGGCCTGTTACTATCCCACTGCTGGGCATAGGCCTCCTCTCTCCATTTTTGGAGAGAAGGGTTGGAGCTAAGACCTACCACGCTGCTCCAATGCGGATTGGTAGGTTACACATATCCCTAGGATTCTCTAGAGATATGCAGGTTTCCTCACGATGTTTTCCTTCACCGAAAAGCGTGTGATAAATTGCATTTATCAATTATACACATAAGTTTTAATAGAAAAACTCATTGGTGTCTGTCCGGGTTTGAACCCATGATCGTCTCTAGAGATTCACACGGTCGCACCGCTAGGCCATCACAGCTATAGCGTAAATCGTTAAGTAATTGTCAATTATGCACTTTCTGTCCTCATCTCAAGGGAGTATCAGATAATTTTTATTGTAACTCAATATACCTATAATAATATTTGCAAGTCAGCTAAATGACTAAACGTGTTGTTACTATTACAATTTATTACACCTTTGTTACCATGTTTTTTGCAAATAAAGTAATTTGAATTTGAATTTGAATATAGAAACTTCAATTGTGCAATTGTTTTCAATATTCGTCCAGTAGATTATATGTGAAACGGTAACAGACAGACTGACTGTTATAATATAAACTACGATTTTTATACAATGTTAGTTTTGCTCTCAGTTACCATACTGATTTTTTGATCTTAGGCCACATCATCCTCCTGCCCTTATCCCACTCTAAATGGGGTCGGCACAACATGTTACAAACATGTTGTCGTATGATTTGGCTACGTATTTTACGACCAGCCTGACGTCAACTTCTCTTAGTTGTATTTTACGACTTTTCGGTAAGAAAGAGGGTGGTCTATGTGTGGGTCAACTTACCTTAGTCGCCTTTTACGACACCTCGATAAGAAATGAGGTTGGTCTATTCTACTCAGCCGGGTACTACACGGTGGGTCAACTTAACTTAGTCGCCTTTTACGAAACCTTGATAAGAAATGAGGTTGGTCTATTCTATTCAGCCGGATACCACACGGCGTTTTTTTGTTCTCAGGCCACATCCAGTATTTACGGATGCACGTTTTGTTATGGCGAAAAAAGGCGGTTTGTTTATCATGAATTTTCGTGGCCGTAAAATAAGAACCCCTTTTATGGGGTACCCAATTACTTTTTATGATCAGATGGACGGCGATATCGTTTTGATATTGGGACGACTCTTGCCATTCGTATGTACGCAATGAGACCGTTTTGTGTGTTTATGTTGGCAATACGTCTAGGCGTCTGTATGTATTATGCTTTTATCATTGACAGTAGGATATAGTGTTGCCAGACTATTTATATCATGATTAATTTTTTTCTTTAAAAAAATAAATTATAATTTTAAAGAAATTATAATTGTACCATTGACTAACTAATTGACTAGATTTTTGTTTCATGGATATTAGACTAGAAATTACCGCCGTGTGGTATGGCCCTCTTTCATACCAAGGTGTCGTAAAATACGATGTCAGGCAGGCGGCCGGTCGTAAAATACCAGCCAAATCATGTGACAACATGTTTATAACATATCGTGCCGATCCCACTTAAAGTGGGATAAGGGCAGGAAGATGATGATGATGATGATCAAAATCATTTTATAATTAAATCAAAATAATCATTTTAAAAAAATCATTTCATAATTTTCATAATTGACTAAATTTTTGTTTCATGGATTTTGGCTGTATTAATGACGTAAAGGTATCTTTGAACTAGATAATTTGTCTGGAGTTATTCTGAGGTTCTCGCTGTTTACTGTTTTAAAGTTGTATTTTCTGGTGACAGAGTATTTAGAGATGTAAATAGTGATGTACAGATGTATTTTATGGTGTAAAGGATAAAAAGATTAAGCATGAAATCTTTAAATTAACTAACGTATATAAATAATATAAGGATTTATACCGTATCCTTCTAAATACCTTATTTTCAAGACTTAATTGATATTTACAATTATTTACTAATTAGTATTAAAAGTATCGTTATTTTTTTTTTTAATTTCGGCATGTTTTGTTAATAAATCAACATGGAAGCGGCTTTGTATACTATATTTCTCTTTCTAAGTTTATAGTGAAGCGTTTTTAAAAGCTTTTATTTAACTTCCGATGTATGTATGTAAAGGTTAAATCTTGCAAGTTAAATTTATGACACTTCCTGGTGTCTTATTGTGCTGAAATTTGACATACTGGTCCAGTTCTGATGACAATGCATGTTTATGATAAGCATGACCTGGTGCTAGCAGGATGGGCTCCAGACGAGGGATCTCCTCAACGATTAACAGCACGGACATTAAATTTTGTTACAAGCTTTTTTTTAACTTTTGTAAACTAAGTTTCAATTAAGCGTTTAAAATTCTAACCAAAGTTATGCTTGCTGAATTTTTAACCTACCAATTCGCAGACGAGGTTCCTAGCATATTTATCGCCGGTTTAAACTGAAAAACGGAGTACTGACTCCAATAGATTAGTCCGCAATGTGAGCTATTAAAAATACACCCCCCAAAATATATTTCCGCCCAGTTTATAGCTTTCCCAGTCGTTGTTCGTTTTATTTATGGCATTTTTTATTTTCTCTCATAGCGTAATGAATTTTGTTCATTGTGCTTCTGTGCTACCGTATTTTTTTTTATCGAGTGTAAATGAATTTTTAGATGCGAAATACTGTGCGAATATTTTAAGCAAATGAAAACTTTGCGAGCGTTGGACGTTTGATAGGTTATTTTATTTGACAGACGCTAAAGTAATTTGCTTTTTTTACTGTTGCCGATTTATAGAAAAAAATCGAACTTGTCCGGTGTTGCGTGAAAAAGCGTATATTGCAATTTGGATAGTGTTTTTTTAAGCGAGTGCTTTTAATTGAGTTATTAGGCAACAAAGTGCGTAACAGGTTTTCTGTTATGTTTTAATCTGAAAATACTTGATAGAAGGATCGTTAGTTAAAATGCTGGCACCTATATAAGTATTTAAAAGTTAAAAAGTTATGTACAGACAGGCGGCCGGTTGTAAAATATGTACCCAAATCCATTCACAACATGTTGTGCCGACCCCACTTAGGAGTGGGGTAAGGGTAGGAAAATGATGTGACCAATTGATGTTTATTAGTTGATGGAATATATCGTGAGGACATTTGGAAATCTTTATATGTATAAAATGCTAAATGTACAGTGGACTATCCGAATTTATACCTGATAGATGCAAGATTTGTTAAAACACATGCACAACCCCCACCACCGCAATACATAAGCACTACGCAAGTTCACTATCACAAACTCAACAATCGTTTCGTCTGCAACGGAAACATCATCAGATTATTTAATACATGAATTTTGAATAACTTTCACTGTTTAGCGTACGAAAGGAAAGTTTTAAATTTTGCCGATTTTTTAATGCTGCTCCTCTCCTATTCATCTAAACGTGATAGCCTATAATAGCCTTGGTCGATTATTGGACTATCTAACACGCAAATATTTTTTCAAATCGGTCCAGTAGTTCCTCAGATTAGCCCGTTCCAACAATCAAACAAACAAACTCTTCAGCTGTATATCTTAGTATATAGATTTATTTAATCTTGGTTTATAGCAAAATTATTAAATTGCTAGCAATCGCCAGCGGCTCCGTCGGCGTGGAAAGATTAAAACCGAAATATAGTCTTTGTTAACATAATTAAACGTTAAAATGGTTAAAGTGGGTTAAATTTAAAAGCTAGACATATGCTGTCGCGGACTGTTATTTAGGAATATTTAGAGGGGAAAATTTTTTTAATACATGATTTTTGAATAACTATCACCGTTTATTCAACGCACGCAAGGAAAGCTTTAAATTTTGCCGTTTTCGTACTATTTTTTAATTGTTGTTCTTCTCCTATTCATCTTAGCGTGATGTTATATAGCCTATAGCCTCCCTCGATAAATGGACTATCTTGAAATATACTGAATATACGAATACTAATATATGAATATTTTTCTACACTGAAAGAATTTTTCAAATCGGTCCAGTAGTAACTGAGATTAGCGCGTTAAAACAAAGAAACTCTTCAGCTTTATATATTAGTATCATCATCTTCTTGCCCTTATCCCACTCTAAGTGGGGTCGGCACAACATGTAATGAACATGCTGTTACATGATTTGGCTCCGTTTTTACACCCGGCCGCCTGCCTGACGTCAACTTACCTCTGTCGTATTTTACGACACCTCGGTAAGAAAGAGAGTGATCTATTCTACTAAACAGGATATCACACGGCGGGTCGATTTACCTTAGTCGCCTTTTACGACACCTCGGTAAGAAAGAGGGTGGTCTATTCTACAAAACAGGATACCACACGGCGGGTCAACTTACCTTAGTCGCCTTTTACGAAAACTCGGTAGAAAATGAGGTTGGTCTTTTCTACACAGCTGGATACAATGCGGTTGATCAACTTACCTTAGTCGCCTTTAACGACACCTGGGTAAGGAATGAGGGTGGTACTATTCTGTTCAGCCTGATACCACAGCTTTATATATTATATTTAGGAGCTTTATATATTAGTATAGATTCCTTTTGACCTTACTCGCTCATTACATGGTGAGAGGGTGGTGTCAGCTACTTAAACTGGGTCAAAACAACTTTGTTGTTACAACAACATACAGTGTTTATGTTGTTATTTCTATATTTTAACCTATCGATTACACTCCGTATTCAAGCGTCAGGCACAACGTAATGCAAACATGCCTCTATTGTCTAATTACCTAAGCCCTGTTTAAACTGATTGAGGTCTGTTTATCTAACCTAGTCTAGATTTCAAAGCTAAGGTTAATTAACAATCAGAGGCTTGATTGCAATGCGGCTAGGATTCTACGATGCAAGATGATATATGAAAATTTGCGAATCAAGAATATACAGGGTTGTACAAAGTATGCGATCATCATCCTCCTGCCCTTATCCCACTCTAAGTAGGGTCGGCACAGCATGTTATAAACATGCTGTCACATGATTTGGCTGCGTTTTTACGACCGGCCGCCTGCCTGACGTCAACTTACCTCAGTCGTATTTTACGACACCTCGGTAAGAAAGAGGTTGGTCTATTCTACTAAACCGGATACCACACGGTGGGTCGACTTACCTTAGTCGCCTTTTACGACACCTCGGTAAGAAATGAGGTTGGTCTATTCTACTCAGCCGGATACCACACGGCGGGTCAACTTACCTTAGTCGCCTTTTACGACACCACGGTAAGAAAAGAGGGTGGTACTATTCTATCAAGCCGGATACCACACGGCGTACCCTCATTTCTTACCGAGGTGTCGTAAAATACGACAGAGGTAAGTTGACGTCAGGCAGGCGGCCGGTCGTAAAAACGCAGCCAAATCATGTGACAGCATGTTTATAACATGTTGTGCCGACCCCACTTAGAGTGGGATAAGGGCAGGAAGAAGAAGAAGAGGTAAAAAATGAGGGTGGTACTATTCTATTCAACCGGATACCACACGGCGTGTACTAAGTATACGATATCAAATGAATTAAATGATCATTTGTACATAATAGACATTGGTATTTACGAGTATGATCCATTCTCCTGCCCTTATCCCACTCTAAGTGGGGTTGGTTCAATATATTATAAACATGTTGTAACATGATTTGGCTACATGTTTTACAAACAGCCGCCTGCCTAACGTCAACTTACCATAGTCGCCTTCAACGTCACCTCGGTAAGAAAGTGGGTGGTATATTCTACTCAGCCAGATACCACAACGATTTTCTTAAACGTTAATTTATTACATTTTTTACAAGTTATTAACGACAACGACGACATCTACGTCAAAAGGCGTCACTACTCTTCTATCCGCACCTGCCCTCTCCGCGCCTCTACACCTTTTTACAGCTATCCTCACGTCTCTATGCCACAATTTCCGTTGTCCTTCTTTTCCTTTCTTTACAGTCATCCAATATTGACAAACTTTTGCTGCATCTTCAAATTCAAATTCAAAATATTCTTTTACCAATTAACCTTGTATACTTGCTTTTGAATCGTCGTCTCTACTGCTGGTTCGGAAAACTGTTCCTACCGAAAGGAGCCAACAAGAAACTCTGCGTTTGATCTTGTAAAAATACAATTTTTATTACTAGTTACATTTAGTCATTGCTGTCTTGTACAGGTTCAAAGAGAGCTATATCCACACATTCTTATCTTCTAAATAATCTTCAAGAGTATACTAGGTTTTCTGAATCAGCCTCTTTTTAACAGTGTTTTTAAAGTGCTGTAATGGCAAAGCAAAAATTGATTGCGGAATTGTATTATAGAATCTTATACTCAGGCCCACAAACGACTTACGCACTTTTACAAGGCGCAAAGCAGGAGCCGCAAGCCTATGTCGGTTCCTACTTTGTAGTTGCTAAAAATAACCTTTAAATAAATAACCTATTTAAATCTCCAACAATTCAATTTTTTCGATCCATTGCTCTATTCTTATTTAAAACAAGTTCAAAATTCAAATTCAAATTCAAATTCAAAATATTCTTTATTCAAATAAACTTGTAAACAAGTGCTTTTGAATCGTCAACTTTACTGCTGGTTCGGAAAGCTGTTCCTACCGAGAAGAGCCAGCAAGAAACTCGGCGGTTGCTCTTTTAAAAATATAATTCTTAATACTATTTACATTATGTCGTTACTGTCTTGTACAGGTTCAAAGAGAGCTATATCCACACATTCTTATCTTCTAAAAAATCATCAAGAGTATAGTAGGGTTTCTGTATCAGCCTCTTTTTAACAGTGTTTTTAAACTGCTGTAATGGCAGTGCTGAAATTGATTGCGGAATTTTATTATAAAATCTTATACCAAAACCCACAAACGAGTTACGCACTTTTGCAAGGCGCAAAGCAGGAACCGCAAGCTTATGTCGGTTCCTGCTTTGTCTATTGTACACATCACCTATCGTTTTATAATTCTTTATATTTTTATGTACATAAATTAAATCAAGGACAGACAAACTCTTTTTTTCATTTATAATAATGTTTTATTTACGAACAAAGTATTTTAAAAGGTAAAGCTCTTTTTCCTCAAGGAGTCAGTTGAATGATTAAGATTAAAATTATCTTTTTTTCACAGGTAAAGTACGCGCCAAAAGTGAAAATACGGATGAAATCTGGAAGAAGAGTTCCCGAGGGAAAAGACGTCGTTATAAGTGAGTATATTTATTTGCTTTAAATCTAATTAAATTTGCGTTGTAAGAAAATTGTCCTAGTCTTGCATCTTTAATATTTAAATGAGTTCGTCTTGTATGTATATATTTATTTTCGAAATCTTGGAAACGGCTCCAACGAATTTTCTGAAATTCTGAGAAAAATCGATCAAGCTAGGATTCTTTGATAATTCTGTGATTGGATAAAAAAATACGTTGTATCTCTGTTTTTGGGCATTAATACTAAAATTCACATTGAATAGTGCGCTGCCTAAACCAACACAGATACACTAAAGTAATATACAAGAGATTTGTAGATCAAAAATACAACAATAAAGTGCAGGACAGCATGTCTCTATCTCTTATCTTTATATACTGGTTTCCACACAAGCAAAGCCGCAAGCACAGTTAGTAGTATTATAAAACAAAAACCCCAAAGCTGTATATCTGCATGTGAACGATTTTCTCAAAATCTACTGAATGGATTATTGTAAGGTTTTCGCGAAAACATAGTGCTGTTCTTGAGGAAGGTTCAGATTAATATTGCAGATTATTAGTAATCCCGATCGGAATTGACGCGGGAAAAACTTTGTGATACACCGATTTTTGAGCGAAACAGCGTTAAATATGAATGTGGATGGATTAAGGACTAAATGATGCTTAAAAGAGATGGTTGAGATATGAAAGGAGTAGCGCCAGAGTTGACGAATGATAGGAGAAAATGGAAGAGAAAGACATATTGTGCCCACACTTAGAGTGGAATAAGGAATAAGGGCAGGAGAATACTGACTTTTGTTTATTTTATTCTTTTTGTTCGCAGGCTGCACGGCAGATGCAAATCCGAGTAATCTGACTTTTAGATGGGTAATGAACGAGTCGGTTATTGGAAACAGTTCGGAATTGGTAAATATATTTTTACAATTTTAGTATAAATAATCCTATATACATAAAAAGTAAGTAAGTAACGGCCTGTTACTATCCCACTGTTGGGCATAGGCCTCCTCTCTCCATTTTTGGAGAGAAGGGTTGGAGCTAAGACCTACCACGCTGCTCCAATGCGGATTGGTAGGTTACACATATCCCTAGGATTCTATAGAGATATGCAGGTTTCCTCACGATGTTTTCCTTCACCGAAAAGCGTGTGATAAATTGCAATTATCAATGAGACACATAAGTTTTAATAGAAAAACTCATTGGTTTCTGCCCGGATTTGAACCCATGATCGTCTCTAGAGATTCACACGCTCGCACCGCTAGGCCATCACAGCTTATCCTATATACATAATTAAATCAAATTTTCAACAAAATCGTAATGATGATAATCAGTACGATTTTACGACTCTTTGGCTGCGTATTTTGACCGGCCAACTTCACAACAACTCGGTAAGAAAGAGGGTGGTCTATTCTACTCAATCAATTACCTTAGTAATAATTTACGACACCTCGATAAGAAAGAGAGTGGTCTATTTCACTTAACCGGATACCACACGGTGGGTAAACTTACTTAAGTCGCCTTTTACGACACCTCGGTAAGAAAGATTGTGGTCAATTCTACTCAACCGGATTCCACACGGCGGATATCGTAGAATTTTATATAATAAAAAATAGAAAATGGAAGAGGACCATTTAAGTAAAATCGCAGACAACTGGCAGTCATAAACAAAGGCTTTCGTCTAATTGAATGAAACAGTTCTCAAATGTACGCTCCCCAACAAAGCCTTCTTACTAACTTGTCAAGTTGTCGCTATTAAGAGATTTAAACTCGAAAATTTGCCGCAAGAGTTCCATTTTGCAATTATATTTTTAATTCTTCCGCTTAAAATTTTCAGAACATTTATTATGTTAAAGTCTTAGTGTTTTAAAACTTTAAAATTTCTGTGGTATCCGGCTGAGTAGAATAGACCATCCTCATTTTGTACAGAGTTGTCTTAAAAGGCGACAAAGGTAAGTAAACCCACCAACTGGTATCTGGCTTAGTAAAATAGACCAGATCTCTTTCTTACCGAGGTGTCCCAAAATACGGCTAAGTTAAGTTGACATCAGGCAGGTCACCGGTCGTAAAATACGCAGCTAAATCATATGACATCATGTTTACAAAATTTGTGCCGACCCCACTTATAGTGGGATAAGGGCAGGAATATGATGATTGTGTTATTAAAATTTTAAAATAATTTGAATGCACTTTTTATATTCGTGAATGCAATATTTCGGAAATTCTAAATTTAAAATATTCTTTATCTACTCTGATCATGGGCGTAGTATATACTGGATGGCGCCAAAAGACGTTGCCGATCTTGCGTCTGTGTGTAAGCGATTTATCGTTTGTCTCTGTACATAAGAACTATACATAAGAGTGAAAGAGATTGTGATGAAGTTTGGCAACGTCGCTAAAAATGTGTCCAGTTGGTGACACCAAATGAGGCCATAACATTGAGTTTGTTGAAGATTATTTCTTAAAATCTAAAGCAAATACGAATGTTACTGATATATTTTTTCAAAAAAGGTGGAATATGTCGTGTGCTGCCTTAACGTGTCCATCAAGAACAACGAAAGGAGGAGTTAAAAACACGGAATTACCATTTCATAAGTAAATCTTTGACTCTCATTTGCGTGCTAAATTAAAGGGTTTTATTCAGTTAAAGCGTTTCAGATTATAATGTATCAGTACAGTTTGATATTCTCTAGCCGGCACGAATGTGGGATACTGATAAAACATAGAAATTAATCATTAAATATTCGATTGAATTGTGTTACCTACGTAGTGATGTACACACTAACGAATTATTATGTATCGATAAATATCAGTCAAAGTTATATTTACTAGCCAAGTAAATGCAAATTCTCTAATTTTAGATTATTTTCTAAGGTTTCCTAAATGCCCACATATAAGAGAACAGTGGATAAAAGCTGTCACCGGTCTCACGGATATGTAAATGTTGGGAATAATGTGGATCATGATATTGTTCAATTGGCACCGAAGCACTAACATTTATGTTAACATTTCATCTATACATAAAGCACCAAGTATGGGCTGCACCTTCGACTTTATTTTTAGCGCTTCAAAGGATTCTTTGGTAAATCTAGGCTCACAGTCAATTGACTGATACCATTTTTGAGAACCACCCATCACAGTAAGATATGCAGTAAAGATGTGCATCGGATAATTCATGACATTATACTGCAGACTGTACACTCAGGAAATTATGTCAATCCATTCAAATGTTTAAATCTATTCTGAACAGTAAACCAACTAGGTTGGTTACAACTGTATATTAACTTTACATTACCTGAGCTAGGCTTCGATAATTATCGACGCCTAGTTTAGCTTATCGATAAGCTAAGTACTTCCCTAATCACGCACACTAATGCACTTCTAAAAGTTCACACAAGCATAAAACGGACACACAAAAATAGCTAAGGCGGCATCCAGTGTATTCTTTATCCAAGACTCTGATACTATAATACAAAGATTATAAAACTGAAACCAAAGTTCTTATGACAAACATTACGTACAGGCCAAAAATTAAAAATTAAAAAGTTTTATTACGATAAAGGTCTTATATGGACGCCTGTATCAAAATATACCTTTTTAATCATAACAATATACCTATACAACCTCCAGCTGCATCAAGGAGGTTGAACCTCTACCTTAAAAAAAAAGGTTTCAATGAACGAGTCCGAGGCGACGTAACACGCATGCGCAATCGATGTTTGCGTCCTGGCGCTAACATTTGACATTTAAAAAATCTTTTCAATATTTAAATAAAGTTTGGTTTTTATTAATATTGTTGTACGTATTATAGTATGAGGGTAGATAAAGTAGTCTATGACAGTGTACATAACTTGGTCTTATAACACTCGTGTGATACTATAAAAAAACCCGCGTGCGGCTCGTTTTTTTAAAACACACTCGTGTTATAAGAACCCTTATTATGCAACAGTATCATAATCAAATAAGTAAACTTGTTAACAAGTGCTTTTGAATTGTCAACTCTACTGCTCTCTCTAGAGAGTAAAATAGCAGCCTATTACTCACTCTAGAGATTATAGTATACTACTCCCTCACTTTACACTCTAAAGAACATAATTTAAGCTCACATCCATCGTCTAGTATTATTTCTAGTCTAGTATTATTACTAGAGTTATTGCCATTTATTCCGGCAGGCGTGAATAACTTGATAAGTCCAAAAGTTTATTTGAATAAAGAATATTTTGCATTTGAATTTAATACTAAAAAACTATAGTAAGTAAGTAAGTAACGGCCAGTTACTATCCCACTGCTGTGAGTAGGCCTCTTCTCTCCATTTTTGGAGAGGATTGGAGCTAAGACCTACTACGCTGCTCCAATGCGGATTGGTAGGTTACAAATACCTCCAGAACTCTCTAGAGATATGCAGGTTTTCTCGCGATGTTTTCCTTCACCGAAAAGCGTGTGATAAATTGCAATTATGAATTAGACATAAGTTTTAAGAGAAAAACTCATTGGTGTCTGCCCGGGTTTGAACCCATGATTATCTCTAGAGATTCACACGGTCGCACCGCTGGGCCATCACAGCTTTTTTACTAAAAAACTATGACGTTAAGTAACTCAGCTAATTTGTTTCAGAAAATAACGAATATTTCAAGATCTTATAATGGAGCGGTTTTAAAATGCATGGTGTTCAACGACGTGGGGAAAAGCGAGGAAACTGAGGCCCTCGAGATCACTTGTGAGCTTAAATTCATATTTTTTCTGGAATTTTATAAAAATAAGTTGGTTTACCCAACTTTTATTAGATTAAATGTTATAGTATATCTTGTGAAAGCTAATATGTTATTACGTAATCCTCCTTTTATTTCTGAAAATATAGTTTTTTTTTAATTGCAGCGATGTAAACTTGATTAAAGAAAATTCAAATTCATAGTTTGTGCAAATGCAATTTTAATTAAATTATTTAACTTGGCTTTTACAAGCACTTTTTCGGAAAGATGCTTTTACGAGAAGAATCAGCAAGAAACTTGGCGAATATTCTATGCATTTTTTTTGTAAATGATTGTAATTATTCAACAAATAAAAAATAACAATCTAATCTAGTGCGTCGTTGGTTGGAACTGTCATTCAAGCTTTCTTATCATTCACATCAGATACTCAGATCATTGTACTTTTCATCATTTTGTTGAATATTTGTGAGTTATTTAAGAAGCCCCTATCGCCGTGTGGTATCCGGCTGAATAGAATAGACCACCCTCATTTCTTACCGAGGTGTCATAAAAGGCGACTAAGGTAAGTTGACCTACCGTGTGGTATCCGGTTAAGTACAATAGGCCACCCTCTTTCTCACCGAGGTGTCATAAAATACTTACGTAAGTCTTAGGAGTAAGACTTAGGTAAGTTTAAGTCAGGCAGGCGGACGGTCGTAAAATACTTAGCCAAATCATGTGACAATATGTTGTGCAGACCCCGCTTAGAGTGAGATACGGGCCGGAAGATGATGTTTGTGAGCTATTTAAGATACCCATAATCAGCAACCAGCTTTTAAAGTAATAATCGCATCAAAAATGATTATTTAATTTACTTAAATTATATTGTATAGACCCACCGTCGTTTCGCAACCTACCCAAAGATGTGGAAGCTGAAATCGGCAAACAAGTGACGCTAAGCTGTGACGTAGACGGTTTTCCGGCACCAGAAATAAGATGGCTACATTATGAAGAGGACACCAATATTGTAAGTATCAAATTTAATAATAGGTTTAGAATTAGAGTTGAAATAACGTTATAGATTTTAACATCGTCATTGAATTAACGCTTTCTTTGTTATACTTTTAAGTACTCGTTTACTTTATTCGATTATTGTTATCAATAACTTATTTTATTTTTGAATATTTTCAATTTCTGGATTTAAAATTGTGCTTTTTATCTTAATATTTAAAATACCAAAACATACCGCTTTTTTCAAGAGCCATTTTCAACTCATTACAATTGAGGCTAAAAGTTCCTGTTGATAATTATTTTTTATACTTTTAATATTGAAGTAGAAATAACAACAGAGAAAGTGACGTATGTACTAGGCTGTTAATATTTATACACACTTCACATGGGAATTTGAGAAAGATCAAGCAACATTGAAACAAAATTGTATACGACAAGATGTTTCTACGATTTCCCAACAAATGGTTATAAACCAGAAATTAAAATATAGTGCTCAATTTTATACGTTTGTAATTTATGTCTCCCTAGTTAACGCTTAATTATTTTTTCATTACAGACCTCTTAAAAGTAGTTTTATTAAGAGTTAAATATTTTACGAGGTATATGTATCAAGTTTCGGCACTGTAAGTGGAAAAAAATGACGGTAGCATGCCTCGGCGATCTTGATAAAATCGTTAAGTGAATGTTAGCGATCTTTATTGTTAGCAAGTCATGTTCTGTTTTAGGCAACCGATTATTTTATATACTTCGTTCTGTACAAAGTTTTCCCAAAACTCTTTATGACCTTTTGATTTTTTTGAAGTGAAAACTTCTTTAGCGGCGTCGTGTTTTTTGTGATGGGTCTTATTCTTTATCAACTGCTGGATGTCCAATGCTGGACAAAAAGTGATTACCGGATTACCGGAGAGTGATTACCTACTTAACCGGATACCACTGTGTGGTATCCGGTGGTTTAATATATTTATCTTTAATATTTAAATGACTTAATCTTGTATGTATGTATATATGTATATATTTTTTTCGGAATCTCGGAAACGATTCCAACGAATTCCCTGAAATTTTGAGGGGTTTTTGGGGGAGAAAAATCGATCTAAATAACTTTTATTTTTCGTAACGTTTTATCCCTGTTTTCTTTTAATTTTTTTTTTGAAATTTACATTGAATACAATCACAATTTTTCGCTGTCAAACGTGGATTAAAACAGGCATTAAATTATGATATTTTAATCTATTTTGAAAAGAAAATTCTTAAGACACTCTAGGCAGAAATCGTTTTATTTTAAATAATCCTCTTCTTTTAGTATATCCTAATATACATCGCTATTTAAAGCATAAGAATTCTATTCAACGTTGCCTTTGAATATTTATAAAATCTCTTTCACCCTTTGTTCGTCAAGATGAACTTTTAATTTATTCATGAACTTTCAAGCCCAATTGTTAACTACATCTTAATGAAGATACAATGGAATTGTAGTCAATTGGTATTATTCTTTATGCCAATACAATCTACTGTGTGACAAACTTTTAAGGGGGTTTGTTGAACGTTCTGTGCCGCTAAATTCCTGCATAAATACAACATTCTTATTGCATTGCCATATAGTAAAGTTGTTAACCTGAATAATTTATGGAATTAGGCGTTACTTTGCGGAGATCCATAATACAAAAGTAATAATAAAATTGCTTTGCTATACTTTTGTTGTTAACCTACATTACGTTTTGCATAGAGGCCTTACAAGAATATTAGTTAGTCCCATCGGCGTCTAAATTGATTGATATATAAATAACATAAATTACATTATAGCCGTGTGGTATCCGGCTAAGTAGAATAGTACCACCGTCATTTCTTACCGAGGTGTCGTAAAAGGCGACTAAGGTAAGTCGAACTGCCGTGTGGTATCCGGCTGAGTAGAATAGACCACCCTCATTTCTTAGCGAGGTGTCGTAAAAGGCGACTAATGTAAGTTGACCCACCGTGTGGTATCCGGTTTAGTAGAGTAGACCACCCTCTTTCTTACCGAGGTTTCGTAAAATACGACAGAGGTAAGTTGACGTCTGGCAGGCAGTCGGTAGTAAAAACGCAGCCAAATCATGTGACACCATGTTTATAACATGTTGTGCCGACCCCACTTAGAGTGGGATACGGGCAGGAAGATGATGACTTCCGTAAAAATATATTAAGTAGTACCTTTAATACATCAGATGGGTAAGGGATAACACTATTGAAGACTCCTACATTGTAATAGTTTCTAAATTAGTGATTGTATGCCTACAAAGGTAATAATAAAATTATTTTGCTATAATCCGCTATGAACATATTATATTCATCGCGGATTATAGCAAAATAATTTTATTATTACTTTTGTATTATGGTTATCCGCAAAGTAACGCTTATTTCTATAAATTAGATTGTATGCGTATTTTAGATAAGTTTTTTTCAGTATCTAAACTAATGTAAACGTAAAAATTAAGAAAAAATGTGTTTAGGGAGAATTTACCTACATAAATGAAGTACTGTTTCCTCCAAGTTTGGTTTAAAAAGATTTATTTAACTATCTAATAAAGTTTCTCGAATTAATTTTATCTTACTCTCAATATTTTTTTATTACCACTATTTGAAGTTTACCTTTTGATATTAAATGTACGTTAAAGTTGTTCCTACAAGCAATAAACTTGAAGCTTATCGAGATTATTTCTTACGACTTACTTATCGATACTTTGTTTATCGATAAATCCTTATTTCTTTTTATATTTAATTCTGTAGACATACATTAATGTTTATTTTATTTCGCAAGAGTTAGTTTGTGTTATATGTGCTTTTCCTTTTAATAATTCAACATTATAATACGACTTTTTTTAATGTTTCCGAAATTTCAATCAAATATTCCACTTATGCAATTTATAATTATTATTCAGTTATTTTTCTAAAACCTAACATTTACAACTTAACATTAAAAAAACATTTAAAAATATAAAAAAATTGTCGTCTGCCGGGAGCGGGGAAATATCCCGAGCTGCCGCTTGTTAGTGATCCAAAGTGAGGAACTTCCTCACAATGCGCGCCATTTCAAGCAATACTGTCTTCTGCATCCGAAACTTGATCCAACTACTAACAAAGTTTGTTAAAAAATGTTGGCCCTCGGCGGGAATCGAACCCACGACCCGCGAACTTAAGGCAGGGTCACTACCAACTGCGCCAACTGGCCAGTCAAGTCAATGAAATCATTATAATTTGTTTTGATAATATGTTTGTTAAATAAGCTCTATTATTTTATCACCCAGTTTATCTGGCATAATAGTAAAAGTTCAGCGGGTTCGATTCCCGTCGAGTGCCAACATTTTCTATAAATCAACTTGTTGGTCTTCGAGCCTGGGTGTATATTTTTATTTAAATATGTATTTAAAAGTTGTTGTCTGTCACCCATAACATAAGTATTAATTTACTTACCTACTTTGGGGACGGACAACCGTGTGTGTAAGTGTCCTATATATTTATTATTATTATTAAATATATATATCTGTTTATTACACTCTGACGGCTAATCCGTAAGACTAATTTCGATGAAATTTCATACAATTTAAAGCATAAATACCAGGCTAACATAAGAGGTAAAAAGATTCCATTTATTTGTTTGAGAAGAAAAAAAATAAAACAATTCGTAATTAAGGGTATGTTAACACGGAATCTGACGCAAAAGTACCATTAGTCTTGATTAATATACATGTAAAAAACTTCTATGTCTTAGAGAATAGTTCAAAATTAGATTTTCTAATTGAGTGTTGTTTTCAGCGAGTGGGCAGAACGGCTAACCTAACATTGACAGTGGACACGCATACATCTGGACGCTATCTCTGCAAAGCGAGCGTTGATGGGTACCCTGAGATTGAAGCTGAAGCATCTATATTTATTAAAGGTAGTTTTTATGATTTTAAATATTTAGTAATTTGGTAATGATTAGAGTAACGCCGTGTGGTATCCGGCTGAATAGAATAGTACCACCCTCATTTCTTACCGAGGTGTCGTAAAAGACGACTAAAGTAAGTCGACCCGCCATATGGTATCCGGCTGAGTAGAATAGAACAACCTCATTTCTTACCGAGGTGTCACAAAGCTTTGCGATTTTGTCGTGGAGTTTATATCCTGATGATGCTTCGGTTACGGGGCGAAACGATTGTTGAATTTGTGATAGTGAACCTATGCAGTGCTTGTGTATAGTGGTGGTGGTGGAGGTTTGTGCATGTGTTTTTACGAATACTGCATTTATCAGGTATAAAAATGGATTGTCCACTCTATATTACGTTATTATATATATTTTCTATTGTATTATATATATTTTCAATTGTACTTTATCTCGGATTATAGCAAAATAATTTTATTATTACTTTTGTATAGAATAAAGAGTTTCTGTCTGTTTCACACGTTTAATAAAGATACTAGGTCATGTTAAAAGTATTGAACACATCGGATTCTTGTATATAAAGGTCTAAAGAAACGGAATTAGGCCAGAATTCATTAATTAAACACATTTCGACATTCTAAAAAAAAGCTTTTCATTGCTTATATTAAAGACGCGGAATTTGGAACATTTCTTTCGTTTTATGAAGTAGAATGGCTTTGATTTGCCAACATTGCTTAGTATTATTTTATTTGTGAGATACAGAAATATATTTTCGTTATTATTATAGGGCAACTGTTACTTTGTGAGTTCTTTGATGTCTATGAATATATTTATTACATATACATATATTCATTCATTCATTTTTTACATATATTAATTATATTACGTTGTATGTACACTATTTCGAAGAAATAAATTCATTATTTTGTATCATAGTTGTTTAATATTGTGATGCTGGATGTGTTTAGGTTGCAATGTTTGATAATTGTTTTGTATATTTATATTTGTATAAAGACATAAACTTATCAAACATCAACATCCTTACTCTGTCTCAAGCGCACTACGTCAGTAACTACAGAGCCGCTGGCGAGAGTGGACGTGTGACATAGTGTTAGTGCGTCTTTCAGCATGTGTTTATATATATGTTTATGTTTGATACAATATAATTTAACGTCTCACTAAAAGTAGATAAAAATAAAAATAGTGACGGAGAGGTACCAAATAGGGATAACATGTATAAATGTCGGCCATTCTTAATGCAAAGCTTTGTATAATTGTTCCTTGAAAAAATTTATTAATTTATCACTAATGTCTATTGAGGTATTCTTAGTGACATATTCGTTAAATTGCCTGTACTTATAAAGGAGTGTTAAGTTTGTTTTATACATTTGACATACTCCTAACATCACGTCTGTATTAGGTCCTCAAACTAACATAAACTAATTTATACCTATTTTGTCCACTAAGTCCGAAAATTATTTGTCGGCCTTGGTACAAATTGTATAACAAAATTTTTCAACAATTGAAGCGCACTATACAATTAAAAAAGTGATAGTAATTATATGTTTAACTGCAGTCAGCTACGCACCAGGCTGGAACGATTAACATTTTATCAATAAATCAAATTATATTTTTAACAGTATCCGCCGTAGACGCAATCTTCCGAATTAGAATTAGCTTCTTTAAAAACATTTAACGATTTAAAAGGGCTGGAAATATCTATTGTATAAAGAATATTTTCAATTTGAATTTGAATATTGAGGGCTTAACAAAAGTTTATATTGTTATGCTGGGGCTACATTAGCGGGCGAAGATTCGTGTTGCGTTGTCGCGCAAAACATCGCGTATCGTGCACACACGATGTTCTTGTCTACATTAGGCAGGCGGAGTTTCAGAAAGCGGCCTACAGCGAATATTCTTTGGCCCGTTTTGTGCGTCCGAAATGAATATATGTCAGTAAATTATTTATTACACTTGTACGAGCATCAGTTACGGAATAATATGAAAATGAGACCACAGAGGACTAGAGTGGAGCACTACTATTCACAGAAACCGAACGTCAAAGTCGTGACAACTTTAAAATGACATAGGTGCCACTCAAACTAATATTTGTTTTACTGTCGCGACAAATTCCTTTGATGCACGCTAGGGCACGACAGTGCCCCGGTGATACATCATCTGCGCCCGAATACACCGCGTTGTAACAATGTCTGTAACATTACCATATCCCGAATATTCGCCGAACCCCGCTAATGTAGCCCCAGCATTACAGAATCAAAACGATGTAAAACATTAGTAAACATTAAATCTCTCCAAAATTAACCACGCATCAAGCATTTTTAAAATATTAATTTACAATAGATTTTCATCAACTCAACACAAAAGTGTATAATTGATTTGTTATCAAAATTTATGTTAATGATGATTTATTAAGACTTCTAACAGAAGTTATAGCACTCATTAAAGAAGATAATCGATAACAGTTTAACGTTAATTATATGCATGTTTCCGATAACCAATCATGCTCGTGGATGATTGAACGTTTTGGTGTTAATAAAAGTGTAATTTGTATTTGAGTTTTAACATTTTGAGCCGCGCGTTATTACACGTAAAATTTGGTAAACAATGATTAACACGTTTAATGACGTTGGTAAAAGATATGTCGGAAAAACATGTTTTAACATGTTGCCACTTGATTTGGCTACGTATTTTTTTGCGACTGTCCGCTTAACCTCAACATACTTTTGTCGTGTTTTAGGACATCTCGGTAAGAAATAGGTAAATGTATTCTACTCGACCGGATATAACACGGTTGACCTACCGTAGTGGCCTTTTACGACAACTTGGTATAATGTTATGTGTCTAATTTTATTTGTAATTCATTGCGCACTTTTCAAAAATAACAAAGGAAACGTCATGAGGAAACCTGCATATCTCCAGACAATTCTGGGGATATATGTAACCTACCAATCTGCATTGGAGCAGCGTAGGTCTTAGTTCCAATCAACGATATATCGCGATGTGACCCGTTTGTTTATATAATAATACTAGCTGACTGACCCGGCTTTGCACGAGTATAAAATATATAGCCTTCGACAAGCTATTTATAGGCACATGGCGCGCCGCCGTAACCGCTATGCCCTGCATTTTAAGTCTGTAATATCTTCAAAAAGGTTTATTTTAAATTACATGCAGTAAACGGTCATATTGACATATATTGAATCAACAATGTATTTAAGGTACTTAATTGGATAAGGATTAACGCTGTATTGCTTCAAGAATTAGGCATTATTTTTCGTAAATTACAAAAAATGCTATTGTGAGTTATCCATAAGAGATAGACATATACCATCGCTGACTTTTCTGTAAGCCTTTTCAAGGTGTACAAATACTTAGTACATTATTTTGATAAATTCGGCCTGCGTTTGCAATGTAAGTGGAAAAAATTTAAGTATTTACGACCTCACATTAGAAACCTCAAAATTACAGTATCCGTCGACTCCATATTGAATATTATAAATATTAACCTTCCTCTACAATAACATCGATGTATTAAAAAACTGCATTCAAATCCGTTGCGTAGTTTTAAAGATTTAAGCATACGTAGGGATATAGGGACATAGGGACAGACAGAAAAAGCGTCTTTGTTTTATACTACGTAGTGACGTTTAGCTATTATTTTGATAATTGTAATTTTTTTACCATACTTTAAACAAAGACAAAATCACGTTTAGCTCTCATTTATGTTTTGTTATTCCAGTGTCATTTGCGTTTTGTTATTCCGTGTCATAGTCGTTTTTGTATCATCACATTTTTTGTGACTTGACGGAAACGCGGTCGAACGGGATAAATAGTATCCTATGTCCGTCTCCTGGTACTAAGCAACCTCTCCACCTATTTTCAGCTATATAAATTCATCCGTTCTTGAGTTATAAATAGTGTAACTAACACCACTTTCTTTAATATATATGTAATTTAGTAATGATAAATTTATGATTTTTTTTTATTCAGGTCCACCCAAGATAATCTCAAATCACACTCAGTTCGGTTCCCAAGGCGATACAGTTAATATAGAATGCGCTGCGTTCGCCGTTCCTAGAATAGATACCATTGTTTGGACATACGAAGGGAAGGAAATTGACACAGTACATGACCACGTAAGTATTAGATTAGAAGGGGATATTTAACCATAATAATTGTAAGCGGTAATTCTATTTTATTATTTACTAGCAATCGCATGCAGCTCCGCCAGCGTTGATGGATAAAAACCGTAATATAGCCTTTTGATAACTATAAAAATGGTTAAACCGGGTTAACGTTAAAAGCTAGACATATGTTATCGCGGACTTTTATTTGGAACTTTT
Organism: Morpho achilles; assembly: GCA_947086495.1. Taxonomy (NCBI): domain Eukaryota; kingdom Metazoa; phylum Arthropoda; class Insecta; order Lepidoptera; family Nymphalidae; genus Morpho; species Morpho achilles. Next base: position 5,492,130 of record CAMTZB010000012.1, on the reverse strand, counting down.
AGAGGTAAACAATTCTGTGAATTAATGAATATCTCGAGTTTATAGTTAAGTGATATTTGGTTGTAGTAATATTTGTGTATAGTGCAGTAATATGTAATTTATAGTAAAGAAATAAAAGTAAAAGACAGTAATACAAAGTAACTACAAAACACAAGTTGAACTTCAATTTTTTTAGTATTTAAGTTTTGATTTCAACAAATGATTTATAACTCATTTTGCCTAATATCATTCAATATCAATAACACCTATATAATTTTGCATTTAAACAACAAACCTTTAAAAACAATTCTTTTGCCATTTAAAATATTGCAAATTCCCTCCGAGTATCACAGTTTCTTGCATCTAGGTAGGAACAGCTTCCCGAACCAGCAATAGAGTTGACGATTCAAAAGCTCAATAAAAGTATATTTTGAATTCGAATTTAATGTATTTATTGATTAGTGACGTATATTCTCTATACAGGATTACTTGTTTCGTGAGGACTTGCAATCGGGTGGTGTGGTCAATTCCACTTTGACCATACGCGAGAGTCAATCCAAGCACTTCGGCGTATACAAATGCAACGTATCCAACGATTACGGCAGTGACACCTTAGAGATCGTATTGAAGCCTACCAGTGAGTATGGAATCATTAATACAGTCAGTTTGTATATATTTATTGTATCTATAGTTTAAAACAAGCACTTGTATAAAGCTGTGCTAGTCCAGTGATGAGACCGTAGGACTCTTTCGGGTCACAACAAACCCCGGGCTTCTTCTTCGTCTTATTCATCATTCTCCTATCCTTATCACACTGCCTGTAGGCATATGCGATAAACATGTTGTCACATGATTTGGCAACATATTTAACGACCAGCCACCTGCCTGACTTTAACATACCTTAGTTATATTTTACGACGCCTCGACGAGTGTGGCCTATTCTACTCAGCCTCGGTAAGAAAGAGTGTGGCCTATTCTACTCAACTGATACCACACGGTTGATCGACTTACCGTAGCCTTTTACGACCGAATTTCTGATTTGATCACTTAGCAATACTCCAATTTATTATGACCAATATGTTCAAACTCGTACTTTGCCCTTTAATTCCTATTCTTTCTACTGATGAATACTGAATGCCTCGAGTCTTGACTTCACCACGAAGCCCACAAAATGGCGGGAGTAAAGATGGCGCCGCCTACAGTGTGACCAGTATATTATTCAAAATACCCCAGCAAAATATTGCCAGCGACAACAAATCGTAGCTCGCTCCATCGCCTGCTGAGTTCTGTTTTATCGATGCTTAATTTACCTGGATAACAAATAGGGTAAAAATGCAAGTTAAGCATAATTATTATGGTTTACCTTTACCGTTATATTTAACTGGAATCAAAACAGATTGTTGAAATTAGGAGGTATGATAATAATGCAACATCAATTTCCGACATCAATTTACAACGTATCGGAATACGCTCATCAATTTAATAACTACCCTATTATTTACAAGCTTCGACAGGCATTATGCGGGTTTGTTTTCAAAATAAAACAATATATACCAATATGAAGTATGCAACGATCAGATATCAGTTAATATAAAACAAATGGATCCAATCCTTTATGCCAAGACCTTTATTCAATCTTAAAATGAAACCAATCCCAGCTCAATCGTTGGATAACCAAGTCTTCTTTCCAAGACCGTTGCTCAATCGTGGGATAGCAGTGGTTTCTTTCCAAGGCCGTTGTTCAATCGTTGGATAGCCAAACCTTCATTCCAAGGTCGTTGCTCAATTGCAGATAGTCATGGTTTCTTTCCAAGGCCGTTGCTCAATCGTGGGATAACCAAACCTTCATTCCAAGGTCGTTGCTCAATTGTAGATAGTCATGGTTTCTTTCCATATCCGTTGCTCAATCGGGGGATAGCCAAGTCTACTTTCCAAGACCCATTCTCAGTTGTGGGATAGCCAAGCCTACATTCCAAGGTTGTTTCTCAATTGTACATAGATAATACACCTTAACTTTGTTTTTTTTCTAGTATTTTAGAGGTATATCGTGTTATTGAACATTACAAAGGGTAACTTTTATGTTGTAGGACAAAACCCCACTTCATGCTATTCAGAGCGTAAAGCTAGTTCAAAAGGACGGAGAAAATTATTTTCCCATAATTCGCGGTCGAAGAGAATCTGTGTTATACTGAATGTAGATAAAACTGTACGCAACATTTAATAGTTGGAGGATTTATAAAAGCTATAATCTAATTGTTGTGGTTAAAGCTGTGCCCAGCGGTAACACCGTGCGACTCTTTCTAGGAAGTCACGGGTTCACACCCGGGCACCAATGAGTTATTCTATTAAAGCTTATTTGTCTTATTGATAATTGCAACATCGTGAGGAAACCTGCATATCTCTAGAGAATTCTGGAGAAATGTATAAACTACCGATCCGCATTGGAGCAGCGTGGCAGCGTTTAATTACTCTTACACAAAACAGCAATGACGGAATCTAACAAATTATAAGAAATATAATGCAACCGCCGACTTTATTTGGGTAGAATACATTTTTCAAACCAGTAGTAGAGTTGACGTTTCAAAAGCATTGAAAATTTAAATTTGATTATAAAAAAATTAAGTAAGTAGCGGCCTGTTAATCTCCCACTTCTGGGAATAGGCCTCTCGTCTCCGTTTTTTGGAGAGAAGTATTGGAGCTAAGATCTACCTCTGGACCTACGCTGCCCGAATGCGGATTGGTAGGTTACTCATATCTCCAGAATGCTCTAGAGATATGCAGGTTTCGTCACGATATTTTCCTTCACCGAAAAGCGTGTGATAAATTATAATTATCAATTAGACACATAACTTTTAACAGAAAAACTCATTGGTGTCTGCCCGGGTTTGAACCCGTGAAAGAGTTTTCGAAAGAGTCGCACGCTGTTACCGCTGGGCTATCACAGCTCTTGAAAACTCTACTTAACTTACATTAGTTTACCTTTGTATGGCTATTGTTTGTAAACGCCAGACAATAACTACCCAACCAAATTAATTATTGTGAATTAATCAAACGCCAAAAGCTCTGAAATATGAAACTAATAACAGTTCATTATTTATATTAATCCTATAAATGCGAAAGTCTGATTTTTTGTCTGTATTTTACGCATTGACAACTTTGTAACAAATTTGATACAATTGAACCTTATCTATCTTCCTGCCCTTATCCCACTCTAAGTGGGGTCGGCACTACATGTTATAAACATGTTGTCACGTGATTTGGCTACGTATTACGACCGGCTGCCTTCATGACATAAACTTAACATAGTCGTATTTTACGACACCTCGATATGAAAGAGGGTGGTTTATTACTTAACCGGATACCATACGGTGGGTTAACTTACTTTAATCGCTTTTTACGACACCTCGGTAAGAAATGAGGGTGGTCTATTCCACTCAGCCGGATACCACACGACGGGTTGTCTTACCTTAGTTGCCCTTTAGAAAGTCGGCATTTATTCTAAAGTCAATAATACTGTATCGCCTATAGGTATCCCGACGAGTTACCCATGTAAGACAAGCCAAGTAAGCAATTGTAACATGAATATTATAATTTATTCGCATATATATCCCCTGCTTGCCTTGCTGGTTTACAATTTATCGATCCGCATTACATTAACCGTGTTATGATTTGATTAAATGCTAATTTACCCGAAGCCCTGATGGTCGGACGTGTAGTTACCAAGGCTGAGGGTTTAAACCCCCGCCATGGATCTATGCATTTGATTTTCATCAAAAGTGGCTAAATTTTGCCTATGTTTTTACGACCGGCCGCCGTCAACTTACCTTATTCGCCTTTTACGATACCTCGGTAAGAAAGAGAATGGTTTTTTCAACTCAACCGGATACCACACGGTGGGTAAAGTTACCTTAGTTATTGTATAGAACCGGCTATACTCACGTCTTATTCTATCGGGTTAGCCCGACTAGTTTCGAACCCATCCGGGGCACTTATTCATGAGCTCTTTACACGACGTTATCGCGGCGGGAACTGCGTCCTGCTGCTCGCTGGGCGCGACTCGTGGGTGGCGGGGGTGCAGGGGGACACGGTGGCAGCGGTGGCCGCGCCTCTTCCAAGTGTTCCCTGTCGCTCTGGTCTTCGTCATCGCATGCACGGATGAAGTTTGTGCACGCGAAGCTTACGGTGTCGGGTTCAAAGCGGTCTTTATATGAACCGGTAGTGTCAAAAATCGGTTTCCACGCCGGAAGTAGTGTCCATCCACCGTCTCTGTTAAAATTCGGGTACCGGCCAATTTCAATGGCTTCTCGTATTTTTCTAGGTACTAGAAATTTTTCCCTGGATAATACCGAAGCCTTGTCGAACCTGATGTAGTGGTTAGTACCCGAATTGTGGACATGCTCCGCTATGGCCGATCTATTGGTGTCCATATTCTTGACACTACGAATGTGCTCTGATATCCTCGTACTGATGTTACGATGAGTTTCGCCTATGTAATTCCTCCCACAGCCGCAAGGAATCCTATAAACACCAGGCACGCTAAGTGGATCCGGATCTTTCGGTGAACGCAGCAGGCTACGTATTTGACCAGGAGGACGGAATATCGTCTTGATATTGTACTTCCGACGGAGATAGTGGCCTATCTTATCCGTCACTCCTTAACATACGTTAAATAAGCAGGCGACCGTGCTGCTTCTACCGATTTTCGCGATTTCCTGTTTTGTGCTAAACGATAACACTGGCGCCAGTTATAGCCGTTGCTTTCTAACGCCAGTTTTATTTGATGTAATTCCTGTCCCAGGTATTGCGGGTCACACAGGTTTAAGGCCCTGTTTATCAAAGTTCTAGGGAGAGAAGAAAGATGCGAGGGGTGATGATGCGATCTGGCGTGTAAGTATTTGTTGGTGTGAGTGGGTTTCCGGTACACCGTTGTAGACAACTTACCGCCAGGCCCTCTTATGACCATGACGTCAAGAAATGGCAGTCTTCCATCCTTTTCTTCCTTCAATGTGAACTTCACCTTATCATATAATTGGTTTTGGCACAGTAACAAGTCTAATACTTTATCTCTGTTGACTATCGCGAAAATGTCATCCACATATCGTAACCAGCATCGCGGTTTCAGTGGAATCTTATCCAAAAATTCACTCTCAAACCACTCCATGAAGATGTTCGCTGCCACTGGAGCAATTGGAGAACCCATAGCCACGCCATCCACCTGCAGGTAATAATCGCCACGCCAAACAAAATAGCCACTTTTCAGACAAAATTCACACAATGTTATATATCCCTGGTGTAGGTCAGATTGTGTCAAAAAGTTGGTAATCTGTTGGCTCACAACATCCACAGGAACATTGGTAAACAGTGACTCGACATCAAAGCTGACCATGACCTCTGTGTCAGATATTGTAAAAGCTTGTAGCATCTGCACAAACTTAAACTTACCTTATTCGTAATTTGCGACACCTCGGTAAGAAATGTGGGGTTTTTTTAATGTCAGGAAAACCCATTATGGGTCGTCACCGCCCGATGGGGACGAGCGGCGGATATGTTGGACTCGCACCGACTAAAAACCTGACAGTGCTCCACCACGCTGCTGGTGGCTGGGACATGGTACCGTTGTACACATTGCCCCCATCCCCGCCAGAAGCAATTCTGTACCCCAGAGTGCGCCACCTCTGGGTCGGGACCTCTCTAATAGTGGCCCCTCCCTTCACTAGACCATGCATCAGGAGCACCATATGCATGGACTGCCTCGGGGACATTTTCAGGTGGGCGTCAGATAAACCCCGTTCGGAACGCTCGGAAGGTTCTCTTTGGGCGGCACGCGATGGTCTCGAGTGAAAGAAATGTTGGTGGTCTATTCTATTCAGCCGAATACCGGAAACGCAAAGGCTTGTGTAAGAATGATTTGTCTCACTCTGCGACTGCAGAAACTTTCTCCACTCAAAGCTGGGAACCACAAATTATTTATACATCTGGAAATAACTTTTTCAATTTGGCTGCAGATTTAAGTTGAACGCTCGAAATCAGAATGTATTTTTAGTTTTAAAATATAAAAGTTCATGCCACGTTTGTGTATTGCCCCCGAGAGCATCAGAAGCGTCGCCTTATTTTACTTATTCTACTGTCCTGTAACTTTTATTGCGATGTAGTCGTAAGTATTTCGTTTTGTTGACTTCTTTGGATTGTTATGTTTTTTAAATTCCAATTCAAAATATAAAAAATATCTTTTGAAGGAAGCCACCGGCAATTTTACAAACAACTTTCCAAACCAGCCGTTAAGTTGACGATTTGAAAAGCACTCGTTTACAATTTACTTGAATAAAGAAAAATTTGAATTGAAACAAGTATTCTTACATTTGATTCATAGTACATTTTAAGTATTAATTTACGTACATAAAAATGTAAAGAATTATAGAACGATAGGTGATGTATATAATAGACATAGTAGGAACCAACATAAGCTTGCGGCTCCTGCTTTGCGCCTTGCGTATGTAAGTCGTTTGTGGGTTTGGTTAAAGATTGGGTAGAAGATATAGCTACTGTTTGACTCTGTACAAGATAGTAATGACTTAATGTAACTAGTTATAAGTATTATTTTGTAAAGAGCAACCGTCGAGTTTCTTGCTGGCTCTTCTCGGTAGGAAGAGCTTTCCGAACCAGCAGTAGAGTTTTGGATTTAAAATTACTTGTTTACAAGTTTACTTGAATAAAGAAAAATTTGAATTTGAATAGTTCGCTAGTTATTTAACTTGATATTAAAGAAAAATATGAAAAACTAACTACACAGCAAATATTGTGACCATAATATTCGTTAAGTTCTATAAAACGGTCGTAAAAATCGCATATATCTTCGGGAATAGTTCGCAAACATCAGGGGACATCAGATTACCAGTAGACATTGACGAAGCCCCATTACAGGCCGAACGGCCACAGATTACCGTAAATGTATTGTCGTTTTAACTTTACGCGACACATAAAAGATGGCGTCTTAAACTAACCGCTTTGAAAATATTATCAAGACTGCGCCATTTGGGTAAAAAATATGGCCCCGCCATTTGGGTAAAAAATATGGGCAAACTATGTGTAAACAATGTTTACACATATTTTTAAACTACCGCATATTTTCTTTGCATTCTTATGGAATATTGCTATGGGGTAAATACGGGGATAATGAATTTTTTTTTGTGTTATTAAAAAGAGACATACGTGGCATTTACAATTTATGATTACGCCTCCAAAAGGTCCGAAAATCATTTGTCGGTCTCGGTACACGTTTTTATACTAAATTCCTCAACATTATCTAGACTTGCCTTTACACAAGTTTAGAAATTATCTCAAAACGATGTTGCTACATAAAGCTTACTATACTATTGAGGATTATTTGAGTGATAGCATATCTTAACTGCAGTCAGCTACGCATCCAGCTGCAACGATTATCTTGTAACCATCAAATTGTAATAATTTTTTAAAAGATTAGCCGCCGAATTTCTTGCTGATTCTTCTCGGTAGGAGCAAACTTCCGAATCAGTGGTAGCTTCTTTAAAACATTTGACGATTCAAAAGTACTGTAAACAGTCCACTTGAATAAAGAATATTTTAAATTTTGAATTTCAATTTGAATTTATGTCCGCTAGATTGCGAGACACGTTTAAGGAAACAAATATTATCAAGACCCCGCCATTTGGGTAAAAAATATGGGCAAACTTACAATGTCTACACATATTTTTGAACTACCGGATATTTTCTTTGCATACAGATTCTGGTATGGTGATAATTTTAACCTTTATAAACACAATAAATCAGGGTTTTTTATATTAGTTACATACCATGAATCAGGGATACCCGCCGTGTGGTATCCGGCTGAATAGAATAGACCAACCTCATTTCTTACCGAGGTGTCGTAAAAGGCGACTGAGGTAAGTTGAGGCACCGTGTGGTATCCGGTTTAGTAGAATAGACCACACTCTTTCTTACCGAGAAGTCGTAAAATACGACTGAGGTAAGTTGACGTCAGGCAGGCGGCCGGTTGTAAAAACGCAGCCAAATCATGTGACAGCATGTTTATATGTTGTGCCGACCCCACTTAGAGTGGGATAAGGGCAGGAAGATGATGACCATGAATCAGGGATACATATTAAAACAATACGCCGTGTGGTATCCGGCCGAATCGAATAGTACCACCCTCATTTCTTACCGAGGTGTCGTAAAAGGCGGCTAAGGTAAGTCGGCCCGCCGTGTGGAATCCGGATGAGTAGAATAGTCCACAGTCTTTCTTACGGAGGTGTCGTAAAAGACGACAAAAGTAAGTTGATTTCTGGCAGGCGGCTAGTCGTAAAACACCCAGCCGAATTATGTGACACCATGTTTATAGCATGTTGTGCCGACCGAGTCATTTTAGCGTGATGTTATACAGCTTATAGCCGTCCTCGATAAATGGACTATCTTACACTCAATTTTTCAAATCGGTCCATTAGTTCCTATGATTAGCGCGTTCAAACAAACAAACAAACAAACAAACAAACAAACAAACAAACAAACAAACAAACAAACAAACAAACAAACAAACTCTTCTGTTTTATATATTAGTAAAGATATGCTTAAATTTTAGTAGAACTGTGGTTTACATGCTAAATAGCATCCTAATTGTGGAATATTTATTTTTGAAACTTTTTGATATAATTAAACTTTCTATTGTTACCCATTAATCTATTTAGCTAACAAATGTATTATTAAGAACTCCTGATTTCCATATTTAAATTAAAATACTACGATTATATCTATCTTAGGCTTAAAGTCTGATATCTTGAAAGGAAGATCCAAATTTAAACAGCTGTAACAATTCAACAAATGAAAGCATTTAACATCCTTTGTTTCAAGACAGTTTTATCTTAAGTTAAAATCGAACGGCCCTAAGTGAATCTTTAAATTACAGTTTGTATTCAAAGCGATGAATAAAATACACAATTTATTTTTAGAAACGTTCCCCTTGTTGCTGATTCTGTTCGGAGTGACGTCTGGGACGATAATGGTCGCAGCTGTGATAATGTTAGTGATTCTATGCCAGAGGAAGCAGAGGAAGAACAAGCAAGCGCAAGTTACAGAGAAGCCAGATGTCACTGTGACTGCCGAGGAACTTTTTAAAGAGAACGACAGAAATTCTAACATAAGTGATCTGAAGCTTGAACTTAGACAGGCTAATGGCAGTTGTGAGATTGTAAGTGCTCTTAATATAACTATTGATTTTATAGTTTGTAGCGGATATTTATACAGCGGAAACAATAAAACTTGCGGATTCTTCTTGTAGTGTAGGCTTGCGTGCACTATCGTGCCGGCGGCAAAATATTTATTTATTCAAGTTAATTTATAAATAAGTGCATTTGTATCATCACTACTGCTGGTTCGGAAAGCTGTTCTTACCGAGAAGAGTCAGCAAGAAACTTAGCGTTTGCTCTTTTTTAATACAATTCTTATTACTTTAATTTAATTTTACTTATGGTTTCTATTTATCACACGCTTTTCGGTGAAGGAATATCTTTAGGAAACTTGCATATCTCTAGAGAATTCTAAGATATGTGTATATCAGCAGTGGTCGATCTTTGCTCTTTATAAAAAAAGGAGAGTAGAGGCCCCTAACCAGCAATGGGATAGCAACAGGCCGTTAGTAAACTTTTTATACATTCCAAATTCATACCATCAGCCCTCCACTACACGTCCTAAGCCGTGGTCCGGCTTCACAGGAGGCACCATTAGGACGACGTTCCCCGACGCTAGTAGAACTTCTGCGCTGTACTCTCCGCATTTCTTAATCTCGACGTTGCTTCTGAGCTCGCCCGTCCCGCCCGATGACGCTATAAAAGCCGTTAGAGTTAACACCATACAGTCAATTAGAAAAATTCGTGCGATGTTTATAAGCGTGCGAGTAAGACGGGACTATAGCGGATAAGAATATAGCTTTAACACTATTTTGTTTATTATATAAAGTGATTAAATTTTTAGGATTATTCAAACACTGGATCGGACAGTACATTATGTTCCAATGCTAAATTGGGAAGCGGGATTCCTTTAGCGGGTTCAGTGCCATTGTCTTCAATAAATCAAAATAACGCATACCAGCCTTATAGATACAGTAATGACTATACCGATCCAGCGTATGCGGATTGCTACAAGGTAAACGATAATTACATTTTTTTTGCCTTTTTATCTTCTACGCCGTGTGGTATCCGGCTGAATAGAATAGTACCACCCTCATTTCTTACCGAGGTGTCGTAAAAGACGACTAAGGTAAGTCAACCCGCCGTGTGGTCTCCGGCTGAGTAGAATAGACCAACCTCATTTCTTACCAAGGAGTCGTAAAATACGACTAAGGTAAGTTGACGTCAGGCAGGCGGCCGGTCGTAAAATACGTAGCCAAATCATATGACAATATGTTTGTAACATGTTGTGCCGACCACACTTACAGTGGAATAAGGGCAGGAGGATGATGGCTTTTTACCTTCTCTCATCATCTTCCCCTTATCCCAACTCTAAGTGGGGTCGGCAGAAAATATTATGTACATGTTGTCACACGATTTGGATAGGTATTTTAGGACTAGCCGCCTGATTGACGTCAACGTATCTTAGTCGCTTTTTACGACACCTCGGTAAAGAAGATGGTGTTCCTCTACTCAGCCGGATATCACTCGGCGGGTCAAGTTACCTTAGTCGCCTTTTGCGACACCTGTAAAAAATGATGGTTGTTTATTTGTCTATTCTACTCAACCGGATACCACACGGTGGGTCTACTTAACTTAGTCGCCTTTTATGACACATCGGTATAACCTTAGTCGCTTTTTACGGAAACTGTAAGAAATGATGATTATTTTTTCTACTCAACCGGATACCACACAGTGGGCCAACTTACCTTAGTCGTTTTTTACGACACCTCGGTAAGAAAGGGGGTTGGTCTATTCTACTCAACCGGATACCACAAGGCGAGTCAAATTACCTTAGTCGCCTTTTATGAAACCGCGGTAAAAAATGAGGGTAGTCTATTCTACTCAACCGGATACCACACGATGAGTCAACTTACCTTAGTCACCTTTTAGGACACCTCCGTAACAAACGTGCTGGTTTATTCTATCTAGCCGGATACCACACGGCGAGTCAGTTTATTTTAATCGCTTTTTGCGAAACCTTGGTAAGAAAAAGAGTGCTCTATTCTACTCAGCCGGATACCACACGGCAAAAGGAACTTTGTAACTACTATTTTAAATAAATATTTCTTTTACACAGGTTAACGGTTTTGGCAATGGATATCAAACCTATGTACACTATGGCCACGACTATACACCGGGTTCTTTAAGGGTGCAATCGCCGACATTAGGCAGCGAGAAACTTACACCAAATAGGTATTTATTATATATTTTAGGTTTTTTTGAGTCTTCCGATGGCGACTTCTGTAATTGGCGCAGTGGGTTAAGGATGCTTTAGGCCGTTTTGGGGTAGATTTTGGCTAGGAATTCAATAATTGAAGACCTACATTTTCAAATTTCTACCACGAGCGCCCGAGCATCAAAAGAACCAGAAGTCTGGAGAGGAGGAAAATCTGAATATTTTCACGAAGCAATTAAAGAAACTCGCGGCTTAATCTAGCTTGTATCTTTAATATTTAAATGAGTGAATATATATCTAATCTAAGTAGATCTAACTATGTTTTATTTTTAAGAAAATTCGTTTTATCCCTATTTTAGAGAATAAAAAAATTATAAACATTTAAAGTTTATATAAAACACTATTTGTACCGTAAATTTTCAAGTCAGCGTAGCTAATTCTGGCGGTTTCGAGAAATGAAAATACCTAGGATCGCGTACCCCACCTACCCATAAGTTATTTTTTTTATTTTGCAAATTACCGAGTAAGGATCAACCAGGTACTTTATATTATTTATACTAATGCTACTTACGAATATCCCTCTCAGGTCTATAAACGGAAGTCTGCCGCGAAGCGTAGACACGCCGTCCTCTGTGCAATATAACGGAAGTAACGGCTCGCAGAATAATTCCTTGCAACGAGGTCCAAAACGACAGGAGAATAACGGTTCAAATACCTTACCGAGTGAAGGTTTGTTTCTTTTGTAATATTCGAACCTTAGTTACGAAATATGTAATACGTATCCTAAGTTACTTACACGCTAGAACTTTACAAATCATGCTCACGTGGAATGGTCCCAAGAATGCTGGCAGCGTTTCCGCGTTGAACAGCGAAAATTTTAAAAGTATTAATAATATTTTTTATGATATTTTTTTATTACAGTCCCTGATTAAAAATTGTATAATCCGCAATTATCTAATCGCAGATTACATAATTCTATCATTGGTTATGTATTATTGAACTCTTTGACTTGATTCACTTGCATTGATAAGTAATATTAGTTGATTATGTTATGAGTAATAAACTGTGATAGCCCAGCGCTTTGAAGGGGGAAGGCTTTGACGTCTTCACGTGTTCCAACCCCGGGCAGCTAATGACTTTCTCTTCGAAACTTATGTGCAATATATCACGCGCTTTTTATAAAGGAAAATCATGAGCAAACCTATGTCCCTAGCTCCAACACCTTTCCAAAATAATAATAATAATATAATATATCTTTATTAATCATCCCAAATGTACTTAGTGCATTGAAGCCCTAGCTCCTGAACTAAAAGAACTGTGTTTCAGGAGCTAGTACCTTCTCTTATCAAAAGAATGTAAAATTGAGGTCTATGCCCAGCTGTGGGATAATAGCAGACCGTTACTTCACTTTTTTATTTTACTGTATTCGCGGTTTATAGCTAATTAAGTATGTGATTAGTTAAAAGTCTACTTCTAAATCAAAAGAAGTTTATATTATAAACTTTACAACATTCTTCCTTATTCCTTATTAGGGGCACGTGTACCGAACGGCGGTATAATACAAGGCGTTGATGTGCGTTACGCAGCAACATACGGAAATCCCCATTTGAGAACGGGCTTAAGCACAGTGCACACTGCGAAACCGGCGTCAACACCAGCACCGCCGCCTTATTCTTCTGTTAGAAGTTCGGTTATTTTACCATCAGGTATTTTTATATTAATACGTTAACTTATATACTTTGTAGCCATATTATAAAAATTAGTACGAAGAGAGAAACTTTGGCAAAATGCCACAAAGATTATGATCGTAAGCCATACAGCCAATAAATATTTTGTTTCTAAACACTATTTTTAATATTTGGAAAGTATTTACAGTTAATAAAGTGAAGTAGATAGATACCTTTAAAATATTATATTCACAAAAAACACAAATCATTTTTTTAAATATTTTTTCGTATTTATACTAAAAACGCGCTATACTTTTATAGGTAATTAAAAAAGTAACAAGTTGGCATTTGATACGTTACGTATAAATGTTAATATTAAATAAGTTTACTAGCAGGTTTCCATTAAAGTTTCATAATATTTATTATGTGGCAACGTGTTTCTAACATGTTGTGCTCCACTTAAAGTGGGACATGGGCAGGATGATATTGATGGAGCTAAAAGACTTTTACTTTTATAAAGATACTTAGAAAAGATTTCCAAAATATATCAAAAAAATTCTTAAACACTTTATTACTCTTAATTACTTTAATAACAATTTTTTTTCGTCAGAACGTAATGCAGCCAAAATGAATTCCTCTTCCCTTTTTAAAATCTCCTCTTAAGTTGAGTTTACACTATTGAGATTAATGCCAAAATTTATACTTCCTAGTACACAAAACTGAATACAATAATTATAATTTTATTATGCAAATGTTAAAATTGCTAACACTCTGGTCTAAAGAACACTCGATTTTTTATCTCCATTCAAAAAACTAAATCCGCTTCAAATGCGAAAAATTCTTATATCTTATTTAATCTGCAAAGTTTATTTTTAGGTACATCGTCCCACTCTATAACTTCACCAACGAGCTTGGCTTCACCCCAGTGTGCAACTAGCCCAATCACAAACTCTACGATGTCGAACGATAGTACACAACCGGTAAGTTATAGATAGATAGATAGATAGATAGATAGATAGATAGATAGATAGATAGATAGCTAGATAGATAGATAGATAGATAGATAGATAGATATATAAAAACTTTATTGTACAAACACATAAAAATACATACGGACTTAAAGTAAACTTATGTATACTTATGTTATATTTTGCATACAATCTGTTTTTCCTCTTGGCGTAATTTATTTGACCGAATTTGCAAATGAAATGAAAATAGTTTATTCCACAAAGTGCTAACATGATATAAATTAACAAATGTAGAAAAACAACCAAAAGTAATCATAATATTATTTTGCTATAATCCGCGATAAAAGAAAATAAATATGGCATATATGTAAAATTTGAAAACAATGGTCGTCAGATATGCGGTCATAAAATAATCTACGACTATTGTTTTCAAATTTTACATATTTGCCCAAAAAGCTTAAAGTTAAATACATTAGAGCAGCTGGAAATAATAAAACATAACAACGGCACTCTAATTAACGAACAGATAAAAGTTACAAGTTCCAGTTTGCTACACGTGTTCAAAGATAAAGTCAACTAAACGGTGGGGGATTTAACTCGTGACTATATAACTCTGCTTGCTTGAGTAATGCTTTGCTTTGCGATTTTGTCGTGGAGTCTATCTCCTGACGATGCTTCGGTGACGGGAGTGAAACAATTGTTGAGATTGTGGTGGTGAATGTGCGCAGTGCTTGTGTATTGTTGTGTCATCGGTGTCGGGTAGTGCATGAGTTCTTACAAATTCTGCATGTATCAGGTATGAGAACGAATATTACACTCTACATTTAGCATTAAATATATTTTCTTTTATCGCGGATTATAGCAAAATAATATTCTCATTACTTTTGTATAATGGGTCTCCGCAAAGTAACGTCTAATTCTATAAATTAAATGTAGAAAATTAAACTAAAGCTAAATCTATATATATATAAAAGAAAGTTGGTCTAAGTTACACTATTTATAACTAAAGAACGGATGAACCAATTCGGCCGAAAATTGGTGTAGAGGTTGCTTAGAACCAGGAGACGGACATAGGATACTTTTTATCCCGTTCGACCGCATTTATTTTATCCCGTCAAGTCACTATAAATCGTGGTATTACAAGAACGACTATGACATTGAATAACAAAACGCAAATGTCAGTGGAACACAAAACATAGATGACAGCTAAACGTAATTTTTCTTTGGTGAAGTATGGTAAAATATTTGACAATTATCAAAATAATAGTGTTACAACATGTTTTAATACAACCTCCTTCATAGAGTTGGTCATTAATATGAAAAAGCATTGTGGCTGTCATATGTGTCATTAAGTTGTTGAGAAAGAGTAAATGGGTTGACTCTGGGAAAACTGTTTTTATTTATTGAATAAGTATAATAATATAATAAGTACAAAGGAGAAATATCGTCGTTTATTATATTCAGAAGGGGATGTAACCTAAACTCACAAATAGAGCGGACAAAAGGAATATCTGGAAATTTAAAGAGTTTAAGGAAGTGACAAATGACGATCAATATCTTGAGACAACACGGAGAGTGCGAATTTCGTATAATTTGAGAGATAGTTGTGATATGCGATGCTATGGAATAAAAAATGGAGTTTTTATTGGAGAGATTATTATGATGATATTATGATGGTAATTAGTATTCAATTTATTAACTCTGTAAGATCAACGTGACGATGTGCTATGTGAGGTCATAGACGCGCCCGTGAATATTGTTCGATAGAACTGTCAGCTAGAATGACGATTATTCTCTGGATTTGTTCCAGTCGTAACCATTGTTTTCTAGACTGTGGCCATGTGCAACGACTTTCAGCTAGACTCTGGCTAGATGTGGTGATTGTTCTTTGAGCGTTATCATTTGCGAGTCTGTTTACGTGTGTATCTGCTGAGTTGGTTGCCACTTATTGAGGTGTGTTATGCCATGTCAGTGATTAAGGTGCGAAATGATTTTTCTTTTACAGATTAAAAGAGCAAGTATTGAGTTTCTTGCCGATTCTTCTCAGTACAATCAGCATTCCGAATCAGTGGTAGATTCATTCCCAGAAGTCAGCTTATGAGATTTGCGGGGTCGCAAATGTTGTCAGGATGGTCGACTGTTACAACATGTTTTTAATACAACCTCCTTCAGATTTAGTCGTTAATATGAAAAAGCATTGTGGCTGTCATATGTGTCATTGAGTAGTTTTTGAGAAAGAGTAAATGAGTTGACTTTGGGAAAATTGATTTTTATTATTGCATAAGAATAAAGGAGAAATATCGTCGTTAGTTATAATAGCTAAACGTCACAAAATAGTATAAAACAAAGTCGCTTTCTCTGTCTGTTCCTATGTCCCTATATCCCTTTGTATGCTTAAATCTTTAAAACTACGCAACAGATTTTGATGCGGTTTTTTAATAGATAGATTGATTGAAGAGAAAGGTTTATATGTATAATCTAACATATTATAAACTTTTATTATAAACACTCAATATAGAGTAAAGAAATACTATCATTTTTGAGGTTTCCAATGTGATGTAAATAATAACATTTATTTTCCGTTTACATTGCAAACGCAGGCCGAACCCTACAATATTTGTCAAAATAATGTACCAAGTATTTGTACACCTTGAAAAGGTCTACAGAAAACTCTGCGATGGTATACATATTATGTCTATCTCTTATGGACCCACAATAGCATTTTTTTGACATTTTCTTCTTCATTTGTAATTTAAATGAACATTTTCGAAGATATTACAGATTTAAAATGCAGGGTATAGCGATTGCGCGCTTTGTCTTATAGCACTTCGAATTTAGCTGCGATTGGACGGGTTTTTTTTCACATGGCCAACTATATGTCGCTTTATCAAGAGTAACCTCTAAAGAAAACATGTTTATATTGTGTAATGAAGATTCTTTCTTTATGACAAAAAAGCTGTGAATGTTGTTTATAAAGATATTCTGTGATTAATTGTAAAAATAAAATACTCAGGGAAAATGTAAAAGTAAATAAGTAAAAATGTAGTATATGAATTTAGATATTCCAAAGATAGCAGGGAATCTTCATGATATAGGGAAAGGGGAATTGTTTTTTTTTTATACAGAAAAAAGCTCCTTATGGGTACCGCCGCCCGACGGGAACAGGCGGCAGTTATGTCGGACTCGCACCAACTAAAACAACCTGTGTGCTCCACCACGCTGCCGATGGCAAGGACAGGGTATCATTGTACATATTGCCCCCATCCCGCCAACAGCTCTGATCCCAGAGAACAAACACCTTCTTCGGGTAGGGGCCCCTCGAAAGAGAAGCCCCCTCCGCTAACCGGTGCATCGGTAGCACCAGATGCACCGACCGCCTCGGGGACCTGTAAGCCAGGCGTCCGATATACCCCGTTCGGAACACCCGAAGGTCCCCAGTTAGGGCGGCAGACGATGGGGTTGGGCGAGTCACTAACACCTGGACTCACCAGCAGCAGATTGGATCCAGAACAACAGTTCGTGGAACCGCTCCGCCGCCTCCCTTCACCCCCCTCCACAGAACAAAGGGAGGCCATCGCTGCCCACGGTCGCTCCCTGCCCGCCGTGTTTGTTATGTCACGGTCAACAGGGAGAGACCGCGCCCCAAGTAGGGGCAACAACGCCTTGGTGGGTGTTTCCGCCCCCACTGGGCAATTTTTTATAGAGGTTTTCTTCCTCGCAACCCGAAGGTCCCCGTTCCCATTGCTGTGCTTCGCCGACGGTGGCCGTAACCATGTCCAGCTAGACTTAGAGTAAGCCCAACTGGACCCGTCGCTCATTAGGAACCCCACCTCAGCCCTCCCGGAGTCCCCGGCCTGTCCAGATTGCCCTCTGCTAATCAGAAGGACAACTGGATTGGCCACCCCACAGTGGTCCGTTCGCCAAGACTAAGCTTGCCCAGGGTGCGCCACGAGGAGGCCGACCACTTTGGTATCCCAGGGGAATTGTTTTACTCCAAATTTGACGCGTATGGGCCACGGGCAGTAATGAATAAAACAAAACTGCTGGATAGATTTTAATCATTTTTTTTACTGAGTGACATAGGCTATATATTTTATACCCGAGCGAAGCCGGAGCGGGCCACTAGTAATACATATAAATGTCCGTAACACAAAGCAGAATGAAAAAAAGGACTCAGCATAATACTGTGGTGTGATAATATATATTTAATAAGAAAATATTAAATTAACCGCCCTGTGGTATCCGCCTGAGTAGAATAGACCAACTAACTAACGATTAAATTAAGTTGTCCATACATTCTTATCATCTAAGTCATCCTCAACAGTAGTAGGAATTTTGTCCAGTTTTTACTAAAATATAGAATATTATTGAAAGGTAAAGGTAGGAAGATCAATAGTACCTCACGGTTTCATATAAATTGCGTTGAAGACGTCACTAGTTGTAAAAAAACTGGGAGCTTTAGTCGCGTGCGCAGCTTAAAACAACTGAGATATACAAAAGTAATGTACTAGAGAACTGTAGATCTACAAAAATACTACAAAAAAGTCCACGATAACATCTCGCTCTCTCTTATGGCTATCTCACAATTGCTACTTTAATGTTGAAAATTTGAAATCGGGAAAAATTTTGTCTCACACATTTCCACGCGGGCAAGATCGCTGGTGCATCTAGTCTATATTAATATTATAAAGAGGAAAAATTTGTATATATGTTTGTAATGTTTTCACACAAAAACTACTGCACCGATTTCAAAAATTCTTTCACCATTGGAAAGCTGCGTCTTTACTGAGCAACATAGGCTATATTACATTCAAAAAAATTGGGATCCGTTATAAAAATGTAATAAGATGTAAAAAATAAAAATTACACTGGTGAAACCGCGGGATATTACTAGTAATAAATAAAGGAAAAAAATTGTCAAAAAAATATTTTTTTTAACAATCACTCGTTAAATAAAATATACAGTTTAAACAAATAAACATGTATTTGAACTAAAAATAGAAAAATATCAAAAAAATAGTATTATTAACTGGTTTCTAGCGTGGAATTCAAATCCTAAACTGCTTGGAGATTGGATGCTTAAAGGATTACAGCACGCTTTGGAGTAATCAGTCAGACCGATGACGTTACACCATACAAGGGTTAAGCCCGTGTTATGACCGTCAGGCACTGTACTACAAAACTATAGTATAAATTTATCTCATGCAATCAAAAGTAGTATAATGTTTTAAAGTGCACTAAATAAGTCACAATAATACAAAAGTAGGTAATAGTAAAATTATTTTGCTATAATCCGCGATGAAGTAAAATAGAATGTAATACTAAATGTACAATGGACAATCCACAGAATCGCAAAGCTTTGTTCGGCTTGTGATAGTGAACGTATCTAGTGCTTGTGTATTGTGGTGGCGGTGGTGGAGGTTTGTGCATATGTTTTACGAATCCTGCATGTATCAAGTATGAAAACGGATTGTCCACTCTACATCTAGCATTATATATATTTTCTATTTTACTTCATAATTTTATTATTACTTTTGTATTATAGATCTCCGCAAAGTAACGCTTAATTCTATAAATTAAGTCACAATAAGCTAATAATTCTTGTGTTGCGACTCAGCAGAGCTAGCAACTCATTTGTTTGGTTTCGGTATTCGCTTTTACAATAAAATTCCGCAATCCATACTAGACCAGTCTAAAGAAAGGTTTAAATCAAGTGTAAAATATGTTTATACGTAAAGCATATTACACAATTGAAGATTTTTTGAATGATAAAAATGCTTGGATTTGAAAATCCTTTCAGCTTCATACAAGACTGCGGTTTATTAATGTAAATAGAAAATATTTCAAAAATTTACCGCCGAGTTTCTTGCTGATTCTTCTCGGTAAAGCAACATTTCGAACCAGTAATAGCTTCATTAATAATTTTAATCCTTGAATATTCAATAGTGAAAAAGATTATTGGAATAAAGATAATTTTGATTTGATTTAAAATCCACATCATCATTCTCCTGCCCTTATCCCACTCTAAATTTGGTCGGCACATGTTATAAACATGTTGTAACATGATTTGGCTAAGTATTTTACGACTGGTTGCCTGCCTGACATCAACTTTCCTTAGTCGCTTTTACCGACAACTAAGTGAGCAATAAGGGTGGTCTATTCTACTCAGCCGTATACCATACGACGTGTCGACTTACCTTAGTCGCCTTTTACGACATCTCTGTAAGGAATGAGGGTGTTCTATCCTACTCAGCCGAATACCACAAGGCGGTAGATTTAAAATCGACATCCGCAGTAATATTATAAAGGTAAAAATGCACGTATATAATGTGCTACGTATATAAGCTTTTTCAATATTAATTCTTCACCCATAGCGATCTGGCTGTCATCAGAAGAAGTGAAACGCTTCGGTTTGCAACTTTATATGATCTCAAATGAACGAAAATTGTGAAAAGTTCAAATGCGCTTTGAAAGATATAAGATTTCTATAATTACAGGTTGAAAGTTCGAATACCTTTTTAATATGGTCAAAATTATATTTTACTTGCTGTGCTTAGGACTTAGCTTCAGCAATTGGAAATAGTTATTGCGAGTTCACCATAAGAGATAGAGACATGCTGTTTCGGACATTTTTATAGTATTTTTGTAGATCTACAATTCTTTAGTACATTACTTTAGTGTATCTTTGTTGGTTTACGCGGCGCATGTAGATCGCATCTAAAGTTCCTAGCAGGTTTTTTTTTACAACTACGCGACCTCTTCGACACAATTTACGCAAAACCGTAATGCACTATTAACTTAAACTTTTAGTAACCGTACAAAAGTTCTGTTATTTAATGAAAATCGATAACATTCAGAACTTTCTGTCATAATAATATATCCTCCTGCCCTTATCCTTCTCAAAGTAAGGTCGGCACAACGTGTTATAAACATGTGACACATGATTTGGCTTCGTATTTTACGACACTTCGGTAAGAAAGAAAGAGGGCGGTCTATTCTACACTGCCGGAAACCACACGACGTGTCGACTTACCTAAGTCGCTTTTTACGACAACTCGGTAAGAAATGACTGTGCTGTATTCTATTCTGCCGGAAACCATACGGCGGCTCGATTTACCTTAGTCGCCTTGTACGACACCTCGGCAAGAAATAAGGGTGGTCTTTTCTACTCAGCCGGATACCAGACGGCTACTTTGTTTCATAATAAGTATAGATTAAATCTTTGTTTTATTATAAGTATAGATTAAATCTTTGTTTTATTATAAGTATAGATTAAATCTTTGTTTTATTATAAGTATAGATTAAATCTTTGTTTTATTATAAGTATAGATTAAATCTTTGTTTTATTATAAGTATAGATTAAATCTTTGTTTTATTATAAGTATAGATTAAATCTTTGTTTTATTATAAGTATAGATTAAATCTTTGTTTTATTTTAAGTATAGATTAAATCTTTGTTTTAAAATAAGTTTAGATTAAATTCTGCTTACGAGTGCAATAATTAATTCCAAGTAATGTCATATGCATTATCATATTAAATAATATTTTTATTATGTTTGCTAGGTCGGAGTGACGTCATCCGCCACGCCTCAGTCGCCTAGTTCGCATTACATACTCGCTCCAACGAATCGATCTTTGAGTAATACTACTGTCACCAAGAAAGGTGAGTATGATTTTTTAAAATAATTAAAAAATAATTAATCAAAATTTAATTTATTTAAATATTAAATTATAATTATAGTAATATTAAATATTATTATTTATTTATTTTTTATTGTTAAATTAGGAAATTATTAGTAGGTAATTCTAATTCATAATGTTTGATATTTGCGTACCAACTATTTCTTAAATATAAATTGTCTCACTTCGTAGGTTAGCTGGCAGAGATCTCTGTCATAGGGATAATTAGACCTTTGTACACTTTTTTACCAATAATGTTTGTTCCAACTTTTTTATGGTGCATAAATAAATATATAAATTTGTAGCAATTGATGGTAATGATATGTGATCACCTATGTTAAACACTTATGGCAAAAATAAAAGTAAACTAAATTAAAGTTATGTCAAATATAATACATACTTGTGAAATAATTTGAAATAAAGGAAACAGTTTAATGAAAATTTGAATCAGTCAATAATTATGATGCCAATAATTGTTTTTCCATAATATATTGTTTTTTTAATAATCTTAATTAAGTTAATGCTTTACTGACGCATACATAAAATCTTTAGGCAGGAAATTGCACTGATCTCAAATATTAATGGTCACAATTAAACGTGCCTTCAGAACATAGAATCCTGAGCTAAAAAAAGTTTTTATTTTCAAATTCGAAACTATTAATCACACACAATTAAATGTGACACAACATTGTATTGAAACAGAATCCTTAGCTGATAAAAAGTTTTTATTTTCAAATTCAAAACGTCTAACTGGATATAAACAATACGCCAAAAGACGCAAAGCAATCTTGACGTTGAGTTGTTTGAGAGATCGCAGTTATTGTATTTGCCAGGTGTTCAAGACGCCTTTTCATACTGCGTGATTTGTAAATTCCTTAATGATTTATCGATTGTTTGTTTGAAGCATAAATTATTTATGGACGTATAAATACATCTTAAATGAGACTTCTTTGTAAATAGTATGTATGTCTATGTATTACCGGTTAAAATCACCTCTTATTCCATAGGGTTAGCCCGACTAGTTTAGCGGCCTTTCGAACTTTTGGTAATGAACTGACGCGACAGTTTCTGATAACACCATATAAATAACACTGAGTGGCCCGTTGGCACAGTTGGAAGTGACCCTGCCTTCAGCTCCGCGGGTCGAGGGTTCGATTTCCACCGAGTTCCCACATTTTCTAACAACAATTTGTTGATTCTTTGAGCCTTGGTGTACCTATGTATTTAAAAATCTGTTTCAAATTATATTATATATGTATAAATTTTTTACTATGTTTGACGCACATAATCCTTTAAGTTACTTACTTTAGGGACGGACGACTGCATGTGTAAATGTCCCATATATATTGAAATATTTATTTAAATCACCACGAACTTAAGACCCACGGGTTTAAAATAGTCGTGCTAACCCGACGGTAGAAAAAGACGTGAGTATAGCCGATATCTATAAATAAACTATCAAAACTACACACGATAGTTTAAATTCAAAGATATAATGTATGTCATGTTCGGATACAAATAGTATCACATTTAGTAAATATGTATCGATTCAAGTATAGTTTTTTTTTCAGGTAACAGTCACCAACAACCTTTAGCGACTCATGTATAGACTTTGCTAAAAACTTGTTTGTGTAGTGTTTAAAAAGTTTATAAAAAATTCAAAGTAACTGTTATGATTGAATGAACGTTAGTGATTTTTTATAAATAATAAATAAAACTATTCTAAGTGGTGTGAACACTTTTCTACGTGAATGTCTTTTTTCATTGTGGTCAGTGTAAAATATTTTAATAAATATTAATTTCTTTTTTAGATTTGACGTTATTCGTATA
Organism: Morpho achilles; assembly: GCA_947086495.1. Lineage (NCBI taxonomy): Eukaryota > Metazoa > Arthropoda > Insecta > Lepidoptera > Nymphalidae > Morpho > Morpho achilles. The sequence goes on along the minus strand of CAMTZB010000012.1, from coordinate 5,468,633 downwards.
AGCTTTATCATTTCTAAAAAAAATATATTCAAATATTCTCCTTATGTTTTTGAATAGTAAAAAATGAAATTACATTTACTCATTTGAAATGATATAATAATAGAACAGGATGAAATATAATTAAGTTGAAACTTACGAGTAAATAGTTTTATTATAACGTACAAAATTATTAAATATTTTCAAAAGGCCTATAATTACAACCCCATTTATATGTAATTTAATTAAATGAATTTTATTTTCTTTTACATTTATTGTCATATTTAATTATTTTAATTTTTAAATGTGTTTATTGTTTATAATGTTTTTCATATATTTAAATATTGTAAAATAATAATTTTTCATATACATATATTATTGTCAATTTCGAATCACTCCATTAAGACTGTATTTTGCTATTGTAAAAACTATTAGATATATCTTTTAAATTTTCAAATAAGTGTTTTCATATTGTATAGAATGTTAAGTGATTTTTAAGAGTGACCACTTTAAACATCTTCCGTTTTCTCTTAACCGATTATATTTTAATTGTCATGATGCAAACATGAATATAATCCTCTTATAATATCCTGTAATTAATTATAAGTTGTGGTAGCCCAGCGGTAACACCGTTCAACTCTTTCGAGGAGATCACGGGTTCAAACCAATGAGTTTTTCTGTTAAAACTTATGTATCTAATTGATAATTGCAATTTATCACAAGCTTTTCAGTGAAGGAAAACATCGTGCGGAAATCTCTCATATCATATTTCTAGAGAATTCTGGAGATAAGAGTAACCTCCTACCAATCTGATTGGAGCAGCGTGGTAGGTCTTAGCTCCAAACCTTCTCCCCAAAAACGGAGAGAAGGGGCCTATTCTCAGCAGTGGGATAGTAACAGGCCGCTACTTACTTTTTTTAAACATGAATAATAGCTCCTGTTTATAATCGGTGATTATAAACTATTAAGCGTGAACACGGTCACTAGAGGGCGCTAAACTCTGGTGGTAAGTACTCCTTTTATATGCATGTCATGTCACATAATCTAACCATATCTTTTTCGACTTCCAGCCTCTCTTGTACCAACCAACCTACATTCATCCTACATTCATTTTATCACACGTTTGATCAACTTATTTGATTTACAAAAAGGTATAAAAAACAAACGTATTATTTGAAATACAATATAAGATTACTTTTAAATATTTTATAGATTTAGGCGTTACTTTTTATGTCAATAATACAAAAGTCATGAAAATATTATTTTGTTAGAATATTTTTACTTCTACTTTCACTTATAGTCAATTAAATCGTTATATTTTTTTGTCACGATTATAATATAGCATATTTAAAAAAAAACAATAATATTCTAACTTATTAGTATATTACTTTAGCAATTCATAGTCAATTTAATAAAGACATTATATTATTAGGAGATAGCTTTAATTCCAATTAAAACACGTGCCATTATCTACATATCAAAATAAAATATGGCCATTAAATTCTAATTCGTAATACCTATACAAATTATTTAAATACACAGACAAATTTATCATGCATTTATTTTAAAAGATATAAAAATTTTAAACAATTAATTACTACCGAAATATGTCAAATTTTACATTTAAAAATAGAATCTTATTATTTTATAATATTTTATTTTTTTAATATTATTTTTTTTTTAATATAAAATATTATATTTTTAATATTTTCTGAATCGAATATCTATTCTCTGTTGCATAATTTATTATGATATAACACACATTTAATTTTTATTTGGACATTAATTATTAAACAAGAATAACAGAAATTTCATTTCAATTTATTTTGTATTTTTATAATAAATTTTATTAGAAAGTTTATATAATTTTAATTTTTAATTTCCCGTTAATAAAAGAATGTTATGAATATTTATTGAATATCATCTCTTATTTAATTTTACACTATTAAATATACAAATAAATTTAGCTTTTCTGTAATGCTCAAATAACTCTATAGATATCTTTTGTTTTAATATTTCGATCTAAGACTGATTAGATTAAACAATAAAAATCGCTTATGAGCTGCAACAGTGGCACAACTCAAAATAAATGTTTTGAAATAAATTATTTGAAAGGCTTTATTGCTAAGGAATAAAAAATCTTTATTCCACCTAATATTTCATTACAAGTTTTGCCGAAAATAATGTTTATTTTAACATCATTTAACAATAAACTATTACTAGTATAAAATACTGTTTTTTGAGTTATACCACTATTGCAGCCTATGAGCGAAATCATGTACGAAAAAACATTATTTGATTTTATTATATTTTGAATTGTAAGACATTCTTTCATACATTAAGATTATTCATATTTTGTTATAAAAAAATCATCGGAACTTAAAGAATCGAAGCCCGTTATCATAATAAATAATTGCTATTTTTTAACGTCTCAATTTCAGAGTATTCAATTCAAGTTACTTTTATTTATATAGTAATGATAATAGAGTAAGAAAGCCATGGTGGTTGACTCTAGTATAATAACTTTATGCTTAATACACAGTGATAGAGTTTTTGACATATAACGTCAAATAAGTCTATAAGTTTAAAATTCATTCTGCCTGTCTGTATGTCTCTCGCCCTTACCGCAAGATACACCATTAAAATTTTTAGATACTTTCTCATCCTCCTGCCCTTATCCTATTCTAAGTGGGGTCTTATATACAATTATAAACATGTTGATTTGGCTGCGTTTTTCCAAGTGGGGTCGGCACATCATGTTATAAACATGTTGTTACATGATGTCAGTGAGTGTTTTAAATTCGCTTAGAACAGTCGTGTATCTACTCGCGCTATAGTGTAAAGCGCTGACGCGCCGCGTTATTCGTCGCGTTGCCACCGGCCGCGTGCCGCGAACGTAGCTATGGCCTACTTGCGATTTGCCGCGTAAGGCATAAATACTAACTTTAATAAATAATTTCAATACTAGTATTATACCGCAAATATGACTTCGCAAACTCCGATTAAACTTAAAACGGAAACGGAGCATATGTTGTTTAATGCTTATACCGAACAAAAAGCTGAAAAAGAGAATCTTCAGTGCGTAATACAGGAATTAAAGAATCAAATTTTGATTCTTCAGGAACAGATAAAAACCCTCAATGAACAAAAATTGACAGAAAAAAATGAGAATAAGATTTCTTCCCAGCCTGTTGAATACCAAACAGATGAGGAAGAGTTAGCTAAAGAAACGGAATGGATTAGAGTTAAAAGCAGAAAAAAGCGGAAATTAAGCACTTCACCTATTCAGTCCCATAATCAAGAGTCCGAATCATTAGTAAAGGATTCAAATAAAAATAAAAAAATACCGCAGCCTCCGCCCATAATGGTGTCCGGTGTTGAAAATTATCAAACATTTTTTGATATGCTATCTAAAAATATTAAAGAAGATGGCTCTTTTATTTTAAAAATGTTGAGTGGAAATAGCGTAAAAATTAACGCTAAATCTGAGGATGCCTATAGATCAATAACAAAGTTGTTGTCTGAAAATAAATTTCTATGGCATTCCTATGAAAATAAACAACAAAGACCAATAAGGGTCATGGCTAAAAAATTACCTTCGACGTGTGAACCCACTAGAATAATTGAAGATCTACTTAGCAAAGGGTTCAAAATCGAAGACGCAGTGAATAAACTAAGATGGCACAGCAAAGAACCACTTAACATGTTCACCTTAACATTTAAAAATGATGAAAATATTACAAAAATCTACAGCATAAAGTACATATTGGGATGCAAAGTTGAAATACATCCTATTAAATCATCAAAACTGGTACCCCAGTGTAAGAAATGTCAGGCATATGGTCACACGCAAAAATATTGTTCAAGAGACGCTAGGTGTGTTAAATGTACTGGAAAACATTTAACTCGAGACTGTGATAAGTCTCCTGATCAAAAACCTAAATGCGTACACTGTGGTGATGCACATCCCGCCAATTATAGAGGTTGTGTAGTTGCTAAAGAAATGCAGAATTTAAAGAATAAAAATGTTAGTAAGTTATCAGCAATAAAACGACCAGAAAAAGGTAATAAAGCTTTGATTAATAATCCAGGAAAAGTAATAACTTCCTCGCACACAAATAATTATACATCGTACGCGCAGACAGTCGCAAAAAATTTACCTCAGTTATCTCAGTCAAACGTAGAGAATAAATTAGATGAAATTCTTAGATGTATGTCTGTGTTTGACGAACGCCTAAGCAGACTTGAAAATAGCGCTAAAATTGCTACAATTAAAGCTAAAAAATGAATAATACGCTTAAAATCATGGCATGGAATTGTAATGGACTGATGCAACACAAAAATGAATTGCAAGTAGTCCTAGATACTGAAAAAATTGACATTTGTCTAATTTCTGAAACTCACTTTACTAAACAATCGTTTATTAAATTCAACGGTTATAAAATTTATCATGCATTACATCCTAATAACAAAGCTCGAGGAGGAAGTGCTGTTTTAATAAAAGAATATATTAATCACTTTGAAGAAAGGAAATATGAAGAGCAAGAAATACAATCTGTAGCGGTAAATATCCAAACTGCTAGATACCGCGTCTCCATAGCATCAATTTATTGTCCACCAAAACATTCCATAACCAAAGATTACTATGTCAATTTTTTAGAAAAATTTGGAAATACGTTTATTATTGGAGGAGACTTCAACGCCAAAAATACTTATTGGGGGTCTAGATTAACTACAACCAAAGGCAAAGAACTGTTTAAAGCTATTCAAGACGTAAAATGTGATGCCTTAAGTACAGGCAAGCCTACTTATTGGCCGACTGACCCGAAAAAAATCCCAGACCTCGTCGATTTTTTCATTTATAAAAATATATCGTCGAAATATTTGAGCATAGACGATGCATGTGACTTGAGCTCAGATCATTCACCAATATTATTAACTCTAGGTGAAAAGATTATATATAAAAATTCTACTATTACTTTAGCTCATAAATTAACAGATTGGGAGAGTTTCAAAATAGATTTGGATGTCAATATTAACTTAAAGGTTCCTCTAAAAACAACCGAGCAGCTTGAAATCGAAACTAGCAAGTTTATACAAGATATTCAACAATCAGCTTGGAAAAATACTCCAGAATTTAAAAAAAAGGTTAAAGGAGCAACATATCCAATACAGATTCTTAACCTTATTGCCGAAAAGAGGAGACAGCGTAGAAAATGGCACCAATCTAGATATCCAGAAGATAAAAGGCTATTTAATAACCTGAGCAAAAAAGTAAGAACCGAAATTAAAATGTATAATGAAGTGACATTAAACACTTATCTCCAAAAACTTACAAATAAACATAACTCTGATTATTCAATATGGAGAGCAACAAAAAACATCAAAAGACCTCAAACACATATTCCACCCATTAGGGATAAAGACGGAAAATGGGCCGTTAATAACGAACAAAAAGCAAAAAGATTTGCACAACACTTGGAAAATACATTTTTGCCAAATGAAGATGATAGTGAGTATTTCTCCACAAACGTTACGAAACAAGACGATTCATCCATCAAACCAGTAACGGTAAAAGAATTATATAATGGAATAATTTTAAAGCTTAAGCCAAAAAAATCTCCTGGATATGATCTAATTACTGTTGAAATCTTGCGTAATCTTCCAAGGAAAGCAATAGTTAAATTAACGACATTGATAAACGCAGCTTTCAGATTAAGGCACGTTCCCGACTTGTGGAAAGTCGCCGAAGTAATAATGATCCCTAAACCGGGGAAATCACCACATGATGTTGCATCGTATAGACCTATATCACTTTTGCCTATTATTTCAAAAATTTTTGAGAAATTATTACTCATAAGACTAAAACCTATTTTAGACAGACACAACTTGATTCCAGAGTATCAATTTGGATTTAGAGAAAAACACTCTACAATTGATCAAGTTCATAGGATAACGAATTTAATCGAAAAAGCTTTAGAAGAAAAGAAAGTTTGTACAGCTGTCTTTCTTGACGTAGCACAAGCTTTTGATAAAGTCTGGCATAAAGGCCTTGTACATAAACTTAAAGTCATGCTGCCTAAATCATACTCCGAAATATTGGAAAGCTATTTAAACAATAGAGCGTTTAGAATAAGACAAGAGGAGAGTTATTCAGAACTGAAACCAATCAAAGCTGGGGTGCCACAAGGAAGTGTTCTGGGGCCTGTCCTGTACCTCATATACACTTGTGATATGCCAGTAATGGAAAACAGTACGATAGCAACTTTTGCTGATGATACTGCTATTTTAGCGGTAGGAAATACTCATCAGGAAGCAGTGGAAAAGGTGCAAAAATCTGTAAATAAGCTTTACGAATGGACTAAAAAATGGCGAATAAAACTTAACGAGTCTAAGTCTATTCATATTGACTTTACCAACAAAAGACCACAGTTTTATCCTGTTTTTATAAGTAATCATAGGATACCCTATGGTAACACAGCTAAATATCTTGGAATGTCTCTTGACGCTAAGCTGCGCTGGAAAGCCCATGTCAAGAAAAAAAGAGAAGAACTAGACATAAGATATAAAAAAATGTATTGGCTTATCGGCAGACATTCTACGTTATCAACTGAAAATAAGGTTCTCTTATACAAACAAGTCCTTAGGCCAATATGGACTTATGGTGTTCAGTTATGGGGCTGTGCTAAAAAATCAAACATAAATATAATACAAAGATTCCAAAATAAAGTACTGAGGGCTATTGTTAACGCACCCTGGTATGTAAAGAATGAACACATTCATCAACATCTTCAGGTTGAGTTTGTTAATAAAGTAATAAAAAAGTACGCTGAAGCCCATGAGCAAAGGCTTCATCATCATGTGAACATCGAGGCCATCCAGCTTCTCGATAACACTGGACTCGTAAGAAGACTGAAAAGGACAAAACCTTTTGAGTTAGTTTAATATAGTGATAGTGTAGTGTAGTGCTAGTGCTACTTGAAAGAACACAAGAACAAAGTGTCTCACATAGCAAGAAAGACTAAGATAAGTCACTGGACCTATTCTTAGATATAAGTTAATTTATAAGTTTAGGTAATCTTTAAGTTGCTTATTAGCCTCTTGGCTAGATCGCAACATCAATAAAGTACTTCCTTTTGGTTGTTCTTTATAATAGCAAAAAAAAAAAAAAAAACATGATGTGGCTGCATTTTTACGACCGGCCGCCTGCCTGAGGTCAACTTACCTTAGTTGTATTTTATGACACCTCGATAAAAAAAAGGGTGGTCTATTCTACTCAGCCGGATGCCGCACGGCGGGTTTTTTCTCAATAAATAAATACCGATAAATGGAGTATTTTAATCTCCTGAGTTATTCAGATTGCCTTTTAACCTGAAGTTAAATGATGAAATACTATAATAATCTCTTGACTGTGGCGCAGACAAAGGCTTTGAATATAATAGGCCCAGCCCACAAACCTATTTATTGTTCCGGCTAACAATAAGATTTTATAAACGAATAATTAGGTTAAATCTACGTTATCCTGCTTTGTATTAATACGGTAGCATTATTATTTATTTTATTTTTAATATTTAAATTAGTTAATCTTGTATATATGTGTGTGTATGAAAAAAAAATTTAAAAGAAAATTGAAAAAATAATAGGGCAGGTGGGGCTCGATCCTAGGTATTTTCACCTCTCTAGACCGCCCGTTCCCCGACTTTACGTAAATTTGAAAAAAATTTTAGAGCCCAAAATCAGGGATAAAACGACATTTTTTTTAACAACGATTTTTCTTCCCCAAAACCCTCTACATGCTGAATTTAAGTAAAATCGTTGGAGCCGTTTCCGAGATTCCGAATATATATATTAACTAATTTAAATATTAATGGTATACCTATCAAATGCAAAGTAAGCTAATGGTAATGGATGGACACAAAAAGCTAAGATTAGTACTTTTTTATAAATCAGTTGGATGTATAAAGCTACAGCTATGTTGCTCTTACAAAGAAGAACCAGCAAGAAACTCGGCAGTCAATCTTTTAAACATTGTGAATTTATACGATCAAAAAGATCTGCAAATGCTATCAAATATGCTAGAAAACAGATACACGCTATACGTGCCAGCATGAGCTAGAAGCTAAAAGGTATAGTATCAACACGAGCTTAGCACGAGACAGCGTGGAAGCTATACAATAGGATTTCTTCAATTATTCCTTACGGTAGATAGGTTTAGAAAACGCCGTGTGGTATCCGGCTGTATAGAATAGTACCACCCTCAGTTCTTACCGATGTGTCGTAAAAGGCGACTAAGGTAAGTGGACCCGCCGTGTGGTATCCGGCTGAGTAGAATAGACCACCCTCATATCTTACCGAGGTGTCGTATAAGGCGACTAAGGTAAGTTGACCCACCGTGTGGTATCCGGTTTAGTAGAATAGACCACCCTCCTTCTTACCGAGGTGTCGTATAATACGACTGAGGTAAGTTGACGTCAGGCAGGCGGCCGGTCGTAAAAATGCAGCCAAATCATGTGACAACATGTTTATAACATGTTGTGCCGATCCCACTTAGAGTAGGATAAGGGCAGGAGGATGATGATGAGGTTTAGAAAATTCACCTATACGAAAGTTCAGGTTCGCTAAGAGGCTGACTACGTCGTATTTTCAATTTACATTATTAAACATATCCAAGCAAATTAACTAAAAGATAAATAAATAACAGAGGCCGCTTTTAATAGCTGGTTAATTATAAACATTCACCGAAAGAGGGGCTTAAATTATTAATTCCTAATTGCGGTGTTGCCGTTAAAGTTTGATAGCACGTCTAATTGTGCTACGATCATTTTCGATACTGAAATCCAACATCAATTTTAATGATACGTAGCCGCCACCTAATCGATATTTTCGAGGTTAATCTTTCAAAAGGTATTTTGTATTTAACAATCAGTTTAATATTCCTTTTAATGTTTTAATCGAACAAAATTGAAATAATGATGAAATATTTAAATGATTTGATCTTGTTTGTATATATTCATATATTTTCAGAATCTTGGAAACGACTCCAACGATTTTCCTGAAATTCAGCATGTAGGGTTTTGGGGGAGAAAAATCTATCTAGATAAGTTTTTATTTAAAAAAAAGTCGTTTCATCCCTGTTTACAGGGTCTAAAATTTTTTTTTAATTTACATTTAATACAATCACAATTTTTCGCGGGCAAACGTAAAGTCATGGTAGCACATTTAGGGAACGGGCGTACGTCTACAGAGGTGAAAATACCTAGGATCGAGCCCCACCGGCCCTATTAATTTTTCATTTTTCTTCAATTTTTTTTTACATCCATTTAAAATTACCGAGCAAGGCTTGGTCACCCTGGAACTAATTATTAAATAAGCTTTTCAGGCAGTTTTGAATCGTCATGGATCTATAATTAGGTACCTGGATGACCGAGCTTTTCCCGGTAATTTCTTACAAAAAAAAAGAAAGAAAATTGAAATAATTCCATAGTTTTTAATTAATTTAAAACTATGTAGTAAACATGTAAGGAACCCAAAAATAACAATACTTAACGGCTTTCGATTCTTTAAGATATCATCACGCACAAATTACAAATTTACATTATTATACACTTTTATTGCTTGTATAATTTCGATATATTGCCTAACATGACATAAATCTAAGACGTTGACTATTTTTAACTAAATCTTGAAATTAGACTAAACACTTTATAAACATTAAAATTTTTATTTAAATTCGTATTTTTAATTCTATGCCTAAATACATTTCATTCGTCTTAATTGCTATTGTTACATAAAACAAATATAATAATTACTAAGTGATTTCTCATATCATGTTTCTAATTTATGAAATGTACATATTTTTTTCTAAAGCCAATTAATATTGTTATATTTTAAGCATAACATGTACATCAGATGTACGTAAACTGTATACTAAATAGATTTGTCAATTAATCGAATCGCATTGAGAAATCACCGAGTTATGTTTATTCTTTAATATAAATCTGTAAATAAATAAAATGCTTCAATACTATTAACTTGTTAGATAATGTTGAAATGTGTATAAAAATTTAAACTTAATTCCTTTATACGATATTATTTCTTCATGTGTAAGACTCCACTTGTATAATTACACTCAATAAAGTGAATGGGTGTGATGTATAATTTAAGTGTAGGTATTGTTTTGTTTTAGATTACAAGTTAGAAGGTACTTAATCTAAAATTTCTAAACTAACTACTAATCTAGAACTACTATGTGTAAAAAATATTATTTACAACCAATTTACAAAGTGTATAACATAGGAAGAAATGTGAAAGACTTTCGACTAGGACACGGTCTATAGTAATGAAGAATACGACAGAATAAGAATAACATAGGAAAAAATATTTTGCTATAATCCGCGATGAAGTAAAATAAAAAATATATATAATGCTAAATGTAGAGTGGACAATCCATTTCCATACCTGATACATGCAGGATTCGTAAAAACACGTACAAATCTCTGCCACCGCCACCACAATACACAAGCACTATATACGTTCACTATCACAAACTCAACAATTGTTTCGCCCCGCAACCGAAGCATCATCAGGAGATAAACTCCTTTTTATTTCAAATAGTGAACGTATGTTTTTTTACGAATCCCGCATGTATCAGGTACGAAAACGGATTATCCACTCTACATTTAGCATTATTATATTTTCTATTTTAATTCATCGCGGATTATAATAAAATAATTTTATTATTACTTTTGTGTAGGAAAAATTAAAATTGTGAATATATACAATACCAATAATAATTATTCTGTAAATATGGTTGTCAATGATATTTTACACAGTGTATAATTATTTTTCTGTGATACATAGAATAAAATGTGTGAATTTTGTTTTTGTAAATATAATTGCTGTACTTTTATATTTAGTGTAGTTACAATAAATGTAAATAAAATGTAAAGCTTTGAATTCGAGAAACTAACTTAGGTTATAGAGTAAATGCGTTTTGTGGAGTGAGATTATCCTAGATAGCGGTGCGGAGTGTTAAAAATTTGCAAAATGAAACGTGTAAGTTAGTAAAATTGTACAAATTACTTTTCTAAATAAAACGAACTTTGGCCTATGTATAAGTGAGTTTTAATTCAATCCCTTATAAAGCAAAATTTAAGTAATAATACAATTATTTTGCTTTAATCCGCGATGACAATTAATCGCGGTTCATAGCAAAATGTGATTATTACTTTTGTGTTATGGATCTCCGCAAAGTAACGCCTACTTCTATCAATTATTCAAAGTTGAAGGTTTAAAAAAGTAAAATAATGGCTTGTTACTATCCCACTGCTGGGCATAGGCCTCCTCTCTCCGTTTCTGTAGCGAAGCGTTGGAACTAAGACCTACCACGCTACTCCAACGCGGATTGGTAGGGGTTACAAATCCCCAAAATTCTCTAGAGATATGCAGATTTCCTCACGATGTTTTGCTTTACGAAAAGCGTGTCACAAATTGCAATTATCAATTAGACACATAATTAATAAAATTAAACTTTTAACGTTATAACATCATAATTATGTTGTCAAATTCTTATCATCATCTTCCTGCCCTTATCCCACTATAAGTGGGGTCAGCACAACATGTTATAAACATGTCACATGATCTGGCTGTGTGTTTTACGACCGGCCGCCTGCCTGACATCAACTGACCTTAGTCGTACTTTACGACACCTTGGTAAGAAAGGGGGTGGTCTATTCTACTTAACCGGATACCACACGGTAGGTCAACTTACCTTAGTCGTATTTTACGATACTTCGGTAAGAAAGAAAGTGGTCTATTCTACTCAGCCGGATACCACACGGCGGGTCGATGTTGTCAAATTCTTATATTAACTTATTATATCATAAACGAACGAAGAGTTAAGGCTTTTAAATACCTCGGTCATATTGTTACCGACGAGCAGTCTGATGTGAAAGATATTGAAAGGGAACGCAGGGCGATGGCGGTCCGATGCAATATGTTGGCTCGAAGATTTTCACGCTGCAACAATTTGGTAAAGCACATTCTATTCAAGGCATATTGCCAATCATTTTACACGTGCAGTCTTTGGGTTACATATACGCAGAGGGCCTACAACGACCTGCGTATCCAATATAACAATGGGTTCAGAATGCTGTTGGGGCTACCACGTTTCTGCAATGCGTCACTGATGTTTGCTGAGACTCGTATTAATGATTTTTATGGAATAATGAGGATAAGAGCAGCATCAGTGATGAAAAGAATACGGGGAAGCTCTAACAGTATTCTGAAAGTACTGAGTGAAAAACCTGATAATCCATTTATGAAGCACTGGATTCGAATGCATACGAAGTCCCAGTGTTTTATAAATGGAAGGTATGGAATAATTTAATTAGTACCTAATAGTCACATACCTAACATAGTCTATAAGATTTATTTTTTACTAACAAAATGGATGTTATGTCTGTAATAAATAAATTATTATTATTATTATTATTATTATAAACGTCTTCCATTCAGTTAAGTCTTCAATTTCTTTCAGATTGGAGATATTCCGGTTAACCTGCTATTTTTCTAACCTTGATTACCAAAAAAAGACACGAACGTTTGTCTCCGTAACCAATGTGTCGTTCCTATAATATAGAAAAATCATCGCAATTTCGAAAAACATAGATGCTTACTTCTAAAAATTAGTACCTATTATTTATCAATTAAGCTTAGCATTTAAGCTGTGATGGCCTAGCGAAGCTGTGATGGCCTAGCGAAGCTGTGATGGCCTAGCGGTGCGACCGTGTGAATCTCTAGAGACGATCATGGGTTCAAACCCGGGAAGACACCAATGAGTTTTTCTATTAAAACTTATGTGTCTAATTGATAATTGCAATTTATCACACGCTTTTCGGTGAAGGAAAACATCGTGAGGAAACCTGCATATCTCTAGAGAATCCTAGGGATATGTGTAACCTACCAACCCGCATTGGAGCAGCGTGGTAGGTCTTAGCTCCAACCCTTCTCTCCAAAAATGGAGAGTGGAGGCCTATGCCCAGCAGTGGGATAGTAACAGGCTGTTACTTACTTTTATTTAGCAATTGTATAACAAATGATTAACATTTGTATATAATCTTATTTTGTTATACAAATGTTAAATGTAGCTGCCTGACAAAGCTACAAATACCTTACCTTTGATTACCTATACCATTTTTTGAATAAAAAACCAGTACCTGAAACACAATGACCAGGAGATACGAAAAGGAATAAATAAAACAGCGTCCAGTTCTATAGTTTATTTCATGGGTAAATAAAAAAACATACCAATGCTTATTATTTATTGATAATAAAATTGCCGTAAATCAGGCAGAAATAAATTGCCGTAAATCAGGATGCATGAATAACGGACATGACGCGAGTTAACTCACACTTCTGATGTTAACGCACACTATATACAATAACACGATATAATAGGAATACCACAATTCCGTTCCGAGATGCACTTCTCTTGAATGACGACCAAAGACTGAATGACAGTGAAACGTTTTATCAATAGGAAAACTCAACCGGAAACAACACGTCACAGTGTTGTCACCATTTTAATCAAAAAAGGGCGCGATACTCTTGTTTCATGACTGTGTTGCTATAAAATACAAAGCGGAAGTCGATGGCGACAACATAATCAAACCACAAATATTAATTTATATGATAATGATTAATTTTCCATGTAGGTATCTGTTACCGCTATATACCTCTGTCCCTATCATACATATAATCCCGTCCTCCTCGCACGCTTACTTATCACCGCACGCGCATTGCCGAGAGAGGGCGGCACTCGTTAGCTGAAACGAGACAATCACGCTGCGCTCGCGCATTAATTAACACATTTATTTAATCAGTGCAAATTTAGTGAAAGTGTTGTGGAGTGCCTGCCTGCCGATTATCCTGTGCCCGGGACAATTATCACACAAGGAAAGCGTGCCTCCCTTTCATTCCTCTCCTAAATTATAGTTCTTCACCGCCGCCATTTTTCCCGTTACCGCAATGAACCATCCCTTTTAATACAGTCCACTTTTCATCATCATTTCACATTCCGCATCCTTCCAGGACCCCGTGCCGCTCCAGTATCAGTATATTTGGTTTAGGTTTAAAATAAACAAAAAGTTTTAAGCCCTAAAATTTACTCACTATTAAAACAATCATAAAGTTTCAGTAAATAACTATCTACTATTAAAATATTAACTTTGAAAGTTAAACTCATTGTCATTTAAACTAAAGCCATTTATACAACTATACAATGTTATCTATTGTAAAATGAAGTACCCAAAAATCTGTACGTCTGTATCTGATCAATTTTCTCAAAGAGCTCTGAACCGATTTTTGTACTGTTTAAACTTAAAAGTAATGCTTTATAAAAGCATGCGTTAGTTTGCGGAACTCCAAAGTAGAGAATTTACAAACTAATATTTTGCTGTAATCCGCGTTTGTTAAGAGAATATATGCTAAGTGTATGAAGCAGGCAACAATCACATACCTCATACATGCAGGACAAGCCGCCAACACCAACACCATACAAGCACTACATACAACACAACCTCTTGTAGTTGTTGTGGTAGTGAGTGTTTGTAGTGCTCTTAACAAACGTGGATTGCACAAAAATAATTTTATTGTAACTTCTGTAAAAGTAGTGCAATTCCTCCGGAATACTATATTATGTAAATTGTCTTGAAAAATAACGCGGTTGTAAAAAATCAACTGCTCAGATCTTTAGTCGCATGCGTTGCGTAAAACAACCAAAAACATTACAAAAAGTTCGCGACAGCATGTCTCTATCTCTTATTTTTAACTCACAATAACTACTTACATTTATGTTCAAAATTTCAATTAAAAATATTAGGTACGTTATTTTCAAACCTTTTTTTCTATCTAGGTAGGTATTATTTTTACTTTAATTCCATTTTGGTTTAATTCATATTCTTAAATCAGAATAAAATCAAAAGATTTACACGGATCAAAACCTTTTTGACATACGCCGTGCGGTATCCGGTTGAGTAGAATAGACCACCCTCTTTCTATCGAGGTGTCGCAAAAGGCGATTAAGGTAAGTTGACGTCAGGCAGGCGGCCGGTCGTAAAATACGTAGCCAAATCATGTGACAACATGTTTATAACATGTTTTGCCGACCCCTCTTAGAGTGGCATCCTTATGCCACTCTAAGAGGGGTCGGCAAGGCAAGCGGTCGGTCCTGTCCTTACAGGAGGATGATGAAAACCTTTTTGACGTACTGATTTCCAAGCGGACAAAACTGCAGGCTCTGTTAGTTACATTCCAACGCGGATAACAGCAAAACAATATTTTCATTACATTCCCATTGTTTCAATTCATACTGAAAGATGTAAGATCTCTATAACCCGAAAAGTGAGGCAATCATGATTCTTCTATTATACCGATATAAACCGACAATATCTAACTGTTATATTCAAGCCATGAAAAAAGCGATTGAATAAATCTATTTCAATTTATAAATAGATAAATATATGGGACACTTACACACACGGTCGTCCATCCCCAAAGTAAGTTACTTAATACTTGTGTTATGGTAGGTAGACAACTGGTGAATATATAATTATATTTTTTTAAATACATACTTAAATCCAAATATACACCCAGGCTCAAAGACCAACAAATTCGCGGAGCTGAAGGCAGGGTCACTACGCACTGTGCCAACTTGCCAGTGGCGTTTTTCAGTCGCAATTTATGCGTAACGCACTATTATACTATATAATAGCTGTGATAGCCCAGTGGATGTCTTTCTAGGATCGTCATCCAAACCTCGGACAGACACCAATGAGTTTTCCTGTTGTAACTTATCTATAGTAATATATAAAGGTGAAGAGTTTGTTTGTTTGAACGCGCTAATCTCAGAAACTACTGGAACGATTTGAAAAATTATTTGTGTGTTAGATAGTCGATATCGAGGACGGCTAAAGACTTTATAGCATCACGCTCATGAATAGGAGAGGAGCAGCAACAATTTATATGGCAAAAGTTTGGCCGATTCAGAAAGTGTTATACTGCAATTTTTCACACGTTTTTCGGTGAAGGAATACATTGTAAGGAAACTTGCATATCTCTAGCGAATTCTGGAGATATGTGTAACCTAATAATCCGCATTGGAGCAGCGTGGTAGGTTTTAACTCCAATCCTTCTATCCAAAAACGAAAAGGCGAAGATTATAACGTTATTTTCACACAGCTGTTGTCGCCAATGATTTCCGCTTTGTATTGTATAGCAACACAGTCATGAAACAAGAGTATCGCGCACTTTTTGATTAAAATGGTGGGAACACTGTGACGCCGTTGTTTCCGGTTTAGTCTTCCTATTGATAGAACGTTTCAGTGACAGTCAGTCTTTGTTCGTCATTCTCGAGAAGTGCATCTCAGAACGCGAATTGTTATATCGTGTTATTGTATATAGTGTGCGCTAACACAACTATAAATAAAATACTACATTTAATCAACTAACATTAAATTCTTTTACGCGTCATATTTTTAACATATATAAATCTTTTGCATGTTTAATAAAGTGTTATAAAGTTTTTATACGCTTTTTCTATAGTCAGTTAACGCTTGCACACGTATTTCATTTCACACATGTGAGTTTTTATACCGGCTATTTAAAAACATCTCATTCTTCATTCTGTATTTTGGTTGGTTCGAACAAAGGCATGTAAATATTACATATTTTTATTTAACTTATATACTTTTACATGCACAAACCATCATGACTTTAGTTTTAAGCATTTGTTAACTTTTTTCTAAACTTTTTTTTCGTAGTATTATTTTAGGATGTTATTTTAGCTATTATTATTTTATTTTTGTATGTAACATTTTTGTTGGATACCTAATAAACAGATTTACATGTTAAATGACGTTGCTCCTTCGCTCATCATCTTCCTGCCCTTATCCAACTCTAAGTGGGGTAAGCACAACATGTTATAAAAATACTGTCACATGCTTTGGCTGCGTTTTTACGACCGGTTGCCTGCCTGACATCACCTTAGTTTTATTTTACGACACCTCGGTAAGAGGTTGGTCTATTCTACTCAGCCGGATACCACACGGCGGGTCGACTTACCTTAGTGGCCTTTTACGACACCTCGGTAAGAAATGAGGGTGGCAGAACATAAATAAGAGATAATTCTCATTGTAATGAGTTTTGAAAGGCGTGTAGCGGAAACGGATATCGCTGATTCAATGGCCCCAAAAATGATATCAGAATGTATGACCCGAATAAAAATACGCTACGCTTCAGTTATTGGTTATTTCAGCTTTATTTTAGCGTTTTGTTCATGGCAACCTAGTTCGAGACTTTTATTGCAATTTATAACTGGCTGAATAACACAAACTTACTCCCCGTTATCGTTTTCTGATACATTGTGTACAGAAATTGTTAGAGTAATTAGTGAGCAATGTTTATTATTTGCCTCCATTTTGTTTTGTTTGTTGGTGGTAATCGAAAGTTATACTAGCAGCCTTAGGGATGTGACATGGAGTAGAAAAGATCGATTCATAAATAATCGATTTTTTCCCCCTTTAAAATAAATCGATATTTAGGATTCGATACGAAATATAAAGGTGTTTTTTTCTATTTGAAAAGTCACTTTTTATTTATTAATAATTACTAGTGGCCCGCTCCGGCTTCGCACGGGTATAAAGTATATAGCCTATGTCACTCAGTAAAAAAAATGATTAAAATATATCCAGCAGTTTTGTTTTATTCATTACTGCCCGTGGCCGTGGTTTCTAATGAGCTATGGGTCCGGTTGGGCTTACTCTAAGTCTAGCTGGACATGGTTACGGCCACCGTCGGCGAAACCCGGAAGCACAGCAATGGGAACGGGGACCTTCGGGTTGCGAGGAAGAAAACCTCTATAAAAAATTACCCGGTGGGGGCGGAAACGCCCACCAAGGCGTTGTGGCCCCTACTTGGGGCGCGGTCTCTCCCTGTTGACCGTGACATAACTAACACGGTGGGCAGGGAGCTACCGTGGGCAGCGATGGCCTCCCTTTGTTCTGTGGAGGTTGGTGAAGGGAGGCGGCGGAGCGGTTCCACGAACTGTTGTTCTTTATCCAATCTGCTGCTGGTGAGTCCAGGTGTTAGTGACTCGCCCAAGCCCATCGTCTGCCGCCCTAACTGGGGACCTTCGGGTGTTCCGAACGGGGTATATCGGACGCCTGGCTTATAGGTCCTCGAGGTGGTTGGTGCATCTGGTGCTACCGAGGCACCGGTTAGCGGAGGGGGGCTTCTCTTTCGAGGGGCCCCTACCCGAAAAAGGTGTTTGTTCTCTGGGATCAGAGCTGTTGGCGGGGTGGGGGCAATATGTACAATGATACCCTGTCCTTGCCATCGGCAGCGTGGTGGAGCACACAGGTCGTTTTAGTCGGTGCGAGTCCGATATAACTGCCGCCTGTCCCCGTCGGGCGGCGGTACCCATAAGGAGCTTTTTTCTGTATAACAAAAAAAACAATTCCTCTTTCCCTATACCATGAAGATTCCCTGCTATCTTTGGAATATCTAAATTCATATACTACATCTTTACTTAATTACTTTTACATTTTCCCTGAGTATTTTATTTTTACAATTAATTACAGAATGTCTTTATATACAACATTCACAGCTTTTTTGTCATAAAGAAAGAATCTTCATAACACAATACAAACATGTTTTCTTTAGAGGTTACTCTTGATAAAGCGACATATAGTCGGTCATGTGAAAAAAAACCCGTCCAATCGCAGCTAAATTCAAAGTGCTATAAGACAAAGCGCGCAATCGCTATACCCTGCATTTTAAATCTGTAATATCTTCGAAAATGTTCATTTAAATTACAAATGAAGAAGAAAATGTCAAAAAAATGCTATTGTGGGTCCATAAGAGATAGACATAATATGTATACCATCGCGGAGTTTTCTGTAGACCTTTTCAAGGTGTACAAATACTTAGTAAATTATTTTGACAAATATTGTAGGGTTCGGCTTGCGTTTGCAATGTAAACGGAAAATAAATGTAATTATTTACGACATCACATTGGAAACCTCAAAAATATGGATTTCTTTACTCCATATTGAATGTTTATAATAAAAGTTTATAATATGTTAGATTATACATATAAACCTTTCTCTTCAATCACTCTATCTATTAAAAAACCGCATCAAAATCTGCTGCGTAGTTTTAAAGATTTAAGCATACAAAGGGATAAAGGGAAATAGGAACAGACAGAGAAAGCGACTTTGTTTTATACTACTTTGTGACGTTTAGCTATTATAACTAACGACGATATTTCTCCTTTATTCTTATGCAATAATAAAAATCAATTTTCCCAAAGTCAACTCATTTACTCTTTCTCAAAAACTACTCAATGACACATATGACAGCCAGAATGCTTTTTCATATTAATGACTAACTCTGAAGGAGGTTGTATTAAAACATGTTGTAACAGTCGACCATCCTGACAACGACCCCGCAAATCTCATAAGCCGACTTCTGGGAATGAATTTACCACCGATTCGGAATGCTGATTGTACTGAGAAGAATCGGCAAGAAACTCAATACTTGCTCTTTAAATCTGTAAAAGAAAAATCATTTTCACCTTAACCTTAAGCACCTTAAGCTCACCCTCAATCACTGTCATGGAATAACACAGCTCAATAAGTGGCAACCAACTCGCAGATACACACGTAAACAGACTCGCAAATGATAACGCTCAAAGAACAATCACCACATCTAGGCAAAGTCTAGCTGACAGTCGTTGCAGATGGCCACAGTCTAGAAAACAATCGTTACAACTGGAACAAATCCAGAGAATAATCGTTATTCTAGCTGACAGTTCTATCGAACAATAGTCACGGGCGCGTCTATGGCCTCACATAGCACATCGTCACGTTGATCTTACAGAGTTAATAAACCGAATACCAATTACCATCATAATATCATCATAATAATCTCTCCAATAAAAACTCCATTTTTTATTCCATAGCATCGCATATCGCAACTATCTCTCAAATTATACGAAATTCGCACTCTCCGTGTTGTCTCAAGATATTGGTCGTCATTTGTCTTTTCTTTAAACTCTTTAAATTTCCAGATATTCCTTTTGTCCGCTCTATTTGTGATTTTAGGTTACATCCTCTTCTGAATATAATAAACGACGATATTTCTCCTTTGTACTTATTATATTATTATACTTATTCAATAAATAAAAACAGTTTTCCCAGAGTCAACCCATTTACTCTTTCTCAACAACCTAATGACACATATGACAGCCACAATGCTTTTTCATATTAATGACCAACTCTATGAAGAAGGTTGTATCAAAAACATGTTGTAACACTATTATTTTGATAATTGTCAAATATTTTACCATACTTCACCAAAGAAAAATTACGTTTAGCTGTCATCTATGTTTTGTATTCCACTGACATTTGCGTATTGTTATTCAATGTCATAGTCGTTCTTGTAATACCACGTTTTAGAGTGACTTGACGGGATAAAATAAATGCGGTCGAACGGTATAAAAGGTATCCTATGTCCGTTTCCTGGTTCTAAGCAACCTCTACACTAATTTTCGGCCGAATTGGTTCATCCGTTCTTGAGTTATAAATAGTGTAACTTAGACCAACTTTCTTTTATATATCGAGGGGTAACGGGCTATTTGGTTTAAGCGACATCTTGGGCGATATTGAGTTATATACATATTCGGAATCAGCGATTTTTTCTCCGTCGAATGATGCCGGAATCATTCAAATCAGAGCACTTGTTTGGCGCTTGAAACAATGCTATTTTTGGGTAGTTTCAAAAGTGGCAGTGTATTAAACGACGTGGATTTTGCATTTTTTTATTAAAATATGTACTTACATACCATCATATTAATAACCGAGACATAAACCAGTCACCCTATCTCTCATAAATAAGTGAATAAGAGTTAAAGCGTTTTTCCTGTTTCTAAATTTTATTAAGAAGAAACTTAAATCATTTTGACTTCCCTAATCACACGGTGTGATGTCGCTTAAACCATTTGTCCGTCACCCAAATACGATATGGGTCGTCGCTTAAACTCTTTTAGCTGCATCTATTTTCCACGCCGGGTGCTACTTGAATCAAATATTCGTTTTTGTTCAGATATTTTGTTTAGTCTTTAAACCATTTTAGTCCTACTTTTTTTAAAATGCATGTCATTTAATACAGACGATAAAATTAATGATGTATATTGAAACATTTTGCCAGTATTCATAAAAATACAAGTCGGTATTTCAATCACAAAATTTTAATATGGTACATTTCAATCATGTCATATGATACCATATTTATTTCCACGCCCGGGTGTTAAAAATCGTAATCATTCCACTGAACTATCGTGCGCGGGCGCCTCAGTCACAGTCCAGAGTGTGCCGAAGACCCAAGATATTTCATAAAGAATATTTAAATCTCCAACAAAGTAATACCAAAGAAGTTTTACTAGATACTGATATAGAGGACATAGTCGAAGAAAATGATAACTAAATACCTACGTTACTTTTAATTACTTATGATTATTATCAGCATCAGCTGTGTTTTATAATTAAGTTTTCTTTGTTGATTTTATATTTTTATTTTACAATTGTTGATTAATATTAACAAAATTATACTTTTAGAAAGTTTTATGAAAACTGATCTCAAGTAATTACCTCCTGAATGAATAGCTAATAAATAATTATAGTTGATGTTCCTACATTGAGACCGATTTTACTAAATTATCATACAAAATACTAATGTACCTAATTTTGCAAATTAAGACTGAAAAGTAAATTAATATAATTGATGTTCCTAGTGAGACTGTTATAATAATAATTACTCTAAATAACACTTTGATTGATTATTATGTTGTGTTTATTTATTCAATGTAAGCACCTGAAATTTTCGGTGATTGCAATATATCCTGGTTGTTTTATCAGCCATTGATAGTATTAGATGTAAATAAACCATAAACATTAAACGTTACAATTTCAATGTTATATGTCACTTAAGTAAATTAGCCTGACAGTCATTTTAATCTAAATTGTTAGTTAAGATAAATAGCTTGCTTCTACTAATTTTGGGTTTCGTTACTTCATACCTTTTAGCTTACTCCGTAAATAGAATGCGTTGTCGCTTATTTTTTCCCCTGTAGCCAGTTGTAGTTATGAAGTCACTTAAATCGTTTTTCCTGTCTCTAAAAAAGGGCACGTTGTATTAAGCGACATTTATCTTTGTAAATAAAGGTCCGCTTTATTTGGTATTAGCATCAACAACTAGATATTTTTAATTAAATTTCAATGCAGTTTACCCCGTTTAAATAACTGCAGAAGTTTTTTTGTTATGAATTTTATTTCGAAATTTCAAACTTTAAAAGGCTCTCCTGTAAAGTTGCAAAAATGTCGCTTAAACCAAATAGCCCGCTACCCCTCGATATATAGATTTACAATACAGGTTAAGTAAAGTAGACTACCAAGAATTAATAACAGATGCGCTATTTATGAAATTCGCTTAAAATGTATAGTTTGGCTACATTGGTTTTATCTAACAATGCATGTCGAGTCTTAAAAGACAAGAAAAAGATTAAAAAAAAATGGAGGATAATTAAAATAATCGATTTTTGATTAAAAAATAATCGATTATTAAAATTCGATTATTTAAAAAAAACGATTATTTTTTACATCCCTACTCAGCCTTAGCTATTGAATATAAAAAATGTATTGGATTAACATCTCCTGTTTTTGTAGATTATACTAGATTTTACCCGCAACTTCGTTTACGTGGACTGTTGTGCGATAATAGATGGAGCTTTTCAATGTAGAATTAACAGGATTTCTATAGTTTATATGTTAGCCCGGTATATAAGGAATAATTGTGCCAAATTCCATCGATATTGGTTCAGCGGATTCGCCGTGAATGAGTAACAAACATATATCCAAACTCACAAACTTTCGCATTTATAATATTAGTAGGATGTTGCCTGCAGATAATATCAATGTGATGTGCAAAAGACAGTAGGATAGGATAGGATGAAACGTGTTAAGACTTGCTCGGCGTGTTCCTGTATTTTATAATCGTGTATTATAACAATCTAGTATCAACATATCACGCAAAAGATATCGCGGGTAAAAGCTTAAGCGTAGCTTATAAAACTTCGTCACGCATATAAAAAAAAAATTAACAAATTATTATCTTCGTCGTTTTTAAAATTTGTAGCATGTTTTCTTTGATATAACAGAGTAAATAAACTAATCCTCAGTACACATCTAACAACGCGCTTGGCCAAACATCCTAAACCAACTTTTCACTGCCCTTTCGTTACGTCAAAAATAAACAATCCCAAAATGAATTCTTAATAAAGCCAAATTTCAACATCCCTCATCAAACTATCTCTCTCGAAATTGACAGTGATCTATGGTATTGCGTGCTTCGTAATGTCTTGATAAAGTTTCATGAAGTATGATTTTTCTTCAAGTTCTTCTTAAAGGGCGTCTTATGCAAAAGCTTCTTCTGTTTGACGAGTAGGTTTTCTCACTAAATTGACAGGCTACATATATTCCAATTATTGTTGACCTGAAATGCATATTTCCTTAATGTATTATACATGCTCGATATAATATACTAGCGAGATTAAAGTTGCAGAATAAACTATGATAGAAATGGACCATGATTTGATTTTGCTGCGTCGTATCAGATATCGTTATACAAGTCCAATGATAAAAATATATTTATGTATTACATTAAGTACAATACAATTTCGTTTTCAATAGATACATTGCAGAACTAGATAAGACTAGTACTGATGGAATCATTAATCCAGTATGGGGTAATGGGGGGGTTCTTAAAAGGGTGGTATTATTTATATTTGTAAACACAACAAGAAAGACATAGATAATCAAACGGGTCATAGATAACCTGCTAGATCATGACGATACAAGACAGCGTGACAATTAACTAAAATTTATTAATTAAATTTTAAATATAATTAATTAAACTTTTAGAATTTTTAATGAAGTTCACGTACATGACAACGAACGGTTGTGGCTTGTAGTGTGTGTAGAAATCGTGTAGGTTAACCAAATAATGTATATGCCCAAAAGAAATCATCATCTTCCTGCCCTTATTCCACTCTAAGTGAGGTCGGCACAACATGTTATAAACATGCTGTCACAAGATTTGGCTGGGTTTTTACGACCGGCCGCCTGCCTGACGTCAACTTTCCTTAGTATTTTACGACCCTCTGTAAGAAACAAGGTGGTCTATTCTACTAAACCGGATACCACACGGTGGGTCAACTTAAGTCAAGGTAAGTCGACCCGCCGTGTGGTATCCAGCTGAGTAGAAAAGACCACCCTCTTTCTTATCGAGGTGTCGTAAAAGGCAACTAAGAGAAGTTGACGTCAGGCAGGTGGCCGGTCGTAAAATACGTAGCCAAATCATGTGACAACGTGTTTGTAACATGTGCCGATCCCACTTAGAGTGGGATAAGGGCAGGAAGATGATGATGATATCTTGTAAGTTTCATCTTTTTTTCTTGTTAAAAATACCGTACAAGGCTCGTTTACCGAGGTACTAATACTTAAGAAAGTCGTTCTATTATTATCTGCAGAAAGTCTTCAAATAGATAAAAAAAACAAAACTCACCCGTTACCCATATAAATTCAAGTCGCAAGGTAATCCAGGTGCTTATAAAAGCAGGACAATCTCACCATAACATTATGCAAAACATCGGGACGCGGTAGAAACCACTATGGAAGGCTTTTTTCCAATAGCCTCCGGAATATTCTAACGAAAGCGCCGGAAAAGTGTATTGTAACTATATGTTAATGGGAATTCTTTCATGAGGCTGGAAAAAGAGTAATTTATGGTGTTTTCTGAGGTCGAACGTGAGGTGATTATTAAAGGTTGTAAGGACATATGTAAATAATAAAACATCATGAGTTGACAGGATGTTTACTTTATTTTATTTTCGTCTAAGTACCTTTATGGGTACCTATATTTTTCGGTGAAGGAAAACATTGTGAGGAAACCTGCATATCTCTAGAGAATTCTGGAGATATGTGTAGCCTACTAATCCACATTGGAGCAGCGTGGTAGGTCATAGCTCCAATCCTTCTCTCCAAAAACGGAGAGAAGAGGCAAATTCCCAGCAGTTGGAGAGTAACTGGACTTAGTTACTTTTACTTTCTACTTTCTACTTTACCTATATGGGTATAAGTAAGCTATAATTATATAGTATGGTATAGCTAAGATAGCCTGGCGGTCAGACCGTGTGACTCTTTCGAGTGGGTCACGAGTTCAATCGCCAAAGATTTTAGTTAAAACTAAAGTGCCCAATTGATATTTTATAATTTATCACACGCTTCTTAGTCTCTGCATATCTCTGGAGAATTCTAGGGATATGTATAACCTACTAATCCGCATTCTCTTCAAAAACGGACGACTATCGCCTTGCTATGGGATAGAACAGGCCGTTACTATCCCATAGCGAGTTAAATGTCAAATAATTTATAGAAGCCGGTTTTATTTTGCGAAATTCGATAGTGCAAAGATTATAATGGAATTATTTTATTAGTATTGCAGATTAATAATATTTGAATTATAGTTATATACATATACTTGAAGAATAGGTATCCTTCCTTTTCTCCTATAGGAGATAAGGAAGGATAAGGATAAACGCTTTGCGTATTTTGTCGTGAAGTCTATCTCCTGATGATGCGGTTGCGGGGCGGAACGATTGTTGTTTTTGTGATAGTGAACGCAGTAGTGCTTATATATTGTGGTGGCGGTGGTGGTTTTGCATGTGTTTTTACGAATCTTTCATATATCAGTATGAACGGATTGTCCACTCTACATTAAGCATTATATATATTTTCTATTTTACTTCATCGCGGATTACAAATTAATTTTACTATTAGTTTTGTATTATGATCTCCGTAAAGTAACGCTTAATTCTATTAATTATTTAATTTTAGTTAATTTTAAAATCGCTCTAAGAATCATACTGAAAATCTTATTCAATAAAAATGAAGTTTTGTAAAATAGAAAAGCTTTTATGAAAAGACTTACAGGTGTTTTCTAAATATCATAAGTTCGAACACAATAGGGCCCTGTTAAGAATTTCAAGACTTATGCAAGCAATAAGTTTAAAAAGCTTTTAATATTTATAAGCTATGCCTGATTTCCTATTCAAAGAGTTCGTAATTTGAACAGCATATTTGCGTTTTAATCAACAATATTGTTACATGTTACAAATACAACCTGTTTCATATAATTAGCCAATATTGTCGCCGTCAATGTGACATTTGTGTGTGTTTCGGCTCTCGATTATAAAAGTAATGAGAATATTATTTTGCTACAATCCGCGATAAAAGAAAATATATGTAATGCTAAATGTAGTGTACAAATTCTGATACATGCAGAATTTGTACCCTATACTCTTTCTAGTAGGTTGTCAAAGATATCTATACTAATATATAAAGCTGAAGAGTTTTGTTTTTTTTTTTTGATTGATTGTTTGAACACGCTAATCTCAGGAACTACTGGACCGATTTGAAAAATTCTCTCAGTATAATATAGGCCATTTATTAAGGAAGGCTATAGGCTATATAACATCACGCTAAGATGAAAAGGAGAGGAGCAGCAATAAAAAATATTACGAAAAATTTATCATTTCCTTGCGTACGATAAGCAAACGGTGTAAGTTAATCAAAAATCATGTATTACGAAATTGTTCTCCTCTAAAAGTTCTAAATAAAAGTCCGCCACAGCATAAATCTAGCTTTAAACATTTTTATGGTCAAAATACTTTTTATAAATTACGGTTTTAATCTTTCCATGCGGGCGGATATTGTTAGTTATTTATACACTTAGAAGCAGATATAAAAAAAGATCACAATTAAAAGCATTCGTATTTCAAAAAGGAATGTAAAACAAAAACAAAGACAAATGACAAAAATTTCAGATTCAAAAAAGTAACGCTTAAAAAATAAAGGGGTTCACACGAAGACGGAGTCGCTGGCTATTGCTTGTAAAGCCTAAAACACAAAGCTCATGATTGAAACGAAAAAAAACATATTTCATAATACCTACAAGGGTGCCGCAATATTGCGATAACGAAGAATAAAATCATCAGGTCCGCAATTGAGGTCTTGTTTCGAGTATACCATACGCAAGGATGCATCATCAGAAAAAATTAAGTACACGGAACAATATCTTTTAAACTATAAACATTAGGCCGGAATTCCCTTGCACGTAGATCTATGGTGTAATATAATGTGGCACTTCGTATTTCGGCACGGTGGAAACTTCTTTTTATGTTCAAATGCGGCTCTCGTAAAGATAGGACGTGATGTTTTTGACAACGCGTCTTTAGGAATTTCGGGCGAAATGAAATGTTAAACATCTGTCGGATGTGTTATGCGAACTTAAATGGATGGGCCGCCACTTAAAAAGGTTACGAACAGTTTTATGTGAATAGTTTTGTAACTTTGTTATTTTGTTATTGCGACATTATAATAAACTGGCTTTTACCCACAACTTCGTTTGCGTGGCCTGTTGATAGGTTGATAATAGATGGCGCATTTTAATGTCATCTTATTCCTGTAGAATTAACGGGATTTCTAAAGCCTATGTTATTTCGGTGTATAAGGAATAATTGTCCTAAATTTCATCGATATTGGTTCAGCGAATTCGCCGTAAAAGAAACATACATCTATATTAACAAACTTCGCAACTTTGACCCACAGCAGGGGGTCTTCTCGCATACCCTTGAGGGGTAGGCGGGGTACGGGCCTCGAGGCGAACCTCTTTGCCCGGGCTGGTCCTCGCAGGCTTTGTGGCCTGGACTGTGTTTGGGCCGTAGGCCCAGGTCACCTAGGTGACCTACGGGATTTGGTGTTCGGTAGGGAGGTCTGGGAATGGTAGTTCCCAGACCTCGGAGTCAGTTTCGGTGGTGTCTCGTCCGGGTGTCTTGATCGGGTGGGAGTGTCATGTCCGGTGGTATCGCCCTCTCGCCCGTCGCGTCGTCCTCTTCGTCGCCGTCGTCGTCCGCGTCGGGCCGCGGTGACGGTGATCGCAGGAGCTCGCGAGGCAGGGAACGTCCTTCGGGTGGTCGTGCGTGGAGTGGCGCGATGCCGTGCAGGTGAACGTGCGCGCTGTTGTCCGCTCGCGCGAACAGTCGGCGCGCAAGGCGACGAACGAACTCCTCCACGGTCGGCATCTTGGTATCTCTGTGCACGACGTCGTTCCGCACATACCTCGGGGCTCCTACGATCAGTCGCAGGCAGCGGTTCTGCTGGACTTGAAGCCTTCGCCTCTGGTACGCCGAACATAGCGCGTACCAGGCGGGTGCCGCGTACGTCAAGCGCGAGCGGACGTAGGCACCGTAGACTCGCAGTTTGGTGTTGATAGGTAAATGGGATGTGAACAGCGAGTGGAGCTGGGACCTGGCATCAGCAGCTTGGCCCACGGCACGATTGACCATGGGAACCATGCGCAGGCTGCGGTCCAATTCACACCCCAAAAACCTTACTGTGGTCTTCCACTCTACGTCCTGGCCTCGCAGAGTGAGTTGGCGTAGCGGCCTGGAGCGGCTGGTGAGCAGAGCGGCCGTCTTCCCGACATTGACGGCCATCCTCCACTTGTCCAGCCATTCCGGCAACAAGTCCAGCAGACGCTGCATGCGGTTTGTGGCGACGATCTGGTGGTAGGACGACGCGAAATACGCGCTGTCGTCAGCGAATAGCGACAACAGCACGTCCTCCTCCCCTTCCCGCAGATGGTGGCGCAGGGTGGGGATGTCATCCGTATACGCCGCGTATAAGCGCGGCGATATACAGCTGCCCTGGGGTACTCCAGCTTGGATAGTGCGTGGTTGGGATTCGGCACCATCCACTGCCACGTAAAAGCTACGGCCGCTGAGGAATGACGCCAGCACTCGCACATAAGCAGGCGGCATGGTGGTATCCAGGATCTTGGCCAGGAGCCCGGCGTGTCACACACGATCGAAGGCCTTCTCGATATCGAGGAAGACCCCGACGGTGTAACACTCGTTGTTCAGCTCACTGGTCAGCTGGTTAATGACCCTCGCCAGCTGGAGCGTCGTAGAGTGGCCGCTGCGGAATCCATACTGCTCCTCGCGCAGGGGCAGATGGGGCGTGACTCGACGCAGCAGCAGACGCTCGAACAGCTTGGCTATATGCGAGAGCAGGGTGATCGGCCGGTAGCTTCCAGGCAGGCGGCGGTCCTTCCCCGGCTTGGGAAGAACGATGATCTTCCCGGTCTTCCACGCCTCTGGGAAGTGACCGGTGCGGAGTACTCCGTTGAACAGGCTCGTGAACGCTACGAGACCCGTTCGGGGCAGCAGCATCAGCGCGGCGTTGGTGATTCCGTCGGGTCCTGGCGCTTTTCGCTTATCAAGGCGAGCAGCGACCGACCGCAGCTCTGACAGGGAGATGAAGTCCTCTCCCCTGAGCGGCGGTGTAGGGGCCGACAGGAACCTCTCCAGTTTGTCCTGGACCGCCGCGTGATGACGGATGACGTGGAGGTTGGAGGTGTTGGGGGCGTTGGGCGTGAAGGTCTTCTCCAGGTGAGCCGCCAGGATCTCGGCACGATCTTTGGCGGCATAGGTTCGTTTACCCGATGCATCGAGCAAGGGGTAAACGGGGGTGTCACGTCCGGTAAGTTGCTTGCAGAGAGAGTACAGCGCTGTGTCATGTTCCGTCGCTCGATCGACGGTATACTCCCACCGTGCCTCGTCGAGAGCGACTATGGCACGCGCGATCTTCTCTGCAAGCCGGTTCAGGTCGGCTTTCACCCTGGGGCAACGAGTGCGGGCCCATAGGCGGCGCAGGGTGCGCTTCCGTCTGAGCATGCAGCGGAGCGAGCTCGGCAGGTCCTTCCTTCGGTTAGTGTCCGATGGAGTCGACGTTGTGATGGTAGCTGCTGCTTTGGCGGCAATGATCGCCTCCGTGACGAGCGCAGCAGCATCGTCGACTTCCGAAGGGGTGGTAATCGGGCCTGCTAGCTCAAGCCCGGCAAGCTCTGCGGTGAAGCGCTCCCAGTTCGTCCGCGTCCGCGGCGGGCGGGGCACTAGGAAGCCTCCCTGGGTGGCAAGGGTGACCAGAACCGGTAGGTGTTGAGTGTCGAGATCGTAGAGGACCTCAACATCAAATGGGTGGTCGAGTCCGTGGTGCAACACTATGTCTAGGACGTCCGGCTGGGCGCGGGGGTCAGTGGGTATGTGGGTCGGCGCTCCTGGACCCACCACACCGTACCCGCTCCTCACGCTATCTTCGTGCAGGTGCCTCCCGACCGCAGTGATGATTCGCGATCCCCACGCGTGATGTTTCGCGTTGAGATCGCCCACGATCACTGCGGGTCCCTGCTGTGCGAAGATGGTCCCGACATCAGTGTTGCAAAAGGTCAGTCCGGGTGGTTTGTAGGCGGCATAAATGCGGAGCTCTTCATTCCCCACGCTGACTCGCACTCCCTGTGTGCGAGTGCTGGTGAATGGGGTGTGCTCCAACTCCTCGTGTATGATGTCCCTCCGCACCAGAGCGGCCGTACCTCTGTACGGGTGGCCCCGGGGAGAGACTTCGTCGCGGCGATACACGAAGTAGTTG
Source organism: Morpho achilles (assembly GCA_947086495.1). Taxonomy (NCBI): domain Eukaryota; kingdom Metazoa; phylum Arthropoda; class Insecta; order Lepidoptera; family Nymphalidae; genus Morpho; species Morpho achilles. The sequence goes on along the minus strand of CAMTZB010000012.1, from coordinate 5,437,998 downwards.
GGCACGCGGAGCTCGACGCTGTCCGTAAGTTTGGTTTCCCCCAGGAGGATAACGTGGACGTCCTGCGACTGGGCGAGTAGACTTATCTCACGGACATGACCTCTTATGCCGCCCGGATTCCAGTATAAAATTCGGAGGGTCATTGATAAGACCGTCCGAATTGGGTGATAGCCGCCGTGGTAGCGCCGACGACGTCCCTGGTGGCCAGATAGGTCGTAAGCGCCGCCATAAGCGCCTCAATCAGGACCCGGACAATGTTGTTTATGCCCGAGTCCTGTGTGGGGGGTGGCGGGGGGTACGATGGGTATTGCGGCGCTTGTGGCTCCGCCTCTCGAATAGCTACTTGGTGGCCGCGGCTTCTCGGCGCCTCGGCAATTGGTGGTTGAGGCGCCATTGCTATTTCTGATGGCGGCCGGGGATGCGGTGTGGACGCGGCGGTGGGCTCAACATTAGCGGGCCTCGGCTGCCTGCGCCTACGTCGGTTTCTCTTCTTGCTTTTCCCGGCCAGCGGTTCCCCCCTGGCTGTCGGGACGTTCGCCTGCGGCTGTAATGTCGTTGGCGGCGCACCCGTCCCGGCCGTAAGAACGACGGTCGTTGGATGGGCGGTACGGGGTGCGGTGGGGGCTGAGGGGGCACGTACAGTGATTGCGGGACGTTTGACCCACAACTTCGTTTGCATGGTCTGTTGATAGATTGATAATAGATGGCGCTTTTCAATGTCATCCTATTCCTGTAGAATTAACGGGATTTCTATAGCCTGTTATTTCGGTGTATAAAGAATAATTGTGCCAAATTTCATAGATATAGTTTCATCGGATTCGCCGTTAAAGAGTAACAAACATACATGCATACTCACAAACTTTCGCAGTTATGTTGTCGTATGATATTTAGATAATAGATGGCGCTTTTCAATGTCATCCTATTCCTGTAGAATCAACAGGATCGTTGTAAGATCCTATATGTTATTCCGGTGTATAAAGAATTGTGCCAAATTTCATCGATATTGGTTCAGCAGATAAAAAAGTAACAAACATACATCCATACTCACAAACTTTCACATTTATTTGCTTCTACCCACGCCTTCGTACGACGACGACGAAGGGTCTTCTCAATGCCCGAAGGCAATTGGGGTACGGGCCTCGAGGCGAACCTCCTTGCCCGGGCTGTTCCTCGCAGGCTTGCGCCTGGATTTTATTTAGGCCTTATGGCCAGGGCTCTCGCCTGTTGGCTTGAGCCTAGGGGATATTTTTGTGTATGAGGGGGACCTCTGCAGGTCATTGAAAACCCGGGTATAATCCGGGGAGAAATGGTTTCCTCTTCACGTGGTATCTTCTGAGCGGTGGGGTATCGAGTTCATGGAGAGTCAATCCGTGATATTGTCAAGTCCAGGGGGGGGGTGTCATATCCGGGTTCGCGTCGTCCTGATAGTCATCCTGTTCCGCCGCTAGCGGTGAGGGTGCCCGTAGGAGCTCGCGCGGTAGGGGACGGCCCTCCGGTGGACGAGCCTTCGTACGCGTAGACTGTTGTCGTGTCATATTTTGATAATAGATGGCGCTTTTCAATGTCATCCTATTCCTGTAGAATTAACATTTCTATAGCCCTATATGTTATTCCGGTGTATAAGGAATAATTGTGCCAAATTACATCGATATTGGTTCAGCGGATAAAAGAGTAACAAACATACATCCATACTCACAAACTTTCACATTTATAATATTAGTAGGATTACAAATTTCAATGACAATAATGTTTTTATTTACAACAAAAATGTACAAGATGTATCTAATCTTAAATTACTTACACGCTAGGACTATACAAATCATGCCCACGTGGAATGGTCCCAAGAATGCTGGCAGCGTTTCCGCGCTGAACCGCTAAGCTGATTCTTTGTACGAAAAAGGAGCCAGCCTTGTCACCTGAAGAGGCAATTAACGAGGTGTTAAAACAGATATATATTTTTTTTCACTTTAATTCCATGGCCCTAGGGTCTCAAATGCAAACGGCACAAATATATAACTGTCGATGAGAGATGCATAATTCCACCGTTAGCCGGATTCGGCCATTTCCGCCGCAGCTCCAGGTCTTCCCTGACATAGATATTGATTAACTGACAAATTGCGAATATCAATTAGGCACATAGGTTTTAACAGAAAACTAATTGGTGCCTGGGTTTGAACCATCCATTCCATTTGAACCAACTGGGGTTAAGCCATCACAGCTAATGCATAATGTAAGTCAAATGTCACCATATTTCTGCCCTTATTCCACTCTAAGTGCGGTCGGCACAACATGTTATAAAAATGTCACAGCCGCAGATCCAGGTCTTGACGCTTTTTCCCTGATATGGGACAAGGCAACTCAATTAAATATTAAAGATTTACAACTCTCCATAGGCGTCATATGTCAAAAGTTAAATAAAAGGTTGGAATACTACAGTAATTACACCTCAGCTGAATTCAGATGTGGATTTCTAACTAAAATCCAACTTTCTAGTTGAAATAAGAAACCACTTTAACATGGATATGAAGCCAAAGTAGCCATCATCATCTGTCTGCTCTTACTCCACTCTAAGTGGGGTCGGCACAAGATGTTATAAACATGTCACAACCGCAGCTCCAGGTCCTGACGCTGTTTCCCTGATATGGGACGAGGCAACTCAATTAAATATTAAAGATTTACAACTCTTTATAAGCGTCATATGTCAAAAGTTAAAAAAAATGAAAATACAACAGTAATTACATTTCAGCTGAATTCGGATGTGGATTTCTAACTAAAACCCAACTTTCTAGTTGAAGAAGAAACCATTTTAACAAGGATATGAAGCCAAAGTAGCCATCATCATCTGTCTGCCCTTATTCCACTCTAAGTGCGGTCGGCACAACATGTTATAAACATGTCTCAGCCGCAGCTCCAGGTCCTGACGCTGTTTCCCTGATATAGGACGAGGCAACTCAATGAAATATTAAAGATGTACAACTCTCCATAGGCGTCATATGTCAAAAGTTAAATAAAATGAAAATACAACAGTAATTACATCTCCGCTGAATTCAGATGTGGATTTCTAACTAAAACCCAACTTTCTAGATGAAATAAGAAACCATTTTAACATGGGTATGAAGCCAAAGTAGCCATCATCATCTGTCTGCCCTTATTCCACTCTAATTGCGGTCGGCACAACATGTTATAAAACTGTCACAGCCGCAGCTCCAGGTCTTGACGCTTTTTCCCTGATATGGGACAAGGCAACTTAATTAAATATTAAAGATGTACAAGTCTCCATAGGCGACATATGTCAAAAGTTAAATAAAATGAAAATACTACAGTAATTACATCTCAGCTGAATTCAGATGTGGATTTCTAACTAAAACCCAACTTTCTAGTTGAAATAAGAAACCACTTTAACATGGATATGAAGCCAAAGTAGAAAGTAAGTTAACTCGACTCAACTACTCAAAGTTCGCTCGTTATTTGCTTTCGTGTGTTGAATTTAAATGTGGCAGTTTTTGAGGTCAAAGCATCGGGTATCGACTACTGATTAGAAATAATTTATAGAATTAGGCGTAACTTTGCGGAGATCCATAATACAAAAGTAATAATAAAATTATTTTGCTATAATCCGCGATGAAGTAAAATAGAAAATATATATAATGCTAAATGTAGAGTGGAAAATCGGTTATCATACCTGATACATGCAGGAGCAGTAAAAAAACACATGCACAAACCTCCACCACCGCTCCACAATCGCAAAGCTTTGCGATTTTGGTCGTGGAGTCTATCTCCTGATGATGCTTCGGTTGCGGGGCGAAACGATTGTTGAGTTTGTGATAGTGAACGTATATAGTGCTTCTGTATCGTGGTGGCGGTGGTGGAGGTTTGTGCATGTGTTTTTTTACGACTCCTGCATGTATCAGGTATGATAACCGATGTCCACTCTACATTAAGCATTATATATATTTTCTATTTTACTTCATCGCGGATTATAGCAAAATAATTTTATTATTACTTTTGTACTGATTAGAATTTAAAGGTATATCTTACCCTATTTGCCGTGTGTATATCCAGCAAGTAGAATAGACCACCCTCATTTCTTAACGAAATGTAAAAGGTGACTAAGGTAAGTTGACTAGTGTGTGGTATCTGGTTAAATAGAATAGATCACCCTCTTTCTTAGCGAGGAGTCGTGAAATAAGACTAAGGAAGGATTAGGGCAGGAAGATGAATCAAATTCAAAATATTCTTTATTTAAGTGGATTGTTTTCAGTACTTTTGAATAGACAAATGTTTTAAAGAAGCTACCACTGATTCGGAAGGTTGCTCCTACTGATAAGAACCAGCAAGAAACTCGGCAGATAATCTTTTCATTAAAAAAAAAATAGCGAATTTTTGTATACAGATACATTGTAACCAACATCATCATCTCATCATCTTCCTGCCCTTATCCCACTCTAAGTGGGGTCGGCACAACATGTTACAAACGTGCTGTCACATGATTTGGCTGCGTTTTTAGGACTGACTGCCTGTCTGGCGTTAACTTACCTCTGTCGTATTTCACGACATCTTGATAAGCAAAAGGGTGGTCTATTCTACTTAACCGGATACCACACGGTTGGTCAACTTACCTTAGTCGCCTTTTACGACACCTCGGTAATAAATGAGGTTGGTCTACTCTACTCAGCCGGACACCACACGGCGGGTCGACTTACCTTAGTCGCCTATTACGACACCTCGGTAAGAAATGAGGGTGGTACTGTTCTATTCAGCCGGATACCACACAGCGTACATTGTAACCAACTTGTGGTACTAAAATTCAAACGAAATCCCACGTATTATACAAGAATTATAATTCATGCCCACAAATACAATCTACGAAGTCCCCTAACCAATTTACGAACGGAATTTTCAGTGCTTTGGATTTTTTTTATTCAATTAACTTTAAGTTATGATGCGGAATCGAAGGGTTTTTTTTACGTAGAAATAAAATAAAGCCGGCACTAAAACTGCCAGAATGAGGTCAGGTTGGAATGGTCTAGTGGATCCAACATCACTTAAATACAGAGCTTATTAGAGCTTATTTTCTATGTCGTAATTTATTTATTATCGTTCTATTTTTGAATACTATTCATAGAGATTTATCTATGAAAAGAAAAATTCAATAAAATTTTTTTATTCGGTCTTTTTACTTAATTTATTGAAGCGTTACTTTGCGGAATTCCATTGCACAGAAGTTATAATATCTTTGACATTTAAATGAGTTTATAGAGATATATATATACAGGTTGGAATGGTCTAGTGGATCCAACGTCAATTAAATACGGACCTATTAGAGCTTATTTTCTATGTCCTAATTTATTAATTATCGTTCTATTTTTGAATACTATTCATAGAGATTTATCTATGAAAAGAAAAATTCAATAAAACTTTTTTATTCGGTCTTCTTACTTAATTTATTGAAGCGTTACTTTACGGAATTCCATTGTACATACCTAAGCTATATTTTTAATATTTAAATGAGTTATTCTTGTATGTATATATATATATATTTGCAGAATCCGGCGATTTTCCTGAAATTCAGTATGTTTTGAGTGAGTTTTGGGGGAGAAAAATCGATGTAGCTAGGTTTTATGTAAAAAAAAAATTGTTTTATCCCTGTTTTTGGGCATTAAAAATACTAAAATTTATATTGAATATAAAACACTTTTTTTGCCATAAACTGACAAGTCAGCGTAGTTTATTCGGGGAACGGGCTGTCTCTTGAAATGTAAATACCCTAGGTATTTACATTTCTGGAGACTGCCCGTCAATATTAGGCTACAACAAACAAAAAGCTTGTTATTTAAAATTTCATACGTAACGGCCAACAACTAAAACATTAATAAAACATATTTAATGTTATTATATTTAACAAAAAATATCGAGCAAGGCTCAGTGACTTTGGTACTATTAATGTAAGCAATTGACAATAAAAGCGTATCATAACGTGGAAGATCGCATTGATAGAAATAACGAAAGCTCTAAGGGACCTCTTAGATCTTATCAAAACCAATTTTTCCATCCGATTTGGCCGACGTAGATATTTCGCGCTCAATTCTGAAGGTCGGCCAATAAAAGGTGGAAAATTGAATTTACGTTCCGTAACGCTGAGGCAAATTCGCTTTCATCCATTTGCATAATAAAGTAGGCGTTGCGTTGATTCTAAAGGCGCGTTTGTATTGGGTTTTGTTTGTACTTGTCAGTAAATTTATTCTGACGAAAGTGAGTGAGTGATACAATATTTTTCTTCTTATAGTATCGCCAAGAACCTTTTTGTTCGTAGGCTTTATTATGTATACTAATATACAAAATTCTTTGAGTGTAAGATAGTCTATAGCAGTGATTCTCAACCTTTTTTTAGTTGCGGCACAAATTTAACGATTTCAAAATTTGGCGGCACACAAAGAAAAAGATATAAATTATTTACTTACTGCAACACACTGCATAAATAGTTTGACAAAAACTTTAAATGTACGAAATAAACTAGTATATACTACAATAATAACTAAACGTTTGTTAAGGGATTAATTTTCATTAGTTTTGTGTAAGATAGTCCATTTATCGAGTAAGGCTATAAGCTGTTGTAATAGTTCTGAAGTGTAAAATTTTTATTCTGTAACATTTAAATGAGTTTTTCTATAGTAATATATAAAACTGAAGAGTTTGTTCGTTTGTTTGATTGTTTGAACGCGCTAATCTCAAGAACTACTGGACCGATTTGAAAAACTCTTTTGAGTATAATAGTTCATATATCGAGAAGGCTATATGCTATTGAATAGTTCTGAATTGTAAATTTTTTTATTCTGGTATATTTAAATGAGTTCTTCTATACTAATATATAAAGCTGACGAGTTTGTTCGTTGGTTTGATTGTTTGAACGCGTTCTACTACCGACTCGGGCTACGAATAATTTGAATTTCAGATAACAATCCATATTCAACTGTCGGTTATTTTGTTCTAAAAAAAGCTATATTTAAAAAAAAATTAGTGTTGCAAACGTTAAAAAAATATCCACTGTGAATAAGTTTCAACTATTGTACATACTGCAATGTTTACTTATCACTAATAGAAACAGAAAACATTAGGCTGTCTGGCGTCTCGCAAGAAATATTTGCCTCTAAGTAAGCTGGCAAAAAAGTATGACCTTAACTTCTAAACGAAAAGCTTCGAGAGAAAAATATAAATTTCGTAAGTATGCTAATCTGAAATTTATGATTACAGTTACAAAAAATATATATCCCATGAATATTTTGTGTTTATTAACAAACTAGCGGCCTGCTGCGGCTTCGCATGGAAAAATATATAGCTTATGTTAAAAAAAATTATAAAATCTATCCAGTACTTTTGATTTATTCATTACTATCCGTGGCCAGCACGCGTTAAATTTGAAGTCAAACAAGTCTTTCCCTATACCATAAAGATTTCCTGCTATAGGGCGACGCGCGGTCTCCGACGCGCTATGTATAGGCACGCGGCGCGCTATCGCAATCGCTGTACCCCTGCATTTTAAATCTGTAATATCTTCGAAAATGTTCTTTTAAATTACATGCGGCTATATTGATCTATATTAAATCAACAATATATTTAAGATAATTGGGTAAGGATTAATGCTGAATTGTTTAAAATTGCTTCGAAAATAAGGCATTATTTTTCGTAAAAAAATGACAAAAACTGCTATTGTGGGTTATCCATAAGAGATAGACATATACCATCACGGAGTTTTCTGTAGGTCTTTTCATGGTGTACAAATACTTGGTACATTATTTGATAAATCTCGTAGGGTTCCTGCGTTTGCAATGTAAACAGAGAAAAATGTAATTGCTTACGATATCAAATTTAAAATCTCAATAATTACAGTATTTCTCTACTCCATATTGAATGTTATTATACATTAAAATCTTCCTCTTGAATCACTCTATCTATTAAAAAAAACCGCATCAAAATCTGTTGCGTAGTTTCAAAGATAAGCACACATAGGGATATAGGGACATACATAGAATGTGACTTTGTTTTATACGCTGTTACCACGCTGTTCCAATACGGAATGGTAGGTTACACATACTTTTAGTTATTCTCTAGAAATAGGCAGATTTCCTCATGATGTTTTCCTTCACTGAAAAAAGAAATTGTGCCAAATTTCATAGATCATCATCATCTTCCTGCCCTTATCCCACTCTAAGTCTAAGTGGGGTCGGCACAACATATCATAAACATGTTGTCACATGATTTGCCTACGTAATTTACGACCGGTCGCCTGCCTGACGTCAACTTACCTTAGTCGCCTTTTACGACACCTCGGTAAAAGGGTGGTACCATTCTATTCAGCCGGATACCACACGGCGTAATATTAGTCGGGTGTTACGCCATAATGTCAATCGTTAGGAGATATAGTTACATTATATATCTCTTCTTTATATGCCTATGCCCAGCAGTGGGATAGTAAAAGGCCATTAATTTATGGTATCCCCAACAATGTAACGCAATAAAATAAATTTCCTCTATCCACTGGTTCATTTCGTGCGTATTCCGACTCCCTTTGAGCTTATCTCTCTGATAAAGGCGTTTAATTATGCTTTCACCTCATTTTATTTTATTAACACCATTACTCATAGTGTTGATTACGAGATTAAGTTCGAAAGTTTGTGAGTGAACTGTTAGAATGTTTAATGTTTGAATAAATCGTATAAATAATTCATCTAATATGTAGTTCCAGTTTATTATTTTATTTATATTATATATAAATAAATATATGGGACACTTACACCCACTGTCGTCCGTCCCCGAAGTAAGTAATTTAATACTTGTGTTACGGGTGACAGACAACTGGTGAATATATACTTATATAATTTTAAATACATACTTAAATACAAATATACACCTAGGTTCAAAGACCAACAAATTCATTTATAGAAAATGTTGGCCCTCGGTGGGAATCGAACCTGAGACCCGCGGAGCTGAAGGCGGGGTCACTACCCACTGTGCCAACGGGCCAGTCAAGATATTTATTGACTAAGATTAAAATTTATTTTTTTATTTTTTATTGATTATTAAATTTATATAATAATAATTTATAAAATTCCGCATTCCTAATTTGAATAACAAAAGAGTAATTTTTAATTTATAGGAGCAGGCGTTACTTTGCGGAATTCCATAGTACTGAAGTTACAATAGAATTATTTTGCTATAATCAACGTTTGTTAAGAGAATATATGTAATGCTAAGTGAATGAAGTAAATAACATTCACATACTTCATACATGCAGGACATGAAAACACATATCATAAAACGCGGCCAACAATAACACCTTAAGAAGCATTACACACACTCACTACCACATGTGTTTTTCCTGGATATTACATTAATTAGATATAGTTCATTACACAGATTCTCTTTACAATCACGGATTACAGTAAAATAATTCTATTGTATCGTAAAAAAAATTTTAATAGAATGTTTAGTGTTATTTTTATTAAATTTCAAAAGTATTCAAAATTCAAAATAAACAGAATTTTGAATACACCAAATGTCAGTCGTTACTGAACTCTGCTAAGATTAGCACGTCCTAATGAAGTGCGCTCAGCAGATGGCGCTCCGTAAAAGTAACGAATTTAAATGACTTTCGCCATGGCTTTGTTTCCCGGATATTATTCCGACCTCTCTTTTAGCTTATCTCTCAGATAAAGGCCTTTAATTATCCTTTCACCTCCTTTTATTGGCGCCGTTCTTCATAGTGTTGATCAAGAGATTGTTTTAGTATTCAGACAGACCTATTCTTTAGGACTGTTTCCCTTTTGTTGTATAAGAGTTAATTAACAGCGAAATATTTGAAATAAGAAATTGGAAATTTAAAGACTCAGTTATATTTTACACTATGTGGTAGTAAAAAAATAGATCACAAATATTCGAAATTCAAAAAGAAAAACAACTGTTACGTTGATAAAAGTTTTGACTTTAAAAAGTAACGCTTAAGAATATGGGTCTCATACAATGTGTCGAAAAGCGTTCGAAATTTAAAACGAGCGAATGTAAAGTTCCACAATATAAGCAATAAGCGTTGAATATTTAAGAAAATAAAACGCGGAATTATTTGTAAACTTAAAAGTAAACATAATTAAAAAAGAATAACAGATCACAAGTATAAGCATTCGAAATTTAGAAAGCAAAATAAAACAAACACAAAAGATTAGCAATGATAAAATTTTCTAATTGTTAAGTCAAAGTATCAGATCTAACGGTGACAAGGATCAGATTTGATTGGTTAATGGCAACCAACGGCCATTATCCCTTGTTCCCCCTCCTACCCGTCCTACCTCTCTACACACCGCTTGCAACTCGCGAAACGCAACGTACGCGCAGAAACAGCAATTTTGAAAACCTTGTGATTTGTGACCAAAAACTATTTTGAAAGTGTCCAGAGTATCCAGAATTGAGTCCCGATCCTGTAAAGGTAAGTGGTTGACCCTTTTCTGCCCACTAATTTAAAAAGTAACGCTTAAAAATATAGGTTTTACATTGTGTCTAAAATCTTTCGACTTTTAAAATATGCGCATAAAAAAACTATGTTTTGCACGCACAACGTTCGAAATTTAGGAAAATGAAGCCTGGAATTATTAAGGGATAGCCCATTAAGAGATGGACTATGTCTTATTATGTGCGATAGAGATAAGTGTGGGTCTCTCATCTTCCCTCTCTTATTATTTGTTGGACTCTAGCACTCATATGCCTTAATATAGCTCAACTATTCAATAAATAATACTCTATGACGTACCAAACCAAACATTCGAAATTTAAAAAAAACCATATACTGATTTCTACTTAGGAAAGCACATTAATGATGTATTTTAGCTGACGGCTTACTAAATTAAAAAGTGAAATGATTTTGTACCTTCTTAAAAGAAGCGCGGAATTAATTATATACTTAAAAGCAGATATAATTTAAAAAAAAAACAGATCATATTTATAAGCATTTGAAATTCAAAAAGCAATGTAAAACAAAGACAAAAGATTATAGCTAAAAATTTCCGATTTATAAAGTAACGCTTATAAAATAAGGGGTTCACACGATATGTGGAAAGTTTTCGAAATTTAAAAATAAGCGCATAAAAATCTTGCACTTATAGGAAGAGTTCTACAAGACACGCACTAAACGTTCGAAATTTAAAAAAAAACGTAGCGCGGAATTCTTTTATGGAAATCTTATTAATGAAGTATATCAGCAGAAGGTTTACCATAAACTAAAAAGAGTTAAATGATTTTGTACCTTCTTAAATTTAATTTCTCGAATATTAAGACCTCTTGGCTTATCTTTTAGTTAAAGACGTTTCATTATCCTTTTACCCTCTCCTATTTTATTAGCGTCGTTCGTCAAACTGCTAATGAAGTGCTCTTGTCCGAAGCGTTTATGGCTGACATTGTCTTTGTTCAAATTGCATACGTAATCAGAAACTAACATGATGGAATTAGAGATAAGAATTTTATACAAAAGCTTTTTCGCCCGCGTGTTAATCAGTGTGACACAAAGTTTTTCCCGCGTTTATCCCTTTATTTTCATCATCATTCCCCTGACCTTATCCAATATATTTAAAACATCTTGTTACTGTTTTGGATAGTTGTTATCCGCGATAAAGTAAATAGAATTCCTAAAAGGCGACTGAAGTAAGTTGACCCACTTTATGGTATCCCCCTGAGTAGAATAAACCAAACTCATTTCTTACTGAGGCGTCGTGAAAGGCTACTAAGGGAAGTTGACCCCCCCCCCCCTGTGTATTCGGCTGCGAAGAATATACTACTAGTATTTCTTACTTTGATGTCGTAAAAGGAGACTAAGGTAAGTTGACACCGCCATGTTGTATCCGGCTGAGTAGATTAGACCCCTCTCATTTCTTACCAAAATTTCCTAAAAGGCGACTTAAGTAAGTTGACCCACCGTATGATATCCGCTTGATTAGAATAAACCACCTTCATTTCTTACCAAGTTGTCGTAAAAGACGACTAAGGTAAGTTAACTAACCGTGTGTATGCGGCTAATATAAGTAGAATAGACCGTTCTCATTTATTACCGAAATTTTGTAAAAGGCGACTAAGGTAAATTGACGTAAGGCAGGCAACCGTTTGTAAAATAACTAGCCAAAACATGTTGTGCCCCCACTTAGAGTGGGATAATGACAGGCGAATGATGACTAAGATATGTTCAAAGGCACTTTCTACTGTTTTAAAGACCATTTACATTTTACATGTACCTAATTGATAATTGCAATTTATCACACGCTTTTCGGTGAAGGAAAACATCGTGAGGAAACCTGTGTGTCTCTAGATAATTCTATGTATATATGTGGTTACATATATCCATTGAATACCCTACCAATCCGCAGTGGTGGTAGGTCTTAGCTTATCCTCCTTGCAGTGGGATAGTAACAGGCCGTTACTTAGAGCAGGATAATGATGACTAAGGTATGAACGTTCAAAAGCTCTGTCTACTTTTTTAAAGACCATTTACATTTTACGAGTCCTCCAGTTTTTTTATTGATATTATCTGGAGTTGAATGGCATTGTCGTTGTTCGGGGAGCTTTTGTTTGAAATGTGCTTACACTTTGGCATACCGTTTGCCCGTTAAGAGATTTCGTTCGGGCTTTATTTATTGTTTGGGAGAACGGAATCTTTATTTAACAAATATTTCAAGGTTGTTTTTTACTAGTTGCGACTTCGTTACCGTGATAAGTAATATTCAAATTCAAATTCAAAATATTCTTTATTCAAATAAACTTGTAAACAAGTGCTTTTGAATTGTCAACTCTACTGCTGGTTTGGAAAGCTGTTCCTACCGAGAAGAGCCAGCAGGAAACTCGGCGGTTGGTCCTTTAAAAATATAATTCTTATTACTAGTTCTTATTACGAGTTTAGACAATAGATGGCGCTTTTAAGTGTCATCCTATTCCTGGAATTGACAGGATTTCTATAGTCTATATGTTATTCCGGTGTGTAAGGAATAATTGTGCCAAATTTCATCGATATTGGTTCAGCGGATTCGCTGTGAATTGAGTAACAAAAATACATCCATACTACATTACATTTATAACATCATCTTTCAGCCCTTATACCACTCTAAGTGGGGTCGGCACAACATGTTATAAACATGGTGTCACATGATTTGGCGTCAACTTACTCCAGACGTATTTAACGAAAGTCTATTCTACTAAATCGGATACCATACGGTAGGTCAACTTACCTTAGTCGCCTTTTACGACGCCTCGGTAAGAAATGAGGTTGGTACTATTCTACTCAGCCGGACACCACACGGCGGGTGGGCTTACCTTAGTCGCCTTTTACGACACCTCGGTAAGAAATGGGGGTGGTACTATTCTATACAGCCGGATACCACACGGCGTAAACTTTCGCATTTATTATATTAGTAATTATACATCAAGCTAAGTAATTTATAATATTAGTCCTTATTTGCGGAGATCCATAATACATAAGACAATATTTTCATTAATTTTGTATTATGGACTTCTGAAACTAACGCCTACATAATTAAAGCTTGTTAAATTTTCCAATTACGTAGGAGAAAACTTCCAAAGTTCAAACCGTATAAGCTCACTTACCTCTAAAAGTGTCGCTCTCCAAATCTACACATAACCCAGTAACGAGCCAAGTTAAAGTGCTTAACTTGGAATCACTTACTTCCTTCTTCGGTTACCTAGTTTCTTAATAGAGAATGTGTGGATTTTATTAAAATTAAATTAAGGTAAGTGCACTATTAATTGACCTAGTAGTTGACCGTTTTGTATGAAATTTTAAATAAGCGTTTTTTTGTAGTAGCTAATATAAAATATTAATTAATAATATTCAATTTTAAATATTAAAGAATGAGCTTTAGTTTTAATAGATGGCAAGAGGTAATTACAAATTTATTTTTTATTAGCTATCTTTAACATTTAAATGAGTTAATCTTGTATGTATGTATATTTTCGGAATCTCGGAAACGGCTCCAACGATTTTTAACTGAAATTCAGCATGTAGAGGATTTTGGGTGAGAAAAATCAGTCTAGATAAGTTTAATTTAAAAAAAAGTCGTTTTATCCCCGATTTCGGGCTCTAAAATTTATTTGAAATTTACGTTGAATACAATCACAATTTTTCGCTGTCAAACGTCATGGTAGTTTATTTTGGGAACGGGCGGTCTATAGAGGTGAAAATACCTAGGATCGAGCCCCATCTGCCTTATTTTTTTTAAACTTTTCTTTTAAATTTTTTTTATTTCAACTTTCTTATATCATTTTAAAAATTACCCAGCAAAGCTAGGTTACTCAGTTACTTATAATATTGATATAATATAACTTATAATCTTGAAAGGCGAATTATAAAAAATAATATTATCATTACTTCGTCATTTTTCTTACTTCTAAACTACAACTATAAATGTTAAAGTCTGTCTGTCTGTTGCACTTTCACAGTTAATCAGCTTGACCAATATTGATAAAATTTGGCAACATTAAAGATTATACGCCACGAATAGTAACACCCTCATTTCTTACCGAGGTGTCGTAAAAGGCGACTAAGGTAAGTCGACCCGCCGTGCGGTATCCGGTTTAGTAGAATAGACCACCCTCCTTCTTACCGGGGTCGTAAAATACGACTATGGTAAGTTGACGTCAGGCAGACGGCCGGTAGTAAAATACGTAGCTAAATCATGTGACAACATGTTTGTAACATGTTGTGCCGACTTAGAGTGGGATAAGGGCAGGAGGATGTGTTAAAGTTTATACGCCTATTACAGAAAATATCTTTTTTTTTGTTAGCAACGAGAAAAATTATTTGGTTCAATATTAGACTAAAATACAGTTTAATACAAAATTTTCCGTTTTTCCTTAAAAAACAGGAAATAAATAGAGGTTATGTTAACACTTAAATTGAGGTCGGGTACCTTGTAATAATAAACGGAGAATAGAGAAATTAGCGAATAATAAATTTTATGAGCGACGTTAAAAATTATAACCAGAAATAAAGAAAACTTATTACGGAGTAATAATTACATAACCATTTATATGATTATTTAATAACTTAATTGTGCGCAATCTAACCTAGTTTATTCAATTTTAAATTATTAAATCACATTATAAGTGACTGGGTCGTTGCCGCAGTGGATAGTGATCCTGCCTTCAGCTCTGTGGGTCACGGGTTTGATTCCCGCCGAGGACAAAAAAGAATTTGTTGGTTCTTTGAGCCTGGGTGTATATTTGTATTTAAGTATGTATTTAAAAAATATAATAGTAAATATTCACCCGTTGTCTATCAGCCATAACACAAGTATTAAGTTACTTACTTTGGGGATGGATGACCGTGCGTGTCCCATATATTTATTTATATTAAAAAAAAGCACTTGTTTACAAGTTTATTTGAATAAAGAATATTTTGAATTTGAAATTTGAAACAAATTTCAGTTTCAATCATCTGTATGACAAAATTATTTTCATAATTATTATTCGCGTTCCTTCTTCAAAATTTAATATTATTGTTCACGTGAAAATTGCCTGAAATTTTGCGTTCTTTAAGTTTTAACTATAGCTCTGAAGATTAAATTATTTACATAAATTGAGACCGAGGGAAGTTTCCACAAGTTTTCGAACGCAAAAGGAACAATTCGCGCTTGAAGGAGTTCGAAATTCAAAAAGAGCGCAAATTAGAACTTTCGCTTCGTCGAGCGGCTGAGCCTCAGTCATATTCTGACGGCGCCAGTATCAACACGTTTTATTAAGTGCTCTTAGCTGATGGTTACTTAACAATTAAAGAATTCAAATTTTCAAATTTGCAAGACAATTTTTATACTTTAAATATAGTCGCGTGGTAATCTGGCTAAATAGAATAGACCATCCTCATTTCTTACAGAGGTTTCGTATAAGGCTACTAAGGTAAGTCGACCCGTTGTGTAGTCTGGTTGAGTAGAATAGATCACCCTCATTTCGACCCGAGGTGTCGTAAAATACGACTATTTATTTTTATTTATTTATTTTTATTAGACTAAGTTAAGTTGACCTCCCGTGTGATATCCGGTTGAGTAGAATAGATCACCCTCGTCTTACCGAGGTTTCGTAAAAGGCTGCTAAAGTAAGTCGTACCGCTGTGTGGTATCCTGTTGAGTAGTATTGATCACCGGCAGTCTTACCGATGTGTCGTAAAATACGATTAAAGTAAGTTGACGTCAGGCAGGCGGCCGGTTGTAAATTACGTAGCCAAATCATGTGACAATATGTTTATAACATGTTGCGCCGACCCCACTTAGAGTGGGATAAGGGCAGGAATATGTCTAACTTACGTATTAAATTAATTTGATATTGACAAAAAATATACCTTACCTCATCACTTTTTGCATGAGCATGTCTATTACATAAACTTAAGGTCATCATCCACCTGCCCTTATCCCACTCTAAGTGGGGTCGGCACAACATGTTATAAACATTCTGTTACATGATTTGGCTACGTTATTACGATCGCCCGAAGTCAACTTACCTTATTCGTGTTTTACGACACCTCGGTAAGAAAAAGGCTGGTCGATTTTACTCAGCCTGACACCACACGGCGGGTCGACTTACCTTAGTCGCCTTTTTCGACCCTTGGTAAGAAATGAGAGTGGTAATATTCTATTCAGGCGGATACCAAACGGTGTACATAAACTTAAGGATGGTTGTTTAACTAATAGGTCGACTGAAAAATCGCTTAATGAGTTGAAATATAAACCATTGCTATTATTACTTTAAAGACACCTTATGAAACCTTACGAGGTCTAATTGCTTAAGTAGGTTCAAACTTTTGCGTACTTGAGAGTATTTTAATAATGTGAAGCATTACAAACTCTCATAATGAAATCAAATATCAAACATTTTCAAGGGCTAAATTTTTAAGACTTCTCACGTTGACTTTCGATGACTATATATTTTAGGTATAAAAAATTAAAACTACAGGAGAAGGTTTAAACAGTTATAAGACCTGTCGTATTATTAAGAAGGTTACTAGCAATTTTGGTTACAAATTACTAGTAACCTTGTAACCCCTACAGCTATGATTAAGCTAAAATTCTTGTACAAAAGTAATAGTAACATTATTTTGCTATAATCCGCGATGAAGTAAAATAGAAAATATATATAATGCTAAATGTAGAGTGGACAATCGGTTATCATACATGATACATGCAGGATTCGTAAAAACACATGCACAAACCTCCACCATCGCCACCAATACACAAGTAGACTCCACAACTAAATTGCAAAGCGAAGCAATACCTAAATAAGCTTTGTTATATACTAATCGGTTCAATCCCACCATTTATTTTATTTTGCCTGCGAATAAGTGTAACAAGCTTTAACTAGAAACATTTATCTGATCATTAATGAGGGTGTCATTGGTGTGTTTTATAATCTCAAGTTGTTCCCAGATGTTCAATTCAAGCCCTTTGTTACATTGAATTTATTTGAAATAAATTAACATTGAATATAAAACACTATTTTTGCCGGAAATTGTCAAGTCAACGTAGCGTATTCGGGAAACGGGCGGTCTCTAGAAATGGAATTACCTTAGGATCGAGCTCCCACCTATCCAATTATTTGTTTCTTTTTTTCAAGTTTCTATTTTTTAATAAAAAAAAATTACCGACCAAGACTCTGTCACCCAGATTCAATAAAAACTATACAGGCTCGAGAACCAACAATATAAAATGTTGGGGGATCGAACCCGCGACCCATGGAACTGAAGACAGGATCACTGCCCACTGCGCCAACGGACCAAACATGCATATAAAAAAAGTAGCGGCAGACTTGACGAATGATAGGAGAGAATGGAAGAGAAAAACATGTTATGCCGACCCTACTAAGAGTGGGATAAGGACAGGAAGATGATGATAAGCCTATCCATCTCTCCAAAAGGATAGAGGCGACCTTAGCCTAGCAATGGGGCTGTAACAGGCAGATGTTGCAGTCCCTGCAACAACATGGTAATAATATGTTTTGCTGGCCCCACTTAAACTGGGATAAAGGCAGGAGGATTATGATAAGTTCTATTTATCTCTCCAAAAGGCGGCCTTAGCTTAGCAGTAGGTATGTAACAGGCTACTACACAAACACATTTTTATAAATTCTGAATAGTACTATTTTACGACACCTCGATAAGAAAGAGGATGGATGATTATGAGGCTTCTATCCATGGCTCCAGAAGGATAGAGGCGACCTTAGCCTAGCAGTAGGACTATAACAGGCTACTAAACATCTCAGTTACAAATTTTATTCTTTCTCATAACAATGATCGAATATTAAAACACACAGAGCGAAATAAATAAACTGTTGTGAATGTGAGGAAATTTTTCCTATTATTGTTTCCAAGAGCGAGCGGCATTAACACAACAAAGGTCGTATAACGCGATGCCTTCGGCAATATGAGTGCGAAATATTTAACGTGGAAAACACTGGAAATTATATTTGCTCTCTTGTTACGAAAATAAATATGATATTACAAGCTTTTTTGTGACTTCTTTTATTGAATACATCATCATCTTCCTGCCCTTATCTCTAAGTGGGGTCGGCACAATATGTCATAAACAAGCTGTCACATGATTTGGCTGCGTTTTGACGACCGGCCGCCTGCCTTACGTCAACTTACCTCTGTCGTATTTTACGAAACCTCGGTAAGAAAGAGGGTGGTCTATTCTACTTAACCGGATACCACACGGCTAGCAATATTCACTAGTATGTATTCAATAAAAGACGCCGTGTGGTATCCGGCTGAATAGAATAGTACCACCCTCTTTTCTTACCGAGGTGTCGTAAAAGGCGACTAAGGTAAATTGACCCGCCGTGTGGTATCCGGCCGAGTAGAATACACCAGCCTCATTTATTACTTGCAGGAGAATTATCACAGTCAAAGCTATAAAATTAAATTCGCCTAGTGAATTGTAGGAATAAATATTTATGAAGCACTAAAATAAATCGTCCAATTATACAATTGTAACTGAACGCAATTAGGGGTTCTAATTATGGATCGAATTATAAATTCACATTTGTTTGATATTTTAATTGATAGCTACTTTTGTCGTTTAATGCCTTTATCGAAATGAGAGCGTTTATGTTTCGTTAATGTTATTATTTGATTTGATTTTACGTCATTTCAATTTCGAATTCCTCATACAGATAGATTAGTCATTCATCCTTCTGTCCTTATCCCACTCTAAGTGGGGTCTGCACAACATGTTACAAACATATATTCACATGATTTTGGCGTATTTTACGACCAGCCGCCATCTTAACTTAGTCGTATTTTATTACACCTCGGTAAGAAAAAGGGTGGTCTATTCTACTTAGCCGGATACCACACAGCGGGTTGTCTTACCTTAGTAGCCTTTCACGACACCTCGGTAAGAAATAAGGATGGTCTATTCCTCTCAGCCGGATACCTCACTGCACTAACTTCTATCATACATATTACATTAAATATATTTGTTTTAGAGTTTGAATGAAGAATTTTAATTAATTATTGACAACACTTTTATACATTTTGTTTGTTGGCCTTATTATTATTGTTCAGTTTTAAATTTCTGTTTTGTTTACGATGGCTTAAAAGATTTTATTTTAAAATAAAAATTAAAAGCCAATATTTCTTTGCTTCACTTTTTAAAATTTTAAATCACAAAAAATTAAGTCTGTATAAAAATGTGATGAAAATAAAACAAAGCAACAATTCGTATTAGAAAGTCAATATTATTCTGTTATTATAATATTATTTGGTATTCTATTTATTGAAAAAAATCAAATATTAAATTAAACGAGATAAAATTCAAAAATGTTTTTCATTTTATTTTTAAATTTTAAATATAGAACGCTCCAATGGATGCTCTGTTTGGTTTAACAATAATATAATTTAGTTCTTCTCTTAAAATAAGTAATCAAGAAAAGCAATACTACAAAAGAAACAATTTAAGTAACAAGTTCACGCATCTATCAAATTAACTTCATTAAAACAGGCCATCCGTACCAAAGCTTGTACTGAGTTAACTTTTCCTGCATATAAAAATCTATGGCGTCCTTTTTTAAATTTCGAACGCGTTCCGAGCTTCTTTTACATTTCATCATAATTAAGATTCCGTTTTATGCTTCGTACTATATAATTCGGGCGTTTGTTTGTTTCTGTCAAATAAATTGTTTATAGTTTTTAGTTTTTCCGTGAAAGAGTAACAAACATACTCACAAACTTTTACATTTATAATATTAGTAGGGGTCGGGACAACATGTTATAAACATGTTATCACATGATTTTGCTAGGTATTTTACGACTGGCTGCCCGCTGACGTCAACTTACCTTAGTCGTCTTTTACGACACTTCGATAAGAAAAAGGGTGATCTATTCTACTCAGCCGGATACCACACGGCAGGTCGACTTAGCTTAGTCACCTCTTACGACACCTCGGTAAGAAAAAGGGGGGCTATTCTATTCAGCCAGATACCACGCGGCGGGTCAAACTTGCCTTAGTCGCCTTGTACGACACCTCGGTAAAACAGAGGGTGGTCTGTTCTACTCAACCTTATACCACACGGCTAGCAATATACGCTAATATGTATTCAATATAAGAATCAAGTCACAAAAAATCTCGTAAATTCATATTTATTTACGTAACAAGAGAACAAATATAATTTCCAGTGTTTTCCACGTTAAATATTTCGCACTCATATTGCCGAAGGCATCGCGTGATACGACCTTTGTTGTGTTAATGCCGCTCGCTCTTGGAAACAATAATAGGAAAAAATTTCCTCACATTCACAACAGTTTATTTATTTGGTTCTGTGTGTTTTAATATTCGATCATTGTTACGAGAGAATAAAATTTGTAACTGAGATGTTTAGTAGCCTGTTAAACTCCTACTGCTAGGATAAGGTCGCTTCTATCCTTTTAGAGACATAGATAGCCTTATAAACATCCATCCTCTTTCTTACCGAGGTGTTTTATTAAGACTATAGTAAGTTGACATGAGGCAGGCGGCTGACCGTAAAATATGAAGCCAAATCATGTGACAACATGGTTATAATATGTTTTGCTAACCCCACTTAGAGTGGGATAAGGGCAGGAGGATCTAGCGCACCGTTTCATTAGTACCAGAGCTGCGGGCGAGAGTGGACGTGTAGTGAGATAGTATAAATACAAATTCATACAAATAAAAAAGGAACCTACAAAAAAAGAAAAAAATAATTGTGCTGAATTCTAGGTATTTCATTTCTATAGACCACCCGTTCCCCGAATAAGCTACGCTGACTTGACATTTAACGGCAAAAATAGTGTTTATATTCAATGTAAATTTTAGTATTTTTTTAATGTCCAAAAACTAATTTTTTTTAAATAAGACGTAGCGAGATCGATTTTTTCCCCCAAAACCTCCTATATGCTGAATTTCAGGAAAATTGTTGGAGCCGTTTCCGAGATTCCAAAAATATATACATACAAGATTAACTCATTTAAATATTAAACATTAAGCTATACAATAACTTTGAAAACATCTTTGTATACTTCACAATCCGATTGTATGGCATTAACTTTTTAATTGCACAATAAAAGCTCAAAAAATCTTCGCGAATTACAGTTTCAAATAACCAAAGTTTTAGATTGATTACAAGATCAACCCGCGACATTCAAACCGACGAAGTTTCAACATAAACCGTTAAGAAATCAAATGTTTCCTTTGAAAAGACAAACAGGAAGTTAGGAAAGGAGTTTGAGCAAAGAAATTGCGATTTCAAAATCAGTTTGGTTGTGTTAGGGAAATAAAAATATAAAGGAGTTTTTATCGTATTTTCCCTTTGTTACCTTAAATGCTCTTTAATGCTTTTAATTTCTTATCATCCTCCTACCCTTATCCCACTCTAAGTGGGGTCGGCACATGTTACAAACATGTTGTCACACGATTTGGCTACGTATTTCATAACCGGCCACCTGGCTAACATTAACTTGCCTCAGTCGCATTTTACGTCACCTCGGTATGAGGGTGGTCTATTTTATTTAACCGGATACCACACGGTGCGTCAAATTACCTAAGTCACCCTACACGACAACTTGGTAAGAAAGAGGGTGCTCTATTTTACTCAACCGGATACAAAACTGCGGGTCGACTTACCTTAGTCGCCTTTTACGACACTTTGGTAAGAAATGAGGATGATCTATTCTATTCAGCCGGATACCACACGGATGGTAAACTTACCTTAGTTGCCTTTTACGACACCTTGGTTAGAAATGAGGGTGATCTATTCTATTCAGCGGTATATACGGCGTAACATTTTTAAAGCTATTGTTGATAAAATCTATTCATCAACTAATAATATACGGTCTTTCTGGTACTTTTTTAAAACTAATATGCTGAACAAATATTGATGAAATTTTAAGTAATTAAAGCATGGAAAATGTTATACATATGCTATATCAAACATTTCTTAATTTTTACCAGTTTTTTGCACAAAAACCTTTTATGTTAGGAAAATATAAAGGAAAATATATATTATTATCCTTCGAAATCAGGCGAGCGAAAAAGGGTTATTCCCAAACAATGAAGCTGTGGACGTAATCAATTATTTTGGGGATGAGAAAATATCTTAGCAATCTCGCGCCGTAGAAATTTCTCTAGAAAACAAGAGTTGTTTAACCTAATTATTAACATTTGATTATTAATTGTAACACGATAAAATGTTATATAACTTAATTATAATTTTCGTCTACAATGTTATAATCCTGTTTATTACTTTTTAAAATAAACGCCTTGTGGTTTTCGGCTGAATAGAATAGTACCACCCTCTTTTCTTACCGAGGTGTAGTAAAAGGCGACTGGTAAGTTGACCCGCCGTGTGGTATCCGGCTCAGTAGAATAGACCACCCTCATTTCTTACCGAGGTGTCGTAAAAGGCGACTAAGGTAAATTGACCCACCGTGTGGTATCCGGTTAAGTAGAATAGACCACCCTCATTTCTTACCGAGGTGTCGTAAAAGGCGACTAAGGTAAATTGACCCACCGTGTGGTATCCGGTTAAGTAGAATAGACCACCCTCTTTCATACCGAGGTGTTGCGAAATATAACTAAGGTAAGTGGACGTTAGGCAGGCGGCCGGTCGTAAAAACGCAGCCAAATCATGTTTATAACATGTTGTGCCGACCCCACTTAGAGTGGGATAAGGGCAGGAAGATGATGACTTTTTAAAATAAGTTTTCATTAATAACAGCTGATATATAGACCGATTTATCCCTCTCTAAGTGGGGTCGGCACAACATGTGGTCACATCATTTGGCTATGTATTTTATGATCGGCCGCCTGGCTGACGTCAACTTACCTTAGTCGTATTTTAGGACACTTCAGTCAGGGTGGTCTGTCCTACTTAATCGAACACTACACGGTGAGTCAAATTACCTTATTCGCCTTTTACTACATCTGGGTAATAAAGGTGGTCTTTTCTACTGCGCCGGATACCACACGGCAGGTCGACTTACCTTAGTCGCCTTTTTGCCCCTAAATACTTATAGCTATTATCAAAACTGAAAAACGACTTTTTCGAACCAAACTGTTGACTTAACTAAGTCGTCTTTTACTATACCTCAGTAAAGAATGAGCTTGGTCTATTCTACTCAGCGGGATTCTACACGGCGGGTCGACTTACCTTAGTCGCCTTTTACGGCACCTCTGTGAGAAATGAGCGTGGTCTATTCTATGCCGCCAGATAACACACGGCGGGCCGACTTACCTAAGTCGTCTTTTACGTCACCTGGGTAAGAATTCATAGTTAGTATTATATTAAATTATTAATTATTTCTTAACTTAAAGTCCACAAATACTTATAGCTATTATCAAAACTGATAAAAGGACTCTTTCGAGCCAAACTGTATGAACTTCAATCCCATTTATTCACTAATAAAGCGACGTGTTGGCCCCAACTTACAAAGTACGCTTAAATATTGCGTCCACTGCCAAAAGAGTATAACGAAATACGACTCCAGTGTGGCAAGCTAACAAAAAGTTAGCCCCTAGTTTGTAAACAAGTTGCTTGTTTTAAATATATCTGTACCGCAGTGTTACTTAAATATTAATGTTTTAAAAGCGATATATTTCTAGTTTAATGATTAACTTTAGCTAAGCTGAAGTAATCCTCTTAAGTTTTACATGTATGGATCTAATATAGGTATAAGTAATTAATAATATCCCTGTACGTTTAATGATAAATCACATTAAATTGGTTAGTAAAAGCGGTTAGAGGGCAAATGCTTTACCAAACTTATTGGACTCAATATTCGAGCAAAATTTAGAAGTTTCGTGGGAACTTATACACTTTTACGCCGTGTGGTATCCGGCTGAATAGAATAGTACCACCCTCTTTTCTTACCGAGGTGTCGTAAAAGGCGACTAAGGTAAGACGACCCGCCGTGTGGTATCCGGCTGAGTAGAATAGACCAACCTCATTTCTTACCGAGGTGTCGTAAATGGCGACTAAGGTAAGTTGACCCACCGTGTGGTATCCGGTTTAGTAGAATAGACCACCCTCTCTTACCGAGGTGTCGTAAAATACGACTAAGGTAAGTTGATGTTAGGCAGGCGGCCGGTCGTAAAAACGCAGCCAAATCATATGACAACATGTTTATAACATGTTGTGCCGACCCCACTTAGAGTGGGATAAGGGCAGGAGGATGATGATGTGGGAACTTATACACTTTTCGCAGTAAAAAAAATAAACTAACGACTTATTACTATTCCATTTTTAAACATAGACCTCCTTTTTTTGTTTTCCCACACCAAAAAGCCGATAAATTGCAAATATCAATTAGGCACATAGGTTTTAACAGAAAACTCTATGGTGTCTGAGTTAAAATCTGTGACTTGGCTCACGTCGAAACCGCTGAACCAATATCGACGAAATTTGGCAAATTTATTCCGGGATAACATATAGACTATAGAAATCCTGTTAATTCTACAGGAATAGGATGACATTGAAAGGCGCCATCTATTATAATGTTAGCTCCACGCAAACGAAGTTGCGGGTAAAAGCTTGTATTTCCTATAAAAAGCAGAGGTTACCATATTGAAGTCGTTTAAAAAGTAAAGACGGGGCTATTAGATGTCCTATCATTTGTTATGTTTAAATCTTTAATATTTAAATGAGTTAATCTTGTATACATATATATTTTTTCGGAATCTCGGAAACGGCTCCAACTATTTTCCTGAAATTCAACATGTAGGGGGTTTTGGGGGAGAAAAATCTATCTAGGTAAGTTTTATTTTCAAAAAATGTCGTTTTATCCCTATGTTCGGGATCTAAATTTTTTTGAAATTTACGTTGAATACAGTCACAATTTTTCTCTGTTAAACGTAAAGTCATGGCAGTTCATTTGGGGATCGGGCGGTCTAGAGAGTTGAAAATACCTAGGATCGAGCCCCACCTGCCCTATTTTTTTTATTTCCCTTTAAATTTTTTTTATCATTTTAAAAATTACCAAGCAAGGCTCGGTCATTCTGGTACTATAAATATGTGTTATTGTTGCCCAGTGTGGCAAGTTATAAAATTTATCCCCGACTTGGTAAACAGTTGTGTTAAATATATCCGTACCGCAGTGTTACTTAAATATTAATGTTTTCAGGAAAAAGCGATAAAACAAGAGTTCAGCCGAAGTAATCCTCTTAAGTTTTACATGTATGGATCTAATCAATCATATCCTAAAGATTACTAACGTTAAATAATGAATAAGAAATAAGTAATTAGTTTATTCGTGTGGCGTAGAGAATTTTGCACCATTTGTTTTCGTACTAATAGTTACGAACATACGAAAACAGTTCGCAATGCATTTGTCATAGAGTTCAAACTTAATGGGGGCAGTTTATTAACATGCAAAAAAAGTTCGTTACCATAGAGTTCAAATTAGCTTGGCGCTAATCCTCTGCAACATTCACGTTGTTTACGAATCGTGTTCTGTATCCCCGCTACGACTCGCGAACAGTCGCGAACATTCTTAAAATCGTTTCGTTCACTATATAAGCGGTCGTATTGCACGCCTCAGCATTCAGTTTGCAAATAGCGTTCAAGAGCGAATTAAGAAGCGAAAATAAAATTTAAATAATAGTAATGTATATGTATGTGTATTGTATGACAAATTTGTGGGCTGCGTAGTGACTGTAAGTACTTATTTTGTAGTGGAAAAATGATTTTTTAAGAGTAACCAGGTATTTTCATCCAAATCCACGAGCCCCTGTATGCAACAATATAATATACCCTACGCTTTTTCAGAGTCATACTAAAAATTTTCGTTAATTTTCACTTCATAGTCGAAATGTGTTTTTATCTCTCTCTTCTCTAGAATTGTGTAAATGTATTATAAATATGCGAGTTTTCCTTTTGCACACCTGTCACGCTCTTCTTTTTTTTTGATAATCCTGTTAGAAGGGTTGCCTGGAAGATATCACTACTCAGTGATATCTTCCAGGCAGTATGTATTTTTATGTGTTTGTACACTTAAGTTTTTATCTTATTTATCTATTTAATATTATTAACTTCTTTCAATTTTACTTCTTTAAGTATTTAAATCATAAATAGCAACTTGTAGTATATTTGTAACTGACAGCGACGTTTCCATTTGTATTCCGGCCTGTTCTAATAGCACTATCTTAATTCAATTGGACTTTCGTTTGATGGAACAATTTTGTTGCGGTCGCTGTAAGCGCTTCGTGGAAAGATTTGATTTATTATTCGTATTTATTTTTCGTGTACAAAATTCCTGGAAAATTAATTTGTGTAAAACATGTTCTTAGGATTCGTAAAAGTTATCTGACAAAACTTGAGTTCATATAAAATCAGATAGTTATCATCATATCAACTAGCAATCGCAGGCGGCTCCGCCCGCGTTAAAAGATTAAAACCGTAATGTAGTATTTTGATAACCATAAAAATGGTTAAAGTGGGTTAACCTTGAAAGCTAGACATATTTTGTCGCGGACTTTTATTTTAAACTTTTGTAGGGGACAATTTAGCAATACATGATTTTTGAATAATTTACACCGGTTACTTAGCGCACGCAAGCAAAGTTTTAAATTTTGCCGTTTTCGAAATATTTTTTATTGCTGCTCCCCTCCTATTCATCTTAGCGGGATGTAATATAGTCTGTAGCCTTCGTCTATAAATAGGCTTTCTTACACTCAAAGAATTTTTCATATCGGTCCAGCAGATCTTGAGATTATCGAGTTCAAACAATCAAACAAACTCTTCAGCTTTATATATTAGTTTAGATATTAGCTTTGACTAAATTAAAGTAATGAAATAAATATTTGATAAATAAGATATTAAATGTTCACTTCTATACTACTAAGTGGGCACTACATGTTATAAGCATGTTTTTAAAGGATTAAGGTATGTATTTTATTACCAGCCGCCTACCTGACATCAACTTATAACAGTCGCCTTTTACTTTGCCTCGGTAAGAAATGATAAATAAATATTAATTAATTTAATATAAATATTTAATATTATTATTAGGGTAACGGACTCAAGAGGTCGTGGGTTCGAATCTCGACCGACTACACTACCGACGTGAACTTACTCCAAACACAAGCATTTTAGCTTAATATAACCAAATTACCGCACGGCGGGTCAACTTACCTTAGTCGCCTTTACAACACCTTGGTAAGAAATGAGTGTGGTCTTATTCTACTTAGCCGAATAGAATCGAAGAATACTATACAAAACTTCCTCATTGCCCCACAATATTTACAAAACCACATTCAACCACATCGAATGTGTAATACGAAACGCAATTATCACGGTAGCGGCTGTGGGGTTTTTATTAACATTCTTTCTCGTGATATTATTTTAAATGTAGCTATGTGAACATAGCTATTAGGTGTTTAGAAAAATTACTTAATTTATATAAGACGTCATCGACATTACACTTGGAAACCAATTATTCAATTCAATTCTGAATTATATCATTCATAAACAGTAAGAGTGCGTGAATTTTATTTTTTTATGTTCCCGAATTGAAATTTTGAACCTAAAAGTATTATCGTGAGTGAATTCTAAGAGATTTTTGAATAACTTTTAACGTTTACGCAGCACACGCAAGGAAAGCTGTAAATTTTGCCGTTCTCGCAATATTTATTGCTGCTTCCCTTCTATTCATCTTAGCGTGATGTTATAAATTCCTCCTCGATAATTAGACTTTCTAATTTTCAGAGTTTTTTTTTTTAAAACAAACAAACTCTTCAGCTCTACATATTAGTACAGATTAAAAGCTTCTATTAAACTTAATTTGTGTGTATGTGAAGGTGGAATCTTGCAAGTTAAATTTGACCCACTTCCCGGTGTCCGATTAAGCTGAAATTCTACATACTGGTCCAGTCCCAATGAAAGTGAATGTTTATGATAAGCATGACCTGATGTTGCTGCGAGGATTGGCTCCAGACAAGGGAACTCCTCGACGCTTTTTTAACACGACATGTTTTATTTATTTTTGGTGAATTATGCATATGATATAAAAATTATACTGAATTGCGACTTTGTTTTAGTTAGGTTTATTGATTTTAAATGCTTTATAGTACAAGCATAGAGTATTACTTAATGATTTTTTACTATACATGTGCTGTTTGAAATGTTGTTGTTTCTGAAATGAACGTGTTAATACCAAAATTTACGACGTGAATCTTTTACATTTATAGTAATTGCTGTTCAAAAGAATTTTATTTCGTTTTGGGTGATTGAAGCTTAAAATCGCCGCGCTGCTCCAATGTGAATTAGTAGGTTATATTATCAAGGAATCATAAAGTATTGTTAGAAATTAAGTCTAAATTCAATTTAAAATGAAACGAATAAATGAATGCGTTAAGGGAATCACACGGAACACTAATCCACTGAGGAAGAACTGGTAAGAAACTCAAAGATTGCTCTTATCGCTAATAGCGATTATTTGAGGTTAGATTCTAATTACGCGAAATACAAAATAGGTCTCCTAAATACGTCTGTCTCCCACGAATAGTTATCACAGGTTACGAGATCTGGATTTCCAAGCTTTTACCCGCAACTTCGTTCGCGTGGACTGTTGACTGTTGATGATAGGTTGATAAAACATGACGCTTTAATATCATCCTGTTGAAATAACAGGATTTCTATATGTTATTCTGTATGTTCTATATGTTTCTATGTGTAATACACAACATACAATAAAACAGCCTGTATGTTAACCCGGTGTATAAGGAATTTCACATTTCACTTTCGCATTTATAATATTAATAGGATAGGATTAGTCGGATTTTATTGTAAAAAAACGTGCATTGCCGCAAAGAGATCAAGCTATCCTAAGTATCACACATCGTCGACTGTATAAATCAGGGAGGCTGAACCTACTGGCTCAAAGCCAGGAGTCGCCAACTTTAACATCAGTTAATCTAACACGGGCTTTTGGCGACGGTTCAAGAGCTTTTTTTTCCTCTGGAACTGGCATTAAATAAAAAGCGAACACCTTAATTGTTGACCCAAATTAAATATTGATGATTTTGGAATAGCTCAAAATTAAAATTTTGGATATAATTTGATGTTTTAGGTCTAATCTAAAATGTATTTAATCCTATCTTGTCCATGATTTATAGAAGAAAGCGTTACTTTGCGAAATTCCATAGTACAGAAGTTACAATAAAATTATTTTGATGTAATCCGAGCTTCTTAAGTGAATATATGTAATGCCAAGTGTATGCAGACAACATTCTAATCCTGATGGTGCTTCGGTTTCGATCCTAGTTTTCTTTGCTGTTTTCGAAAATAGGGATAAAGCAAGATTTTTTTAATAAAACCTAGCTAGATCGATTCTTCGCCCCCAAACATGCAGAATTAGAGAATTCTGGAGATATGTGTAACCTACCAATCCGCATTGGAGCAGCGCGGTAGGTGTTAGCTCCAACCCTTCTCTCCAACAACGGATAGAGGAGGCCTATGCCCAGCAGTGGGAGAGTAACAGAGTACTTACTTACTTTACAACTGATTTCAACATAGCAAATATATTTCAGATGCACCTTAAATTTAAGAAGTTAAGAGATATTGCATTGAAAATTGTCACCGACTATCTTCGGCCAAGAAATGTAAAAACTTTGTCGCTATAACATCAATTATTTAGACTTATAACCAGTGAATCTTTCACAGTTGCACGTTCTTCCACCGCGTGGCCTATGATTTCTCCAGGGATTGGGGGAAAACGTAGTAAATTCTTAATATACGGACTGCTCGTTTGATTTCTTGGGGTTTTTGTTTAGGGGAACATTAATATTGGATGGATTCGTGTGCAGTGAAATAGTGTAAGCGCGTGAGCCATCTGGTGCTACTATGTTTTCAGAATCCCGCTTCTGAAAAATAAACGCATTATAGATAGGAATTACGATATTGATTTTGTACAGATTAGTAGAGTATTACTGTTAATAAAAGGTTGATAAAGAAGCCTGCTATACTTTTGAGGATTAGTTAGATGATAAGAATGGGTGGACATAGCTACTTTTCGAACCTGTACAAGAGAGTAAGAAGATGTAATAATAAAATTATTTTGCTAAATCCGCGATAAGCTGATATCGCAGTATAAATAAAAACTGAGCAGTAAGTAACGACCTAACTCGCCATCTCGTTCGCACCTACCCGTGTATATACTTCGCGCTCTATCCTATCGCTACCTTTTATGCTTTAATGCTGGCAAGGGTTGAAACTGTCAAAAATGTCTGGCTGATGAGGAAACATCATCTTATTAGTATCCATAACAAATATTAAAATCAGCTTTTATACTATGACGTAAATAGAATTCAAATTTCATGAACATTAAGGGTGTCTAGCAAAGGGGTTGCAACAATGCTAAGTGTCTGGCATTGACTGACGTGATTTTTAATATTTTTTCTGAAGGTCCAAAAAATCACACTTTATAATTTGACGAAATTAGATCGGCATTTTGCAACCTTGAGTAACGCGTATCTCCCAAAGCCATTATGACCCCAATTTTTATAATCTACCATCGTTCGTACCTGCGCTGAGAGCATGTGCTGACAAACTTTCAGCTTTTATAAAATAAATCACATGGCTTTCCCTCTATATGCCAATGAGTGTTTTGATTGTTTTTTTTGTTAAAATAGATAAATTTTTAACTAACCTGTTCGCTTAATAATGCCTAAAGATTTTTGAAAAAGACGCTTATAAATAATTTAACTTCACAAAGCCGTGACTCGTCTCAAGAGTACCAGCTATGGCCATCCATATTTTTTTCTTTCCTTTTTTATATGGCATCTTTTTATATCTTTTAAAAAATTCCGAGCAAGACTCGATCACCCAGATACTAATGTTTATACTGGCATTATTCACTTTGCACAACTTTGTAGTTTCATTGGAATGTGTGTGGACAGGTAAGTTTCATTATTCGTGTCATCCTCAGTGATTGATGATGACTGCAAAACAATAAAACCTAATTCTTGATGCTGCATTTTATATATAACCTTCAAAGTATTAAAGCACGATCGAAATTCTGTCACACGTAGTATTGTGACAGAATTTCGATTACTAAGCTAGAAGAATGTCCACAAAGTCAATAGCAGCCAACTTTTTACATCAGTTAATCTAGCCAAAGCTGTTGGCGTTGGTTCAAGATTTTTTTTATTTTGGCACTGGAACAGTATACAAAACGGAGCACCTTAATTGTTGCGGCCCAAATTGACTCTTTGCATTGCGCTAATTAAAAAATAAACTGCTAATTAATATACCTATTTTTGAAAGGATCGGGCTGTCGTTTCATTTCGTTGAGAAGGGGAAATCGGACGCCCATTGAAAGTCCCTAAGACGGCCGATGCATCGATCAGCGGAGAAAGGGGCCACTGTTTAGAGAGGCCCCGACCAAGAGTTAGCGCTCTTTGGGGTACAGAGCTGATGGTAGGGATGGAGGCAATGTGTCCAACGGTACCCTGTCCCCGCCACTAGTAGCGTAGTTGAGCACTGTCAGGTTTTAAGTCAGTGAGAGTCCGACATACCCACGTCTCGTGTACATCAGGAATACTACCCATACTAGGTTTACCTGACATGCAAAATATTTTCTTTGACTTAACGTGAAACTGGCAAAATGAAAGACTAGCTAACTAACTCAAAGTTACGAGTGACATTCTAAACATAAGATTATGTTTCATTACTTACAGTTGCAAATTTTTATTTACGTCAAACAGTGGTGGGTAAACTTTTTTAAATGCGAGCCCACAATCAAACATAACAAAATAAGTAAAATAAAAGTAAAAAATCTAATGAATTCCTAAGATTTACTTTCTTTGTTAACAAATTCATGTCGATTTGTAAAGCTGAATTAGCAATTTAAAAAAAATTTAACAGCCTCAATTCTTCGGTAATTCAAAGGATACTTTCTGCATTATACATGTAAAAAGTGGAAAATTCTTACAAAAGGAAACTGCAATATTCTAATAAAGGAACTTGTACTGTATTTTCAACAAAGAAACGCCCGACTTCTTTTATATAAATGCACAGCTGGTTATGATATTTTTTGATTACATTCGATTGTCTTTTAGATTGTTCTCGACTCGTTGATACAATTTCTTATTTATACTATAGTACCTAATTTTAATTTATAATTTATTTATATTAAATTAATTTATATTTATAAATTAATTTTAAATACATTCTATTTATTATAATTATTATTTATATTTGTAATTTTTAATTTGTAACAAAAAAATTAAAAAATACTCTTAAAAAAATATATTAGTTAAACATGTTATAGTGTTCCTTTGGAGCAATATGATGAAAGCTCATATACCGGGTTAATAAAAAAAAAACATTTTCCTACGGAAATTGTAAACGTGTAGGTGCTTTAACATTGAAGTCGATGCGAACTAAGTCGCGAGTATTAATATTAAAAAATAATATTGAAAAAAAAAAAGATTTATCAGATCACTACATATTACAAAACAAAGTCCCTATATCCCTATGTACGCATAAAACTTTAAAACTACACAACAGATTTTGATGCGGTTTTTTTAATAGATAGAGTGATTCCAGAGGAAGGTTTGTACGTATAATAACATTCAATACGGAGTAGAGAAATACTGTAATTTTAGAGGTTTCTGTAAATAATTACATTTTTTTCCGCTTACATTGCAAACGCAGGCTAAAACCCTACGAGATTTATCAAAATAATGTACGAAGTATTTGTACATCTTGAAAAGGTCTACAGAAAAGTCTGCGATGGTATATGTCTATCTCTTATGGATAACCCACTATAGCATTTTTTGTCATTTACCTTTCACGAAAAATAATGCCATATTTTTGAAGCAATTTTTATACAATACAGCATTAATCCATATCCAATTAAGTACCTTAAATAAATAGTTGATTTAATATAGATCAATATGGCCGTGTACAGCATGTAATTTAAGTGAACATTTTCGGAGATATTACAGATTTAAAATGCCGTGAGGACGCTGTTCTTCGCCCTATAACACTTCGACTTTAGCAGCTATGTCCCTCTTTCAAGAGTTTGTTTAAAGACATTCTGTAATTAATTGTAAAAATAAAATACATAGGGAAAATGTAAAAGTAAATAAGTAAAAATGTACTATATGAATTTAGATATTCCAAAGATAGCAAGAAATCTTCTTGGTATAGGGAAAGGAAATTGTTTTTCTCCAAATTTAACGCGTGCGGGCCAGGGGCAATAATGAATAAATCTAAACTTCTCGATCGATTTTAATAAAAATTTTTACACTGACTGACATGGGATATATATTTTATACCCGTGCGAAGCAGGGGCAGGCCTCTAGTTTATGTATAAAGCACAATAAACTTGAATGAAAAAGTTATAAAATGTTATAAATACAACTTGCTTCAAATAATTAGGTCCATTATATAGACTTTAGAATATAGTTTTTACCCGCAACTTCGTATGCGCTATTTATTTAAATGTAGTAGCTTCTGGTGGTCCTTAAATAAATAAAATTAAATAAAAATAAAATAATCGACTACAGTGCAAATGAAAAGATCATAGTCAACTTTGTATTTATATTAAAGTAGTCAGGCGTCTCTTTGAGAGTGCAGTACAAAGTCTGTTTTAATAGAATATTACAGTTAGCTCTCATAAAAACCTTCCCCTTTGAAATATTTCCACTTATAATGCGAAAGTATTAATATAATTAAAAAATATATCTAGATATACCTACGCTAATATAAGTTTGTCCTCGTAGTTTGTTGAACTAAGAGTCAAATAGAGCTCCATTAGTCAAAGTATAGATTTAGGTGATTAAATTCAACCAATAAAGCATCAAAAAGAGCGACTCGCCATAGGGGTAAAACGAGCTGTAAATTTTAACAAATAAAAATAAAATCAAAGTGGATTGTTCTTCAGAAGTATATTAATAATAAAATAATTTTGCGTAAGAAAATAAATTTTATTTTATTTTATTTTATTTGGGAAACAATCAATGGTTCTATTACTAAATAAATATTTAAATATAAATATATCACACATCAATAAAGTTTCCACTAAAAAATGTTACACAAATATTAAGAGTAAGTTAAGAACTTAATTTAACTTTTAATACTATTTAATGTAATATTAGATACAGTATTTTTCTTATTTTATTTTTGAAAAAAAATATATTACCGTTGAATATATCAATTTTATTAAATAAATCATTATACGTTTTACTGGAACGATGTATTACAGTATTTCCAGCATATTTAGTTTTAGAGAAGGGTACATGGAATAGTTTAGTCATTCGCGAGCCTGATCGAGGACATCGTAATAATATTCTACTTAAAAGGTATGGTGAATCAATATCATTATTAATAATTTTATAGAAAAAGATCTGATCTCTTTCTAATCGACGATTTTCAAGTAAAGGAATAGACAAAGGCATAGACTCGCCAGCACATTTATATTTATATTTAAAATGCTTAATAAACTTTTTTTGTATAGATTCTATCTGCTTTGTATAGCATTGATATTGTGGGCTCCAAACGGGTGATCCATATTCTAAGATAG
Source organism: Morpho achilles (assembly GCA_947086495.1). NCBI lineage: Eukaryota > Metazoa > Arthropoda > Insecta > Lepidoptera > Nymphalidae > Morpho > Morpho achilles. The sequence goes on along the minus strand of CAMTZB010000012.1, from coordinate 5,402,927 downwards.
ATCGTACAAATGAGTTAAATAACAGCAAAAGAGTTGACGCATATTTTTTTTTTTATATAATGCTATATATATATATATATATATACAGTCGTGGTCAACTAATTAGGGACACTCTTTGGTTAGACCGAATTGTGAATTTATTTTTTATTTTCCAACGAGTCTAAACCATATTCCATATCTCTCACATGTAAGTATAATTAGTCATTTATGTGCCCGATTATACAAACAATAACAACTTCCTAAACATTAAACCTCTTTACAGTATAGCTGATAGATTATCGTAGTGCTATTTGTTCAAATAATGCTGGCTGGCCATTTAATTAGGGACACTGATATATTGCGTTCTATTTTAAAAATTTTAATCTCAATACTTTTTTACTTCTTCTCTTATTGTTTCGTGGTAGTTTTGGCGGCAATCCCGATATTTATTTTAAGTTTTGAAAAATATTTTGAAGAAAAATGGGTAAAAATAAAAGTTGCGATCCAACACTACGAAAAATTATCATGAAGTTTGTTGTCGAGCATGGTTGGTCATACCGGAGGATAGCAGAACATTTAAATTGTTCAAAAACTGTGGTATACAATGCAGTGCAACATGTCAGACGCAATAACACAGCTTTAAATGTGCCCAGAACGAAAAGATCGAGAAAAACAACTCCGCAAGAAGATAGAATGATAACCAGGTTAGCTAAGAAAGATCCGTTTCTAGGCTCTATTTTAATTAAACACGAAGTGTTTGGGACAGACGAAAGAGCTGGTGTCTCAGCGAGGACCGTTCGACGACGTCTGGTAGAAGCAGGGTTGTTCGGAAGAGTGGCTCGCAAAGTACCGTTGTTGAAGAAAGAACATAGAAATGCTCGTTTGGCGTTTGCACGTAAATATGGATATTGGACCTACGCCCAATGGCAACATGTATTATTCTCTGACGACCAAGGTTAATTTGATTTCTTCAGATGGAAGGCAATACGTACGGCGTCCAGTAAAAGCGGAAATAAATCCAAGATTCACAAAAAAGCAGGTGAAACATGGCGGTGGAAACATTAAAATGTGGGGTTCATTTTCTGGACGTGGAGTGGGACTTGTGAGGAAAGTTCAGGGTAACTTAGACCAACATCAATACAAGGCAATATTGGAGGAAATGATGCTTCCCTATGCTGAGGAGCATCTCCCTATTATATGGACGTTTCAGCATGATAACGACCCGAAACATACCGCCCGTTCAGTCAAGTCGTTTCTTACCAGTCAGTCAGTATCGGTGCTAGATTGGCCAGCAAATAGCCCGGACCTTAACTCAATCGAGCACCTTTGGCACGAAATCAAGAAAAAAGTAGCCACTTATCGTACCACAACTTTAGATGAACTTAATGAAGCTTTTTGTGAGGCATGGGCTAACATTCCTGTCGAAACATGCCAGAAACTGATAATGTCTATGCCACATCGGTGTCAAGCGGTAATTACTAACAAAGGTTTTGCTACTGGGTACTGATTTTACACGTAATAAAATGGAGCTGTTAAAGATATTATAATACTGCAGATTATTAGTTTTGTTTAACTCTATTTTTCATTATAGTTTACTGTCCTTAATTAAATGTCCAGCTACAGAATTATACCTTAAAATTGAATACATGTTCAACCTTTGATATTAAATACTTTTTTCTATTTATTTATTCTTTTATTTACAGCCATTTAAAGCATAATAATCGGACGAAATTATGCAAATAATAGTTACTGAGAAATCAATAGGATTTTATATTTGTATGTACATAACCGGTTATTGTTCTTCACTATCTTGCATGTCCCTAATTAGTTGACCACGACTGTATATATATATATATATATATATATATATATATATATATATATATATATAATGCTAAATGTATAAAACGCTTTGCGATTTTGTCGTGGAGTGTAAAGAGTTCGCAAGGGACTTTGCGATTTTGTCGTGGAGTCTCCTGATGAAGCTTCGGTTGCGGGGCGAAACGATTGTTGAGTTTGTGATAGTGAACGTATGTATGAACGTATGCTTGTTTTGTGGTGGCGGTGGTGGAGGTTTGTGCATGTGTTTTTTACGCATCCTGCAGGTATCAGGTATGAAAACGGATTGTCCACTCTAATTTAGCATTATATATATTTTCTATTTTACTTCATCGCGGATTATAGCAAAATAATATTATTATTACTTTTGTGTTATGGGTCTCCGCAAAGTAACTTTTAAGTTATTATTATTAAATTATTTAATGATGGATTGTACTTATATATTTTCGACGGAATGTGTTAAAACTCATCTTCCTGGCATTATCCCACTCTAAAGGGAGGCACAACAAATTTAAAACATGATAATACATGTTTTGACTACGTATTTTATGACGTCGATGATATGTCGTCAACGAACCTTAGTCGCCTTTTACGACACCTCAGTAAGAAAGAAGGTGGTATATTCTACTCAGCCGGATACCACACGACTTCTCAACTTACCTTAGTTGCCTTTTACTACACCGCGGTAAGAAATGAGGGTGGTCTATCTTACTCAGATACCACACGGCATCAACTCAGAGTAAAATAAGTAAGTAAGTAGCGGCCTGTTACTATCCCACTGCTGAGAATAGGTCTCTTCCCTTCGTTTTTAAAAAGAAGGATTGAAGCTAAGACTTACCACGCTGCTCCAATGCAGATTGGTAGGTTACACATATCTCCAGAATTACCTAGAGAATTGAATTGAATTTGAATTTGATGTTTTCCTTCACCGAAAAGCATGAGATAAATATCAAATTATCAATTAGACACATAAGTTTTAATAGAAAAACTCATTGGTGTCCGTCCGGGTTCGAACCCGTGACCTCCTCGAAAGAATCGCACGGTGTTACCCCTGGGCTACCACAGCTTGGTGTAAGAGTAAAATAAAGGGATTTAATCGGGAAAAACTGTATGATATGTGACGCGGGCGAAGCCGGTAACTTAGCTAGTTAACATTTTAATACAACATATACTCCGTATCATAGCCACATCTCATTACCATACTGGTATATTTACGTACAGTCGACTGCAATTTGCACAGTGCATGGTAAAATTCAAATGCCACTACCCACATGTTGAAACCCGGGTGGGCAGTTAACTGGTTGACTGTATACAGCGTGTGTGGTCTAAAAGGAAAGTTGCAGCGATTTTCACTTGTCTATAAAAATATTTTTTATTAGCTGACCCGAAAAGCTTTGTTTTTTTATCCTACTGATATTAATAACTACTAATCCCATCCTACTAATAGTATAAATGTGAAAGTATGGATTGTTAGTTACTCTTTCACGGTAAATCCGCTGAACCAATATAATTTGGCACAATTATTATGTATACACCGGAATAAAATATAGGGCTATAGAAATCATGTTAATTCTACAGGAATAGGATGACGTTGAAAAGCGCCATCTATTATCAACCTATCACGCGACAGCAGTCCACTCAAACGAAGTTGCAAGTAAAAGCTAGTATACATGCTGTTAATCTTTTAATATTCCGCAAAATTGAAATTAAAAATATTATTTAAGTAAACCTGTAAACATGTACTTTTGAGTCTTCAACTCTACTCTGGTTTGGAAAGCTTTTCCTTCCGAGAAGAGCCAGCATGAATCTCGGTGATTGCCTCGATCGATCGGCGAATGATCGAAATTATTATGTCTCCAATATTTTAACTATTTATCTCGAGCCCATATTCCAAAAAAAAACAAAATGTTTATTACATATACCATAATTCATTACAAGAAATATAGATTGTAACTTTCTAGTGAGCATTAACAATACTTCCGTCTTCCTTATTTTTATTCATCATTCTCCTGCTTTTCTCAATGTCAACTCCAAATGCCACTCTCAATGGAGATACAACATGTTATAAACGTGTTGTTACATGTTTTGGCTAGTCATTTTACGACTGGCACCCTGCCTGGCAGCAAGTTACCTTAGTCGTATTGTTAGTTAGTTGACTTCGGGCGATCGTAATAACGTAGCCAAATCATGTGACAGCATGTTTAAAACATGCTGTGCCGACCCCATTTAGAGTGGGATAAGGGCAGGAGGATGATGATAATACTGTATAATACTATTTACCCACCGCAAGATGTCTTTAAAAGCATTCTGAAAATTAATTCTGCTCTAATTAAATAGAAAACGCCACGCTTATGCCTTGGATCACTGTTCGACGCTGAAGATCGCGCGCAACACATAAACACACGTGCTATATTAAACTCTACGAGCAAACACAAGATGTCTAGGTACAATAATAATGTTACAGGTACTCTCAGAATTTGTTGTGAGTGTTTTGTGTGAAATAAAAAGTTATTGCTTGAGTATCATATTTCGAAAAATGTGCGATAAAGTAATAAGAAAATATATGTAAATACAGACTGGACTATCCTTTTTATACCTAATACAGTATTCGTAAAAACATATGCACTACAAACCTACACCAACGCCAACAAAATACACAAATTCAAATTCACAATTCAAATAATTCTTTATTCAAATTGGCCTTTACAAAAACTTTCGAATCGTCAAATTACAATGAAGCTACCACTGGTTCGGAAAGGTGCTCTTACCGAGAAGAACCAGCAAGAAACTCGGCGGTCACTCTTTTCAAAATTGAGTTCTACAATAATGGCTTAAATAAGAAAAAATTAAAAAATTTACAATATAATCTAGTGCGTAGCTGGACGCAATTTAAAACCAAGCTTTCTTATCATCAATATAGTCCTCAACAGTATACACGTATACTTGTCACAAGTATTACACGCGTTCACTATCACAAACTCAACAATCTTTTCGCCTCGCAATCGAATTGTGTTATGGATTTCCGCAAAGTAACATCTATTTCTATGTGAAAATTATATGTATCAAAATATGTAATGTTATCAATGTAACATGTGATATCCTTACTAATATTATAAATGCGTAAGTCTGTCTGTCTGTATGTCTGTTAGGTTTCCACAGTGAATCTGCTGAACCAATATCAATGAAATTTGACAAAACTAAAGTTTATACACCGGGATATCATATAGGCTATAGAAATTAATTCAATAGGGAAAGCATAAAATTGTACAATGACATCTATTATCAACCTATAAAAGTTTTTTATTCACGATGTTATAAAGTCAAATCTGTAATTTAAAAATGCTTCTATATCACGTTCTATAACTTATTTCCATGAAGTTATTTTAAGAAAGTTTTTATATAATTTGGTTTCTATTTACTAGATAAATTTAACTGAGCTATCTATATTTATTACACAACAAAGTCCGCAAAAGCTGCCTGTCTGTATGTGACCGATTTCCCAAAATCTACTGAACAGGTGTTTTCTGAAGGCTTAAGTTAATAGCGCATTACGGTTTTACTAAACTGTGTTGGAGAGGTCGTGCGTAGAGGCTTATAGCAGTTCGTAATCATCACAATGACATGAGGGCTTCAGAATCTTCATGGCCATGTTGTTTATTAAATCAGGAAGCCCATTGGAGTCTCCCAATAATTGATAGTGTGAATAGAGTGAATAATAAATGTGTATATAGTTGGTCACGAACAGAGGTTTTAAATGTTTTTTATGGTTTTGTTAGGGTATTTTAAGGGTATATGATATCATCATCCTCCTGCCCTTATCCAACTATAAGTGGGGTCGGCACAACATGTTGTGCCGGCACACATGATTTGGCTACGTATTTTATGACCGGCCGCCTGCCTGACGTCAGCTTATCTTAGCCGTATTTTGCGACTCCTCAGTAAGAAAGAGGGTGGTGTATTTCACTCAACTGGATAACACACGTTGGGTCAACTTACCTTAGTCGCCTTTTACGACACCTCGGTAAGAAATGAGGGTGGTCTATTTCACTCAACCAGATACCACACGGCGGGTCGACTTACCATAGTCGCCTTTTACGACACCTCAGTAAGAAATGAGGGTGGTACTATTTTATTCAGCCGGATACCACACGGCGTTTATCGTATATATCCTTACTAATTAGCAGTTATTCCATGAAGGAAGCCAAATTAAATTTCGACGTTTCTTGTAGCGCAATTATTGCAATAGGAATTGCCGTTTAACCCTTTGGATTGATTTGATTTTTGTGATAATAATAAAGATTAATTCACAGACGTCGAAACAGCGAAACTTGTTTATTTTGCCTACTTCCATAGCTTGTATATCCATGTCTTATGGAATATTGCTACGGGGTAAATGCGCGGATAGTGAAAAAAATTTTGTTTTACAAAAAAGAGCTATACGTGGCATTTATAATTTAAGACCGCGTGATTCCCTGTGAGAGAAGTTTAAGGAAACAGGTATTCTTACATTTGCTTCACAGTATATTTTAAGCAATTTAATTTATGTACATAAAAATATAAAGAATTATAAAACGATAGGTGATGTATACAATAGACAAAGCAGGAACCGACATAAGCTTGCGGCTCCTGCTTTGCGCCTTGCAAAAGTACATAATTCGTTTGTGGGTTTTGGTATGATTCTATAATAAAATTCCGCAATCAATTTCAGCTTTGCCATTACAGCAATTTAAAAACACTGTTAAAAAGAGGCTGATACAGAAAGCCTACTATACTCTTGAAGATTATTTAGAAGATAAGAATGTGTGGATATAGCTCTCTTTGAGCCTGTACAAGACAGTAACGACATAATGTAAATAGTATTAAGAATTATATTTTTAAAAGAGCAACCGCTGAGTTTCTTGCTGGCTCTTCTCGGTAGGAGCAGCTTTCCGAACCAGCTGTAGAGTTGACGATTCAAAAGCACCTGTTTACAAGTTTATTTGAATAAAGAATATTTTGAATTTGAATTTGATGTGGAATTATCCGGAGTCAAGTCCCAGATACCCTTTTTTTGATTTTTCTTATATCTTCTTTTCAATTGTAACACTCTTGACAGAGCGGTCGCGGTTAACACTCAGTATTTTTATGGGTGGCAGATGTTGCTTGCTTTTTCATCTATATGTACCTCCATGTTAACTTTCTTGGGACAATAGTTGCAGTAGTTACCCCTTGCCAACTTTTTTTTAAGGTCATTTCTACCTCAAGGTCCCTGACACCTCTTCTAGCTCGGTCACCAGAGCCTCGTCCGTTATCTAGCAGGGAGCACCACGATAACCACTGTTATCGCTGCCATGGGTCTTGCGCGTGCAGGTGAGGTTGCCAGTTGGGTCCGACTAGATGTTGGACCATTCTTCCCCTTGAACCCATTATATACATTTAAAAAAAAATGCCAAGGCTCGGTAACGCAGGTACTTTATTTAAATGTCCTACATCTCTTAGATAAAAGATTTAACAAATGCATCTTTAAATAATTAATATGCAGTCTCATCTGGACGAGTGGTTCGTAGCTTTTAAACATGTTGAAGCGAGGTATGATAACAATTTTCATGAGCTTAATCCTAATCAAGTTTAAAGGTGCATCAGGTTTACTTTCGCGAAGCTCCTCCAGTGCATTCATAGAATTTTCACGAACAACATTACTTTGAACCTGAAGCAATGAAAATGTCCTATTATTTCATGAAATGGATGCGGCATTGGTATCGCATTTTGTTCAATGAAAGTCTTCTTCTTCCTCGGTCAGTACGAGGACATCTCGGTAACTAAGAGGGTGATCTATTCTACTCAGCCGGGTACAACACGGCGGGTCCACTTACCTTAGTCGGTTTTTATGACACTTCGCTAAGAAATGAGGGAGGTACTATTCTATTCAGCTGGATACCACACGGCGTATTTTGTTCGATTAAAGTTTTTTTTAAGCGATTTAAAAACTTTTTCGCTTGGATGTGATAAATTGTTGAATTATATTGATTAATTGTGATAAAACATTTATACACAACATCGTATTATAAATAATTAATTTAAATAATATTATATTATTAATGATTAATTTTCTACGGTTCTTTTATTTTGAAATTAAAAGAACCTGTCAGAGGAACCTTTTTATTTTTGTACTTAAGCATTCTGCTAGAAGGATTAATTGGATTTTTTATCGACTTATACAGTCTAGAAACAATTGCATTTAGTAGTATAATTTGTTTAAGAAATAAAAAACAAAAAAAGTCGCAACTTTAGTCGCCACAAACTCATTACAAAATCTCATAAAAAATTAAGCATATTATTATTTAATCAATGTTTTTCAATGGCAAATTTTATATATATGAATATATTTTCTATTATAGACACTAAAAATGATATTGGAGGCAAATTGCTGTGATAGTTATTTTAATAAGCTCATAGAATAACTATAACCAATTTAATAATTTCCATTACAATACTTTTACATGAAAAAATTATATTCGTTTGATCAATTTGTTACACTACAGTTGATTAAAGTAGTTCATATAATAATAAATAATGATTAATTCATTATTCATTAATAATGAATAATTAATTATTCATTGTATACCGCATCCATGCTAAAACTGTTTCGTGCATATAAAGATCCTTAACGCCGTGCATTTTATTACTTCACGGGAAAATTTCTTCGCCAGTTCTTGCTATACTTTGTTAAAAGGATTAAACAATAAAATAAAAGTATAATTATGAAAGAACTAAAGAAATAAAAATGCATGTTTATTTTTCCAGTACTTTTGTGAATAAAAAACGTAATTGCAAACTTTCTGATATATATGCATACAATAGCTAACGGTCTACTGCGATTTTGATGGTGATGTATTTTATATAATAGCCAGTTTAGTTAATAGCCATTTAAAAACAATTTTAAAGAGGCATGAAACCTACTATAGTGTTGAGGGTTACTTAGAAGATAAGAATGTGTGGATATAGCTACTCCTCGACCCTATATAAGACATTAATGATTAAATGTAATTATAATGAGAATTATATTTTTAAAAGAGCAACCGTCGAGTTTCTTTCTGGTTCTTCTCGGTAGGAACATCTTTTCGAACCAGCAGTAGAATTTACGATTCAAACGCACTGGTTTACAATTTTAATCTATCAGGTATCTAAGTTTAACAAAAACCCACCGTGCGGTATCCGGCTGAATAGAATATACCAATCTCATTTGTTACCGAGGTGCCCTAAAAGGCGACTAAGGTAAGCCGACCCGCCGTGTGGTATCCGGCTGACTAGAATATACCATCCTCATTTCTTACCGAGATGTCGTAAAAGGCGACTAAGGTAAGTCGACCCGCCATGTGGTATTCGGTTAAATAGAATAGATCACACTCTATCTTACCTAGTCATAAAATAAGAGTAGGGTAAGTTCATTTCGGCAGGTGGCCGGTCGTTGTGCCGACCCCACTTAGAGTGGGATAAGGGCAGAAAGATGATGATGAAAGTTACACAAAAGATAATTTACTTAATACTTTGCGAAGGTCCATAATATAAAACTAATGGAAATATTATTATGTATAATGATTATTATATAAACATACGGGTCACATCGCGTTATAATTGATTACCTTTGTATAAGGTTCAACGTTTCGGCAGAGTTGCATCCACCGTGGTCACGAACTGACGTCAGTTCGTGACCACGTGACATAATCAGTATGAATCGCGAAAGTTTAAAATCTACTATTATTATGTATAATGTTATAATCCGCGATAAATTTAATATTTCTAGCTATTATAGCAAAATAATATTTTCATTACTTTTGTTTTTAGCTAATTCCCTTGTATTTTTTGTGTTCTTTGAATAAAATATGGGTCTCAAATCTAAAATTCCATTTATAAATGAAATTTTCTAGAAACGCTTGAATTGTGAAATATTTTTCACTGACTAAGTTTATCCCTCCTTATTGTAGGCAGTCGACGTGTAGCGTCCATAAATAAGTCGTCTTATCCCTTAATTATGAACATAATCTTGCTCCCGGTTACCTTTTGCTGTTATCTTTTGTGTTTAAATTCAAAACGTCGGGCACGTGTTGATTTTTGTTGTTCATTGTGATGTTTATTTGTTTATTAATTTTACATATTGCTAGAAAAGTCTGTGGTATCCGGCTAGGTAGAATAAACCACCCTCATTCCTTCCCGAAGTGAAGTAAAATGCGATTAAGGTAAGTTGATCAACCGTGTGGTATCTCGTTGAGTAGAATAGACCTCCCTCATTTCTTACCAAGGTGTCGTAAAATACGACTAAGATGACGTTGACAAGAGCCAGCAAGAAACTCGTTTGCTGTTGTCAAAATCATCCTCTTGCCCTTGTCCTAATCTAGGTGGAGTGTGTCGTCATCTTACCTTAGTCGCCTTTTGCGACACCTCAGTAAGAAATGGTGGTCTATTCTACTCAGCCGGATACCACACGGCGGTTGTTTGCTCTTTTCAAAATATAATTATTATAACTAGTTACACGTTAATCGCTATATTGTCGAAGAGTAGCTATATCAACGCATTCTTATCATTATATAATCCATTTATAAAATACTAGCTATGCCCACAGCATTGTCCTCGTGGAATTCAGTGTGATACAATAGTTCTACTGGCGGGAATTCTTGAGTAAAAAGTTGTCTATACTTTTATTAACAACCTCCTCTATCATCAAGTGAAAGTCCCATTAAAATCGGTGAAGCGGTTCCTATACTATTAAACTTTCCTCGTGAATGACACTAACTTTCAACTAGCACAATTTTCATAGAAACATACAGAAAGTACATTTTGAGAAAACCCCCCATAAACTTAAGGGGAAAAATGTCCCTTAAACTTAAGGGGAAAATTTATAAAACGTTCATTAGACCTGTCATAATCTATGCATCAGACTGTTGGGCAAAAAAAAGGATGAAAGAAATGTGCATGCGAATGAGATGAGAATGTTAATGTGGATGTGTGGTGTGACAAAACTTGATAGAATACGCAGTGAGTATATCAGGGGAAGTCTGAAAGTTGCGCTCGTTACAGAAAAAATGAGAAGTGCGAGACTAAGTTGGTATGGTCATGTAATGAGGAGGGATGAAAATCATGTGACCAAAAGAGTTTCAAATATGAATGTAGATGGATGTATGGCTAGGGGGAGGACGAAAAAAGATGGATGGATTGTGTGAAAAATGATATGTATATTAAAGGAGTGGCACCAGAGTTGACGAATGATAGAGGAGAATGGAAAAAGAAGACATATTGTGCATCACATACAGACAGACAGCTTTTGGGGATTTTGTTTTATAATATGTGAAGGATCCGGGAAACGTGATGCCTCAGAATCATCATCTTCCTGCCATTATCCCACTTTAAGTGTGGTCGGCACAACATGTTATTAACATGTTGTCACATGATTTGGCTACGTATTTTACCGGCCGCCTGCCTGACGTCAACTTATCCTCGATAAGAAAGAGGATGGTCTATTTTACTTAATCGGATACCACACGGTGAGTCAACTTACCTGAATCGCCTTTTACGACACCTCGGTAGGAAATGAGGTTGGTCTATTCTACTCAGCCGGATACCACACGGCGAGTCGACTTACCTTAGTCGCCTTTTACGACATCTCGGTAAGAAAAGAGGGTGGTACTACTATTCAGCCGGATACCACAACCTCAGAATCATAAAAAAAAACGTATTACCAGGTGTTCATTAAAACAAGAAAGCATCAGTATTTTATAGATGTTTTATAGAGTTAACACTTTCGGTAATAAAATGTGTTAAGAGATAAGTACAAAAAACCAGTGGCTGTATAATGTATGTGAATAGCTAATTATATACAGTAATATAAATGATACGGTAAATTTATTGAAACATAAAAGTAAATAGAATTTCGTCTCGATGAAGTTAGATGAAATTGTGGTAACAGAAACTTCCGCGCGTGTATTGACTAACTTGCAACTTAAACCTTTAACAAAACTTCATCATACTTGTTACCCGTTGAGGAGTTTCCTCCTGGAACCTCCTGGTAGCAGGACTGCATGCATTATATATACTAATTTGTCATTTTTAATACTAGATTATGATACTATTAATAAGGGTTCTTATAACACAATTTTTCGATGCCAAATGTAAAGTCATTTGGCATCGAAAGTAGTTCATTTAGCGCGGTCTAGAGAGATGAATATACCTAGGATCGAGCCCCACCTACCCTATTATTTTTAATTTTCCTTTTCAATTTTTTTTAATTTTAATTTTTTTTTAACATCATTTTAAAAATTACCGAGCAAGGTTCGGTCACCCAGGCACTATTTATTTATTAATGCTGGACTGTATCTGTAATAAGTATGAATGATCATATTCGATATAAATTTACTAATTAAAAAATACTAGTTACGTCTATGTATCTGAACTTGCTATTAGCAAGATGAAAATAACCAAGTGGAAGCAATATGTCTGAGTGATTCTTGAAACGGTATTCTAGTAAGCGCCTTCTTTCATAAAACACTTAGTATATAGACATAAGGCTTAAGGTTGAGATATTCTTAGCGAATAGGTGATGTACTTGCGAAGTATGTAAGTAAGTAAGTAGCGGCCTGTTACTATCCCACTGCTGAGAATAGGCCTCTTCTCTCCGTTTTTGGAGAGAAGGATTGGAGCTAAAACCTACCACGCTGCTCCAATGCGGATTGGTAGGTTACACATAACCCGTGACTTTCTCGAAAGAGTTGGACGGTGTTACCGCTGGACTACCACAGCTTAGTATGTAATTTACCCAAATTTAAGAATTATAATTTATAGAATTAGGGGGTTCCCTTGCGAAGATCCATAATATAAAAGTCATAATAAAATTATTTTGCTATAATCCGCGATGAAGTGAAATAGAAAATATAGATGATGCTAAATGTAGAGTGGACAATCCGTTTTCATACCTGACACATGTAGGATTCGTAAAAACACATGCACACACCTCCACCACCGCCACCGCAATACACAAGCACTGCACACACAAGCGCTGCAAGCGGTTAAATAGAATAGACAACCCTCTAAATTACCGAGGTGTCGTAAAACACGACTAAGGTTTGACCCATCGTGTGGTATCCGGTTAGTTGGAATAGACCGCCCTCATTTGTTACTGAGGTGTCGTAAAATACGAAAGAGGTAAGTTAAGTAGAATAGACAACCTTCTCAATTAGCGAGGTGTCGTAAAGGGCGACTAAGGTAAGTTGACCCATCGTGTGGTATCTTAGCCGGGGCGGTGAGTCGCATGAAGGCGAAAAACACTGCCCCCGGCCCCGACGGTATCGCTGGGCGCGCCTGGTCTCTTGCCCTAGGTCCGTTGGAGTCTGGACTCAGGGCGACGTTCAGTGCCTGCCTCGAGCAGGGCCTCTTTCCCCGTAGGTGGAAAACGGGGAGACTAATCCTGCTCAGGAAGGAGGGAAGACCGGCCGATACACCCTCTGCGTATCGGCCCATTGTCTTGCTGGACGAAGCGGGGAAGCTGCTTGAACGCGTAATAGCTTCCCGCATAGTCCAGCACCTCCGGGAGGTAGGGCCTGACCTCAGTTGCCTTCAGTGCGGATTCCGCCAGGGCAAGTCCACCCTCGACTGTATTGAGGGTGTGAGAGTTCTGGCGGAGGAGGCAACAACCCGGCGCGAGGTAGTGTTGGTGGTGTCGCTGGACATCGCTAACGCATTCAATACCTTGCCCTGGGGAGTGATTAAGGAGGCCCTACGCTTCCACCGCATCCCCGTGTACCTGCAGCGTGTGGTCAGTAACTATATGTCTGACCACGCTGTCAGGTACCCGACGGCTGGGGGTGGGTGGAAGGAGCGGAGGATGTCGTGCGGTGTTCCACAGGGGTCGGTTCTTGGCCCTCTCCTGTGGAACATCGGCTACGACTGGGTGCTGCGCGGGCAAATGCTTCCGGGGGTGCGACTGTTCTGCTATGCAGACGACACCCTTGTGACTGCTCGGGCGAGCACCCACCGGGAAGCCCGAGTGCTGGCGACCGCAGCCACGGCCCACGTTGTGGCCCGGATTCGCCGGCTGGGACTGGGGGTGGCCTTGGAGAAATCCGAGGCCATTTGCTTCCACAGGCCTCGGATGGCGCCCCCAGTGGGCTCCCGGTTGATGGTGGGCGGGACGTCCATCGAAATCTCGGGTACATTACAGTACCTGGGATTGCTCCTGGACAGCCGATGGACGTTCGAGGCCCACTTCCGGCGGCTCGCCCCTAAGTTAACGGCGACCGCCGGAGCCCTGAGCAGGCTCCTCCCAAATTTGGGAGGGCCTAATGCAGGCTGCCGGCGCCTATACGCCGGGGTGGTTCGTTCGATGGCCCTGTATGGCGCTCCCATATGGGCGGGGCGGCTGACCGCAAGATGGCGGTCATAGCGGTCATGGCGGTCAGATTTGTGCGGGGCTACCGGACCATCTCCGGTGAGGCGGCCTGCGCCTTGGCCGGGTCCCCTCCGTGGGACCTAGAGGCTGAGGTACTAGCTCAGGCCTACCGCCGTAGAGTCGAAGCCCGTTCACCGGGGGGAGACTCAACGGCGGTAGAGGTGGATTGGCGGAGGGCAGCTCAGGAGGAGCTCCTCCGCCAATGGAGGCGGCGGCTTGAATCGCCCAGTGCAGGAGTCTGGACGATTTCGGCCATCCAGCCCATTCTCCAGGGCTGGGTCGCCAGGAGGCATGGGGTCCTAACCTTCCGCCTGACACAGGTGCTTTCCGGACATGGTTGTTTCGGGTGGTATCTGTGGAAGGTGGCCCAGCGCGAAGCGACTGGTGAGTGCCACGAGTATGGCGCCGACTTTGACACGGCGCTGCACACGCTCGTAGACTGTCCAGCTTGGGCGGTTCAGCGGGCGGAACTCGTGGCACAGGTGGGGCACGATCTCTCCCTGCCCACTGTGGTTCGCGCCATGGTGGACAGGGAGCGATCGTGGGCAGCGATGGCCTCCTTCTGTGAGGACGTTATCTCGCGGAAGGAGGCGGCGGGGCGGATCCGGGAAGTCGAGTCCATGGATCCAATCCGCCGCAGGCGAGCCGGGCGCAGGCGACTCGCTCAAGACCGTCGCGTGCCGCCCTAACGGGGACCTTTCTGGGCGTTCCGAACGGGGTTTAATCGGACGCCCACCCTATAAGGTCCCCAATGCGTTCGATGCATCTGGTGCTCCCGATGCATCGTCCAGCGGAGGGAGGGCCACTTTCAGAGAGGCCCCGACCCAGAGGTGGCGCACTCTGGGGCACAGAGTTGCTGCTGGCGCGGATGGGGGGCAATGTCTTCATGGGTACCCTATCCCCGCCACCAGCAGCGTAGTGGAGCACACAGGTTATTTTAGTCGGTGCGAGTCCGACATAACCGTCGCCTGTCCCCGTCGGGCGGCGGTACCCATAAGGGGATTTTCCTGTTAAAAAAAAAAAAAAAAATCGTGTGGTATCCGGTTAAGTAGAATAGACCACTCTTTCTTACTGAGGAGTCGTGAAATACGACTAAAGTAAGTTGATGTCAGGCAGGCGGCCGGTCGTCAAATATGTAGCCAAATCATGTTTATAACATATTGTGCCGACCTCCACTTAGAGTGGGATAAGGGCAGAAAGAACAGGTCGTTACTTTTTTTCCTTTTAACTGAACCAATACTTTCTGGCATCCCTTAAGATTCAGTTAAAAAGGTTTTACCGTGTTAAACTTAATAACTCGGCGCCATTAGGTATCTGTATTCAAATTGTAGGTCCCATTGATTTAATTAAAGAAATCGATGCATTGAAACCGGTTGCTTTTAACGCATCTTATGGTGTTTACTGTTAGGGCGTGTTTACATGATCGTAACATCGGGGCAAGTTAATTGGAAGTAAATCATTATCCTCCTTATCCCACTCAAAGTGGGGTCGGTTCGACATGTTGTCATATGTCGATTTGTTTGAAAAATTAAATGTTTGATTTGTTTGTTGAAACGTTAAAGTTTTATTTGCCGGGAAGGCTTAACCAATTTTGATGAGACTTTCACTGAAAGATAGAGGAAGTTGTGGATCAATTTATAGGATACTTTTCCCATGGATTCGAGATGTCCGCGCACACTAATATCTATGAGGGTAAATCCATGGGATTATATGAAACCTTAAGTTTTACTCGCGCGTTAAAATAGAATTGAGCCACAGCAATGAACAGCTTACCTGAAAACAGGTATAAAAAGTCATTTTTTTAAATGAAACCTAGCTAGATCGAATTTTTTTCCCCCCAAAACCCTATACATGCCGAATTTCAAGAAAATCGTTGGAGCGATTCAGCGCGGAAACGCTGCCAGCATTCTTGGAACCATTCCACGTAGGCATGATTTGTATAGTCCTAGCGTGTAAGTAATTTAAGGTACATATAACTTGTACATTTTTGCTGTAAATAAGGAAAACAAATAAAGATTATTTTGATCTAATTTGTTTTTGACTTAGTCTGATAGTTTTAGGTATATTACACCTGTAAGGTCATTGACCCTGTTGCTCAAACTTACAAGAATGTGTAAGACCCCTAACCTTATCCTATGTCAACGATAGCGGTTCATTAGACGGAAATCGACTTGACAGAGACTAATCAGCAGCGATGCATAAATCCGATAGTGTTAAGGTGAGCATCCACAAGTCGCTATTCCTTTGGTAAAATGCTGAAAGAAAAGATCAAGTGAGTTTTGTGACTGAATTACCAATTGTCGCTCTTTAATTCACTACCTAGGTTTATCGTAAGATTTTCAGGTATTTACACATACACTTAGCTTTTTTTAAACACACTTACCTTCTGGTTTCGTTGTAAACTAAAAAAATAATATCTCTACAACATCTAAGAAGAAAATCTTGCTATATCAGCATTGATTGCGCCAAATTTCATCTATGTTCAGCGGATTGGCCATGAAAACGTAACAAACAGACTTTCTTATTTATAACATTAGTGAGAATTACTTAACATTCCCACTGCTGGGCATAGGTTCTCTCTCCGTTGGAGAGAAGGATTGGAGCTAAGACCTACCATGTTGCTCCAATGCGGATTAGTAGTACAGAAGTTACAATTTATTTTGCTGTAAACTGCGTTTCTGAAGAGAATATATGTAATGCCAAGTATATGAAGTATCAAAGATTGATAGATTACAAAAATCTCTAGAATTCTTTAGAGGTATGCTGGTTTTCACACGATGTTTTACTTCACCGAATAGCGTGTGATAAATTGCAATTATCAATTAGACACATAAGATTTAATAGACAATAATAAAAATAAATAAATGGGACATTTACACACACGATCGTCCCTAAAGTAAGTTACTTAATACTTGTGTTGTGGGTGAGAGACAACTGGTGATTATATACATATATAAATTTCAATACATACTTAAATACAAATATACACCCAGGCCCGAAAAACCAACAAATTGTTTATAGAAAATGTTGGCTCTCGGCGGTAATCGAACCCGCGACCCGCAGAGCTGATGGCACGGTCACAACGAGCCAGTTGAAACACGCAAGTAATGTACTAGAGAATTGTAGATCTACAAAAATACTAACAAAAAGTCCGGAACAGCATGACTCTATCTCTTATGGTTAACTCACAATAACTATTTTAAAGTTCAAAATTTTAATTAAAACACTGATTTCTACGCGTGCGAAGCCGCAAGCATATATCTTTAATATTTAAATATGTTATTTTTGCATGTATATATGTTTTTAGAATCTCGGAAACGGCTCCAACATGTAGAGGGTTTTGGGGGAGAAAAATCGATCAAGTTAGATTCTATTTAAAAAAAAAAAACGTTTTATCCCTGAATTTAGGCATTTAAAAATTTTTAAAATGTAGAATTGGAAAGCAGAGGATTTTTTTAGCTGTCAAACGTAATGTTGCGATTGGGGTAGAATACCACATATCACCGGCGCGTTCTTTCTTATTTTAATTTCTTTTTATATTATAAAAAATTATAATCGGTCGTCCTGGTACTAGTTAATAATATTAGTAAGGATTAGTCTAGTTTCAAGTGTCACTTTAAGAGAGGCCCTGACCCAGAGGTTGCGCACTCTGCGGTCCAGAGTTGCTGCTGACGGGGATGGAGGTAATGTGTCCAACGGTACCCTGCCCCCGCCACCAGCAGCGTGGTGGAGCACTGTCAGGTTTTTAGTCGGTGAGAGTCTGACATACCCGCCGTTCGTCACCGTCGGGCGGTGATGACCCATAATGGGTTTTCCTGACAAAAAAAAAGTTTCAAACGTCTAGTGGAGGTTCAGCTTTATTCAATGTCACAATGTGTGGCGTCCGTATGTTTACACCTACAGAAGCATCGGTATAATGTAAAGTGCACCGAGAAGGGTAATATATTGATTGTAATCTTCTGAGAAATTAGTTTTGTAGACAACCGTACAAAACATTAACATAATTGTATTGAAATGCTTTTTAATTTTATTGTAATTGTAAAATGTTTTTGTTGTAAATGACACTTTGTTGATAACAAGTAAATTATCGAGTTTGGTTGTTACGTCGTGTGGTATCCGGCTGAATAGAATAGTACCACCCTCATTTCTTACCGAGGTGTCGTAAAAGACGACTTGGGTAAGTCGACCCGCCATGTGGAATTCGGCTGAGTAAAATAGACCACCCTCATTTCTTACCGAGGTGTCGTAAAAGGCGACTAAGGCAAGTTGACTCACCGTGTGGTATCCGGTGAAGTAGAATAGACCACCCTCTTTCTTACCGAGGCGTCGTAAAATACGACTAAGATAAGTTCAGAGACTCACTCTCCCAGTTTCATCACTCCTGGCGATGCCTCTGCGCTCGCCCATCCTCTCGGTGACGCTTTGAAAGCCTAAAAGGCTAACAGCCTTAGTAAAAGTCCATAAAATAAATGTATAAAGCGTATCATAAGGTCTTCTATTTAGTCTAGTGATATCGCCCGGTTCCAATGCATTCCCACCGACCACATTTTTAACTAAAGACCAACATTTTCAAAAACAACTTGTTGATTTGAGTCTTGGTCATAAAAAATGACTGGTCCGTTGGTATTAAGTTACTATAGGTAAGAACTACCGTGTCTGTAATTGTTCTATATATTACTACTAGCTTTTACCCGCGCAACTTCGTTCGCGTGGACTGTAGTCTTGAAATTAGGAGTGGCTTCTGTCACCATCCAAACCTTCAAATATCTCCATCACAAAAATTAGATCGATCCGGGATGAATCAGAGGGATTTATCGTTTGATCAAGAGCTTAATATGATTATTTTGGTAAATAACCCGTACTTACATGAAATATATATTAAAATAGCGCAGTAAAAGGAGTACAAAAACTTTATATATATGAAAAATTACTTATGTTTTCTGGAACTAGATATCTCTATAAATATTATAAGCTTTGGAAACGTGTTAGAAAACTTATTTAATAATAACATTTATACGTAACGAATCAACTGTCAAATTGTTTTTTTTTTATTACCTATACGTACGGCGCTGGATTCCAACGTTTTTAGTATAAATACGAAAAATTAAATTTAAATTATGTTTTTGTTAACATAATATTTTAAAATAGGTATCGGAAAATATATTAAACTTGATTTTGTTTAATGTAATGACTTTTCAAATATTAAAAATGGTGTTTAGAAATAAAATATTTTTTCATTAACAGTATGGCTTAATTTCTATGGGATTAAATTAAATAAAACTTTCCAATACATGTCAATTAATGGTCATTTATTTCTTACTTGTTGCCATAGACTACTAACTAAAGACCGTTTAAGAATGCGTTTTCTTGAAACGTCTGTTTTTTTGACAACAAAAATTATATATGATTAAATTTTACTTGAACTTAAATGATTATAGCTTATTGTTATATTTTCACCACAAATCCTATCTTTTTGATGTGTTATTATGGTATTTAGCTAGTAATTGTACATAACCTCAGACTATAATAAATAAATATTAGATAAAATAATAATTGATACTAAGATAACAAATATTTTTCTATTTAACAACACTAAAATTATTACTCTGGTCTGGGCCAAAAGATGTTACATACATCTGGCGGTCTCTTTTTTATTAAATATTTTTCTCCGGTTTTTGAAACAAAAACCGAAATATTTAAAAAAATAATAATGATATCTTTTTTTAAGATTTTTATACGTTACCCCGGTATATAAACATTAATTTTGCCAAATTTCATCTATATTGGTTCAGCGAATTGATCATGAAAACGTTACAAACAGACTTTCGCATTTATAATATTATTAGTTTATTTATTTGACTAAATAACCCGTATTACTTATATCAATAATCCATTGTTATTACAATGTTAAATTTTCTCAGTTAAATTTGTCCAGTAAACGAATAAAATAAAATAAAATATAAATACTCTTTAAAGATAACTCTTTTGACGTAAGTCGAAAAACTTTGAATCTAAATACTTCGTAAATACAGATTTGACTTTATTTTGACACATCGTAAATAAAAATTAGTTCCATACGTTTATTATAGATGGCGTTTTGAATGTCATCGTATTTAATTGCTCCTGAATTTAATTCCTGTTGAATTAACAGGATTTATATAGCCTATATGTTACCCCGGTATTTAAGCAATATTTATGCCAAATTTCATCGATATTGGTTCAGCGGATTGGCCGTGAAAACGGAACCGACAGACAGACAGACAGACAGACAGACTTTCCCATTTATAATATTAGTAAGGATAAGGATTAACTACTGCTTGTCCTTTTTTAAGGTCTTTGATTCTAATTTCTTTATGTTTACATCTACAAAAGCTTTAAGTAGTAAGTTAGTTTGTCAAAAATTAAGGTGATCTCAAAATGGCATAAATATTTGCGATTTAGTCGTTGAGTCCTACCATCCTTACGATGCTTTGAATATGGGGCGAAATTATTGTTGAGATTGTCTTATTGAAGGTGTGCTCCAATGCGGATTGGTAGGTTACACATATCCTCAGAGTTCTCTAGGGATATACTGGTTTTCTCACGATGTTTTTCTTCAGCGAAAAGCGTGTGATAAATTGCTATTATCAACTTTTCTAAATATTCAACAGAAAAACTCATTATTATCGGCCCGGGTTTGAACTCGTGGAACTCTTGAGAAAGTCACACAGATAAACCGTTGGGCTATCACAGCTATTTCCAACCTTATACGTATAAAGAAATGTACCAAACTCACATATAAAATCTTAATTTACATTCCACTTCGTGGGGGCAATTTTTCTAAGAAAATCCAATACAAGTCTCGAGTGGAAAGTTTCTACGCAGTACAATAAATTATATTACCAACTTTCATATTTATGTCGCGTTTTGCTTTTTATTCTAGGTGTATGAAACAGTTTTGTTTGGAAATATTGTTTAGTGTTTAGCAAATTTCAGGGGACAATAGGCGAATATGGAGCAGATTGGATAAGTGGGCTATCTAACACCTTTAAAAGAGCCAATCTTGTTAATCTTTATTTATATTCATAACCATAATTCTGCTGCCCTTATCCCACTCTAAGTGGGGTCGCAACATGTTTTCTCATAATTTGGTTTCGTATTTTACGTCCGGCCGCCTGCCTGACGTCAACATACCGAATGAACCGTTGTAAGAATGGTAAGAAAGAGGGTGATCTATTCAACTCAACCGAATACCACACGGCGGGTCAACTTACCCTAGTCGCCTTTTACGACAACTCGGTAAAAAATGAGGATGATCTATTCGACTCAGCCAAATACGACACAGCGGGTCGAGTTACCTTAGTTGTCTTTTACGATAGCATGGTAAAAGATGATTGTGGTCTATTCTACTCAGCCGGATACCAACCGCATATTTTACAGCATACATGAGTATTAAAAATACCTAAAAACTGTGACGATATTACAGACAGATGTTCGAACTACTTCTAGAATTAACATCGTCTGAATTAGTACTAGCAATTGCCAGCGGCTCCGTCCGCGTGTAAAGATTAAAACCGTAATATAGTATTTTGATAACCATAAAAATGTTTAAAGTGGATTAGCCTTAGAAGCTAGACATATGCTCCGTCCGTATAAAAGTCCGTCACAGCATACTGTGACGGACTTTTATTCAAAACTTTTAGAGGGGAACAAATTTGTCATACATGATTTTTTAATAACTTTCACTGTTAGCGCACGCAAGGAAAGCTTTAATTTTTCCCGTTTACGTAATATTGCCGCTCCTCTCCTATTCACCTTAGCGTGATGTTATATATATCCTATAGCCTATAGCCTTTCTCGATAAATGGACTATATTACACTCAAAGAATTTTTCAAATGGTTCCAGTAGTTCCTGAGATAAGCAAATTCAAACAATCAAACAAACAAACTCTTGAGCTTTATATATTAGTATAAATAAATAAATATAAATAAATTAAACGAACTCTTATTTCTGTAAAATATTTTATTTTACATAAAATTGGAAAAGGATTTACAAGGAAGATGTTCTAAGTAAACTCTACTATAGAATGGTTGAGCAAAAACTTCGCAACACCCGCGCCAGTTTTCCAACTATGTAGCGCAAAACTCTGAAATAATAGCATTAAATGACCTCGCAGCGACACGGCGGATGTAATTAGGCGGGTAGCGACAGCATAAAAATTCTTCCCCCTTTTTAAATTTTTCGAAACTCAACGACTTTTTATTATAGCGCCCAAAGGACTTTTAGCTGGATGAGTTTTTGAAGGCATATGGAATTCTATATTAACTAGCAACATCCGAAATTCGACTCAATTTTTTGAGAGTCAGAGTTTATTTTTGAATGAGCTGGTGGATTACGTTGATGAATGAATGGGGAGACACGTTTCATTCATTATACTTACGTCATCGTTTCGCTTTTGATGTCTTTTTGTATTCATTTAACTTCATTTACTGGGAGTCCTTTTTTCTATTTATCGACTTCTATGGCGCTTTATTGGGGATAATCCTCGTTTGATCCTTATCCGATTCCTAATATTATCTTAAAGTTAATTAAACATGAAATATTATGATGCTTTTGGACTTAAGGCAGTTGGCAGTGACCCTACTTTCAGCTGCGTGGGTCGCGGGTTTTATTTCCACCGAAGGCCATCTTTTTCTATAAACAAAGTTGGTTCTTGGAGCCTGGGTGTATTTAGGTATGTACTATAAATATGTATATATTTACCAGTTTTCTGACACCCATAACACAAGTATTAAGTTACTTGGGAATAGACCGTGACCGTATGTGTAAGTTTCCCATATATTTGTTAATATATATATACAACAATTAAATTCTTACAATAATTGTTATTAACAATTGCATTAATAAAATGATTTATGTATAATGCACAAATAATTTAATAATGTAATAAAAAACTTTAATTAAAATAAAATTTAATAATTAGAATCCTGTTCTTCATAATTTAAATACAAAAAAGTAAAAGTTAAGGTTAAGTTAAAGTGAAAGTAAAAAAAGTACACACAATTTAGATGTACATAATCTCCTGCCCTTATTCCACTCTGAGTACGGTCCGCACAACATAAGTTTCAATATAACACGGTTCGTAATTTGTTGCGACCCTCCTACAACACGACATCCTATAACGCGGTTTCGGTTCAACATGATAAGAAAACCGCAAATCTTATCGCTAAATAGTGCTCTTTTTCATATAACTCTAGTTTCACTTAACTAAAATTGTTTTTATCTGTGTTTAGTGTTTTTGTAACATATTAGGAAGACCACGATACTGTTAAGTTTTTTTTATTATTTGCATGAAAAAAAAACATCACTTTCATTTAACGAACTTATTTTAAAGACTTTATATTTTATTTAAGTAATTCAAAGTGCTTCTTTTACACGATAATTTTACCGTACTCTGCGCAGTTTTTGCATGAAAACACACGGTAAAATGTTCCGAGAAGCAATGACAAGGCTTTGAACTTGATATACACTTGTTTTGTAAGAGGTAACGCAAAAATATATTTTTTTAAAGGAACATACACGCCTAACATGTAACAATTACAGCGTTTTATGATACGTATGGTGATTTGTTCTGCCTGTTTCATACACATAGCGTTATATTCACTTACCAAATGCGGATTACAGCAAAATAATTCTATTGTAACTTCTGTACTATGGAATTCCACAAAGTAACGCCTGCTTCTATACATCATGATCAAATGAAATTAAATTTTATATTTATTTATTTTACCAACTATTTAACTACGCGAGATGTTGGTCCGTGTGTTTCAAAACTAGCATAAACGACCCCTGAGAGAGACTTTATCAAACCACCCCCAAACATGCAGTCCAGAATTGCATGCGTATACCGAAATTACACCAAACACCCTAAGCAATATTTCAGCGAATGCCCATTTTCGAGGGATGTGAGCTTAAGCGAGATTAAAGTCGTAAGGAGTCAAGTCACGTGTGACAGTCGTTATTTTTGAACAAGAGGACTATTTGTATTGGTATTTTGCGTATACTGGTGATGAGTTTAGGGCGTGGGGGATACGTGACTGTTTAGCTTAATATTGAACTTCAGACAGCTTTAATCACAAGCATATGGAGACAGACTGTTTAATAGATCACTATTTGGCGATAAGATTTGCAGTTTTTTTATCATGATGTATTGAAACCGCGTTATAGAGTCGCCACAATTTACTAATCGTGTTATATTGAAACCGTATTTTAACTTAATAAGACGTACGGCGAGAACGTCTAAATTGTGTGCTTAAGATTTAATTTTTTTATATTTGAATTATGTTCTGTGGTATCCCGGCTGGGTAAAATAGAATCACCGTCATCCTTACCGAGGTATCGTAAAAGGCAACTAAGGTAAGTCGACCCGCCGTGTGGTATCCGGCTGAGTAAAATAGGTCACCCTTTTTCTTACCGTGGTGTCGTAAAAGGTGACTCAGGTAAGTTGACTCTCCTTGTGGTATCCGGCTGAATAGAATAAACATATAAAATTTTAAATATTCATAAATTTAAGTAACTGGATGACCGAGAAAAAAAAAAAAAAAAAAAAAAAAAAATATATATATATATATATATATATATATATATATATATATATATATATATATATATATATATATATATATATATATATATATATATACATATATATAAAGGTACGTACAAGATTTACTCATTTAAATATTAAAGATATAAGATATATTGTGCTACTATTGATACAACAGATTTAAATGAAATCGTTGAAACACCAAAGGCTCGTATTATTAAAAAAATTAAAGTACTCAATATAAATACGCGATATATTCAACTCAAAGTTCTTGTATATTTGTTTTAGGCCCTGTTTCACAAGTTACCAATAAATTGTCAGTGAGCCTATTCGGAACATATCTGACACATATCCAGAAATTTTGCGTTTCTCAGGTTTCTGATAGGCTTATTCAGCACTTAAAGTCCCTAATAAATTACCAGGTAGATCACGTGGCTGTTATTTTGTTTATCTGCTGGATAGCAAATACCTATGTCAAAATGGCCGCGATTTTATTTTTCACTTTTTAGAGACATTTATCTGCTACTTAGTTTATTTGTCGGTTAACTATCCGACACTTTATCAGTAACTTGTGAAATAGGACCTAAGTCTTGTAAAATTTTATAGTCAAATACTTTCCTTACGTCGCATGGTAAATATCATTAGGAAAGTTCGCATAAAGGCGCTCGCTATTCGCGCGGTAGGTGAAGTTGGCGCCGTAAATTTGTGTTTAGATGGTTACTTTGAGTGTATGGGGCGAGAATTTGGCACGAGAAATGCAAAGCGAATATTTTTTTATATTTTAATTTTGGAAAAAGCTCCAACGATTTTCAGTATTCAGTATATAGGGGGTTTTGGGGGTGGTATCCGGCTAAGTAGAATAGACCATTCTCATTTCTTATTGATGTGTCGTAAAAGACGATAAGATAAGTTAGATCGTCGTGTGGTATCCGACTGAGTAAAATAGATCACCCTCTTTCTTACCGTGGTGTCGTAAAAGGCGATTAAGATTAGTTGAATCGCCGTGTGGTATCCGGCTGAGTAGAATAGACCACCCTCATTTCTTAACAATGTGTCGTAAAAACGACTAAGGTAAGTTGACCCACCGTGTGGTATCCGGCTGAGTAGTAGTTCACTCTCATTTCTTAACGAGGTGTCGTAAAGGGCGACAAATGTAAGTTAACATCAGGCAGGCGGGTAGTCGTAAAATACCTAGCCAAATCATGTAACAGCATGTTTATAACATGTTGTACCAACCCCGTTTAGAATGGGATAAGGGTTGGAGAAAGTTGAGCGTAATAAAATTACGAAGGTTTAAGTTAAGTTTTTGCAAAGTGCCTTGCAAAAGTACGTAAGTCGTTTGTGGGTCGGGATTTAAGATTCTATAATAAATTCTGCAATCAATTTTAGCTTTGCCATTACAGCAGTTTTAAAACACTGTTAATAAAACGCTGATACAGACAGCAGATGATAAGAATGCGTGGATATAGCTACTATTCGATCCTGTACAAGACAGTAATGACTAAATGTAATAGGTAATAAGAATTATATGTTCAAAAGAGCTACCGCCTAATTTTTTTCTGGCCCTTCTTGGGACTAGTAGTAGAGTTGACGGTATAAAAGCACTTGTTTGCAGATTTACTTGAATAATGACTATTTTGAATTTGAATTTGAGATAACTTGGATCCAGCAAGCCAATGCAGTTTTCCTTCACCGAAAAGCGTGAGATAAATTTCAGTTTTCAATTAAAGCAAATAAGTTTCACAAGAAAAACTTATTGGTTGTCAGGAGTTTGAACTCGTGACCCTCTCTAACGAGTCGCACAGTCTCACCGCAGGGCTATCATAGCTTGATTTATTAGACTCATTTTTTTAATTTAATTATCTTCAAAGTTCATTTTTGTACGCCTTAATACTTTGTGAATACAAAATCCCAAAAACTCGCTCTCAAAGACTCTCCTCATTTCATTAAATTAATACATTCTTATAATTAATTGAGTGTAATGAATAATAAAGATTCAAAATAAATGATGCAAAAAAAATCGTTTCTAAAAAGCCCTACATAAAGCTTAATAGAAATCTTTAGAAAGTATTTCTTGAGGAAGGAAAATGCGTTAATTAGTTAAGTGGCTTAAATATTTAAATTATTTCAATAAACCAATGTAATTATTTTGATGTTATGTTAATATCTGACATAAAAAGACCATCTCATATTTCTGTTATATATTTAATGATGAATCTTAATTAAAGGAATATTCAAAAGGAATATTATTAAAATCTTTGTGTGAACGTCACAACAACTTTGATAGAATGCTGGTTAGTGGACTGTATGTTTGTGCTTGATATGCAGATCTTTGCCCGAATCAGTGAGTAATAAAAACCGCACCAACCTTCCTATCCACATTCGCCCCGAATGAACGGAGACCTGTTGCCAGACGCACGGCGCACCAGCTGGATGTGGACTTGGCGCAGCACTATTCACTGTTTGGAAATGCACACACCTCACAAGGACAATAACGTATCGTCCGCAGAACGTTCTCGAAGCAAGAGTCTGATGTTAAAGATCACACACCTCACTGAGACGACAACGTGTCGTCTGTTGAACGTCCGGAAAGCAAGTGGGCGTCTACGCACCATTTGAATGCGATGGTAGACGAACAAGAATTGATGCAGTTATGTTTTGTATAACTACCCACCAATATAATAAGCAAAGATCGAACAATCTTATTATAAGATAATAATATTGGCATTAATTTTGTATTTTGGGACCCGCAAATTAACATATCACATAAAACTATGAGCATAAATAAACTTTACATTTTCAAAAGTAACATAATAATCAAGATTAAAACATATCATTTAAATTGGACCAAAATATAACTATCTAGAAAATTTCATCGAAATCAGTTCAGTGGCTATGAATATTAGCGCAAACGCACATCGTGAACTGTGTTTTTATATAGAAAGACTAGCTTTTACCCGCAACTTTGGTTACGTGACTGTTGTAGCATGATAGGATGATAGATGGCGCTCTTCAATGCTATCCTATCCCTGAAGAATGTACACGATTTCTATAGTCTATACATTATCCCGGTGTATAAGGAATTCTTCGTTATCGTTCGCTCATTACTGAGGATCGTGACTTTTAGTCAAATTGTCAACTGCCCGTTTCCAGGAGTTGCGATCGGCAGCTCGATATAGTGCGGTACTGATGGGTATATCCATTTGTTGGGATATTTGGTCTGCCCATCGTTTCGGACTTCGACCTCTGGGTCTCTTTCCCTCTACTTTTCCTGTCACCATCATTCGCTCCAAATTGTCGCTAGACCTACGAGCAATGTGGCCAAAGTATCGCAGGATCTTCTGCAAGCAAACACAGGACAGTCGGTTTGTTTCATCTATTCTTAGTTCTTTTAGGACGGAGACATTAGTGCGACGGGCTGTCCAGGGGATTCTCAATAACCGACGCCAACACCACATCTCGAAGGCATCAACCCCTTTCCTATCAGCTTCTTTTAGTGTCCATGTCTCTGCCCCATAAAGAAAAATGGAGAAGACAAGAGTTCGGACCACGTGTATTTTCGTTCGATTTGAGATGTTCCTGTCTTTCCAGATGTTGTTGAGTTGGGTCATCTTATTATAACATCTTATAATGTATAAGGAATAATCGTGCCTAATTTCATCTATATTGATTCAGTGGATTCGCCGTGAAAGCGTAACAAACATACATCACAAACTTTCGCATTTATAATATTAGTGAGAAGGATAGGAAGGGGGATATTAGTAGGTAGGATAGGTAAGTATTAATGTATAAGACTAGAGGCCTAAAAAGAGATGTTTCGGTTGTGTGACGTAGGGCATGTATATAATAATTCTGACACTACTTCTCTTATACATATATATGGTTTATATATGGTATTATAATAGTCTTTATAGTATAGTTATCTATTATAGTATAGTCGTAATATTAGTCTTTTGATAATAGGCATATGCTGTCGTGGATTTTTATTTAGGACCTTTAGACGGGAAAAATTTTGTAATACATGATCTTTTAATGACTATCACCAAGGGAATATAGCAAGGGAAGTTTGAAATACGTAGTATATACCCACACACACACACACACGCACACACACACACACACACACATATATATATATATATATATATATATATATATATATATATATATATATATATATATATATATATATATATATATATATATATATATATATATATATATATATAGGGGAGAATGGAAGTGAAAAACATGTGTGTCCACACAGTGGAGTAAGGCAAGCAGGGCAGATTGATGGAATACTAATGAAGAAAATCTCTACTTTTGTCTGTTTTTTCATTAAATATTAGTACCAGGGTGGGTGACCGAGCCTAGCCTTGCTCGTTAATTTTTTTTTAAAGATATAAAGAAAATTAAGAAAATAAATAAAAAAAAGTTTGGCAGAAGTGTCTCGAACCTAGATATTTTCACCTCTCTAGACCTCCCGTTCCCCAAATGAGCTACCATGACTTTGCGAAAATTGTCTTTTTTTATTCAACGTAAATTTTATCATTTACTCGAAAACGCGGAAAAAAAGACATTTTTTTTTAAATGAGGCCTAGCTAGTTCGAATTTTTCTCCCCCTACATGTCGAATTTCATGAAAATTGTTGGAGCCGTTTCCGAGATTCGGAAAATATATTTATATTTATGGATACAATATTAACTCATATGAATATTCAAGATAAAGTTTTGTTTCAAACAATAATTAACAGACATCTTCTACGCCAAATCTTAGCAAGCGAATTAGATATAGCGCAGAAAAAAGAGATTTTAGGTCACGTGTCGCATATACAATATTAACAAGTTATCCGACGATTGGCCAATAAATCAATGTACAGGCTCAAATTATAGCAAAATTCACGCACGACAACTGATACTATCGAGCATCTACAGTCATTAGTTAGTTTGGTCACAACAAAGCCCCTGCGCACAGTATAGAATTAACAGACATACCGCCTTTTTTATTTGGACTATCCTTTGCTGTTATACCCAGGGTGTTACCGCTATATAACTCTTTCCCTATCATACATATAGTCCCGTTGTCCTGCAGCAGGATCTCGCTTTCTCCCCGGTCGAGGTACGGGCCTCGAGGTGTACCTCTTTGCCCGGGCATTTCCTCGCAGGCATTCTGCCTGGTCCATGTTCTGGTCGTGGGCCGAGGTCACCTAGGTAACCTAAGGGTTGATAGTATTCGGGCCGTGAGCCCAGGTCACCTAGGTGACCTAAAGAATATCTGGTTCGGTGGGGAGGTCTGGGAATGGTAGCTCCCAGACCTCAAAGTCGTCTTCTGGTGGTCCTCGTTCGGGTGGTGTCAAAATCGGTGGTGTCGTGTCCGGTATTTTCGCTTTTTCGCCCGTCGCGTTGTCCTCGTCTACGCTGAAGTCACACGCATCGGGCCGCGGAGACGGTGACCGCAGGCGCTCGCGATGCAGGGAACGACCATCGGTTAGTCGCGCATGAAGTGGTGCGATGCCGTGGAGGTGTACGTGCGCGCTATTGTCCACACGCGCGAACATGCGTACAACGCCACAACCCCTTGTCCTCGCACGCTTACTTATCACCGCACGCGGATCCGAGAGAGGGCGGCACTCGATTGCTGAAATACGTTCAGGCCGAACACGCTGCTCTCGCGCATTAATTAACACATTTTAATCAGTGTAAATTTAGTGAAAGTGTTGTGGAGTGCCAGAAACTGCCTGCCGATTATCCTGTGCCCGGGTCAGTAATCAGACCAGGTAAGCGTGCCTCCTTTTCATTCCGCTCCCAAAATATAGTTCTTTACCGCCGCCATTTTTCCTTTACCGCAATGAACTATCTCCTTTAATACAGTCCACTTTTCATCATTATTTCTCATGCCGCATCCTTCCAGAATCCCGCGCCGCTTTATAGGGATTTGGTCACCTCATAAATACTTATTTATTTTTTAATAAGTATATCTTTAATATTTAAATAAGTTAATCTTGTATGTATATATACATATTTTCGGAATCTCGGAAACGCCTACAACAATTTTCCTAAATTCAGCATGTAGGTTTTGGGGGAGAAATATCGATCTAGCTAGGTTTTATTTTTAAAAAATCGTATTATCCCTGTTTTCGGACAATATTAAAATTAACATTGAACACAATTGTTGCCGTAAAATGTCAAGTAAGCGTAGCTAGAACGGGCGGTCTAGAGAAATGAAAATCCTTAGGTACCCCACCTACCCAATTATTATTATTTTTTTTAAGTATCTTTTTTTTATTTTGTAAAAAATTACCGAGCCAAGTTCGGTCAACGAGTAACTACATATTATGACATTAACATACATACAACACTTAGAGTGGCATAACCGCATAATGATGACAAAGAATTAGTTATTATTTAATTAGATTAAAATTATAAATTATGTTATTAATAATAATCATATTGACAAAGAATGATTTATCCTTAAGGATTTCTTGAAAGCAAACATCTAAATATACTCGGTTGAAGGAGTAATTCTTTGATGTACTGTTATATACTAGTCTGTGGTATAAATATATCTAACGTTCATAAATCGTCTGAAATCATCCCTTGTTTATTTCTATGCAAATTCAACCTTTGTTATCTGTAGTGGACAATGATTTTGGATATGCCATTGAAATTGCAATTTAATAGCTTTTTATACAGTTTAATATTAAAAAATTGTTATTACAATATGAAGCTAGAATTATTTTCAATTATTAGAAAATCAATGTAACGCCAAGTGTATCAAGCAAGCAACATTCACATACCTTATACATGCGGGACAAGTCACCACACGTATTACTAAAACTCGCCACCAGCAACACTCCATACAAGCACTACACACACTCACTTCTACAATCTCTATCATCGTTGCACCGCGAAACAGTAGCTTCATCAGAAGGATCGGCTCCGTGACAAAATCGTAATCGCACCGCCCATGACAGCTCCTTCTATAAGATTTGTTCAACCCCCACCTTTAATTTTTTGTTCAACCCCCACCTTCGATTTTCTCTCCAAATACATCTAGCAAAACGGAATTGGAGACATGTTATATTTAGCATCAGAAAACATAGCGTTTGGTAGACCCTACACGAGGTGGACAAATCATCTTCCTGACCTTATCCCACTCTAAGTGGGGTCGGCAGAACATGTAACGACACATGATTTGGCTACGTATTTAACAACCGGCTGCCTGACATCAACTTACCTTAGTCGTATTTTATTACACTTTGGTTAAGAAAGAAAGGTAAAAAGTGGTCAAACAGTGGTTCAACTTACCTCAGTCGCCTTTTACGACACTGCGTTTAGAAAAGAGGGTGGTTTATTCTACTCAACCGGATACCACACGGTAGGTCAACTTACCTTAGTCGCCTTTTACGACTCCTCGGTAAGATATGAGGGTTGTACTATTCTATTCAGCCGGATACCTCACGGTGGCGAGGTGGACTAACGACCTAAAAAAGACAAAAGTAATAATAAAATTATTTTGCTATAGATATTTTGCTATAATCCGCGAAGAAGTTCTTCGCGGCAAAATAATTTTATTATTACTTTTGTATTATGGATCTCCGCAAAGTAACGCCTAATTCTATAAATGACCTAAAAAAGGTTAATTTTTTTAAATAATTAGTTATTTATTTTGACAAACGCTATCTAATTTATTCATCACGCACATTTTTCGCCTGACGGAGGTTAAAAATATCGCTGCCAGGAATATTCTGGAATTCCTAGAGGATACCGGTATTGGCAGCAAGCTGTAAGCAGTGACGATCACAATATATCAGCAATAGTCAAAGTTAGGCCTCGAGGCCCTGCATAGCCACTACTCCGAAAAGAAGAAAAACTACGATCACCAAATCGTCCCATAGTTATTTATATACTTGGATAATGTTTTATATCACAAAGTACCAGAGCAACATAAACTTGAAGAGCCGTCTCGAGTTTTGACTGTAATTCTGCCCACGTGACCCGTAATTTGGCGTACGAAAACGTTATCAGCCACGGTTCCGTACCAACCACGTTCATATTAGGCGAACCTTTTACACCCAGGACTTGTTTAATACGTTTTTTTATATGAAATTAGGCTTGAGTAATAGCGAACCCACAGATATGGATCAAATTATGCCTTGAATGAGAGTTGCTACTCGTTAATTTACTTAAGTTCGCATATCTTGGATCCTACCGACCGTAAGCAAGATGGGCGCAGTAATGGCAGCTCGCTTAAGTTCGTCCTTTGCTGCCCTAATGAAGACCTTTGGGCATGCTTAAAAGAGGTTTATTGTACGCTAACCTGAAAAGGTCCTGTGGCAGTCGGTACTTTTAGTGCTCCTGATGCATTGATTAGCGGTGGAAGGGGCCACTTTTATGGGCCCCGATCAGAGGTGGCGCTCTCTGAGGTTCAGAGTTGCTGCTGACGAGGATGGAGACATTGTATTCAACGGCACCCTGTCCCTGCAACCAGAGACGTGGTAGAGCATTCAAGTTTTTTAGCTCTCGCCCCCGTTGGACAGCGATGACTTATTACGGGTATTTCCTAATTTAAAAAAAGGTTTTGTATTGGAGACTTGTATTGTATAAATGTGGCATGGTTAGGTCTTTTTTTGTACAGGAAAAACACCACCAGACGGGGACCGACGAGGGTTATGTCGGACTCACACCAACTAAAACGACCTGTGAGCGTGGTGGACCACTCTGGTGGTGGCGGGAACAGGGTACTGTTGTACACATTGCCCCCATCCCCACCAGCAGCCGCTCTGATCCCAGAGATACTTCCTCCGGGTAGGCACCAGATGCACCGACCGCCTCGGGGAGGCCGAGGGCGAGGCCTCGAGGTGGTCGGTGCATCTGATCATCTTATAGGTATAAGTCAGGCGTCCGAAATACCATGTTCGGAACGCCCGAAGGTTGGCAGTTGGCTGTTAGGATGGCAGATGTTGGGCATGGGCTAGTCGCTATAGTTAGATCTGTGCTTACACACGTTTAGTGGTTTGTCCTTTTATTAGTGTATTGATCACTAAAAGCCACGTATGAGCGAAAAACTTCAAAAATTAGAAAAAAAATAAAGTGTTCAAGTATGAACGTGGTGCTGAAGATTTATGCCGTCCACGTAAACAAGGCGTAGGCAAAAATACATCTAAGGCGACGTGGTCTGATGTTGCATCTTGACTTTAAAATTTACAGTTGTATGTATTTATTTTACAGTATTGTATCTGGGCGCTGTGTTAATCCAGCGGTGAGACCGTGCGACAATTGTTGCAATTTATCACATTAACTATCGATGAAGGAAAACATCGTTATGAAATCTGCATATCACCAAAGAATTCTGGGGATATGTGTAATCTACCAAGCGAGGTAGGTCTTAGCTCCAACCCTTCTCTCCAAAACTGGAGATCAGAGGCCTATGCCCATTAGTTATGGTACTTGCGAGTTCGTTCGCGTCTTATATCTACGTTTAAGTTTATGTTACGCACAGCAAAGCAATGGAAGGGTTTGATAACATGATAATACACCGCTGAGGCACTCTGTTTTCTTATAAGAAACAGACAGTATACAAGTATCTGAATAATATTGAAGTACCTAGCACATGAATCTACCAAATACCTACTTACCACATAAGGTATCCACTTCAATAACATTTCCAATCAATACGACCACTCAATCCTGTGTAACAAATTAAATTCGCCGAGAAAAACGTATAAAAGGCGGAGTGAAAACAAGCACCATCCATATTCCAAAGCGATGAAACATAACCTACAGTGTGTGACACACGGCATTATTTTATGACAATAATCGCTAGAGCAATAGCTGAAATTTAAGAGGAGGTTTCTTGATGATGATGCTCGGACGATCGCTGGAGTTAGTCCCCGAGGCGCTCGATGCATTTAATGCACCCGATGCATCGATTAGCGGAGGGAGGGGCCAAAGTTTAGAGAGGACTCTACTCGGTGTTGCGTTCTCGCTGAAGTCCATCAGTTGTTGCCCTAAGGACCTTTGGGCGTTCCTAAAGGGGGTTTTTCGGACGCCCACCTGATAAGGTCCACGAAGCGGTAAATACATCTGGTGCTGCTGGATGCATCGATTGGCGGAGGGAGGGGCCACTGTTTAAAGAGTCCCCGACCCGGTGGCATTGTCTGGGGTACAGAGCCGCTGCTGGCGAGGATGGGGGCAATGTGTCCAACGGTACCCTGTCCCCGCCACCAATAGTCTGGTGGAGCACTGTCAGGTTTTTAGTCGGTGCGAGTCCAACACACCCGCTGCTCATCCTGACAAAAAAGGATCCTTGATGTATGCTATTCGACGATGACATCGTACTTGTTGGAGAATATGCAGCTGAGATCTAAAGCAGATTGGTAAAATGACCAATAATAGAGAACGATCGTACCGGCGAAACGATCGTGGATATTGTCGTAGTGAATGTGTTTAGTGTGTTGTGTATTTTGTGTTTTGTGGTACGTGCGGTAACTTATCCTACATGTATAAGGTATGAGAACGGATTTGCTTCCTACACTTAGTATTTTAACATAACTTTTGTAATATGCATTAGCATGTTTTTAAACATGTTTATTTCATTAGCCAAAAATGCCAATAAACTGAGTAAACTGATCCAATAATTAAATTTTGATAGCTAAAAGTATTATTATATAACGAGACCTTAAAATGGCAGACTGCAAATAAGCACCTTATGCTATTTCAAAACGATAATAAATAGGTCGTAGTACAAAATACACGGTGTTCAATTACGTAAAAAAACGTTACCATCATTTAAAATATTTGATCGGTATTTTACATTAAAAAAATATTATATGTATCTTATATGTATTATTTTACATACATTTGTACGTTTTAATTTCTTCAGATGACAAAATGGCTGGCTCCTTTTTCGCACAAAGAATCAGCTTAGCGATTCAGCGCAGAAACGCTGCCAGCATTCTTGGGACCATACCACGTGGCCATGATTTGTATAGTCCTAGCTTGTATGTAATTTAAGATAGATATAACGTGTACATTTTTGGTGTAAATAAAAAAAACACTAATAAAAAAAATATTAATATTTTATGTAACATGCAAACTTTTCAAATTAAGCACCGATCAATTGCTATTAAATCAGCATAATTGCTGATTGAATAGCTAACTTGGCTACTTTCTAAATTAAATGCTAATTATATTGGCCAGTATAAGTTCGTGTCCAAAATGCAACAACAACCTGCCCTTCAAATAGTAGGTTGGGTAGAAATATTTTATTTTCTTTATGAAAATAACCCAAAATATGAAATATACAAATAAATTAGCCTATATCACTCCTATAAGCGCTTACGTTAATTAACATATTATTTTATTTAGGGCCTGTTTCACAAGCTACCAATAAACTGTCCGTTAGTCCGAATTTTGCGTTTCTCAGGTTTTTGATAGGCTTATTCAGCACTTAAAGTCCCTAATAAATTAACAGATCATGTGGCTGTTGTTTTGTTTATCTGCTGGATAGCAAATACCTATTTCAAAATGGCCGTGATTTTTTTTTAATTTTTCACTTTTTAGAGTCTCTTTTTAGAGAAAAGACCCCTCGATAGATTCGCACGCTTCACCTCTGGTCTACCACAGCTTGTCAATCTTTTTTTCCTATAGTCATACTTTTGCTAACACAATATAGTCCCGTGTGTTTCTCTGTTAATACAACCTCTCGGGCGACATTCCCCGCATTTTCTCGGTCCAGATTGACACTGTTCCAAACAATCGGAGAGCTCGCTTTAATCTCGGCAATAAATTTTCTTTATCTCCCCAGACGTTCAGCAAAAAAGGGAATTCTTTTGGAAAACGACCTTGTTTCGCGATTAACTCGGGTTACCAGCACCCTAATATTGAGAAATGAAATCAGCAAACACTCTTCGGAATTATAAATTACGCGTATTTCAGAATGAATCCATTTACATATTTACGTAACATCTTTTGGAGAATTTAAAATTTTTTTTTAGCATACACCTCGTCTTTTCAAAAGATAGATAGACAAAAACTTTATTGCACAAACACATAAAAATACATGCGAACTTATGTATACGTACAAAGGGCGACCTTATCACTGAGTAGTGATCTCTTCCAGGCAACCCTTCTTACAAGATTATCAGAAAAAAAAGAGCGTGACGGTCGTTCTAAAGGAAAACTCGCATATTTATAATAATATAAATATATATATCCTCCTGCCCTTATCCCACTCTAAGTGGGGTTGGCACAACATGTTATAAACATGCTGTAACATGATTTGGCTGTATTTTCATGGCCGGCCACCTGCCTGACGTCAACTTACCTTAGTCGTATCTAACGATACCTCGGTAAGAAAGAGGGTGGTCTATTCTACTAAACCGGATGACCGCGTCATGTCAATAGTAAACCGTATAAATATAAAAGTTGTTATATTACTTTACAAAAGTGTCCGTAAAGTTAACTCCAGGGGGTAGGTCTAAATGTCAGTGTCATATATCATATGACATGTGACTTATACTGCGATGTTTACCTTTTTATATTATGATTACCTTTATATTTTGGTTTGTATTTCACCTTTTCTTGGAATATTGTTTTCTTTCTATAAATAATATATATATGGGACAGTTACACACACGGTCACCCGTCCCCAAAGAAACTTAATTCTTGTGTTTTAGAGAGACAATATAAATATATACATTCATAATTTTAAATCTTTAATATTTAAATTAGTTAATCTTGTATATATATGAATATTTTCGGAATCTCGGAAATAGCTCCAACGACTTTTCTGAAATTCAGCATGCTGGAGGTTTGGGGGAGGGGGGGGAGGGGTAAATCGATCAAGCTAGATTTTATTTTTATCCCTGTTTTTGGGCATTAAAAAATAAAAAAATTTACATTATAAAACACTATTTCTGCCAAAAACTGTGAAGTCAGCGTAGCTTATTCGTTTGTCTCTAGAAATGAAAATACCTAGTATCGAGTCCCACCTACCCAAGGCTCGGTCAACAACGTTCTTTAAATACATATATACGTCCAGACTTCGAGAACCAACTCATTGTAAGAATCAAACCCGTGACTCCCGAAGCTAAAAGCAACGTCATTGCCATATGCCATTATCGTCAACTCTACTGCTGGTTCAGGAAGCTGTTCCTACCGAGAAGAGCCAGCAAGAAACTCGACCGTTGCTCTTTTCAAAATAATACCAATGACTATGTTCATTTAGTCGTTTCAACCTTGTACAGCATAAAACAATACCTACATCCACGCATTCTTATCATTTAAGCAATCCTCAACAGTATAGTAGGCGTTCTGTGTTAGCTTCTCTTTAACAGTGTTTTTAAACTGCTGTAACGGCAAAGCTAATATCTCTAGAGACTTCTAGGGATATGTATAACCTACCAATACGCATTGGAGCAGCTTGGTAGGTCTTAGCTCCAACCCTTGTCTCCTAAAACGGAAAGAGAAGGCCTATACTCAGTCATTACAGCAATTTCAAAAAACTAAAAATAAAAGGTTAATACAGAAAGCCTACTATACTATTCAGGAATACTTAGATGATAAAAATGCGTTGATGTAGCTACTCTTCGACCTTGTACAAGACAGTAATAACTAATGTAACTAGTAATAAGAATTATATTTTTAAAAGAGCAACCGCCGATTTTCTTGCTGGCTCTTCTCGGTAGGAACAGCTTTCCGAACCAGCATTAGAGTTGACGATTCAAAAGTACTTGTTTGCAAGCTCATTTGAATAAAGAATATTTTGAATTTTTTTTTATTATATGAAGGTTTTTTTATTTGCAAAGTCTCAAAATCAAGTCAAATCTGTATTGAAAGAAGTATGTTGTACATCACGTTTACGTCAAAAGAGTTATCTTGTTAGTTTTATATCATTATTCACTAGATGTCGCAAATGATACACTGTAATATATATATATATATATAAGTATCTGTCATAAATTTTCAAATTTTTCTGCCAATTTCCTGCCAAAATTCAATTTAATTGAATTTAATTTGAAAAGTAGTGAGATAGCAACCCGTTTTTAATATATAAAACGTATATACAAACAACAATGTAAGTTTAAACTGTCATATTTTATTTTCTATCGGTTCGCTGTAAATTACACGGACCACTTTTGTACCTTATTGCAAGGGCTTTTCAGAGTATCAATGTTACAGCCTTTGAAATTCAGAACGACTGGTGGAATTTAAACCTTAATTATTGGTCTTTGAATCCAATTTCCCTTGGCGTTTATAGTGGAAATAAATCGTAGACCGTCTTCCCTTTCAAGCTTGTGGCACGTGTTTAGGAATTGATTTATAGCACTATGTATTTTAGTTGAGTGCTGCTTGCTATGGTCTGTATTAAAAGTTTAATAGTTACTTATTTAGAGGGTACAAAAGTGAAGGTACAAAATTCCGCTATACCAGACCAGTTTACAGAAAGGTTAAATTAACTGTAAGAGATACTGTTACGTAAAGCATATGACAAAATTTAAGATTATTTGAATGATAAAAATGCTGAGATTGGAAAATCCTTTCAGTTTCATACAAGACTGCGGTTTAAAAATGTAAAAATAAAAATGTTTAAAAGATTGACCGCCGAGTTTCTTTCAGGTTTTTCTCGATAAGAGCAACATTCCGAACCAGTTGTTACTTCATTAATCATATTAATTTAATCAAGAGCTTATTTGAATAAAGATTATTTTTATTTGATTTTATATGATAATTCTGCTAAAAAAGTAACATAATCATAAGCGTTCTCCTCTTTTGGAGACAAGAGTTGAAGTTTAGACCA
This sequence comes from Morpho achilles, assembly GCA_947086495.1. NCBI lineage: Eukaryota > Metazoa > Arthropoda > Insecta > Lepidoptera > Nymphalidae > Morpho > Morpho achilles. Next base: position 5,363,306 of record CAMTZB010000012.1, on the reverse strand, counting down.
ACCACTAAGCTTCGATGCGGATCGATAGATTACAAATATTCCCAGAATTTTCCAGAGATATGCAGGTTTCCGCAGCGTGTTTCCTTTACCGTGTTTTAAATTGTAATTATTACATAAGTTATAGTAAAAAAAATCACTATCATCATCATATCAGTATCAGTTTTTTTTTACTATTCAATTCTTTTGGTTTGCTAGTTCCAACCGGGGGCTGACTTTCGAAAGAGTCGCTCGTAAATCATCGTAAAAGGCGACTAGGGTAAGTTTCGTTTAGTATCTGGTTGAGTAGAATAGACCGTTTGTAAAATAACTTGCCAAAACATGTAACAACATATTTAAAACATCTTGTGTCTTTCCTAGTTAGAGCGAGATAAGGGCAGGAGAATGATGAACGATGAAATAAATTATCAGATTGAATGTAAAAAAGAACGCTAAACGGAATATATTAAGGAATGAATGTTTCAATTCAGTTTCACAAGCGTGCAAAATTTCGTTTCCCTGTTTTAATACATTTTATCCGGTAAATAATCTTCGGAATACCCATTCATTGGTCCGAGCAAAGCCGGAATCATCGTTTAAAGTGCTACCTGTAGAATGGGGATGAATGTCGTGTATAGTACAAGATATAGCGACTATAAACCGTGACCCAACCGTTCATCTATACTTATATATAAAGCTGAAGAGTTTGTTTGTTTGATCGTTTGAACGCGCTAATTTCAGGAAGTACTGGACCGATTTGAAAAATTATTTCAGTGTAAGATAGTCCATTTATCGAGGAAGGCTATAGGTTATATAACATCATACTATGATGAATAGAAGATGAATAGGAGAGGAGCAGCAATAAAAAATATTAAAAACGGCAAAATTCAAAGTTTTCCTTGCGTGCGCTAAGTAAACGGTGGAAGATATTTAAAAATCCCTTATAATTTATTAACGATAAATACTTTTATGTTCGAATTTCAATTTGGGAAAAAAATTGTGACACACTGATTTCAATGCGGGCGAAGCTGCTGGCACAGCTACTATAATATAATATTGTTACATGTTAAACACAATCTCAAATATAACCCCCTTTAAATAGTTAGGTTAATAATAAAAAGAAACATTGTCGTCGTCCAAATGTGACAAGTTGCTGAAAAGGAATGAATGGGTTGATTTTTCAAAAAATTGCCTCTTATTTATTGAATAAGTGAAGAAAAAAAATATTATTGTCCTAATATACATCTAATGGCGTATGGATTCGAATATTGGTCGTTAATTATAGAAAAAATATAGGGTCTTTGACTACGATGGAGCGATCTTTGTGGAATGTGTCTATGTGATCAAATCAAAAACAAGGAGAATAGTAATTTCAATTTATATTCGCTGCTCTTTTATAAACTGCTCGGAGCTTAATTAAATAATATACAGCTTATTCGTAATTTTTTGATAAATAAATGTAAGTATAATTCCGAAAGAAATACTTCGAAAGGGAAAATACAAAGATCTTCGGGATAAAAAGAAAGAAATCCTTATAAAATATATAAATCTATAATAAATCACATAATTATGAGGAAATCTAGTAAATTGTGATTATGGTAAATAATCCCAAAAAGGAGAAATGTTTCAAAATTCGATCTAAATCTATTATTTTGGTTTTAACTGTAGTTAAAATTAGTATGTGTTTACGTAACCACTGTTAATGTAAATGGGTCATATAATTTCGGTCTTTTCTAAGTGAATTATTAATAGAATATATATTATCTATATTTTTAATTCAAGCCTTCAAATTAAATATATATTTATTATAGAGTATGCTTGTTAACATTAAATAAAGGCAGTTTATTAACACAACCGGATTAACACTAAATCCATTGGATAAATTCGAAAGAACGGATTTAGAATGCTAGTGTGTTGGTCAATTCTTTTTGACTCGAAATGTTTAACCGCAAACTGTACAAAAGTTTGAAACGTGACTGCAAACTCAATTGACGCTTTTGTTTTATTTGGCTTTAAATGAATTTCGTACTGAATAGTGATGATAAGTAGTATAGTATTGAGATGATTTTATTATTTTATGTAGCTAGCTGTGGATGCGGCTTCGGTCGCGTCGAAATCTAATTTTAAATAAAAGTAGTTATTGTGAGTTAACTATAAGAGATAGAGACATCTTGTCGCAGACTTTTTTAAAGTTAAGTTTTTTCGTATATCTTCAATTATTATTATCTAGTACATTACTTTAGTGTATTTCTATTGTTTACGTAGCGCACTGCGCAACCGCAACACAATTTACATAAACCGTAATGCCGTTATTATAAAAAAAAGTTGTATAAATTAATACAACTTTTTTATAATCCGGGATGAAGTAAAATAGAAAATATATATAATGCTAATTGAAGAGTGGACAATCCGGTTTCATACCTGATACATTCGTAAAAATAACATCGACAAAATCGATTTTGCGATTTTGTCGTAAAGTCTATCTACTGATAATACTTCGGTTGCGGGGCGAAACAATTGTTGAGTTTGTAATAGTAAACATGTGCAGTGCTTGTGTATTGTGGTGGCGGTGGTGGAGGTTTGTGCATGTGTTTTTAAGAATCCTGCATGTGTCAGGTATGAAACCGGACTGTCAACTCTACATTTAGCATCATATATATTTTCTATTTCCCTTCATCGCAGATTATAGCAAAATAATTTTAGTAATACTTTTGTAAAACATAATGTTTTACTAATCTAAACCTTTTGGACTGTTAACTGCACACGGTGCCGTCGAAATTATAGTTCTAATAACTGTCTTCGATACATGGACAATATTCCGTTATCTCTTTGCCTATATATTCCTATCCATCTGGATTACAGCTGGTCAAACTCCGCTAAATTCACCCGCTCGAATTCACTGGATGAATCCAAACGCAAGTTTCAAATGTGCGGATTTAGAATGTTTGTACATCGATGGGTTCTTTTTGAGCGAAATGTTTTCATGTTTGAGTTCTACCGCAAGTTTAACGTGAGTTTACGAAAATGTCGAAGCTCTGCTTCAGCGCTTCCGTTTTTAGTTTATTTTCGTACCAAAATGTACAAAACTCTTAGAAATCTGACTACTGAAAAAGTTATTGCAAGTTGGTATTTAATTATTTGTCATTTGACTTATTGGAAATTGATTCTATTGTAGTTTAAATTATACGCTAAACAGCATTCATTTCATTTAACTTTTTTAACAATTTCTTGACTGTACTTACAGAGTGCCTATGAAATTAAGGTATCAGCCTTATTATAATCCTTTTCTCTTCATAAAATGGTGCTACAAGAAAAGTCTTAGATCATGTCCTATTTTGATTATTTCCAAACGTTATTTTAGCATAAAAATTTGAGAGAAATACTAGTCTGTAATAAGTATGCTAAGGCTGTCTGATTGCTAGTAAAGTTTATGCAAGCATGCAAATAAATAAAATAATAATGATAATGAAATAAAAATTAAAAAAAAAAGCTGTACAAGCATTTCTAAAAATGAATACTTAGAATGAATAAATGAAAGATACGCTATTATTTAACACTACAAAAATTTAACAAAGCGGTTTCACTTGCGACTACAAAGCGACATCTTATTATGACTTTCATTTTACGTGATATTTTAAAATGAAATGAAAAATCAGTATAAAGAGCACTTTCTAATCGAGTAATGTACTGACACCAGAGACAATCCTATCTCTAATGAGTCCAATTTAGCTAGAGTCACGAGCGAAACGTCCAGTTTCAAATTAAATTGCAGACGCAGTTAAATGTCCGGTAAAATGTTTTAGAGGACAATGTCTAAATTATTCCCAAAGTGCTGTGTATCGAACTCTGGGGGTTGAGTCTGATTAGCAAGGAATCTATTTCACTGAAAATCGAACGTTCATAATGTCTGTCACCATAAGAAAAGTATTAAATTACTGACTTAAGGGAATGGATGACCGTGTGTGTAAGTGTCCCATATATTTATTTATTTTTAAGATGTAGCAGTCCACTAAAATGAACTCCATTGACAAAAAATTTCTCTTTCCATATGCAAAATTTATATACCACTGAAATTATAAGTCTTTATAATATATATTTTTTTATAGTAAACGTATAAGCTGTATGATTGCAATATATCATGAAAATTTAGACTTAAATTTGGAAAATTTTAGATTTACCGTAAACAAAGGAATTTAGCATGTGGTTGTAGCACAAAATGTTTTAAGAACCACTGCTGTAAAATTTCTGTGAATAAATTTTGTTTTGCCTAATTATGTGCTTGCTTTGAATTCTATGCTATATGTTTTGTATATAAATATACAAGGTAAGTTACACACATATCACTAGAGGTAGGTTAGGTTATTCCGTTTTGGGTAAATTTATACTTTTAGTTCAGAATAAAATAAAAGGATTCACGCAAGTAAAACATGTGTCACTGATTATTACGCGGGTAAAGCCGTATAGCTAGGTTTTCTATAAATAATTTCCCTATTCAAATTACTGACGTAGAGACAGTTATATAATGAGTTGAAGTACGCTAAAATCACGAGCGAAATGTCGAGAGTTTCAAATTCAAACGCTGACAAAACGAAAAGTCTAACAAAATGATTTATTTGAGAGCATCTAAATGAAATTTCTAAAACGTCAGACTGAGTCGCTTCAAGGTTATTTAATTTTGTCTTTTTAAAAATATTCACGTGGAATTAGGTATTAAATTACTTACTTTAGAGAATGGATGGCCTTATGTGTAAGTGTACTACAGTGTACTATGTATTTAGAGAGACCCCAATGTAAAACACAGTTCAAGAGGAGACAGTTCGCCTCTCAGTCATCATTCCTTTACAACCAGCTTAACAGTAAATTTAACATTTATCCGTTGATACGCAACAAAGTAAAACATACAATTACACAATGGCACTGAAACTCTAATCTACTAAACTCATATTTATATAGTTACACTGACTCATACACTCACACACACACACACACACACACACATACACACACACACACACGCATACACACCTTATTACTTTATTTCTTTGTATGTAAATTATAAGTCTTGGTGGTTGAGCGGGGCACCCAGTAATACAGGCTCTCGCCTAGTACAGGGGACCTTGCAAATCCTTTGTACCTATATTTTAAAAAGAAATAAAGCAATTTGAATTTGAATTTGAATTTACTTCTAAGATGTAGCAGTCCACTAAAATGGACTGCATTGACAAAAATATGTCAAAAATTTTCCCTTGCCATATGCAATATTTATATAACACTGAAATTATGTCTTTATAATATATATTTTTTATAATAAATGTATAAGCGGCCCGTTAAATTAAAAAAAAAATGCAAAATACTATGAAAATTTAGAACAAAATTTGGAAAATTCTAGATTTACTGTAAACAAAGGAAATCAGCATGCGATTGTAGCACAAAATTTTTTGAGAACCTCTGCTGTAAATTTCTGTGAATAAATTTTGTTTTGCCTAATTATGTGCTTGCTTTAAATTCTACGTTAAATTTATACCAATAAATTGTTTTATATAAAAAAAAAAAATGCTGTGATGGCCCAGCGGTGCGACCGTGTGAATCTCTAGAGACGATCACGGGTTCGAACCCGGGCAGACACCAATGAGTTTTTCTCTTAAAACTTATGTGTCTAATTGATAATTGCAATTTATCACACGCTTTTCGGTGAAGGAAAAGATCGTGAGGAAACCTGCATATCTCTAGAGAATTCTGGAGGTATGTGTAACCTACCAATCCGCATTGGAGCAGCGTGGTAGGTCTTAGCTCCAATCCTTCTCTCCCAAAAACGGAGAGAAGAGGCCTATTCTCAGCAGTGGGATAGCAACAGGCCGTTACTTACTTTTTTTTTATATAAAGTTTGGGGTAAAATTAACTTTTTAAAGTTTGCTTAAATATAGTTACCAATAATAAATAAATAATTTTCATTTGCCATTTTATCTGAGTTAAGACGCTGTGTGGTAAGCGGCTGAATAGAATAGTACCACCCTCATTTCTGACCAAGGTATTGTAAAAGGCGACTAAGGTAAGTCGACCCACCGTGTGGTATCCGGTTGAGTTAAATAGACCACTCTCTTTGATGATGATTTGAGTAAACCTTAAGTTACATTTATATTTTGAAATCGGGGTGGTTTATTCTACTCAGCCGGATACCACACGTGGGTCAAGTTACCTAAGTCGCCTTTTACGACACCTCAGGAAGAAAGTGGGTGGTATATTCTACTTAACCGGATACCACACGACGGCTCTACTTACCTTATTCGTCTTTTACGACACTTTGGTAAGAAATATGGGTGGTCTGTTCTACTCAGTGGGTTATGATACCTCGATAAGAAATGAGGGTGGACTATTCTACTTAGCCGGATACATGGGATCGGATTTAGCTGCGTCATGTTGACGTTAGGCAGGCGGCAGGTCGTGAAATACCTAGCCAAATCATTTGACAACATGTTTATAATATGTTGTTGTGACCCCACTTAGAGTGGGATAAGGGCAGGAAAATAAGAATAATGACTGTCTAATAATTCGCTATGTTTACCTACTTTACAAAGGAACATCTCATATGTCAATGATATTTCATATCATAAAAGTCATATTCAAATTCAAATTCAAATTCAAAATATTCTTTATTCAAATAAACTTGTAAACAAGTGCTTTTGAATCGTCAACTTTACTGCTGGTTCGGAAAGCTGTTCCTACCGAGAAGAGCCAGCAAGAAACTCGGCGGTTGCTCTTTTAAAAATATAATTCTTAATACTATTTACATTATGTCGTTACTGTCTTGTACAGGTTCAAAGAGAGCTATATCCACACATTCTTATCTTCTAAAAAATCATCAAGAGTATAGTAGGCTTTCTGTATCAGCCTCTTTTTAACAGTGTTTTTAAACTGCTGTAATGGCAGTGCTGAAATTGATTGCGGAATTTTATTATAAAATCTTATACCAAAACCCACAAACGAGTTACGCACTTTTGCAAGGCGCAAAGCAGGAACCGCAAGCTTATGTCGGTTCCTGCTTTGTCTATTGTACACATCACCTATCGTTTTATAATTCTTTATATATATGGACTACACAAAACCCAGTATGCAAATTACTATCCATAAATGAACTTTGTCGAAAGCAATACACGGTTTATGAAAGTCTTAAAAGCTCAAACAATAGCATGTAACAAATAAAGTCTTTATTATACAATGATATCCTTTTAGCTCTTAAATTCACTCTTTCAAAATTATTTTCAGGTCTAAGTTATTAGTTAAGAGCGAATTTTCATTTTCCAAGACCTTGCGACGACACGACACGGCTTTGCGATTTTGGTCATGGAGTCTATCTCCTGACGATGCTTCGGTTGCGGGGCGAAACGATTGTTGAGTTTGTGATAGTGAACGTATATAGTGCTTGTGTATCGTGGTGGCGGTGGTGGAGGTTTGTGCATGTGTTTTTTACGACTCCTGCATGTATCAGGTACGATAACCGATTGTCCACTCTACATTTAGCATTATATATATTTTCTATTTTCCTTCATCGCGGATTATAGCAAAATAATTAATTTTATTACTTTTGTATTCTTCTGAGTTATAATGTTTATAAATTAGTCCATCATCCTCCTGCCCTTATCCCACTCTAAGTGGGGACGGCACAACATGTTATGAACATGTTGTCACATGATTTTCCTGCGTTTTTACGACCGGCCGCCTGCCTGACGTCAACTTACCTCAGTCGTATTTTACGACACCTCGGTAACAAAGAGGGTGGTCTATTCTACTAAACCGGATACCACACGGTGGGTCAACTTACCTTAGTCGCCTTTTACGACACCTCGGTAAGAAATGAGGAAGTACTAGTCAAGTCAGCCGTAAAGTATCCGCCTTCTCTCTTCCAAAAAGTCTTATAAAGTGGGCGAGTTATTATGGAAATTGGTATAGGCTCTCGTTTCATTTGAAATACGACGATTTTGATGTTTGTCGTATTTTCCGATTCCCGTCTCCGAATAGAGTCCCAATTGGATGGATTGTTGATACAGGGGATTAGATAAGCACTTTTTGTTGACAGACGCTGATGGAATGGTGTTTTTCAGATCACTAAATTATCGAATTTGGTTATTAGAGTATTTGTTTTTGCGGATGATATTTATGTGTTAATTGTACGCTGTGTGGTTTTCGGCTGAATAGAATAGTACCACCCTCATTTCTTACCGAGGTGTCGTAAAAGGCGACTAAGGTAAGTCGACCCGCCGTGTGGTGTCCGGCTGAGTAGAATAGACCAACCTCATTTTTTACCGAGGTGTCGTAAAAGGCGACAAAGGTAAGTTGACCCACCGTGTGGTATCCGGTTTAGTAGAATAGACCACCCTCTTTCTTGCCGAGGTGTCGTAAAATACGATTGAGGTAAGTTGACGTCAGGCAGGCGGCCGGTCGTAAAAACGCAGCCAAATCATGTCACAGCATGTTTATAACATGTTGTGCCGACCCCACTTAGAGTGGGATAAGGGCAGGAAGATGATGATGATTTATGTGTTAATTGTAATTTATTTGCAACAAGTCTCCATTTAAGTTTGAAATACCGTTATAATATGTACTATATTGTTTAAGGAAAAGCTAATTTATGTACATGGTAAAATTCGATGTACCTAAGTTTCATTTAAAAGAAATGTCGTTTTATCCCTGTTTTCGGGTACTGAAAAGAGGCTAAAATTTTTGTTGAATTCAATAGACAATTTTTGCTGTCGAATGTAAAAACATGGTAGCTCATTCGGGGTACGGGCGGTGTAATGAGATGAAAATACCTTAAGTTCGAACCCAACCTGCACAATTTTTTTTTTTTTTAATTTTCATTTTTTAATTTTTTTTAAAAAACATTACCGAACAAGGAACCTGTCACGCAGGTACTAATACATTAAATACTATAAGAATATCAGATTTAAAAATATTGCATAGGCCTTTTATATGTAGGGCAAATCCATTTCACATAATTTATTTAGCGTCAACATTTATTTTGAAAACTATTTTAAGGGTTTTCGCTGCGTAGAGCGAATGCCCAAAAAACGCTCCCAGTCACAGTCTTATCCAGATTCTTTTTAATTTACCCGAAAACGATTCTTGAAAATTTCATTTATGTATTAACTAGCTTTTACCCACGATTTCGTTCGCCTGGACTGTTCTCATGTGGTAAGTCGATAATAGATGGCGCTGACATCCTATTCCTGCAGAATTAAGAAGATTTCTGTAGCTCTTATCTTAATCTGGTATATAAGGAATAATTATGCCAAATTTCATCAATATTAGTTCAGTGGATTCACTGTGAAAGAGTTATAAACATACATCAATGTATGTTTTTTACTCTTTTTTTGAAAAATTTGTATATATGTTTATAATGTTTTCACACATAAACTATTGAACCTATTTCAAAAATTATTTTGCTATTGGAAAGCTGCATCTTTACTGAGTAACGTAGGTTATATTATAGGGATTCGTAATAAAAATTTAATGTGTAAAAAATTAGATATAAAAATCTGTCATTATGACTATTGACGATAGACTAAAAAAATATTCTACAGTATTATAGAACGTATCAATATCTAGAAAAACCATATATCCCACGACTATATTTACGCCAATATAAGTACTTTTTCATTTACTAAGTTATGAATGTTAGTGTAAAAACTAAGAAACCTAAGTGAAATAAAACGTTTATGTTAACAAAAATGAATCTATAATCCGACTTAAAAGAGACTTGTAACTGCCACTACATCGGTATGTATGCGAGTGAAACCGCGGGATATTACTAGTAAAATATAAACGCGCTAGTGCTCCGCCGTTGTCCGCTTTATGCAGCTTTGCCCTTATACTGTCAAAAGTCACTAATTGTCCACTCCGTTCTCATCCAATTAATTGGTATATCGAAGTCGGAAATTTGAATTGGCCTAAAAGCCATGCCTTAAATTTATATTCAAAATCAATATTATATTCCAAATATAGTTTGTTTGCTTTATATTTAAATTATAGTTTCGTCTTTAATAAATAATTTAAATTTTCTAAGAACCTAAGTAGGTTAAAACTGCTTTGTGTTGATGTTACTTTAAATTTGTTAGTTGTAAGTTTAGTTAAAACTTTACACAGACTGTTATTTACTTTTGTTATATTATCTACTTCGTTATGTTATTTACTTTAATTACATTTTAAATGTGTCTGGCTGAATAGAATAGTACCACCCTCTTTTCTTACCGAGGTGTCGTAAAAGGCGACTAAGGTAAGTCGACCCACCGTGCGTTATCCAGCTGAGTAGAAATGACCACCCTCATTTCTTACCGAAGTGTCGTAAAATACGACTGAAGTAAGTTGACGTCAGGCAGGCGGCCGGTCGTAAAAACGCAACCAAATCATGTGACAGCATGTTTATAACATGCCGACCCCACTTGGAGTGGGATAAGGGTAGGAAGATGATGATGTTATTTTAAATTTGTTAGTCTAGCTATAACTTTACACAGATTGTTATTTACTTTATTTAAATTTAAACTAGGGGCCATAGTACCAAAATAATTCGTGAGGTTCTTTTTTGTAAAAAGTCACCCTTAGGAACGATGTATTTATCTTTTTAAGTATTTCTCTTTCTCTTTAACAAATAGACGTCCACTATTGGACATAGGTCTTCAAAGATTTTCCATACCATATTATTATGCCGCCAGAATCCAGCAGATGCATCGATGCATCGTCTAGCGGAGGAAGGGATTACTTTCATAAAGGCCCCGACCCAGAGGTGGCGCACTCTGGGGTTCAGAGTTACTGTTGGCGGGGATATGGCAATATGTACAATGGACCCTGTCCCCGTCACCAGCAGCGTGGTGGATCACTGTCAGATTTGAGTCGATGCGAGTCCGACATAACCGCCGCCTGTCCCCGTCGAGCGGTACCCATAAGGGGGTTCTTCCTGTATAAAAAGTTCTAAGCGTGCGAAATAATTTCTAATTTACTATACCTACTTATAACCCCTTAAGAAATACGTTATATGTCAAAACTGAACATTTTCCTGGGGCCATACACAAAAACAGAAGCCATCCCTAAACTACTATAAAATATTCGTGCGTGTCATACTCAAAAAGCTTCCCACTGGTGTACTAACTCTGTACCGTAGTAGGTCAACCATGCTATATAAATATTGTTGGAGATTCCTGATATGTAACGCACACTCACGTCACTTTTAACAGACAACATTTTAGAAAATTTATTATCTAAATAAAAATATCAAGTTAAAAATTGTTATGAAAAAAAACATTGAACCTGGATGAATAAATATAAATTATTATATAATTTCATTCTAAAAACACTTACTTCTTTAAGGAAGTTAATAATAATAGGAAAAGAATGCGATTCAATAGAAGTACTATTTTAAGAAATCTACATATATTTGTAGTATAAATAAATAAATATATGGGACACATACACACACGGTCGTCCGTCCCCAAAGTAAATAACTTAATACTTGCGTTATGGTAGACAGACAACTGGTTAATATATATATTTATATAATTTTTAAATACGTACTTAAATACAAATATACACCTTAAATACAAGTATAACAAGAGTGTATGTGTTTGAAGAACTAAAATTATAAAACAATTTGTAACAAAAGTAAGATTTTGATATTAGAAATTCTATTGACTTAAAATCATTACAATAAACGAATTATGATCACATACGATGATCTAATAGCATAAATATTAATATGTAAATCTGTTTTAAGAGTTTTAGGAACATTTTAACGCCTTTTAAAAATGTGTTCAAATCAATTTATTTGTTGAATTGGGCGCAGAAGTACTACTTAGTTGTTACGATTCCTTTTACCGTTCCGTTCCGTTAAACCGGACTATAGTTTTTTTTTTTTTTTGTGAACAGGAAAAAACCCCTTATGGGTACCGCCGCTCAACGGGGGCAGGCGACGGTTATGTCGGACTCGCACCGACTAAAACAACCTGTGTACTCCACACTGCTGGTGGCGGCGATAGGGTACCTATGAAGACATTATCCCCAACCCCGCCAGCAGCAACTCTGTACCCCAGAGTGCGCCACCTCTGGGTCGGGGCCTCTCTAAAAGTGGCCCCTCCCTCCGCTGGACGATGCATCGGGAGCACCAGATGCATCGACCGCCTCGGGGACCTAATTCCAGCGACCGTCCGATCCCCCGTTCGTCCGCTCGGAGGTCCCCGTTAGGGCGGCATGCGACGGACTTCGGCGAGTCGCCTGCGCCCCGCTCGCCTGCGGCGGATCGGATCCAAGGACTCGACTTCCCGGATCCGTCCCGCCGCCTCCTTTCGCGAGATAACGTCCTCGCAGAAGGAGGCCATCGCTGCCCACGATCGCTCCCTGTCCACCATGGCACGAACCACGGTGGGCAGGGAGAGATCGTGCCCCACCTGTGCCACGAGTTGCGCCCGCTGAACCGCCCAAGCTGGACAGTCTGCGAGCGTGTGCAGCGCCGTGTCAAAGTCGGCGCCGCACTCGTGGCACTCACCAGTCGCTTCGCGCTGGGCCACCCTCCACAGATACCACCCGAAACAACCATGTCCGGAAAGCACCTGCGTAAGGCGGAAGGTGAGGGGACCCGGCCAAGGCGCAGGCTGCCTCACCAGAGATGGTCCGGTAGCCCCGCAGAAGTCTGACTGCCATGATCCTCTGCGCTCTACGCAGCAGAGGACTATAGTTTAGTTGTAAGTGTAGTAACTGTCAGTAGTTATCATAATAGATGACAACAGCTTTAGCAAGTTTATTTTAATTTACTACAGTTACGGTTTAAACAAGCCTTTCAATGGATATTTAAAAACACTATTACAGAAACCCACACTCTAGAATCTGATACAGAAAGCCTTCTATGCTTTTGAGAATTACTTAGATGATAACATTGCGTGCATATAGCTCTTCAACATTGAACAAGACTGTAATGTTTAAATGTTGTAATAGGGGTTTATATTTTGAAAAGAGGAACCGCCGATATTCTTGCTGGCTCTTCTCGGTACAAAATGCTTTCCGAACCAGCAGTAGAGTTGACGATTCAAAAGCACTTGTTAACAAGTTTACTTGCATAAAGAGTATGTGTAGTAATGTGTATGTATAGTATGTATAGTATGTGAGTAAGAGCGTTGTGGGTAGTGACCCTGCCTTAAGCTGCGTGGGTCGCGGGTTCGATTCCCGCCAAGGGCCAACATTTTCCATAAATGAATTTGTTGGTCTTTGAACCTGGGTGTATATTTGTATTTAAATATATATTTAAAAATAAATAAGTATATATTCACCAGTTGTCTGTCACCCATAACACAAGCAAAAAGAGATTAATTGGTAAATAGAAAAAAGTTGTCTCAAAATAAGTTATTATTTAGATGGTGTTCCCAACACTAACCCTTTCTGCTTAGAGTTATACAAGGTCCTGAGAGACCTCAACAGGCGTGATGCGTAAGTTTTGACGTGATGATTTATATCTCTTAAATTTTCCCGTATTTCAATATGCGTAAAACATAACATTGCCCTTCTATATTTTTGTATTTAATGTAATAAATAATTTACGTAATTTACGTAATAAATAAGTTACGTAGCAAGTTTACGACACCTCGGAGAGAAAGAGGGTGGTCTATTCTACTCAACCGGATACCACACGACGGGTCAACTTACCTTAGTCGCCGTCTACGACACCTCGGTAAGAAAGATGGTCTATTTCCCTCAGCCGATCACCACACAGCGTTTAACATTTTAGACCCATTTTTCATTTATTCCTTGCTTTACAGCTGACATATCGGATAATCCATTAAAAACCAATGCCCATAACGGGCCCAGTTCCCGCCAAAACCTTTCCGAACAGGCCGTAATATATATCAGCTTAGTTAGTTTAACCGGACGCATTAGGGTCGAGAGATATATGGTTTAAGCGATTCAATTTATTTTTGAGCATTTTCCCATCAATTTGATATATGGGGTTACGTGGTACGGATCGACGAGGCCATGGGCACCCGTAAGGGTGTGCTTAAAGTGTATTTATTGTGTACTTTCCAATATTTATCGGTATTTCAAACTGCTGATATCCAATGGGCTATTTATAACAACAATGGCCTTGTAAACACTCTTCCCATAAGTACTTTCAGATATGCCCTAATAGCGACGCATAAAACTGTTTGGGTTTCAAAATAAACAAAGCTGAAATGCGCCAGTAAATTGGAATCCTTTCTACATTGACTTGACTTATATAGGAAAAAAAATAAGTTGTGTTTACTATCCCACTGCTAGGCATAGATCCTCTCCCCGTTTTTGGAGAGAAGGCAATCCTTTGCTCCAATGAGCTAAGACCTATCACGCTGCTACAATGCGGATTGGTAAGTTAAACATATTCCCCCGGTATTCTCTAGAGATATGCAGTTTTCCTCACGATGGTTTTCCTCACCGAAAAGCGTGTGATAAATTGCAATTATCAATTAAACACATATGTTTTAATAGAAAACTCATTGGCACTCTTGGCTTGAAACTGTGACCTCCTCTAAACCGTCGTATGGTTTTTTTTCGGACACTAACTAATGCTGTTAGCCCTTAAGGGTTTTAAAGCGTCACTGAGAGTGTGGGCGAGCGTAGGCACGAGCAGAGCGAGATTCGCAGCATCCTGGAGCGTCGCCTTAAGGGTGCCTCCTGTGAGGCCGGACCTCGGCTTAAGGCGATGCGCTGTGGAGACTGTATCGGACTTGCGGAAAAGTAATTTCATAACGGTTGGGGCTGGACGTACCGGCCACTAGACGTGAGGAAGCGGAGACCTCGTCTTCGCCGGCGAAGACGCTGTGTAGTGTTTAGCGTTGGCGATCGTAATGTGATCGTCAGGATCATATAAGACGCTCTTAGGGCGTCTATGAAGTCTAGATTGGAATTTATCATAGCAGGTGTATTTAGCCATCTCCACGACGAGCGGGTTAAGTACCTCAGCTTTTTCAAAGCATCTCTTAGAGAAACTTTTGAATAACTGTGCTATGGAGGGAAGACCTAAATCTCTATGTAGGTCGACGTTACGCACGAACAAGGGACTAGTTGCTGGTCGCATGAATTTGTTTTGGAGTCGGTATAAAATATTTATCTTGGACTTGTGAATGTGTGCGAACGCAACACTCGCTTAGGTCATTATTGGTCTTATGCAAGTTTTGTAGTGTCACTTTGTTACGAAGTGACATTTTACTCTTGCTTATCATCGGAAAGTAGAGTCATACGGTGTCACCACTGAGCTTAAATAGGAACAGCTTGTTCATAAATCAATAAAATAATATAATTTCTTTTCATTGATTTTGCATATGCATCAAGAAATATTGAAATATATCTTATGCCGTTTGAATTAAGCAGTTTCCAGCTATCGTTTTTTTTCTTAGTCAATCCTTAATACTTGGAACTTCAAAACCAATAATATCTAATTTCGAAATCAAACAATAATGGTAAAATTTAAAGTAAGTCTTAATTCAGAATTAAACGCTTAAAAATTAAAAAAAATGGTTATACACACCCATATTTCATTTTATGTGTGGGTGGGTGATGGAATGTTTATTTTTGGCGCAGTAACGGCGGTTTTGGTGCATTTAGGACTTGTGCACACTAAATTTACACCGATAAATTCATCTTCTTTTGCTAACCTATCGGTTAAGAACCAACGAGACATAGAAGATAAATCATCCTCCTGTCCTTATCCTACTCTAAGTCTACACGGCACACCCTATTATAAACATGTTATCACATGATTTGGCTAGGTGTAAGACCTAAGCTTTAGACGCGTGCGCCGCATAAACCAACAGAGATACACTAAAATAATGTACTGGGGAATTGTAGATCTACAATAATACTACAAAAAAGTCAACGACAGCGTGTCTCTATATTTTATGATTTACTCACAATAAATACTTTTATGTTTAAAATTTCAATTAAAAATATCACGTTATTATCGAGACTGTTTTTTCGTGTAGGAAGGTATTTTTTTTACTTTAATTCCATTTTGATTTAATTCATATTTTTGACTCAGAATAAAATCAAGATATACCAAAAAAACTTTTTGACATACTAATTCCAAGCGGACGAAACTGCAGGCTCCGCTAGTTTCAAATTTAAATTCAAAATATTCTTTATTCAAATAAATTTGTGCTTTTGAATAGTCAACTGCTGGTTCGGAAAGCTGTTCCTACCGAGAAGAGCCAGCAAGAAACTCGGCGGTTGCTCTTTTTAAAAATATAATTCTTAATACAATTACCATTAAGTCGTTACTGTTTTGTACAGGTTCAAAGAGAGCTATATCCACACATTCTTATCTTCTAAGTAATCTTTAACAGTATAGTAGGCATTCTGTATCAGCCTCTTTTTAACAGTGTGTTTAAACTGCTGTAATGGCAAAGCTGAAATAGAGTTACAGATATAATCCACAAATATCGTATTGAATGTGCTGTATTGTACCTTTAAACAAACGGTCAGCCTCTGCAAATGCCATCGTGACTGAATCATAATCAAGTTTGAATTAACATACGGACAAATTGAAAAAAAAAATTCACTTGTTAACTTTTATTTTAATATTAATATTGGACAATTACACACACAGTCGTCCGTTCCCATCGCCTTCCTGCCCTTATTCCACTCTGAGTGGGGCTGGCACAACATGTTACAAACATGTTGTCACATTATTTGGCTAATCCTGCATGTATCAGTTATGAAAAAGGATTGTCCACTCTACATTTAGCATTATATGTATTTTCTATTTTACTTCATCGCGGATTATAGCAAAATAATTTTGACGTGACAATGTCTTAAATTAGGTTGCGACTTGGAGTCACTCATGAAAAAGTGTAACACCCACTCATGTCTGTTACGATGAGTCAACGCAAGAGAGGCCCGCCGGACTGGCGAATGCCTTGCGTCTCTCTCCCACTCCAATCCATCACATTTAAAAAGACGTTGTCACGTAAAATCTTTGCCGAGTAAACCGACATTACAGGCAACCGTTTTTTTATTATTACTTTTGTATTATGGATCTCCGCAAAGTAACAACTAATTCTATAAATTATATAACTAACTTAACAAATCGGGTAAACCAGTTAAGTTACACAACTGATGTTTATGAGTCGATAGTTATCAAACGGTTCAAATGAATATTATCTTACAGTCGATTCGAGATTAGTCGATAAGAGAGAAACATTTATTGTTACTGATACATCGATTAATTTTAATCGACATCGAACCAACTCGATTTGTTGTTATCGATAAAGCTTTATCTTTACCTTCAAGATGGTGTTAGTGATAATCCTGACATACTTTATTTCATACTAGCTGTGCCAGCTGCTTTACCCGCATGGAAATCAGTGGGTCACAATTTTTTTCCTGAATTCAAATTTAAAACATAGAATTAGTTATCGTGAATTAATTATAACAGATTTTTGAATAACTTTCACCGTTTACTTAGCGCACGCAAGAAAAGCTTATTGCCGCTCCTCTCCTATTCATATTAGCGTGATGTTACAAGCCCATAGCTTTTCTCGATAAATGGACTATCTAACACTCAAAGAATTTTTCAAATCGGTCCAGTAGTTCCTGAGATTAGCGTGTTCAAAAAATCAGACTCTTCAGCTTTATATATTAGTATAGATAGTATAGCGACTGTCGTGACGTTCGGTCAGTTTGACATTTCTTGTTGAAATATTGTAATATTGATAATTTTTTTTTAAACGAATGTAGGGCCGACACTGTTACAACCCGCGATGTATTGGTTTTGTAATACAATAGTACTTAGATATGCATGAGAATCTTTTTTATGGTTGTCTCTTAGAATAATTGGTGTTAATATTTGTTACGACGCGTTTGAAATACAACCTTGGTTGATAATATGAAAAACATTGTGGATGTCATTATGTGTCATTAAGTTTTTGAGAAAGAGTAAATGGGTTGACTTTGGAAAAATTGCTTTTTATTTATTGAATAAGAATAAAGGAGAAATATCGTTGTTTGTTATATATTTTTAAATCAAATTACGCGCGTTAAAGTAACCCACCTCTTAATTACAATATCAAAGTATGTAAGCTTTAAATGTTTGAAATAAAATAGTATTTTGCAAAACCTTGCACTTTTAATGGTTATGTAAAAAAAACCGTTTCGTTTTTAAGTCACAGTTAAATTTAGTCGCTATTCAAAGCAAGTGAGAGCTGAAATATTCTCTCAACCAACACTCAGCTTCCATTTCCAGACTCCGCGAGGGCTAAATCTACGCTTAAACCTTTTCTGCCAACTTGACCCACTTTTTGACAGTGGTCTAAGATATAAGCGTCTGGTGTTTTCACACATTGATGAATATCAAGAAAAATAAAATCATATATATGCGTTAATTAGATTTTGAAAAACTCTTTTAACTTTTCAGTATCTGGGTGACCGAGCCTTGCACGGTAAGTTTTTAAACGATATAAAAAAAGCAATTAAAAAAAGAAAAAAAAACGCCGGTGACATGTGGGATTCGATAACGGGTTTTGAACTTTTTGGTCCGTTACCGTTAGGCTATCACAGTATTGCGTTTGACAGTTAAAATGTTATTTACTTTGTATTCAAAATTTTTGCATTCTTTCAATGCCCGAAAACATGGATGAAACAACTTTTTTTTTAAATGAAACCTAGCTTGATCGATTGCCTCTCCCAAAACCCCCTACAGGCTGAACTTCAGGAAAATCGTTGGAGCCGTTCCCGAGATTCCGAATATATATATATACATATATACATACAAGATTAACTCATTTAAATATTAAAGATAAGATAAATAATAATAAAAATAATAATATTTTTTTATTAAAAGGCATTATAAACCCAATACACAAGAAAAAAATAACTTACACTTAGGAAATAAAATATATTGCTAACTGCTGAGAAACTTCTCCCAGGCGTCTTAACATTTGAAGTGTGACGATTTTTATATATTATGTATTTTTAATTTAATTATATTTATATACTAGTGGCCCGCTCCGGCTTCGCACGGGTATAAAATATATAGCCTATGTCACTCAGTGAAAAAAAAAGATTAAAATCTGTCCAGCAGTTTTGTTTAATTCATTACTGCCCGTGGCCCACACGCGTCAAATTTGGAGTAAAACAATTCCCCTGGGGTGCCAAAATGGTCAGCCTCCACGTGGTGCACCCTGGGCAAGCTTAGTCTTGGCAACCGGACCACTGTGGGGTGGCCAATCCAGTTGTCTTTCTGATTAGCAGAGGGCAATCTGGACAGGCCGGGGACTCCGTGGGGGCTGGGGTGGGGTTCCTAATGAGCGATGGGTCCGGTTGGCCTTACTCTAAGTCTAGCTGGACATGGTTACGGCCACCGTCGGCGAAACCCGGAAGCACAGCAATGGGAACGGGGATCTTCGGGTTGCGAGGAAGAAAACCTCTATAAAAAATAGCCCGGTGGGGGCGGAAACGCCTACCAAGGCGTTGTGGCCCCTACTTGGGGCGCGGTCTCGTGTCGTGACATAACAAACACGGTGGGCAGGGAGCGACCGTGGGCAGCTATGGCCTCGCTTTGTTCTGCGGAAGGGGGTGAAGGGAGGCGGCGGAGCGGTTCCACGAACTGTTGTTCTGGATCCAATCTGCTGCTGGTGAGTCCAGGTGTTAGTGACTCGCCCAAGCCCATCGTCTGCCGCCCTAACTGGGGACCTTCGGGTGTTCCGAACGGGGTATATCGGACGCCTGGCCTACAGGTCCCCGAGGCGGTCGGTGCATCTGGTGCTACCGATGCACCGGTTAGCGGAAGGGGGCTTCTCTTTCGAGGGGCCCCTACCCGAAGAAGGTGTTTGTTCTATGGGATCAGAGCTGTTGGCGGGATGGGGGCAATATGTACAATGATACCCTGTCCTTGCCATCGGCAGCGTGGTAGAGCACACAGGTCGTTTTAGTCGGTGCGAGTCCGACATAACTGCCGCCTGTCCCCGTCGGGCGGCGGTACCCATAAGGAGCTTTATTCTGTATAAAAAAAAACAATGCCCCTTTCCCTATACCATGAAGATTCCCTGCTATCTTTGGAATATCTAAATTCATATACTACATTTTTACTTATTTACTTTTACATTTTCCCTGAGTATTTTATTTTTACAATTAATTACAGAATGTCTTTATATACAACATTCACAGCTTTTTTGTCATAAAGAAAGAATCTTCATTACACAATACAAACATGTTTTCTTTAGAGGTTACTCTTGATAAAGCGACATATAGGCGGCCATGTGAAAAAAACCCGTCCAATCGCAGCTAAATTCGAAGTCCTATAAGACAAAGCGCGCAATCGCTATACCCTGCATTTTAAATGTGTAATATCTTCGAAAATGTTCATTTAAATTACAAATGAAGAAGAAAATGTCAAAAACATGCTATTGTGGGTCCATAAGAGATAGACATAATATGTATACCATCGCGGAGTTTTCTGTAGACCTTTTCGAGGTGTACAAATACTTAGTACATTATTTTGACAAATATGCTTAGGTTCGGCCTGCGTTTGCAATGTAAACGGAAAATAAATGTAATTATTTACGACATCACATTGGAAACCTCAAAAATGATAGTATTTCTTTACTCCATATTGAATGTTTATAATAAAAGTTTATAATATGTTAGATTATACATATAAACCTTTCTCTTCAATCGCTCTATCTATTAAAAAACAGCATCAAAATCTGTTGCGTAGCTTTAAAGATTTAAGCATACAAAGGGATATACGGACATAGGGACAGACAGAGAAAGCGACTTTGTTTTATACTATTTAGTGACGTTTAGCTATTATAACTAACGACGATATTTCTCCTTTATTCTTATGCAATAATAAAAATCAATTTTCCCAAAGTCAATTCATTTACTCTTTCTCAAAAACTACTCAATGACACATATGACAGCCACAATGCTTTTTCATATTAATGACTAACTCTGAAGGAGGTTGTATTAAAAACATGTTGTAACAGTCGACCATCCTGACAACATTTGCGACCCCGCAAATCTCATAAGCTAACTTCTGGGAATGAATCTACCACCGATTCGGAATGCTGATAGTACTGTGAAGAATCGGCAAGAAACTCAATACTTGCTCTTTTAATCTGTAAAAGAAAAATCATTTCGCACCTTAAGCTCACCCTCAATCACTGTCATGGCATAACACAGCTCAATAAGTGGCAACCAACTCAGCAGATACACACGTAAACAGACTCGCCAATGATAACGCTCAAAGAACAATCACCACATCTAGGCAGAGTCTAGCTGACAGTCGTTGCAGATGGCCACAGTCTAGAAAACAATTGTTACAACTGGAACAAATCCAGAGAATAATCGTCATTCTAGCTGACAGTTGTATCGAAGTTCTATAGTCACGGGCGCGTCTATGGCCTCACATAGCACATCGCCACGTTGATCTTACAGAGTTAATAAACCGAATACCAATTACCATCATAATAATCTCTCCAATAAAAACTCCATTTTTTATCCCATAGCATCGCATATCGCAACTTTCTCTCAAATTATACGAAATTCACACTCTCCGTGTTGTCTCAAGATATTGATCGTCATTTGTCTTTTCTTTAAACTCTTTTAATTTCCAGATATTCCTTTTGTCCGCTCTATTTGTGAGTTTAGGTTACATCCTCTTCTGAATATAATAAACGACGATATTTCTCCTTTGTACTTATTATATTATTATACTTATTCAATAAATAAAAACAATTTTCCCAGAGTCAACCCATTTACTTTTTCTCAACAACTTAATGACACATATGACAGCCACAATGCTTTTTCATATTAATGACCAACTCTATGAAGGAGGTCGTATTAAAAACATGTTGTAACACTATTATTTTGATAATTGTCAAATATTTTACCATACTTCACCAAAGAAAAATTACGTTAACTGTCATCTATGTTTTGTATTCCACTGACATTTGCGTTTTGTTATTCAATGTCATAGTCGTTCTTGTAATACTACGATTTATAGTGACTTGACGGGATAAATAAATGCGGTCGAACGGGATAAAAGGTATCCTATGTCCGTTTCCTGGTTCTAAGCAACCTCTGCACCAATTTTCGGCCGAATAGGTTCATCCGTTCTTGAGTTATAAATAGTGTAACTTAGACCAACTTTCTTTTATATATATAGATTATATGTATTTGTATATTGTATGTATTTATGTATTCATATGCATATCCATATTAATATTCTTTGTTTTATACACCTTCTATATATCTGTTAGCTATGATGATATGAATCTATTATGATATTAAAGAATATCTAATTTAATACTATTATCAAGTTGCCACAAGTATCACAAGATGTATCACACCTACCACCACAACCTGAATTTTATTATATTGCTACTAATAAATCATTTCTTAAATTTATGATTCTTTATAACCAGCACAGGACATACATTTTATATCATTGACATACCTATTTTATAACTATTTTTTGAATTTAATTTTGACATGTTGTAATTAGATAATTTTATTGTGAGCTTTATTTTATTGACATTATGTAACTAAAATCTTAAATTTAATTGAAATCAAAATTTGCATGCTGTGTAACAGTAGAATATGTTTGTGCCTTTTAATTAAAATGACAACATCTCTGTATATAACTCATATTCTTGCAAATAAAGAATTATTATTATTATTATGTCTTTTCATCGACCTGGTTGTCTGGAAGATATCTCTATTTAGTGATAAGTCCGCCAGAATGTATCACTACTTTTGTTATGTTTTAAATTATTATATTTAGTTTTTACTTTACTTTTGTGGTGTTCAATAAAAGCATTCATTCATTTCCTATTGTTACTAGGATGAACAGATAGCCAATATTTTAAGCACTAGGCATCCCATCGTTAACTCTTTGTGAAATAGAGTTTGATACAGTCGCTCTCTCTTTTGCCTTGCGTCCGTTAAGTAGCCACTTCAAAAGTTTCCTAACGGTGACTCTGTATAACTTTGCTTTTAGTTTGGATTTATTGGTAGGCTCTATTGCATGTAAATAAGGAAATAACATTAAAATATTAGTGAGTAGATTGATTAAAACGGGTTTAGTAAATGATTGAGACACAAGGTACATAGTATCAATCAATTCTTCAATTTATGGCATCCAGGAGTGTCAAACGACACTATTTACTTCGCCAATGTCACGTAGGATGGAAGAATCGTGTTTATAGACTTTGATCGATTAAAATTTGGTACATACTAGTTTATACCGGTAACTTCGTTCATATTATTGTCTCGTGGAAAGTCGATAATAGATGGCGCTTTTCAATGTCATCCTATTCCTGTAGAATTAACAGGATTTCGATAGCCTATATGTTACACTGACGTATAAGAAATAATTGTCACAAATAAAATCGATATTTGTTTAGCGGATTCGCCGTGAAAGAGTAACAAACATACATCCATACTCACAAACTTTCGCATTTATAATATTAGTAGGATATAATTGCTTATAACATTTTGTGTATAACCCTACTTCGAGTGGGAAAAGGACAGAAGAATGATGTCTTAAATACACCCAGGCTCAAAGAACCAACAACTGTTTGTGGAACATGTTGACCCTCGGCGGGAATTGAACCCGCGATCCACGGAGCTGAAGGCAGGTTCACAGCCAACTGAGCCAACGGGCCAGTCAAAGTGAATATACAAAATATAGTACAAACAATGTTACAATGCTGTGACAATATATACGAGAAATCAAAATGATTTCTCCATTTCGAAAAGACAGATTTTGTTCTACCACTCTACTTTTGTTCTACTCTAGCTTTTACACGCAACTTCATTCGCGTGGGCTGTTGTCGCGTGATAGGTTGATAATAGATGGCGCTTTTCAATGTCATCCTATTCCTGTAGAATTAACAGGATTTCTATATATTATATATTTCTATAGCCTATATGTTGCACCGACGTATAAGAAATAATTATCACAAATTTCATCGATATTTGTTCAGCGGATTCTCTGTGAAAGAGTCACAAATATACATCCCGTTACTCGCAAACTTTCGTGCTTATAATTTTAGCTAACATTATAGAGACACATTGCTAATAAAAAACGTTATCGTATTTTAAGAATGAGCCAAGATTTCTTTTATATTGTCACGAGCAAGCTAAAATCAATGTGTATTGCAGACTATGGCTTGTCATACGCTTATAGGCTAAGGGCGCTGTCACACGAAATCATTTATTTATTCATATGATAATATAGTGCCCAAATTTTTTACGTGACGTCTTAAATTAGGTTGCGGGTTGGAGTCACTCATGGAAAAGTGTAACGCTCACGTCTGTTACGATGAGTCATCAAACGAAAGAGAGGCCCGCCGGACTGGCGAATGCCTTGCGTCTCTCTTCCACTTCAATCCATCACATTTAAAAATACGTTGTCACGTAAAATTTTTGCCCGTAAAACCGACTTTACAGACCGTTTTTTTAAAATTAAATGCATACAAAAACACGCGCGCACTCACACACGCACGCACACAGACGCGCACACAAATATTCTCACACACACAAACACAAGCATAAATCTTAATTTTGTCAGTTTTAAGTTTTTCGTTTTATACGGTTTTAATTTATATGTTAACGAATTGTACGTGCCATAACAAATTAGAGATAAAATTAGCTTAATGCATTAAAAGTGTGATCCTCAATTCGCTTATTTTGTAAAAAAGTAATATATAAAAAGTACCTGGGTGACGGAGCCTTCATAGGAAATTTTTAAAATGATGTAAAAAAAAAAAAAAATTAAATATTTAAAAAAAATTAGGTATTTTCACCTCTCTAGACCGCTCGTTCTCCAAATGAACCAACATGACTTTACGTTTGACAGCGAAAAATTGTGATTATATTCAACTAAAAATTTACAAAAAATTTAGAGCCCGAAAAAAGGGATAAACCGACATTTTAAAGAAAATAAAACTTATATAGATCGAATTGTATTTTTTTTTATCTAAACAAAAAATACCGTGCAAGGCTGGGTCACCCAAGTACTATATATTATGTAATACAGTTTTCTCATTATTGCTTCTTATGCAAGGCTGATTGAAATATTGTAATTTATTCAAAGTTCAAAGTCTTAGAACTGTGACCAGTATGAAACATCCCTAAGGCTTAACCCGGCATCAAAGGAAAGATAACTCTTGACAAGCGTCCAGGCTTTCAAGGATTTGGCTTCCTCTGAGAGATTGCATTTCAGCGTTTGTTTATTGTATTAGAGTATATTCTTGCCTGTTACTGTTTCAGGCTTACAAATAATATTTCAGTTAAGTATTTTTACTTTATAAAAATATAATGTACACTTCTGCGTGTGGTATCGTATAGAATATTCAAATTCAAATTCAAAATATTCTTTATTCAAATAAACTTGTAAACAAGTGCTTTTGAATCGTCAACTCTACTGCTGGTTCGGAAAGCTGTTCCTACCGAGAAGAGCCAGCAAGAAACTCGGCGGTTGCTCTTTTAAAAATATAATTCTTAATATTATTTACATTAAGTCGTTACTGTCTTGTACAGGTTCAAAGAGAGCTATATCCACACATTCTTATCTTCTAAATAATCTTCAAGAGTATAGTAGGCTTTCTGTATCAGCCTCTTTTTAACAGTGTTTTTAAACTGCTGTAATGGCAGTGCTGAAATTGATTGCGGAATTTTATTATAGAATCTTATACCAAAACCCACAAACGAGTTACGCACTTTTGCAAGGCGCAAAGCAGGAGCCGCAAGCTTATGTCGGTTCCTGCTTTGTCTATTGTATACATCACCTATCGTTTTATAATTCTTTATATTTTTATGTACATAAATTAAATTGCTTAAAATATACTGTGAAGCAAATGTAAGAATACCTGTTTCCTTAAACTTCTCTCGCAGGGAATAGACTAGACCACCTTCATTTCTTACCGTGGGGTAGTAAAATGTAACTAAGAAAGTTGACCTGCTGTGCGGCATTCGTTTGAGTAGAATAGACCACCCTCATTTCTTACCGAGGCGTCGTAAAAGATAACTAAGGTAATGGGACCCATCGTGTGGTATCCGACTGAGTAGAATATACTACCCTCTTTCTTACAGTGGTGTCGTAAATGGCATCTAAGGTAAGTTGACCCGCCGTGTGGTAACAGGTTCAGTAGAATAGATTTCCCTCTTTCTTACCGAGGTGTCGTAAAATAGGACTTACAAAATACGGAAACACGAATGACAGGCAGGCGGCCGGAATTAAAATATCCAAATCATGTGACAACATGTTCATAACATGTTGCACCGACCCAACTTAGAATGGAATAAGGGCAAGATGATGAAGATTAAAGGCGTTAACAGCCGGCGTACAGTTTTTTTACAGTTTTACTACAAAGTAGTGCATATTTTCCGGAAGGTTTAGATTAATAGTGCATTACAGTTTAATGTAAATTGTGGTGAAGAGATCGCGGAGTTGTAAAACGCCTTTTGAGAGCTTTATTCGCGTGCGCCGCGTATTCCACAGAGATACACTAAAGTGATGTACTAGAGAATTGTCGATCTACAAAAAAGTCTGGAACAGCATGTCTCTATCTCTTATGGTTAACTCACAATAACTACTTTTACATTTAAACATTTTAATTAAATACACTGAAACAAAACAAATGAGAATATTATTTTGCTATAATTCGCGATAAAAGAAAATATATGTAATGCGAAATGTAGAGATAACTCAACAGTCTATCTCCTGGCGATGCTTCGGTTACGGGGCGAAATAATTGTTGAGATTGTGGTGCAAACATTTTGCAGTGCTTGTGTTTTGTTATGTTATTGGTATCGGGTAGTGCATGAGTTCTTACAAATTCTGCATGTATCAGGTATGAGAACGAATAGTACACTTAACATTTAGCATTATATATTTTCTTTTATCGTGGATTATAGCAAAATAATATTCTCATTAGTTTTGTATTATGGACCTCCGCAAAGTAACGCCTAATGCTATAAATTATTTAAATACACTGACGCGGGCAAACACTGCTAGTTATTGATAAATAAAGTTTTTTTATCATCACCTAGTTCTTAACCACTATATTATTTGATTTATGAGTCACAGTTAACATAAACTCGTGTATAATTAACAAGTTAATTTTGCTATTTACATAAATAAAACATACGCAACACGTAACGCGCTCGCAAAGTGCTTTCAATTAAAATGTTAAAAGCTAATTTGTTCCTAGACTTCAGACATAACTCACTCGCTTATTGTAAGTAACTGACTTATAAATTACTAGCTTTCACCCGCGACTTCGTTCTGTTATAATAAAGATATATCATAAACATACTCAGTAACTTTCACATTAATAATATTAGTAGGAAGTTTATTTATTTAATTTCTTTTAGTACATACATATAGAGAAAGAAAAAGTTAAAAAAGACCATGTACAAGGACGGATTTATTCCTAAAAAGGAACTCTTCCAGTCAACCTTAGAGTAACAAAAAGAAAAGGACAAGAGGAAATCCAGCAAGTTACTTTGTCTTTTTTAGGAGTAAAAATATAATGTATTTATGACACCCGTGATTTCGGAACAACTTAAGTAGTCTTTATAATCCCATTTTTTCCCCTCTTCCCGTAAGAAAAATGAGGATTTTTAGCCTAAATTCTACCTTGCTAATGCTATGCTTTCGCTTTTTATTTTACGACCGACCGATTTATTTTACGATATCTCTTGAGAATGTGGATTATTAACATATAATAGGGATATGTGTATGTAGAGCAACGTGGTAGGTCCTAGGTCCAACACATATCTCTAAAAACGAAGAGAGAAGGTCTATGCCCAACAGTGGGGTAGTAATATATATATAAGACAATTTCAGAAAATTAAATTTCCCAATAATTTCATTTTTTTATACACAATAGAAAGGAAATAATATAAAAAACATTACAATATAAATGGATCATATCAGAATATCTTTGGGGACCAGAAATTCGATGTAATGTCACGAAATCTAGCAAGGTTTTGAAACACTGACAATATTGAGAGCACCCTTGGGTTTTGCCTTGTAATGTTAGTCTCGTTGCGGACATCGTATTCGACGCTCGTTAAATATTTCCAACGCAGTTTTCAATTACTAAATTATAGAATGTATTTGTTCGCGAGATAAGCACCATAGCTTGTCTGTGGTCTACGCGAACCGTCGACCTTCGTTCTTTTTGTTCTGCTTGTGAAGGTAAATTCAAAACAGATTATATAAGTGTCTTCAACCAACATACAATGATATCAGTCAACCAAAAATATTGATGACCTAAATACTTCCTGTGTAACCATAATTACCGGTACAAGAAATATCACAGTACACAAAGCAAGGTCTTTTCTATTAAGGCGACGATCCAGACTTTCTATGCTAGTAAGGTTTTTTACTACACACTTAACATAAAAATGGTTCCTGTAAAACCATCTCGCCATCCGGCTCGTCTGAACTGCATGTTGATGCAGCTTTAGTTAGATAAACTAACTAAAAATGTACTGAAACAAAACTATTTAGGAACAATCTCTGTCAATCAATCAATCTCTAATTTTTATATTAATGTGCGCTTAATAATTAGCGTCTAATAATTTACAGAAATAAGTTTTCATACATTATCCTAACAGGATTAATAAGCGCATATACTACAAACCGTATTTATAAAAATTAAACATCACCAGAAGATAGGCTCCACACGCCGTGTGGTATCCGGTTGAATAGAATAGTATCACCCTCTTTTCTTACCGAGGTGTCGTAAAAGGCGACTAAGGTAAGTCAACCCGCCGTGTGGTATCCGGCTGAGTAGAATAGACAGCCCACATTTCATACAGAGGTGTCGTAAAAGGCGACTAAGATAAGTTGACTCACCGTGTGGTATACGGTTAATAAGAATAGACCCTCTTTCTTATCGAGGTGTCGTAAAATACGACTTAGGTAAGTTGACGTAAGGCCGGCGGCCGGTCGTAAAGGTACGTAGCCAAATCATATGACAATATGTTTATAATATGTTGTGCCGACCCCACTAAGAGTGGGGCAGGAAGATAATGAGGAGATAGGCTCCACGAAAAAATCGTAAAGCATCCAGTACACAGTCCTAACAGAGAGTAATCAAATAGGGTTGTTACATAAGGTATTGACATGTGACGACGAATGTCGCAACATTTGTCAACGACGCGACTTTCCCAAGTTACTACGGGGGCAGAAATGTGCGAACATATTATTTTGTATATCCCCTAACAAGTTTTCATGACTTTCACTTTAGTAAATGTATTGGTTTCTATACTATTACCACCCGTGACTTCTTCTATGTGTATTATAAATTTTACGTGCTCGCGTTTTTTTAAAGAATTCTAAACAATTATGTCAAATGATGGGTTGAGATAACGTTAAATGAACGTATTGGTAGTACGTTACTATGGACGCTAGAAATTTGCTAATACTCATGTTCTTTAGGAGATTCTTATTGACAGGCCTATGTACAATAATATTGAATAATTTCTAGTTAATGTATAGAACCCGCTATACTCACGTGTTATTCCATCGGGTTTACCCAACTAGTTTCGAACCCATCCAGGGTACTTATTCATGAGCTCTTTACATGACGTAATCGCGGTGGGAACTACGTCCAGCAGCTCGCTAGGCGCGACTCGTGGGTGCCGGGGGTGCGGGGGGACCCGGTGGCGGCGGTGGTCGCGTCTCTTCCAAGTGTTCATTGTCGCTCTGGTCTTCGTCATCGCATGCACGGATGAAGTTTGTGCACGAGACGCTTACGGTGTCGAGTTCAAAGCGGTCTTTATATGAACCGGTATTGTCAAAAATTGATTTCCACGCCGGAGGTAGTGTCCATCCACCGTCTCTGTTAAAAATATATATAATCAATTTATTGGTTGATAAAAGAAACATGAACAAACAAATAGAGACAGAATGGGAAAGTCTAGACTGATACCAGCTTTTATGGATTCATATTATCTTTTATTGATTTATAATTTTTTATTAAATTTAAAATGTTTTGGAGTAAATAAAAACGATGTTAGCGTCAACAGTTTTTAGAGACTAGAAAGGGTGACTAAAAATTAGGCATTGAAGGTTTAGTGGGGTCTAAAATTACATTTAAGATGCCTTATTTCGAAAATTTAGGAGAAACTTAGTAGGGGGTGAATGATATTCATATTGAGCTAAACAATTCAGCGGGCAGAACTCGTGGAACAGAGGGGGCACGATCTCTCCTTGCCCACTTCGTGCCATAGTGGACAGGGAGAGGTCGTGGGCAGTGATGGCTTTCTTCGAGGACGTTATCTCCCGGAAGGAGGCGGCGGGACGGGTCCGGGAAGTCGAGTCCTTAGATCCGATCCGCCACAGGGGAGCTGGGAGCAGGCGACTCACTCAAGACCATTGCGTGCCGCCGTAACGGGAACCTTTCGGGCGTTCCGAACAGGGTTTATCGGACCTTATAAGGTTCCAGAAGCGGTGGATGCATCTGTTACTCCCGACTCATCGTCTAGTGGAGGGAGGAGCCACTTTTAGGGAGGTCCCGACCCAGAGGTGGCGCACTCTGAGATTCACAGTTGTTGCTGGCGGGGATGGGGGCAATTTGTACAACGGTTACCTGTCCCCGACACCAGCAGCGCGGGGGAGCACACAGGTTGGTCGCCTATCCCCGTCGGACGACGATACCTATAAGGGGTTTTTTCCTGTTTAAAAAAATACCATAACTTAAAGCTAAAGGTACCTAAAAAAATACATTTCTCATAAACAACAATCAAAGTCAAAGTAACATGGAAATGAAATTCACGTAACTTCATTCGCACAGCGACATTTTAATTCCAGATGTCAACAACAAGTGGCGGTAAAAATGTGTATAATTAGAATGTAAAGCCCCCAGCTCTCGGAGACCGTGACACCGCTTGATAGATCGATATTTGTCGTGCCCTTCGACCGACAAGGGTTATAATGGTTGAAAATACAGTCTAAAATTACGCTTGAAATCGTTGCGTTTTTTAAAAGTTGCTTTTACGCAACGTCGTTTGCGTGGATTTTTTCGCTCGATAGGGTAGTAATAGATGGCGCGTTTCAATGTCATCATATTTCTATAGAATTAAGAGTATTTCTATTGCCTGTATTTTATCCACTCCACTAAAACTTGTGTAGTCGCCATGTTCGCAGACGATACCGCAATCCACAGCACTTGTAAAGAACCCATAACGATTAGTGATAGGCTCCAAAGAGCAACCAACCAGCTCGGAAGCTGGTCCCGCGACTGGAGAATTAAAATCAATCCCGATAAAAGTGCTGAAATGTTCTTGCGAGTACTAGGAGAGCTATGGACTGCATCCGGACGCCCTCTAGTCTCTATTTATAACAAACATATAGATTGGCAAAAGGAAGTCAAATACTTAGTTGTCATCCCACCCTATCCTTTGTCCGACACATCCGCATTGTCCGTAACTGGGCAGCGTTCGTCGTGGGACTCCTATATCCGATACTGTGCAAGACAAGTAAACTATCACTTTGCAACAAAGTGACACTTTACAAGACCCATCATGTTTTATGCGAGCGGCGCATTCGCGCACGTTCCGAAATCACGACTGTGCCCGTTGCAGGCACTTCAAAATCGAATAATTGTGTGCAATTTCATAGTTTTTTATATTATATATTAGTTCAGCGGATTCGCTGTGAAAGAGTAAAAACATATCCATACTCACAAATTTATAATATTAGTAAGATAGGACAGGATTTATAATATTATAATTGTACATAGGCTAGGATATATAATGCTAAATGTAGGGTGGACTATGTTTTCATTGATACATGCAGGATTCGTAAAAACACATACACAAACCTCCACCACCGCCACCACAATACACAAGGACTATAACAAACTCAATGATCGTTTCGCCCCGCAACCGAAGCATCACCAGGAGATATGCATGTATGCATGTATGAAAAGAGGTAGTCCATTCTATATTTAGTATTATATATAATTTCTAGTTTACTTTATTATATTATAGCGCGGATTATAGCGAAATAATTTTATTCTTTTGGATCTCCACAAAGTAACGCCTAATTCTATACATTATTGCGCTAAGAAATGAGGGTGGATTATTTTACTCAGATACCACCACGCCTAATCATCATATCTTAGTCGCCTTTTACGACACTTTGGTAAGAAATGAGGGTGGTCTATTCTACTCAGCTCGTCGTGTAGTATCCGCTCACAACGGGATAGGAAAATGACGATGATTTTGATAATAATTGAAACGCTTGGAGTATTACAACCCCGTTATTATTACAAAATTCAAAATAAACTTTATTCAAATAAACTTGTAAACAAGTGCTTTTGAATCGTCGACTCTACTGCTGATTCGGAAAGCTGTTCCTACGAAGAAGAGCCAGCAAGAAACTCGGCGGTTGCTCTTTTAAAAATATAATTCTTAATTCTATTTACATTAAGACGTTACTGTCTTGTGCAGGTTCAAAGAGAGCTATATCCACACATTCTTATCTGCCAAATAATCTTCAAGAGTATAGTAGGCTTTCTGTATCAGCCTCTTTTTAACAGTGTATTTAAACTGCTGTAATGGCAAAGCTGAAATTGATTGCGGAATTTTATTATAGAATCTTATACCATATGTTTTCAGTTCTATGCAAATGAGAGGTCAAATATAACCTTGTAATATTAAATAATTGTTTCCTTAAGATGTGCCAGCGCTGGCTCTAATTGTATACAGGGGGGGTTGGAATTAATGAATTTGTATTCTATTCATTGAAAAGGTGATTTATCGTAACGAAATTAATTTCAATGAACTTTATTGAAGGATTAATTCGGGGCTTATATTATTCATTTGGAAAAAGAATGATGCTAAGTTAAAATTACTATCTTGATTGAATATTTACTATGATTTTTAATAAAATTGAAGAAATTCATATTTTTTATTGATTGTGGGTAAACAGGTATTTAAAGTGTAGTCTGAAATATTCAATGTATATTGTGTACATATATATCATATATGGGCTTGTAGGGGGATTTAGGGGAGAGAAGTCGATCTAGCTAGGTTTCATTTAAAAAAAATGTCGTTTTACACTACTTTCGGGCACTGAAAAAATGACAAAAAGTAGAATTGAATGCAAATGATATTTTAGCTGTCAAACGTAATGCTATGATTGCCCAATGGGTAACAGACGAACTAAAAAGTTCAAAACCTGGAATCGAGTCCTTAATATCATCAGCGCTTTCTTTCCTTTGTTTATTTTTTTAATTGCATTTATTTCTATCTTTTAAAAATACTTACTATATATATACTTTATTTAGTACTAGCAGCGGATCCGCCCGCGTGTAAACCGTATTAAAGCTGTAATATTATAGTCTTTTTAAAACCATAAAAATGGTTAAAGTGGGTTAACCTTAAAAGCTAGACATATGCTGTCGTGGACTTTTATTTCGAACTTTTAGAAGGAAACAATTTTGCAATACATAATTTTTGAAAAGCTATCACCGTTTACTCGTCGTACGTAAGGAAAGCTTTAAATTTTGCCATTTTCGTTTTATTTTTTATTGATGCTTCTCTCCTATTCATCTTAGCATGATGTTATATAGCCTATAACCTTCCTCGTTAAATGGATTATCTTACACTGAAAGAATTTTTCATATCGTTCTAGTAGTTCCTGAGATTAGCACGTTCAAACTATAAAACAAACAAACTCTTCAGCTTTATATATAAGTACAGAAATATCTAGTAATAACTAGCTGTAGGTAAGCCTTAAACCGATTAAAATAAACCATAAATCATAAGATCAAAACTAAATTGATAATTAGCAAAGTTTTTAATGCAAGAATGTTAAAATTCACTTCCTTACAAAGTTCTTATAACGGCCTCTAAAAACTTGGCCAGCCAACTCTGGGCGGAGCGCGTTTTTTTTTTTATTTGAATACTGTCGCGAACAGCGATCCGCAGTCGGTGTCGAGGGATTAATTACTGGTTTTTGCTGTAATCCAAGCAGTTGTAAGCTACAGTCAATTATCTTAAGCAAGTGCAGACTTAAGACTAGACAAAACTTTGTTGCATTCTTGTCTTTAAAAATTACAGCACATTATCATCATTTCAACAGTCTATTAACAGTCAATGATCCTAAACAAGTGCAGACTTAAAAAAAGGTAAAACTTTTGTTTATTCAACTCAAGACCTAAAGTTTGTATTAATTTAGGCACATATCAAGCTTACATAACTTACCAAGCTTGCATATGTTTTTTACACTTTATTACATATCAAATTTTATAAACGCTAATTGACACTACGTTTATATACGTCTGCAAAGAATATGTCTTTCTTTAAACAAGCTGAAGCTAAGTTTAGCGCCGTATTACTTTAAATAAAATGAGACTGATACCGCTGCTCCAAATTCATTTTTTACACGTGTATTAAATCAAAATCATTATTTTGTATCAGAAAATGTAGTGCCATACAACAAATATTTGAAAACCCATTTGCGCATGGATAAGAGATCTAAACTAGTGTTATCCGAATCTCGATCTCCGAATGTCTATACTATAATATTATTCCTATTATTACTTTATTAAACTTACCTAAAGGAGTAGGCAGATAAACTATTTAATTAAATCTTTAAATGTATAGGAACAAATATTTTAGCAAAAGATCTGTCTTAAGTCTGCACTTACTCATAACAACATCTTAGTTATTGAGTTTAATAGAGATGTGTTTAGAGCTGTGATAGGCCAGCGCTAAGACTATGCGACTCTGTCAAAGGGGTCACGTGTTTGAACCACGGGCACCAAAGAGTTTCCGTTAATAATGTGCCTAATTGATAATTTAAATGTATCGATGCGAGAGTGGCCTTAGCTTAACCCTTCCAAAAACGGAGATGGAAGGCCTATGCCCAGAAGTGAGGGCGTTACTATACTTTATTCTAGAAAACGGCGATTTGTCTTAAGTCTGCACATACTTGATTTCATTGTTGTTGAGTTTATTAGAGATATGTGCATTATAGCATCATTTTGAATGATGCGAGATCTAACTAATTATGAGCCACTGCAAGCTTCTAAGAATTTCTTATTGTTCGTATCTGATATTCATCAAGAGAAGCCTAGTTATGATACAGATTGAAAAGCTTGTGACCTTTAACGACCTCATTAGACGAAAATGAAAATGGAATAAAAGTCACATGAAACCAGAATCTGTTGACCGCGATTTTATCTATTTTAGTATCAGTAATGTAAATTATTATCATATTATCCCCCTTATATTTTTCCCCTCTGTCCTTAACCCTGCTTTCAGCTCGGCGGTCGCGGGTTTGATTCCCGCCGAGGGCCAACATTTTCTATTACCAATTTGTTGGTTCTTTGAGCCTGGGTGTATATTTGTTTATGTATTTAAAATTATATATGTGTATATTCTCCAATTGTCTGTCATCCTTAACACAAGTATTAAGTTACTTACTTTGGAGACGGCCGACTGTGTGTGTAAGTATCCCATATGTTTATTATTATTTATTCTATGCATTTAATGCATGCATATTTATTTATTTATACTATTATATTATTTATGCTATGATATGGTCAATGAACCTACCAATCCGCATTGGAGCAGCGTGGTAGGTCTTAGCTCCAACCCTTCTCTCCAAAAATGGAGAGAGGAGGCCTATGCCCAGCAGTGGGATAGTAACAGGCTGTTACTTATGGTCAATGTATTGATATCACTAGGGCTCAAAATCCCGGTTTTGGAGTAGGTCTATTTGGTTCTATATGTATGACTTGTAACATAAAACTTTCTGTGAAAATAAAAATATGAATATATTATTCAACTATGCACTCCCTTATCATTAATTATTCCCTTTTAAGTGGGATTGGTATGACGTTTGGTATGATATTGTTCTCTTCTATTCTCTCCTATCATTAAACTCTGATGCTATTCCTTTTATATGCATGTCAGACTTCACACAATCCAACCATCTTTTAAGGCCTCCCTCTAGTTACATAAGTAACGGCCTGTTACTATCCCACAGCTGGGCATAGGTCTCCTCTCTTCGTTTTTGGAGAGGATTGGAGCTAAGACCTACCACGCTGCTCCTATAAGGATTGGTAGGTTAAACATATTTGCAGAATTCTCAAAAAATATGATACGATGTTTTCCTTCACCAAGCGTGTGATACATTGCAATTATCAATAAGACATACGTTTAAATAGAAAAACTAATTGGTTACCCGGATTCGAACACGTGACCGCTTTGAAAGAGTCGCACGGTCTCACCGCTGGGCTATAACAGCCTAAACGCGGATTATAGCAAAATAATTCTATGATAAATTATATGCTGTCTCACGTTCTGGGCTACAACAGCTTCATTCAGCTTTACCTTGACATATTCAAATAATATTATCCTTCACCGAAAAGTAAGTGATACATTGCAATCAATAAAAGACGTAAGTTTAAATAGATAAACTCATTGGTACCTGCCCAGGGTTTGAACTCGTGACACCCTTGATAGAAACGCACATGGGATGTCACAGCTTTTGCTGGGTCATAGTTTTATTAACCATTACCTTAAAATGTCATATTGGTTTACTGAAAATGGATATTAACAAAAAGCAAATGGCAAACGAAACTTTCGAATACAGAAAGTGAAGCCAGACGCCTATACAGTTTATTTATAAAGTAATTAAAACTTGCTCATTAGGGCTAAGGAATGCTGAAACTTATTTGTTTCCGATCTACCCCAAGTGTTCCAAGTTAAATTACTTTCGAGGTAAATATAAGTTTGTTTATTTCTTGTTTCAAAAGTTAATAGCACTTTTGATAGCAATTCAAAACATTTAATTAACAAAACAAAATTGTTGTCTTATTTAAAGGGCATTTAGGATCGGTCAGAGATCGTTTCTTGATGGTCTAAAGCAGCGTTTCCCGAACTTTATAAAAATACATAAATAAATATAGTACTATACTATAGTGACATACATCATCATCTTCCTGCCCTTATCCCACTCTAAGTGGGGTCGGCACAACATAACCATACTGTCACATGATTTGGCTGCGTTTTTACGACCGGCCGCCTGCCTGACGTCAACTAACCTCTATCGTATTTTACGACACCTCGGTAAGAATGAGGGTGGCCTATTCTATGAAACCGGATACCACACCGTGGGTCAACTTACCTTAGTCGCCTTTTACGACACCTCGGTAAGAAATGAGGGTTGTACTATTCTATCCAACCATATAACACACGGCGTTTGTCATGTACTGCCATATGTAAGATAAAAGTCATTGGTCACATATTGACCCCGTCCTGACAAGGGTTACTGACATATAATCTAATAGAACATGATTTATTGAGCATCTGACACTGTTTCCCGCACACCTCGTGATTTAGTGTCGCTGTGACACATTACATCTGCCGACGCACTTGTGTTGCGCGTAATCATATTTCATATTAGCTTAGAAATATTTATCATCATCATCTTCCTACCCTTATCCCACTGTAAGTGGGGTCGTTACAACATATTACAAACATGTTGTCACATGATTTGGCTGCGTTTTTACGACTGGCCTCCTTCCTGACGTCAACTTACCTTAGTCGCCTTTTACGACACCTTGGTAAGAAATGAGGGAGGTACTATTCTATTCAGCCGGATATAACACGGCGTTTGCGTAGAAATATTATAACACTGATATCTCACGCTTAGAATTAAAGTGACCTAATTCTATAAAGTTGTTTTATAGCAAACTAGCTTTTACCCGCAACTTCGTTTGCTGTGACTGGTAATAGATGGTGGTAAATGGCCCGTTTCAATACCACGGCTAGGCATTGGCCTCTTCTTTCCGTTCCTGGAGTGGGTTGGAGCTAATAACTACCACGCTGCTCCAATGCGTGGTAGGTTATATCTCTAGAATTCTGAAACCGCAATCCGGAAATACAGATTCGCATTAAATTCTGGGAATATCCCCAGAATTCTCTAGGCAAATGAAGGTTGTTCACGATGTTTTCCTTCACCGATGTGATAAATTACAAATATCAATTAGACACATAAATTTTAATAAACAAACTCATTAGGGTTTGAACTCATGACTCACTCGAGAGTCGCATGGTCTCAAGGCCTGCTCTCTTCGTTTCAGGAAAGAAGGTTTGGAGCTGAGACCTACCACGCTGATCCAATGCGTGGTAGTTTACACATATCCCAAGAATTCACTAGAGATATGCAGGATCCCTCACGATGTTTTCCTTTACCGATAAGGGTGTGATAAATTGCAAATATCAATTAAACACATAAATTTTAATAGAAACTCATTGGGGTTTGAACTCGTGACTCACTCGAAAGAGTCACACGGTCTCATGGTCTCCCCTCTTCGTTTACGGCAAGAATGTTTGGGGCTAAGACCTACCACGCTGATCCAACGCATGGTAGGTTACACATATCCCCAGAATTCACTAGAGATATGCAGGTTTCCTCACGATGTTTTCCTTTACCGATAAGCGTGTGATAAATTGCAATTATCAATTTGACATAAGTTTTAATAGACAAACTCATTGGTCTTGAGGTTTTGAAACTGTGTGATCAGTTCTCTGGGGTCAGAGCTGTAGGCGGGGATGGGGGCAATGCGTACAACGATACCCTGTCTTTGCCATCGGCAGCGTGGTGGAGCACACAGGTCGTTTTATTCAGTGCGAGTCCGACATAACCTCCGCCTGTCCCCGTCGGGCGGCGGTAGGAGTTTTTTCCTGTATAAAAATAAATAAATAAAAAGCTTAATTTGTAGACTTACAAATCTGAATTAACAGACCCTCAACGTTCATTAATGATGGAGTACAAAGATTTGTCGTATAATGTCGGGTGAAAGATAAAACTCACACTCCCGTTCTGACAAGGGTCACCTAAAGAGAATCTAATAGAACATGATTTATTAGACAACTGACACAGTCTACCGCGTACCTCGTTATTTAGCGTCGCTTTTCTGACGCGTTATAATAACTGACGCAGTCGTGCGAGAAATACGTACTTTTTATATATATCTGCATATACTTCTTAGAAATATAAACCATTACACTAAAATAAATATATTTTTAATGTAAAGATATAACTATTAGGTTAATATGACTAAGTTAAGTTGACATCAGGCAGGCGGCCGGTCGCAAAATATAAATCCAAATCATCATCATCATCGATTGTCATCATCATCGAAATCTATAATTGAAATTTTCAATATAAAAGAAGTTTTTTACAGTTAACCATAAGACAAAAGAATAATAAAATTATTTTGCTATAATCCGCGAAATATGCTTCGCGGATTATAGCAAAATAATTTTATTATTACTTTTGTATTATGGATCTCCACAAAGTAACGCCTAATTCTATAAATTATTTAACCATAAGAGTTAGAGACATGGTATCACGGACTTGTTTGTAGTACTTTTGTAGATCTACCTTTCGCTCTGGGACGTTTAAGTGCAATACTAGATTTCGGTGCCAACTTTAACAAAAAAAAGCAATTTTACCTCCTAAAACCTATTATTTATGTTCTTTAAGTGGACAATTCAATTTTTAATTTTAATTAAAAAGGCGATTAAGGTAAGTCGACCCAGACCTCTTTCTGCGAAAACGTTATGTCGCGGAAGGAGGCGTCGGAGCGGATCCGGGAAGTCGAGTCCTTGGACCCAATCCGCTGTCCGGGGTACAGAGCTACTGCTGGCGGGGATGGGGGCAATGTGTCCAACGGTACCCTGTCCCCGCCACCAGCAGCGTGGCGGAGCACTGTCAGGTTTTTAGTCGGTGCGAGTCCGACATACCCGCCGCTCGTCCCCGTCGGGCAGTGATGACCTATAATGGGTTTTCATGACATAAAAAAAATGTCGACCCGCCGTGTGCTGTAATATTTCATATTTGCGTAGACCACCATAATAAACAATCACTACACGTTCCCTATCAATAACGCAACACTGGTCCCGTAACCAAAGTATTATCAGGAGAGGAGAAGTATCGTGGACTCTTCCACGACAAAATCGCAAAAAATCGATTCATCAATCGCATCGATTGTTGAGTTTGTGATAGTGAACGTATGTAGTGCTTGTGTATTGTGTTGGCGGTGGTGGAGGTTTGTCCATGTGTTTTTACGAATCCTGCATGTATCAGGTATGGAAACGGATTATCCACTCTACATTTAGCATTATATATACTTTCTATGTTTCTTCGTTGCGTATTATAGCAAAAATAATTTTATTATTAGTTTTTGGATTATGGATCTCCGCAAAGTAACGCCTAATTCTATAAACTATTTTGAGAATTAGTAGATAATATAAGTGTGGTGTGCAAGAGAGCTTATATGGATTATACGTTTCAAATGAGGGTAGATAAAGAAAATAATGTCTGAAGTACTCTAGAACCCAGACGCCGCGGCACTCCAGTCAGTTCATGTTCCACTGTGGATGCAACTCTGCTGAAATGTCGAACCTTATATGTATGTGAAGGTGGAATCTTGCAAGCTAAATTTGACCCACTTCCTGGTGTCCGATTGGGCTAAAATATAACATACTGGTTCAGTCCCGATGACAATGCATGTTTATGATGAGCATGGCCTGACGATGCTGCCAGAATTGGCTCCAGACGAGGAAACTCCTCGATAGTAATAAGTGGCGACATGAAATTTTGTTAACGGTGTTTTGGTGACCACCAATGATTTCTGTATTTTATAGCAATACAGTCATGAAACAAGAGTATCACGGCGTATTTGATTAAAATGGTGGCAACACTGTGCCGTTGTTGTTTTTGGTGGAGTCTTCCTATTGATACAAGGTTTCAGTGACAATTTAATTTATGTACATAAAAATATAAAGAATGATAAAACGATAGGTGATGTATGCAATAGACAAAGCAGGAACCGACATAAGCTTGCGGCTCCTGCTTTGCGCCTTGCAAAAGTGCGTAAGTCGTTTTTAGGTTTTAGTATAAGATTCTATAATAAAATTCCGCAATCAATTTCAGCTAGGCCATTACAGAAGTTTAAAAACACTGTTAAAAAGAGACTGATACAGAGAGCCTACTATACTCTTGAAGATTATTTAGAAGATAAAAATGTGTGGATATAGCTCTCTTTGAACCTGTACAAGACAGGAACGACTTAATGTAAATAGTATTAAGAATTATATTTTTAAAAGAGCAACCGCCGAGTTTCTTGCTGGCTCTTCTCGGTAGGAACAGCTTTCCGAACCAGCATTAGAGTTGACGATTCAAAAGCACTTGTTTACAAGTTTATTTAAATAAAGAATATTTTGAATTTGAATTTTAATTCATTCTGTCTTCGTCATTCAAGAGAAGTGCATCTCGGAACGGGAATTGTGGTATTTCTTCATCGTTTTATTGTAGAAAGTGCGCTAACAAAAGCTGTTTTAACTTGACTTACGCTATCATTCCCAATTAATACACTTCAAATATATAAGGTATAGGAACCATGTGATTTGTCCTATAAATCATGTTCTATTAGATACTTTATCACTGACCCTTGTCAGAAGGAGGCGGTAAACGTGCGGTTTTTATCTCTTATCTTTCCCTCAATCTTATGTGGCAAATCATTTCCTGTCGATATCTAGAAACT
The DNA here is from genome assembly GCA_947086495.1 of Morpho achilles. Taxonomy (NCBI): domain Eukaryota; kingdom Metazoa; phylum Arthropoda; class Insecta; order Lepidoptera; family Nymphalidae; genus Morpho; species Morpho achilles. The sequence continues at coordinate 5,321,730 of CAMTZB010000012.1, read as the reverse complement.
GCAATAAGCGTCATGTTTTCTTTGTTTAAGAAGAAACGGTCCCATTATATAATTTAAGTTTTTATGATCGAAACTTTAAAAAATAATTGTTTATTTTCATAACAGCTTAGGCTCTTACACTTAGGTTTTGAGATCTTCTGGTAAGTATATAAACACTTGTGTTAGAAGATCTCGCTCCTCTATAACATAAATCATCATCCTCCTGTCCTTATCCCACTCTAAGTGGGGTCGGCACAACATGTTACAAACACGCTGGTACATGATTTGGCTGCGTTTTTACGACCGGCCGCCTGCCTGACGTCAACTTACCTCAGTCGTATTTTACGACACCTCGATAAGAAATGAGGTTGGTCTATTCTACTCAGCCGGATACCAAACAGCGGGTCGACTTACCTTAGTCGCCTTTTACGACACCTCGGTAAGAAAGAGGGTGGTACTATTCTATTCAGCCGGATACCACACGGCGTTCCTCTATAACATAAATGTACAATATATAGAGCATATTTAAAAATAAAACTCTCTATCTATCTATATTCAAATTCAAAATATTCACTATTCAAATAAACTTGTAAACAAGTGCTTTTGAATCGTCAACTCTACTGCTGGCTCGGAAAGCTGTTCCTACCGAAAAGAGCCAACAAGAAACTCGGCGGTTCCTCTTTTTAAAATAATACATATAAATAATTACATTAAATCATTACTATCTTGTACAGGGTCGAACAATATCTATATCAACGCATTACCATCATCTAAGCAATCCTCAACAGTATAATAGGTTGTTTGTATCAGCCTCTCTTTAATAGTGTTTTTAAACTGCTGCTATAAACATATATCTACTACAAGTATAGTAGGCTTATAATACGCGATGAAGTAAAATAGAAAAAAAAAAATATATATATATATATATATATATATATATATATATATATATATATACATATATATATATATATATATATATATATTGCTAAATGAAGAGTGGTGGAGACCGCCACCACATTACAAAAGCACTACATACGTTCACTGTTACGAACTCAACAATCGTTTCGCACCGCAACCGAAGCATCATCAGGAGAAAGACTCTACAATAAAATCGCAAAGCCGATTGCGATTTTGGTCGACGAGTCTATAGGTATATATAGGTAACGTAGAGTTTGTGATTGTAAACGTATATAGTGCTTGTGTATTGTGGTGGCGGTGGTGGTGGTTTGTGCATGTGTTTTTTACGAATCCAGCTTGTATCAGGTATGATAACCGATTGTCCACTCTACATTTAGCATTAAATATATTTTCTATTTAACTTCATCGCGGATTATAGCAAAATAATTTTATCATTACTTTTGTTTCAGAAAAATGTTTAAAGATTGCTTTTTAACTTATTTTACAGCATACACGCTCCATGGTACAAAGTGGACATTTTAAAACGAATTTATAAATATTTATGGAGTTAACAAACTTTCCATTGTTCCAGTGTTTTGTTGGATGCATAAATTTATGTACATACATTATGTCGGGTAGTTGAGTGAAATTGGGGGTAGTTTTTACGTATTTAAGTAACGTTCAATTGTACATAAACAGATTACCAAAAACTAACATAAGTTTTTAGTACAAACACAAACTGTTTTAAAAATCATCATTCTCCTGCCCTTATCCTACTCTAAGTGGGGTCGGCACAACATGTAAACATGTCACATGATTTGGCTAGGTATTATACGACCGCCCGCCTTCCTGACAACAACTCACCTTAGTCGGCTTTGCGATATCTCTGTAAGAAAGAGGGTGGTCTATTCTGCTCAGGTGGATACCACACGGCGGTTCGACTCAGCTAAATCACTTTAGACGACATCTCGGTAAGGTGTGGAAGTGGTCTAATCTACTCAGCCGGATACCATACGTGGGTCAACTTACCTTATGCGCCTTTTACGACTTCGATAAGAAATGAGTGGTCAATTCTACTCAGCCAGATACCCGGACTAACAGCTATAATCTTATATTAAAAATATTTTTAGTTTAAATATATTTTTAGTATAAAGTATATGCAGATATACTGAGGTTATAACTGAGGGTGGTCTATTCTACTCAGTCGGAAGCCACACAGCTAACAACCGCTTTCAAATAATTAGATCTAGAGAGTGGCATAGTTCATCAAAACTTCTTCAATTAAAGTTGACATTCTTGAATATCAAATTTAATTCAAATTAATTTTACAATCATCACTACATATTATAAAACAAAGTCCATATTTCCGTATGTACGCATAAAACTTTAAAACTACGCAACCGATTTTGATGCGGTTTTTTTTAATAGATAGAGTGATTCCAGAGGAAGGTTTGTACGTATAATAACATTCAATACGAAGTAGAGAAATACTGTAATTTTTGAGGTTTCTGTAAATAATTTCATTTTTTCCGCTTACATTGCAAACGCAGGCTAATCCCTACGAGATTTATCAAAATGATGTACTAAGTATTTGTACACCTTAAAAAGGTCTACAGAAAAGTCCGCGATGGTATATATCTATCTCTTATGGATAACCCACAATAGCAGGTTTTTTCATTTACTTTTTACGAAAAATGATGCCTTATGTTCAAAGCAATTTTTATACAATACAGCATTAATCCTTATCCAATTGAGTACCTTAAATAAATTGTTGATTTAATATAGATCAATATGGCCGTTTACAGCATGCAATTTAAGGGAACATTTTTGGAGATATTACAGATTTAAAATGCCGTGAGCACGCCTCGCTTTACCCTATAGCACTTCGAATCTTTTAGAGTTTGTTTAAAGACATTCTGTAATTAATTGTAAAAATAAAATACATAGGCAAAATGTAAAAGTAAATAACTAAAAATGTACTATATGAGTTTAGATATTCCAAAGATAGCAGGAAATCGTCTCAGTATAGGGAGAGGAAATTGTTTTTCTCCCAATTTAACGCTTGCGGGCCACGGGCAGTAATGAATAAATCAAAACTACTGGATCGATTTTAATAATTTTTTTTACACTGACTGACATGGGATATTTATTTTATACCCGTGCGAAGCAAGGGCAGGCCGCTAGTAATTTATATAACATCGAAATCAGCTTTCAGTTCTCATAATATGAGATCGCCCGCACCAAAGCTCAAAGCTAATCTGACCTCCACAAATCGGCTTGAACACTTCGAACAAAGCTTAGGGGAATAATCATTTTGTGGTATTTAAACCGAATATTAGGATTATTATTAATGCCTTCTATTTATACTTATAATAACGATATTTTTCATTTACGCTTATTCAATAAATTTAGTCTTTCTCAACAAAACAATGTAACATTGACGGCGACAACGTTTTTTTCATATTATTGACCAACTATATGAAGGAGGTTGTATTTGAAACATGTAATATACTGTACTGTCAAGCTGTTGTAGCCCAGAGGTGATACGTGCGACTCTTTTGAGGGGGTCATAGGTTCAAATCCCAGGCAACCAATGAGTTTTTCGTTAAAACTTTTGTATCTAATTTATAATTGCAATTTCTCAGATGCTTTTCTATGAAGGTACAAATTATTAAGATATTTTTTGGAATTTCTTTAGAATATTTAATAATCAAATAATGATTGCATATACTGTTAATTATATTTAAAAGGTCTTTGCCTTTAATAATATTAACTCACTTGAAACTTTACTTTAACAAACATAGGGATTTGGAGTTACTTATAGATAGGGTGACCATATTATTGATGATACTAATAAATTAAAATATTTTAAGTAAATATGAACACGAAAGTCTGCCTGTCTGTCTATTACACTTTTATGCTTTAACTGTTAAACAAGAAAAGAAAAAATTTGGTACAACTGAAGCTTATACACCAGGCTAAAACAATCCGTTTTTCCTTCGGGAACACGAAAAAATACTTAAATATTTAAGGTGTTTCAATCAATGAATCGACAAGGCAGCAACAACATTGGAAAGTTGTGGAGCATATCTCCTGATAATGGTTAGGTTTTGGTGCGAAACTATTGTTGAGTTTGTGATAGTGAATATACAGTGCTCGTTTATTGTGGTAGTAGTGGAGATTTGTTGTGGATACGTTTTGACTCACATGTATCAGGTATGAGAACGGATAGTACACTCTAAATTCAGCAAAACAAATATTATAGATAACTTACGTCCACGGCTTTTACCGCGTGAAAATCATTGTGGCATGAACATATGTTTTAGTCAACTTACATTAAACCGTAATGTACGATTATTCGAAACCTTCCGGAAGAATAGCACTACTTATTAGTAAAAACGGTACAAAAATCGTTCAGTAGATTTTGAGGATATCGATCACATACATACAGCTTTTGGAGACTTTGTTTTATATTAAATACAGATAATATAAATAAACCCTTAAACGTCTAGTAAGTACCATGTGCACAAATTCAATTTTGAAAATCAAAATGTTTTTCTGTTGTTTAATATAAAAATAAAATAATTTATTTCATTCAATGGGGAATTTTATAACAAAGAAGATGGTATACAAATCATAAATATATATGTAAAGAAAACCATAAGGTTTTATTTAGTTATATTTTCTTTTTTTGATATTGTGTCAGCGGATTGTCAAAGAGACTTTTAGTTAAATTCGTTAGGAAAATTATATTTTATTGTTTATAGTTTATTTAGAAGATAGACCCGAAAATAAGGGCTTTAAATGTTGTTTCTTTTATTTACAGGTAAATACATATTTATTTTATAATTTTATATTAATAGGTAATTTTGTAAATTCTTAGATTTAATAAATAAACTTTTATTTACAGAAACGCAATTAAGTCTTTGTTTTTCGAATGAAAATAAATAATATCATTATAAAACAACATTTAATAAACGACTATATTTCTCCATTATTCGGATTCAATAAATAAAAAGCAGTTTTCCCGAAGTCAACTCATTTACTCTTTCGCTACAACTCAATGAATGACACATAAAAATATGACAGCCACAATGCTTTTTCATATTAATGACCAATTCAACTCTATGAAGGAGGTTGTATTAAAAACATGTTGTAACATATATTTATTTTAAAGTAAATAACATGATGTAAAAATGAATGTAAAAGTTCGTTGTCGTTAAAGGGTTATTTCTTTATCACAGATAAAGCAAAATATAATTATTATTTTGTTCGTATTATGGATCTCCGCAAAGTAACACGTTCAAATTATAAGCTATTAAAACCACTTTTACACAGAAACTTGTATTATGTTACAACATGTTTCTAATACAACCTCCTTTATAGAGTTGGTCATTAATTAAAAGCATTGTGGCTGTCATAAATTTATATGTCATTGAGTTGTTGGGAAAGAGTAAATGAGTTGACTCTGGGAAAATAGTTTTTTATTTATTGAATAAGTATAAATGAGAAATATCGTCGTTTGTTATAATTATTTAGACATACGATAATAAATAAAATAACTCAAGTTTTGATAACGTGTAATGTATCAATTATTTCAGTCAGTAATGTAGATAAATAAAATTAATAAAAATGTAATAAATTACAAAATTAAATCCCTTAAAATCCTTTCTTTGTAAACAGCCTACTCGGGTAAAGCTAGCGCCCGTAGATCTTGTCTAATCTCCAGGTAGGAAACTTCCTTTGTCGTATCACCTTGACTTTGGCATTTGGACGTGTGCTGGAACAATGAACATTGGGTAGTTTGAAATGTTTAAACAGATAATACTCGCCCGCAGTTTCACTTGTTTGTTTATATTTAATACCTGGTTGACCGAGCCTTGGTCGGTAATTTTTTACAAAATAAAAATAAACTTTAAAAAAAATAATTGGGAAGGTTGGGTTCGATCCTAGGTATTTTCGTTTCTACACACAACCCGTTCCCCGAATAAACTACGCTGACTTGACAGTTTTGGGCAGAAATAGTGTTTTATATATTCAATAAATTAAAAGTAAATTTTAGTATTTTTTTAATGCCCACCCTCATATCTTACAGAGGTTTCGTAAAAGGCGACTAAGATAAGTCGACCCGCCGTGTGGTATTGCTTATTAGAATAGACCACCCTCTTTCTTACCGAGGTATCGTAAAATACGACTGAGGTTAGTTGACGTCATGCAGCCGGCCGGTCAGAGAAACGCAGCCATATAATATGACAACATGTTTTTAACATGTTGTGCCGACCCCACTTAGAGTGGGATAAGAGCAGGAAGAGCATGATTTTGAGTAAAACCTTAATCGATTTTTCTCCCTCAAAACCCCCTACATGGTGAATTTCAGGAAAATCGTTGGAGCCGTTTCTAAGATTCAGAAAATATATTTATATATATACATACAAGATTAACTCATTTAAATATTAAAGATAGATATAAAAATAAATGTCTGACGTAGTATAGAAACTATGAACTTACCTCATGGAAATAAGAAAGGCATCGGAAATGAGATGTCTTTTCTCACTGCCTTTTTGAATATTTTCCTTGACCCTCGCATAATATGAAATCTTTTATCAAGAAAAATATATTTAAATTAACCACTATATTGAAAGTTTATAAATTTATAGAAAAGATGAGAAGTGCGAGACTAAGTTGGTTTGGTCGTGTAATGAGGAGGGATGAAAATCATGTGACCAAAAGAGTTTTAAATATGAATGTGGATGGATGTACGGCTAGATGGATGGATTGTGTGAAAAATGATATGCATGTTAAAGGAGTGGCACCAGAGTTGACGAATGATAGAGGAGAATGGAAAAAGAAGACATATTGTGCCGACCCCACTTAGAGTGGGATAAGGGTAAGAGAATGATGATTGAAAGTTTATAAACTTATATTCACACTTACTTATTGTTGTAAACCTTTTCTTTTCTTGGCGGCAAATAACCACGGCTTGCGGCAAATTTGCCAAATTTCTTCTTCCTATTAAACAAAATGATCTAATAAATTTCCTCTATATTCCAAAAAAAATAATTTTTTTATATCATGCTGCTGCCCTTATCCCACTCGATGTGGGGTCGACGCAATGTGTCATAAACATGTTGTGACATGATTTGGCAATGTATTTTACGACCAGCCACCTCCTTGACTTCAACTTACCTTAGTCGCCTTTTACGACAACTCAGTAAGAAATAAGGGTGGTCTATTCTACTTAACTACCAAACGGTGAGTCAACTTACCATAGTCGCCTTTTACGACACCTCAGTAAGAAATGAGGGTGGTCTATTCTACTCAGCCGGATACCACACGGCGGGTCGACTTACCTTAGTCGCCTTTTACGACATCTCGGTAAGAAATGAGGGTTGTACTATTCTATTCACCCAGATACCACACGGCGTATGAAATTATATTAAATTAAATTAAAAAAGAGTTCGTTTAGTTCCATGTACTAAGTTTAAAAGAAAGAAGAAACTAATCTAATTATATAATATTATTGTTAAACTTAAAGTCTATTACATCCAGTACTGTCTATCTGTATGTCAATTGTGGTGGCGGTGTTGGATATTTTTTAGAAATGTGTTATTATTTGGATGACAAAAAAGCCTGGATTTGAAAATCCTTTCAGCTTCAAGGACTGCAGTTTAATAATGTAAAATTCAAAACGTTTAAAAGATTGACCGCCGAGTTTCTTTATGTTTCTTCTCGGTAAGAGCAACATTCCGAACCAGTTGTAGTTTCATTAACGTTTGATCCTTGACGAATCAAAAGTTCTTGAAAGAACTTGTTTGAATAAAGTTTATTTTGATTTGATTTGATTACGAATCCTGCATGTAGCGTTTTAAGAAAAGTTACTTAAGAACCCCAAATTTTATCCGCAACGTCCAACAAAATGGATGACAATGTAACGAAAAGACACAAGCAAGTTGAACAAACGTTTGTAAAAATGGCTTTCTGGATTGCCAACTGGGAACAGATTCGTCAGTTTCACATAGAATAGGAAACACAAAGGAAATTGTTGGGTAAAGTTTTTACTTGTTTGAGATAAATTTACAAGATTGTAAATAAGTTTATCTTAATAATTTGTTATGTATGTTATTCTACTTCTTTCATCACGTAGTGTATTACAATTAAATATTAAGATTTACCTAATAATAATAAAGATTTGTTTTTCTCTCTACGCCGTGTGGTATCCGGTTGAGTAAATAGACCAGCCTTTTATTACCGAGTTGTCATAAAATACGACTAAGGTAAGTTGACATCAGGCAGGCGCCCGGTCGTAAAATACGTAGCCAAATCATGTGACAACATGTTTGTGACATGTTGTACGATATGTAGGATTCGAACCCGATTTTTTTTTTAAAGGAGTTTTGGGGCAAAAAATCGCTGTAGCTAGGTTAAAAAAATATCCCTGTTTTCATAAATATGCTACAATATATTATACACATTATTAACTCATTCTAATATTAAAGATATTTTATTACATCTAATACCTATATAAATACAGAGGAGTATAATATTGTTTATAGAGTTTATTTTTGTATGGCATGCTGCCATCGGTCATTGATCCATACGATCCATATACATCATGAAGTTTAATTTCAAAATGAAAAATAATATCCTGTGGCTAAAGTACTTAATAAACTGATTTTTTTATTTAGGCGGCTAAGGCGCGCAGCTATCTAGGATTAAAATTAATGTCGTATCGTCGGTACCACTCTGTGTGTATATATATATATATATATATATATATATATATATATATATATATATATATATATATATATATATATAGTATAATATATAATATCTGGGTGACCGATATTATATATTATACTATATATTTATTAATATATATATTTATTTATATTTATTTTTTTAAAATTAAAAACTTAAAAAAAAAAGAAAAAACAAATAATTAGTTGGGATCGATCCTTGGCATTCTCATTTCACGAGGCTGCCCGTTATCCGAAAAGACTACGCCGACTTGACAGTTAATGGCGAAAATTCAATTCAATATAAATGTTAGTGTTTTTTAATGCCCAAAAACAGGGATAAAACAATATTTTTTTTACATAAAACCTAGCTAGATCAATTTTTCTCCCCCAAAACCTTCTACATGCTGAATTTCAGGAAAATCGTTGGAGCCGTTTCCGAGATTCGGAAAACATATATATATATACAAGATTAACTCATTTAAATATAAAGATAGTATGCATAATAACAGGAAGAATCTCATAACTTGGAAGAGCAAGAAAACACTACCTTTTTAACAGTTCGTAGCATGATGCCACAAATGGGATTGAACAATGTGTATATAAGCGTTCGACACATTGCATATACGTCTTGCATTTCCTGCAATTTACTTAATGATAAAGTATTGAATAATTTATATAATTAGGCGTTACTTTATCAGCTATAAGAACGAATAGTACTTTTGAAAAAGTATTGGTTAAGAAATCACTAGACTCAAGTGTAAAGAACTCAATATGTCCTAAAATATATATAGATAGAGTACTAACTTTTGAGGGTAATGTATGGTGACTCCTCTGGGGGTGATCTTTTGCTTACAGGGCCCGTTGTTGCCGCAAGGACACCCTTTTAGAGGTCTCAACGAGGTAGCTGGGTAGGCGGGTATTGGGGTAACTCTGAAATTTAAAAGCTTGATGCAAAAACAACTTTAATTTTACTATAGAATTCTGTACACTAACTGGGGTTTAAAAAATTGGCAAGACCAACTAATTATTCTCATTCTCCTGCTCTTATCCCGGTTAAATATTAAACACAACGTCGTCAAATCAAGTGATAGCATTCACTTGATTTGACGTAATTTACATAATTTTTAGAATAAGGCGTTACTTTCGCAGAAATTCATAATATAAAAGTAATAATCAAATAAAATCAAAATATTCTTTATTGTATAATAACAAAAAAAATAATGCATTATGTATGTACTAGAAAGAAACAATTATTAAAAACCTAGTAATAATAAAATTATTTTGCTATAATTCGCGATAAAGTATAAATAATATATAATAATATAGTAAGGTAGAAATTATATATAATGCTAAATGTAGAGTGGACAATCCGTTTTCATCCCTGATACTTGCAGGATTCCAAAAACACATGCACAAACCTCCACCGACGCCATCACAATACACAAGCACTACATACGTTCACTATCACAAGCTCAACAATCGTTTCGCCCCGCAACAGAAGTATTATCAGGAGAAAGACTTCACGACACGTCATCGCGGATTATAGCAAAATAATTTTTATTATTACTTTTTTTACGAACGGCCGCCTGCCTGACGTCGACTTACCTTAGTCGCAATTTAATACGACTCGGTAAGAAAGAGGGCGGTCTATTCTACTCAACCGGATAACACACGGCGGATCGACTTACCTCAGTCGCCTTTTACTACACCTCGGTAAGAAATGAGACAACAACTTTTTTTTTAATATAAATTGTCTCACTTCATAGGTTAGCTGGCAGAGATCTCTGTCATAGTAGACCTTTGTACACTTTTTTTACCAATAATGTTTTTCCCAAAAATTTTTATGGTACATAAATAAATAACTGAGGGTGGTTTATTCTATACAGCCGGATACCACACGGCGGTGATTTAAATACTTTAGTTGTTTAATATAATAAGATTTTAGAGGCATTAAATATGTATGTGCTTAATATATATTAAACTCACTCTCTCTTTCGGAACATTTTCCATTTTGATTTATCCGCTGTCATCACGTAGCGCAAATTTGATAAACTGTAAATTGAAATGTTGCAATTCACTTTTACGTTATACACTTATACATTATAATCTACTAGCTTTCACCCGCAACTTCGTTTGCGTGGACTGTTGTTACATGATAGGTTGATAAAAGATGGCGCTTTTCAATGTCATCCTATTCCTGAAGAGTTAACATGATTTCTATAGCCTATTCCGGTGTATAAGGAATAATTGTGTCAAATTTCATCGATATTGGTCAGCGAATTCGCCGTGAAAGAGTAACAAACATACATTCATACTCACTATCGCATTTATAATATCAGTAGGATAATTCTCAGACTCATCGTCTTCCTGCCCTTATCCCACTGTAAGTGGGGTCGGCACAACATGTTATAAATATGCTGTCACATGATTTGGCTGCCTTTTTACGACCGGCCGCCTGCCTGACGTCAACTTGCCTCTGTCGTATTTTACGACACTTCGGTAAGAAAGAGGGTGGTCTTTTCTACTAAACCGGATACCACACGGTGGGTCAACTTACCTTAGTCGCCTTTTACGACACCTCGGTAAGAAATGAGGCTGGTCTATTCTACTCAGCCGGATACTATTTACATATAATTACATGTTGTTATGTTATCTCAAGCTGTGATGGCCCAGCGGTGCGACCGTGTGAATCTCTTGAGACGATCGTGGGTTCGAACCCGGGCAGACACCAATAAGTTTTTCTAATTAACCTTATGTGTACAATTGATAATTGCAATTTATCACATGCTTTTCGGTGAAGGAAAACATCGTGAGGAAACCTGCATATTTAGAGAATCCTAGGGATATCTGGAACCTGCCTACCTGTCTAGAAATTTCTGGAGATATGTCTAATCTACTAATCCGCATTGGAGCAGCGTGGTAGGTCTTTTAGCTCCAACCCTTCTATCCAAAAATGGAGAGACGATGCCTATGCCAAGCAGTGGGATAGTAACAGGTCGCTACTTACTTACTAACTATGTTATCTCATAGACAAATACCTGGAATTGCTAGTAGCTTCATCGATTTTCCGGCGTGCTATTATTTCCTTACTACCTCCGATACCCATTGGTGATATTTCCTTTTTTTTATATAAATACATTTAAATTTCCCTTCTGTTTCATTTTGGTTGATCAATGATCAGTTTTTAATTTTTTCATCCTTCATTTTACGATATATTCAATTGACAACTTTGACATATTGACAATATTTTTTGTTTTTCTACTGTTAATGATATGATGAAAAAAGTTGCATATGTACTATATTATAGTATTAGATCTAACCAAACTTGTATATACTAGGCATAGACAGAATCACCAATCACTTAATGATCATGATATGAAAAACTTTTCATATGGCATCATCTGCTAATGAGTTTTAGAGTAACTGCTACTGCTATACAAAATTATGGATAGATATTCTATGAAAAAGTTAAATAATAAATTAATACTGAGACTAACTCACTGATATTGAGCAAAATTATTGTTAATACAAACAAATATAATTCTTATATCTCATATAATACGGTCGATAATTCGGGAAGATTTAAATTTATTTACGGAGAAGAAAGCACTTTTACGTTATTCCAACTGAAACTATATCCTAGAAATATCGACCGTATTGAATATTATTTAAATAATACATTTATTTGTAATAGCAATCGCTTTATCAAGTAATAATATTATAGCGAATAGCTGAATAATATAATAGCGGATAGCGTTTTTGCTAATCAATATTACTGGGAAAAATTATTATTGATTAGCAAAAACGCTATCCGCTATTATATTATTTACGTTAATGGACTAAATGATTGCTTATACGAACAAATTTAGTCTTTATGTCCTATACACTGCATACGACATAAAGAATACATTTGTTTGTATTCCAATAGCATTGGCAGCATTAGCATTTCTTATACGAACAAATGTAGTCTTTATGTCCTATACACTGCATACGACATAAATAATACATTTGTTTGTATTCCAATAGCATTAGCAGTAGCAGGTATGATCACGTGATTAAAATCGATCATATCGTCGAACGAATATGATTCTTATATAGCAATCATACCCAAGCCTAGTATAAACAAGTACCATTTGATTATCTATATCTAAATCTAAACGTAAGTTAAAAGTAATAATAAAATTATTTTGCTATAATCCGCGATGAATTAAAATAGAAAATACGAGTATATATAATGCTAAATGTAGAATGGACAACAATCCATTTTTGCGACTATGTCGTGAACGTGTGTATTGCTTGTGTATTGTGGTGGCGGTGGTGGAGGTTTGTGCATGTGTTTTACGAATCCTGCATGTATCAGGTATGAAAACGGATTTTACACTTTACATTTAGCATTTATATATTTTCTATTTTACTTCATCGAGAATTATAGCAAAATAATTTTATTGCTACTTTTGTATAATGGATCTCCGCAAAGTAACGTCTAATTCTTTAAATAAGTATCGATTAAATTCACCAAAACGAACTATGTTCGAGAAATTCTAACAAAAAATAATTCTTAACTCGTTGGAAGATTCCAAACAACTCATACATCACAAGCCATTGACAAAATCCAATAAGATCCACGTCGTAATTGATTATAAGGCAAAAATTTCCTTATAAAAGCGACATCTCCCAATTGTCAATTTCGGTAAGCACGTGGGTATGCCTTTGTGGTTATTGTCACCTGCGAGAATGATTGATACGCCACCCACATAATAAGCGAACGGCACGAGTTATGAAAGTACGGAGAGGAAAATAGGCAAAAGGCATCCTATTTTTCTTATATTTGTTTATTATATTCGACTAGATGTGTTTACGCCAAGTGGTATAAGGCTTAACATAAAGAATTATAAAACGATAGGTGATGTGTACAATAGACAAAGCAGGAACCGACATAAACTTGCGGGTCCTGCTTTGCGCCTTGCAAAAGTGCGTAACTCGTTTGTGGGTTTTGGTATAAGATTCTTTAATAAAATTCCGCAATCAATTTCATCACTGCCATTAAAGCAGTTTAAAAACGCTGTTAAAAAGAGGCTGATACAGAAAGCCTACTATACTCTTGAAGATTATTTAGAAGATAAGAATGTGTGGATATAGCTCTCTTTGAACCTGTACAAGACAGTAACGACTTAATGTAAATAATATTAAGAATTATATTTTTAAAAGAGCAACCGCCGAGTTTCTGGCTGGCTCTTCTTGGTAGGAACTTTTTTCCGAACCAGCAGTAGAGTTGACGATTCAAAAGCACTTGTTTACAAGTTTATTTGAATAAAGAATATTTTGAATTTGAAACAGAATAGTAACACTCTTATTTCTTACCGAGGTGTCGTAAAAGGCGACTAAGGTAAGTCGACCTGCCGTGTGGCATTCGGCTGAATAGAATAGATCACGCTCATTTCTTACCGAGTTGTCATAAAAAGCCACTAATGTAAGTTGACGGCACAAGTTATGAAAGTACGGAGAGGAAAATAGGCAAAAGGCACCCTATTTTTCTTCTATTTGTTCACTGTATTCGAAGCCGGATCTTTTTTTCAAGCGATTGATGTATATTGCTGGTATTTTAAACGATGACCACATCAATATCGTTTCAAAATCATCATCATCCTACCCTTTAGTAGGCCTTACCGCCGAGTTTCTCGCTGGTTCTTCTCGGTAAGAGCACCTTTGCGAACCAGACGTAGATTCATTGTAGATGGACGATTCGAAAGTGCTTGTAAAAGCCAATTTGAATAAAGAATTATTTGAATTTGAACTTATTCCACTTTAAGTGGGGTCGGCACAACGTGTTATATGTTGTCACATGATTTGGCCCTGTATTTTACGACCAGCCGCCTGCCTGATGTTTCCTTAGTTTTTTTTTTTTTCCTTAGACGCCTTTTACGACACGTCGGTAACAAATGAGTGTAGTCTATTCTACTCGGCCGGATACCACACCGCGGTAAAAGTAATTTGTAGTAAAAAAAGGGTCAATTAGACAAATAAGTCTTAACGGTAAAAATCTTTGGTTTTACATTCAAATCACGGACAGACGCCCGGGGTTTATGCGACCGGCCGCCTGCCGGACTTACCTTAGTCGCCTTTTACGACAACTCGGTAAGAAATAAGGGTCTATTCTATACAGCTAGATATCACACAGCACATTTGTTAATATCATATAAAGCATATAAAAAGTACAAAAGGAATAATAAAATTATTTTGCTGTAATCCGCGATGAAATCATCATCGCGGAATCATCATGATGGATGAAATCATCAAATCATCGCGGATTATAGCCAAATAATTTTATTATTACTTTTGTATTATGGATCTCCGCAAAGTAAATTATATAAAAAGTACATCAAAAACTTTTATTTTAAAACTAAATTTCAGTCGGTTCTGTCTGTAATAATCTTTGACAACATTGTCTTCATAACATTACGTCGATCAATCATAATGGCGGTGAAAAATTATATACAGAGTGCTCTTTCACAAACTGGTGCGAGATTAAAATAACCTTATGTTCTATCAACGATGGTAGAATATTTTTTAAACTACTCTGATACTATAATACGAGGATTATAAAACTGAAACCAAAATTCTTATGACAAACATTACGTACAGGGCAAAAATTAAAAAATTAAATTTTATTACGATTCAGGTCTTGTATGGACATCTGTATTATCGCCGCTCACCCGTCCTTCTGGCGCAGTCAAAGCCATTTGACCTGACAACATTAATCAATTCGACAAAAAATAAGAAAATAAGCCAATTTTATTTGGTATTTAGCACTCGCCGGAGTCAGATGTGCTCTGTTTAACTGTTTTAAGTTCTTCTTCATTATCCCTGATAAGAGATCTGCATTGGAGCATTGGAACTCGGTTAAACACATCTCACCCTTTTGGAGAGATCTATTCAAAAGCACGGAGGTTTTTCCCATACCTCCTTTAATGATAAAATAGTAAGTAGAGAAATGTGGTTGCTAAGTATGAGCCTCATAAGAAAGCTCAGTGTCACTCAGCGAGCAATAAAGCAAGCTGGGCTTGGAGTATCTCTACGTGATCAAATTAGAAATGGAACTGCCGTAGAAGAACCTAAGTCACCGACATAACTCAGCTTGTTGTGACGCTGAAGTGGCGATGAGCACTTGGTGTGGAGAACTATTGTGCGTTGGGGTCTTAAGGTGTTAGAATGGCGACCCCGAAATGGATGGAATGGAATGGGCTGATAACGACCTCAAAAAGGTCGTAATCAGCCGCCAGATCCAAGCGGGACAAGATCGTATGGTGTGAACATTCCGTGAAGAGACCAATGTCCATCGATTGAGAGAGAGAGAGAAGTAAAAAAGGCAGCTAAATTGCGGTGTTTTTATTCAGCCCGAACAGTTATATTTTGAAACAGATATTTTCAATAGAAGGAAAGTAAATAAACTCCTTTAAACTAAGCCGTACAAAGATTTTATATTGTAGATTGTGTATCTTTGAGAAAACATGTAAGAGGTTGTCCTTTAGAAAACTGATATTTTCTTTTAAGATCAAAAGCCATTGTTTATTGTTTGTGGCGATATAAAACAAACCGTTACGGATTTTGTAAATATACTTTACTGTAAAGTAAAGCTTAAGTCACGTTAGTATGTGTTCTATATATATTTTTAAATGCTTGGTGATTTTTATAAACTACACTTCGTGATAAGTGTGTATAGTTTTGATTAAGTATCGCTGTTTAAAGTGGCTCAAAATTGGTTCGATTTGGTTATATACAAATTCAAATTTTTCATTATACAAGTAAACTTGTAAACATATGCTTTTGAATCCTCAATTGTACTGCTGTTTCGGAAAGCTGTTCCTACAGAGAAGAGCCAGCAAGATACGGCGGTTGCTCTTTACAACATAATACTTATAACTAGTTACAGTAAGTCATTACTTGGGGTAACAAAGTGGTCGGCCTCCTCCTGGCGCACTTTGGGCAAGCATAGCCTTGGCGAATGGACCATTGTCGGGTGGCCAATCCAGTTGTCCCTCTGATTAGCAGAGAGCAATCGGGACGGGCCGGGGACTCCGGGGAGGTTAAGGATGGAGTCTCTAATAAGCGACGGGTTCAGTTAGGCTTATTTTAAATCTGGCTGGACATGGTTTCGGCCAGCGTCGATCAAGCCTGGAAGCCCAGCAATGGGAACGGGGACCATAAGTCCATCGTTTGCCGCCCTGTCAGGGGACCTCCGGCGGTTCGGATGGGGATGTATCGGACGTGAGGCTTACAGGTCCCCGAGGCGGTCGGTGCATCTGGTGCTCCCGATTCTACTGGTTAGCGGAGGGGGGCTTCTCTTTCGAGGAGCCCCTACCTGGAGGAGTTGTTCTCTAGGATCAGAGCTATTGACAGAGATTGGGGCAATGTGTATAACGATACCCTGTCCTTGCCATTGGCACTGTGGTGGAGCACACAGGTCGTTTTAGTCGGTGCGAGTCCGACATAACCGCCGCCTGTCCCCGTCCCACCCCATAAGGGGTTATTTCCTGTAGAAAAAAAAGGGTCGAACAGTAGCTATTTAAACCCCTTATGGGTACCGCCGCCCAATGGGGACAGGCGGCGGTTATGTCGGACTCGCACCGACTACCCCACAGTGCGCCACCTCTGGGTCGGGGCCTCTCTAAAAGTGGCCCCTCACTCCGCTGGACGATGCATCGGGAGCACCAGATGCATCGAACGCCTCGGGGACCTAACTCCAGCGAGCGTCCGATAAACCCCATTCGGATCGCTCGGAGGTCCCCGTTAGGGCGGCATGCGACGGACTTCGGCGAGTCGCCTGCGCCCCGCTCGCCTGCGGCGGATTGGATCCAAGGACTCGACTTCCCGGATCCGCCCCGCCGCCTCCTTCCGCGAGATAACGTCCTCGCAGAAGGAGGCCATCGCTGCCCACGATCGCTCCCTGTCCACCATGGCGTGAACCACAGTGGGCAGGGAGAGATCGTGCCCCACCTGTGCCACGAGTTCTGCCCGCTGAACCACCCAAGCTGGGCAGTCTGCGAGCGTGTGCAGCGCCGTGTCAAAGTCGGCGCCGCACTCGTGGCACTCACCAGTCGCTTCGCGCTGGGCCACCTTCCACAGATACCACCCGAAACAACCATGTCCGGAAAGCACCTGTGTCAGGCGGAAGGTGAGAACCCCATGCCTCCTGGCGACCCAGCCCTGGAGAATGGGCTGGATGGCCGAAATCGTCCAGGCTCCTGCACTGGGCGATTCCAGCCGCCGCCTCCATTGGCGGAGGAGCTCTTCCTGAGCTGCCCTCCGCCAGTCCACCTCTACCGCCGCTGAGTCTCCCACCAGTGAACGGGTTTCGACTCTACGGCGGTAAGCCTGAGCTAGCACCTTGGCCTCTAGGTCCCATGGAGGGGACCCGGCCAAGGCGCAGGCCGCCTCGCCGGAGATGGTCCGGTAGCCCCGCACAAGTCTGACCGCCATGACCCTCTGCGCCCTGCGCAGCAGGGGCAGGGATCTAGCAGTCAGCCGCCCCGCCCATATGGGAGCGCCGTACAGGGCCATCGACCGAACCACCCCGGCGTATAGGCGCCAGCAGCCTGCATTAGGCCCTCCCAAATTCGGGAGGAGCCTGCTCAGGGCCCCGGCGGTCGCCGTTAACTTAGGGGCGAGCCGCCGGAAGTGGGCCTCGAACGTCCATCGGCTGTCGAGGAGCAATCCCAGGTACAGTAGTGTACCCGAGATTTCGATGGACGTCCCGCCCACCACCAACCGGGAGCCCACTGGGGGCGCCATCCGAGGCCTGTGGAAGCAAATGGCCTCGGATTTCTCCAAGGCCACCCCCAGTCCTAGCCGGTGAATCCGGGCCACAACGTGAGCTGTGGCCGCGGTCGCCAACACTCGAGCTTCCCGGTGGGTGCTCGCGCGGGCAGTCACGAGGGTGTTGTCTGCATAGCAGAACAGTCGCACCCTCGGAAGCATTTGCCCGCGCAGCACCCAGTCGTAGCCGATGTTCCACAGGAGGGGACCAAGAACCGACCCCTGTGGAACACCGCACGACATCCTCCGCTCCTTCCACCCACCCCCAGCCGTCGGGTACCTGACAGCGCGGTCAGACAAATAATTACTGACCACACGCTGCAGGTACATGGGGATGCGGTGGAAGCGTAGGGCCTCCTTAATCACTCCCCAGGGCAAGGTGTTGAATGCATTAGCGATGTCCAGCGACACCGCCAACACTACCTCGCGCTGGGTTGTTGCCTCCTCCGCCAGAAGTCTCACACCCTCGATACAGTCGAGGGTGGACTTGCCCTGGCGGAATCCGCACTGGAGGCAACTGAGGTCAGGCCCTACCTCCCTGAGGTGCTGGACTATGCGGGAAGCTATTACGCGTTCGAGCAGCTTCCCCGCTTCGTCCAGCAAGACAATGGGCTGATACGCAGAGGGTGTATCGGCCGGTCTTCCCTCCTTCCTGAGCAGGACTAGTCTCCCCGTCTTTCACCTACGGGGAAAGAGGCCCTGCTCGAGGCAGGCACTGAGCGTCGCCCTGAGTCCAGGTTCCAACGGACCCAGGGCAAGAGACCAGGCGCGCCCAGGGATGCCGTCTGGGCCAGGGGCAGTGTTTTTCGCTTTCATGCGACTCACTGCCCCGGCCAACTCCCTATCCGACACCCCCGGCGCTCCCGACCCAGTGCCATCCTCCTCCTCGAGAGGCGCCATACAAGGCGGCTCCACCTCGACTCCTTGCGGGAACAGGGCTTCCAGCTCCTCCGACCACCAGTACACCCCGCACGCCGGCCCTGTGCTTCGCACCCTCGGCATGCTGGCATCGCAGACGAGCGACATCCGCCGTTGGAGGTCCTCGACCTCCGCGGCAACCCCCCCATCCGTGGTCCCAGCGGCCCACGCCTGGACGATTGCGGCCTCGACGAGGAACTCGGGATCCATTTTCCTGACGGACCACCGAGGGCCATCGTCTCTTCTCGACCGAGGGGTAATGGGAGTATGGCGTGCAGACACCTCGAACCATATATATCGATGGTCCGAGAGTGTTTCCACACCCACCAATACTTCCCAATTCCTGACACATGGTGACATGGCGGCGTCGACAAAGGTAACGTCGACTTTAGAGCCGCCATTCCATCGCACGCATGTGTCAGCCGTACCTCGGTTCATGACGGCCATCCCAGTCGAGGCCAACCAACCGTCCAGGAACCTCCCTCTGACGTTCGTGACCGGAGACCCCCACGCGGCGGATTTGACGTTGAGGTCACCGGCCAGGACCACTTTGCCGGGGCGTAACCTATTCACCAAGTCTCCGACTTCAGCCATAAAGAGCTCAAAGTCGGAGAACGGTCTGTTGGGTGAAAAGTACGCCCCGATGACGGATACGTCTCCAATCTTGGCGGACACGTACCCGCGCCCCCTCACCACGTGTTCCAGAGCTGGGGAACCAACTGCAGCTCTGGACGCGATGGCTACATCCCCCGCACGATCTCCAACCCACTCCTCGCCAGACGGGACGAAAAGGGGCTCAGAGACCACAGCCACGTGCACCATACGCTCCGCGAGGGTCTGGAAAATTAGGTCCTGGGCCCTACCGGAGCGCATGATGTTCGCCTGGAGGAATCTGATGGAGGCCATTAATTAGCGACCTCCATTGGATCCTCCATAACCCGGCTCGTTGTAGGCTGAGCCGGGCCGGCGGTAGGTGGCGAGGGGACCCTCAGGCCATCACACCCCCTACTCCTTCTCTTTGGAGCAGACGGTGCCTTGCACTGCCCACTCCCCGCCCTATGATCGGCCTTTAATCCCGCCCGTTCGCAGCTCCCACAATGTGGAGCCGCCGAGCAGGATCGGGCTTTGTGGCCATTTTGACCGCAGCGATAACATTCATCGCTGCCGTCAATAGCCGACGAGCACTCGGCTCTTAGGTGCCCCTTCTCCAGACACCTATAGCAGCGCTGCGGGTGGGCTTCGAGCAACTGGACCCGAGCCGAGACCCAGCCCACCAACAGCCTGCCAGCCGCCACCATCTTCTTCGCCACCGCAACAGGGACCCTAAGCCATAAGGAGCCTAAAGCATTCCCTGTCCTACGGATCGCCCCGACCTGTACCTCGCGAGTGGAACACTCACCGACCCGAGCGACGGTGATGACAACATCCTCTTCGGTGGCGGTATCGTCCAAGCCCACGACGCGTATTTCTGCGCTTTTCGTGGGCGTGGACACACGTACTGCCGGCTCGTCCGAGAAAAACTCCCTGAGCCGGCCAGCCAGAGCAATGGCCTTTTCTGACTTCTGGGGCCCGGATATTTCATACATACGGGCCCCCGTCGCCGCTTTCTTTAGGCGCATGCCAACATCCAACCCCAAGTCATCGATTTTAACACAACGACGAGCCCGGGTCAGTATGTCGGCATATGTAAGGCCTTTTTCCGCGGCCTCCTCGCCCAAGGTCACCACGACTGCAGCTGAGCGTGGAGTCTGGAGTTTCCTCCCCCCATGCTTCGGCTGCGCTTTGGTGGTGGTGACAGCAGACACTGCCTGCTTTGACGGTGCCTTCTTTTTGTTAGTTCCCCTCCTCGCTACCACATTCCACCCTTCACTCATGGAGGCGGGTGCTGGCGGCAACGGGCGGGGCTCAGGTCGCTTCTTCTTCTCAGCAACCTGTCCCTTCTTCTTTTTCTTTTTCGGCTTGATTGCCCCGCCACTGTTGGCAGCAGATGGGTCAACCACCCGAATTTGAGGTCTTTTGAGAGGCCCTGGAGGGCCCTGCGATCGTTCCGAGACCACCGCAACCGCAGAACTCTTCTTGACCTCATTTGCCTTGTCCGACGCCGCTTTTGTTTTAACCAGACCTTCCTTTTTCTTATCTGAGGCCAATGGAGGTCTCAGTCTCGCCTCAGGAGGCAATCGGCTCTCCATGGCGTCCAGCCTGGCCGTAAACATATTGCGAAGCCTGACCACCTCCTCTTCCATGGTCAGACTTCCTACGACAGAAAGCCTCTCTGGACCACTGACTGTAGTCCTTGCTGTATTTGGGATTTCTCCCGACGTCAATCCATGGGAGGAGATCTTAGGGATCATTTCCTTAAGGGTGGCCACTTCTCTCGACAGGTTGCTGACCACCATGGCTAGCCGGGCATTTTCGGCCTTGAGGACTTTAACCTCTTCTGCCTCGCTACGCCCAGCCAGGACCCCCACAATCTCCTCCATTTTTTGGGCAACTTGTTTTAGGGTGCCACGACATTTACCGTTAAGGTTGCGTAACTTCCCCACTGTCGCCTTCATTTCCTCCACGTTCTTAAGAAGCTCGTCAAGAACTTGTGACGAGCCGAGAGTCTTTACATCTCTCTGTCCTACAGAGACCTTGCGAAATCCTTCGGCCACAACTGTCTTGTCCGGTACTGTACCAGCCGACCTTTTTGTCGACCTCGAACAGTAGCTATATTCCCGCGTTCTTAACCTCAATTAACTCGAATATCTAATGAAGTCGAAGTTTATTAGATTCAACAAATTCGGTTTAATAAACAGTACGATGACTATTAATTTACAAACAAAAGCTGATTACATTAATTATCAATACAACGGTGGCGATTAATTTGCCAATTTATTATGAGTATTAATAAAAATAAATTGAACAAATTTATACAAATTAAGAGCTTTTGTTAATTTGGAGGGCCGATAAAATTAATTTGATGTAGTATGTGAAAATAGTTTGCGATATAGGTGCGTCGAGTTTTTTAATTTACTAGTTATTTATTTTAATGCAAATAATTTTATATAACACACAGATTGACTGGCTCGTGTGGTATCCGGCTGAATAGAATAGTACCACCCTCATTACTTACCGAGGTGTCGTAAAAAGCGACAAGGTATGTTGACCCACCGTGTGGTATCCTCCTGAGTAGAATAGACCTACCTCTTTCTTACCGTGGTGTCGTAAAAGGCGAATAAGGTAATTTGACCCACCGTGTGGTGTCCTGTTGAGTAAAATAGACCACCCTCTTTCTTACCGAGGAGTCGTAAAATACGACTAAGGTAAGTGGACGTCAAGTAGGCGGCCGGTCTTAAAATACGTAGCCAAATCATATGACAACATGTTTGTAACATGTTGTGCCGACCCCACTTATAGTGGGATAAGGGCATGAGGATGATGACAGATTGACTGGCTCGTTGGTCAAGTTACAGTGGCTTGGTTTCAGCTCCATGGGTTGCGGGTTCGATTCCCGTCGAAGGACTACATATTCTAAACTAAATATGTGGATTCTTTCAGTCTATGAGAATTAATATATCTAAGCATATAGCCATCAGTTGTCTGTCTCTCATAACACAAGTGCTAATTGACTTACTTTTGAGACATATGACCTATGCGTTTGTAAAGTATATTAATGTGTGTTTATAAAAAAATATCACTTAATGTAGGTAGTCATAGACATATACAACTTCAATGATTATAACGTACTTAATAACTTAATAAACCCTATTTCTGGTGTTAAAGAAGTTAAGAAACAACAAATGACCTTTGAGTATGTGCTATTCCTGCATATATGCACGGGTATAAAATATATATCCCATGTCATTCAGTGTAAAAAAAATGATTAAAATCGATCCAGTAGTTTTGATTTATTCATTACTGCCCGTGACCCGCAAGCGTTTAATTTGGAGAAAAACAATTTCCTTTCCGTATACCAAGAAGATTTCCTGCTTCGTTTGTGGGTTTTGGTATAAGATTCTTTAATAAAATTCCGCAATCAATTTCAGCTTTGCCATTACATCAGTTTAAAAACACTGTTAAAAAGAGGCTGATACAGAAAGCCTACTATACTCTTAAAGATTATTTGGAAGATAAGAATGTGTGGATATAGCTCTCTTTGAACCTGTACAAGACAGTAACGACTTAATGTAAATAGTATTAAGAATTATATTTTTTAAAAGAGCAACCGCCGAGTTTCTTGCTGGCTCTTCTCGGTAGGAACAGCTTTCCGAACCAGCAGTAGAGTTGACGATTCAAAAGCACCTTAAAAGTTTACAAGTTTATTTGAATAAAGAATATTTTGAATTTGAATTTGAATTTGCTATCTTTGGAATATCTAAATTCATATAGTACATTTTTACTTTTATATTTTCCCTATGTATTTAATTTTTACAATTAATTACAGAATCTCCGAAAATGTTCACTTAAATTACATGCAGTAAGCGGCCATATTGATCTATATTAAATCAACTATTTATTTAAGGTACTTAATTGGATAAGGATTAATGCTGTAGTGTGTAAAAATTGCTTAAAAAATAAGCCATTATTTTTCGTAAAAAGTAAGTGACAAAAAATGCTATTGTGGGTTATTCATAAGAGATAGACATATACAATTGCGGACTTTTCTGTAGACCTTTTTAAGGTGTACAAATACTTAGTACATCATTTTGATAAATCTCGTAGGGTTTAGCCTGCGTTTGCAATGTAAGCGGAAAAAAATGTAATTATTTACAGAAACCTCAAAAATTACAGTATTTCTCTACTCTGTATTGAATGTTATTATACGTACAAACCTTCCTCTAGAATCACTCTATCTATTAAAAAAAACCGCATCAAAATCTGTTGTGTAGTTTTAAAGTTTTATGCGTACAAGAAAAGAATGCAACTTTGTTTTATAATATGTAGTGATAGTGATGACTTGAAAGATTGAAACCGTAATATAGTATTTTGATAACCATAAAAATGGTTAAAGTGGATTAACCTTAAAATGTAGACATATGCTGTCGCGGACTTTTATTTAGTACTTTTAGAGGGGAACAATTTTATAATACATGATTTACCTTTACCGTTTACTTAGCGCATGCAAGGAAAGCTTTAAATTTTGCCGTTTTCGTAATACTTTTTAACTGCTCTCCTATTCATCTTAGCGTAATGTTATATAGCCTAAAGTCTTCCTCAATAAATGGACTACATTACACTGAAATAATTTTTCAAATCGGTCCAGTAGTTCCTGAGAATACGGCGTTCAATAAATCAATCTCAAATACTCTTCTGCTTTATATATTAATATAGATTATTTATATAGAAAATCATAATAAATTGCAAACATTTGAACACCTTCCGACACAATGACAATTGATACGAAGTTTCCAGAGGATAAATGACGCAATCGGCTTTACCAAAGTTTTGATTGAGACGTAATTTGTCTCTTGTCAATTTCTCTTTGAATCATTCTTACTTGAGTATTGATAACATATTTTAAAAGTAATAATAAAATGATTTTGCTTTAATCCGCGATGAAGTATTCAGCACAGACTTACGAAATGTCAAGTTTGTATTAATTTATCTTAAAATAAGCAGTGGAAACATTAATTGTTATAAATAATTTATGGAATTAGGCGTTACTTTGCGGAGATCCATAATACAAATGTAATAATAAAATTATTTTTCTATAATCCATAATGAAGTAAAATAGAAAATATATTTAATGCTAAATGTAGAGTGGACAGTCCTTTTTCATACCTGATAGATGCAGGATTCGTAAAAACACATGCACAAACCTCCACCATCGCCACCACAATACACAAGCACTATATACGTTCACTATCACAAACTCAACAATTGTTTCACCACGCAACCGAAGCGTCATCAGGAGACAGACTCTACGACAAAATCGCAAACAAAGGCATGAAAAAATCCATAACAAATTGTTGTGGTTAATATGAACAGATAATAACTTCACTTCGAAAGCCATTGTATCCGGCTGAGTAGAATACACCACCCTCATTTCTTATTAAGGTGTCGTAAAAGGCAACTATGGTAAGTAGACTCGCTATGTGATATCCGACTGAGTAGAATAGACCACCTATATTACAGAGATATCGCAAAAGGTGGCTAAAGCAAGCTAGCCTTTTATTATAATACTATTTTTACTTAGAGATGTTTTATTACTATTTTTACTTAGAGAAATAGTAAATTCAATAAATGGGGCCTAAAATTTAAACATCAAACAACATGTTTTAAATATGTTGCCACATGATTTGGTTAGGTATTTTACGACTGGCCGCCTGTCTGACGTCAATTTACCTTAGTCGTATTTTAAGACACCTCGGTAAGAAAGGGGGCGGTCTATTCTACTCAACCGGATACCACACGGTGGGTCAACTTACTTCGGTCGCTTTTTATGACACCTCGGTAAGAAATGAGGGTGGTACTATTCTATTCAGCCGGATACCAAACGGCGGCATTATTTTATCATTTCTTATATTATCAATTAGATACATAAGTTTTAACTGAAAAACTCATAGATGGGTTTGAATTGGTTTTGACGATTCAATGAGACGGGATTTGACGATTCAAAAGTGCTTGAAAGAGCTTATTTGAATAAAGATTATTTTGATTTGATTTGATTTGAATGACTCTTCGAGAATCATAACGCCGTGTGGTATCCGGCTGAATAGAATAGTACCACCCTCATTTCTTACCGAGGTGTTTTAAAAGGCGACTAAGTTATGTTAACCCACCGTGTGGTATCCGGTTTAGTAGAATAGACCAACCTCATTTCTTAACGAGGTGTCGTAAAAGGCGACTAAGGTAAGTTAACCGACCGTGTGGTATCCGGTTTAATAGAATAGATCACCCTCTTTCTTACTGAGGTGTCGTAAAATACGAATGAGGTAAGTTGACGTCAAGTTGGCGGCCGGTCGTAAAAGTGCAGCCAAATCATGTGACAGCATGCTTATAACATGTTGTGCCGACCCCGCTTAGAGTGGGATAAGGGCAGGAAGATGATCCTTCGAGAGTCACGTCTTACCGCCTTAAAAGTATGCCATCATAAAAAACAAATAGTTTTAGTTAACAAAGAGAAATCGCTATCAATTTATATGGATGCCCATTGAGATTGTTACCAACTTGTTAGAGGATAAATTACCCAATCGGTAACTTGCGAAGTTCTGATTGAAGTGCCATTTATCATTGCAATTCAGATGTTGCTCGCGCTTGGTTTAGAGTTCATTTATTGAACAATCTGTATATATCTTTATTATTTATTATATCTTTATTATTTAAATGAGTTAATCTTGTAAATTAAATTAAATTAAATTAAATAATTTATAGAATTAGGCGTTACTTTGCGGAGATCCATAATACAAAAGTAATAATAAAATTATTTTGCTATAATCCGCGAAGAAGTAAAATAGAAAAAATATATAATGCTAAATGTAAGTGGGCAATCGGTTATCATACCTGATACATGCAGGATTCGTAAAAACACATGCACAAACCTCCACCACCGCCACCACAAGACTCCACGACCAAAATCGCAAAGCGATTTTCGTCGTGGAGTCTATCTCCTGATGATGCTTCGGTTGCGGGGCGAAACGATTGTTGAGTTTGTGATAGTGAACGTATATAGTGCTTGTGTATTGTGGTGGCGGTGGTGGAGGTTTGTGCATGTGTTTTTACGAATCCTGCATGTATCAGGTATGATAACCGATTGCCCACTTACATTTAGCATTATATATATTTTCTATTTTACTTCATAGCGGATTATAGCAAAATAATTTTATTATTACTTTTGTGTTAAATTAAATTAAATTTGTGCCGTTTGCAGTCGAGACCCTAGGCCATGGAGCCAAAGTGCAAAAAATTTTTTGTCCTAGGCTGATTGCCTCTTCAGGTGACAAGGGGGCTGGCTCCTTTTCCGCACAAAGAATCAGCTTAGCGATTCAGCGCGGAAACGCTGCCAGCATTCTTGGGACCATTCCACGTGGGCATGATTTGTATAGTCCTAGCTTGGAAGTAATTTAAGATAGAAGTAGATTTTTTGCTGTAAATAAAAAATTAAAAAAAAATCTTGTATGTATATATGTATATTTTCGGAAACTCGGAAACGGGTCGAATGATTTTCCAGAAATTTAGCATGTAGGGGGCGTTTGGGGGATTTTGGGGGAGAAAAATCGATCTAGCTAGGTTTTATTAAAAAAAAATCGTTTTGTCCCTGTTTTTGGGCATTAAATAATACTAAAATTTATATTGAATTGAATTTTTTGACATAAACTGTCAAGTCAGTATAGTTTATTCGGGGAACACGCCTAGGATATCTCCAACTACCTAATTATTTTTTCACCGCTTTAATAAGATATAAGAAAATTTTAATATAATAATACCTATATAATAATAATAAATATTACATTATTTGGCGATTAAAAATTGTAAATGTGAATTTTGAGTTTGTAACTGTAATTTTAAACATAGAGTCCGATGAATAAAATAAAGAAAAAAAAACAAAAATAATTTGAAAGGAAAATGAACTGGCACGTTGGCGCAGTGGGTAGTGTGGCCCATCGAGCGTAAGCTTCGATTCCCGCCGAGGGCCAACTTTTCCTATAAATTTGTTGATCTTCGAGTCTAGGGGTATATGTGTATTTAAGTATGTATTTAAAAATTATATAAGTACACCCATAACACAAGCATTAAGTTACTTATTTTGGGGACGGACGACCGTGTGTGGAAGTGTCCCA
Source organism: Morpho achilles (assembly GCA_947086495.1). Classification (NCBI taxonomy): domain Eukaryota; kingdom Metazoa; phylum Arthropoda; class Insecta; order Lepidoptera; family Nymphalidae; genus Morpho; species Morpho achilles. Next base: position 5,293,616 of record CAMTZB010000012.1, on the reverse strand, counting down.
TATGTCCCATATAAAGCGTTCGAAGAACTGGCATTCTTCTGTTATAACGATGTAAATGTATGTTTGTTAAAAGCATATTTTTTATTTATATAATGTAAATTTATAAATTCACAACATATGGCAGAGGGGACTCAAAGATAATGTCGATTTATGATGTTTTCACACAGGAAATTAAAGTACTCCGATGCTGCGGACAAAAAAAGTTCGCGAACACGTTAATTTCGCTCACTTCCTGGACCCAACGAAAGGACCAAATATACATTTAATTTGTACAAAGGATGTTTATATTGGAAAACATGTTTTTGAATGGAAAAAACAGTATTAAAGTAAATTACCAGAATTTTCATATACTTCTACTTTGTCTCTTTATAGAATAAAGCTTTTAATCATGTCTGAAATTGATTTAAATGTTGATTTATAGGAGTAGGAGTAGTAGTTATTTTACGGAATTCCAGTGTTAATTAGTAATTAGTTATTTTCAAATTTGTTTTTTTAGTGCCCGAAAACAGGGATAAAACAACATTTTTATCCCGACATGATCGTATTTTACTAATTGTATCCTTCTAATATTATAAATCTAGCAGGGGGTCTTCCGACACTGCGCTTTCCGGTGCGACCCCCTGCTAGTTGGACAGACGACCTCAAAAGGGTCGCGGGGAGCCGCTGGATACAAGCGGCACAAAATCGTGTGTTCTGGAGATCCCATGAGGAGACCTATGTCCAGCAGTGGACGTCCATCGGTTGAAGAAGAAGAAGAAGAAGAATATTATAAATTCGAAAGTTTCCGAGTGTGAATGTATGTTTGTTACTCTTTCACGGCGAATCCATTGAACCGATATCGATGAAATTTGGCCCAATAATTACTTATACACCGGAATAACATATAGGTCATAGAAATCCTGTTAATCCTACAGGAATAGGATGACACTATAAAGCGCCATCAATTATCAACCTATCACATAAAATCATAATAAACAGTTATACTATAAGTTTGTTTCAATTGTTAATACGAATATTCTTCAGATTATATTCCAGTACTTTCTTTGTTCTGAGGTTTTATTTTATCCTTATGACGCCAAGGAGCTGTCTAAGAGCTGTCCTGGGAACCTTTTTATATCGGATTCGGCATAATGTTTCATGAAAAGGTTTTATACTCGATTTACGCTGAGCGTTAAGTAGGTTTATGTGGTTATTTCTTTTGTATGATGAGAGACTTAACGGCTTAGGGTCGGTTGATTTGATGGATCGACCATCGCATTTTTATCTCGTTAATTTTATGGTAACTGGTAAAGAAATTTAGACTATTAAATGAATATATTGACATTAACAAATTGGCATAAAAAATTGTTTAGTTCTAGTATTAAAAGTGGTCGCTGACTATGGGCCTCATAAGAAAGCTCAGAGTCGCTCAGCGGGCGATGGAGCGAGCTATGCTCGGAGTTTCTCTACGTGATCAAATCAGAAATGAGGAGATCCGTAGAAGAACCAGAGTCACCGACATAGCTCAGCGGGTCGCGAAGCTGAAGTGGTGATGGGCGGGGCACATAGTGCGGAGAACCGATGGACGTTGGGGTCTCAAAGTGTTGGAATGGCGACCCCGCACCGGAAACCGCAGTGTCGGAAGACCCCCTGCTAGATGGACAGACGACCTCAAAAGGGTCGCGGGGAGCCGCTGGATACAAGCGGCACAAAATCGTGTGTTCTGGAGATCCCATGAGGAGACCTATGTCCAGCAGTGGACGTCCATCGGTTGAAGAAGAAGAAGAAGAAGTATTAAAAACTACCAATCGCCTTCGGCTCCAACCGCGTGTAAAGATTAAAACCGTAAAATAGTATTTTGATAACCATAAAAATGGGTTAACCTTAATAGATGTACATATGCTGTTTCCGAGCGATCCGAACGGGGTTTATCGGACGCTCGCTGGAGTTAGGTCCTCGAGGCGTTCGATGCATCTGGCGATCCCGATGCATCGTCCAGCGGAGGGCACTACTTTCAGAGAGGCACTCTGACCCAGAGGTGGCGCACTCTGGGGTACAGAGTTGCTGCTTGCGGGTACAGAGTTGCTTCAATCTATCAAACAAACAAACGAACTCTTCAGCTTTATATATTAGTATAGATTGTTTGAATAGAGGATTTTGGTCATAGTGCTTGTGCTGAATGATCTAGTCGCTTCTGGGGATGTTTTTTGAGATAATCTCTGAGAAGCATATAAATGTGTATCGTCACAGTCTAAAGTCGGAATGCTAACAAAGACCCAAACGTCTATTTATTAAGAACTAATTTTACAGATGACCAAAATTTTGCCTCTTCTTGCTCTTCTAGCTGGAATGGATGAAGAAACAATTGCATGGGTTCTTGAATACCATGGCTATGCAGACAATTACGTTACGAATTGTCATCATAGGAGACGTGCCGTCTATTAGGCGAACCTCAATTATATCTATCCCATTAAAAATACGAAGTGTTTTGGAAAAATGGGAGCTGAGTCAAACAAAAGATGCGGTAGTGCTACATTAATTATTATCAAAGTTCAAATCAAATCAAAGTAATCTTTATTCAAATAAGCTCTTACAAGCTTTTTTGAATCGTCAGAGATCAATATGATTAATGCCACAACTGGTTCGGAATGTTGCTTTTATCGAGAAGAACGAGAAAGAAACTCTGCGGTCAAAGTTGGTCTGAAAATCTTTGGACATAAAGTAAATGAAGTTAAGCAGGGAAATAACGGCAATAATAACAAGCATCTCAACGGAGCAGTATCTGTTAAATAAAGACCTAACAATAATGAGATTAATGAAGATGCAACGTGCCCTGAATGCGAATCAGAAGCAACAAGTCTTCACTTAATAGCCGCTTGCATAGCGTACTTACTCGTAAAATCGGAAGTGCCAGGTAAGGATGAATTTAAAGCTGAAAACATAACAGGTTTATTATATCAAGGCTGGCTACAGATACTAAGGATGAAATAGATGACATTGTCGGGACACCAGTGACACCTATAACGACATAAGTAGATGGTTGAAATAGTCCTGAATATGGACTGATCATCCGTTTTGCTTAGGCAGATGATATAATAAACCCCTTTTTTTAGGGAGATCAGGCTATCTAAAGCTACTAATAGGTTAAATAAGAAGACACAGTTGACACCAGTGACTTACATTTCTTTACATGAGTAAAGTACTCTCCACAGTTCCTTAGGCATCATTAATCACGCTGGCATCCCAAATTTAAACAATGGTATTAGTAATATCTAGAGAAAGATACGAATTCGAATTTTAGAGTCATCCTTCAAATTACCTACAGTGTCGCGACTTATCACACCTCTAACGCCATCTATTGCTGTCACAAGGAAACAATTAGGTTTAATATTCTCTTTTCTATTTTAAACATATGAAATAAAAGATCTGTTACACTATTTTCCGAATTGTTGTAGCCTTTAATCATCTTTGGCAATAGGGATGATATGGACCAGTGTGCGCCTACGTGAAAAGTCTGTGATGCACCAATACATCACATACGTCGTTATACGTTTTAAATCACATTCTAACTCCTTATAAGTTGCAGTTCATAATATTGTCAAGACTTTCATGACTGACGCAAGCACAAACACGAATTTTAGATTCACTTTTCAAATTAAAATTATGACATACAGCACCGCGATTTATCATACTTCTGACGCCATCTATTGCCTTTACAAAGAAGCAATGTAACTTTGATACTCCCTTTTCAATTTTAAACATATTAAGCAAAAGATCTGTTCCGCTATTTTCCACAAGCGGGGCTTAATCGAAAGCAATAAATAACAGCGACAATAAAGAAACCTTATTTTTTGTCTATGGACCAAACAAAGAGCGGCAGATTAATCGTGGCACGAATTTTCCAATACATAATTCAGCTAACCAAACCCCTCTCGGAGTATTTTGCGCCTTAAATATTGGACATCGAAAGTAATTGTTTAATGTGCTTTGCTTGTACCAATTATGATAAGCCGGTAAAGTTTAAATGGTAATATACATAGATATATAGTTTATAGAATTAAGCTTTACTTTGCAGAGATCCATAATACAAAAGTAAAAATATTTTTTTCTATAATATATATAATGCTAAATGTAGAGTGCACTATCCGTTTTCATACCTGATACATGCAGGATTCGTAAAAACATGTGCACATACCTACACTACCGCCACCATATTACACAAACACACACGTTCACTATAACATAGCAATTTTGTTGTGGAGTCTATCTCCTGATAATGCTTCGGTTGCTCGGCGAAACGGTGGTCGAGTTTGGGATAGTAAATATTTGTAGTGCTTGTGCATTGTGGTGGATGTTTGTAGTGCATATGTTTTTGGGAATATTGCATGTATCGGGTATGAAAATTGATACCTGAAACGTAAGTCCAAAAATCCCTGAAATTGCTTTGCTTCTGAAATAAAAATCCGCAATCCATACTAGACCAGGCTACAGAAAGGTTTAAATTAAGTATAAGAGATATACTTATACGTAAAGCATATTATAAAATTGAAAATAATTTGGATGATAAAAATGCCCTGATTCGAAAATCCTTTCAGCTTCATACAAGACTGGTTTAATTTAAAATGTTTAAAAGACAGCCGAGTTTCTTGGTGGTTCTTATCGATAAGATTAACATTCCAAACCAGTAGTTGCTTCCTTAGTCCTTGACGATTCAAAAGTGCTTGAAAGAGCTTATTTGAATAAAGATTATTTTGATTTGCATTTTAAGCTATTTAAAGGGGGTAAAAGCTGTGATGGCCCAGCGGTGCAACCGTGTGAATCTCTAGAGACGATCATGGGTTCAAACCCGGGCAGACACCAATGAGTTTTTCTATTAAAACTTATGTCCATAATTGATAATAGCAATTTATCACACGCTTTTCGGTGAAGGAAAACATCGTGAGGAAACCTGCATATCTCTAGAGAATCCTAGGGATATGTGTAACCTACCAATCCGCATTGGAGCAGCGTGGTAGGTCTTAGCTCCAATCCTTCTCTCCAAAAATGGAGAGAGGAGGCCTATGCCCAGCAGTGGGATAGTAACAGGCCGTTACTATAAAGGGGGTATTTGAAGCTAAAAAGCTAGTTCAAATATTTAACAACAAAACTGTACGTATATTAAATGGCAGCCATATTGTTAATTCACGCGCCATTAGTGACAGTTTTGGCAAAATTTGAGTGCAAAGTTGGTAAAAGCGGCTAAAGTAGTTTATGGGGAAAAGTTGCGACCGACTTACTATTACGAAGTGGCCCTGGAATTTCCCATTGGCACCATTGAGTTACTTAATTACAAACTCCCGTGTTTCTTCCCTCAAAAATAAAATTCTTACTTAATATATACAAAGTTTCGTTCCTTGATTAACCGTTTTTGGGGATGCATTTTGAAAATTTACTTTCTATGTACTTATGCTTAAGCCATGTGGTATCCGGTTGTATAGCAAAGTGGCACCCTCATTTCTTACCGAGGTGTTGTAAAAGGCGACTAAGGTAAGTCAACCCGCCTTGTGATATCCGGCTGCGTAGAATAGTACCACCCTCATTTCTTACCTAGATGTCGTAAAAGGCGACTAAGGCAAGTTGACCCACCGTGTGGTATCCGGTTTAGTAGAATAGACCACCCTCTTTCTTACCGAGGTGTCGTAAAATACGACTGAGGTAAGTTGATGTCAGGCAGGCAGCCGGTCGTAAAAACGCAGCCAAATCATGTGACAGCATGTTTGTAACATATTGTGCCGACCCCACTCAGAGTGGGATAAGGGCAGTAAGATGATGACGCGATAAAAGAAAATATATGTAATGAAAAATGTAGAGTGTACTATTCGTTCTCATACCTGATACATGGTCTATTCTACTCAGCCGGATACCAAACGGCGGTTCGACTTACCTTAGTCGCCTTTTACGATACCTCGGTAAGAAATGAGGGTGGTTTATTCTACTTCACCGTATATTCACTCGGTGGGCCAACTTACCTTAGTCGCTTTTTACGACACCTCCGTAAGAAATGAGGGTTTTTTATTATACTCAGCCGGATACCACACAGCGGGTCAACTTACCTTAGTCGCCTTTTACGACACGTCATTAAGAAATGAGGTCTCTTTTATCGCGTATAGCAAAGTAATATTTTCATTATTTTTATAGTATGGTCCTCCGCAAAGTAACGCCTAATTCTATAAATTATAAATTATTCAGTCTAAATATTTACGTGCCAAATATAAGCGAATAATAACCAAAGAAGCCGTCGTAATATATAAAGTTTAACAAAAATTGACTTACCCAATCCCAAGTATGAAATACTGTCAAATCTTTTATACCTTACGCTCTCCAATGACCAAATTTTCCATAAAGATCTCATCTCTGCTCATCTCTTACAATTTGCCAACGCAGTGCGCTCGCCCGCCGGAACTATTTCAACAAAATGGCGACCGTCCGGTCCGTTGAAGCTTTCATTGTTAATTCAGTTTGTAAAGCAAGTTTACACATTAACCTGACATATGAGATGGGATTTAACTTGACGTATTATTAATAGTAAATGGGTGACCTTTGGTGAGCTTTGCTCGGTAATAAAAAAAAAAATTAAGAAGAAATTTAAAAAAACTCGACCCTAGGTATTTTCACCTGTCTAGACCGCCCGTTTCCAAAATGAGCTACCATGTATTTACATGTGACAGCGAAAATTGTCTTTTGAATTCAATGTAAATTTTAGCATTTTCCCGAAAACCGCGATAAAAGATATTTTTCTATAATGAAACCTAGCTAGATCGAATTTTTCCCCCAAAACCCTACATGCCGAATATCATGAAAATTGTTGGAGCCGTTTCCGAGATTCGGAAAATATATTTATATATACATACAAGATTAACTTATTTAAATATTAAAGATGAATGTCTTTTTTTTATTATACAGGAAAAAACCCCTTATGGGTACCGCCGCCCGACGGGGACAGGCGGCAGTTACGTCGGACTCGCACCGACTAAAACGACCTGTGTGCTCCACCACGCTGCCAATGGCAAGGACAGGGTATCATTGTACATTTTGCCCCCATCCCGCCGACAGCTCTGATCCCAGAGAATAAACACCTCCAGGTAGGGGCCCCTCGAAAGAGAAACCCCCCTCCGCTAACCGGTGCATCGGGAGCACCAGATGCACCGACCGCCTCGGGGACCTGTAAGCCAGGTGTCCGATGTAAAAGATGAATGTCTGTTCTTATTTACATCGACCTACCATTAATCTTATCTATATATGTATCAACAGGATGCCGTGTGGTATCCGGCGGAGTAGAATAGACCACCCCGATCTCTTACTGGATTGTCGTAAAAGGCGACTAAGGTAGATTGACCCATCGAGTGATATCCGGCTGAGTAGAATAAACCACCCTCATTTCTTACCGGTATCGTAAAAGGCGTCTAAGCTAAGTTGGCTCACCGTGTGAGAATCCGGTTGAGTAGAATAAATCACCCTCTTTCTTACAGAGGTGTCGTGAAAGGCGACTATGGTAAGTTTACCCGCCGTGAGGTATCCGACTGAGTAGAATAAACCACCCTCTTTCTTACAGAGGTGTCGTGAAAGGCGACTAAGGTATGTTGGCCCACCGTGCAAATACACGGCTAAGTAGAATAAATCACCCTCTTTCTTACTGAGGTGTCGTTAAAGGCGACTATGGTAAGTTGACCCGCCGTGTGGTATTCGACTGAGTACAATAAACCACCCCCTTTCTTACAGAGGTGTCTTGAAAGGCGACTAAGGTAAGTTGACCCGCGTTTTACGACTATAAGGGTGGTCTATTCTATTCAGCCGGATAACACAAAGAGATAATATAAGAATAGACGTATAAATTATTTTTCTAAATCTTTTCACGTTATAATCAAATTTCCCCTAAACTAATTTATTTAACTTTGCGCTGGATGCCACATTAATAAACCTGGATGACTTTCACCTGTCATATTAATTTGACAAAAAGTTAACGCACTCCATTTTTAAAGTAGGCCACGGGAACGCTTGAATAATATGGCCCCTTTTATTATGATTGTAATATAAAAGTGCTTTGTTTATGTTGTTATATACTCTTGTATTTCATCATCATCATCCTCCTGCCCTTATCCCACTGGTAAGTGGGGTCGGCACATCATGTTATAAACATGCTGTCACATGATTTGGCTGCGTTTTTACGACCGGCCGCCTGCCTGACTTCAACTTACCTTAGTCGTATTTAAGTCCCCTCGGTAAGTAAGAGGGTGATCTATTTTACTAAACCGGATACCACACGGTGGGTCAACTTACCTTAGTCGCCTTTTACGACACCTCGGTAAGAAATGAGGGTGGTCTATTCTACTCAGCCGGATACCGCACGGTGGGTCGACTTACCTTAGTCGCATTTTACGACACCTCGGTAAGAAATGAGGGTGGTACTATTCTATTCAGCCGGACACCACACGGCGTTTATAAACTCTTGTATTTATTGAACAATTTTGATTATTGCATTTTGACTGTGAGAGTTTTCTTTAAACTTGATATGAGTAAGAAACAATAAACCTTTAATTCGATTGCCTATTTGATATATTGAATAATTTATACGCCTACATTGTCTTTTCTATTTAATTTATAGAATTAGGCGTTACTTTGCGGAGATCCATAATACAAAAGTAATAGTAAAATTATTTTGCTATAATGCACGATGAAGTAAAATAGAAAATATATATAATGCTAAATGTAGAGTGGACAATCCGTTTCCATACCTGATATATGCAGGACTCGTAAAAAAACGTGCACAAACCTCCACCATCGCCATCACAAGGAGGTAGACTCCACGACAAAAACGCTTTACGATTTTGTCTATCTCCTGATGATGCTTCGGTTGCGGGGCGAAACGATTGTTGAGTTTGTAATAGTGTATTGCTTGTAATTGTGGTGGATGTTTGTAGTGCATGTGTTTTTAGGAATCCTGCATGTATGAAATCACGTATGAAATTGGATTGTCCACTCTACATTTAACATTACATATATGTTCTATTTTACTTCATCGGTCATAGCAAAATAATTTTATTTTTACCTTTATAATGCTTTTGTATTATAGATCTCCGCAAAGTAACGCCTAATACTATAAATTAATAATATTAAAACGATACAATAGTACGTAAAAAAATACAGATATAAGAAGTTAATTCAATCAATTTTATAGGTCTAATAACAATAAAAAAGTATATTTTAGCACATAGATAACTTAGCTAATAATTAAATTACCTATTAAATTTTAATTATTAAAAGGTTTCTTATGCAGAAAGCCTAGTCTCCGATCTTTATTTGTTTATACAGTTTCCTTAATGTTGATTCTCTATTGAAAACTCTACCGAAAAGATTTTGAATTCGCAATGTCCACAAGTTATTGCATTAAAAATCCATTAGCAAACTTGCAACTAGAACATCTGGTCTATTGTGCAATTCTACCAACGTACTAGATGAAAATTTATATACATTCAGTGATTCATTGCAAAACGCATTTGTTATTACAGTCGCATTCGAAATTGAAAGCAATTGCAATTTATGTTATTTAATACGATATCATCATCCTCACAACATGTTTTAAACATGTTGTGCAAGTTGACTCACCGTGTGGTATCCGGTTGAGTAGAATAGACCACCCTCATTTCATACTGAGGTGTCTTAAAAGACGACTAAGGTGAGTTGAACTACCGTGTGATATCCGGTTAAGTAAAATAGACCATTCTCATCTCTTACAGAGGTAGAGGTAGAGGTAAGTTGACCCATCGTGTGGTATCAGGTTGAGTAGAATAGACCACCCTCATTTCATACTGAGGTGTCTTAAAAGACGACTAAGGTGAGTTGAATTACCGTGTGATATCCGGTTAAGTAAAATATACCATTCTCATTTCTTACTGAGGTGTCGTAAAAGGCGACTAAGGTAAGTTGACCCACCGAGTAGTATCCGGTTGAGTGGAATAGACCATCCACTTTGTTACCAAGATTTCGTAAAATGCGACTAAGGTAAGTTGACGTCAGACAGGCGGTTGATCGTAAAATACGTACTCAAATCATGTTACAACATGTTCTGCCGACCCCACTTATAATGGGATATGGGCAGGAAAATGATGATAGTAGCTTAATTAAATAATTTATAGAATTAGGCGTTACTTTGCGGAGGTTCATAATACAAAGGTAATGAAAATATTATTTTGCTATAATCCGCGATAAATCGCATTAAGTAAGTAAGATAAGTCGCATTTTATCGCGGATTATAGCAAAATAATATTCTCATTACTTTTGTAGCTTCATTAAATATAATCGATCCTTGTCAATTCAAAAGTGCTTGCAAAAGCTCATTTGAATAAAGATTATTTTGAATTGATGTAGAAATATGAAAATTGGTTAGCTCAATTAATTTACCGCCGATTGTTGGCTCGGGTGACAATAAAAACGTTTTGAAAAGGCCGGGATGATTTATTGATTTTATTTCAACATTATGGTGACCCTGTCCGGTCCAACATATATCATCTGTCAAATGCAGACGTCGAAAACATTTTGGCCTTTTGTCTTTTAATAGCAGCTTTTGTTATCGCTTTATTATAAACTAGTGATTGCGGCTTCGCCTGCGTAGAAATTTAATTGGAAGTACCTGGTTGACCGAGCCTTACTCGGTATTTTTTTTTAGAAAATAAAAAAGACAGACACTTTTTTATTTATTTATTAGGCTTACCAGCAGTTAATATAATCTTACACACTTATAATAATATATACTAAATAAATGCTAATTACTTAACTATATTAAGGTAAACACAACATGCAATGCTTTCTTTTTTTTTTTTGTTAGACAAAGTATATTAGAGTTGTCGACTGATTTTATTCTTAAAGGTAACAAAAGAATCACCGAAAATGTCTACTTTTCCACTATACTCGTTTAAAGACACTTAAAAAAAAAGAAAAAAAATCATATGGTAGTTGGGGATCGATCCTAGTAGTAGGGGAGCCGAAGCGGGGATTTTCCGCGTTACTAAAGCGCGTCAGAAAATTATATGGAGAGAAACGTACCCTGTAGTACCCCTACCATATACGAGTATGAACCTTTAATGTAGGGGCCTGCGTTGAGAGCAGACTGTCAGTTTAGGGAAAAAAATCGATCATCCGAAAAACTCGAGCGCGTCAGATTAAGTCAAGGTAAGTTAAGTACACGCAGAATAGCTTAGATTTCATTAACTGACGATTTAAGCTTGGTATAAGGAAAAAGGCGAGTCACAAAGATGTTAAAAAATACGTTATCTTGAAATACTCGAGCGCGTCAGATTAAGTCAAGGTAAGCTAAGTACATGCAGAGCAGCTTAGATTTCAATAATCTGACGATTTAAGCGTGGTATAAGGAAATAGGCGAGTCACAAAGATGTAAAAAAAATACGTTATCTCGAAATACTCGAGCGCGTCAGATTAAGTCGAGGTAAGTTAAGTACATGCAGAATAGCTTAGATTTCAATAATCTGACGATTTAAACGTGGTATAGGGAAATAGGCGACTCATAAAGATGTTAAAAAATATGTTATCTCGAAATACTCGAGCGCGTCAGATTAAGTCAAGGTAAGTTAAGTACATGCAGAATAGCTTAGATTTCAATAATCTGACGATTTAAGCGTGGTATAAGGAAATAGGCGACTCATAAAGATGTTAAAAAATATGTTATCTCGAAATACTCGAGCGAAATTAAACTTTATTTTTATTTTGAAGAATATCTTTTAAGGATTATGAAAAAAATATATTCTGACGATTTTAATGGGGTTATGTAGCTAAAACCATAAATAAAGTGAAGCGTACAGCTGTAAGCAGAAATACCTACTATAAGCCTAAACCTTTCAAAATAATTATAATATTTGCTAGTAAAAACCGTTCAAAAATTATTTCCGTACATTTTGAGAAAATGGAATACATACAGACAGCTTTTGGAGACTTTGTTTCATAATATGTATACATGTCCAGACGTGATCTAACAAATTTGCACCTCACATAAATTCATTTTTAAATAAAAATCCGACATATATCGGTATTCATGAATAATGTCGTCGAGGCCGATAAAATGTTGCATGTCTTTAATGGATATATTACATAAAGGTTTAGCCGCTGTGGGGTATCCAGCTAAGTAGAATAGACGACTCTCATTTGTTACCGAGGCATTGTAAGAGGTGACTTAAGTAAGTGCCCTGTGGTATTTGGTTGAGGAGAATAAACCACCCACATTTCTTACCGAGTTGTCGTAAAAGACGACTAAGGTAAGTGTAATTTGGTTTCTGGCAGTAGAATAGACCACCATCGTTTCTTACCATGGTGTCGTAAAAGGCGACTAAGGTAAGTTGTCTTTGAATTATAACACAAGTACTTAATATTTAGGTACTTTGGGGATTGATGACCTTGTGTGGAAGTATCCCATATATTTATATTTATTTTATATTTTGTGTTTTTTACTAATAGAAAAAGAGCAGTTTTTTAAATATTTGTTATCCCGATATACTCGTATAAGCTTTAATTTTTCATCAATAATATTAATCTTAAATGCGCAATTTATGGAAGACTGACGGACTTTCTCATTTATAAGTATGGATACAAGGATAGATTCATTTTAACAAAAACAAACAAACAAAACAATTTTTAATTATGGATCTCCGCAAAGTAACGCCTAATTCTATAAATTAGTCATTTTAACAATTATATTACTAGTCGTAAAGTAACAAGTTATGGACAGACTGACAGACTAGCATTTATTAATAGAGTTGGGTCATTTTAGCGCTCTCTGAGCCTATCAGTAGAAACAATAATGTATGCGCATATATTTGTAAGGGTTGTCACCCTCAACGGAGTCGGGTAACATGCGCACTTAAATGCCAAAAATATTTTTATAATGTCATAAACAATTGATTTTATTTAACCATCAACGATGTTTATTTATCTATCTTTTCCCTTTTACCGTTTTCCGTTTTTGTGTTTTGGTAATAGACTTTTATTTTAGGGGGATTATATGGCGTATTCAGCTGTAGAATAGACCACCCTCATTTCTTACCGAGGTGCCGTAAAAGGCGACTAAGGTGAGTTGACCCACCGTGTGGTATCCGGTTAAGTAGAATAGACGACCCTCTTTCTTACCGAGGTTTCGTAATATACGACTATGGTAAGTTGATGTCAAGCAGGCGGCCGGTCATCAAATACGTAGCTAAATCAAGCCAAATCAAATCAAATAATTGGGCTCAGCACAACATGTTTACAACATGTTGTGCTGAGCCCACTTAGAGTGGGATAAGGCCAGGAAGATGATGATATGGCGTATTGCAATCCTTAAATATAAGTGTACCGAGCAGGTTGCCTCGCAAACCTCTTGGCTTGTTGTACCCGCCGCGCTCAAGAACTAACTTTAGGCATTTTTCTGCATTAAGGAGGTTATCAAAAGAATATAATGCAATTTGCGAATCTATCGATATGTTCAGCGATACATTTATTAAGTTTAAAAAAAATATTCTTAAGCTCCAGACATTGGAGCCGTAGTGTTACATTTAGTTAGTAGCTTAGTTTATTTTAGTTAAGTGTTGTCCTTACACATAATGATGTGCATGCTGTGGCACCTAAAGGCAGTGCATTTAATGCCTTTTGTAGCGTATTTAGTTTATTTCTGTTTTAATGTAACTGCCACTGGTTGTTCCGAATAAATAAAATAAAAAAAAAAAATAAATAAATTCAGTTTGCCATTACAGCAGTTTAAAACACTGCTAAAAAGAGGCTGATACAGAAAGCCTACTATACTCTTGAAGATAAGAATGTGTGGATATAGCTCTCTTTGAACCTGTACAAGACAGTAATGACTTAATGTAAATAGTATTAGGAATTATATTTTTAAAAGAGAAACCGCCGAGTTTCTTGCTGGCTCTTCTCGGTAGGAACAGCTTTCCGAACCAGCAGTAGAGTTGACGATTCAAAAGCACTTGTTTATAAGTTTATTTGAATAAAGAATATTTTGAATTTCAATTTATATTTTTAGAATTTTTGACAAAATTGTTGTAATTTTTTTGTAATTTAAATAGGAGAATCACACACATGGTCATTCCATAAATTTAAATTCTAATTCAAAATATTGTTTATTCATATAAACTCGATAAACAAGTGCTTTTGAATCGCGAACTCTACTGCTCGGTTCGTTAAGATGTTCCTATCGAGAAAAGCCAGCAAGAAACTCGGCGGTTGCCAGTTTTAATATATAATTCTTATTATTATTTACATTTAGTCATTACTATATTGTACAAGGTCGAAAAGACTAATCCACCCATTCTTATCATCTAAGTAAGTAATGTTTGAAAAGGCTTTCTCTATCATTTTGTATCTTCTCTATCTCTTTTTGTCTCTATCTTCAATCAAGTCTACTTAAATTGTAAATGCCAAGTTAGGCTCTTTATTGTAATACAAGAATTTTTTCAATAAATCAACTCGCTTATAAATAAAAACTTATAAATATCAAATTTATTTCTGGTGTGATATTAAAATATCCCACATGATGTAACTATCAAATTTACATCATGTGGAGAACACACCCACACTGAGCCGATAGGAGGATTGAAACTACAATCGCAAGAATAAAAATTTCGACTTTATTCACTTTTTTTTCTTTTTTTTTTCGAATTTGACTAATGCTGTTAGCCCTAATGGCTTTGACAGCGTCACCGATAAGAAATGGATAATACAAGCGGGTGCATTACAAGCACCCGCCCTACAGGGTGTCTCCTTCGAGACCGAACCTCGGCTTAAGGCGGCGCGTTTTTGGAAGGCTGCATCTAATAAATGAACTTTATTCGCCTCTCATAGCCCTACTTATGTCTGAGACAAAGAATCTCCTTAGCGCGATTTCGATTTAAAATAACGCCGTGCAGCGCTATCTATGGTTGAGTAGGTTAGTGAGCTATACATGTATAATTATAAAAAAAGATTGTTTAGCCTTTAACATGTGGGATACATAGCCGGAGAGAGATAGATTTCTGGTGTGATGAGAAAAAGCCAGTAATCAAAACTCTACGTACAGATGCAACGCTGGTCCAAAAAAAGATATATTTTTGCTCGTTGGAAATATTATTGAATGCAACGGATGATCGTAGCTAGAAACTGTTTCGTCTGTAGTTAGTATGCGAAATTGGGGTCTGCAAGATGGAGAGGTATTGATTTCCTGTTAGGATCTTTAATGTTTAACTTTTGGGTGAGTTCATGGCAATCTACGGGATTGGTGGCAATATTTATTAAGTAACAAGCATCATCATATTCCCCTTAGGTTCAGCGGCGGTACTCGGTTTGATACAATAAAATAAAAACTACTTTGTAAATTTTGAATATAAGCAATCACAAATCACTATTTCTATCTCATTCTCAAATAGAAATCTAAAGTTAAGACAAATGTCAAATACAACAACAATCGCACTCACGAAAAGCTTACCCACGAAATGTTCAGCACACTAACAATATGGCAAACGAGAACCGAAACAAACAGACCAACAATGCAACACGAGTGTAATATGCATACAATAAACCATATAATTACGGTAAAACCAGCCGCCGCTGACAAATGTTGACGGAATATGAATGGTGGGTACTCAGTACTGGGACAAGAACGACGAAAATAAATGTAGAGGTGGCATATAGCTTTTGTTATAACACGTGGGAACCGTCCCGTATTGGACCACTATCAGTTAAAAAATAATGTTATTTTTACAGGACAAATTTATAATATAATATATACTTATATATTTTCTAAATACATACAAATACAAATAAACACCCAGGCTCAATGACCAACAAATTCATTTTTTTTTATAGAAAATGTTGGCCCTCGGCGGGAATCGAATCCGCGACCCGCGGAGCTGAAGACAGGATCACTACCCACTGCGCCAACGGGCCAGTCAATTTATGTATTTGTGTGTGTTTATATGTATGAATGTGTGTATATATATGAATGTGTGTATATATATGAGTGTGTGTATGTAATTTAATTTTGATAATTATTTATTTATTTATAAATCTATATTAGAAAATAAAGAAAATGGATACTGTATTAAATGCCAGATTTATGGCGGATTACAGCAAAATTATTATTACTTTTTTATTATAATTTTGCGCAAAATGACGATTAATTCTATAAATTTCTATAAAAGATTACAATTTATAAACCTGGAAGTAGTTTTTTGTTTTTATTTACAGCAAAAAATGTACAAGTTATATATATCTTAAACTCACGCTAGGACGCTAGGACGAAGAATGCTGACAGCTTTTCCGCGCTGAATCGCTAAGCTAAGAATAATATGAATCGCTAAGTATTCTTTGTGCGAAAAAGGAGCCAGCCCTCTTGTCACCTGAAGAGGCAATTAGCCGAGGTGTTAAAAAGTAATTTAATCGTAATTATTTAAGTAGTAAAAAAAAAAATTTAGAGCAAAAATTTTTTACAGGTATGATATGATTTACCACATCCAAAGTTTAGGTACTCCATTTGAGCACTTCAAATTTCAGTGGCGTAATAAAAGTAAACAGTAATTTCCCTTCAACAATTACTACGTAGGTTATCTCAGAGTTGGTATGTAAAATTCGCAAAGCGGAGTTATAGCTAGGCCGAATACATTAGCATAACACAACTCTCTCAATTTACTCTATTTTGATACATAAATGATTCATATTGTCCAATTTGCGTATCTACTTTTACATTGGTAATAAAATGGAATTGTTTTTATTATATTTCGGAGTCCGGATTTAGTTTTAGATAGCCCTTTGTTGCTCTTCTACTTCTTGTTTGTATAAGTAACACTTTGAGCGGCGTATAGGTATAACAACGATATTTTACAAAAGTAATAATTTTTTTGCTATAAAGTAAATAGAAAATATATATAATGCTAAATGTAGAGTGGACAATCCGTTTTCATAGCTTGTCGATTGTAACGTGAAGTCTCTCCTGACATGCCCTCCGGGGCGAAACGATTGTTTAGTTTGTGGTTGTGAACGTGTGTAGGTTTCTGCATGTGTTTTTATGAATCCTGCATGTAACAGGTATGAAATTTTCTCAATAGTCAACACATTTATTCCTTCTCAACAACTCAATGTGACATTGACGGGAACGATGTTTTCTTATATTATTAACCAAGTATATGAAGGAGGTTGTATTTGAAACATGTACATAAGTTTTCCAATGTTTGTTGTAACTACATTTTCTTATTCAAAATAAATTACGATTAATGAATTTTCGCTTTTGGTACACATGTAAAAAAAAAATAAGATGGATTGGCGCTATCAGTCCAAAAAGCTTGAACGAATTGGTACAAGCCTCAGCCTATTTTATATTATGCACGTTGTTTAAAGAAATACATATTTTTGCCGACGTGTATAAACGTTGTGTCAATTAGCGTGTATAGAATTTCACGTGTAATAACGTTGAGAATTCTGGGGATATGTGTAACCTGGCCATCCGCATTAAAGCACCACGGTGGATTTAAACTAAATCCCTTCTCTTCAAAAACGAAGAGGAGGTTTATGTCCAGCAGAAGAATAGTAACAAACCGTTACTTTACTTACAGATTCCCTCGTAAAAAACATAAGATTAGATGGTTGGAACCCATAAGAGAGGTACATCTATCACACTGTTACTACATACTTACTGTATGTATAATAAACACTAATAACACAACAAACAACACAATCTGTCGCAAGCAGACGAGACGTACTAGAAAATTCCATTTCCAGGTGACTTTGTTTGTACCTCCCACATTCAACTGTCCGACATGATATACCGTGACGAACACTTTACACTTGTTCGTGATATTTATGTCAACGCCATTAATTTACAAGGCGTCACTAGATTGGATTTATCACACGCTTAGTATTAAAGAGACCTAATTCAAAAAACTTGTTTGTGGGAAATTGCAAGAAAGACAAGACTGCGGTTTAATAATGTAAAATTGAAAATGTTTGAAAGATTGACCGCCGAGTTTCTTCTCGGTAAGAGCAACATTCCGAACCAGTTGTAGCTTCATTGTTCATATTGATTCTTGACGATTCTAAAGTGCTTGAAGGTGCTTATTTGAATAAAGATTTTTTTGATTTGATTTCATTTGAAAGCGTCAACAGAGCCTACAAAATTTATGAGTGTTTAAGAGACCCACAACTTAGAAGAATAAGAAAACCCTAGTTTTTTTTAATAGTTCGTAGCATGATGTCATTGAAATAAGGACTACAATGTATCTAGTTCAATTAAGATTAATTTTGAATTCGGTTGAATTTTGAAGAGAACAACCGCTGAGTTTCTTGCTCTTTTCGGTGGGAATAGCTTTCTAAAACTGCAGTAGAATCGACTTGAAAACACTTGTTAATATGTTTATTTGAATAAAGAATATTTCGAATTTGAATTTGAAATTCGAATAGTAAGTTTATTGACCTGAACTAAGCCAAATATATCGCTGATCAGCAGAGTCATCAATATCCTATTTATATAATCCCATTTCTAACCAAATCGGTAGCTTAGTTCAAACTTTAAGTTATAGCGCGTTAGCATTCATTAGTACAGATTATGTTTAGATGGTGTTATAACGTTTTATTGATCGAAAATAAACTCTAATTAAGAGGAGATAAAGATCAAAGTTGAAGATAAGTTGTCGCAGTAGCAATGCTTAATCAAATGCCGATGAATGGCTTGCTGAAAGTAGGGTAACTACTCTGATTCTACTATAATGGATAGTCTAATTAAGTTAAGTTACATGAAATGTTACTTTTGTCTGTTTCATTTAATCATATAAATTTATTTATAAGTGTTTGAAAATTCAACGATAAAATTGATAACAAAAATTACTTTAAAAAAAGACAATACCAGTTTACGGTCTCAGTCAATTTAATACTTTAAGAATGGATTTTAAGCTATCATCATCCTCCTGCCCTTATCCCACGCAAAGTGGGATCAACACGACATGTTATAGACATGCTGTCTCATGATTTGGCTACGTTTTTACGACCTGCCTGCCTGACTTCAACTTACCTTAGTCGTATTTTACAACACCTCGGTAAGAAAGAGAGTGATCCATTCTACTAAACTACGTTAAGAAATGAGGGTGGTACTATTCTACTCAGCCGGATACCACACGGCAGGTCGACTTACTTTAGTCACTTTTTACGACACCTTGGTAAGAAATGAGGGTGGCCTATTCTACTCAGCTGGATACCACACAACAAACAATCATAACGAAATATATGGGTAGTTATTTATTAGTGATACGTGATCATTGCAATTTATCACACGCTATTCGGTGAAGGAAAACATCTTGAGAAAACCTGCATATCTCTAGAGAATTCTGGAGATATGTGTAACCTACCAATCCGCATTGGAGCAGCGTGGTAGGTCTTAGCTCGAATCCTTCTCTTCAAAAAAACGGAGAGAAGAGGCCTATTCCCAGCAATGGGAAAATAATAGGCCGCTAGTTTCTACTTACTTTACTTATTAGTACAATCCTACTTATTAAGATTTTATGGTTACCAAATAATTACCATTAGTCAATGTAATACATTCACCAGCAAACAGAACCAAATTGAATATTGAATTGAATGACTTATGACTTGTTCCGTTCTTGCCCTTGTTATGGACTGGCATAGAGCCAGAGGTGGAGTGATTTTTCACACTGAAATACGAACAAATTCATAAATTTCTTTTACACTTTAAATCTATTCTATTAACTTTTTAACAAGGTTGTCTTCGGATGGTCGTTCAAATTTTAACTAATACTTGACTAACTCAATAACTGAATGTAATATCAAAACAATTGTTATTTTGTATATGTTAATTGCTTTGCTCGCGGTTTCAACCGCATGAAAATCGGTATTTCACAAAGTTTATTTCTCATGTAAATCCCGACCGCAGGGGGATCGATTTTCTCAAAATCTACTGAACAAATTTTTGTACGGTTTTTACTTAAAGATAGCGTATCTCTTTCTAAAGGTTTAAGTTAGTGTTATATTAAAGTATTATATAAATTGAGTTAAAGGTCGCGGGTTTAAATTCAAATTAAAAATATTCTTTATTCAAATAAACTTGTAAACAAGTGCTTTTGAATCGTCAACTCTACTGCTGGTTCGGAAAGCTGTTCCTACTGAGAAGAGCCAGCAAGAAACTCGGCGGTTGCTCTTTTAAACATATAATTCTTAATACTATTTACATTCAGTCGTTACTGTCTTGTACAGGTTCAAAGGTGATTTTAAACTGCTGTAATGGCAGAGCTGAAATTGAATGCGGAATTTTATTATAGAATCTTATACCAAAACCCACAAACGAGTTACGCACTTTTGCAAGGCGCAAAGCAGGAGCCGCAAGCTTATGTCGGTTCCTGCTTTGTCTATTGTACACATCACCTATCGTTTTATAATTCTATATATTTTTATGTACATAAATTAAATTGCTTAAAATATACTGTGAAGCAAATGTAAGAATACCTGTTTCCTTAAACTTCTCTCACAGGGAATCACGCGGTCTTAAATTATAAATGCCACGTATAGCTCTTTTTTGTAAAACGAAAATTTTTTCACTATCCGCGCATTTACCCCATAGCAATATTCCATAGGACATAATGCTATGGAAGTAGGCAAAATAAACAAGTTTTACTGTTTCAACGTCTGGTTGTAAATGAATTCACCTATTAGGAGCATTAGATGCGTGTCGCACTTAAACCAGCGAAGATACATTAAAGTAATGTACTATAAATTGTAGATCTACAAAAAAGTCTAAGACAGTATGTCTCTATCTGTTATGGTTAACTCACAATAACTACTTTTGTGTTCAAAATTTTGTGCTACACTTATTTCAATTCGGGCGAACGCTGTCACAGCTAGTGGGTGCTATTTAACATGAAACGTTAAGAATGGTTGAATTATTCTACTAAAAACTTTCTAGATTTACACGAGTCGAAATCAAAACTCATTTAAAAGTGCCACAGTTACAAGATAGATCATTAAAACGTACCCCGTTAACTAACAAGTCGCATCAATTCAAAGTTTTTCCCGCGGTCGACTTGAAATGATTTAGTAAAAATTGTGAAAACTGCTGAGTTCACTTTCTTGCTTAAAAGTTAAGGATAGGGTTATTTTCTTTCCTATTTTATGTGATGTTGATCAGCGCTTGAAAAATCACGCATCAGTAATATTGTCTAGATTTCAGATAAGTTAGTCAGGAATTAATGAAGCCAGAGAGAAAGAAAGCTAGCCAGAAAAAAGTCAAACGGACGCAACCAAACAAGCCAATAAACAAGCTAGTAAGTAGCTCGGCATGTAAGCCAACAAGCTGATACTACGTGAACTACACGGTATCTAACATACGCAAGGAAAAACACACGTCACGTGTGGTATCGGGCTGTGTAGAATAGACCATCCTCATTTCGTACAGAGGTGTCGTAAAAGGCGACTAAGGTAAGTTGACGTTAGGCAGGCGGTCGGTCGTAAAATAACCAAATCATGTAAATGTTTAAAACATCTTGTGCCGACCCCGACGTGAGTGAACGATAAAAAGTTTAACCCCTTTATTCCGATTTTTTTAAATCGTCATACCGGCTGACTATTTAAAGAATTGAAACGTTGTTTTACCTATTAAAATTGTCTGTACTCTATAATATTCTGAAAACGTAAAAACAATATTTGTAAATCTCTCGTAGAAAATTGTTGCGTTTCCGTTATATTTTCCTGTCAATCTCTGTCGGTCGCAATCTCAATTTGAGCTGTAATAATACAGACGTCAGACAATCGACAAGACTGTCTTTTAATATCTTCCTTCAAAGCAGAAAAAACTCATTCAAGTTGTTACTTAATATCGAAAAAAAGGTACTGTATTTTGAAGGCTAATATGATGTTACGACATCTCGGTAAGAAACAAGGGTGGACTATTGTACTCAGCCAGATACCATGTGGCACTTAATCGCCTTTTACGATTCCTCGGTAAGAAATAAGGGGGATCTATTCTAATGTTGTATCAGTTGTATACCACACGGCACTTTTGTAAGATTAAAGTAATATCAATAAAATGATGAGCATAGACAATTAGCGGCGGTAGCGGAATGGTTAGAGTAACGGACTTGCGATCGAGAGGTCGTGGGTCGAATCCTGGCCATTATACTACCGACGTGAAACCACTAACAACACAAGCATTCAGCTTAGCTGGAGGGGTTAACAAGTTTACTAGTTATTTGTAACTCAAAATTGGTACTGACCTTTTAAATAAATTTATAACTCATTTAAAACAAAAAGAGGAATTTTAAAGCAGACGTTAAAGAGATAAGAATAATACTTTGGAGATATCAATATGAAATAATAGACTGAAATTAGGATCGAAAATTGAGCATAAAATATATAGTGTCTAGACAGTCTTATCGCGAGTCTGCGTTTTATACTTTGTTGCGATATAGATTTCCATCCTGAACCGTTTTAACTGGAATTTTCGTTGAACTAAAACTTGTTACCGTGTTATTTTATCAGTCGAATTTTAAAGTGTTTTAATTGATATTCATAGTTCAATGATTAATGGAATAATGGATAGTTCTGAAACAAATACAAAATAAAGTTGAGTGAGAGATGTGAAATGGTTTACAACGATTGAATAATAGCCACTAAGACTTGCATATTCAGTATGATCTGTATATCTTGTAATGATTTATGGAAATTAATTAAATCTTTTAGTATTTCTTTTGTACTTATATTCTTCTTTTTCATCCAATAAATATCCTTCTTAACATCGGTGTTGCTATGTCATTAAATATTTTTTAAGTTGAGTTTCCTTGCAATCTTTTTTCGGTCGAATGTCGACAACTAAGACGTGATAACCTTAACATCCTCAAACTATGTGACCATCAATATTTCACTATCGTTTCTGTTTTGATCAAGATAAAGTTACTTCAAGCATTGCTTGCTCAGTTAGTTTATACCTTTTTGAATTTAAACTATCGTGAGTGGAATTCATAATTAATGTATAGAAACCGGCTATACTCACGTGTTATTTTATCGGATGAGGCCGACTTGTTTCAAGCCCATACGGGGCTCTTATTCATGAGCTCTTTAGGCGGCGTTATCGCGGCGGGAACTGCGTGTAGGCGCTCGCAGGGTGCGACTCGAGAGTGGTTGGAGCGGGGGTATATGAGGTATATCAGTATAGCTGGTTTCTATACATTAGTTTAAACCTTCTTAATTCCTTGTGTTCCATCGTAAGTATCACATCATGTTTAGTCTAAAAAATGTAATCCTAAATGGGTTATGTTAATATTTTTATATTAAGAGTTATTTAGTCATAATAATAGCTGTGGATTTTTACAAATAAATAAATAAATCATCGCCAAATGACTTATAGATTTAAGACTAGGAAATGAATCTAACTAACCAAATAACTCATAGATGTTAGACCTGCAAATGAATCTATATTAAAATACAACTTTACATAACTTTCAAGTCCTTGGACTTTAGTACCGAGAAAGATGAGAAAACTAACAAAGTAACCCGAGAACCCGTGAACTATCTTCAACTAACAATGAAATCGATTCATTGATCCCTTAGGACTTAAAAAAGGACAAAGTAAGAAAATTTCGCAGTTATACCCTAAGAATAAGTGTTTCTCTTGTCTATTTTCTTCCAAATTTAACATTAATTGAGGGGATGAGAATCAAAATAGCTAAATCCTAAAGTCACAATCAAATCGAACTAGTTTTCAATATTTGTATTACAGTTTGCAGAAAACGTAAAGATTGATATTACTTTAATTCACAGTGATTATATCTGTGTTTAAATTTTTTTTTTGTCGAAACTCCAAGAATTAATCACGAGTTTTTTTACCCTACTCCTCCTTTTTTTTAACCCTCGACCTCTTTATGATAGTTTACATAAAATGCTTATGGACTATTAACTTAAACCTTTCGGAAGAATTGCACTTTTTTTTAATAAAAAAACTGTACAAAAATCCGCATATTTTGAGAAAATTGATCACACACAGACAGACAGTTTTTGGGGACTTTGTTTTATAATAATTATAGTATAAATAAATAATAAATAAATATATGGGACACTTATACTCACGGTCGTCCGTCCCCGTTAATGTAATTAATTTTGTTAAAATATTTAGATGAAAAGGTGCTACTAATATATAATAATAAAACTACTTGAGACAAATATTTTCTAGTCTGTAACTTAAATACCGAAAGGGAAAGAGATTGTTCACACAATTTCACGTGTTATCAAGTTTCCTCCAAAGTCTAGACTCGAGAAAACAAACAAAAAACACGCCTTCATTACGCTTCCTAAAACAACTTTCGTGTTTAAATACATGTAAGTAATGCACTAGTTCAATATAGTTTTCTTTACTTTTCAATGACCTTCGAGAAGGCGTTTGCTTTCAAATATTTGCTTCTGCAAACATGTTTATTTGCCTTAGGTCCTGTTTCACAAGTTACTGATAAAGTGTCGGATAGTTAACTGACAAATAAACTAAGTACCAGATAAATGTCTCTAAAAAGAGACTGTAAAAAGCGAAAAATTAAAAAATAAAATCGCGGCCATTTTGAAACAGGTATTTGCTATCCTCCAGATAAACAAAATAACAGCCACATGATCTACCTGTTCACTTATTAGAGACTTTAAGTGCTGAATAAGCCTATCAGATACCTGTAAGTAGTAAGCAAGTAACGGCCTGTTACTATTCCACTGTTGAGCATAGGCCTCCTCTCTCCATTTTTGGAGACAAGGGTTGGAGCTAAGACCTACCACGCTGCTCCAATGCGGATTGTTAGGTTACAGATATCCCTAGGATTCTCTAAGAGATATGCAGGTTTCCTCACGAAGTTTTCCTTCACCGAAAAGCGTGTGATAAATTGGAATTATCAATTAGACACATAAGTTTTAATAGAAAAACTCATTGGTGTCTGCCCAGGTTTGAACCCATGATCGTCTCTAGAGATTCACACGGTCGCACCGCTAGGCCATCACAGCTTATACCATATATCAGAAACCTGACAAACGCATAATTCCGAGATATGTGTCAGATATGTTCCGGATAAGCTAACTGAATAAAAGCTAAGAAATTTAAATTACATAAGCACTAGTTTTTACTCAGTCATCATCAGAAAAGTCATTGCCTGCCCGGGATTTGGTCCCAGGACCCCATAGGGTAAAACAGTATCACCGTTCAACAAAGTCTCCATCAATTTTTTTTTAGTAAGTAAATAGAAAAATCAAAAAACTTGTAAACAAGTGCTTCGATTCGTCAACTCTACTGATGGTTCGAAAAGCTGTTCCTACTGAAAAGAGAAAAAAGAAGACAAAACTCTTAAAAAAAAACTCTTGAAGGAAAAAAAGAAGATAGGTTTTTTCAAAATACAATTCTTATAACTTTACATTTAGTCATTACTATCTTGTACACAGCTCAACAGTCGCTATATCCACACATTCTTATCGTGTATATAATCCTCAACAGTATAGTAGGCTTTATGTATCAGCCTCCCTTTAACAGTTATTTTTAAACTGCTGTAATGGAAAAACTAAAATTGATTGCGATTATAGAAATGTATATTCAAGTCCACGAACGACTTATGTACTTTTGCAAGGCGCTAAGCATGAGCTGTAAGCTTATGTCGGAAATGTTTTATATATAGCGCATTTAATTAAAAAAGAATTAGAAGAAAGAAAGCATCAAATTTAAATTTTAAAAAAAATCCCTTCTATTATGTACTTTATTTGGAAGCCCACAAGAACTATAGGTAATTCCGAAGTATATGAATAAATAATGTGTTTGAAATTTAACTCTGTTTATTGCCATTAAGGTTCAAAGTGAATTGCAGGTGAAAGTTAAAATCAAGTAATTTGCGGTTCCCCGGTAAGTAGGTAAGTAGTGCGCTCGAATCGCAGTTGAACACTGAGTTTAATTGTATTCCTAATTACAAAACCCTGGACTGTAATTGAGCTGTTTATTTTCGACTGGAAAGTAAGAAAATTTCCGAAGGGTGTACGGAAAGTGCGTCACAGTCTGTCTCGCTAATTACAAACTACATATATCAAACACTAAGCATTATTTCTGCTAAGTTTTTGTTGATATAGAATAAGTCAAAGACTAAACATTACTTCGCTTAGTCTTTGATATAGTATATGTCAAAGTCTTAGCATTATTTATGCTTAGTCTTTGATATAGTAACTGTCGAAGACTAAGGATTATTTCTGTTGTCTTTGATATAGTATAAGTCAAAAATTAAGCATTATTTCTGTTCAGTCTTTGATATAGTATAAGTCGAAAACTAAGCATTATTTCTGCTTAGTCTTTGATATAATATATTTCAAAGACTAAGCATTATCCCTGCTCAGTCATAGATATAGTATAAGTCAAAGACTAGCATTATTTCTGCTTATTCTTTGACATAATATATATCAAAGGTTAAGCTTTATTTTTGCTTAGTTTTTGACATAATATAAGTCAAAGAGTAAGAATAATTCCTGCTTAGTCTTTGATATAGTATAAGTCAAAGACTAAGAATTACTTCTGCTTATTCTTTGATATAGGTAGTATATGTCAAAGACTAAACATTATTTCTGCTAAGTCTTTGTTCATATAGAATAAGTCAAAGTCTAAACATTATTTCTGCTTAGTCTTTGATAAAGTATATGTCAATATGTCATTATTTCTGCTTAGTCTTTGATATAGTGTGTCAAAGTCTAAGCATTATTTCTGCTTAGTCTTTAATGTAATAAATGTCGAAGACTAAAGATTATTTCTGCTGTCTTCGATATAGTATAAGTTACAAACTAAGCATTATTTTTGTTTAGTCTTTGATATAATATATGTCAAAGACTAAGCATTATCTCTGCTCAGTCTTTGATAAAGTATAAGTCAAAAACTAAGAATAATTTCTGCTTTGTCTTTGATATAGTATAAGTAAAAAACTAAGCATTATTTCTGCTTAGTATTTGACAAATACTATTTCAGTATTTGTACTCAGTATTTGATATAGCATATCTTAAACACTCACCCGAGTGTTATTTATTGTGGCCGGTGGTGTAACTTATTTTACAACCATATAGAGAAAATCACTTTAGTATATGTCAAATACTTAACGGAAAAATATTTGACATGTTAGTTCCGTGAACCAAAAGATATACAGAAACAACAAATCCCAAAACCGAAGAAAGCAAATAAATATTGAACGGAAAAGTCATGAATAATTTGCCTTGCACGTATCCACTAGTATTATAGGAAAAAACAATTGAATACCGAAAAACAATGATATGGTAATGTATCACGAATAATACACACGGATAAGCTAAATAATTCATGTCGTATTAGAGAACGCTGAGAGAATCTGATGTGAGATGAATAAGGGTTGAAAACATTATGACGTCACTGGAATTTATACTAATACATTCAGGCACATTTCTTTTCTCGGGATGTTTTTGATACCTTCTTAACCAACCTGTATTTTTTTATTTAGTCTATCGTGCGTGGTCTCATTCTCCTGCCCTTATCCCACTCTAAGTGTGTGTGATCGGGACAACATGTTATAAACATGCTGTCACATGATTTGGCTACGTATTCTACGTCCGGACGCCTGCCTGACGTCAATTTCTTCTACTCTTCCAGATACCACACGGCGGGTCGAATAACCTTAGTCGCCTTTTACCCCTCAGTAAGAAGGGGGGTAGTCTTTTCTACTCAGCGAGATACCACAAGGCGGATAAACTTACCTGAGGTACTATTTACGATAACTTGGTGAGAAATGAGGGTGGTCTATTTTAGTCAGTCGAATACCACACGGTGGGTCAACTTAAGTTAGTTGCTTCTTATGACACCTCGGTATGAAAAAGGTTGATCTATTCTACTCAGCTGAATACCACATGGCCAATCAACATATCTTAGTCGCATTTTACGACCTGGGTAAGAAATGCGGGTGATCTATTCTACTCAACCGGGTACCACACTGCAAGACAACTTACCTTGTTGCCTTATACGACATCACGGTAAGAAACGATGGTCTATTCTATTCAGCCGGATTCACGGCACAAGTTAAGTTTATAAGTTTTATACAATAAACTTGAAAATTTGAAGAAAGAATTTCAATTATCAACAACCCGACCACAAAAAAAGCTTCAACAAGTTACTTAAGCTTAAAATCGGAAAAGACATTCCCATTCTTATTTCTTATCTGAACTTCGTAAGAAAATATCCAAAGCTCTTTAAACTTTCTAGATAATTTGTAGGCTGTTATTTTAAACGTTTCTGTTATCGTTTGGCTATATTAATCTTCTTGGCAGATGTTTCTTTGAGAAGGGTTTGATTGCGATGTTGCTAAGTACCTTGGGACTTAGACAAATATACTTCGGGCATTAAAATGTCTCTACAGCTTTCTAATTCAGTGTTATAATTTTATTGCTTGCGCTTAGTCTAATGATTTATGAAACTTTGGTAGCTTAACGACGTAATTCCTACCAAAGTTTTGCATTTCAAAAGCCTGGTCAAGCATCTAAGAGTGTTATGTAGCATCGTATTATAAATTATCTGAATTATTTTATCCCCTAAGTGATAATATCACTCTCACCACTTTTAAGAGTTCTTACTGCTGTTTTGTAAGTACCTGATTGACCTAGCCTTTCTCGGTAATATTTTACAAAATAAAAAAAGAAACTTCGAAAAAAAAACGTTAAAATATTTGGTATTTTCATTTCTTGAGACCACCCGCTCCCCAAATAAGCTACTGACTTGACAATTTACGGCAAAAATTGTGTTTTATATATTCAATGTAAATTTTTGTATTTTTGTAATGCCCAAAAAACATTTTATTGTAATTTTGGAACACCTACCCCGCTGCTTCAATGCAAATTGGTAGGTTACACATATCCCCACAATTCTCAAGAGATATCCAGGTTTGTTTACAATGCTATCATTCACCGAAAAGCGTGTGATAAATTGCAAATATCAATTAGACACAGGTTTTAATAGAAAAACTCATTGGGACCTGCCCGGGTTTTGAACCCGTGACTGTCTATAGAGACTCGAACGGTCTCACCACTGCACTATCACAGTTTTTAATACTCAAGCCGAAAGTACCTGAAACTATTAAAAATGTACGACGGGGTATGTACTAAATCAAAACTCGCAACATGAGCCTAATAAAGTAAGGTCGTAGCCGGATAAAATATGTTCCCACCCCCCCAAATGAAGGCCATTAAGAGGGGAAGTAGCTTCGATTTCCTTTATTGCGCCCCATAAAGGTGTTAAGCCACTAGTTGTTATAATAAACGGTGCGTTACGGGGAGGTTGTAACATTTTACGAAGCCGTAGTTTTTGTAATAAATACGGGCCGAGAATACAAATTGTATATTACTATTGCATTATATCTTAAGTGCTTATGTGATGGCCTAGGGGGAGGGGGGGGGGGTTTATGTGTGAAATATGCTTACTTAAAAATCATAATCATCATCTTCTGCCCTTATCCCACTCTAAGTGGGACAAAACATGTTCTCGCAAGATTCGGCTTTTATGACCGGCCGCCTGACATCAACTTACTTTTGTCATCCTTTACGACACCTCAGTAAGAAAGAGGGTGGTCTATTCTACTCAACCGGATACAACACGATGTGTCAACTTACTTTAGTCGCCTTTTATGACACCTCGGTAAGAAATGAGGGTGGTCTATCCTACTCAACCGGATACCACACGGCGGGTCAACCTACCTTAGTCGTATTTTACGACACCTCGGTAAAAGATGGGGGTGGTATATTCTACTCAGCCGGATATCACACAGTGGGTCAACTTACCTTAGTCGCCTTTTACGATACCACATTAAGAAATAAGGGGGGGGGGGGGGTATTCTACTCAGCCGGATACAACACAGTGGGTCAACTTACCTTAGTCGCCTTTTACGACACCTCGGTAAGAAATGAGGGTGGTATATTTTACTCAACCGGGTACCACACGGCGGGTCAACTTACCTTAGTCGCCTTTTACGATACCACATTAAGAAATAAGGGGGGGGGGGGTATTCTACTCAGCCGGATACAACACAGCGGGTCAACTTACCTTAGTCGCCTTTTACCACACCGGTAAGAAATGAGGCTGGTATATTTTACTCAACCGGGTACAATACGGCAGGTCAACTTACCTTAGTCTCCTTTTATGACACTTCGGTAATATATTAGGGTCTATTCGTCTCAGCCAGATACTACACGACTAAACTAAAGGTATCTAAATATTATTTTAAATTACAAATTAAGTCGCCATCACTAATTGTTTATTAATCTCTAGCTTTACCATAGAATTATCCCAATGTTATAATTAATATTGTCGCGTGTAATCAATAATGATTAAATTGTTAAACGTCCATAAACGCACAGCCTTTGTGTGAACTAAGCGGGGATTCAGTTGAATAATGATAAAATTAGGCAAACTGCCTGAGGTAAATAACGTTTGTGCTAATTTCGGAACGGGAAATTTGCATTATACCGAATTGGCATAACCATTTTGATGCATATAACTTAAAAGCTAACTTTTCAAAAAGTTATGAATATTATTTGCTATATTAAGTGGTCATCCTAAATGTAAGAATCTTTAATGAGTTAAGTTTTAGCCGTGTGTTATCCGGCTAAGTAGAATAGTACCACCATTATTTCTTACCGAGGTGTCGTAAAAGGTGACTAAGGTAAGTTGACCCATCGTGTGATATCAGGTTTAGTAGAATAGACCGTTCTCTTTCTTACCGAGGTGTCGTAAAAGGCGACTAAGGTAATTTGACCTACCGTGTGGTATCCGGTTTAGTAGAATAGACCACCCTCCTTCTAACCGAGGTGTTTTAAAATACGACTTAGGTAAGTTGACGATAGACAGGCGGCCGGTCGTAAAAACGTAGCCAAATCATGTGACATCATGTTTATAACATGTTGTGTTGACTCCACTTAGAGTGGGATAAGGGCAGGAAGATAATGATTAAATTTTACTTTAATAGTATGCAAAATCTTTTTAAACTACACAGTGTTAGTGTTATATATCAAATTATTTTATATATTAATTTTAAAGATCAACCAATGGTTTGCATAATAATAATAATTGTTTGTTAAAAGGAGTTTTTCTTTAAAACCTAGCTAGATCGATTTTTCCCCCCAAAACCCCGTTTAAGCTGAATTTCATGAAAAACGTATACAATATTACGAATATTGTAAACTCATAAACAAATCAACTAACTCATTTTAATATTAAAGATTAACTTTTCTCCTTATCTCATTATAAATCGGTCGAAAAAGGTTAACAAATATATTCCAATCGTATTTTAACATGATACAAGTCCAAACTAAATTATGATATAAAAGACAGTTTCTCTTTAAAACACGCCAAAGTACTTCAAAGCTTAATGAGACCGAACGCAAAACACGGAATTAAAAAGGAGGGAAGTACGCAAAATTCCTCGTGAAAAACCCTCGAATAAGAGTTGTCACTTAACTGTTAACAACTTAATTTGCGAAGCACGAATTTTCATAGATGCAAGACCCGAATTAACCCGAGTTTCAGGGTAAAGAGGTCATTTTTAGAATAAATAATGAGATAGCTCGGATACCTAACGTTTAACCCAATTAACGTGGAATCTAAATTAATTCATTTTAATTAAAGGTTTTTGTTGACAATGCACAATGATTAGTGTTTTGATTGTAAGGGTTGTCGTTGTTAGCATACAAGTAGCATAGAAGTAGACTTTGCGGAATTCCAAAGTACAGAAATTATGAAAGTTTTATCACTACATATAATAAAATAAAGTCGCATATATCCTATGTACGCATAAAACTTTAAGACTACGCAACAGATTTTGATGCGGTTTTTTTTAATAGATAGAGTGATTCTAGAGGAAGGTTTGTACGTATAATAACATTCAATACGGAGTAGAGAAATACTGTAATTTTTGAGGTTTCTGTAAATAATTACATTTTTTTCCGCTTACATTGCAAACGCAGGCTAAACCCTACGAGATTTATCAAAATGATGTACTAATTATTAGTGCACCTTGAAAAGGTCTACAGAAAAGTCCGCGATGGTATATGTCTATCTCTTATGGATAACCCACAATAGCATTTTTTGTCATTTACTTTTTACGAAAAATAATGCCTTATGTTCAAAGCAATTTTTATACAATACAGCATTAATCCTTATCCAATTAAGTACCTTAAATAAATTGTTGATTTAATATAGATCAATATGACCGTTTACAGCATGTAATTTAAGTGAACATTTTCGGAGATATTACAGATTTAAAATGCCGTGAGGACGCCGCGCTTCACCCTATAGCACTTCGAATTTTTTAGGAGTTTGTTTAAAGACATTCTGTAATTAATTGTAAAAATAAAATACATAGGGAAAATGTAAAAGTAAATAAGTAAAAATGTACTATATGAATTCAGATATTCCAAAGATAGCAGGAAATCGTATTGGTATAAGGAGAGTAAATTGTTTTTCTCCAAATTTAACGCTTGCGGGCCACGGGCAGTAATGAATAAATCAAAACTACTGGATCAATTTTAATAATTTTTTTACACTGACTGACATGGGATATATATTTTATACCCGTGCGAAGCAAGGGCAGGCCGCTAGTTTTGCTATAAACCGCGTTTGTTAAGAAAATCTATGTTATTCTAAATGTTGAAATTAGATAACGTTTACATCCTACATTGGAATATACTTTAATAATTTTGATACTCTGCGATTTTGTCGTAGAGTCTATCTCCTGACGATGCTTCGGTTACGAGCGAAACGATTGAGATTGTGGTGGTGAATATGTGCAGTATTTGTGTATTGTTGTGTTGGTGGCGGGTAGTGCATGAGTGTTTACGAATGCTGCATGTATTAGGTATGAGAACGGATAGTAAACTCTACATGTAGTTTAAAATCTATTTTGCTTTTTTCGCGGATTATAGCAAAATAATATTTTATTATACTCAGTACTATAGTCTTGGGGTGAAAAGCCTCCACTCCCTTCTTCACACATGAGACATCATTAATATGTCGCAAGAAACTCTTCCTACTGATATTATAAATGCGAAAGTTTGTGAGTATGTATGTATGTTTATTACTCTTTCACGGCGAATCCGCTGAACCAATATCGATTAAATTTGCACAATTATTCCTTATAGACCGGAATAACATATAGGCTATAGAAATCCTATAAAATCAACAGGAATAGGATGACATTGAAAAGCGCCATCTATTATCAACCTATCACGCGACAACAGTCCACGCAAACAAAGTTGCGGGTAAAAGCTAGTTACTTAATATTTGAAAATCATGTGACCAAAAGAGTTTTAAATATGAATGTGGATGGATGTATGACTAGGGGGAGGCCGAAAAAAAGATGGATGGATTGTGTAAAAAATGATATGCATGTTAAAGGAGTGGCACCAGAGTTGACGAATGATACAGGAGAATGGAAGAAGAAGAGACATATTGGGCCGACCCCACTTAGAGTGGGATAAGGGTAAGATAATGATGAATGATGATGCTGACTTAATATTTGAGATCTTTCTACTGCGAATTTAATCCGCATTAGTTCAGAAGGCCCTAAATCTTGCACATTAACAGCAAATCATAACTAGCAACAATACCGTTTGTATCTCAAGATGGATTGTAACAATCTTCGTGCTTGGCATTGCAGCGGGTAGTTCGTAAAGCAGGTCACAATCGAACGTTTGATCGAATGATTTTATGTTATTAAAGTCAAAGTGGTTTTTTGCGATACTTAACGTAAATTCATTCATCATCTTCCTGCCCTTATTCCACTCTAAGTAGGGTTGGCACACGCTGTCACATGATTTGGGTACGTTTTTACGACCGGCCGCCTGCCTGATGTCAACTTATCTCAGTCGTATTTTACGACACCTCGTTAAGAAAGAGGGTGGTCTATTCTACTTAACCGAATACCACACGGTGGTTCAACTTGCCTTAGTCGCCTTTTACGACACCTCGGTAAGAAATGAGGTTGGTCTATTCTACTCAGCCGCATACCACACGGCGGGTCGACTTACCTTAGTCGCTGTCAATTCACGTAAATTCGTTATTTATACTAATATATAAAGCTGAAGAGTTTGTTTATTTATTTGTTTGCTTGTTTGTTTGAACGCGCTAATCTCAGGAAATACTGGACCGATTTGAAAAATTCTTTAAATATAATAGTCCGTTTATCTATAAAGGCTATAGGCATATAACATTACGCTATTCAAACAGCAAAATTTAAAGCTTTCTTTGCGTACGTTGAATAAACGGTGCAAGTAATTCAAAAGCCATATTATAAATTATAAATTACAAGCCATATATATATTGCAAAATTGTTACCCTCTAAAAGTTTTAAATAAAAGTCCGCGACAGCATATTTTTATGGTTTTCAAAATACTAATAAATACAGGTGGAGCCGTTGGCAATTGCTAGTATGCACTGATTCATTAATTACAAAAAAATACATAACAAAAAACAAAGACAGAAATAGAAACATTTTGAAAATAGAAACAGACAAAATGAATTATAACAGAAAAAGTTAAATCAAATAATAATAGCTTAAACTTTGAGAAACTTGTTAGAGTTTTTATCTTAAAATATAATATTCAATGACGAAAATCGAAAGTGTGTAATTGGCCTTATGCGTAATATATGCGGTCGTGTTAAATTATTGCACGTTATGCATCTACACTTAACACTGAATCTTAACTCGTTATTAACAATTAATGTGGATGTGCCTTATATATGGTTCAAACAGAGTTGAACTTGAAGTTAAAAGAATACCTGGATGACCAGCTCGGTCGGTAATTTTTAAAATATGTAAAAATAAATTTAAAAAAATTGAAAAGAAAAAGGATAAAAAAATTAGGGCAGGTGGGGCTCGATCCTATGATTTTCACCTCTCTAGACCACCCGTTCCACACGACCCCACACCCGACTTTACGTTTAACAGCGAAAAATTGTGATTGTATTCAAAGTAAATTTAAAAAAAAATTTAGAGCCCGAAAACAGTGATAAAACGACATTTTTTTTAAATAAAACTTATCTAGATCGACTTTTCTCCCCTAAAACCCCTACATACTGAATTTCAGAAAAATCGTTAGAGCCGTTTCCGAGATTCTGAAAAATAAATTATATACACATACAAAATTAACTCATTTCAAAATCAAAGACTAGCGGCCTGTCCCTGCTTCGCACGCGTATAAAATATATATCCCATGTCAGTCAGTGTAAAAAAATGATTAAAATCGATCCCGTAGTTTTGATTTACTCATTACTGCCCGTAGCCCGCAAGCGTTAAATTTGGAGAAAAACAATTTTCTTTCCCTATACCAAGAAGATTTCCTGCTATCTTTGGAATATCTAAATTCATATAGTACATTTTTACTTATTTACTTTTACATTTTCCCTATGTATTTTATTTTTACAATTAATTACAGAATGTCTTTAAACAAACTCTTGAAAGAGGGACATAGCTGCTAAAGTCGAAGTGTTATAGGGCGAAGCACGGCGTCCTCACGGCATTTTAAATCTGTAATATCTCCGAAAAATTTCACTTAAATTACATGCTGTAAACGGCCATATTGATCTATATTAAATGAACTATTTATTTAAGGTACTTTATTGGATAAGGATTATTGCTGTATTTTATAAAAATTGCTTCAAAAATATGGCATTATTTTTCGTAAAAAGTAAATGACAAAAAATGCTATAGTGGGTTACCCATAAGAGATAGACATATACCATCGCGGACTTTTGTGTAGACCTTTTCAAGATGTACAAATACTGAGTACATTATTTTGATAAATCTCGTAGGGTTTAGCCTGCGTTTGCAATGTAAGCGGAAAAAAATGTAATTATTTACATCACATTAGAAACCTCATTAAAAACCGCGTTTTTTTTTTCGAATTTGACTAATGCTGTTAGCCCTAATGGCTTTGACAGCGTCACCGATAAGACGGGCAAGCGCGGAAGCATCGCCGAGAGGCGAACCGCGACCTCCGACGCGCTATTAATAGGCTCGCTGCGCGGCCCCTGCATTTTAAATCTGTAATATCTTCGAAATTGTTTATTTAAATTACATGCTGTAAAGGGTCATATTGATCAATATTAAATAAACAATATATTTAAGGTTCTTAGTTGGATAAGGATTAAAGCTGTATTGTAAAAAAATTTCTTTGAACATAAGGCATCATTTTTCGTAAAAAGTAAATGACAAAAACTGCTATTGTGGGTTATCCATAAGAGATAGACATATACTATCGCGGACTTTTCTGTAGACCTTTTCATGCTGTACAAATACTTAGTACATCATTTTGATAAATCTCGTAGGGTTTAGCCTGCGTTTGCAATGTAAGCGGAAAAAAATGTAATTATTTACATCACATTACAAACCTCAAAAATTACAGTATTTCTCTACTCCATATTGAATGTTATTAGACATGTAAACCTTCCTCTAAAATCACTCTTATCTATTAAAAAAAAAACTGCATCAAAATCAGTTGCATAGTTTTAAAGATAGAAGCATACATAGGGATATACGGACATAGGGACAGACAGAGAATGCGACTTTGTTTTATACTATGTAGTGATATTATTTATTTTTACAATTGATTAAACAATGTCTTTGCATACAACATTCATAGCTTTCTTATCATTAGACAATATAAACTTGAAAGAAGGACATTTATTTGCGCCTCCGGTCGCTGCTAAATTCGAAGTGCTTATAGGTCTAAGCGCGGCCTCCTCGCGGGATTTTAAATCTGTAATATCTCAGAAAATGTTCACTTAAATTACATGCTGTAAACGGCCATATTGATCTATATTAAATCAATAATTTATTTAAGGTACTCAATTGGATAAGGATTAATGCTGTATTGTATAAAAATTGCTTTGTACATAAGGCATCATTTTTCGTAAAAAGTAAATGAAAAAACTGCTATTGTGGGTTATCCATAAGAGATAGATATATACCATCGCGGATTTTTCTGTAGACCTTTTTAAGGTGAACAAATACTTAGTACATCATTTTGATAAATCTCGTAGGGTTTAGCCTGCGTTTGCAATGTAAGCGGAAAAAAATGTAATTATTTACAGAAACCTCAAAAATTACATTATTTCTCTACTTCGTATTGAATGTATATTATACGTACAAACCTTCCTCTGGAATCACTCTATCTATTAAAAAAAACCGCATCAAAATCGGTTGCGTAGTTTTAAAGTTTTATGCGTACATACGGAAATATGGACTTTGTTTTATAATATGTAGTGATGATACAACGCCAACGAACCTGTCAATATTTAATTAAATTTTTAATTTAAAAATTTGTGAACCCTAATTCTACCGCCATTCACTATTTCCGTTTCTGACATATAAAACTAATGAAAATGTTGTTTTGCTATAATCCGCGCTAAAAGAAAATATACGTAATGCTAAATGTGGAGTGTACTATTCGCACTATGCAGTATTTGTAAAAAGTCACGCATTACGCGCCGCTTTTAGAAATTCCCGTTTTTTAAAATACTACATGTATCAGGTATGAGAACGAATAGTACACTCTACATTTATCATTACATATATTTTTTTATTTCGGATTATAGCAATAATATATTTTCATTAGTTTTGTATTATGGACCTCCGCAAAGTAACGCCTAATTCTATAAATGATTCCGACATATTTATTATTGTATTTAGCACGAGACGTGTGCACCAAATAAATGACTATACATCCGAAAGCTTACAAAACCCATTACCAGGCAATGGAAGAAGCTATTCTCGAAAATAGCTGTTCTCTGACACATTATACGCGAGATCGTTCCGAGCGGGGAATTCAATTTGTGAGCCATCATACTTATACACCTTTGGATCTCGAATTTGCATATTGAAATGAGTTCTTCATTGTTAGTGGGGGTTATTTGGTGAAGACGTGCGAAATTTAAATTTTATGAAAACTTCGCAAAATGTACCTTTAGATCTTTCTACGGATTTATACGCTTCTATAAAAGAGCAAAAGTTTTAAACTTCGAACAACAATAGCTGATGAATAGCTTCTAATATTACCTTGGGAAATAATGCTTTTAAAATTACCTAATTCAAATATCGAACGCTATTTTTTTGTAATACTAAAAAGGGTTATTTGTGTTTGTCTATTGATTTTCTTCTTCTTTCTTAACCGATGGACATTTGTAGGTCTCCTTAAGGTCTCCACATCTTGGGCGGTTCAGCGGGCGGAACTCGTGGCAGAGGTGGGGCACGATCTTTTCCTGCCCACTGTGGTTCGTGCTATGGTGGACAGGGAGCGGTCGCTGGCAGTGATGGCCACCTTCTGCGAGGACGATGTCTCGTCCTCGAGAGTCATCGAGTCCTTGGATCCGATCCGCCGTATGCGAGCCTGGTGCAGGCCATAAGCTAGAGTTTATCGGACGCCCACCTTACAAGGTCGTCGAGGCGGTCGATGCATCTTGTGCTCCCGATGCATCGTCCAGCGGCAGGAGGGGCCACTTTTAGAGTCGACCCAGAGACTTAGAGACTCTGTACCCCACTCTGGGGTACAGAGTTGCTGCTGGCGGGGATGGGTGCAATATCTCACAGGTTGTCCCCGCCACCTGCAGCGTGGTGGAGCATACAGGTTGTTTTAGTCGGTGCGAGTCCGATGTAACCGTCGCCTGTCCCCGTCGGGCGGCGGAACCCATAAGGGGATTTTTCCTATATAAATAAATCTCCACACCCAACTACTTTGTGGAACCAGCGGCTCCAAGCGACTTTTTTAAGGTCGTCAGTCCACCTTGTTGGGGGTCTACCAAAACTGCGCTTTCCGGTGCGAGGTCACCATTCCAGCACCTTAGGACCCCAACGCCAACAGGATCTACGTACTACGTGCCCCATCCATTGCCTCTTCAGCTTCGCGATACGATGAGCTATGTCGGTAACTCTGGTTCTTCTACGGATCTCCTCATCCACGATTTGATCGCGTAGAGATACACCAAGCATAGCTCGCTGTTTCGCCCGCTGAGTGACTGAGCTTTCTAAGGAGGCACATGTCAATTGATCACAAAATTGAAAATTCTGTACAAAAAAAGAACTATAATTTATTTTCTACAATCCGCCTCTATCTTCTGACAATGGTTCGATTACGAGTTCAAATTATTATCAAGATTGTGGTATTGAATGTGTGCAGTGATACTGAAGGTGGTAGTAGTATAAATACCAAATTAGTACTAAAACAGGATTATTTCACACCAACGCAAACTTTTAGCCGATTCCAAAATGCAATCGGCAATAAATTTTGGATCGATACGAATAAAGACAGGATGAAAAAGGATGTACGTTAAATGCAGGATAGCTAATATCTCTCCGTCAGTTTGACAATACCATTTTTCAGCTGTTTATCCGTTCGTGAGCTCGGAAATTTCGAAAAATAAGTACCGGATGAATTCTGTAGGTATGGAGTTTTTGATTTACACTAACAGTGTGGAGCGTATTTTTAAAAGAATTTACTCAACTTGCAATGTAAGTATGTGAACTTTCCGGTGTCCGATTGAGAATTTTTACATACTGGTCCTTAGGGATGCAGAAAAAATCGATTATTAAACAATCGATTTTTCCCCTTAAAATAAATCGATTTTTTATCACCGTCATTTTCTTTTTTTTTTATTATAGTATGGCACATTTTATGGCTTTCTTTATCATCATCCTCCTGCCCTTATCCCATTCTAAGTGGGGTCGGCACAACATGTTATAAACATGTTGTCACATGATTTGGCTACGTATTTACGACCGGCCGCGTGACTGACATCAACTTACCATAGTTGTATTTTACAACACCTTGGTAAGAAATGAGGTTGGTCTATTTTACTCAACCGGATACCACACGGTGGGTCAACTTACCTTAGTCACCTTTTACGACACCTCGGTAAGAAATGAGGTTGGTCGATTCTACTCAGCCAGACCACACGGCGAAACAATATGGTTTAAATTGTAGAAACAAAATTCAAACACAGAATGACAAGTTAAGCAAACTGTGGCTACAATGTAGACTAACTTCGTAGTGTTGCTACAAACAATTTCTATACGTCGACAAAGAGCTTTAATTTCCTGCTTGAGGTTTGCTTCACTGTATTTGTCTATGTTCAAAACTGGTAGGGCTTTTTCGTATTTTATAAAACAAGTGAAGTAATATAAAGTATATAAATTCTGAAATTCTATCCGTACGGAAAATATATAGTGTAAACGGATATTACAAGAGGTCGCTGCTATCGTGCGTGTTACCAGAGTAGCTGATGGATACCTCGCCGCGGCTCCCTGTCGCCAAGCTTCCTACGAAAACACCCGAGTGCCGGCTTAATGTGCAATTACAAAAGGAGGTTGCGATGGCAACAGAATAACAAGTCTTGTGAGATGTGACGTTTGCTTTGGGATATGATATTTAATTACGAGTGCGATAATACGAGTTGATTGATATAGTTCAGGGTTTAATGAATACGCACTTCTGGACCTTCTTTAACAATATATATAAAAAAGCAAGACAAACAATAAACAAAACCGTGTGGTATACGGCTGAGTAGGAAAGACCACTCTCATTTCTTAAGCTGTCGTAAAAAGCAACTAAGATACTGTCTACTGTCTAACTGTGGAGCACACAGGTCATTTTAGTCGGTGCGAGTCCGACATTACCGTCGCCTGTCCCCGTCGGGCAGCGGTACTCATAAGGGGTTTTTCCTGTATAAAATAGGAGAATGATGAATAAATCAAAATAGGCTTCTTTTGTATTAAATTTCATTAATATTACTATAGCTGTGAAAACGTAACAGACAGACTTTCGCATTATATATTAGTATAATTAAATTTCTATTTTAGTTAAAAAAAAATTATATACAATATTTCGATATTGGTTAATATCGAAATATTGTATTCGGTTACGGCGACACGGTTGTGTCGCCTACAGTTTCATTTATTACAGTATCGCACATACAAACGCATTGAAACAAATAAAAACTGTTTCAGTCAGTACACATTTAATGAAAAGGAATGTTGTCAATATTAGATTTTGTTCCAACAGAGAGAACCGCGTTGCAATCAGGAGGGAGTTTTATTTTAGTTTATTTCATTTCAGAAATAGACATAACCTCTTTTGAAATAAAACTTTTTTAACGAATTTTTTTAGAAGATATAAAGTAAAGAAAAGAGATATGCAAAAAAGACTCCATCCGGGGTATTTTCACTTATCCACCCGTTTCCTACTGAGTTATTATGACTTTGTGAATGACAGCGTAATTACGCATTGCTTTCTAATAATATTGTAGCAGGTTTTCAGTACCTGAAAA
Organism: Morpho achilles; assembly: GCA_947086495.1. Classification (NCBI taxonomy): domain Eukaryota; kingdom Metazoa; phylum Arthropoda; class Insecta; order Lepidoptera; family Nymphalidae; genus Morpho; species Morpho achilles. The sequence goes on along the minus strand of CAMTZB010000012.1, from coordinate 5,252,263 downwards.
CATGGATAGAATGTAATTTTTTTAATGAAACCTACCAAGATCGATTTATCACCCTTGAAGCCCTACATACTAAATTTCGTTTTCGTGTCGTTTTTTACCTCTTTTCGGGTATTAAAAAAACGCAAAAATGTAAAATTGAACGCAAATAATATTCGAACTGTGAACGCACCCAATCTGAGCTCGATTTATTTACACCTCATAGCCCAACGTATGTCTGAGACAAAGAATCTCTTTAGCGCGATTTCAATTTAATATAACGCCGTGCAGCGCCATCTTTGGTTGAGTAGATTAGTGAGCTATATTATATAAAAAGATTGTATAGCGTTTAACAAGCTGTCCAATATCAAAGCTAATGGTTAGCGGACTAAAAAAGTTAATATCCGGGATCGATTCCCACATGTTACCTGGCGCTTTTTTTATTTTTTTTATTGTATTTTTTTATATCTTTCAAAAAATTACCAAACAAGTCTCGGTCACCGAGGTACTTGTTTGTAATATGGCATTTCAACGCAAGCTCCCAACTCTTTTGTGTAAAGAGTGCAAATATTTTAGTCTATGTAAATAAAAAATATATATATTTTATTTCATTTCACAATATATGAATATAGTTTTTCATTATTTTCTTAATCTTAAGTTATATTTCGTAGCCGAAGAGTTATCAAGAGTTAGGCTCCATGACAAAAACGCATATTATTTTTTGCGATTTGCTCACTCTACGCTACTTTCACACTAATACTTTTCGTCATTGTATACTAGAGATTTAGAGATTTTATAATTATAATAAGTACGAAAAATATATTTATGAATTGCGTAAAATTGTTCTTCCCCGACCCAAACTCCAATTAGTAGAAGCCATAACTTTTTGCAACTCCTTACATCAGTGTTTCCCAACATGAGACACACGCCCCCCAGTGGGGCAATTTGATTGTTGAGGGGTGGGGGGTCAATTCGATAATGAACTCGACACGAGGTCGCACCGGGCCATTTAAATGCAACGTTTAAATAGATAGATACATTTTGGTTCCAAATTTTTCACCCAACGATAAAATAAACGAAAAAAGCAAATTCTTTAATAATTACTAGCTATAAAGTAAAGGCCTGTTATAGTGGGCCTATCCCACTGCTGCGTGTACGCCTCCTTTCCCCTTTTTAGGAGAGAAGCAAAGTTAAGACCTACCACGATGCTCCAATGTGTATTAGTAGGCTACACATATCCCCTGAATTCTCTAGAGATATGCAGATTTCCTTACGATCTTTTCCTTCGAAAAGCGTGTGATAAATTACGATCATTAATTAGACACATAAGTAACAAATCAAAATATCTTAATTCAAATAAGCTCTTTCAAGCACTTTTGAATCGTCAAAGATCAATATGATATAACAGGTATAACGGTGCCTGCCCGGGGTATAAAATCGTGATCCCTCAAAAGAGTCGCGCAGTCTCATCGCTGGGCTGTCAAAGCTTTCAAAGATATCAAAGATGCTAAAAGCTTTGAAAAGCTTTGTCAAAGATGAATACATCATTATCTTTCACCTGCCTTTATCCCACTCTAAGTTGGGTCTGCACAACATGTTATAAACATATTGTAACATTTGGCTAGGAATTTTCCTACCGGCTGCCTGCCTGACGTCAACTTACGTCAGTCGCCTGTTGTGCTACCTCGGTAAGAAAGAGTATTCAACTTAGCCGGATACTACACGCCATTTGTTGAAAGCTTTTTAACTTGACTTGTTACGTATTTATTTATACTTTTCTAGATTTAGACTTGTTTTGTACATATACAACCTCCGCTTATAAAATTTTAACTTCCTATTTAAATTCAAAAGCATATTGTAATATTTTATTGAGTATAAACATTATAAATGTTCTTTTCGTGCTAGCGTTTCGATTTATTTATCTTCTGTCTGTGAAAACTTATTATTCTTATTTCCTAATTTATTTTAACTATTTCGATGTGCTAGCTGTAAATTTTTCTTATAAAATAAAATATAATAAAAGTTGTGCATGTTACAAAATGGGTCATCACAATTTAAGAAAGGTTAATGTGGGCCATGACACAAAAAAGTTTGGGAAACACTGTCTTACATCGTAATAAATAGTTTCCCGGTAATCCTACAACGCTAATGGTACAAGAAATTAGCTCTGTTTAATGTATTGTGGCGAATTTGGCTCATTCGGGAGGTAATAAATACTTTAGTAGTTAAGCGTAAGTAAATTGTAACAAGGTAATAATTTATTCAATTGTAATACGATAATCTCAAACACTATGCCTTGAAGGATGAAAGGAGCTTTGTTTGAACCTGTAGGTTAAGTTTTGGTGGATTTATATCTTATAACAGTTATTGAAGGAATTAGTGCTTGGAAAGACATATTATTTACCAAAGTGTATAAACGGTGTGTCAATTAAACTTTCATCAAATTTGACGTCTAATGATGATGCTCCGACCGAGGTTGTAAAAAATAATGTGAAATGATTGGTGAGGTTGTGATAGTGAATGTGTACAGTGCTTGGTTCTATGGTGGTTGGAATTTGATAGTATGCATTTTTGCACATCCTTTATGTATCAGGTATTAAAACGAATAGTACAGTTATTAAGCATGTATTATATTTTCTATTTCCTTTTATCCCAGATAAAAAATCTCTGTTTATCATAAAACAAGTTCCTCAAAAGCTGTCTAACTGTTTATCTGATTGATTATCGATTTTCTCAAAATTAAATGAACAGATTTTTGTACAATTTATACTAAAAGGTAGTGCAATTTTTCCGAAAGTTTATAGTTAATAGAACTTTACGGTTTTCGGTAAATTGTGTTAAAGAGGTCACGTAAAGTAATAAAGTAATATACTAGAGAATTGTAGATCAACAAATATACACCAAAAAAGTTCGCGACAGAATGTATCTATCTCTTATGGTTAACTCACAATAATAACTTTTGTGTTCAAAAATTCAACACGCGTTTTGACAGATTTGACAAAAGACTTTTGTGGAACATCGTTATTAGCGTGTTAATAATAGAAATGAAGTGTTTAAAATGATAGCGTAATACGATATATCGGAGTCATGAGTTAATATATAAATTTCTACACAAATAAAGTCCATTTTGAGGATTACACAGAACAAATTGTTGAAATATTAAAAATACCTATTAAAAAAGAAAACACTAGCGGCGTAATGCAAACATTTTAATGGTCTACTTCAATAAAGTCTATTTTAAAATAAATTGTATATGATATGTGTCGATTTATTCAACATGGATTTATATTGAATACGAAAATAACGCGGCATATTCCAAAAAAAAATTACAATAAAATTTGTTAGCGAAATCAAACTTACTAAATTAACACCAATTATTCTGAACAATAACTCAATACTTGTGCTGTAATAAATATTTTATTTTTTTTTTCAAATAAATAATTAAATATATTTTAATAGTAATTCTTGATCACGAATGGTGAAGGAAATCAGCGTTGTTTTGGTTTGTAATTAGCGGTCATAACTTTATGTAGCCGAGAATCGAACTTGGAGGTCGATTCTCGGCTAGACAACCTCCGTTTTCATATCATGTAAGTATAGTAAGTATCGCCCTGTTACTATCCCACTGCTGGGCATAGGCCTCTTCTCTCCGTTTTTTTTTTTTTTGGAGAGAAGTATTGGAGCTAAGACCTACTACGCTGCTCCAATGCGGATTGGTAGGTTACACATATCACCAGATTTCTCTAGAGATATGCAGGTTTCCTCACGATGTTTTCCTTCACCGAAAAGCGTGTGATAAATTGCAATTATCAATTAGACACATAAGTTTTACTAGAAAACTCATTGTGCCTGCCCGGGGTTTGACCCCGGTAGACCTCCTCGAAAGAGGCGCACGGTGTTACCGCTGGGCTACCACAGCTTGTATTACCACAGCATGTAATTATTTAGTTAATATTTTTACTTTTATATTTACTTAACTCATCTCTAGGCTGGTGCACCCCAGTACCAACTTAAGCCATTCGATCGCATACAACGTAGAGCAGCTCGAATTATTGGGGACAAGGTGATCAGCAAGCGGCTTGACTCGTTGGCGATGCGTAGAGACGTGTCGGCACTGTGTGTTTTATACCGCATCTTTCACAAAGAGTGTTCCACTGAATTACATTGTGACGATCTCGACCTTACATGCATATATTGGTAGAGTCATGTACTGAATTGGTAGTATGTTAAGGAAGGTATATAAATAAAAATATTTGTTTGTCATTTAATATGGTTTTTCGTAATGAGTATTTGATACTCGTTACATATATGTACATTTTTCATTAAAATATTTTTATCAAAATTTTCCCATACATTTTCAATTTTCCACACTTAGTGCCGAACGTCACGCCGGCAGTCTGACAGAGGTAGTGGGTGACTGGCGGACGTTGCCGGGAGCAGTCGCGGGCTGGTACCGCGAGCCGAAGGCTTTCGTTTACATGTACTTGGGGCGATACATGGTAGCGCTATGATCCCTAAACTATTTTCAAAGCTTCGGCTTGTCTAAACTGTGTGGTGAGAGACTTCGGTCTATTAGCTCACTAATAAAATGTAATTTTATTACATGTTACAAATTATATATTATTCTCGAACACTTTATAGTGTGAAATGGTTAAAGCTTCGGCTTGGCATAACGGTGTGGTGAGAGACTTCGGTCTTGAGGGACTTCGGTCTCCTAGCTCACTAAACAAAGAAAATGTAATTTCATTACATGTGACAAATTTATTATTATTCTCGAACGATATAGTGCCGGAGTATAACTTGGTGAGGGTGACTTCGCTGAGTGGTGCTGGGCGCTATACCGAACAGTCTGGTGAGTACTGGTGTCGGATCGATGGTTTCAGGCCTGCAATGATTTCGGTTGTTGTAGTGTAGCCTCGCCTCGATCTGCTCCAGGCTGTGAATATCAGGATGGGTTTCCGTCTTGGTACAGAGCAGCCAGAGCTACTTGGTGAGTTTTGGGTGATACGGATTGGATTTTAGGCCGGTATTGATCTTCGATCTTTACTGTGTAGCCTTGTTTGATCTTTGGACGCCTAGGACTCTAAAAGTAAACTGTTCAAAGCTTCGCACGGAGTCTTGCGGGGTATCCTGCACTAGCCGTGTTATAGTCCTTCTCAGGGCTTCCCCATAGCTATGCACCAACGTTGACGACATTATAGCATGTTGTAGGGCCGCTGGTCGGGTTTTTATTAACAAGATTGCGGACTAGCTTTAGAAAGTGTTGCCTGCCCAAAACTCTATCTTACGTAGCTTGCTACGCGTAACAAACATATAGATAACTAATTCTTATATGCCGATCGTGGAATCAGCCAAAAGGACGCATTGAAGGCGTGCGTTAGTGATGGACACATCACGTTATAAACCGTTACAATATTTAGCACAATAGTGCTAGCACTACAAACATATATTATTGAATTATCAACACATAATGCGAGCGCTTTGCGTTCTTAACTCTTCGGAGTAAACATTTGCCACCACGCGTGGTAAGAAGCAACACAAACCTTCTATTACGTGATCTCTGCGGAGTCATGTGCAAATCTTCGATATCTGCCACTTCGTGTGGTAGCAACGACTACAACTTTACTGTTATGTGATATCCGAGGAGTCATGTACAGTATTAGCTTTATGCTATTATATATTCCACTATATGTGGTTACAACGACGAATGCGGCACGCACCGCTTGAAATGCTTGCTATTGGCAAGATGCGCTGTCTTATTGTAAGAATTGGATATTCATATCAACAAAATCAGGCTTTGTGCCTCATCGACACAATTATGGCTAACGCCAACTCACCACAGCTACGGCTGAAATGATATTTGGACCAATTTAAATATTAATATCTTAGAACTTCCCATTCGGGATGGTTTAAAGTACGATCTGATGATCGAGCAATCCTTCTGTTGGCTTTGAAAAGTCTTATTCCGTTTATATTGACATCGTTTTACGTCCCATATTGATGGCAAACAAATATACAGTAATTATAATATATATAAACTAAAACCTTTCTGATGGCTATATCTATGAAGTAATAACATAAAGAGTCATTCAACCTTCTGAATGTCTCGCATTTTTTTACTAAATTTTATAGTAACCCGTTCGTGTATTAGCTATATTGGAACCTGTTCGTGCAATGAATATGTATCTATTGGACATATAGGAATCTGTTCGTGTAATTAACATATGTATTGAATATATAACCTGTTCATGTATCGTACACTTATATTAAATAAATTATATTAATTTAAGCTTGCTTTACGCCTCTAATCTGATGAATCTGTGGTATCTGACGCTCTAAAAGGATTTGAGTTATTACATACACAACGTAACATGGGTCCTAACCAACTAGACGAATCACAAGCCAATTATATTTAAAAGTGCTAGCGCACTAGCGCTGGTTTTATGTAGTTTGGAGGTAGAGCGCGAGCGCTCTACCCCATTCTAAATATTTAATTTATTTAAATGTTTTAAAATGTAAGAAGTATAGATGAGAGTGAGGGGAGATCGTTACAACATGACCTGATTCCTGCTGCTAAATTCCATAACCGCACTGTATATCATAGGTTAAAATATCATCCCTACCATCTGGATGCGTGGCGATCTACTACAGTGCGGTTTTCAAATAATTTAATTTCGCTCACCACAGCTATATGTTACGATCTCCCAGCGGCAGCGTTTCCAGATCAATACAAAATGAGCACCTTCAAAAAACGTATTTTCCACCTTTTTAAAGGACGGCACTCGCTCTGCGAGAGGTAGTGGGCGGCGGTAATTACTTGATTGGTAAACCGAATGCTCGTTTGCCAACATATCCCATAAAAAAAAACTAATGAACTAAACAATTTATTATACTTTTCACCACAGATACAGAAAGTCTTTCCTTGAAAGCCTTAACGTAGTACAGTGACGGTCTCTTTTTTATTAAGTTATAGCTATTGTACTCTCATTTTCGAGGTGTCGTAAAAGGCGACTGAGGTAAGTTTACCCACCGTGTGGTATCCTGTTTAGTAGAATAGACCACCTTCTTTTTTACCGAGGTGTCGTAAAATACGACTAAGGTAAGTTGACGTCAGGCAGGCGGCCGGTCCTAAAAACACAGCATGTTTATAACATATTGTGCCGACCCTACTTAGAGTGGGATAAGGGCAGGAGGATGATGGATAGCTATTTATTATCAAAGAAAATAAATCAACAAAATTCTGAAAAAAAAAATGACCACATTTTTAAAAGCAAATCACTGTTTGAATCAAAACGGTAGCGTTTTCATAAAATCAGCTTGTATAATGGCCACGCTTATAAGCGGAAGAGGTTTATATAATTTATAGAAGTAAACATTTTTTCACGGAAATCCATTATAGAAAAGTTATGAGAATACTATGTCCTAATCCTATTACTAATGCAAAAGTTTGTGAAAATTTTATTGTTATTTAAATTATGGAAATGTTTGTTAGTCTTTCACGTTGAATCCGCTTAACCAATATCGATGCAATTTAGCACAATTATTCCTTATACACCGGGGTAACATATAGGCTATAGAAATCCTGTTAATTATACAAGAATAGTATGACATTGAAAAGCGCCACTATATATCATTAGCTATTATCGACCTATCACACAACAACAGTCCCCGCAAATGAAGTTGCGAGTAAAAGCTAGTATTGTATACTTGAAAATTAATTTCGGATTAGAGAAAATTGATAAATACTTTTATTCTTTTGAAGAGGTTAACACAAAATACAACCATTTATTGCATTCTATTTAGAACTCTATATTTAATTTATTTTCTGTATAGTATTATATATTTTCTATAATATAAATAAAGAATAAACTGTATTATTTATTCTACGAGTAACTTCCACCTTCACTATTTTTGCTGTTTTAAGTTATACAATCTACGGCCTCTTTTGTTTCATTTTCAGAATCATCATTTTTAGAATAAGACTTATATAATTATAAGCAAAATATATAAGTACAAAAATAATGATATTACTTTGCTATTATCTACAACCAAAGAAAGTCAATATAGTGCTAGGTTTAGAGTTCACTTTTCATTTCCATACATATGAAGAATTTGTAAACAGATTGTACAAAAAAAAGCTACATTGCCATTGCATACTTTTCAGATACTAAATAATAATTTTGTCCCATAATAGAAGCATCATCAGGAGACAAAATCCACGGCATTATGTTACCTATTGTATTTGTTATTTCTGAAAAAACCCACATGCCAGACTCCACCCACCAATCCACAAACACGCACACTACACACTCACACATACACACACAATAACTATACTTTTTTCTGTTAAATCCAAGTTATTTTAGAGTAATCTTTTATTGACCTTATTGTCAAATAGCAATGTTTATTGTTCATTACTAACACTTGTGAAACGCTGTTTGATTACCAATAAAGAAATAAATATAATTAAAAAACGCTCTCTCTTCCGCTTCCGGCCGTTCCCAAGAGCAGCCAATGTAACAAAGCGTTGTAGAATGTCTGCTATTACGCCGTAATTATGAATAATCACCAGGCCCGGTTCACGTGGTGGACAGTGATAAAAAATTGGACAAAAGAACAAAAATCACCCCCATTAGTAATTGTGACGTGGGATACAAAATTGGGGTGAATTAATTTTCTCATAGCGTCCGTTACAATACAAAGGGTTTGGAGTGCTATTTTAGGCTATTTTCCGAGTACCAATGGATTAGTTTAAAAAACTAAATGTAAAGAAACAGCTCAAGGAGTTTGAGTTTATTATTTGTTTATGTTATAGAAAGTATATAATGCTATACAATAATAAATAAAATGTATCGCCCTATGGTATCCGGCAGAATGGAATAGTACCACCCTCTTTTCTTACCTAGGTGTCGTAAAAGGCGACTAAGGTAAGTGACCCACCGTGTGGTATTCGGCCGAGTAGAATAGACCACCCTCATTTTTTACCGAGGTGTCGTGAAAGGCGACTAAGGTAAGTGACTCACCGTGTAGTATCCGGTTAAGTAGAATAGACCACCCTCTTTCTTATCGAGGTGTCGTAAAACACGACTACGATAAGTTGACGTCAGGCAGACGACCGGTTGTACAATACGTTGCCAAATCATCTGACAACATGTTTATAACATGTTGTGCACACCCCACTTAGAGTGGGACAAGGGAAGGAAGATGATGAATAATAAATAAAATGTAGAGTTAAGCTTAAGGAGTGTTATTATTCTAACCGCATCCATCCGCAACCGAAACATCATCAGGAGATGGACTCCACGACAAAATTTCAAAATCGGGCGAAACAATTGTGGAGTGTGTGATAGTGAACGTATGTAGTGATTCTGTTTTGTGGTGGCGGTGGTGGAGGTTTGTGCATGTGTTTTTACGAATCCTGCATGTATCAGAAATCAGATTAAATTGAAAACGGATTGTCCACTCTACGTTTAGCAATACATATATCATCAATTTTTTTCATCGCGGATTATAGCAAAATAATTTTATTATTACTTTTGTGTCATGAATCTACACAAAGTAATGCCTAATTCTATAACTTAATTGGAGGCTTAACTATTAAACGGATGTTGATACATATAACCTTATAAAATGCGTGGATTTAGCTACTCGTACAAAATGGCTACAATTAAACGTAATTAGCTATTCAAATTCAAATTCAAATTCAAAATATTCTTTATTCAAATAAACTTGTAAACAAGTTCTTTTGAATCGTCAACTCTACTGCTGGTTCGGAAAGCTGTTCCTACCGAGAAGAGCCAGCAAGAAACTCGGCGGTTGCTCTTTTAAAAATATAATTCTTAATACTATTTACATTAAGTCGTTACTGTCTTGTACAGGTTCAAAGAGAGCTATATCCACACATTCTTATCTTCCAAATAATCTTCAAGAGTATAGTAGGCTTTCTGTATCAGCCTCTTTTTAACAGTGTTTTTAAACGGCTGTAATGACAGAGCTGAAATTGATTGCGGAATTTTATTATAGAATCTTATACCAAAACCCACAAACGAATTACGTACTTTTGCAAGGCGCAAAGCAGGAGCCGCAAGCTTACTTCGGTTCCTGCTTTGTCTATTGTATACATCACCTATCGTTTTATAATTCTTTATATTTTTATGTACATAAATTAGATTGCTTAAAATATATTGTGAAGCAAATGTAAGAATACCTGTTTCCTTAAACTTCTCTCGCAGGGAATCACGCGGTCTATAAGAGAAATACTCGACTGGCCCGTTGGTGCAGTGGGTAGTGACACTGCCTTCAGCTCCGCGGGTCGTGCGTTCGATTCCCGCCGAGGGCCAACATTTTCTGTACAAGAATTTGTTGGTCTTTGAGTCTGGGTGTATATTTGTATTTAAGTATGTATTTAAAAAATATATAAGTATATATTCACCAGTTTCTGTCTACCATAACACAAGTATTAAGTTACTTACTTTGGGGACGGACGACCGTGTGTGTAAGTGTCCCATATATTTATTTATACTATGAAAAGAGCAACACTCGTGTATCTCGCTGCCTCCTTTCGATAGAAGCAATTTTCCAAACTGACCAGTTGACTAAAGCACTTGTTTACAAGTTTATTTGAATAAACAATATTTTAAATTTATAATTTGAATCTAGCCATAATTCATCCCCACCTGTTTGAATAAACTCTTAAGCCCTGTTAATAAATCATTGGAACACGGGCGGACGGACCGCGGGTCAAAAGCCGGGTAGAATTAAATTATTCTATTTCTTTGCCCATCTGCGCACTTTTACCCAAATTCGTAATTGAGAACAGAATTTCTGATTGTCCCTGAAATATCTACCTAGAGCTGAGAATACCACCGTTATTATTTTATCTCTATGCAGACCACCTTCATTTCTTACCGAGGTGTCTCGAGGTGTCTATTAGTAGACTAAGTTCGCTTAGTCGCTTTTTACGGCACCTCAGTAAGAAATGAGGTGGTCTATACTACTCAGCTGGATATGACACGGCACTTACCTTAGTCGCCACCCGGCCGCCGTCGCGACCGGCCGTGTGGTATCCGGCTGAATAGAATGAACCACCTTAATTTTATCCGGCTGAGTAGAATAGACCACCCTCATTTCTTACCGGGGTGTCATAAAAGGAAACTTATGTAAGTTTACCTGAGGCAGACGGCCGAACGTAAAATAAATAGTCAAATCACGTAAGATTATGTTTAAAACATGTTGCGCCGATCCCACTTAGAGTGAGGTAACGTCAGAAGGAATGATGATCATATCTGTACGTGATCGATTTTCTCAAAATCATGTATCATCATCATCAGTAATGCAATTCTTCCGGAGTTCTGTTTTATGTAAACTGTGTAAAAGAGGTAGCGCTGTTGTAAAAAAAAAATTCGCTTACTGGGAGCTTTAGTAGCGTGCGCTGCGTAAAGGAACAGAGATACACTAAAGTAATGTACTAAAAAATTGTAGACTTATAAAAATACTACAAAAAAGTCTAGATAGCATGTCTCCATCTCTTATGATTAACTAACAATAACTACTTTTATGTTCAAACGTTCATTTAAATACACTCATTTCCTTAAAAGGGGACTAAGGTAAGTCGACGTCAGGCTGACGGCCAGTCCTAAAATAATAAGCCAAAACATGTGACAATATGTCGTGTCGAACCCACTTAGAGTGGGATAAGGGCAGTAGAATGACCATAATTATTTGCTTAAAAAAATGACTTTGTAACTTTATGATTGGAAAGAAAGCTGTGATAACAACTTGATATAATTTTCCAAAAATTGCGTGTGACCTAATTTATAGGGCCGGTAGTAGCACCCAGTAACAAGCTACGAACCATCCGCAAACCTTTATTTAAAAAGCAAATTTCTCCTTTAAACTTTTACAAAGTACAAAATCCCTTTTGGGTATCAGAAAGAATTGTTAAGTGTCCAGTGCTTTCATTATCTTTGTAAAATGTAGCTAAGTAAATAAAGTGTTACAACATGATAATTAATACAATCAGGCGTTACTTTGCGGAGATCCATAACACAAAAGTAATAATAAAATTATTTTGCTATAATCCGCGATGAAGTAAAATAGAAAATATATATAATGCTAAATGTAGAGTGGAGTAAAAACACATGCACAAACCTCCACCACCGCCACTACAATACACAAGCACTACAGCCGTTCACTATAACAAACTCGACAATCGTTTCGCCCCGCAACCAAAGCATCATTAGGAGATAGACTCCACGACCAAAATCGCAAAGCACTTTGCGCTTTTTACGAATCCTGCATGTATCAGTTATGATAACCGATTGTTCACTCTACATTTAGCACTATATATATTTTCTATTTTACTTCATCCCGGATTACACCAAAATAATTTTATTATTACTTTTGTGTTACATCATGTTTCTAATACAACCTCCTTCATTTAGTTGGTCATTAATATGAAAAACATTATGGCCGTCATCGTGTGTCATTGAGTTGTTAAAAGAGTAAATGATTTGTCTTTGGAAAAATTGCTTTTTATTTATTGAATAAGTATTGTAAGGATAACTCAGGATGTGCCGCGAATAAAACTCCTAATACCATTTTACCGTATATTCTTAGGCACAACGTCACAGCTACTATATCATATAATACCAAGTCCGATGTCCGACTCAAAAAGATGGCGCTAGCACCCGTCAAATTGATGTTTTATCTTCTTACAATTCTCTGACGGATGTCACATGGATCGAATACCCGTTTACCCAAGTGACATCCGGCACAGACTAACAATAATTTATCTAACAGTATAAAGGAGAAATCCTCCTACCTCCTAGAGTCGTCTTCCTCGATGCTGAGGGTCGTGACCCCCACCACTTTTGTGCGAACTATATTGCGCCAACAGGATCTGTTGTTCGCTGTGTGAATGGCCTCGAACATCCTACTATCGGGAGTGGTGCGGATTTCGCCCTCGTGGTCTCTTCCCCTGGATTTTGCCGGTGATGACCATCTTTTCAAGATTATCACCGCTTTTACGCGCAATATGGCCAAAATCCTCAAGGACACGTTGCAGGCAGATGGCTGAAAGCCTAGTAGAAACGTTGAGTTCCTTCAGAATTGACAGATTAGTTCTTTTGGCAGTCCAGGGGATGCGCAACATTCTTTCAGGGGATTCACAACATTAATTCCATTCTCTCTTCAAAGGAGAAAGATGCAGCTTTCCATGGTGAAAGAATTTTTTAATCGGTCCAGTAGTTTTTGTGTGAAAACATTACAAACATACACACAAATTTTTCCTCTTTATAATATTATTATAAATAATTTACTATTATCTTCAATGGTAAGTGCGCTGAATGAGCATAAAAAAAATGGCGCATCGCTAATATAATATTAGTATAAATAAAAAGTAATTTTCACAAAGTCAACCCATTTACTCTTTTAACAACTTAATGACACATAATGGCCATAATGTTTTTCATATTAATGACCAACTCTATAAAGGAGGTTGTATTAGAAACATGTTGTAACAAAAGTTTTGAATAATGATATAAAACCTTTTTGGTGTCTCTACCTATTTAGATGCTTAGCCTTTTCCCTAATTTCTACTCCACGCCGGTAGCCATTTTTCATTCGCGTTCATTAGGGTTCGTTTTAAATGCTAATTCGGCCCGATTGGTCCATGCGGCCACATGTTTTTGAAATATCCGCCATCACCGTAAATATTCATGGTTTGTGGTTCCGTATTTATAATTTGTATGAACAGTTTTGTTATAAAGCATATGTATGGTGAATGGATACGTTATAGACATATCAGAGGTCACAAAAAGCTTATGATACCAGTGTCGCGACTCAGTAGAGTTAGCAACACATTCAAATTCAAAATATTCTTTATTCAAATAAACTTGTAAACAAGTGCTTTTGAATCGTCAACTCTACTGCTGGTTCAGAAAGCTGTTCCTACCGAGAAGAGCCAGCAAGAAACTCGACGGTTGCTCTTTTAAAAATATAATTTTTAATACTATTTACATTAAGTCGTTACTGACTTTACAGGTTCAAAGAGAGGTATATCCACACATTCTTATCTTCTAAGTAATCTTCAAGAGTATAGTAGGCTTTCTGTATCAGCCTCTTTTTAACAGTGTTTTTAAACTGCTGTAATGGCAAAGCTGAAATTGATGGACTCGGTATTCGCTTCTACAATAAAATTCCGTAATCCATACTAGAACAGTCTACAGTCTTTAAGTGTAATATATATTCTTATACGTAAAGCATATTACAAAATTTAAGATTATTTGGATAAGAAAAATGCCTGGATTTGAAAATCCTTTCAGGTTCATAGAAGACTGCGGTTTCATTATGTAAAATGGAATATGTTTAAAAGATTGACCGCCGAGTTTCTTTCTGGTTCTTCTCGGTAAGAGCAACATTCTGAACCACTTGTATATTATCAAAAAATTGTAAATGATTAAATTTGACAATGATTTATATGTTTTTCGATGCCTTGTATACTATTACAAAGTTTATTTAGACAATAAGTTCAATGAAAGAAAATCCAGCAAAATTTTTATCAAATCAGAAATCTTACCTTATTGCTTATTTAACTTATTGCGAAATACCAAAGTCTGTCTGTTACCTTTTCACTGTTATTCAACTGGACTTATTAGATATATTACATAAAATTTGCCACACTTAATTTTTATACTGGAGTAACATATAGGATAAAATACACATTTTTCCTTCAAAAATAGAAAATTCATATATAATTGAGGGTATTTAAACACTTGAGTTATAATAAAAAATACTAGTACTACCACTACCATACAATAAAATGGACACATTATGTTGACATTTGTCCTACACAAGTAAAATAAGATCATGTTTCTAATAAATAAAAAAAGGTTTTTCCTATTCCGTTATTTACATTACGAACCCTAAAAACAAATAAAAATAAACAGCGAATGTATGGGTTTGTAAAAAGGGTAACGCCGGAATTTTTCCGATTCCAAATAACGACCTTTCAGAAACGCGTGTGCTTAATCACGCTGTCGATTTTCCGGAATTGGATTATATTATCTACTAACTGTGGTAATTACACCCGCCTGGAAATCAATGTGTGACAAAAATTTTCCCGCGTAAATAATTTTTTTTAATTTAAATTTTCTATTAACATAAACCTTCCTCAAGAATTGTTCTATCGTTTAATAAAAACTTTATAAAAATCCGTTCATTATATATTGAGAAAATCGATCACATACATACAGACAATTTTAGGGGACTTTGTTTTATAATATGAATAGATAATATATTTTGGATTTTTAATAATCCGTTTACATTTATTCTATGAAGTGGAAATATCGGTTTTTAATTAAATGTAATGTTACCTCTCCATATTAACACTATCATCACTGAAGATCAGCCACTCAGTAAGCTGGCTTTGCAAGGTGCTAGAAATTCAAATTCAAATTCATAATATTATTTCATCATCATCATTTTCCAGCCCTTATCCCACTCTAACTGAGGTTTGTACAAAATGTTATTAACATGTTATCACATGATTTGGCAACGTTTTTTTACCGCCACCCGCCTGACATCTACTTACCTTAGTCTATTTTACGACGCCCCGGTAAGAAATGAGGGTGGTTCTATTCTACTCAGCCGTATACCACAAGGCGGGTCGACTTACCTTAGTCGCCTTTAACGACACCTCGGTAAGAAATGACTATTCTATTCAGTCGGATACCACCCGGCGTAAATTCATAATATTCTTTATTCAGGTAAATTATCGATTTTTAATAATCGATTTATTCATTAAAAATCGATAAAAAAAATTATTTATTCTCTTTTTCTTTTTTACTCTAGTTTTGTTGTTTTTAAAAATAACATTGTTGGGTTAACTGTTAACTGTTGGGTGAAACCAATGTAGCCAAACTACACATTTCAATTGAATTTCACAAAAGTGCATCTGTTATTATTTCCTGGTGGTCATCCACTTTAATTAGCCTTTATTCTTATCAATTATTAATATTAAAAAAGCAAATTTTCAAATTGCCAGAAAAAAACATTTATCGATTGTTTTGGTAAGAATTAATCGATTTTTTTAACTCCAAGTCACATCCCTACTTGTTACTTGCCGTGTTGTATCCGGTTGAATAGAATAGACCACGCACATTTCTTACCGAGATATCGTAAAGCGCTCCTAAGGTAAATTGACATCGGGCTAGCGGTCGTTCGTAAAATACCTAGTCAACTCATGTAACAACATGTTTGTAACATGTTTTGCCGGCCCCACTTAGAGTAGGGTAAGGACAGGAGGATGACTGTTATCTTAATGACTCTGAGCTCATTATTAGCAATTCCAGACACATATAATTAAACATAAATAGATGATTAAAGATAAAATATTTAAGTAACAAAATTAAATAACATCACAAAATTACATTAACGTGTTTGTCATTGTGAAAATTTTCATTTCAAAGTAGAAACTCGGCAACATAATGTTCTTATTACCGACTCCCATTAAAAATTCATAGACATTACGAAACATTGAAGTTAGAAAATTTGGAGCCGCCAACCTCACCTCTTATAATTCTTTCTTTTCTAATTAATACTTTTTATATTTAGAAAGGAGAAAGAAAAATTAAAAAAACGCACATGTATAAAGGCGGACTTATCCCTAAAAAGGATCTCTTCGATTCAACCTTTGAGTAATAGAAAAAGACAAGAATTGAAGAAGAAAGAGAGTACGGGTCATATAAAGAAAAGAAAAAGTTTATATAAATTGAACTATTTAATCTATTAAATAATATTGGTAAAATAAATAGTTGAAAAGATGGCACTAATATATATTTCGTTACATATTGTTACAATATGTTTAAATACAAACTCCTTTAAAAAAGGCTCAATAATACAAAAAAAAGGTGTCGTTACAACCTCCTGCCCTTATCCCACTCTAAGTGGGTTCGGTACAACATGTTATAAATATGTTGTCACGTGATTTGGCTTCGTATTTTACGACCGACGCTTGACGTCAGCTTACCATAGTCATATTTAACAACACCTCGGTAAAAAAGGGTGGTCCACTCTACTCAACCGAGTACCACACGGCGAGTCAACTTACTTTAATCACCTATTGTGGTAAGAAATGAGCATGGTCTACTCTACTCAGCCGAAAACCACACGGCATATTTACTTAAATCTATACAATTTTTATATTTATAAATATATTGTATAATGTCGCCATGTGGTATTTGGCTGAACAGAATAGACCAGCCTTATTTTTTACCGAGGTGTCATAAAAGGCGACTAAGGTAAGTTGACTTGCCGTGTGGTAATCGGCTAAGTAAAATAGATCACCTTCATTTCTTACCAAGGTGTCATAAAAGGCGACTAAGGTAATTTATACATATATAATTATATATATACTATATATATATATATATATATATATATATATATATATATATATATATATATATATATATATATATATATATATATATACAAACAACCTTCTCCAAATGTTATACCTCCATCTACCAAGACCCGCCTCATCTTTGAAGTGAAAATTTCGGTTCCATATTGTAACATGAAAATAGAAAGCTTTGACGACGCAGAGAATACCGTTGGAGTTTCGTTAAAGTAATAGATTTTATAGATTAGAAATAATTTCCCATAAAGATAAATACTAAAAAATAAATAAATAAATAGCCGTGTGGTATCCGGCTAAGTAGAATAGTACCACCCTCATTTATTACCGAGGTGTCGTAAAAGGCGACTAAGGTAAGTCGACCCGCCGTGTGGTATCCGGCTGAGTAGAATAGACCAACCTCATTTCTTACCGAGGTGTCGTAAAAGGCGACTAAGGTAACTTGACCCACCGTGTGGTATCCGGTTTAGTACAATAGACCACCCTCCTTCTTACCGAGGTGTCGTAAAATACGACTAAGGTAAGTTGACGTCAGGCAGGCGGCCGGTCGTAAAAACGCAGCCAAATCATGTGACAGCATGTTTATAACATGTTGTGCCGACCCCACTTAAAGTGGGATAAGGGCAGGAGGATATATATAAAGATAAATACTAAAGTTTTGGACCGTAATTATTTATTTCTTTGAACTGTCTTCAACAATATAAACATCATAGCTACAAATACCCTGCTCCTTGGAAACATGTTGTCACATGATTTGGCTGCGTTTTTACGACCTGCCTGACGTTAACTTATCTTAGTCGTATTTAATGACACCTCGTTAAGAAAGAGAGTGGTCTATTCTGCTAAACCGGATACCACACGGTGGGTCAACTTACCTTAGTCGCCTTTTATGACACCTCGGTAAGAATAGAGGTTGGTCTATTCTACTAAGCCGGATACCAGACGGCGGGTCGACTTACCTTACTCGATTAGATAACATTCCCACTGTAAGTAAGTAAGTACTGTAAGTAAGTGCAGTCGATACATTACATGGTTACATGTTTAGGGTAGTTGTTTTACAACCATCCACCTGCCTAACGTTAACTTACCTTAGTCGCCTTTTACGACACCTCGGTAAGAAATGAGGGTGGTACTATTTTATTCAGCCGGATACCACACGGCGTTTGTGATTGTATTCAAAGTAAATTTCAAAAAAAATTTTAGAGCCCGAAAACAGGGACATTTTTTAAAATTAAAACTTATCTAAATCGATTTTTCTCCCCCAACATACATGCTGAATTTCAGGAAAATCGTTGTAGCCGTTTAAATTCATTTAAATATTAAACATATAACTACAACCTTAACAATCTAGAAATTATACTGGATTTATATAGGCTTCAATAACCTTTATGTAACTCTGTACCACGTAACAGATAAAACCTTTTATATAAATACGATTTACGATAGAAGCCCTAAAGTGGGAAAGAACTGTTATATAAATGTACTTTGAGATTCCATTATTGAAATGTATTACTTACTGTCAGCAACTTTCACTATACAGATATGAGTTCTCAGTATAATGTCGGACCCCATGTGGTATCTGGCTGAGTAGAATAAGCTTATTTCTAACCGCGGTGTCGTGAAAGGCGACTAAGGTAAGTCAACCTGCCGTGTGGTATCCGACTGAATAGAATAGACCACTCTCGTTGCTTACCGGGGTGTTGTTAAAGGCGACTAAGGCAAGTCGACCCGCCGTGTTGTATCCGGCTAAGTAGAATAGATCAACCTTTTTCTTACCAAGGTGTCGTAAAATACTATAAGGTAAGACGTCAAGCAGGTCGTAAAATATCTAGTCAAATCATGTGCTTATAACATTTTTTTTATACAGGAAAAAACCCCTTATGGGTACCGCCACTCAACATGGACAGGCGGCGGTTATGTCAGACTCGCACCGACTAAAACGAACTGTGTGCTCCACCACACTTCTGATCGCAAGGTCAGGGTATCGTTGTACACATTTCCCCCATCCCCACCCGTAGCAGTTCTGATCCCAGAGAACACCTCCTCCGGGTAGGGACCCCTCGAAAGAGAAGCCCCCCTCCGCTAACCGGTGCATGGGGAGCACAAGATGCACCGACCGCCTCGGGGACCTGTAAGCCAGATATACTGACTTACAGGTCCCCGAAGCGGTCGGTGCATCTGGTGCTCCCCACCTATACGTCTGATATACCCCGTTCGGAACGTCTGAAGGTCCCCTGACAGGGTGGCAGACGATGGGGCTTACGCAAGTCGCTACCAACTGTACTCGCCAGCAGCAGATTGGATCCAGAATAAAAGTTCCCGGAACCGCTCCACCGCCCCCCTTCGCAGAGCAGACTCCTTCTGCTGCGCAGAGCAGAAGGAGGCTACCGCTGCCCTCGATTGCTCCCTGCCCACCGTTTCTGCTACGTCACGGTCGACAGGGAGAGACCGCGCTCCAAGTAGGGACCCCTACGCCAATTGCATTGCGGTGTGCATTTCTGCACCCACCGGGTAATTTTTTATAGAGGTTTTCTTCCTCGCAACCCGAAGGTCCCTGTTTACAGTGCTGGGCTTCCGGACTTGACCAAAACCATGTCCAGCCAGACTTAACGTAAGCCCAACTGAACCCGTCGCTCCTTAACCTCCCCGGAGTACCCGGCCAATCCAGATTGCCCTCTACTAATCAGGGGGACAACTGGATTGGCCACCCCACAGTGGTCCGTTTGCCAAGACTAAGCTTGCCCAGGGTGCGACACGAGGAGGCCGACCACTTTGGCACCCCATGTTTATAACATATGCCAACACCATTTAGATCGGGATAAGGGCAAGAGAATGATTATGAGTAAAGTACTACATAACGATACAGTGTACATAAATCACACAAGTTTGGACTTTAAAGTTGCCAAGTTTTCTCATAAAGCTAAAACTATCATCAACAAACTAAATGCCTTTTTAAAGCAAACATCCGTACCGCTGAAATTGTCTGAAATTCTCACATAGAACTTGAATACTAACAATGCATCAATCGCTCATAGCCCACACAAAAGGGGACAAACACGCCGTATTAGTTCCACTGCAGAGTGCGACGTGAAAAATCACCGACAAGTGCTACATTTTTCACCTTTCATACTGAGACGAGTTCGCGAAACAAACACGCCGATTTAGAAATGCTGGAAGCGCGGAATACATGTTGACATAATTGTGATTTGTGATTCCGTCTTCAAAACGTTTGAAGTAACGGCCTGTTGTCGCCAATAACTTTCGCTTTGTATTGAATAGCAACACCGTCATGAAATCGCGCCCTTTTGACTGAAATGGTAGCAACACTGTCGTGTTGTTTTCGGAGGAGTCTACATATATATTGCTAAAACGTTTCACTTGCATGGAGTCTTTGTTCGTCTTCCAAGAGAAGAGCATCTCGGAACGGGAATTGTAGTATTTTTATTCAGTTATCACAATCTTGTACAGGATAGAAGAGTAGCTACATCCATGCATTCTTATCATCTAAGTAATCCTCAATGGCATAGTAGGCTTTCTTTATTAGCTTTCTTACTTTCTGTATTAGCCTTTTATTTAAGTGTATGCTGTAATGGCAAAGCTCAAATTGATTGCGGGATTATAGAATCTTATACCCATAGGCCTCATCCATACCCATCATCCATAGACCTTCTATCTCTGTTATTGAAGAGAAGGTAGGAGCTAAAACCTACCATGCTGCTCCAATTCGGATTGGTAGGTTATATATACCTGAAATTTTCAGGAGATATGCAGGTTTCCTCACGAATTTTTTTTTCACCGAACAGAATCTTCCTCGTTCCTTTGAAGAATAGGTTTGCCAACCAATGGGAATTTGCGGGCAATATATAATATCCGTATCAGGTGTGAATACGTTGACAAGTTCAAAACGCACACATTTAGGGCAGCTATAAATAGGTTTACGTTGAGTATACGTTTAAACTCTATCTTAGGGCCTGTTTCAAAAGTTACCAATAAACTGTCAGTTAGCCTATACATAACATATCGGAATTTTGCGTTTCTCAGGTTATGTCTGATAGGCTTAAAGTCCCTAATAAGTTAACAGGTAGATCATGTGGCTGTTATTTTGTTTATCTGCTTGATAGCAAATACCTATTTTAAAATGCCCGCGTTTTTGTTTTGTTAATTTTTCATTTTTTAGAGTCTCTTCTTAAAGACATTTATCTGCTACTTAGTTTATTTGTCGGTTAACTATCCGACACTTTATCAATAACTTGTGACACTGGCCCTAGGTCTGTTAAAATTGCCATTTCTATGAACTTTAAAATGTCTATCACGTCATCAAGTAGTTACTGAGTGAATACAAAAACAACAGTCTACGTAAATTTAGTTTTGTGTAAATTTGCATTTCAAATTGCGTGTGCGGAATAGAACTAATTAATTTATAATTAGCTGCAACTATGGCCCGTTTATGTGGTTTTAGTTATATTTAAATCATTATTTTCCTCTTCTCAACGAATAGATTTCAACTATTGGTCTATTTTTCGGATCTCATATAAAATTTTCTATGCCAGATGTTCTTACACGTTATGTTCATTAGTTTGCGGTCTTTTAAAGAGTTTATTAATAATTTTGCAAGTTTGCTGTTTTAACACCTTTGAATGGAAATGTCACATCAATTTAAACTCTACGCTTTTCTTGCTTTAGCTTTGCAAACTTCATTTCATTTACGATTTTCTTTATTTCTGACTTAAAAATTTAAAGCTTTCCTTGCGTGAGTTAAGTAAACGGTGATAGACTTTCAAAAATCATGTATTACAAAATTGTTCCCTCTAAGAGTTCTAAACAAAAATCCGCGACGGCAAATGTCTAGCTTTGAGGTTAACCTAATTTTTAAAACATTTTTATGGTTACCTAAATACCATATTACAGTTTTCTTCATTCAACTTGGGTTTAGCCGCTGGTGATTGCTAGCTAAATATAAAACGGTGCTCTTTGTGAATAATTCAGTTCTTTATATCCATGGCTGTTGCCGTGATTTATGAAACTACCGCCCGAAACATTTCAATTAGAAACCCGACGAGTCACTCTATACCGTATTGATTTATCCCGGTTTCGCTTATCGGCTAATAACTGCCTCGATTATTCATCGCTCGTGGCACGCCATTAGGAAATATTTGGACAGGTTCAAGTTATGCTCATTTGTAAGCAAAAGGTGGGTGAAAAATGATACAATTTATCAGTCGTATTTTAAGCAATTTAATTTTTGTACATACACTAGCTGTGCTGATGGCTTCGCCCGCGTGAAAATCAATGCATTTAATAGAAATTTTAAACATAAAGGTAGGTATTGTGTGTTAACCATAATAGTTTTTTTTTTTAATTCTGTAATTAAAGGGCTTTTACACTACATGTGTATGCCTACTATACCCTAAAATTTAACTAATCAACTTTCTGAAGGAGCTCATCAAGAAGAGCTTGAACAAATTGCATGCATCCTCCGAATCAAGTTTTGACAGTGTACTATGGAAGACACCAACTTGCAATTTGTTCAAGCTTTCTGAATTTAACATAGAATAGTAGATTTTAAACTTTCGCAATTTCATACTGATTATTATATAAACAAACGATGTTATAATCGATGACGTTTAGTACTACAGTCATTATTGTACTGTAGTACTCGGGAAAGAAGACGCCGCGGCGCTCCAGTCTGTTCGTGACCACGGTGGATGCAACTCTGCCGAAACGTTGAACTTTATACAAAGGTAATCGATTATAACGCGATGTGACCCGTATGTTTATATAATAATTAACATAGAATTCCTAGCCGAGTCTAATCGGGAACATACCATCAGCCAATGATGTATGTCATCGTTTAGATAACATTCCCACTGTAAGTGCAGTCGATATATTACGTGGTTACATGCTTAGGGTAGTTGTTTTACAACCACCACAATCCACCTGCCTAACGTTAACTTATCTTAGTCGCCTTTTATGACACCTCGTTAAGAAGAGAAGGTAGTCTATTCTACTCAGCCGGATACAACAAGGTGGTTCACCTTACCTTAGTCGCCTTTTACGACAACGAGGTAAGAAATGAGGGTAGTCTGTTCTACTCAGTCGGAACCACACGGTGGATCACCTATACTTATTCACCTTTTACGACACCTCGGTAAAAAATGAGGGTAATCCGCTCTACTCAGCCAAAATTACTTATTCACCTTTTACGACACCTCAGTTAAAAATGAGGTTAATCCGCTCAGCCAAAACCATACGGCGGGTCTTGTTACTTTATTCGCCTTTTACGACAACTCGGTAGGAAATAAGGGTAGTCTTTTCTAGTCAGCCGGATACCACACGGCGGTTCAACCATATACCGATTACCATTACCGATTTCTTCTTAAGGTATCGTAAAGGGCGACTAAGGCAAGTTGACGTTAGGTAGGCGGTCAGACGTAAAATATCAAGCCAAATTATGTTAAAACATTTTTATAACATGATGTGCCGATCCCTAGAGTGGGATTGGGGCTGGAGAATAGATTTTATTCTCGTTCGAATGCAGAACCTTAAAGAGTTTTCCTAATAAATATTAAATTATTGATGAAATTTTAAGCAAAATTATTTATAGAATTAGGCGTTATTTTGCTGAGATCCGCATAATATATAATCCGCGATGGAGTTAAATAGAAAATATATATAATGCTTGTTCGATAATTCAAACATAAATTCGAGGAATTAGAAAAAGACTGTTCTTCTAATGTCCTTTATTTGATAGATTGCAGGTTTTGTAAAATTTAGTTAAATTAGCAGCAGCAAGTTGTTGCCTCTCTAGCGGCTGTCAAAAATGTAGTAGTCGTTATTATTGTTCGTGATTTTGAAAATTTGAAAAAGTCCATAGACTATTGACATATAATAGAAATAAGGCGCCGTCCACACTAGGCGCAAACATATTCCCCCCTCTTAAACGCATTGCGTTTAAGACTGCTCTGGTGAAAATAAGGGGCATATGCGGGTGAAGGCTCTTCGTACAACTCCTCGCGCAGTTTGTACGTCCGCCACTCTGGAGATGCCGTCCGTTCCTGGATGAAGCGCGCAGACTCTGCCCAAGCGCCAGTGAAGTGGAGGGATATTGTCTTCCTGTAGTAAGACCAGATCTCCTATCTGTAGCCTTTGGTGATTTTTTCGCCATTTCGACCTCTGCTGAAGCTCGCTGATGTACTCCCGTTGCCACCGACGCCAAAAGTGTTGCCGGATTTGCTCAATCCTCCAGTACCGACTGAGACTGTTTGACTGGCAATCTTCGACGCTCGGTGAGGGCAGCGCCGTCAGGGGTCGATCAACCAGAAAGTGTCCTGGGGATAAAGGGAGATAGTCGTGAGGAGAAGAGGACATAGGATATAGTGGGCGACTATTAAGAATAGCCTCCACTTGTGCAAAAAGAGTGCATAATTCCTCAAACGTTAGATTATTATTCCCCATGAATCTTTTAATGTGATACTTCGCTGACTTTATTCCCGCTTCCCATAAGCCCCCCGAAGCTTGGACTATAGGCGGGAATAAAGTGGAATGTTATTTGTTCATTGACGGCGAAGTCGGAAATAACAGGGTTGTCCTTTAAGAACTGACTAATTTCTTTGGCGGCAGCTACAATATTACGCCCATTATCGGAATAAATTTCAGTTGGCTTGCCTCTACGAGATATAAATCTACGGAGTGCTAGTAGAAAGGCCTCCTTGGATAGCTCGCTTACCGCTTCTAAGTGTACGCATTTGTAACGGAAGCAAATAAATAAACATAGGTAGCACTTAGAAACCTTTGCACCTCGACCCTTCCTATTCAATATCGAAAACGGTCCGGCAAAATCCACACCAACTGTCTGAAAGGGAAAAGCAGGCGTTACGCGTCGGGCTGGTAAGTTACCCATTAGCGGAGTGATAGTACGACCTTGGTGGCGTCTACACGTAATGCAATCGCGAACAGTACGACGCGCTAAATTTCTTCCCCCTAAAACCCATACAGATTCCCTAACGGAGAAAAGTAGCAGTTGTGGCCCTGCGTGTAATAATCGCTTGTGTTCATGACGAAACAACAATTTTGTAAAATGGTGTTTACCCTCCAGTATGATAGGATGCTTTTTATCATAATCGTATTCCGACGACTCAAGCCTTCCCCCCACCCTGATGACTTTGTTATCATCAAGAAATGGAGTAAGTGAGGATAGATTGCTTTTAATACTTATAGGCTTTCCTTTCAAAAGACAATCGTATTCCTTCGGGAATGAGACCTTTTGGCTTAGCTTGGTAAGGTGCAAAAACGATTCATTTAACTCGGATAAAGATAAAGTACCCGTATTTTTACCTTTAGGATTTTTAGCTTTAGTTATGTATGAACCTTAATATATATGCAAAACTTCGTTTTAATTTAGAAAAGCTCGAAAAGTTTTCAAAATTAATTAAATCCGGTTCAACAGTAATAGTACAAGCCTTTAACTCTGGTAATGGTTCTGTTAATTGTGAATTTAGGTTAGGCCATTCACTCTCGTCCAATAATAGAAAACTCGGACCTGTCCACCACAGATCAGAATTCTTAAGGTGAATAGCATCCATGCCCCTTGATATCAAGTCGGCCGGATTATGATTTGTAGGCACGTGACGCCAGGAGGAACTAAGTGTATGTTCGCATATGTATGTCTACGACCCTGTTAGCGACGAACGTTTTTAATTTGCTTGGATTACTATTAATCCACCCTAGGACGACGCTCGAATCGCACCATAGGACGCAACGTGCAATATTTGTCCTTAATGAACTTAAACATGACTGCGAAAGTTTAGCGGCTAGCTGCGCGGCGCACAGCTCCAGACGCGGAATAGTGCTAGGCTTTACAGGCGCTACTTTCGACTTCGAGCACAATAGCCGAACGCTTACTTTATTATAATTGTCAATGGTTCGCAAATAAATACACGCACCGTAAGCACTTATAGATGCATCGCAAAACGAATGCATTTCTATTGTAATATAGTTGTCGCACAGAACGTACCTAGGGATTGTAATAGAAAATAGAATGTGTCTACTAGATTGAATGTGCTTCCATTCTTTAAGCAACTCTTTAGGAACAGGTTGATCCCATTCTAATTTTAGGATCCACAACCTTTGGATCAAAATTTTCGACTGTATTGTAGACGGAGAAAGTAACCCTAACGGATCAAAAATTTGAAATGTATTAGAAATAATTTTGCGCTTAGTGGCAGTTTCTATTGGTTCAGTACGCACTTGACAATAGAACTGTAACTTATCAGTCTGCGGGTCCCAACCTAGTCCTAACGTACTCGTGGAATTGCTAAGACTCAAATTATCCTGTAGATTTTTATTAGAGTTTTTGAAAATACTAGGTAAATTTGATCGAAATTTGCGTAAGTTAAAACATCCCCCGTTTAGTGCGGTCTGAACAGAATTTAAAATGTGAATAAGCTGAGCCTCAGAGTCCGCCCCTGTAATGAGATCGTCGTAATAAAAGTCGCGTTTAATAATTGTCTTTATGGTTTCATCCGCGCACTCTTCGCCTATTTGAAAAAGACACCTAGTCGCCAAAAAACTAGCACTCGCAAACCCGTAGGTAACGGTATTTAATTGTAATGCCTGCAGAGGTTCAGACTCCCTTTCCCTCCACAAGATTAATTGAAGGTTTCGATCTCTTTCATTCATTTCTATTTGCCTATACATCTTTTCGATGTCCCCAGTTAGTA
Organism: Morpho achilles; assembly: GCA_947086495.1. Lineage (NCBI taxonomy): Eukaryota > Metazoa > Arthropoda > Insecta > Lepidoptera > Nymphalidae > Morpho > Morpho achilles. The sequence continues at coordinate 5,225,149 of CAMTZB010000012.1, read as the reverse complement.
CATACTTATGCATTCGAAATCTTAATATTATAGATAAGAGTGGATCTTGTATAGTAGGCCCTATTAATTGTAAGTCGTTGACGGATACCCCCGACGAGGTGGATGCAGAAGCATCGAATACAACGCGTAGTTTAGTAGACTCGCTGCATTCCCGAAACACTGCGTGGTGGCATAGAAAACATCCTGACCGCGAATTAAAATTAGCTAGTTCAGAACAGTGTCCTAAATCTATATACTCCCTTATAAAGGAAGTGTATGTTTGTTTCAGTTCAGGTTGTTTTCTAAATCGCCTTTCTAAGTTCAAAAACCTTTTCTTAGCAAGATGAAATGAGTCTCCTAAAGTGTCAGGTGACTCCTTGAGAGGTAACCTAACGCAGAAACGACCTGATTCTTGGCGAATAGTATGAGTTTTAAAATGTTGTTCACATATTTTCTCACTTTCGCTTAGCAAAGATTTTTGGGGTAACTCTTCTATATCCCAAAATCTAGATATTTGTTTGTCTAAATTTGACTCTGATGACTGAATGACCGAATTTTTAGATAAATAGTTGCAATGAGTTTGCTTAGGTTCACAATTCAATAATATAGGACCAGAAATAATCCAGCCGAACTGTGAATCGAATAAAAATGGTTTATTTTTGCCTAATGATTGTTGTTCCCTACCTATAACCTCCCAAAATAAATCGGCACCAATCAAAGCGTCGACTGGCGCGGGGTTACAGAAATTAGGATCTGCTAGCTTAATATTAGACGGCAAATTAAATTGTCTAATATCAATATATGCCTTTGGAATGTTTCCCGTTAGCTCCGGCATAATAAAACAAGACAAACTTGCATTATAGTCGCTATGAAGCGATTTAAAATTAACTAAACATCTCTTATTAATGTTATTTGCGATATTGCCTATCCCCACAACGTTAATGCTCGTAGGGCTAGATTTTAAACCTAGGCGCTTTTGTAAAGACTTAGTAACAATACTAGACTGGCTACCGCTGTCTAAAAGAGCGCGAATAGTTTCGGCCTTCAAAGTACACGGGTTAACCGCTTCAATCATAACCGTAGATAACAAGACATGGGTACGAGACTGTTTAGAAAAGTTTACACTTAGTTCGTCCTGATTAGATTGTACAGCAATAGCACTACTCTGTTGGCCCAAAGAGGCTGTCTCAACCGTCGGCTTATGCAATAACGTATTATGACGCCTTTTACATTCGCGACATGGCCCTGCAGTACAGTGACGCGTGATGTGTCCCGGCTTAAGACAATTTAAACATAGTCTCCGTTTCTGAGATTCTATAATTCGAGATTCAATTGATTTAGCCAAAAAGGAAGGGCAAACATAAATTAAATGATTCCCTTTGCAATACAAGCACCGATAATTATTGTTGTTATCGACATTCAACCCCGAGTGAGTAGTACACGAAAATACTTTATTTTGTTTCATCGCTCTAGATGAACTATTACTAGGAGTGGCACTCGATGCATTGTTAGGTGACACACGTTTATTTTGATTTTTATTTTGATTAAACGCCTCCAAAACGTCAGCGCGATCCTTCAAAAACTTATGAAACTGTTCCAAGGTCGGCATATCACTAAAAGTATTGCGATGCTCTTCCCACTTCATACTAGTTTGGCTATCTAATTTAGAGCTAACCAAATGAACAATTAAAGTATCCCAATGATCGGTGGGTTGACCTAAACTCGCTAAAGCACGCAAATTTTTGCTTACATGATCGATTAACGACCGCAAAGATTGTTCAGATTCGCGAAACAACGGTTCGATATTGAATAAAGAGTTGAGGTGATTCGTTATTATACACTGTCCATTATATTAACCATCTTTTGACAGATTGACGATTTACATATTTAGTGATGTCCTAAAGATTCTCGTATGCGATACCATTCCGATTATAGTACCTACTATCATTAATCGAATTACGTACCTAAGTAATTCGATTAATGATAACCTACGTAAACTAATAACAGATATAGAAATCAACATTTTGATTTAATATTGCCTTAGTTTTTTGAAAATAAATGTTAATCCGTGTGTATTTATTATAATCATAAAAAATATATTATACATCAACTGGCAACATCAACAGACCTTCCGCTCGGCCGCCATTTTGACGTGATCTGTCACTCTCAACGAAACGCCCGTGATAGTCACACGCATTTGCGTTCGCTGAGTGTTCTCTCGCATCTGTTACACCTTGAGTTAAGTAGCTTTATTCCTCGGAAAAACTTTTGTGAAACTTATATTAATTGATCGTGAAAATGCCGAAAGGACGTGTGTTGAAAGCACAATCGAGACAGTTAGTGTTAAAACTTCATGAGTATTTTGAGCAAGAAAATCAAAATGGCGGACCTCTTATACCTATCACGCAAGTCCGAAACCGTGTTGCAGCCGCGTTGGGGATCAGTCTATCAACTGTGACTAAAATCACTACTGATGCCTACGGCAGGAGCGGCTTGGAGCAAAACAAACCATCTACACCAAAAAGAAAGCGCCGGGCTCATAAGGTGAGAGCTGTTGATGACTTTGACGCTGACGCTATTCGTCGTCATGTATATGATTACTACTTGAGAAAAGAAATTCCAACTTTGAGAAAACTTATTGTTTCTTTGAAAAGAAGTGGTCTATTTCATGGTGAAAAATCTTCTTTGGTCAAAGTTTTGAACACAATTGGCTTTTCATATAAAAAGTTAAATAAAAGAAAATTATTAATGAAACGCACAGATATAGCTATAGCACGTTGTGATTTTTTAAGAGAGGCAAAGAAAATACAAGATTGGGCAAATATTGTTTTCACGGATGAAACATGGCTCAACGCTAACCACACACTATCTCGTTTCTGGACTGATGATACTGCTGATTCCACTTCCTCAGTACCAATGGGAAAAGGTGAGCGCCTAATCATTTGCAATGCAGGTACAGCAAAAGGATTTGTACAAGACGCACTGTTGGCATTTAAATCGAAGAAATCAAATGACTACCACGAAGAGATGAATGCAAATGTGTATGAAGAGTGGTTCAAAAAAATGCTCATTTTATTGGAAGAACCATCAATAATTTTTAATGATAATGCGCCCTACCACTCCCGTCAAATTGACAAAATGCCAACACAGGCTAATAAAAAGCATGAAATAATTAATTGGCTTCGGGACAATGGAGAAAATGTGGACGACTCAATGTTAAAAGTTGAATTAATAAAAATATTAAAAACCAAAAAGAGAGCAAAACGCTATGTAATCAATGAAATGGCAGCAGAATATGGCCATACTGTTCTTCGGATTCCTCCATACCACTGCCAGTACAACGCAATAGAACTTATATGGGCACAAGTAAAAGGGCATGCTGCGAGATGCAATACAAGCCCCCCATTCACAGCGAATAAAATGTTGCAATTGCTAAAAAATGCTTGCACCCACGTAACGGCCGAGAACTGGGCAAGTGTGGTGGAAAGAACTAAAAGAGTAATATTCTCTGATTGGGAACGTGATATTGCGTTTGATAATATATTATCTACACAAGAGCTAATAATAACTGCTACTAAAGACTCCTCATCGGAGGAGTCTAGTGTTGATTATCATTCCGACGACTCGTGCTAATAAAATAAATTAAAATATCCTGATTGTTTTATTTGTATTCATGTATTAACTAAGAAGAAAGTAAAACTTTATATAATGTTATTAAATGTCTTTTAATACTCGTAACATCGATTTCTACCGATTATTTTTAATCTGTGGCATAATCGTAGTAACCATTATGTGTGACATCACTAAGTGGGCGGTACCCATCCATAAAGTACAAATATTATTTGTATGATATTTGTACGTAAGCAATACAAAACTTAATGAGCGTGAGCTGTCAAAAGACTGATAATATGATGGACGCAGTATAGCTGTCTCTTATTGTCGTAACGCTCACATAATAAACTCCAAGCTTTATTGTAATTTAATTCGCAAACTTCTAGATTACAAATAACCCGAGCGGCATCACCCTCTAGGTACGAATTTAAATAATGAAATTTATAAATAGGTCGTATGTGATCGTTATCGTGAATAAGCGATTTGAATGTATCCCGAAATTCAAGCCAACGGAAAACCGTTCCGTCAAACTTCACTATTTGAATTAGCGGTAACTTAAATCCAACGCCCTGTGACGCACTAGGATTTTGAGAATGTACACTTTGCGAATCTTCTAAACACACAGATTTCGAATTCCTAGCAACGATATCCTGCGCGAAAGACAAAGTACTATCGATTTCATTCTCAATTTCTTCGCGTATATCTAGCTCGTCGCTTAAAACGTCACTGCTTAAAGATTCGATATGACTTTGTAAATCGTTAAATTCACTCGATAAACACTCAAATTTGCCTAGTTTAATCTTTAATTCGCCTAACTGCACTGAATCTAACACTGACAGCTTGTTATATTTAAATACGTAATTTTTAAACTTAGTAACACGCCCTTTAATACTACTTCTCTTTATAATTAATTCCTTAAGATTAGACATCCTTTAAAACACGTTGATGAGCTCGAACATTAAATGTAACTGAGCGGCACAGTGCACTCGATAACACAGCTGATCCGTTCTAAAAATAGAATTGTTTGCTCGCGCTGCGTTTAACCAGGAACTATGCACAATTTTTATTATAAAAACCTGTTTAGAGTAATGCGCGCCGCTTCAATAAGCGAACATGCATTTAACTCGATGACTAATTGTTTAGTTTTACGTTATAATGACATGAACGATTTGAATTTGTAACGATCTAAACTTTTTTGTAAATGATTATATTGATCAAATAAATGGTGTTTGGATGATTGATGGATTGATGGATGGAGTGATCGTGATATGGATGAACGATGGAAGATGAAATATGGTTAGTCAATGGGATAGGACACTTATCTGATTTGGCCTGGCTTCGGCGATGTTTCCCCGGCTGGCTTGCAAATCTCGCTGTTGCGAATGTAGGATAAGCGCTCCCTGGCTGAGCCCGATGCTGCGATGCGCTGTTGCGTACCGGCGATGGCTACAGCTGCGACCCGCTGGATGGCCAAGTACTTCTTGCTGCTTCTTGATGTCGGTGTCGTGGTCGCCAGATTTTATGTTCGATAATTCAAACATAAATTCGAGGAATTAGAAAAAGACTGTTCTTCTAATGTCCTTTATTTGATAGATTGCAGGTTTTGTAAAATTTAGTTAAATTAGCAGCAGCAAGTTGTTGCCTCTCTAGCGGCTGTCAAAAATGTAGTAGTCGTTATTATTGTTCGTGATTTTGAAAATTTGAAAAAGTCCATAGACTATTGACATATAATAGAAATAAGGCGCCGTCCACACTAGGCGCAAACAATGCTAAATGTGGAGTGGGCTTTGCGATTTTGTCGTGGAGTCTATCTCCTGATGATGCTTCGGTTGCAGGGCGAAACGATTGTTAAGTTTGTGATAGTGAATGTATGTAGTGCTTGTGTATTGTAGTGGCGGTGGTGGAGGTTTGTGCATGTGTTTTTACGAATCCTGTATGTATCATCAAACGGATTGTCCTACATTATATATATTTTCTATTTTACTTCATCGCGGATTATAGCAAAATAATTTAACTATTACTTTTGTTTTAAGCAAAATGTTTATCAAACTAAACAACATTTTGTAAGGATTTAATATCGAAACTGTCTCAGCAAGAAATTGTTTGACGCCGCAACAAAAGGAAGCCAAGGTTATTTCAGCCTAGAAATTAATTAAACTCCGCATCTAATTATAAGTTTAAAAATACACTTTTAATATGCAGAATCTTATTAATTTTTACGCTGACCATTTTTCCTCTTTGTAAATAAAGTATATAGTATATGTAAATAAACTTTATAATGTGGATACTAATACTGATGTACAAAGAAACATACGCGGTCTCATGATGCACCACGTTAGTAACACGAGAGCTCTTGGCAAGAGTAGACGTGAAGTGACATGTGGCTACTTGTTAGTGCGTGTTTGAGCCTGTGCCTATATCATACAACATAAGTTTATATACACTACACTACACCAGATACCACACGGTGAGTCAACTTACCTTAGTCGCCTTTTACGACACCTCGGTAAAAAATGAGGTTGGTCTATTCTACTCAGCCGGATACCACACGGCGCTCTTATTATATATGATATATTAATATTATAAATATTGATGAATAGTTTTGGATGTGGGGCAAATCGTAACACTTGATCATCGTCCAAATATTGCTAACATGGTTGTCACCAATGGCTTCTGTTAATCCCATATCTACACCAGTATTGTAGGTTAGTGGAATATGTCCTTATCAAATGGCAGGTAATGTTTATTAGAGGATTTGAACTTGGCAGCGGTTCAAATTCTGCCGTCTCTACACGTATTAGTCGTGATTACTTAAGGCAATATAATATCAGGAAATTTGTAATTACTCAATCGAGTATTACCTTAGTTAGCATCCAAGCTTGTAATCCGCTTTCAACAATAATTTGTGATAATCTTTTCATAATATTATTGAAATATATTAACAATTTAAGCGACGTAACGTTATTACACGTCAAAGTTGATAAACAATAATTGAAACAATGTTTATACACGTCGGCAAAAAATGTCGCTCTTGAAAAAACTTGAAAAACGGTTGAAGCATGTACCAATTCCTTCAAGCTACGTCATCTATTAATTGACTAATTGACGCGGCGGTAGCGGAATGGTTAAGGTAACTTGCGATCGAGAAGTCGTGGGTACGATTCCCGGTCATTATACTACCGACGTGAACCCACTCTTAATACAAGCATTTAGCTGGAGGGGTTAACTAGTTTATTTTATAACCCAAATTTCTAGTAAACTTTAAAAAAAATGTTGTATGAGAACATGCAACGTAGTGTCGTACAATAAATATTCGAAAACCAATAAGCGCCACTAACTATTAATTTTCCCAGACACAAATGATGCTATCTCAAAGATTGCGGATAAAAATGTAAATTGATTATGTTGAAATGTTAATAAATTAAAAAAAAATTACGGCCGAGTTTCTTGCTGGTTCTTCTCGGTAAGAGCAACATTCCGAACCAGATGTAGCTTCATTAAATCAAATTGATCCTTGACAAAAGTGCTTGCAAGAGCTTACTTGAATAAAGATTATTTTGATTAATTTTTTATTTACACCAAATATTGTCAAATTATATCTATCTTAAATAACTGAAACACTAGGACTATATAAATCATGCCCACGTGGAATGGTCCCAAGAATGCTGGCAGCGTTTCCGCGCTGAATCGCTAAGCTGATTCTTTGTGCGAATAAAGAGCCAGCCCTCTTGTTACCTGAAGAGGTAATTAACCGTGGTGTTAAAGCGGATAACATTTTTTTTGCACTTTTACTTCATGGGCCTAGGGTTTAATTGGACTATTACTTTATATTGTCGAAAAGTAAAGACCATTTTGGACTATTGCCAAGTTGAAACCTATTACCTGCTTACAGCCTAATATATTCAAGTATTCCACTATATAATTATGACTATATTAGTTAAACTTATGACGATGATGGCCATCGTGCCGGCCATATCTGGACTGGCGCCAACTTCTAATCCGCTAATTTGTCAACAGGTGACAGGTAACAATTCTGTATTTAGGTATTTTATTACGTCACACGTACAAATGTTTTGACTTCTTAGTTTATATTAGTTAGAGAGTTTTGCAAAAATATTTTCTTGTATATTAATTAAATAACTGGGTGACCGAGCCTTTTTTTTATACAGGACAAAACCCCTTATGTGTACCGCCGCCCGACGGGGACAGGCGGTTCTACTGACGGTGGTCAGACTCGCACCAACTAAAGCGACCTGTGTGCTCCACCACGCTGCCGATTGCAAGGACAGGGTATCATTGCACAAATTGCCCCAATCCCCGCCAGCTCTGATCCCAGAGAACACCTCCTCCGTGTAGGGACCACTCAAAGGAGAAGTCCCCCTCCCGCTAACCGGTGCATTGGGAGCACCAGATGCACCGACCGCCTCGAGGACCTGTAAGCCAAACGTCCGATATACCCCATTCGAAACATCCGAAGGTCTCCTGACAGGGCGGCAGTCGACGGGCTTAGGCAAGTCGTTACCACCTGGATTCGCCAGCAGCAGATTGGATCCAGAGCAAAAGTTTTCGGAACCGCTCCACCGCCCCCTTCAACCGGTGACCGAGCCTAGCTTTTACTTTTTTTACGTAGGGTATTTTCGCATCTCTAGACCGCCCGTTCCACAAACGAGCTACCACGACTTTACAATGGACAGCAAACATTATCTTTACCCGAAAATAGGGATGAAACAATATTTTTTTTCCAATAAAACCTAGCTAGATCTATTTATCACCCCAAAACCTGCTGAATATCATGAAAGTCGTTGGAACTGTTTTCAAAAATCAGGAAAATATATACATATATATATAAGATTAACTTATTTTAATATTAAAGATATAACAAATATGAACTAACTCTAAAAAGGCTTATAAATTAGCATGCAAAATTCGTTTACTTAGGGATGATGAATACATAATATCAATTATTTACAAGGAAATTGAGTCCGTGCGTCGGTCCAATTAACATACCAACATGGACAACGTTATGCATAAACGATAACATATTCAAATTCAAAATATTCTTTATTCAAATAAACTTGTAAACAAGTGCTTAAGCTGTTCCTGCCGAGAAGAGCCAGCAAGAAACTCGGCGGTTGCTCTTTTTAAAAAATACAATTCTTAATGCTAGTTACATTTAATGTTTCTATCTTGTACAGGGTCGAACAATATTTATATCCACGCATTTTTATCGTCTAAATAATCCTCAACAGTATAGTAGGCTTTCTGTATCAGCCTCTCCTTAATAGTGTTTTTAAACTGCTGTAATGGCAAAGTCAAAAATCTAAAAATAAAAATATCAATTTTATAATATATACATAGATAACTAACTATAATAAGAACTACCTTACCTTGTTTTCTGTGTTAAATCTGAATACGCTTGTAAGTAAAATCTTTGTTTAAGGTTCTTAAATGATCTACCTAAGGGTAAAGTTGGATAAGTCGAACTCTAAGTGGGCTAGGCACAACAAGCTATAACATGTCGCCACTACTTAGACAAATCATGTTGTCACGTGATTTGGCTAAGTATTTTACGAGCGGCCGCCTACCTGACATCAATTTACCTTAGTCGCCTTTAATTACACTTCATTAACAAGAGTAAGAAAGAGGGCTGTCAAGTTGAAGTGAGGGTGGGTCAAGTTATCTTAGTCGCCTTTTACGACAGCTCGGTAAGAAATGAGGGTGGTCTATTCTACTCAGCCGGATATCACACGGTGGGTCAACTTACGTAAGTCGCCTTTTACGACACTTCAGTAAAAAAGGGTGGTCTATTATACTCAGTCGTAAACCACACGGCGGGTCAACTTAACTTAGTCGCCTTTTACGACACCTTAGTAAAAGATGGTGACTATACTACTCAATCGGACACCACACGGCGGCTCAACTTACCTTAGTCGCACTATCATAAATAAACTAAAAAAAATAATTAAAAGTACTTTAGTTTTCGTTACTCACCTTTGCATAATGCGGTCCCAATTAACAACCGCGTGACAAATTAATATTGCCTTTGTGTGTTTTGTCATACTTACAGTTAAGCGTGCCGACAGTAGAACGTCAACGGACAAATAAAAGTGTGAGGAGCTGTCAAGATCTGAGGCGAACCTGTAGAGCTTCGAATACCGCATAGATAAACCAACCTACTATTTAGAATAGTAGGTAGGTAGTAATAGGCTGGTTGTCTTTTTTTTCGAATTGACTATATGCTGTTAGCCCTAACGGCTTTTACAGCGTCAACGGGCGGGACAGGCGAGCTCAGAAGCCTCGTCGAAGTTGCGAAATGCGGAAAGCCAAATCATGTGACAACATCTTTATAACATGTTTTGCCGACCCTACTTACAGCGAGATAAGGACCGGAGAATGATGTATGTAACTTCTGCATATTCCGTTTTTCTTTTTTTTTCGAATTGACTGTATGCTGTTAGCCCTAACGGCTTTTACAGCGTCACCGCAGAAGCATTGTCGAGGTTACGAAATGCGGAGTGTAGAGCGCAGAAGCTCTACTAGCGTCGGGGAACGTCGTCGTAAGGGTGCCTCCTGTGAGGCCGGACCATGACTTAGGGCGACGTGTAGTGAAGGGCTAATAGTATGACGATTAGTCATTATGGCGTCGGGACTATGGCGAGAAGCCACAGCCGACCGACGTCAGAAAACTAGGACCTCATCCTAGCTGGCGAAAACGCTGTTTGCGTGTATTATATGTGTGTGTGTGTGTGTTGGCGATCGTTATTTGATCGTCAGGGTCATATCGCTTTTTGGACGTCTATATTTACAATGAGTCGACCTAACAGGGATGTAAGTAGAAGCCATTGTTATAAGTGGGTTCTGGCCTGGTACTATCTCGGTCTACTAGCGTTAGGGAACTTCGTCCGTCGTTTGAAAGGCCATGGCTTAGGGTGATGTGATTTAAAATCGAATCAAAACAATTTTTATTCAAATAAGCTCTTTCAAGCACTTTTGAATAGTCAATATGATTAATGAAGCTACAACTCGGAATGTTGCTCTCACCGAGAAGAACCAGAAAGAAACTTGGCGGTCAATCTTTTAAACATTATTAATTTTACATTATTAAACCGCAGTCTTGTGTGAGATTTAAAGGATTTGCAATTCCAGGCATCAAGTCATTTAAATTTTCTAATATACTCACTTAGTATTCTATCATACCTTGTCACACACATCATTTTCATCTTATGTGCATGCATTGATTTAGAAACGCTACTATAGTACCTCTAACATCGAAGTTTCTTGTTTACCTACTCTATAACACGAGTAAGCGAACCTCTCCATACCCCATTTGTGATTCCCCGCGTACGCCAAAGCTTAGGATAATGCACTGACAAACATTCTCACAATATTACTATGTAAACGCGGAAGTCAGTATAGCTCCATACTTTACTCTTTATTATGGTACTAGCGGCCTGCCCCTGCTTCGCACGGGTATAAAATATATATCCCATGTCAGTCAGTGTAAAAAAAAATATTAAAATCGATCGAGTAGTTTTGATTTATTGATTACTGCCCGTGGCCCGCACGCGTTAATTTCCTTTTGAGAGTTGGAGAAAAACAATTTCCTTTCCCTATACCAAGAAGATTTCCTGCTATCTTTGAAGTATCTAAATTCATATAGTACATTTTTACTTATTTACTTTTACATTTCCCCTATGTATTTTATTTTTTACAATTAATTACAGAATGTATTTAAACAAACTCTTGAAAGAGCGACATACCTGCTAAAGTTGAAGTGTTATAGGGCGAAGCGCGGCATCCTCACGGCATTTTAAATCTGTAATATCTCCGAAAATGTTCACTTAAATTACATGCTGTAAACGACTATATTGATCTATATTAAATCAACTATTTATTTAAGGTACTTAATTGGATAAGGATTAATGCTGTATTGTATAAAAATTGCTTAAAAAATATGGCATTATTTTTCATAAATGCTATAGTGGGTTATCCATAAGAGATAGACATATACCATCGCGGACTTTTCTATAGACCTTTTCAAGATGTACAAATACTTAGTGCATTATTTTGATAAATCTCGTAGGGTTTAGCCTTCGTTTGCAATGTAAGCGGAAAAAAATTTAATTATTTACAGAAACCTCAAAAATTACAGTATTTCTCTACTCCATATTGAATGTTATTATACGTACAAACCTTCCTCTGGAATCACTCTATCTATAAAAAAAACCGCATCGAAATCTGTTGCGTAGTTTTAAAGTTTTATGCGTACATAGGGATATAGGGACTTTGTTTTATAATATGTAGTGAGTAGTGATAGTAAAATATTTTATTAAACAAATTTTTTATCTATTAGAAATAGACTTATCTTAAAATTGAAACGTTATGGCCACTTTTTTCATGAAAATTTGTAATATTTTTATTTATAAATTATTTATCAAAAACTATATTTATTTACAGCAAAAGTGTACAACTTATATCTATCTTAAATTACTTACACGCTAGGACTATATACAAATCATGCCCACGTGGAATGGTCCCAAGAATGCTGGCAGCGTTTCCGCGCTTAATCGCTAAGCTGATTCTTTGTGCGAAAAAGGAGCCCTCTTGTCACCTGAAGAGGCAATTATTCATTTATAATATTAGTAAGATAAAGGTGTATTCGGCGACTCAGTAAGAAAAGAGGCTGGTCTATTCTACACTGCCGGATTCGACACGGCGGGTCAACTTACCTTAGATGCCTTATACGACACCTCGGTAAGAAATAAGCATGGTCTATTCTACTCAGTGGTATATCACACGGCGGGTCAACTTACCTTAGTTGCCTTTTACGACACTTCGGTAAGAAATGAAGGTAGTCTATTAATCTCAGCCGTATACCACAGAATATAAATAAATACAATACTATTCTTAGTATTGTATTGATTAATTATTCAATAGATCCATCACGTTCTATGGTTTTGCTTTCAGTTGCAGTCGCATTAATAGTGTAGTAGTTGCACTTGAATTAATACTGCCTTAGTTGCACTTGAATTAATATTGTTTTACTCTTAAGTCTAGAGTTAATGGAGACGTGACGAAAACTATTGCAGTTGGATCTTTCGTTCTGAAACGCTTAGCAACTTCTGTGCATTTATATTATTACTAGCTTTTACCCGCGACTTCGTTTGCGTGGACCGCTGCCGTGTGACAGTTCGATAATAGATGGCGCTTTTCAATGTCATCCTATTCCTGTAGAACCAACAGGATTTTTAAAGCCTATATGATAAGGCTAAGGAATAATTGTGCCAAATTTCATCGATATAGGTTCAGCGGATTAGCAATGAAAGAGTGACAAACATACATCCATACTCAAAAAGTTTCGCATTTATAATATTAGTAAGATAGGATTGATTGTCTATGACAAATATACAGGGTTCAAATTGGTTTTAAATTTCATAGATCGACTAAAGAAATAAACAATGGGAGAGTCGTATGCCTTGTCACTGAATGTTAGTTGTAAAAGATATGGAAGAAGGATATTACAAAGAGCAAACTAGCAACCGCCAGCGGCTCCGCCCGCGTGGAAAGATTATAACTGTAATATAGTATTTTGACAACCATAAAAATGGTTAAAGTGAGTTAATCTTAAAAGCTAGAAATATGTTGTCGCAGACTTTTAATTACAACTTTTAGAGGGGAACAATTTTGTAATACATTATTTTTTTAATTAGATAAAATGTTTACTCAGCGCATGCAAGGAAAGCTTTCAATTTTGCCGTTTTCGTAATATTTTCTATTTCTGCTCCTCTCCTATTCGTCTTAGCGTAATGTTATATACCTAGCATTGGATACCTTGGATTCGCGAGCGCGCGCTCGTCACGCGTATGTGTAATACTATAATCACTGTAATATAAAATCCACTAAAATTAAATTTCTATGTTTTTAACACAGTAAAAGTGATAAGTCTCTTCTATATACGTTCATCAAACAGTGTTAATAATCGTTAGTGAATTTATAAACTGTAATTGTGCAAAAAAAATCTATTTCAATTGTGGAATTTGTCAGAATAATTTTGACTAATAAACAACAAGAAAAGTAATAAACAACAATAGTACATTAATAAAAATAAGTTTTAAAATATAATCTATAGATTTAAAAGTGTATAAAATAGAAACAAATGAAAAGAAAAAATAATTGACCGTTTTAATTATTCAAAACAGCTGATAGAACAAGTGCAGTGTCTCAGATTAGTCATACCAGTGTGATGCAACTAAGCGTTCAATGACCTCAGTAATTACAACTACACTGAGTCAGAGTAGGATACAAAAATTCATAATTTCTTGTAAACAAAGACGTGGAATAATCGGATTGTTGCAGTTCGTTAAGTCGCGATCGCGGGTTCGGATCTGAGTGGTCATGTGAAGAAAACTTTAGTATTTTTTTTGCTTCATATATATATTTTTTTCTTTTAATTGATTTTAATAACTAATAATTATAAAAATATTATACTCTGATTTATATTAAAAATGGAAAACGTTACAATACGAAATAAAACTAAGACAAAATCATACTCGGATCTCTCAGTACTACACGATGACATATATGGATCAGATATATTAAATAACACTAGCCACAGTTTCATTGCAAATAGCACTATGAAATCACTACCGAATTTAAGTCTGGAATCAGATGTAATTCAAAATTTAAAGTTTGAAATTGAGAAACTTAAAACAGAGTTGGCTTCCACACATGCCGAAGTTGAAGAACTTAGCTTACAAAATTTAGAACTTAAGAAGGAATTAGAAAAATACAAGAAAAAATTTGATCTTCTTGACAAAATTGTCCTTAGTCCAAAATATGCACAGTGTAAGATACGAACTCCGTCAAAAAAATCTTCAAAGTTAATTTCTGAAAGCGATAACTCAACCTCCTTAAGAAATCAACATCTGACTTATGGAAAACAAATCCACGAGGAAGAAAAGGCTAAAAATATAAATTCTGAACTAGAAGCACAACATAATACGAATTTGAAGTTACAAACATCTTGCAATACAAATAAAGACACAAGTCATGTACATGACCAGAATTATTTAAGCGCAATGGAAAGTCCTCATGAAACCTTAAGAGCTCATGTCAAGTCGCCGGTAAATCAGATAAAAGAAAAGTTGAAGAAAAACACTATTCACATCCTAGGAGAACAACACATCATTGGATTATCACATTCTTTAATAAAAAGCAGAGAACAAAAATGGAATAATAATTATAAAATTATGTCGTTTGTAAAGCCCTATGCATTATCTCGCGAGTCTCTCAAAAGTTGCGAAACTCTTATGACAGAATTAGCTGACAATGATAAAGTAGTCTTAGCAGTGGGGGTAAATGATAAAAATCCGTGTGCTCTTCTTAATGAATTAGGACTAGCTCTCGATAAACTTCGTAGAGTAAAAGTTTTCGTATTACAAGTTTATTCGAATAATTACCTAAGAACAAGCACTATCAATAGTCATATAGAGTGCTTGGTAAAATTACATAAAAATTGTACTTTCCTTAAATCGGACAAAAGTTACAGAAACATTCGGGAATATTTACAAGATATGACATATAAGATTAACTTTAATATTGACTATAGTGATTATTACGATACATACTTGACATTTAATAAAAATAAACAAACTAAAACTTTAAAAAATAATTCAAAAATAAACATCGAAAATGAACATGATAAAAACAAAATAACTTATTATTTTAAAACACAAAACAAACAAAACACAAAAAAATTACAAGATAATGAAGAAACATTATTTAAAACACAAAAAAATACTAAAAAAGGAACTATACCCTACTATTTCAAAAAAAATGTACACAAACCAGACTTAGTCTTAAACCCTAACGAAATGGCTAGCCAGGATAAGTTTTTTCGTAAATAAACTAACAATATTTCATCAAAATATTGCTGGTGCTATAAATAAGTCAGAAATATTGTTCATTTCATTGCTAGATTTAAAAAAATTCTTTACAAACCAAATAGATATTATTTGTCTGACTGAAACTTTTATCAAAAAGGACACAGAAAATTTATTAAAGTTACCTGGTTATAAATTATCAACATCATTCTGTAGAAATAAAAAAAGGGGTGGTTCTTGTATACTAACTAAGGGATACATAAATTATAAAGAACTTGAATGGATAAAAAGTATGGGTCTTGTAAATGTGTTTGAATGCTGTGGAGTTGAAATTCTGAATCATAACCTGATTGTGGTCTGCATTTATCGGACACCAAAAAGTGACCCTTACATATTTCTTAATAAACTTGATGCACTTTTGCACTCATTACATAAGAAAAATAATATAAAAAAAATTGTGTTGTGTGGAGACTGGAATATCGACCTACTGAAAATAAATAACAGTAGTCGTGAGTTAAATAGTTTGCTAGACAGTTACAATTTAATCTCTCATATTAAAATTCCTACACGGCTATCATCTTGCATAGACTTGATAGTAAGTAATATTAAATCATCAAATGCCGAGGTTCACCATCTAGGTCTATCGGATCATGAAACTGCACAAACATTAATAGTAAAGGTAAAAAAAGTAAATTATAATACAACATGGTTTGAATACAGAAGGGACTACAATAAGGATAATATTCAGAAATTTATAAATTGTATCTCAGCACTGACCTTTTCAGATTTAAAGGAAACTAATAACGTTAATACAGCATTTGAATCATTTCATGAATTAATAAGGCTTTTCTATAATCTTTGCTTTCCATATAAAAAAGTAAAAATAAAAAAAAATAAGTCTAAGATAATATGGCTAACTAAGGGAATTAAAAAGTCATGTTTAAGAAAAAGAATATTATACTTAAAATACAAACTTTCAGGATTAAATAAAAACAAAAATAAAAAGTACCTTCAAAATTACAATAAATTATTTAAAAAATGTATACATAAATCAAAACAAATACAAACTGACAAATACATCGAAAATCATAAAAATAAATGTGCAGCATGTTGGGAACTAATTCATGATAACGTAGGTAAAATTAAAGAATATAATGACATATCATCAATTAATACTGAAAATAAAACCTTTATCAATCCAAATGACATTGCCGAAATATTTAATAATTATTTTATCAATATAAATAGTAATCAACATAACAATATCCATTTAAGTGACAATTTATTTTCTAATGCACGTAACTCAAACTCAATTTTCATACATCCTACAGACCCATATGAAATTAAAGGAATTATTAAGTCATTAAAAGATACTAAAGCTGTGGGCTATGATAGCATAAGGACTGATATTTTAAAAAAATGTGCTATTTACTTGTGTGAACCACTTGCATATATCATAAACATGTCACTAGAACAGGGAGTTTTTCCTGACAATCTAAAAATATCGATTATTAGGCCGTTGTTAAAAAAAGGTGAAGAAACGGACTTGAATAACTACCGTCCTATAACGTTAATACCAACTCTAGCGAAAATATTTGAAAAAACTATGTTAGAGCGTTTAAAGAGTTTTTTTGACAAAAATAATATACTGATAAGTGAACAGTTTGGTTTCCGCAATAATAGTTCTACTACTGAGGCTTGTTTCTATTTAAACAAATTAATAATGGATTCTTTAAATGACAAAATTCCAATAACAGCTATTTTTCTAGACATGACTAAGGCCTTTGATTTAGTCAATCACAATATATTGCTAAATAAATTAGATTCATACGGTATCAGGGGTATTGCTAATGAATGGCTAAAGTCCTACTTAAGTGATAGAATGGTATGCACAGAAATTTCCAAAATCGAAAATAATATTAGGAAACAATACAAATCCCAGTACAAATGCAATAAAAAGGGTGTGCCACAAGGTAGTGTACTGGGACCATATCTTTTTTTGACGTACATTAATGACATTAAATCGGCAATTAGTCATCCCTGTGTCCTATTCGCAGATGATACTACAGTATTAGTCAAACAAAATAATATCGCAACTTACAAACAAGACATACGCAGCGCCTTGAAATGTGTAGTGAATTGGCTACAGCAGAATGATTTACAGGTCAATTTATCTAAAACTAACTTAATGCAGTTCACTTCAAACTATTTAAAAAAAGATCCACTTAGGATCGAATACGGGAGTAATGAAATAAATGAACCGGATAATTATAAGTTTTTAGGTATATTTTATGACAAAAACTGCAATTGGAAGGCACACGTTGACCATATATGTATGAGACTGGATAGGTTTATATATGTTTTAAGACGTCTGGTACAGACGGTTTCTATAAATGCGGCACTAAGTGCATATCATGGATACGTATCGTCTGTGCTATCATATGGCTTAATTCTTTGGGGTAATTCGGTTGACGCTATTAGAGCTTTCCGACTTCAAAAGAAATGCATTCGGGCTATTTGTAATGTAGGACCTTTAGACAGTTGCAAACCACTATTTAAAAAGTTGGGTATATTACCCCTACCATGCATGTACATAAGAGACGTATGTATATTTGTCAAAACATACCCTAAATACTTTCAACGTAAGTGTGATACTAATAGGTCAATTCGTTATCCTGATAAGATATTGATAAACAAGTGTTGTAGTGCTTTATACAAAAAAAATGCATATTACATGGCCATACAAATATATAATAAGTTACCAACAGACCTTCGAAAGCTAACTTCTAAAGTTTTAAAGAAAAAACTTAAGGTATGGCTGTTGGACAAAATCTATTATGATATTAAAGAATATCTAATTTAATATTATTATAAAGTTGCCACAAGTATTACAAGACGTATCACACCTACCACCACAACCTGAATTTTATTCTATTGCTACTTATAAATCATTTCTTAAATTTATTATTCTTTATAACCAGCACAGGACATACATTTTATATCATTGACATTACTATTTTTTAATTTAATTTTGACATGTTGTAATTAGACAATTTTATTGTGAGCTTTATTTTATTGCCATTATGTAACTAAAATCTTAAATTTAATTGAAATCAAAATTTGCATGCTGTGTAACAGTAGAATATGTCTGTCCTTTTAATTAAAATGACAACATCTCTGTATATAACTCATATTCTTGCAAATAAAGGATTATTATTATTATTATTATTATTATTATTAGCCTCTAGCCTTCCTCGATAAATGTACTTATCTTACACTGAAAGAATTTTTCAAATCGGTCCAGTAGTTTTTGAAATAAGCGCGTTCAAACATTTAAACAAAAAAACTCTTCAACTTTGTATATTAGTATAACAACATTAGGCATATCTCACCTAATTTACTATTATTTCGTAGCTACTACCAGTCCTTTTCAAGGCTAAATCATGTCTACAAAACGATAGGCAATGCAGAACAAGTACGAACTTTTTTACGACATATTTGACTCGGAAGTTACGCCGCCAATTTTTGTGTAACATGAAAGTGTTATGGCATCATAAAGTATACAAAATATTGACGTGCCATAAACGGTACATGGTTAATAAAAGGGTGGGATATTACACGGTTATTAATACTTAAGTGGTTGTATTGCTGTTAGGAGTTTTAGGTTAACGAAAGCGTTTAATTTGCTACATGTATTTTTTCTGACAGGGCAAATATTGAAAAAACAGTTGAAAAATATCTTAGCCAGTGTCAAGCGTGACTTGATTCGAAACGTTTAAATACCCTCAGTAATAAGTGGGAATAAGTATGTTACAAATTTTTCCCGATTCGAAATTTTGATCATAAAAGTAGTTATTGTGAGTTATCAATAAGAGATAGAGGCATGCTGTCACGAACTTTTTTGTACTATTTCTAATGATCTGCAATACTCTAGTACATTACTTTAGTTTATCACTCTTAGATCAATCGGCGCACAAGATTAAAGTTCGCTGCAGGTGAGTTTTTTGCAACCGCGGGACCTCTTCAACACAATTTAAGTAAAACGATAATGTGCTATTAACCTAAATCTTCAAAACTGTACAAGAATACATTCAGTAGATTTTGAAAAAACCGATCGATACAGACGAAAAATCTTTTGGATTTTATAATAAGTATAGATATACATAGTTTTCCTAAAATAAAAAATAACTATATAACTTTAAATTTTCTTGTATGCGAAATTTCGTACAAATCCGGTAAACTGTTGGCTATAGAAAAGCTTTTGTAAGTTTTTCTCCTTTATAATATTGGTAAGATGTTTTTTTTATCGATATTTATATAAATATGACTATTTTATTGTCTTATTTAGCGTAACATAATTAAACATTTAAGGGGATTTAAGAAAGTAGGAGAGAAAAATATTTGTGAAGCGAAAACATGGCGTCAGCAAGGGTCTATGACCTTTAATGGTCAATATTTATAATAAAAATCTTAATTTCGCACCCATAATACTAATTCTTAACTCCGTTAGATTCGATGTCAATGTATCGTTAATAATTCATTATAAAGGCTAGTGTACATTGATGCAACGATAAAAGTAATTATAATATACCTATATTTAATAATATATTTTTGTTATAGTAACATAATATACAAATATAAAATATATGGTAATATATTCATTTAAAATTATGTAAGTATGTAGCTAGCTAACTAGCTGACCCCGAAAACGTTGTTATGCCATATAAATTATTTTTCGAGTATTTCTAGTGTACTAAAAAAAAATACCAAATTTTTTTTTAAATATTAGGGGTAGACTTATACACTTAAGGGTATCAAAAACAGATAGTAGCCGATTCTTAGAACTACTGAATATGTATATAAAATTTAATAAAAATCGGTCAAGCCGTTTCGGAGGAGTATGGTACCTATACACTGTCCATTATATTAACCATCTTTTGACAGATTGACGATTTACATATTTAGTGATGTCCTAAAGATTCTCGTATGCGATACCATTCCGATTATAGTACCTACTATCATTAATCGAATTACGTACCTAAGTAATTCGATTAATGATAACCTACGTAAACTAATAACAGATATAGAAATCAACATTTTGATTTAATATTGCCTTAGTTTTTTGAAAATAAATGTTAATCCGTGTGTATTTATTATAATCATAAAAAATATATTATACATCAACTGGCAACATCAACAGACCTTCCGCTCGGCCGCCATTTTGACGTGATCTGTCACTCTCAACGAAACGCCCGTGATAGTCACACGCATTTACGTTCGCTGAGTGTTCTCTCGCATCTGTTGTTACACCTTGAGTTAAGTAGCTTTATTCCTCGGAAAAACTTTTGTGAAACTTATATTAATTGACCGTGAAAATGCCGAAAGGACGTGTGTTGAAAGCACAATCGAGACAGTTAGTGTTAAAACTTCATGAGTATTTTGAGCAAGAAAATCAAAATGGCGGACCTCTTATACCTATCACGCAAGTCCGAAACCTTGTTGCAGCCGCGTTGGGGATCAGTCTATCAACTGTGACTAAAATCACTACTGATGCCTACGGCAGGAGCGGCTTGGAGCAAAACAAACCATCTACACCAAAAAGAAAGCGCCGGGCTCATAAGGTGACAGCTGTTGATGACTTTGACGCTGACGCTATTCGTCGTCATGTATATGATTACTACTTGAGAAAAGAAATTCCAACTTTGAGAAAACTTATTGTTTCCTTGAAAAGAAGTGGTCTATTTCATGGTGAAAAATCTTCTTTGGTCAAAGTTTTGAACACAATTGGCTTTTCATATAAAAAGTTAAATAAAAGAAAATTATTAATGGAACGCACAGATATAGCTATAGCACGTTGTGATTTTTTAAGAGAGGCAAAGAAAATACAAGATTGGGCAAATATTGTTTTCACGGATGAAACATGACTCAACGCTAACCACACACTATCTCGTTTCTGGACTGGTGATACTGCTGATTCCACTTCCTCAGTACCAATGGGAAAAGGTGAGCGCCTAATCATTTGCCATGCAGGTACAGCAAAAGGATTTGTACAAGACGCACTGTTGGCATTTAAATCGAAGAAATCAAATGACTACCACGAAGAGATGAATGCAAATGTGTATGAAGAGTGGTTCAAAAAAATGCTCATTTCATTGGAAGAACCATCAATAATTTTTATTGATAATGCGCCCTACCACTCCCGTCAAATTGACAAAATGCCAACACAGGCTAATAAAAAGCATGAAATAATTAATTGGCTTCGGGACAATGGAGAAAATGTGGACGACTCAATGTTAAAAGTTGAATTAATAAAAATATTAAAAACCAAAAAGAGAGCAACACGCTATGTAATCAATGAAATGGCAGCAGAATATGGCCATACTGTTCTTCGGATTCCTCCATACCACTGCCAGTACAACGCAATAGAACTTATATGGGCACAAGTAAAAGGGCATGCTGCGAGATGCAATACAAGCCCCCCATTCACAGCGAATAAAATGTTGCAATTGCTAAAAAATGCTTGCACCCACGTAACGGCCGAGAACTGGGCAAGTGTGGTGGAAAGAACTAAAAGAGTAATATTCTCTGATTGGGAACGTGATATTGCGTTTGATAATATATTATCTACACAAGAGCTAATAATAACTGCTACTAAAGACTCCTCATCGGAGGAGTCTAGTGTTGATTATCATTCCGACGACTCGTGCTAATAAAATAAATTAAAATATCCTGATTGTTTTATTTGTATTCATGTATTAACTAAGAAGAAAGTAAAACTTTATATAATGTTATTAAATGTCTTTTAATACTCGTAACATCGATTTCTACCGATTATTTTTAATCTGTGGCATAATCGTAGTAACCATTATGTGTGACATCACTAAGTGGGCGGTACCCATCCATAAAGTACAAATATTATTTGTATGATATTTGTACGTAAGCAATACAAAACTTAATGAGCGTGAGCTGTCAAAAGACTGATAATATGATGGACGCAGTATAACATTGTGACACAATATTAAATATAAGATATTTAGTTAATTCATTAAACAAGTATTAACGTACTTTGGGGATGACCGTATGTGTAATTTTCTCATTAATTATTAGTACCTGAGTGACCGAACCTTGCTCGGTAATTTTGAAAAGATAAAAAAAATGCAAATAAAAAAAATAAAGCGGCGGTAACATGTTGGACTCGAAACCGGAACCTGGAACTTTTTAGGCCCGCCTGTTACAATTAGGCTATCATAGCATTACGTTTAACAGCCAAAAATATCATTTGCAATCAATTCTACATTTTGGCATTTTTTAATGCCCGAAAACAGGGATAAAACGTCATTTTTTTACAATAAAACCTAGCTGGATCGATTTTTCCCACACCACCCCAAACCCCCCCCCCCCCCCTCCAAATCCTACATGCTGAATTTCATAAAATCGTTGGAGCCGTTTCCGAAATTCAGAAAATATTTATTTATATTAATTATAATTCAGAAAATATTTATTAAGATATTATAGAGAGGAAAAATTTGTATGTATGTTTGTAATGTTTTCACACAAAAACTACTGGACCGATTTAAAAATTCTTTCACCATTGGAAAGCTGCATTTTTACTGAGCAACATAGGCTATATTACATAAAAAAAAGTTGGTTATAATAAAAATGTGTTAAGGTGAAAAAAAATAAAAATTACGAAAGTAAACTCGCGGGATATTACTAGTAGATATATATACAAGATTAATTCATTTCAATATTTAAGCTTTATTTATTACAGTGTGAATTACACTTAATCACAAAATTTCTGTATACAGTTTTAAATATGGCGGCGTGACCACAGGACTCCATTGCGGTCGTGCGACTGTCCTCAGCTATGTTGACCGACTGGTTTCTACAAGTGAGCGACATATAAGCAAATATCGACTTTAATGAGCGGTAATAAAACTTAATTTCCTAAGAAACTTCCCATTTTATTTAATACAAGATTACACATGCGGTATATATAGACTTTATTACGTTGCAATAGGGTTTAATATTGTTTATTTCAATGTTACTGAAATGGTTATCAAAGTGTTAATAAAGCGGATAACATCAAAGCTAAGCAGCGATTACTGTTTATAAGTTTGTTATTCGGTGTATCCAATTTCTTAATCTATTTATATCACCTATTAAAGTTTATGTATTCTATTGTGTACATAATCATCCTCCTGCCCTTATCCCACTCTAAGTGGGGTCGGCACAACATGTTATAAACATATTGTCACATGATTTGTCTACGTATTTTACGACTGGACGCCTGCCTGATATAAACTTACCTTAGTCGTATTTTACAACACCTCGGTAAGAAAAAGGATGGTCTATTCTACTTAACCATCCGGTTAAGTAGAATAGACCATCCTATGTAGTATCCACCATACTGTGGGTTAACTTACATTAGTCGCCTTTTACTACACCTCGGTAGCAAATGAGGGTGGTCTATTATACTCAGCCGGATGGCACACGGCGGGTCGACTTACCTTAGTCGCCTTTGACGACACCTCGGTAAGAAATGAGGGTGGCACTATTCTATTCAGCCGGATACCACACGGCGGTTTATTATTGTATTTAATTTTACTTTATTTTTTCTTACCGAGGTAAGAAAGGAGGGTGGTCTATTCTACTCAGCCGTGTACCACACGGCGGATTATTTATTTATTAGGTATTTAAAAATAAAACTCACCAATATATCGTCACATATTTATTTTGAGGACAATAAAAAAATGGCAAATTATATTCGCATGCAAAGAACGAAAAACACCATGCAAATATGTTTATACATTTAAAATAATATGGTTCTTTGTACAGATAAAAAATAACCACACGCAAATCCCATTAAAAAAATATCTGTCGTCAAAATTATACAAATGCATCGCTAAAGATTCTTTGATTATACAGATTATCACAGAATACATTTTTTTTGCAATTTTTTAATTCCACTATATTTCACTATCTAATATATTCTCAATGCAATAAAAAATTCGATTTCAAATATCAGTCTGAGATATTATACTAAAATTAGACTACGATGAATGGAATTAATATATAAAATTCGTTTCATAGAGGGGCTATTAAAAAACGAATTATAATTATAAAATTATACCCCTGTTTGAGCAATACTATACAAATTCTAAAGCTTTTATAAACTATACATTCTCAAATTATATAATTTATAAAAAAACGTACAAATTAATTATACGAATTGATATCGCGATTGTATTAGCTAGAAAATGGCATTGATATTTGCAAATAACACCTTTAAAATTTAAAAATCTTAGATAAGTTCCTAGAAAGTATATATAGAAATAAAAATATCGTAAAGTATAAAAATCAAAATTATTTATACTAAAATTGGTAGAAACGTTAATATGGCATGCATTAACAAAATATGATGACGTAAATCAAAAAGATACGTTCTGAATAAAACTTGGTGAAAAGTTTACATTAAATAAAAAATATTTTTTTTAACGCCTACTCACAAACGGTAATACAGATCATGCATTATTTCGTGACATATACATCCAACAAAAGCGGATATATATTTTTTTCAATATTTTTTTACAAATCGTCGCTCGCGTGTTGCGAGCCTTATTTCTATCTGTGTACATCTAACCTAACATTCGTATTTACACTTCAGTCGCGTTTAGGAACATTATATAGTACATTTACAACTGTAACTTAAGTCATAGATAAAGTCCACTTTATACAAGTCTTATTTTACACTTTTGCTATACGTGCGTCGCGTGCGTGGTTTCCGTTCCGTTACCTGTAACAAACATTGATTAAATAATGACTAATTCATTAAAAAAAATAATATAATATTATTCAAAAATAAAATATATGTTATTAAATAATAAATTATAAAAAATAATATAGATTAAAAATCAATAAATAGTCCAAGAAACCAAAAAGTATGAAAGATATTGTGCTATAAATAATATTTTGAATTTAGAACAATCTATCTATGTAGTTTAAAATTTAAAATAATAAGATGTTTCAACGCCCACAATATTTTAAATTTAGAACAGTTAATTCTAAATGATAAATATTAGTAACAATTTGAATAAATTTATTTTAATATTAATTTTAGTATTATTCAGTTTAATTTCAAATTCAGAACATTTTATATTTTAAGTTTAGCTAATATTTATTACTCAATATACATTATACCAAATTCAATTTTTTTTTTCTCAGATTGCTACGAATTGTTTTTTTTAACTGTTACTAGGAAAATCCAAACCACGCAAAATTACGACATAATTACGTGCATATTGCTCTAGCGGTAAAAATAAATTCCTACCGAGGTTGCCAATTACATAATAATAATTAAAATATTTATAGCTTAAAAAAAAGCCGCCATGGTACGTGCGAAATATTAAAAAAAAATCTATAATTTCAGTGGATGAATTTTTTTATAGCAAACACTCGTTAATGTCAGTAATATTGATAAGAAAATGAATATTTTTTAGAATAAAAATAATCTGTCAGCCATATTTCAAATTAAATGAACAATTACAATATACTAATAAAAATTACACCATACATATAAATAGAATAACAAACTAGGTATGTTTTTGTTCAATATGTTTTTTTAAAATGTCACGAATATATGTGTGTTTATATACATTTAATAATAACGTAATTATTCAGTGCTCTAGCTTAAACAGGTCGTTTGTATAAAAACTACCACCACATCAAATATATACACTAGCTTTAAGACAATCTACCACAAACCATATTATACAAACTTACTATTTCTGCTAACAATAACTAATGTTGATATCCCGTAAGGTAAGTTCACAGCTGTCCAAAAAAAATCATAATATTATGTTTGTTACCAACATCTAAAAGTAAAGAAATACAAAATACAATGTAAAAATATTTATTTCTTTTCAATAATTCATTGCAAGAAATACAGATTGAGACCTTAAGTAAGTATTAGAAATAATTGTGTCAGAACGTCTCGTTCTTCCATAACAAAGGTAAGTTATATAAATATCAAAAAGGTAAGTATTTACTATAAATAAGTTATTTAATTATAATGTATGTGTATGTGGCGTGTGTGTGTGTGTGTGTGTGTGTGTGTGTGTGTGTGTGTGTGTGTGTGTGTGTGTGTGTGTGTGACACTGGTGACATTCAATTGCAGTTCAGCTTTGTTCTAACATCATCCTTTTTATATTAAGGCTATGTAATGCATGGCTTGTTTTGCAATATTTTATTGGAAGATTATAAGTACGCATTTTAAATTTAAAGATTGTTGTGTGTGTGTTAAAATACATATCTTAAAAAGAAAAAAAAGCATGCATACATGCGTTTGTTACAAAAAATCATGTACACATTTTATTTGTATGTAAATTTAGACTTTTATTTATATTTAGGTATTATTTAAATATAATAATTAAATGTAAAAAGTAACTATTACTCACAAATATACTTATTTTGTTATATTAATCGTTGTCAATACTGTCTCGCTGACATTTTGTTATATTAAAAAAAAAATAGAAATAATTTTAATATTTTTGAATTAAATTTCAGTGTTAAGTTAAAAAAGGTAAAAAGTTATCCAACATTAATTCTTAATTAATATTCTTCTTAATTAACTCAGTTAATAGAAAGATAACTCGGTAGTAGTTTACATGCATTGTAACCGTGCTTAACTATTGAAACGTAATTTACCGTTTTATTTATTTTCGTTGCTATGTACCTGGTAGTACGACGGAATTGCGTATAGCCGAATATGGCGGCGGAGCGGGCGTCGCCGCAGGCTTAGCCGTGTGCACTTGATTGTTGTAACCTGAGAGGTAAGTTAAAAAAATTATTAACAATTACCCGCGACTTTCGTTTGCCCTTATTCCACTCTAAGTGGGGTCAACGTCACCTTTTTTATGTCAGGAAACCCATTATGGATCATTATCCCGACGGGGACGAGCGGCGGGTATGTCGGACTCGCACCGACTTAAACCTGACAGTGCAGGGACAGGTTACCGTTGTACACATTGCCCCCATCCCCGCCAGCAGCAACTCTGACCCCAGAGTGCGACACCCATAGGTGGCGCACTTTTAGAGAGGTCAACCCATAGGTTGAGACCTCTCTAAAAGTGGTACCTCCCTACGCTAATCGATGCATCGCGAGCAGATACATCGACCACCTCGGGGACCTTTTAACGTCAACGGAGGTCAACGTCACCTTACCTTAATCGCATTTTAGTACATCTCGGTAAGAAAGAAGGGTAGTCTATTCTACTCAGCCGGATACCACACGGCTTGACATTGTTCGAAACGACGTCTTTATTAAAATATCTTCAATTATGCATTACTACATCAGTAATAATACATACTTGAAAGTATTTTATTAAATACGGGTAGTAAACCGCGATTTTGTTTGCGCACACTTTAACTTTTTTTGTATCGTCAATAATGCAAAATGCGTTTTTCTGTTCTAAGAAAAATTGGAAAAATTCTAAGAAAAATTGGAATACTTTATTATTTTTTATTATTATTTATTTTACTTTATAAGTAAGTAAGTAACGGCCTGTTACTATCCCACTGCTGGTCATAGGCCTCTTCTCTCCGTTTTCGGAGAGAAGGATTGGAGCTGAGACCACCTACCACGCTGCTCCAATGCGGATTGGTAGGTTACACATATCCCCAGAATTCTCTAGAGATATGCAGGTTTCCTCACGATGTTTTCCTTCACCGAAAAGCTTGTGATAAATTGCAATTATCAATTAGACACATAAGTTTTACAAGAAAACTCATTGGTGCGTGCCCTGGGTTTGAACCCTAGACCTCCTCGAAAGAAGCGCACGGTGTTACCGCTGGGCCACCACAGCTTTACTTTATATGCTATTATATATGGTACCCAGGTATATAACCTCGAATTGTGCCAAATTTCATCAATATTGGTCAAGTGTATTTACCTTAAAAGCGTTACCCAAAAACAGACATACTTTCTCATTTGTGACATTGAATTTATGAATATTGTTTATTCTTATTCCCAAAGGGAAGACGGGATTTTGTTATTCAGATACATAAGTTGTATAATTTCCAATCTCTAAGATTTTTAGCTTATCCTAGTTAGACTGAAATTATCTGGCCAGTGTTTTTAAGTTGGAGTCTCTAGAAATATTTAAAAAAAGTTTTATATTACAACAAAGTAAAGTCAAAGCTTAAATCAACTTACCTATAGAACTGTTCCTAAGGTATGGGTTCCCATACGTTGCGGCGTATCTTAAGTCAACACCGCTGTTATTTTTAGCACCCGCCTGGGCGTACACTGGGACTTGTGCTTGTGGACCTAAGAAAACATTTGAATTACACGAATACGGTCGTAGCTCGTATAATTTGTTTGCACTGCACCTCAGCAAACTGGGATTTCGTAAGTTATGTACCAAAATTTTGCAGCTAACATTAGCTTTGCCTCTGAGTTTAAACCCTTTACCTAAACACAATACGTATATCTTAGGTATAGTTAAACTAATAGTGTCAAAACTACATAGTTCCTTGCCAGTAGTAGCTTCAATCTATAGAAACCTCATAGCTTATCTGTTAAAGTACAATCTTAGGTACTATACAATATAAATAGCTTATAAAACTGACTGGCTCGTTGGCGCAGTGGGTAGTGACCCTGCTTTCGGCTCCGCAAGTCGCAGGTTCGATTCCCGCCGAGAACCAACATTTTCTATAAATGAATTTGTTGGTCTTTGAGCCTTGGTGTATATTTGTATTTAAGTATGTATTAAAAAAATATATAAGTATATTCACCAGTTGTCTGTCTACCATAACACAAGTATTATGTTACTTACATTGGGGACGGACGACCGTGTTAAAAAAAAAAACTTCTATATACTTAATATTACTTATAATTAAATATAGAATATAATGCACAAGGTCAGATTTCAATTTATTTAGTTAAAATTTATTTGAACTTACCTTCGCCACCAACAGGTAAGCCCAAATTATTAATAGCGTCATTTTCGTCAGGTTTATTCGTTCGTTGTAAAGAATTGTTCTGTGATCCATTGCCGGCTGACAAGGGAATCGTTGACGCGGTGTCAATGCTACGCGTCAATGAACCTTGGAGCGATCTGTTTGGAACAACACAACAATGAATGCATTGATATCTTAACGTTTTTATTAATCAAAGCATAGATACACAATAATTTTAAACGTTGTAATATTTTTACTACAAACTTTGTGCCGATGCTGAATTATTACAAAACTAAGTGTGCAACTTTTAATTATTATTATCTACTTTGATACTATAATACAAAAATTATAAAACTGAAACCAAAATTCTTATGACAAACATTACGTACAGGCCAAAAATTAAAAATAAAAAACTTTTATTACGATACAGGTCTTGTATGGACACCTGTATCATAATATAACTTTTTTAATCATAACGATACACCTATACAACCTCCAGCTGGACCAAGGAGGTTGAACCGCTACCTTAAAAAAAAGGTTTCAATGAACGAGTCCGCGGCGACGCATGCGCAATCGATGTTTGCGCCTTAGCGCTAACATTTAACTTTTAAAAAATCTTTTCAATATTTAAACAAAGTTTGGTATTTATTAATATTGTTTTACGTATTATAGTATGAGAGTAGATAAAGTAGTGTATGACACTGTACATAACTTGGTCTTATAACACTTGTGTCCTCGTGATATTATAAAAAACTCGCCTACGGCTCGTTTTTTTAAAACACACTCTTGCTTTAAAACACACTCTTTCTTTTGCTATTTGTTAATAATAGCTGAATAGAATATAAAAAGTTTAAGTTGGTAATAGTCACAAAATTAACACAATAATGTCAGTAAAGTTTTTAAATTTCTTTTAACGATAACTTAATTTTACCTGCTCGGAGGTACTTCTAACTGCGTGGGCGATTGAACCCTTAGGTGAGGAGGTGGCGCATACCCTTGAGGGTAGTCGTATATATAAGCAGCGGGATTCTGTGATCAAATAAAATCTGGTTTAATGTTAAATTCTTCGTAAATACACAAATATACCTTATATTTGTTCTATAGATTTTTATCATAGACAGTATTAATTTTAATTGAGAACTGAAGAACTCTTTTTATTAATCTTTAATATTTAAATGAGTTAATCTTGTATCTATATATATATATATTCGGAATCTAGGAAACGGCTCCAACGATTTTCGTGACATTCAGCATGTAGGGGGTTTTGACAGAGAAAAATTGATCTAGCTTTTATTTTAAAAAAATCTCGTTTTATCCCCGTTTTTGGGCACTATAAAAAATTGCTAAAATAGGAATGAAGAAATTAAATTGAATTTTTAACTGTCAAATGTAAAGCTGTGACACAAAAATTCGTAATCTTGGTTCGATTCCCATATGTCACCCTTTTGACATGTCACCCTTATGACGCTTTTTGTTTTTTTTCTTTTATTGCGTTTTTTCTTTATCTTTTAAAAATTACCGAGTAAGGCTCGGTCACCCAGGTACTTATATTAAATGGTAGTAGATAATATTTGTAGATATAAGGAATTGTAAACTGGCTTTAAAAGAGCATATGATTTTTGAGTCAATATAAAATTTTTCAAGATCACCATTTTAGTATACATGTCAATAAATAAGGGAAACCGATTGCAAATTTAAAAATAATATCTTATCTTTATCTTTAACATCTACTAGTAATATCCTGCGGTTTCACCCGCGTAATATTTATTTTTTTGCACCTTATTACATTTTTATTACGAATCCCAATTTTTTTAAATGTAATATAGCCTATGTTGCTCAGTAAAGATGCACCTTTCCAATGGTGGAAAAAATTTTGAAATTGGTCCAGTAGTTTTTGGGTGAAAACATTAAAAACATACATAGAAACTTTTTCTATTTATAATATTAGTATAGATAAAGGAATAAAAACGAGTCATAAATAAATATTTACCTATTGTTACAACGAGATAATTATACCATACATTTTATAATACTACATATAACGACGAGGTTAAACTAATCTAAAAGATAAAGTTATTTCAAGTTTCCAAGCCCATTACTATGTTATACAGCGAATTTATTTGCCAATTATAGTAAATTTACCTATCTTAAACATAAATAAGACTAAAAAAATCTCATTTATCCTCTCCATGCCCATTTAATCGACATAAAGATACCAAAATAATACTTAAAATAAAAGAAATACACATTTACAACATGAAATAAGACAAGAACAATATATGGACATATCACCAAGATAAATTTGATGTATAAATAACATTGACGTTTCGTTACCTCTAAAATATTCTCTGTTATAATATTCAAATCAGATATATTTATCCAATTTAAAATGAAAGTCACGAGTTATGTTCATATAAAGTCGTGATTGGTATATGTCTGGACGTGATCTAGACATTATCTTAAAATCAAAAGTAATAATAAAATTATTTTGCTATAATCCGCGATGAAGTAAAATAGAAAATATATATAATGCTAAATGTAGAGTGGATAATCGGTTATCATACCTGATACATGCAGGAGTCGTAAAAAACACATGCACAAACCTCCACCACCGCCACCATGATACACAAGCACTATATACGTTCACTATCACAAACTCAACAATCGTTTCGCCCCGCAACCGAAGCATCGTCAGGAGATAGACTCTACGACCAAAATCGCAAAGATGGCTTTGCGATTTGTGTATCATGGTGGCGGTGGTGGAGGTTTATGCATGTGTTTTTTACGACTCCTGCATGTATCAGGTATGATAACCGATTGTCCACTCTACATTTAGCATTATATATATTTTCTATTTTACTTCATTGCGGATTATAGCAAAATAATTTTATTATTACTTTTGTATTATGGATCTCCGCAAAGTAACGCCTAATTCTATAAATTATTTAAAATCAAACTCAAAATAAATTTGAAATTTGAAAAAATTATTTAAGTAAACCTTTAAAGAAGCGCTTTTGAATCGTTAACTCTACTGCTGTTTCTAAAAATTGCTGCTTGTGAATCTTTTCACGCTGAGTCTTTCTAGCTCTTGCTAGAAAGACTCTTATTATGCATTGGCATAATAAGAGGTCGTTACTAAAATTAAACAGACTTACCTCTAAAGTTAAACAGACTCAGCTCTAAAATTAAACAGACTTACCTTAAAATAAGTATCCGCGTAAGTTGGGTCAGTATAGTCATTGCTATATCTGAACTGCATCATCGGATCATCATGACGTATGATGGGTAACGGGACCGGACCAGCTAATGGGAGACCCGCAGGGTTCTTGGAGTCTGAACGATCGGAGCTCGTGTACTCCTAAATCAATTCAAATTCAAAATTCAAAATATTCTTTATTCAAATAAACTTGTAAACAAGTGCTTTTGAATCGTCAACTCTACTGCTGGTTCGGAAAGCTGTTCCTACCGAGAAGAGCCAGCAAGAAACTCGGCGGTTGCTCTTTTAAAAATATAATTCTTAATATTGTTTACATTAAGTCGTTACAATTATAAAGATATATCATGTTAAAAAAAATATATACATATACAAAGAATATAAATTTCTTTTTTAATAAACCTCAAATCTCAAGTTTGAATTAAGAAAAGAGTACTGATTGACTCTCTCAAAAGGAGAATGGTCTTGAAGAGCGAACATTAACATGTTAACAGAATAGATTTATAAGTAAATATTTAAAGGAAATCGCAAGTAAAATAGAAACTTAATTGTTGTTTCTTTGATTTTCATAAAAACAGAATTTTTATTTGCCGCTCCATAAAATTACTTTTAATCGTCTTTATATATATTACTTGTAAAAAAAACTCGCCTGCATTAGTCGCGTAAAAGAGTTTGAACTAATAGAGATGCACTAACTTTAATGTACTAGATAATTGTAGATCTACAAAGTGTTACAGAATGTCCTCAACTGTACCAGTACTGTAGAAATCTTAAGAAAGGTTTAGGCTAATTGTTTATTACATTACAACTCCCGTGGAACGGGATTTATGAGAGAAAAACTTTGTGACATATTGATTTTATGGGCGAAGCCGCGGGCACAGCTAGTTAAATAGAAATAAAAATTATAATATTCCTTACTTCTCTAAATATCTCTCTCTCTATCTCAATCTCCTTATATTGCTTCGGTTTTGGGGCGAAATATTGTTGAGGTTTTGATACAGAACGTGTCTAGTGCTTGGTTATTTTGGTTGCGGTAGTGGAGGTTTGTGCAAATGTTTTTACGAATCCTGCATGTATCGGTTATGAGAACAGACAGTCCACTCTACATTTAGCATGATATATATTTTCTATTTACTTTATCTTGGAAAATATCAAAATAGCTTTTGTATTATGTATCTCCGCTAAGTAACGCCTAATTTTAATAAATTCATTTTGATCGTTTGTTAATTTACTATATGGACATGTTATAAGGGTGTGGATGGATATATTAGTAGAGGCAGGCTGAGTGATAAGGAAAGGACAATAAAGACTGATTACATAGACTCACCAAGTCATAACTGCTATCGCTTTGAGGTAACTGCAACTTCAAATCACTGATATTCGAGCTTCTGTCACTTTCTTTGTACATATCACCCGTTGTCACTGTCACGTCTGGCTTCTCGCTCATTTGCTGAGACTTCTTCCTTCTTCTTCTATGGCACATTACAAGAAGAATCACAAAACCCGAGAAGACTATAATACCTGACGTCACTCCGATTAGTATTATGAACAGTGGCAGCGTTTCTGGAAGAAATGTTCAATTTTAATCTTCTCTGATTACAAATATATAAGTACAAATTTCAAAAATAAATGACGGTGTTTATCTTTGATTGTGCCGGTGGTATCCGGCTGAGTTTCTACTCCGCTAAACCACCCATATTTATTACCGAGGTGTCAAAAAAGGCTACTAAGGTAAAATGACGTTAGGCTGGTCGTAAAATACCTAGCCGAATCATGTGCCACAATTTTTTTTTTATGGAATAGGATGGCAAACGAGCATGCGGTGCACCTCAAGTAATCACCGCCGCCCACGACCTCTCGCAGAGCGAGGGTGTTGCTGTTCTTTAAAAAGGTGGAAAATACGCTTTTTGAAGGTACTTATATCGTACCGATCCGGAAACACCGCCAAAGGGAGATCGTTCAATAAACTGGTGTTGCGCGGTAAGAAATTATTTGAAAATTTCGTACATGTGACTTATGTCCAATGGCAGGAACAAATTGATGATGATAATGAATAATAATAATAATAAATATATGGGACACTTACACACACGGTCGTCCGTCCCCAAAGTAAGTAACTTAATACTAGTATTATGTGACAGACAACTGATGAATATATACTCATATATTTTTTAAATACATACTTAAATACAAATATACACCCAGACTCGAAGACCAACAAATTCATTAATAGAAAATGTTGGCCCTCGGGAATCGAACCCGCGACCCGTGGAGCTGAAAGGGTCACTACCCACTGCGCCAACGGGCCAGTCAATGATTACTTACTCAAAGGTTTCAGTGTAATAGCAGCATTAGCGTTGCCATTGACATTGGTTACACTGCAGTTGTACAACCCGAAGTGTTTGGATTGACTCGCTCGTATAACCAAACTTGACTTCACGATCCCGTTGGGTAAGTTGGTTTGCACCGTCGCGTAATCCTGTGAAAACGAACATAAATAAATACTCTCCTGATTTGCCTAACCTAAGGACTGATTGAAGCAATTATCGCGATGAAATTTTCATACCAGTTACTTAGGTTCGATTGAACCAATTGTCGCGTTACAATTTTCACACCAAAATATCGTTAAAAGCTTAAATCTAAAGACTGCAAATCACTACATATTATAAAACAAAGTCCATATTTCCGTATGTACGCATAAAACTTTAAAACTACGCAACCGATTTTGATGCGGTTTTTTTAATAGATAGAGTGATTCCAGAGGAAGGTTTGTACGTATAATAACATTCAATACGGAGTAGAGAAATACTGTAATTTTTGAGGTTTCTGTAAATAATTACATTTTTTTCCGCTTACATTGCAAACGCAGGCTAAACCCTACGAGATTTATCAAAATGATGTACTAAGTATTTGTACACCTTAAAAAGGTCTACAGAAAAGTCCGCGATGGTATATATCTATCTCTTATAGATAACCCACAATAGCAGTTTTTTTCATTTACTTTTTACGAAAAATGATGCCTTATGTTCAAAGCAATTTTTATACAATACAGCATTAATCCTTATCCAATTGAGTACCTTAAATAAATAGTTGATTTAATATAGATCAATATTGCCGTTTACAGCATGTAATTTAAGTGAACATTTTCGGAGATATTACAGAGTTAAAATCCCGCGAGGAGGCCGGGCTTAGACCTATAAGCACTTCGAATTTAGCAGCGACCGGAGGCGCAACTAAATGTCCTTCTTTCAAGTTTATGTTGTCTAATGATAAGAAAGCCATGAATGTTGTATGTAAAGACATTGTCTAATCAATTGTAAAAATAAATAATATCACTATATAGTACAAAACAAAGTCGCATTCTCTGTCTGTCCCTATGTCCGTATATCCCTATGTATGCTTCAATCTTTAAAACTATGTAACAGATTTTGATGCGGTTTTTTTTTTTAATAGATAGAGTGATTTTAGAGGAAGGTTTACATGTCTAATAATATTAAATATGGAGTAGAGAAATACTGTAATTTTTGAGGTTTCTAATGTGATGTAAATAATTAAATTTGTTTTCCGCTTACATTGCAAACGCAGGCTAAACCCTACGAGATTTATCAAAATGATGTACTAAGTATTTGTACACCATGAAAAGGTCTACAGAAAAATCCGCGATAGTATATGTCTATCTCTTATGGATAACCCACAATAGCAGTTTTTGTCATTTACTTTTTACGAAAAATGATGCCTTATGTTCAAAGCAATTTTTATACAATACAGCATTAATCCTTATCCAATTAAGAACCTTAAATATATTGTTTATTTAATATTGATCAATATGACCCTTTACAGCATGTAATTTAAATAAACAGTTTCGAAGATATTACAGATTTAAAATGCAGGGGCCGCGCCGCGAGCCTATAAATAGCGCGTCGGAGGTCGCGGTTCGCCTCTCGGCGATGCTTCCGCGCTCGCCCGTCTTATCGGTGACGCTGTCAAAGCCATTAGGGCTAACAGCATTAGTCAAATTCGAAAAAAAAAACGCGGTTCGCCCTTTAACCATTTGAATTTAGCAGCGATCGGACGCATTTATGATCGGAGCTCACTAGCGAGGAAAATAACAATCACTACATATAATTAAAACAAAGTCCATATTTCCCTATGTATGCATAAAACTTTAAAACTACGCAACAGATTTTGATGCGGTTTTTTTTAATAGATAGAGTGATTCCAGAGGAAGGTTTGTACGTATAATAACATTCAATACGGAGTAGAGAAATACTGTAATTTTTGAGGTTTCTGTAAATAATTACATTTTTTTCCGCTTACATTGCAAACGCAGGCTAAACCCTACGAGATTTATCAAAATAATGTACTAAGTATTTGTACACATTGAAAAGGTCTACAGAAAAGTCCGCGATGGTATATGTCTATCGCTTATGGATAACCCACTGAAGCATTTTTTGTCGTTTACTTTTTACGAAAAATAATGCCTTATTTTTGAAGCAATTCTTATACAATACAGCATTAATCCTTATCCAATTAAGTACCTTAAATAAATAGTTGATTTAATATAGATCAATATGGCCGTTTACAGCATGCAATTTAAGTGAACATTTTCGGAGATATTACAGATTTAAAATGCCGTGAGGAGGCCACGCTTCGCCCTATAACACTTCGACTTTAGCAGCGATGTCGCTCTTTCAAGAGTTTGTTTAAAGACATTCTGTAATTAATTGTAAAAATAAAATACATAGGGAAAATATAAAAGTAAATAAGTAATAATGTACTATATGAATTAAGATATTCCAAAGATAGCAGGAAATCTTCTTGGTATAG
The DNA here is from genome assembly GCA_947086495.1 of Morpho achilles. Classification (NCBI taxonomy): domain Eukaryota; kingdom Metazoa; phylum Arthropoda; class Insecta; order Lepidoptera; family Nymphalidae; genus Morpho; species Morpho achilles. The sequence continues at coordinate 5,187,676 of CAMTZB010000012.1, read as the reverse complement.
GGAAAGGAAATTGTTTTTCTCCAAATTTAACGCTACGGCCACGGGCAGTAATGAATAAATCAAAACAACTGGATCAATTTTAATCATTTTTTTTACACTGACTGACATGGGATATATATTTTATACCCGTGCGAAGCAGGGGCAGGCCGCTAGTAATTTATAAAACTAGGCATTGCTTTGCGGAGATCCATAATACAAAAGTAATAATAAAATTATTTTGCTATAATTCGCGATGATATAAAATAGAAAATAAAATATATATAATGTTAAATGAAGAGTGGACAATCTCTATAATATCTAAGCTATAGTAAATAAGTAAGTAAGTAGCGGCCTTTTACTCTCCCACTGCTGGGAATAGGCCTCTTCTCTCCTCTTCCTTTCTATCTATAAAAACTCATTGGTTACTGCCCGGGTTATGACCTCCTCGAAAGAGTCGCACGTTGCTACCGCTGGGCTACCACAGCTTATAAGAAACACAAAGCTATAAATCAAGTAAAATAATTTCCATGGAACTGCTCAGGAAGGGTCAAAATTCCATGAAGTCAAAATTTTACACTCACCACAATGCTCCAATGCGACTTAACTGGTTACAGTTATAAAATATAAGTTATAAACACAAAACCATGTACGCAACCTTCATTTTTTAACTCGTAATATAAGTCATCATCTTCTTCCTGACCTTATCCCACTCTAAGTGGGGTCGGCACAACATGTTATAAACATGTTGTCACATGATTTGGCTGCGTTTTTACGACCGGCCGCCTGCCTGACATCAACTTACCTCAGTCGTATTTTACGACCCCTCGGTAAAAAAGAGGGTGGTCTATTCTACTAAACCGGCTACCACACGGTGGGTTAACTTACCTTAGCCGCCTTTTACGACACCTCAGTAAGAAAATGAGGGTGGTACTATTCTATTCAACCGGATAAGTAAAAGACACATCGTAATATAAGTCATAAACATAAAACCATGGAAGCAACTTTCATACTAAAGTCTGACGTAACACAGTTTTATTATATTTTCGAGAATTACCCCCATGGAAGTTTAATCAACGGTCCTTGCCCTTAACGAAACCTTAGGAGGTCTTCGGTACCCAATCAATTTAAAGAATCATCTCGTACAGATCATATTACAGGCGCGTCACGTCATAAAACAATATGGGTTCTTTATGGGGTTTTTATAAAAGACCAACGCCTTTGTCGCAATTGTCGTAAAGTTGGTTATGGAAAGATGCTATAGAAATCGTGCAAAATTAATCTATATATAGTTATATTTTTGCAAAATCTAACGTAAGTTGTCATAGCCCAGCGGTGAGACCGTGGGATCTTTTGAAGGGGTTAGGGCTCAAACCGCGGGCAGGCACCAATGAGTTCAAATGTTAAAACTTATGTCTAATTGAGAATTGCAATTTATCACACGCAAGGCGAAGGAAACTATCGTTAGGAAACCTGCTTATCTCTAAAGAATTCTGGAGATATATGTAACCTACCAATCCGAATTGGAACAACCTAACAGGTTTTAGCTGTAACCCGTCTCTCTCCAATATCGGAAAAGAAGACTATCCCCAACAGTGGGGTGATAAGCGATACTCGACTTTTTCAAAATCTGCCTTTGCCTTTTTGATTTTTTCTCTGTCTGTAACGCTGTCAAGGCAAATCCAATGGATCAAAATTTTTGAAATTTGTTGTAATTGAGTTTTATACACCGGATTAGTATATATGAAAAAATCTCCGATTTCTTTCGGGAACAGAAAAAAAGTATTGACTGTATTTTAATATTTAAGTTAGCAAATGAAGTTACGGGTACAGCTTGTATTAAATAACTGAAAAACAATATGTAAATTTTATATTTATGAACGATAGAAAACAAAGTTTAATATAAACTTTCCTATACTAAAACAACATAAGGTCAAAAACAATTTTACAATATTTTATAGATGAATTCACCCAAACAAGACCCAAAATAATATCTAAAACGTTTGGAAATCATTAGAGCAGAACTTATTTGAAATCTGATATGATTTACTTTATAATTAAAATTTTGAAATACATATTGTAAACATATGTATAAAACTAACTTAGGTAAACATTCCCTCCTAAGCAGATTAGTATTATTATACAATGACCTGTTATTTATTGTGCATGTGTTTTTACGAATCCTGCATGTATCAGGTATGAAAACGGATTGTCCACTCTATATTTAGCATTATATATATTTTCTATTTTACTTCATCGCGAATAGCAAAGTATAATTTTATTATTCCTTTTGTATTATGGATCTCCGCAAAGTAACGCCTAATTCTATAAATTATTCAAATATTACAATATAATCTAGTGCGCAGCTGGTCTCAATTTAAATCTAAACTTTGTTATCATTACCATAGTCCTCAAAAGTATAATAAGCTTTACGAATAAATGTCTTTTTATTGCTTTTTTGTGCAAAGGCAACTTACCGGGTTTTCTATAGCCCTGATCTCCCGGCCTTCGAAGAACCAGCGAATATCGTCAGGACTTGGCACAGAGAGTGCCTCGCATTCCACGGTCACCTGGTCCCCTTCAGAGCCAGTCTGGGTTCTGTTTGACAGGATTTTTGGTGCACCTAAACAATTCACAATTGGATCTTTTTAAATTGACACTATTTTATTAATAACTAGTCGTCCGGCCAGGGGTTGGTGTGATTCAGTTTGATTTGAATTATCCGGCTGAGTAGAATAGACCATCCCCATTTCTTATCAAAGTGTCGTAGAAGGCAACTAAAGTAATTTAACGCCAGGCCGCTCGCAAAATACCTACCAAACCAATGGTGGTTTGGTAGGTATTTTGTTACAACATGTTTAAAATGTTATGCCCACTTAGTGGGATACGGGCAGGAAAATACTCTTCAGAGTGTTGCCATCTTTTTCTCCCGACGATGCTTCAAATCTGATCTTTGATCACCCAAATCTTTCTATGAAACTGTAAATTTATAAGGACTAAGAAAGATTTTGGTCCTTAAAAAAAATTATTACCTTTTATAAAGACAGTAGCTTCGCTTTCTATCTCAGGGTATCCCTTGACCGCCGCCTTACAGATGTACCGGCCAGCGGTGCGCTCGCTTACACGCACTTCCAAATTCGCTGCGTTTCCTTTAACCTGCTGGAAAGATTCCACGTTCACGGAAAATGGCTTAAATTACAATACGATACACAAGAAAAGCAAATTAAAAATGAACAGAGTTTACAATCACTCAATCAATCTGTTCAAGCAATTCTGCGTCCTATGATGAAACGGAACGTCAACCCGCCGTTTTTAATTATTCAAATTCGAATTTTGACAGATGCGCTAACTTTTCAAATAACACTGTTTATACGTCCCGCGATACTATTGTACAAATACGCAAATTAAAATTTAAACCACTCAAGTACGCCTTTTACTTGAAGAAATAATTTATTGTATATAATCCGTTTACAGGATGTTAAAATTATAATTGAAAGTAATTACAGTTTATAGTAACTACAATTTAGAATTTTGCAATCTTATTTCCTGATGAGGCATGGAGAACTAAATTCATATATACTTTATAATAATAAAGACAATAACATCATAATATATAAGGCAATAATAAAATCATCCGCCTGTCCTTATCCCACTCTAACTGGGGTCGGCACATGTTATCAACATGGTGTCACATAATTTGGCTGAGTTTTTACGACCGGCCGCCTGCCTGACGTCAACTTACCTTAGTCGTATTTTACAACGCCTCGGTAAGAAAGAGGGCCGTCTATCTTACTAAACCGGCTACCAAATGGTGGGTCAACTTACATAAGTCACCCTTTACGACACCTCGGTAAGAAATGAGGTTGGTCTATTTATTCTACTCAGCCGGACACCACACGGCGGATTGACTTAACTTAGTCGCCTTTTACGACACTTCGGTAAGAAATGAGGTTGGTCTATTCTACTCAGCCGGTTGCAACACGGCTAAATGCAATGATAAAATAAAGTGTAAAATAGAAAGTAAATAGTAAAAGTAAAAGTCCAATAAGTATAAATTTAACATTTTAAAATACATATCTGATGAAGTCAAGTAAAAAATGTTTTAACAAAATTTAATGTTCTTAAATTTGTTTGAGGAGTTCCCTCATTTGCAGCCAATCCTGGCAGCAACATTGGGTCATGCTTATCATAAACATACATTGTCAACGAGACTAGACAAGCATGTAAAATTTCAGCTCAATTGGACAACGGGAAGTGGGCTAAATCTACTCCACCACGCTGCTGGTGGCGGGGAAAGGGTACCGTTGTACACATTGCCCCCATACCCGCCAACAGCACCTCTGAACCCTTTAAAGCGCCACCTTGGGGTCCGGGCCTCTCTTAAAGTGGCCCCTGCCTCCGCTAGACTAACTACATTATTGTCTCTACGTCATGGTAGTCACTTACCCCTATTCGTCCCGGTTCCTGGTAAAGCCAACGTATTTTGAGATCAGGTTCCCCGTCCACGTCACACTTCAACGTTACAGTGTCTCCCACGTCAGCTTCCACGTTTTCTAGACTGCTCCGAAACGAGGGTGGATCTAAGAAGAATTTGAATCATAGTTACCTTTTACGATACCTCGATAAGAATGGTGGTCTATTCTATTCAGCCGGATACCACACGGTATATCTAATATCGACATTATAAAGATTATAAAATTAAATTTTTTCGTACCTATTCTTTGGGCTGACAGTCCTTTTCACTTATTGCCCATTTACGAGAAGTCCATCTCTCGTCATTCACACGTGCTATATGACTGACCTAAACATGTTCTAACATGTTTTGGTTAGTTATTTTACCGCCGCCTGACTGACTTACCTAAGCCAACTTTTACGACAACTCGGTAAAAAATAAGGGTGGTTTATTCTACTCAGCCGGATACCACATGGTAGGTCAACTTACCTTAGTCGCCTTTTACGACACCCCAGAAATGAGGGTTGTCTATTCTACTCAGCCGGATATCACACGGCACAGTTATTACTAAAAAGCAGCGTTGGTTAGAATACATACATGTTACATTTAATGTAAGCGCAACAACGCTCTTTCCCGCGGCGTTGCTCACTTCGCATTTCAACTCAGCCTTGTTATGTTTACGTGACACGTTAAAGATTATCTGAAACAAGTTTTAAAATTATTCCTTGAAACAAAAAATAAACAATTATTAATTATTGTGCTATAATCCGTGAATATAGTCCGTCGTCTGATGATGCTTCGTCTACAGCGCGGAACGATTGTTGAGATTGCGGTAGAGTAAGTGAGCAGTGCTCGTGTAGTGTGGTGGTGGTCGAAAATTTAAGAAACAAAGTCCTCAAAGTCAAGATTTTTTTCAATACATTTTGAAAATGTATGAAAGAGATTTTTGTAAGGTTCTTACTTAAAGATCGTGCCATTCATGAGGAAAATTTTGGCTACTAGTACAGTCCGCGGAACGGCTATCAGATTTTGATGTGAATTTCACTGCAAGATAGAGGAGGTTGTCGAGCAACACAGGCTTTATCTAGGTCGGAATTTACGAAGGATAAATTTTGCGACACACTGATTTTAGAGTGCTGTGATAGCCCGGCTGTAACACCGTGCGATTCTTTCGAGGAGGTGTTTCATGGGTTCGAACCCGTACAGATACCAATGAGTTTTTCTATTAAAAATTATGAATCTAATTGATAATTGAAATTTATCACACGCTTTTCGGTGAAGGAAAACATCGTGAGGAAACCTGCATATCTCTAGAGAATTCTGGAGATATGTGTAACCTACCAATCCGCACTGGAGCAGCGTGGCGTAAGCTCCAATCCTTCTCTGCAAAAAACGGTAATAAGAAGCCTATTCCCAGCAAACGGGAGAGGAAGAGGCCGCTACTTTACTTACTTTACTGACTTCCATGAAGGTGAAAACCTAGTCAAAGCGTTTATATGATAAATCAATTTCGTTTTACCACGGGAAGTGAAAGTGACGTAAAACATCAATTCAAATACAATAGAACTAAGCAAGTCTTCTGCAAGTCTGAACTAGATCTACAAACGCAAGTCTACACTCGCACGCTAGACGTCATCAAGACATAGTGTTCATTGAGCGCTAAAATGTTTCATATTTAAACGGACATATTCAGAGTGCGATGGGATAAGGTATCCAAACCACTATCAGAGATGCTATTTGTCGTAAATAAATCAAAGTTATTTTTTTGGAAATTACTAGTAAACTTTTTAACCAAGCTAAGCTAAATGCTTGTGTTAGGAGTGGGTTCACATCGGTAGTGAAATGGCCGGGATTCGAACCCACGACCTCTTAATCGCAAGTCCGTTACCCTAACCATTCCGCTACCGCTTCTAAATAATTTTATAATTCTAATTAATTTTGTAAAACTTTATTGCTCCCAGGCTGCCTATAAACAGGGCGAATGGTTAATATCAAATATAATAGCGATATAATAACATCATAGATATAAATAAATATTACTAAAAATAATATGACGAAGACGATATCATAATCATACAATGTACTACATATTTTCATGCTTATAATAAGTAGAATGAGTCGTTTTATATTACATTAATGTAACATCACTGTACCACGTTAACTGAATTTTTAAGCAATTTTTTAGTGCCCAAAACAAAACAATATTTTATTTAAATCTTCTCGAACGTAGTGGACGACAGGCTTTGTTTGACAAGCTAGGATTGCTAGCAAAGCAATGCGTCAGCATTAATACGAAATGAGAGGGCGCTGTATAAATGAGATGTAACACACTACGTATAAGGCGTTTATACCACTGAATATACTGAGATTTTCAGTGACATTTTAGGAGCCCAGCGTGTACACCAAGATTACTGAACACATTAAAATGTTCATAAATAAATGTATCAGCTGTGATAGCCTAGGAGTAAGATTGTGGGACTCTTACAAGAGGGTCACGGGATCAAATCCCTGCAACGCAACACTCATTGTTGCGTGCCAGGGATTTAATCCCGATACAAACACTTATGTTTTTACTAAACTTATGTGTCTAATTGATAATTGCAATTTATCACACGCTTTTCGGTGATAGCAACGTAAGGGATAATGCCTACCTCTGTAGAAATCTGTAGATATACGTAACCTACCAATCCGCACTGGAGCAGCGTGGTAGGTCTTAGCTCCAAACCTTCTCTTGTAATCGAAAGAGAGGAGGCCTATGACTAGCAGCGGGACGGTAACATCCCAAAACTTTTGTGTCCCTATCTACACTAGTATTATAAATTCGATATCTGTCTACCTCTTTTAAATTGGGTATAATTAAAGCAGACCAAATATCAAAACAACTGGATATACCCATCAGTACCGCACTACACAAAGTTGCCGATCGCAACATCTGGAAAAGAACAGTTGATAATTTGAAAAAGGGTCACGATCCTCAGCAACGAGGGAACGATTCAGAAGAGAAAGCTTATAATATTAGATAAAAAAATATTTAAAAATATTTTTAGGAACACATAAAACATAAATTTATTCAACAACCTCATTTATTCAAGGACGAAAAAAAAATAGAAAGACATACTAACAATTTAAACATGATGTTTTTATATAAACAAAGACAAAATATTATTTATTCAAGTAAACTTGTAATCAAGTGCTTTCGAATCGCCAATTCTACTGCTGTTTCGGAAAACTGTTCCTTCCGAGAACAGCCAGCAAAAAATCTGGATCAAAATAAAAAAAAGAAAGAAAAAATAATACGGTAGGTGGGACTTGATCCCAGGTATTTTCATTTCTCGCGTCCACCCTTCCCCCGAATAAGCTACGCTGGCTTGACGTTTAATGGCAAAAACTTTTAGTATTTTTTAATGCCCAAAAACAGGGATAAATGATATTTTTAAATAAAACCTATCTAGATCGATTTTTCTCCCCCAAAACGGGGGTTTTGCTACAAAGCACTTATATGATGAATTTCAGGAAAATCGTTAGAGCCGTTTCCGAGATTCCGAAAATATATATACACATACAAGGTTAACTCAATTAAATATTAATGATACAAGATTAACTCATTTAAATATTAAAGATACGTCTCTTCAGAAATACATATATTTCTAGTACAAAACTGTACTAAAGTTACGTACTTCAGAATTGTATCTTTGAATTTTACAGCAATTCAATTCATAGAAAATGCATGAACCCCGGTCTGGAAAGCGGAAGCAATTGCTAACTTTACTTAGCTTACTTAACTTTATTAGATTACGGCGGGAAATTAGGCGTATTAAATATTTGCACTTCACTGCAGCTTGTATTTGGTTAATGTATTTTGGTGCCTTAATACGCCGTGTGGTATCCGGCTGAATAGAATAGTACCACCCTCATTTCTTACCAAGGTGTCGTAAAAGGCGATTAAGGTAAGTCGACCGGCCGTGTGGTATCCGGCTGAGTAAAATAGACCAACCTCATTTCTTACCGAGGTGTCGTAAAAGGCGACTAAGGTAAGTTGACCCACCATGTGGTATCCGGTTTAGTAGAATAGACCACCCTCTTTCTTACCCTGGTGTTATAAAATATGACTAAGGTAAGTTGACGTCAGGCGGCCGGTCGTAAAAACGCAGCCAAATCATGTAACAGCATGTGTGTAACATGTTGTGCCGAACCCACTTAGAGTGGGATAAGGGCGGGAGGATGATGAGAATGAGGATAAAGATAAAACGTATAGAAAATTTATATTTGTAAATTTAAATTTATATATGTAGCTGTGGTAGCCCAGCGGTATCACCGTGCGCCTCTTTCGAGAAGGTCTAGGGTTCAAACCCCGGGCAGGCACCAATGAGTTTTCTAGTAAAACTTATATGTCTAATTGATAATTGCAATTTATCACACGCTTTTCGGTGAAGGAAAACATCGTGAGGAAACCTGCTTATCTCTAGAGAATTCTGAAGATATGTGTAACCTACCAATCCGCATTGGAGCAGCGTGGTAGGTCTTAGCTCCAATCCTTCTCTCCAAAAAAAAAAAAACGGAGAGAAGAGGCCTATGCCCTGCAGTGGGATAGTAACAGGCCGTTACTTACTTACATATAGACTTACCATTTCATCGGCGTAGTCTCCAACGACTGGGTTATTGTTCAGGTACCACCTGTACATCTGGGCGGGCGGATTCGCATCGACCTGACACCCTATCCTGGCCTCAGTACCTTCAGGAATGCTACCGTTCAGGGTTTCTGTCTTGATAAAGATTTTGATCTTCGGAACGTACTTAACCTGATGACAAAAAAAATATTTGAAAATATTTATATACAAACTGTGATAGCCCAGCGACCGTGCGAATATCTAGAGACAATCATGGGTTCAAACCCCGGGCCGACACCAATGAATTTTTCTATTAAAACTTATATGTCTAATTCATAATTGCAATTTATCACACGCTTTTCGGTAAAGGAAAACATCGTGGGGAAACCTGCATATCTCTACAGAATTCAGGAGGTATGTTTAACCTGCCAATCCGCATTGTAGCAGCGTGGTAGGTCTTAGCTCCAATCCTTCTCTCCAAAAACGGAGAGAGGAGGCCTTTGCCCAGCTGTGGGATAGTAATAGGCTGTTACTACTCGTATATATCATAAAACAAAGTCCTATACATATCATAAAATAAGTTCCCCAAAAGCTGTCTGTCTTGTCTTTTTGTATGTGATCAATTTTTTCAAAATCTACTAAACAGATTTTTGTACCGTTTTTACTAAACGATGCAATTCCTGCGGAAAGTAAAGTTTTACATTATTGTTTTAAGTAAATTATGTTGCGAAAGTCGAGCGGTTGTAATAAAACTGGTCTGAACAGATTTGAAGATCTACAAAAATACTACAAAAAAGTTCGGGAGAGCATGTCTCTATCTCTTATTAATAAGTAACAATAACTATTTTTGCAAAATTGCGAGATATGTGTCAGATATGTTTCGAATAAGCTTACAGTTTGTTTAACTTGTGAAACAGGCCCTAAGAGTATAACTCTATTACCACGCTTTACCCTAAGTTAATGAAACTACAATAATAATTATATTAGTACAAGAGACTTTATTCACGTATCATGAATAATTTCTTATTAAAACACTGCACATTTTGCACTATTCAGTTAAGCTGTTTAATTTTAGTCAACAGCTCGCTACGTTGCTAATTAAGATTAGCTTATTCCCAAGCTTGACTAAAGATAGCCGATTCGAGAGCAGCAGTTAATTATAAATCTTCGTAATGTAAATATAACGTGGCAGCTTCGTTAATGAAATTTAAATTTTCTGTTGTTAAATCATTTTAGGATTGAATCGTTTATTTGGAATTTTCAGTTATTAAATGAATGAATGCTGTGATAGCCTAGCGGTGCGACTCTTTCGAGATGTCACGAGTTCAATCAAAATCGCAAAGCGAAGCAATACCCAAATAAGCATAATACTAATCGGTTCAACCCCACCATTTAACCAGATAAATGTTTCTAGTTCAAGCTTGTTACATTTGTTCGCAGGCAAAATTAAATAAATGGTGGGGTTGAACCGATTAGTATATAACTAAGCTTATCTGGGTATTGCTTCGCTTTGCGATTTTAGTCGTGGAGTCTATCTCCTGATGATGCTTAGGTTGCAGAGCGAAACGATTCTTGAGTTTGTGACAATGAACGTATGTAGTGGTGGAGGTTTGTGCATGTGTTTTTACGAATCCTGCATGTATCAGGTATGATAACCGATTCTCCACTCTACATTTAGTATTATATATATTTTCTATTTTACTTAATCGCGGATTATAGCAAAATAATTTAATTATTACTTTTGTATTATGGATCTCCGCAAAGTAACGCCTAATTCTGTAAATTATTAACTAACTCAGCTTAGCTCTTGGTCTGTAACTCGCTCAACAGGCGTCAACTTTTGCATTACACTTTACCGGCTAACCAAATTAATTTCAGTACATCTAAAAGCAATAGATAAGTTAAAAAGGAATAATAACCTCAATATGCACTGTGGCCATCCTGTACGCCCTATCCGCTGTGTTCTGCGCCTGGCACGTTATTGTCTGGTTGTGGTGCTCCTTGTTGGGCACTAACCGCAACACCGATCTGTAACGACGTATCTGTATAATTATCTATTCTATGCCATGTTTGTTGAATTGCGGCGGTTTGCGGTAGAGATACCAATGTTGCGAGAGAACAAGAACTGTTTTGTCACCGTATGATTTATCTTCTGTAAGGGATTTATTAGAAACTAACTTTAACCCATAGTCTCTTGACATCATCCTAATTATCATATTAAAAATTCGTAGAACAAAAACATTTTACTCCACAGTTTAAAGCACCGGACGCCGCGTGGTATTTGGCTGAATAGAATAGACCAACCTCATTAAAAAAAATTCAGTCAACAAGTGCTTTTGAATCGTCAACTCTATGCTAGTTCGAAGAGCTGTTCCTACAGAGAAGCAAGCTAGAAACTCGGCAGTATCTCTTTTAAAAATATAATTCTTATAACTAGTTACATATAGTCATTACTATCTTGTACAAAATTCAACAGGTTCCTACTAATTCTATTATAATATACGCATCTTTTCATAATTATGTATTTTTTTATGAACAAAAAATAAATTGCTAATAATATACTGTGTAGCCAATGTAAGAATACCTATAAACTTTAATATCTTTAAACTTTTCTCGCAGGGAATCACGCGGTCTTAAATTCTAAATGCCATGTATGACTCTTTTTTTGTCGTTTCATTTCTTACCGAGTCGACATAAAAGGCGTCTAAGTTAATTCGACCCGCCATGTTGTATCCGGTTGAGTAGAATAGACTCTCCTTCTTACCGAAGTGTCGTAAAAGCCGACTAAGGTAAGTTGACCTGCCGTGTGGTATTCGGTTGAGTAGAATAGACTCTCTTTCTTACCAAGGTCTCGTAAAAGGCGACTAAGGTAAGTTGACCTGCCGTGTGGTATCCGGTTGAGTAGAATAGACTCTCCTTCTTACAGAGGTGTCGTAAAAGGCGACTGAGGTAAGTTGATCCAGTGTGTGGTATTCGGTTGAGTAGAATAGACTCTCCTTCTTACCGAGGTGTCGTAAAAAGCGACTGAGGTACGTTGATCCATTGTGTGGTATCCGGTTGAATTGAATAGACCACCCTCTTTCTTACCGACGTGTCGTAAAAAATGACTAAGATAAGCTGACGTCGGGCAGGTCGTAAAATACATAGCCAAATTATTTGACAACATATTTTTTTAACAGGAGGATAATAAATTTAAAGCACATAAAGAAATATATAATTTGAAAGCGTTATCATTTAAATTCTTACCTAGTTTTATATCTTTGTTCGTCCGGTAACAGCTCCACCCTGTTCTCAACATTTTTCTTAATAACTACTTGGTTTCCATCGACCCATGTTATCTGTATAAAAAAAATATATATCTTTAATATTTAAATGAGTTAATCTTGTATATGTATTATTGTATATATATCTAACCCATATTTTTTTTTATTTTATAACTATGTATTTATTGTACCTGGGTGGCAGAGTCTTGGTCGGAAATTTTTAAAAAGATATAAAAATAAAAATTATTTAAAAAAAATTAAAAAAAGAAAGAAGACGCCAATGAAATGTAGGATTCGAAGCCGGTCGAGTATGAATATTCTTGTATATATATCTGTCCCATGTATTTATTTTATATATGACCGCTATAGCGAGGCTCGCTAGGTAATTTTTTAAAAGATATAAAAATAAAAATTATTTAAAAAAATTAAAAAAAGAAAGAAAACGCCAATGATATGTAGGTAACGAAGCCGGATTGTGTCCGCGGATTCGAACCCGGATTGTGAACATTTTCGGTCCGCGCGCTACCCATCGGCTATCGCAACATTACGTGTGACAGCTAAAAATACATACTTTGTTTACAATTCTACATTTTAGACCATCAACTCATTCCTTACCGAGATGTCGTAAAATGCGACTAAAGTAAGTTGACCTATCGTGTTGTATCCGGTTTAGTAGAATAAACCACCCTCATTTTTAACGAGGTGTTGCAAAATACCACTAAGGTAAGTTGATGTTAGCCAGGCGGCCGGTCGCAAAAACGCAACCAAATCATGTGACAGCATGTTTATAACATGTTTTGCTGACCCCACTTAGAGTGGATAAGGGAAAGAGGATGATGATTCTGTATGACAGCATCATTATAATTACAACTGTAAATAACCTTAAAACAAACATATAAACAATGAACTCATCAATGAAAACTATTTCGGTAATGTAAATTTCAAAATGGCCACCCACGATTGTTTACAATGCAATACGCGGCAAATAAATTTTCAGTTCATCGTCCCGATCGGAAATAGCGTATGATTAATCTTCATAAGTCATAAATAAGTTATGGTTTTGAAAACAGTAATATTGGCAATAAGTGAGTATTTTGGGAATGTTTATATTTGTCAGTTTGTAAAACTGCATCATTATTTTAATCTTTATTCTTCTTCAACCGATGAACGTCCACTGTGACGACCTGTCTCGATCTATTTCTTCTCTGAATCTTAACACCACACGATCTGGTGCCAAAATGACCTTTTTAAGGACCTTGTTTGTTTGTTTGTAATCTCTTTATTGCATTCATAATAATAAAAAAAAACACAATTTGCAATGGCGGGCTTATTCCGGAATTGGAATCTCTTCCAGTCAACCAGTCTAAAATTAAAAAAGAGATAAATATATGTAAGTACAGTGAATTAAATTTAAAATTAACTTAAAACTTAACCAATAATAACTAAATAATAATAAAATAATATTATAATAATTTAACAAATGTCAGATTATTAATAAAGATCGAAAACAGAAGTGGAGATAAAATGCTACCCTGAGGTACTCCTGCTATCAGCTCACGCAACTCAGAGCGACATTGACCAAGTTTTAACAGTCGCTTTCTGCTGAAAAGATAGGAAGAAAACCACGATATTGCAATTGGCAATAATATGCAGGTTTTAACATTTCAATAAGAATATCTAAATCAACTGAATTGAAGACACTTCAAAAGTCTAACATGACAAGGACTGTTTGTTTTTTTTATCGATATTTGAGCGAATATCATCTGTGACTTTAACTAGTGCAGTAGCTGTGCTGTGCCCCTAACGAAAGCCTTTATAAGGGCCTTCTTACCGACGCTGCGTTTTCCAGTACAGAGTTGCCATTCCAACGATCCTAAAGATCCGAATGCCAAATGCTCTCCGTTAGTTAGTGAATGATTTCATTCATTCTCCTGCCCTTAGCACACTCTAAGTGGGGTCGGCACATGTTATAAAAATGTTGTCGCATGGTTTGGCTAGGTATTTTACGACCGGCCGTCTGCCTGGCGTCAACTACCTTAGTCGCCTTCTACGACACAAAGTGGGTGAAGTAAAAACTTTACATCGAAAGAGCATTTTAGGCTTTTTTTCGGACTAAGAATGTTAAAATCTTAAAATTCATTCGTTGCAACAGCAATACCAGTAGAACTTTTAATTCAATATTAGTCCCTTTGTTTAAGTAAACTAAAGCATTTTTTATGCATTTTCATTAGCAATAAAAACTTTAACCCTATTTATTTATCTGTAACCTCATTTCACACAATATGCTTTCTCAAAATTTTATATGTATTCAATGTTTTCAATTTTATATTAAAGGTTCTGAATGGACGCGTCAAATCCCTTAAGCAGGCAATGATTTTTACGTTTAATAGAATTTCTCGACTCTATTCAGAAGGTGTATTAAGAACCGAAACCGACATAAAGGCGATCTTTGAAAGTAAAAAACAGGATAAATTTTGCTTATAACGTTGTAACCTATTTTTGGAAAGAACTGGCCTTCTTTGTTAATCGTTATACCAAAAAGCTATATGTAACATATTTAAATGCAAATAAATGAATAAAAAAAATGAAAGCTTTGCGATTACGTCGTGCTATCTTCTGACGATGCTTCGGTTACGGGGCGAAACAATCTTTGTGATTGTTCTAGTGAATGTGTGTAGTGCTTGTACAGTGTGGTGTTAGTGGTGATGTCTTGTAATACGTAAGGTAATTAATCCTGCATGTATAAGGCATGAAAACGGTTTTGCTTTCTACGCTTAGCATTATATAGATTTTCTTAACAAACGCGGATTATAGCAAAACAATTCTATCTTAACTTTCATAATGATATAATAACTACTAACAAACAAATCTGGACAATAACAAAGAACCACAGATCTCATTTGAGATTCCGACATATCGTACACTTAGTATTAAAGTGACCTAATTCAAAAAAGTTGTGAAGTGGCAAAATGCATTAATTAAAGCTTAGCGTAGCGCCTTCGTGACTGTTAAAGAGACCCATAACTTGGAAGAAGAAAACACCAGCTTTTTTAATTGTTCGTAGCGTGATATCAAAGATGGCATTGAAATTCATTTATCTTACTTTTGAGTAATTAAAGAACCTGGTTGATCGAGCCTTGCTTGGTAGTAACGGCCTGTTACTATCCCACTGCTGGGCATAGGCCTCCTCCCTCCATTTTTGAAGAGAAGGGTTGGAGCTAAGACCTACCACGCTGCTCCAATGCGGATTGGTAGGTTACACAAATCCCTAGGATTCTCTAGAGATATACAGGTTTCCTCACGATGTTTTCCTTCACCGAAAAGCGTGTGATAAATTGCAATTATCAATTAGACACATAAGTTTTACTAGAAAAACTCATTGGTGTCTGCCCGGGTTTGAACCCATGATCGTCTCTAGAGATTCACACGGTCGCACCGCTAGGCCATCACAGCCGTGCTTGGTAATTTTTTATAAAATAAAAAAAAACTTCAAAAAAAGAAAAAAATGATTGGGTAGGTGGGGCTTGATCCTAGGTATTTTCATTTCTAGAGATCACCTGATCCCTGAATACGCTACGCTGACTTGACAAATTATGGCATAAATAGTGTTTTGTATCCAATATAACTTTTAGTATTTTTTAATGCCCAAAAACAGGGATAAAACGATTTTTTACATAAATCTAGCTAGATTTATCTCCCCCAAAACCCCTACATGCTAAATTTCAGGAAAATAGTTGAAGCCGTTTCAGAGATTCCGAAAAAAAATATGTATATATACATACAAGATTAATTATATTCAAAAATAGTATTAATATATTCAATGTAATTTTTGCATTCTTTTAATGCCCAAAAATAGGAATGAAACGGATTTTTTAAAATAAAAACTTGCTGGATCGATTTCCGAAAAAACCTACATTTTTAGAATTTCAAAAAAATCGTTGGAGTCTTTTACGAGATTCCGAAAATATACAAATATATACAAGATATCTAACTCAAGGCCGTGTGGTATCCGGCTGAATAGAATAGTACCACCCTCTTTTCTTACCGAGGTGTCGTAAAAGGCGACAAAGGTAAGTCGACCCGCCGTGTGGTATCCGGCTGAGTAGAATAGAACACCCTCAATCCTTACCGAGGTGTCGTAAAAGGCGATTAAGGTAAGTTGACCCACCGTGTGGTATCCGGTTCAGTAAAATAGACCACCCTCTTTCTTACCGAGGAGTCGTAAAATACGACTAAGGTAAGTTGATATCAGGCAGGCGGCCGGTCGTAAAATACATAGCCAAATCATGTGACAACATGTTTGTAACATGTTGTGCCGACCCCACTTATAGTGGGATAAGGGCAGGAAGATGATGATATCTAACTCAATGATGCTATTTGAATTATTCCAATGTCGACATACATATATGTTTCGATAGATTATTGATGTAGTGATAGCTCAAATCGATTTTAATCACGACGGATGAATAATGCGCTATAAGAAATAGGAAATTTATTATACAGTTCCCAATATCACCGTCCTACGTAACAGATTTACTTATACATTTAAAAATAATATTTCCCTCACTCTCTAACAGTTCTTAACTGAGAACCGCCCACTCTAGTCATCAATCAAGACTATAAGCATTATTAAATTCTTCACAATCTAGGAAACACGATTATATGTTATATTTACACGCGGATTTACTTGCGTGTAAGCTGTGGTAGACCAGCGGTAACACCGTGCTCCTCTTTCGAGGAGGTCTAGGGTTCAAACTCGGGGCAGGCACCAATGAGTTTTCTAGTAAAACTTATGTGTCTAATTGATAATTGCAATTTATCACACGCTTTTCGGTGAAGGAAAACATCGTGAGGTAACCTGCATATCTCTAGAGAATTCTGGTGATATGTGTAACCTACCAATCCGCATTGGAGCAGCGTGGTAGGTCTCAGCACCAATCCTTCTCTCCAAAAACGGAGAGAAGAGGCCTATGCCCAGCAGTGGGATAGTAACAGGCCGTTACTTACTTACTTGCGTATTTGAAAGATAAATTTGGTATAGTGCTCTTCATTTAGGACTTATTGTTACTTATAATTACTCTAAAACAAACTCATTGCATCATAAACGTGTTTATAATCTGGTGGCTGAGAAGGACGGTAAATATTATAAGATGGCGAAAAAGAAATAGGCATACTTACTGTAGCATTACAATATATAAAATAACCATATTTTTTTTTATTTGGATCATTAAACTGGATATAATCAGTTTAAACGTGTACAAGAAGAAGCAATAACAAATAGACAAGATTATAACCTACTGGAAATGAACACAACATGCAAGTATTAGTATACATAGTATACTTGTAAACTACTATAAATGTAAAGAACTCTTGTCAAAATGGCTACTTGGTTTAAATTATGATGAGACAGAAGCATTGATATAAACTCAGATTCGCAACCATTCATACATACACATGCAAGCACACACTCTCGCACACAAAAAAACATTCGCAACAAACGCACGAACACACACACACTACACTCACACACAGTTCACTCACACACACACAAATTACACGCACGTTCTATTTCCCATTATGTATGTAATGTTATGGAAGATCGGGGCCTCCTGTCACAAGTACTAGTAGAAATACTAGTAACTTACTAGGATGGTCCCAGATTCTGTTAATGATTATGTAAGAATTTTGAAGGAAATAAATATTTTTTGATTTTTGATTTTGACATAGTTCACTTAAAGTGAATTACTCTTTTAAATTACTTAGAATTACGCAAGCATTTACACAATTTGCTTTTGAATGAGGCTAAAGAACCACAGAAAATATCTACGTCGCTTTTGAATGCGTTTAATTGAGATCGAATTCGGTATATAGGGGCATGTTGTCTAAGATTCGTTTGTTTATCCATATATATAAGACAAAATTTGATGTATATCATAGACATACGTGAGGTCTCAAAAAGCTTGTGATACATGTGTAGCGACTTTGTCGAGTTAGCAACTCATTCGATGGTCTCGGTATTCGCTTCTACAATAAAATTCCGCAATCGATATAGACCAGTCTACAGAAAGCTTTAAATTAAGTGTAAGAGATATGCGTGTACGTAAAGCATATTACAAAATGGAAGATTATAAAAATCTTATATAAAGACTGCGGTTAATTATGTTAAATTGAAAATGTTTAAAAAATTTACCGCCGAGTTTCTTTCTGGTTCTTCTCGGTAAAAGCATTTCGAACCAGTTGTAGCTTCATTAATCATATTAATCCTTGCCGATTCAAAAGTGCTTGAAAGAGGTTATTTGAATAAAGATTATTTTGATTAGATTTGATTTGATGTCAGATTGACGTGGCGAAGCGAGGGCATAGCTGGTTAGAATTAAATCATTGTCAGTTAAAATCGGTCCAGAAGTTTCGGAGTCTATGAGAAACATTTATTCTTTGTTTTAAAAATTTTCCAAAAAAATACTGTTAAACTGATAAAGGGCTATTAACACGTAACATACATACATACTGTCTCTTTTATATTTATAAATATACTAGCTGACGCGGCAAAACAACGTTTGCCGGCCGTTCGTGGGAAGAATCACACAAACGTTTTAAGTGTACATACCAAAAAAAAATGATCAAAAAATAAAATTTTAGGGGTGGACAACCCTTATCACTTAGGGGTATGAAAAAAAGATAGTAGCCGATTCTCAGATCTACTATGTATATAAAATTTCATAAAAATCGGTCAATTCGGTAACTAACATTGTGACACGAGAATTTTATATAAAAGATATAATATAAACTTTCTCATAGCAAGCAATCAATACACATCTCACTGCATAATTACCTTTACTAGTATAGGCATCTGATAATAATCGTCAACTGACTTTATTCCCTACCGTACAGGTTTTTCTTGTTAGACGGCAATCCGTCTGTCCGTTAATATAAAAACTGGCCACGCGTCACTTATGGTTTGAATTGATGAGAAGACGAAAATCAAGTTATATACTGTGCATGATGAGAGAACCATCTTCTAAGATAGGAATTAATAATCAGGTTATATACTATTTTACTAATATTATAAATGCGTCTGTTTGTTTATTACGTTTTCGAGGCGAATCCGCTAAACCAATATTGTTGAAATTTGGCAGAATTATTCCTTAAACAACGGTGTAACACATAAACTATAGAAATCCTGTTAATTTTAGAGGAATTAGATGACATTAAAAAAACGAAATCTATTATCAAACTATTCTATATAGTGTATTATCTATGTATGTATCAACGTATGAAAGTTTCTTTATTCACGATGTGTCAAACTCAAAACAAAAAGAAGTAGTTTTTATGTCACGTTCTTTGGCTTACGTCAAATGTTTTATATTTTGGTTTCTGTTTACTAAATACATTTATCTGATATATTACAAGGTCTAATTAGTATAAATAAAATGGGTCACTTACTAAAATAAATAAACTACTAATTTAATAAATGCGAAATAGTATATGTATGTTACGTTTACAATCCCCTGAACCAATATCGATGAAATTTGGCACAATTATTGCTTGAACACCGAGCTACACATATTCCGGACTAGCAATCGCTAGCAACTCTTCCCGCTTGGAAATATTAAGACCGCAATATAGTATTTTGATAACCATAAAAATGTTTAAAGTAGGTTAACATTAAAAGCTAGACATATGCTGTCGCGGACTTTTATTTCGAACTTTTAGAGGGGAACGATTTTGTGAAACATGATTTTGAATAACTTTCACCGTTTACTTAGCGCACGCAAGGAAAGTTTTAAATTTTGCCGTTTTCGTAATATTTTTTATTGCTGCTCCTCTCCTATTCATCTTAGTGTAATGTTATATAGCCTATAGCCTTCTTCGATAAATGGACTATCTTACACTCAAATAATCCTAGCCCTCGACTGGCCCGTTAGTGCAGTGGGTAGTGACCCTGCCTTCACCTCCCGCCGAGGGCTAATATATAATTTATTTATTAATATTATATAAAATATAATATAATATAAATGGATTTGTTCGTCTTTGAGTCTGAGTATATATTTGTATGTATTTAAAAAATATATAAGTATATATTCACCAGTTGTCTGTCTACTATAACACAAGTATATTAAGTTATTTGCTTTGGGGACGGACGACCGTGTGCGTAAGTGCCCATATATTTATTTATATATAATTTTTCAAATCGGTCAGTAGTTCCTGAGATAAGCGCGTTCAACCAATCTAACAAACAACTCTACAGCTTTGTATATTAGTTCTACAAATATAAGTGCAGGAGAATTATGATTTTTATTCGACAACGCACAGACGGTACGTTCAACTTAATATGTATATAGTTAAGTAAGCCGTGTTAACCTGTTTTCATTTCGCCATAAAGGCTCTTCGATCATCCTTTTAATTTATTAAAAACACAATGAATCAGCGTTTAAGCCGACACGATTTTCATTTTATACGATTAAAGTTGAATTCGCGAAAATTTTCAATTCGGTTTCGAAATAAAAACATTATAGTTTTGGTGTGATTAACTTTTTTAGTTTTTGGAATCGCTAAGGTAAATTGACCCCCCATGAGATATCCGGCTGAGTAGAATAGACCACCCTCATTTCTTACCAAGGTGTCGTTAAATGAGACTAAGGTAAATTAACCAGCCGTGTGGTATCCGGCTGAGTAGAATAGACAGACCGCCCTATTTGGTACCGAGGTGTCGCAAAATGCGACTAAGGTAAGTTGACCCGCCGTGTGGTATCCGGGTGAGTAGAATAAACCACCATCATTTCTTTCCAAAGTGTCGTAAAAGGCGACTAAGTTAAGTTGACGTCAGGCAGTAGGCCGGTCGTAAAAACGCAGCCAAATCATGTTACAACATGTTTATAACATGTTGTGCCGACCCCACTTAGAGTGGGATAAGGGCAGGAGGACGTATACTGAATTATTTCTTTAGTTTGTGCTGAACAGACTACCGAGAGAACCCCGCTCTTTCTGTTCAAATTCAACAATGGTTTTACAATTTAAAGTTAATGAAATTTATTACAAAAGAAAAAACACGAAAAAAAACGGTTGCCTGTAAAGTCGGTTTTACGGGCAAAGATTTTGCGTGACAACGTCTTTTTAAATGTGCTGGATTGGAGTGGGAGAGAGACGCAAGACATTCGCCAGTCCGGCGGGCCTCTCGTTCGGTGACTCATCGTAACAGACGTGAGCGGGCGTTACACTTTTTCATG
The DNA here is from genome assembly GCA_947086495.1 of Morpho achilles. Classification (NCBI taxonomy): domain Eukaryota; kingdom Metazoa; phylum Arthropoda; class Insecta; order Lepidoptera; family Nymphalidae; genus Morpho; species Morpho achilles. The sequence continues at coordinate 5,166,150 of CAMTZB010000012.1, read as the reverse complement.
AGTGACTCCAAGCCGCAACCTAATTTGAGACTTTGTCACGTCAAAAGACAATTTTTAACATAACATATGTGGTAAAGGGTGTATGTGTGTTTAGGTGGTGCCTGTGTGTGTGTATGTGTGTAATGATAATATTTTACATAATTGCGGGTTAATAAAACATTAAAATCTCACCTCAGCTGCTGGTTTCCCGCCTTCGGACACGCATTCTATATCAAGAGGTTGGTCCTCTACAGCTTCTATAAAGGCACCTTGCAGTATGTGCGGTGGATCCGGCGCCACCAAAACGGTGAGCTGTGCGTATCTTGATCTAATAGCCGGTTCGCCTAATTAAAAATTTAATAGAGATTAGATGGCTCGATAAAACGTGATTTACATAATGTCTGCTTTTGAATTAATTACCACAAAATATCGAGTTTTAACTAGGCTATTTATATAATTTATTTCTTTGTAGACACCGAAAGTGTGGTTTAGTTATAGTCATCGGTTGTTTTGATCATGTAATACGAATATTTAAATTAATATATTCAAAAATACATCGAATGAAATAAACTACATAATTTGCCATAATACCAGCTTTTCAATCTATTCTTAATGACATAATATTAATTCGGTTATCTAAGTTTGCCTCTTTTAAAACAAAAATGAAGCAGACCGAAAGTGATTAGCTCCTTCATATTAGCATAATACATTTTCGCCGACATTTCTTATTAGATATCGAAATTCTTATTTCCAGATACTCTCGCGAAATTGAAGAGATCGCGTTATGTAAACAATCTATCGGATTCTTAAATCCTCTGGTGTCAAATCTTTAATATTTAAATGAGTTAATCATGTATGAATATATGTTATCGGAATCTCGGAAACGGCTCCTACGATTTTCCTGAAATTCAGCATGTAGTGGATTTTTGGGGAGAAAAATCGATCTAGCCAGGTTTAGATCTATCATTTTTTGATTTAAAACAAAATCCGTTTAATGCCTGTTGGGCATTAAATAATACTAAAATTAATATTGAATATAAAACAATATTTTTTCCATAAACTGCCAAGTCTGCGTAGCTTATTTGGGGAACGGGCAGTTCCGAGAAATGTAAATACCTAGGATCCAGCCCCACCTACCCACTTAGTTTTTCTTGTTTTTTTTTTTTTTAAATTACCGAGCAATTCTCGGTCAACCAGATACTAATATTTATAACACATAAGAACAGAATAACGAGTTCAAACCCCAGGCAGGCACCAATGAGTGTTTAATTGATAATTGCGCTTTATCACACGCTTTTCGGTAAAGGAAAACATTGTGAAGAAACCTACATATATCTAGAAAATTCTAGGGATATCCCTAGATTCCAAATTGTAGATCCACAGGTCCAATCTGCAATCTTTCTCTCCAGACAGATGATGTATAAGGAACGTTGCCTGCTTTCTACACTTAGTATTACATAGGTTTTCTTAACAAACGTGCATTATAATTATAATTATTCTAATTCTTCGGAGAATAATTCTATCATAACTTCTGTGTCGGTAATTTATTCTTATCAAAGCTGTGATAGCCCAGCGGTGTGACCGTGTGACTCTTTCGAGAGGGTCACAAGTTCAAACCCCGACAGGCACCAATGAGTTTGACTATTGAAACTTATGTGTCTAATTGATAGTTGCAATTTATCACACGCTTATCGGTGAAGGGAAACATCGTGAGGAAACCCGCATATCTCTAGCGAAATCTGGGGATATGTGTAACCAACTTATCCGCATTGGAGTCGCGTGGTAGGTCTTAGCTCCGACCCTTCTTTTCAAAAGCGGAAAGAGGAGGCCTATGCTCAACAGAGGGATTGTAGCAGGCCGTTACTTTACTTACTTACTTTAGTATTATAATTGCTTTTTATAAACTTTTATATACATACTGGCTTTTACCCGTTAACTTCGTTCGCGTGGACTGTTGCGCGTCATAGGTTGATAATAGATGGCGCTTTTTAATTTAACAGGAATGACATTGAAAATTGAAAATTATACTATTGTATCAAAATATTGATTAGGAAGGTAGAAATCAAATTTGAGTCGTCGGCTACATAGAATAACCTATTGCTCGTTATATGTGCTTTTAACTTAAATACCATCCATCACTAAGGTTAAATTATTCAAAGGTAAAACCCCGCTGAATGGAGTAGGCTCTTCTATTCAGGGTATACAACATGTAACCTGTTTTAATCTATGTCACGACATTATTCACGATAAAAGAAATGAAATAGATCAAACATAATCTTACCATTAAGGCCGGAACTAACTTGGCACTGATATCTGCCGTCGTCTTCTAAAGTCAGATCTCTTATGTCTAGTGAATAGTCTCCTGAAACAAAATTATCCCTTTCAATTTATGTATTACTAGATTTTACCCGCGACTTCGTTGCGTAGACCCTAGTCCTTAAATAAACGGTACTTGTGTTACTCTCCAATCCTGCAAATATCTCCATTACAAAAATCAGGAAGAATCAAAGGAATTTGTCAAGAGCATTATTTGATCATCATCATCATCTTCCTGCCCTTATCCCACTCTAAGTGGAGTCGGCACAACATGTTACAAAAATGTTGTCATATGATTTGGCTACGTATTTTACGACCGGCCGCCTGCCTGACGTAAACTTACCTTAGTATTTTACGACTCCTTTCTTTATATCTTTAATATTTAAATGAGTTAATCTTGTATGTATATATATATTTTAAGAACTTCGGAAACGGTTCCAACGATTTTCCTGAAATTCAGCACGTAGGGGGTTTTAGGGGAGCAAAATCGATCTAGATAAGTTTTATTTTAAAAAAATGTCGTTTTATCCCTGTCTTCGGGCTCTAAAATTTTTCTGAAATTTACGTTGAATACAATCACAATTTTTCGCTGTCAAACGTAAAGTCATGGTAGTTCATTTGGGGAACGTGCGGTCTAGAGAGGTGAAGATACCTAGGATCGAGTCCCACCTGCCCTATTATTCTTGAATTTTTCTTTTCAATTTTTTGTTTAATTTTTTTACATTACTTTAAAAATTACCGAGCAAGGCACGGTCGCCCAGGTACTTCTCTTTAATTACTCAAAAGTAAGATAAATGACGGGATAAATTAATAAACAAATCTGTAAGCGAAAGGTAGATCAATGTAAACAGAAGCCATTTTAATCAAATGAAGCCAAAAATAAGTTCTTTAACTTATATTACGTTATTGAAAGAACACGATCCCTTTGATCCTCCCATTTATTGATGAATAAAGAAATCTATTACTTAAATATAAATTGCTTTCCTCTCAATTACATTAATCAATTTATTTGAATACGGAAATTATATGGTTTATTTGATTTTTTTACATCATAAGTTTCTCTAAGTGCGGTGGGCACAATCACTACATATTATAAAACAAAGTCCATATTTCCGTATGTACGCATAAAACTTTAAAACTACGCAAGCGATTTTGATGCGGTTTTTTTTAATAGATAGAGTGATTCCAGAGGAAGGTTTGTACGTATAATAACATTCAATACGAAGTAGAGAAATACTGTAATTTTCGAGGTTTCTGTAAATAATTACATTTTTTTCGGCTTACATTGCAAACGCAGGCTCAACCCTACGAGATTTATCAAAATGATGTACTAAGTATTTGTACACCTTAAAAAGGTCTACAGAAAAGTCCGCGATGGTATATATCTATCTCTTATGGATAACCCACAATAGCAGTTTTTTTCATTTACTTTTTACGAAAAATGATGCCTTATGTTCAAAGCAATTTTTATACAATACAGCATTAATCCTTATCCAATTGAGTACCTTAAATAAATTGTTGATTTAATATAGATCAATATGGCCGTATACAGCATGTAATTTAAGTGAACATTTTCGGAGATATTACAGATTTAAAATGTCGTGAAGACGCCGCGCTTCACCCTATAGCACTTCGAATCTTTTAGAGTTTGTTTAAAGACATTCTGTAATTAATTGTAAAAATAAAATACATAGGTAAAATGTAAAAGTAAATAAGTAAAAATGTACTATATGAGTTTAGATATTCCAAAAATAGCAGAAAATCGTCTTGGTATAGGGAGAGGAAATTGTTTTCCTCCAAATTTAACGCTTGCGGGCCACGAGCAGTAATGAATAAATCAAAGCTACTGGATCGATTTTAATCATTTTTTTACACTGACTGACATGGGATATATATTTTATACCCGTGCGAAGCAAGGGCAGGCCGCTAGTATGTAATAAACATGTTATCACATGATTTGACTACGTATTTTATGACCTGCCACCTACTTGACATCAACTTACAGTACAGTCGGATACCACGCAGCTGACCCGCTGTGTGGTATTCAACTGAGTAGAATAGACCACCCTTTCTATTACCGAGGTGTCGTAAAAGGCGACTAAGGTAAGTCGACCCGCCGTGGTATATCCGGCTGAGTAGAATAAACCACCCTTGTGTCTTACAGAGGCGTAAAAGGCGACTAAGGTAAGTTGACCCACCGTGTAGTATCCGGTTAAGTAGAATAGACAACCCTCTTTCTTACCGAGGAGTCGTAACGTCAACTTATCTTAGTCGTCGTCGTACGACTAAGATAAGTTGACGTCAGGCAGGCGGCCGGACGTAAAATACGTAGCCAAATCATGAGATAACATGTTTATAACATGTTGTGCCGACCCCACTTAGAGTGTGATAAGGGCAGGAAGATGATGAAAGAAATCTATTACTTAAATATAAATTGCTTTCAGGCCACTCAATTTTATTAATCAAATTATTTGAATAAGGAAATTATATACTATATTTTGGTTTATTTGATTTGTTTACATCCTTACTTTATCCCACTCTAAGTGATCCCAGATCATGTTGTCACATGATTTGGCTACGTATTTTACGACCTGCCGCCTACTTAAATCAACTTATTTTAGTCGTATTTTACGACACCGGAAATAAGTGGTCTATTCTACTCAGTCGAATACACACAGCGGGTAGACTTACTATAGTGTCCTTTAACGATACCTCGGTAAGAAATGCGTGTGGTCTATTCTACTCAGTTGAATAAAGAAAATACGAGAAGAAAATATAGTCATCATCTTCCTGTCCTTATCCCACTCTAAGTGGGGTCGGCACAACATGTTATAAATATGCTGTGACATGATTTGGCTGCGTTTTAACGACCGGCTGCCTGCCTAACGTCAACTTACAGACAGAGGTAAGTACTTAATCGCCTTTTACGACACCTCGGTAAGAAATGAGGTTGGTCTATTCTACTCAGCCGGATACCATACGGCGGGTCGACTTACCTTAGTCGCTTTTTACGACACCTCGGTAAGAAATGAGGGTGGTACTATTTTATTCAGCCGGATACCACACGGCGTACGAGAAGAAAATATAGTTAGTCAAAAATTCAGTTATTGTCTTCGACCAATATAAAAAAAATTCAAATTTCTGAAACTGGCTACTAGTAGCCCAAAGTTTTTTTTAAATTCACGTATGTACACGTATAAACATAAAATTATCATAAAAACATTTAGAGTATTTTTCTTCTCCTTTTTCTACTTTAACCAAGTACGTTCACATGCCAAAGCTAGTGTTATAATTTCAAAATGGCTGCTAACACAAAATGGCGGATATAATTTCATACTAACTTTTTCTTTTATCTTTGAATTTAAAGCTTTTTTTTTCATCTTATACAAATGCTTTACTAATTGGAGTAGTGATGTTTTAGAATAAATTAAAATTTTTCTCTCACACCACGGACATTTTTTCATTCAAATACCAATCTAATATATACTAATATATAAAGCTGAAGAGTTTGTTTGTTTGTTTGATTGCTTGAACGCGCTAATCTCAGAAACTGCTAGACCGATTTGAAAAATTCTTTAAGTACAAGATAGTCCATTTATTGAGGTAGGCTATATGCTATATAACATCAAGCTAAGATGAATAAGAGAGGAGCGGCAAGAATTTTTTTTACGAAAACGGCAAAATTTAAAGCTTTCCTTGCGTACGCTGAGTAAACGGTAATAGTCATAAAAAAATCATGTATTACAAAATTAAATAAATAAATAAATATATGGGACACTTACACACACGGTCGTCCGTCCCCAAAGTAAGTAACTAAGTAAATAACTTAATACTTGTGTTATGGTAGACAGACAACTGGTGAATATATAGATAGAAATACATTTTTAAAATACATACTTAAATACAAATATACATCCAGACTCAAAGACCAACAAATCAATTTATAGAATATGTTATCCATTTATAGAATATGATGTATGGAATCGAACCCGTGACCCACGGAGCTGAAGGCGGAGTTACTACTCACTGCGCCAACGGGCAGTCAATTGTTCCCCTCTAAAAGTTCTAAATAAAAATCAGCGACAGCATATGTCTAGCTTTTAAGGTTAACCCAATTTAACCATTTTTATGCTTATTAAATTACTATATTACGGTTTTATTCTATTCGCGCGGTCGCTGGCGATTGCTAGTGTTAATATAAACACGTGTATAAGTTGTTTTAATGCCATAAAACAGAATCCTGTACAGCTGTCAAGTTACTAATTTTGTACACATGATATCCTTTTGACCTCAGCTACCGATCAAAGATCATAACCTGTTTATACTTAAGCGCTAAAACGATCTCAAGACTCATTTCATTTGCATAACTGTTTTTTTTAACCATATTATCGAATTAAATTATTTGCGGCGAGGAAGAGATAAATTAATCAATATTTCTGAATGCCAACTAAGTTTTTTAACATTTTAAAATATACCAAATTAACACATACAATAAATGTATAATTATTATACATAGTAATTTTTATATTATATCCGGCTGAGTAGAATAGACCACCCTTATTCTAACCGAGGCGTCATATATATTTATTTATATGTAAATATATTTTATATTTATTTTATTTTTATTGTTAAATTAGGAAATTATTAGTAGGTAATTCTAATTCATGTTTGATATTTGCGTACCTTTTTCCATAATATAAATTGTCTCACTTCGTAGGTTAGCTGGCAGAGATCTCTATCATAGGGATAAATTGACCTTTGTACACTTTTTTTTTACCAATAATGTTTTTTTCCTACATTTTTTATGGTACATAAATAAATAAATAAAATAAAAGGAAACTAAGGTAAGTTAACGTCAGGCTGGCCGCCGGTTGTAAAATACCTAGCTGAATAATGTTTCAACATGTTGTAAACATGTTTTGACAGCCCCACTTAGAGTGGGATAAGGGCGAATGATGAAATATTAACCAAATATATAGCTGTTTCGGTCAACGGTGATACCGTATCATAAAAGTTAACGTCAAGCTTGCGACCGGTCGTAAAATAACTAGACAAATCATGTAATAACATGTTTTGCCGAGCCCATTTAGAGTGGAATAAGGGCAGAATAATGATAAAATATTAATTTTTCACACATTAAATTTTGGTCTGAGATTCCGTAAACTTTAATTTACATGTTATAAAGGACATTTAAACAAAACTCGTCCCAAACCTGAAACCTCTAAATTATATCAGTGTTAAAGTAAAGGCGTCTTAGTATCCCACCGCTGGGCATAGGATCTGGGCATGTCTCCGTTTTGGAAACAAGGGTTGGAAATAAGACCTGCCTTAGTATTTTTGTGTTTGTGAACTTACTGATTTTACAAACTTATTAATGCTTTGTAAATGTACTAAGTTTACAAACTTAGTATTTTTATGTTTGCCTTCCCTGCCTTCAGCTCCATGGGCCGCGGGTTCGTTTCCCGCCGAGGGCCTACATTTTCCATAAAAAAAATTGTTGGTTCTTCGAGCCAGGGTGTGTATTTGTATTTAAAACTATATATGTAAATATTTATCAGTTGTCTCTCACCCATAACACAAGTATTAAGTTACTTCGGGGACGGACAACAGTGTGGGTAGGTTTCCCATTTATTTATTTTTGTATGTTTATGTTAGTAAATATAGGTTCACAAACTTATTATGTTTATGTTTGTAAACATACTAAGTTTATAAACTTAGTATGTTTAAGTTTGTAAATATACTAAATTTACAAACTTAGTATGTTTATATTTGTAAATATACTAAATTTACAAACTTAGTACGTTTATGTTCGTAAATATACTAAGTTTACAAACTTATTATGCTATGTTTTTATTTATTTATTTTTCCGAGAACATCAACGTGAAATACATCATTCACATTAAATAAACACAGAAGAATAAAAGAAGTACGAATCTTCCACTGTTATTGTCTTAGTTATAAACAATATTAGTTAGCACTAAGAAAATTGCTTGAAAATTTAATGCTACGTAATAAATTTCAAGATTCCTTTCATAACACGACATTATCATTATATTTTTATGAAACAAAGGAATAAAAGCTCTACTGAACGCAGCATTTGTCTGATTCAAAAGGAGCACTTACAATTTTAAAAAGCTCGCATTAGGAACGCGATGGCAGATTTGCCTTATTTTTCCATTTCTACAGGTGTTTTACGTTATAGCTGCGAATTATAATACACTAGCAATTTCCTTCTGCTCCACCCGCGTGGAAAGATTAAAAACGTAATATAGTAATTTGATAAACATAACAATGGTAGAAGTGGTTTAACCTTTATAGCTAGATATATACTGTCGCGGACTTTTATTTAGAAGTTTTTGAGGGGAACGTTTTTGTAATACATGATTTTTGAATAACTTTCACCGTTTAGTCAGCGCACGCAGTTTAAATTTTGCAGCTTTCGTAATATTTTTTTATTGCTGCTCCTCTCCTATTCATCTTAGCGTGATGTTATATAGCCTATAGCCTTCCTCGATAAATGGACTATCTTACAAATGCGTTGCCGTTTACGCGATAAGCGTTTTAGCGTGATGTTATATAGTCGCATTTTGCGATAAATGGACTATCTTACACTTAAAGAATTGTTCAAATCGGTCCAGTAGTTCCTGAGATTAGCGCGTTCAAACAATGAAACAAACAAACTCTTCAGCTTTATATATTAGTATAGATATTCTGTAAGTACACCAAAAAAAGTCAAGTTAACAAAGCTTTTAAGAAAATTTTATGTCAGATTGTTAACCGTTGAAGAGTTCCTTCGTCTGGAGCCAATCCTGGCTGCATTGGGTCTTCCTTGTCATAAATATAAAAATATATTTAAATATATGGGACACTTACACACACGGTCGTCCGTCCCCAAACTAATTTACTTAAAACTTGTGTTATGGTAGACAGACAACTGGTGAATATATACATATATAATCCGCTTGTTTGTGCGCTGCACTTACTCAACGATTTGGTTAGGGATAACTCGGCCTTGGATGTGTTTCATACTCCACCGCTTCAGGTCTTTAAATTAATCACATTTAGTTTACAGAATAAGTAAACCTAATATTATGTTTTTATGTTTATTTTTTGGATATCTTATTGTATATAATATATTATTGCATTTTTTGTTGTGATTTTTGTACAATGTAGCCCGACAAGATGAATTGGGTAACTGTAATGTCTTGTGGGTTAAGTATTTTATAAATAAATAAATAATTTTTAAATACATACTTTAATACAAATATACAGCCAGGTTCGTGACCTATTCTACTCACTATCACGTGAAATTACCAATATATAAAAAAAAACTTCATTTAGAAGATAATTTATAGAATTAGACATTACTTTGCGGAGATCCATAATACAAAAGTAATAATAAAATTATAAAATTATTTTGCTATAATCCGCGATGAAGTAAAATAGAAAATATATATAATGCTAAATGTAGAGTGGACAATCGGTTATCATACCTGATACATGCAGGATTCGTAAAAACACATGCACAAACCTCCACCACCGCCACCACAATACAGAAGCACTACATACGTTCACCATCACAAACTCAGCAATCGATTCACTTTCATTTAGAAGAGACAAACGTTCGTTAGTCGTCACAAAAATTATAAAATTTAAGAAAATAACCTACTTTCCCATATCCGCAATGTTTTCCTTAAACCTAACCACAGATTCGGTTCATTGTTTATCTGCCAAAAGAAATATAACCTTGAGCGCGCATTTCAAACACCAGATGTGTTAAACAATCATTACAGTATACTCAGCCAAAATCTAGGAGCAATGAACTCTTTCGTATATTCTAATAATATATTCCGTTTCATATGAACGTTATGAGAACGTATAAAACTCTTGATGTAATTGCGGGAGGAAATATAGCTTTATGATTCCGCGTCATGCAGTTTCAGAGATATATTGGTCTCTTATTCATGATTACTTTCAAACTGTCTATACCGTGAAATGAGGAACATATATAATAATTAATCATCCTCCTGTCCTTATCCCACTCTAAGTGGGGTCCGCACAACGTTACAAACATGTTGTCACATGAGTTAGATTAGTATTTTACGACCGGCCGCCTGCCTGACGTCAACTTATCTAAGTAGTATTTTACACCTTGTTAAGAAACAGGGTGGTTTATATTACTCAGCTGGATACCACACGGCGGGTCAACTTACCTTAGTCGCCCTTTAGGACACTTCGGTTAGAAATGAGGGTGGTCCATTCTACTCAGCCGGATACCACACGGCGGATAAACTTACCTTTGTCGCCATTTAGGTCACCTTGGTTAGAAATGAGGATCTATTCTACGCAGCCGGATACCAAACGGCGGGTCAACTTATCTTAGTCGCCTTTTAGAACACCTCGGTAAGAAATGAGGATCTATTCTACGCAGCCGGATACCACACGGCTGGTCAACTTACCTTAGTCGCCTTTTACGACGCCTCGGTAAAAATGAAGGTAGTCTATACTACTTAGCCGGATATCAAACGGCAGATCATTTCAAACTTTCATGGATCAAGAAGAATCCAAAATCTAGAATTAGCAGTACATTGGTTACGATAATGAGTGTAAATTACGTAACAGTAACCTAAAGCGGTAACTAGAATAAAGATCTGATTTGTTAGTGCTAAATCTGTAAATAGATCAGAATAATAAACGGAATTTGATAGAATGCCAAGAAAATGAGTCAAATACAGCAAGAAAAGTGGCAAGTAAACATAAGCTGGATGAGTTATTAGGCACGGAATTAGGTCCAATATAATCGATGCCCTTATATCTTTGTTCGTGCCCTAAAAATCATCCGCTGCTGTTAAACGTATAGAATTTTTTAAGTAGGCAAATTGCGTTGGTGGGTATTTTATTTTCACTCAGTAATACGGTTACGATCTGTTTTTATCTCTCAGCGCCTTGTAAACATGGTGGTGCTTACTATGGAAACTGTTCCGGGAATGTTAAAGTAGATTTATCAAGTGTTAGATAATTTGTATTTATTAGAATTGAAAACGCAGCGTCGGTAGAAACCCTACGAGGACTGACGATCTCAAAAAGGACGCGAGAATCAAGAGGCATAAGATCGTATGATGTGGAGATCTTGTGAAAAGACCTAATACGACGTTCATCGATTAAAGAAAAAGAAAACATATTGATCTATGAATTAATAGTTCTTAAGGATTAGTTCACGCTGACTTTACAAAACAATCTTAATATTAAGTAAGGCTAGTGTGGTTATTTCGCATTTTGCTTAGTGTATTAGGCAGAACTGCAATAACAGCGGTTTCTAGTAACCTTCCATATAATTAAAAATTCAAATCACTATATAAAATTTGGTATGGAAACATAGGTCGTCCTATGGCAATATATAAACTTGAACCTTTATGAATGTCATGTGGTATGCAGTTGAATAAAATGTACCATCCTCATTTTTTACCGAGGTGTCGTAAAATACGAATAAGCTAAGTTGACGTCAGGTAGGTACGTAGCCAAATCATGTGATAACATGTTTATAATATGGTGTGCTGACCCTACTTATAGTGAGATAAGGGCAGGAAGATGTGATCCTTCTTGAATGTCGTCGCTTCACTTAACCAATATTTCAAATTGTTTGCTTGTGCATTTATGTGGTATGTGATTGTTGCTTGCTTCATACACTTAGCATAATATGTTCATCGTAACAAACTTGGATTACAGCAAAACAATTTTGTTGCATCTTTCAACAAATCATATATCTTCTGCTACTAAAGCTTAACCGTTAACTCTTTCGTTCTTTATAACATGAAGCTTTTCACCGTAATAAGATAATATATGCCTGCCATTACCTAAAAATCAGCTGCTCTTTAAATTCTTTTATATAGAGAGAGTTACAGTTTAGAGTTTGCTCTTAGAATTTGTCCATTAATTAAGGGCTTGTTTCACAGGTTATCAATAAACTGTCAATTAGCTTATTCGGAACATATCTGACACATATCTCGGAATTTTGCATTCCTCTGGTTTCTGATAGGCTTATTCAGCACTTAAAGTCCCTAATAAGTAACAGGTAGATCAAGTGGCTGTTATTTTGATTATCTCCTGTAAAGCAAATACCTATTTTAAAATGGCCGCGATTTTTTTTTTTATGACTCTTTATCTGCTATTTAGTTTATTTGTCGGTTGACTATCCGACACTTTATCAGTAACTTGTGAAACAGGCCCTAAGATTAGTAGGTATTGCGTTTCGATAACTTAAAATTTTAATAAAAGACTTCTATTCAGTATTCTATTCATGAATTAAAATGATTCAAATTTAATGGTTCTAAGAATATAAACAATTCCAGATGACAAAACTAAAGCAATGTCTAGTTTTATCCGAGTCATGGCCACAACAAAGCAATGACAGCAAATCTTAAATAAATGTACACGCAACGCCCGTAATTTAAATTTAGGTGCGGCTGTAACCTAAAAAACGCTTCAAGAAACTTTACTACACGTTTTTTCTTAATTATCGATTGTAAATTCAAATTGTCATAGTATTTTGGGTATTTTATCACGTGAAACGGTCGTTAAGTGATATGCAACGTCTTTTTAAGTAGTTATTTGAGCGAAATACTAGAAAAAACATTTTCTGTATCAAATTGGAGTTTTCCAATATATTACGTGCTCTATTAATTGTTATGAAACTCAAAATACCGATACCTAATTTTTATTATATTAAAAATAGTATATGTCACGTGGTATCCGGCTTAATAGAATAGACCACCCTCATTTCTTGCCGAGGTTTCGTAAATGCAAATAAGGCAAGTTAACCAATCTTATGGTATCCGGCTGAGTAGAATAGACCTCGCTAATTTCTTACCGTGATGTTGTAAAAGGCGACTAAGGTAAGTTAACCCACCGTGTGTTATCCGTCTGAGTAGAATATACCACGCTAATTTCTTACCGAGATGTTGCAAAAGGCTACTAAGGTAGGTTTACCCACCATGTAGTATCCGGCTGAGCAGAATATACCGCGCTAATTTCATACCGAGATGTTGTAAAGCCGACTAAGGTAAGTTAACCCACTGTGTGGTATAAAATAGGCTTAATAGAATGGACAACCCTCATTTCTTGCCAAGGTGTCGTAAAAAGCGGCTAATGTAATTTGACGCGCCGTGTGGTATCCGGTTGAGCACAATACACCACGCTCATTTCTTGCCGAGCAGTAAATATACCGTTTACTACCGTATCTTTATATTTAAATGAGTTAATCTTGTATATATATGTATTTTCCGAATCTCGGAAACGGCTCCAACGATTTTCCTGAAATTCAACATGTAGGAGGTTTTGGGGGAGAAAAATTGATCTAGCTAGGTTTTATGCAAAAAAAAATTGTTTTATCCCTGTTTTTGGGCATTAAAAAATACTAACATTTATATTGAATTGAATTTTCGCCATCAACTGTCAAGTCGACGTAGCTTATTCGGGTAACGGGCAGACTTGAGAAATGTGAATGCCAAGGATCGATCCCCAACTAAATAATTGTTTTTTATTTTAATTTTTTTTGTAAAAAATTACCGAGCGAAGCTCGGTCACCCAGATATTTATGTTTATGTTCGTTAATATAATAAGTTTACGAACTTAATATGTAATAACACTATTCCTTTATGATTTGCCACCCACCTATTCCTGAATCCAAGTTTAATAATCTACCATCGTTCTTACCTGTGTTGGGAGCATGCCCTGACAAACTTTCAGTTTTTATAAAATGACGAAGGTCTCGGGTTCGCGGGCTCTTAGCCCATTACTTTGGGGACGGACGACCGAGTGTCCCATATATATTAAATATATATATATATATATATATATATATATATATATATATATATATATATATATATATATGATCTGTTTGTGATCTCACCTTCCTCGTCGCTGCCGATCATGGAGTATCGCTCGTAGCCGCTGAGGTTCCGATGAGTGCCAAGACCAAAGTCGTCCTTTGTCCATTGGAGGCTGCCAATTTTGTTCTCCACCCGACATGGTAACGTTACCCGAGAGCCGACGATCGCACTCTGTGAAAAGATATTTGTATGAAATTAACCAAAACACAATGTGTCGCTCAGCAAAGTTAGCAACTCATTCGTTTAGTTCGTTTCGTCGGTATTCGCTTCTACAATAAAATTCTGCATTCCATACTAGATCAGACTACAAGTTTAAATTAAGTTTAAGAGATATGCTTATACTTTAGACTGTTTGGATGATAAAAATGCCTGGATTTGATAATCCTTTCAGCTTCATACAAGACTGCAGTTGAATAATGTTAAATTCAAAATGTTTAAAAAATTGAACGCCAAGTTTCTTGCTGGTTCTTCTCGGTAACAGCAACATTCCAAACCAGTTCTAGCTTCATTAATCATATTATCCTTGGCGATTCAAAAGTGCTTAAAGGAGCTTATTTGAATAGAGATTATTTTGATTTGAGTAGGACGGACCAAGGAAACAAAATAGATCTCTAACAAGGGACACATTAAAAATGTATCGTATTTTAGCCCAATATCATTCATGATGTAACATCTTAGCATCTATTAGTCTTATCAATTGTACGTTAAGAAAAAGACGATCTCAAATACGCGCAGCTCAGCTATTTATAGTTCCTATTATAGCAGTCGAAACTCCTTTGTGAATCATTTCTTCAAAAAAAGAAAGAACGATTTTGCCCAACATACTTTGTTACTTTACTTAAAGTAACGGCCTGTTACTAACTCTCTGCTGGGTATAGGCCTCCTATCCTCGTTTGTAGAGAAAAGGGTCTTTGATTTACTACGCTGCTCCAACGCGTATTGGTAGGTTACACATAACCCCAGAATTCTCTACAGATATGCACGTTTCCTCACGATGTTTTCCTTCACCGAAAAGAGTGTAATAATGGAATTATTAATTAGATATAATTTTAAACAGAGAATCTCAATAGCGGCTGCCCAGGATTTGAACGTGACCTTCTCAAGGGAATCGCACGGTCTCACTTGGTTATAATGGCTTAGCATTGTTTTGTGTCTGATAGTTATAGCAAAATAATTATAATTACTTTTTTAAAATAAACTCTTGAACCTATTACCCAAAATCTTGCTCCCCTCAACCACCTTTCTATTCCTGTTCTTTATTTAGCACATTATAATGTGACAGGAAATATAAAATGTGTTAATACGTTCCCTTATTATCAGGTTTGGTATTTAACGGGTTTAAGTGAAGGAAAAAACTGGACACTAAACATGACATCGTGTAGAATGCATTGACGTAAGTGCTATGATCTCGAATCAAAATTAAGAAAACTAAATTTAGTAGTATATAGAACACAGAGAAAAAGATAAAAATTATTTACTTACTACATCACACTGCATAAATAGTTTATGACAAAAAATTTAAATATACGAAATAAACTAATATATACTACAATAATCACTAAACATTTATTAAGGGATTAATTACAAGCTAATAATAAAAATACTTTTCAAATTTGGCGGCACACAAAAGTGCCGCGGCACAGTGGTTGAGAATCACTGGTCTATGCACACATTTTACAATGGCTTCCGTAATCTAGTATTATAACACTATGATTATAGCACGCGACACGTCAATATAAAATGACATGTCGTTAAATAACGTTATAATAACATAAATAATTTATAAGAACTAATATGAAAGCTATATTAGGTAACTGTTATACAAGTTAATCATGATTTGAATATACTATTTAAAATATTTCCAATTATTATCGCTTCACCAACTTGACAATGTAACTTTGAATATTTATAAGATTATAGATTCAGCCCGCGATTTAGTCTTGTCATATTTGAAACAGAGTTATACTAAAGTAAGCAAGCCAGCCTAAGCAAATCAAACTAAATCAAAATAATGTTTATTCAAATAAGTTTTTTAAAATTTTGAATCGTCATGGATCAATTAGATTTAATGAAGCTGTAACTGGTTTAGAATGTAGCTCTTACCGAGAAGAACCAGCAAGAAATTCGGCGGTCAATCTTTTAAACGTTTTAATTTGCATTATTTAATCGCATTCTTGTATGAAGCTGAAAGCAGTTTAAAAACACTATTTAAGAGAGGCTGATACAAAAATGCTACTATACTATTGAAGATTATTTAGAAGATAAGAATGTGTGGATATAGCTCTCTCCGACCCTGTTCAAGATAGTAATGACTTAATGTAACTAGTTATAAGTATTATGTTGAAAAGAGCAACCGCCAAATTTCTTGCTGGCTCTTCTCGGTGGGAACAGCTTTCCGAACCAGCAGTAGAGTTGACGATTCAAATGCACTTGTTTACAAGATTATTTTTTTTAAAAATTTGAATTTGCAAAAAGGTTTTTCTAATCCAAGCATAATACAAATAATCTTCAATTATGTAATATGCTTAACTTAACCTTTTCTGTAGAGTCTATTATTTATTGCGGAATTTTATTGTAGAAGCGAGTTAAAATGTGCTTTATTACAATTAAAATAAGGCAACTGATCTATCTGTCTTTATTTTGAAGCTTTTTAACTTGTCGTGTATGTATGTTTAGGTGAAATCTTGCAAGTTAAATTTGACCCACCTCCCGGTGTCCAATTGAACTGAAATTTTACATACTGGTCCAGTCTTAATGACAATGCATGTTTATGATGAGCATGACCTGATGCTGAAACCAGGATTGGTTCCAGACGAGAGAATTCCTCACCGGTTAACATAGGGATACCAAATTGGGTAGAAAGCTTTTTTAACTTAACTTGTTTAACACTTTGTTCTATGTAAACTTTATGTGAAATTTAATAATAATAATCAAACGCGGTTTTGCGTTAATAAATTAATTGATCAAACTTGCGATCGAGAGGTCGTGGGTTCGAATCCCGGCCATTTCACAACCAACGTGAATACACTACTAACACAAGCGTTTAGCTTAGCTGGAGGGGTTAACAAGTCGACTATTAATTTGTAACCCAAAAACATAAAAAAATGAGGGTTGTATATATGTTTCTTATTTTATGTCACTTACAGGTGCCTACTTTAGTATAATAACCCTATAATCTTGACTCAGCTACCGAGAATGTTACTATCGTTCTATCATCATCTTCCTGCCCTTATCCCACTCTAAGTGGGGTCGGCACAACATGTTATAAACATGTTGTCATATGATTTGGCTGCGTTTTTACGACCGGCCGCCTGCCTGACGTCAACTTACCTCTGTCGTATTTTACGACACCTCGGTAAGAAAGAGGGTGGTCTATTTTACTAAACCGGATACCACACGGTGGGTCAATTTACCTTAGTCGCTTTTTACGACACCTCGGTAAGAAATGAGGTTGGTCTATTCTACTCACCCGGATACCACACGGCGGGTCGACTTACCTTAGTCGCCTTTTACGACACCTCGGTAAGAAAAGAGGGTGGTACTATTCTATCAAGCCGGATACCACACGGCGTAATGTTACTATCGTTCTATATTCATATTTAAATCAAAATGGCGTTTTTATAACACATACCTATGCAAATTGATAAAACAATTAACAATTCAAATTATTACATTTCTTATTTGATATTGATATAATTTTAATCTATAAGCGTATAACAGAAATAATCTGTTATTTGGGTTTCATATATTTATTGATATTAGCAATGATATGGTTATGGCCAAATATAACGTAACTGCATACCTATCATTTGAAGTGAGTTTTTGTGACTAACCCAAATATACATACATACATATATGGAGCTGCGGCGGAAATGGCCGAAACCGGCAAACGGCGGAAGTATGCATCTCTCATCGAGAGTTATATATTTGTGCCGTTTGCAGTCGAGACCCTAGGGCCATGGAGTCAAAGTGCAAAAAAAATTTTATCCGTTTTAACACCTCGGTTGATTGCCTCTTCAGGTGACAAGAGGGCTGGCTCCTTTTTCGCACAAAGAATCAGCTTAGCGATACAGCACGGAAACGCTGCCAGCATTCTTGGGACCATTCCACGTGGGCATGATTTGTATAGTCCTAGCGTGTAAGTAATTTAAGATAGACATAACTTGTACATTTTTGCTGTAAATAAAAAAAAAATGTGTGTACATAAATAAATAAATAATAAATAAGTATATGGGACACTTACACACACTGTCGTCCGTCCCCAAAGTAAGTAACTAAATACTTGTGTATGGGTGACAGACAACTGGTGAATATATACTTAGGTATACATTTCTTAAATACATACTTAAATACAAATATATACCAAGGCTCAAAGGCCAACAAATTCATTAATAGAAAATGTTGGCCCTCGGCGGAAATCGACCCGGCGAACCGCGGAGCTGAAGGCTGGGTCACTACCCACTGCGCCAAAGGGCCTGTTAAAATGTATATACATATCTACTTTATCGCGGATTATAGCAAATTAATGTTTTAATTACTTTTGTATTCTTGATCTCCGCAAAAGTAATGCCTAATTCTATAAATTACATTCACTACCTCTATTTCAACACTCATTTTGCCACTAACTGACGCATTCTCAGGGGATACTCTCCACAACAAATTCGCAAATCTTTATTTATCACCAGATACTCCTTCATCACTGATTTTTGCACTGATTTGATGAAAAGTCATCATCGCTGTTTCCTATACATTTATTTAATCGCAATATATATGTATCTTTAATATTTAAATGAGTTAATCTTGTATGTATATATATTAGAAATCTCGGAAACGGCTCCAACGATTTTCCTGCAATTCAATATGTAGAGGGTTTGGAGGAGAAAAACCGATCTAGCTAGGTTTTATTAAAATAAAAATCATTTAAGTTCTGCTTTATGTCATTAAAAAATACTTAAATTTACATTGAATATAAAACAATATTTTACCGCATATTATCAAGTCAGTGTAGCTTATTCGGCGAACGGGCGGTCTCGAGAAATGAAAATACCTAGGATAGAGCCTCATTTTCATTTCATTTTTTTTCATTTTCTTTTTTTAGTTTTGTTTTTGTACGAAAATTATTCAATTCAATTCAAAATAATCTTTATTCAAATAAACTTGTAAAAAAGTGCTTTTGAATCGTCAACTCTACTGCTGGTTCGGAAAGCTGTTCCTACCGAGAAGAGCCAGCCATTTTTTTAAAAGAGAAACTCGGCGGTTGCTCTTTTTAAAAAATACAATCATTAATGCTAGTTACATTTAATTGTTTATATCTTGTACAGGATCGAACAATATTTATATCCAAGCATTTTTATCGTCTAAATAATTCGCAATAGTATAGTAGGCTTTCTGTATCAGACTCTCCTTAATAGTGTTTTTAAACTGCTGTAATGGGAAAGTTAAAATTGTAATACCAAGCAAGGTTCAACCAGCTACTATAAAATAAAACTAGAAGGTCGTTGATTTTATACGTATAACGGAATTTGTAAATTATTTACACACGGCTTAGATTGGCTGGTTAGTATTCTGAATATTCATATGTAAGATTATCTGATACCCAAGGTATTAAATAATTTATGGTAAATGTTTAATTTTCCCGACATCTGTACTGTATTTAAATCAAGGGCAAATTTATATAACAAGTAACGAGCTAAACTGATTTCAAAGGTTTATGTGTAAACTAGCTTTTACTCGCAACTTTGTTCGCGTGAACTTCAGTCTTGGAATAAACCATAAGCGTCTTAACAATTTTAAAAGAAAAAAAAAGGAGAAAGGCAGAAAAAATAGAAAGAAAAAGAAAAAAATTAGAAGAATAAAGGAATTTTGAACAAAACTTTGACAGTTTGATAATTGATGGCGCTTTTCAATGTCCTCCTATTACTTTATAATTAACATGATTTGTATAGCCAATATGTTATCCTAATATTTAAGTGTGTGTGGAAGTAGAATAGACCACCCTCATTCCTTACCAAGGTGTCGTAAAAGGTGACTAAGGTAAGTTGACCGACCGTTTGGTATCCGGTTGAGTAGAAATGACCACCCTCTTTCTTACTGAGGTGTCGTAAAATACGACTAAGTAAAGTAATAACGTCAGGCAGGCGGTGAATATACGAAGCCAAATCATGTGACAACATGTTTTGCCGACCCTACTTACAGTGGGGTAAGGACCGGAGAATAATGTATGTAACTTCTGCATATTCCTTTTTTCTTTTTTTTTCGAATTGACTGTATGCTGTTAGCCCTAACGGTTTTTACAGCGTCACCGCAGAAGCATTGGTTACGAAATGCGGAGTGTAAAGCGCAGAAGCTCTACTAGCGTCGGGGAACGTCGTCCTAAGGGTGCGTCCTGTGAGGCCGGACCACTGCTTAGGGCGACGTGTAGTGGAGGGCTGATGGTATGACTTTGATTAGTCAATACGACGACGGAAGGGAGAAGCCACGAACAACCGAACATTTGGAAACGCACATCGTTTCCCATGCTTTTACAATAAAAAAAAACACCAAACCTGATCTTGCGGCTCCATCGCGAACCTCTGCTCCTGGTAACCATGGCATCCGGCAAACAAAATGGCCGACAGGAACCAAATGCACGCGTCCGGCCATCGCTTCCTGTGCGCTACCGTTCTATTTCTGTACTCCGAATCATCCCTGGGCGTGCGTTTAAGTTCAAAATCCGTCGCCATATTGGCTCATATGTGACTCTCATGATGTGCCGTTTTATACATTTGTAGCTTTTTTTTCATGTAGCCGTTGACATTATCTGTAAATAATAAAATATTTTGTGTTACAAATACATGTATATACTAATATATAAAGCTGAAGAGTTTGTTTGTTTGTTTTATTAAACGCGCTAATCTCAGGAACTACTGGATTGATTTGAATAATTCTTTAAGTGTAAGATAGTCCATTTTATCAGGAAGGCTATAGGCTATATAATATCAAGCTAAGATGAAAAAAAGAGGATCAGCAATAATTTTTTTTACGAAAACGGCAAAATTTAACTCTTTCCTTGCGTGCGCTGAGTAAACGGTAATAGTTAGTCAAAAATCATGTGTTACAAAATTGTTCCCCTTTAAAAGTTCTAAATAAAAGTCCGCGACAGCATATGTATAGCTTTTAAGGTTAACCCATTGTAAGCATTTTTATGGTTATCAAAATTCTATAATACGGTTTTAATCTTTCCACGCTGGCGGAGTCGCTGGCGATTGCCAGTTAATATATAAAGCTGAAGAGTTTGTTTGTTTGTTTGTTTGATTCTTTTAACGCGCTAATCTCGGGGACTACTGGACCGATTTGAAAAATTATTTGAGTGTAAGATAATCCACTTATCGAGGAAGGCTGTAACATCACGCTAAAAAGTATATTAAAAAACAAGGTCCGCAAAATCTCTATATGTTATCGATTATCTCAAAATCCAGTGATCGGATATTTGTACGGTCGCATGATTTGGCTACCACGTATTTTACGACCGGCCGACTGCCTGACGCCAACCTACCTTTAGTCTCCTTTTACGACACCTCGGTAAAAAATGAGGGTGGTCTATTTTACTTAGACGGATACTACATGGCGGAACTAAACTAATATTTTATAGAAGATAATTTTGTGTTTTTGAATGGAATGTAATGATAAGTTTAAGTTATTATTAATTATCAATTAATTTTCAAGTAATTAGTTTTTATCATGAAACAATTATGATTTAGTACAAGAAAGTATCAGATTCAGTGATTCTTAGTAAATTAGCAACGAGATATAAGCTCTTATTTTCTTTATAAACCTCCCATTCAAATAATCTTCAACAATTTTCAAATTAACGGGTAAACTAGACGATTTTTCTTGTATCAGAATATACTTTATAAAAATATTCTAAGATAAAATAAGGTATTTATATTCTTAAAGAATATTTCTTCTCGTATTTTCTACAGAATGTCCCAAGGCTAGCATTTCTGCAAGCAAAAGCTAAAATACTAAATACTGCTAGCTAAAGAACTTGCTTTGGTATCAAGAATTCTATTGTTTGCATATTAGCAAGAAAACAGATTATGGGGAAAACATTTTTTTCAAAATAACAGCAGTAATAGGTTTTTTATTCATTAAGAAAATCGAATTTTATTTTGAAAGGTCGTAACTTCCGATTGCCGTTACTTTAAGTCTTTCTCTGTAAACTTACCAGTATCAATCCGCAAATCTCTTTCCCTTTCGGTATTTAAGTTACAGACTATATAATAGTTATCTTAAGTAATTATATATTAGTAGCATCTTTTTCTCTATTTATTTTACCAAAATTAAATAATAGATTAAATAGTTAAATTTATATAGGCTTTTTCTTTTTTTCTATATGACCCGTACTCTCTTTCTTCTTCAATTCTTGTCCTTTTCCTTCTATTACTCAAAGATTGACTGGAAAAGATCTTTTTAGGGATAAATCCGCCTTTATACATGTGCTTTCTTAATTTTTCTTTCTCTTTTCTAAATATATGTATAAAAAGAAATAAATAAATAAAATAAATAAGTCTTTCTGTCCGTCACAATATTTAAACGATTGGGGTAACAGAACAGGATGAGAGGGGAGGGGGGAGGGAGACCTGCTCCTGTAATATGGAACATTCTTAATAGTGACACCTGCACAAAAAGAAGATATTTAATAAAACTCATCGGTGCCTGTACAGGGTTTGAACCCGTGACCCAATGCTTAAGCTCACACGGTCTCTCTGTTTGTCTATCATAAACTTTTTAATCATAATTTTTTTTTTTTTTATATTAACATTTCAACAAACACCCTGTATCTGACGTCATAAGCCACTTCAAACAAAACTTAAAAGGTTAAACCATTAATTCTGTAATCAATTAATGAGTTAATTTGTTACGCACGCTCGTTAATTGGTAGACAGTTAACACCCGTAACCAATTAATGGGTGTATCAATAAAACATTTATTTTAAATTATATAACCAAAATATTGTTTGTAAATTTCGCCTCGAAGTGTTTTCTTGTATATTTATTATCTTTTGTATTTCATATCACATATCGGAGTGTTTTGTGGTAACTTTGTATTAAATGTTTCGGGAATTAAGTTCGTAATAAATAATTGGTGAACGCCGTGTGGTATCCGGCTGAATAGAATAGTACCACCCTCATTTTTTACCGAGGTTTCCTAAGACGCGACTAAGGTAAGTCGACCCACCGTGTGGTATCCGGCTGAATAGAATAGTACCACCCTCATTTTTTACCGAAGTGTCCTAAAAGGTGGCTAAGGTAAGTCGACCCGCCATGGTGTATCCGGCTGAATAGAATAGACCACCCTTTTGCTTACCGAGGTGTCGTAAAATACGACTACGGTAAGTTGATGTCAGGTAGCCGGCCGGTCGTAAAATACCTACCTAGCTAAATCATGTGACAACATGTTTATAATATGTTGTGCCGATCCCACTTAGAGTGGGATAAGGACAGGAGGATGATGATGAAATATTAAACAAATTTGAATTTGAATTCAAATTCAAAATATTCTTTATTCAAATAAACTTGTAAACAAGTGCTTTTGAATCGTCAACTCTACTGCTGGTTCGGAAAGCTGTTCCTACCGAGAAGAGCCAGCAAGAAACTCAGCGGTTGCTCTTTAAAAAACATGATTTTTATGACTAATTACATTTAGTCATTACTGTCTTGTACAGGGTCTAAGCAAACTATATCCACACATTCTTATCTTCTAAGTAATAAATAAGTAATATATAAATGAAAATATTAATGAAAATAAAATATAAAGGAAAATGAGCCTAATGAACTAAGAATCGAGCCCGAAATATTATTTCTTTTTCTTTTTTTTAAAGTTTCTTTTTTTATTTTGTAAAAAATTACCGAGCAAGGCTCGGTCAACTAGGTACTAAGTAAGTAAGTCAGTAAGTAAGTAATATATAAATGTTTCCGTCAACGGTGATATAATGCAACTATAATCGACTGGGTTTTAAACAAAATAAGTTATTAGTAAGTTTATCTGAAACACATTATCTATAGGCACTTTATGAATGGCTCACAATATCATGTCGCGCACATGTCTCGGCCATGTGTTGATGTTTGTTACAGAAATACGCTAACTAGATGCGACAATGTAAAGAAATAATCAGTACGTGGTGTGACCGAACCTTTATCGGTAATTCTATAAAAAATATACATATAATGCAATTAAAGAAATATAAAAGAAAGAAAAAAATTCAAGTAAAAAAAAAAAGAAAGAGGCGTTGACATGTGCGATTCGAACCCGGGTGTCCTCTAACATGTGATTCGCCCGTTTACCATTGCGCTGTTATACCTTAAAATTGACAGCAAAAATTGCTTAAATTTGACATTATATACTTATATACAATGTCAAATTTAATTAATTTTTCAATGCCTTAAAACAGGGATGACATGTTTTTACTAACAAAACCTAGCTAGATCAATTTTTCCCCCAAAACATCCAACATACCGAATTTAAATAATAAATAATAAATAAATATATGGGACACTTACACACACGGTCGTCCGTCCCCAAAGTAAATTAATACTTGTGTTATGGTAGACAGACAACTGGCGAATATATACTTATATATTTTTTTAATACATACTTAAAATACAAATATTCAGGCCAACATTTATAGAAAATGTTGGCCCTCGGCGTGAATCGAAACCACGACCCGCGGAGCTGAAGGCAGGGTCACTGCCCACTGCGCCAACGGGCCAATCAATTTCATGAAAATCATTGGAGCCTTTTAGTATCCGGCTTAATAGAATTGACTTGATTGACCGAGGTGTGGTAAAAGGCGACTAAGGTATGTTGACGTCAGGCAGGCGGCCGGTCGTAAAATACGTAGCCAAATCATGTGACAACATGTTTATAACATGTTATGCCGACCCCACTTAGAGCGGGATAAGGGCAGGAGGATGACATGTCATTCTTTTGTATTATGGACCTCCGAAAAATAACACTTAATTATATCAATTATTAATTTTAACCTTTAGATCGTGAATGAAACTAATGTCGCTTCCAGTACACCATACACTATATCTTGTCATGCGGCTTCGAAAATGTTATTTTAACGCCTGCTTTTTTAATTTATGTACTTAAGTTAATTATCGCGGTCTGCGGACAAGATGGCTGTTCGTTTCCCATGATGTTATGGTTTATTTTTTTCTATAATACCTCGCTTTTCTGTGAACTCGGGATGGGGTATTGGTCCAAAGACAGATGCAACTCAAAATAGTGTTTGTTGACCGATGGTTATCAAGCTTATTAAGTTTTCTTGCTCTACGTTTTGGGTGTTTTTTTTTGTCAGTGTCTCAAAACTTCCACTCTGATGCTTTTGTCTATTGTTCTAGCTAAATTCTTATGCATTATTTGCTTTTGGGCGATAAGTGATATAATATAGTATATTGGTCTTATTAATTTGGGTTTTGCGCTATCTTAATCGTTTGTGGGTCTGGGTATAAGATTCTATAATAAAATTCCGCAATCAATTGTAGCTTTTCCATTACATCAGTTTAAAAACACTGTTAAAAAGAGGCTGATTCAGAAAGCCTACAATACTGTTGAGGATTACGTGGAAAATAAGAATGTGTGGATATAACTCGCTTAGACCTTGTACAAGACAGTAATGACTAAATGTAATCTACTAGAAAGACTAATAGAAATCATGTTTTTTAAAGAGCAACCGCTGAGTTTCTTGCTGGCTCTTCTCGGTAGGAACAGCTTTGCAAACCAGCAGTAGAGTTGAAGATTCAAAAGCACTTGTTTATTTCAATAAAGAATATTTTGAATTTGAATTGATAATAAAATATATTTTATATAAACTATACCCGCGTTATCTATCCCGTCAGATTTATTGTTATAATACTAATAGACATTTGGAATGAACCGCAACTTTCCTCCTTGTAAAGAATTTCCTTTATAGACTCCGAAACGGCTGGACCTATTTTAATGAAATTTCAGACAATCTTAAAAAATGACCCAGTGGATGATACTGTAAGTCGTGGTGGTTTTTTTATAACTGTAATTAATATATCTTTAAATTAAGCACGGCGAAGCGGGCTGGACATATATACTAGTAATAAAAATAAATTTATATAATAAACTTTATCATTGAACAAATATCAAACGTTACTATTTCGTCACCGCACGCAAATTAATTATCGCATAGGCTCGCCACAATTAGTTCGACGCCCACAGAATTATTACTGAGTATTAATTACGTGACAGTTTGTGTGGTCCCTATCGTAAGAGTATCGGGTGTCTGGAACTGTGTCCCAGTTGTTAAAATCGCATATACAAAATACATGACTAAGGGCCTGTTTCACAAGTTACTAAGAGTTACAAGTTATTAAGAGATATACTTATCCCACTCTAGTGGAGTTAGGACAAAATTCAAATTTAAATAATTGTTTATTAAAATTGGCTTTTACAAGCTCTTTCTTTCTTCTATAAAATACAGGCTTTACCACGTAAAGGCCGTATAAAAAGCTCATGAATAAGGACCCAGGATGAGCTCGAAATTAGTCGGGCTAGCCTGATAGAATAGGATGTGTGTATATGCGATTTCTATACATAAACTACACAGGAATATGTCATTGAAAGAATTATTTACACCTTTTTCAACCTAAGCCCATTAGGTGAAGAAAAAGCATTTACTTCATTCATTATAACATCTTGTGTTTATAAAATGAGCATATATGGTAATTTTATGATCTTTTGTTGTTATAAAACTGTTCAATAAATATATTAATGTTTATATATTAAAGCATTACTTTATATATTTATATGTTATAATAAAAAGTTATAATTACCAAAACACACTATAAATTATTGGGAGTATCCGAAGAAACTCTCACTAAGTAATCCTATGCTGTGAGTTACCTTTTACGATTTTACATTACAGTTTTTGCATAGTATTCAAGCCGTGTAATATTCGGCTGAGTTGAATAGACAACCTTTATTTCTTACCGAGGTATCGTAAAAGGCGTGTAAGGTAAGTCGACCCGCCGTGTATTCTCCGGCTGAATAGAATAGACCACCCTCATTTCTTACCAAGGTTTCGTAAAATACAACTAAGGTAAGTTGTCATCAGGCGGTCGGTCGTAAAATAAGTAGCTAAATCAAGTGACAACATGCTTATAACATGTTAATCAGACCCCACTTAGGATAAGGGCAGGAGGACGAATTTTTGAATTGCGTTCAGTTTTTACTATGCTAATTAATGTAAACTTAAAAATAAATTACATTCAAGTTTGAATATTACTAAAGAAAAAACCAACTCGAACTGTTGAAGTTATTAGTTAATTGCCTTTCTTTTAAATATTTCGGAGCGCATTAACGAACGTCTTAGAGAATAGTCCCCGGCATTTCTCGTCTCGTTTTAATTTTGTTTCCCATTCTCTTCTATATTTGTGAGATCGTTGAACCCAATTCGCTCAAACATATATTCCAACCACTATCGTATATATCGATGATATTCAAATTGTGTTCATAAAGATAGTGGTAGATTTATAGCAATAAAATAAAAATACTTAACGCAACGCGTTCGCATATCCGCTTTACTATTTTTTTTACAAACACCTTTTTTAAGAATATAAGTGTAAATATATGTAAAGAAATAAAAAAAATATTTTGTATTATGGATCTCTACACTACTTTGCGGAGATACATAATACAAACTACGCCTTATTCTATCATCATCTTCCTGCCCTTATCCCACTGTAAGTGGGGTCGGCACAATATGTTAAAAACATGTTGTCACATGATTTGGTTGCGTTTTTACGACCGGCTGCCTGCCTGACGTCAACTGACCTCTGTCATATTTTACGACACCTCGCTAGGAAAGAGGGTGGTATATTCTACTAAACTGGATACTACATAGTGGGTAACTTACCTTAGTCGCCTTTTACGACAGCTCGGTAAGAAATGAGGGTGGTCTATTCAACTCAGTCGGATACCACACGGCGGGTCGACGTACCTTATTTGCCTTTTACGACACCTCAGTAAGAATTGAGGGTAGTACTATTCTATACAGCCCGATACCGCACGGCGTAAATTACGCCTAATTCTGTAAATTATGTAAATATATGGGATAATTACACACGGTTATCCGTCCTCAAAGTTATTTTATACTTATGTTATGAGTGACAGACAACTAGTAAATATATACATACATACATATTTTTAAATACATACCTAGAAGGTAGCTGAAGGTAGAGTTACTTGAGCCAACGGCCAAGTCTATAAGTAAGTAAGTAACGGCCTGTTACTATCCCACTGCTGGGCATAGGCCTCCTCTCGCCATTTTTGGAGAGAAGGGTTGGAGCTATGACCTACCACGCTGCTCCAATGCGGATTGGTAGGTTACACATATCCCTAGGACTCTCTAGAGATATGCAGGTTTCCTCACGATGTTTTCCTTCACCGAAAAGCGTGTGATAAATTGCAATTATCAATTAGACACATAAGTTTTATTAGAAAAACTCATTGGTGTCTGCCCGGGTTTGAACCCATGATCGTCTCTAGAGATTCACACGGTCGCACCGCTAGGCCATCACAGCTTATATGTCTATATAATTCTATATGTCTATATAATTCTGATTTTATTAGTTATATCTGCATAATAATAATTTCAATTCATACAGAGTCCTAAAACTCGATAAATTTCTCAATAAAAAAGGGGATTTGTAAATTATGCGAGAGCCTTAAAATCTTCATTTTTTATGCAACAAAATTTAATTTATTCGACACAATATTTTCGCTTATTGTGATGTAAGGATAGTTTGCATATTATGCATTCAAAATAAATGTTCAGCGCTTTTCATTTTTATATGCAACGATTCGAAATTAAATTTTACTGCATTCTAGAAATTTCCCTTGCATTCATGAAATTAGTACTACGTTTCATAAATCAATGTAAAGCAAAATAATCTTTATTTAAACAAGCTCTTTCAAGCATTTGAATCGTCAAGGATCAATTTGATTAATGAAGCTACAACTGGTTCGGAATGTTGCTCTTACCGAGAAGAACCAGAAAGAAACTCGGCGGTCGATCTTATAACCATTTTCAATTTTACATTATTAAACCGCAGTCTTGTATTTTGCATCCATGTGGTATCCGGCTGAATAGAATTGATAACCCTCAATTGTTACCTAGGTGTAAAAGGCGATTAAAATAAGTCGACTCGCCGTGTATCCCGTTGAGTAGACCACGCTTTTTCTTACCGAAGTATCGTAAAATACGACTAAGGTAAGTTGACGTCAGCCAGGCGGCCGGTAGTAAAATATGTAGCCAAATCATTGGACAACATGTTTAAAACATGTGGTGCTTCCTCACTAGTATGGGATAAGAGCAGGAGGATGATTATACATTTCAGAAGAAGTTTCCTTTGATTGATCCATTTTGGAAGATTTAAATGATAGTGAACAGAGCTTCAGAACGACTCAGAATTTAAAGTAGGTAATGTTCATTTCTGTTGTATGAATGGTCTTATTTTAAATAATACTTATAATATTCCTATGATGAAATATTTTCATATATCCATGCACGCCAAATAAAAATACAAACAGATTTAGCGTCGCTTATAGATAATTGACTCAGCGTTGTTTTAAAATTCCACAGTTTATGGACCGGACCGCGTTCTACCTCATTTCATGAGGTGAGAAACGTAATAAAAATATGTTACGTCCATTTTTTAGTATTTTCAACAACATCGTATTTGTGTCATAGAAAATTAAAAATATGACGAAGTTGCAGAAATAAACTAACAACAAAAGATATGAAATAAATTGACAACATAAAAATAAATTTGCAACTAACAACTCACCTCATTCTGTGATCGCTCGATAATTCACAAATTTAAATAAACACTTTCGTTCATATCGTGACAAAAGATGTATATTTCACGGCGAACCGGCCTCGCGGCGTGACTAAAGCGACTGGCGGTACGTTTAGATTATTCTGTTGCGTATTATTTTTAGAATACGCCCCCTGAATGTAAGTTCGTTTTCAGCAATACCACGTGGACCGTTTCCTGTAAGGGTGGACTAAGTGATCGCGCTGCATTTAAAAATAATACCATAGACACGAATGTTTAAATTTCTTCATTTCAAACCAGAGTGTATAGCTGATAGGGGAGCCATAGACAAGCTTATAAGTGTGAGTATCACAATAAATAATGAGAGGGAAAATAAAGGTCCGTATAATCTTTGCCTAATCACACATAAATAGGAAACCAAGTTAAAAAAGCTTTTAACAATATTTCACATCCCTACTGTTGACCGTCGAGGAGATACCCCGTTTGGATCCAATCCTGGCAGCATCAGTCATGCTTATCATAAACATGCATTGTCATCGGGACTGGACCAGTATGTAAAATTTCAGCTCAATCGGACACCGGGAAGTGGGTCAAATTTAACTTGCAAGACCATCCTTACTTCACATACTTTTTATTGTAATGTGGTACATTTCAAACTAGCTTTCCTGCTCTAAGTATAATAACTCTATGATAGCTGTATAGATAAACAATATTTATGCGTATCTGATAGTAATCTGTGAAAGAACGAATTCACAGGAATTTCAAGTTAACCATTAATAAACGTGATTTATTGTATCTTTAAATATTTAACAAATTACGATAAGAATCGTAAGCTAATTCCAATTCTTAAAGATTTGTCACTACAGAGGTGAAACGCTAACATTTAAAATTTGAGACTGACAATAAAGAATTGAATTTAAAAAAAGGAAACTATTTATTAATAATCTGTTTTCGATTCTTATTGCTTTACTAGTGATGGTCAGAAGCATTCAAAAATGCGAAATATAAAGAAAAAAAGTACGAAAGTCCTAAAGCGTTGAGTTATCAGTAGGCATTGTAATCAAGTCTATTTCAGATATAGCTTCGACGACATACTTCTTATTTGGTAAGTTATACTCGTAATCAATGGCGATATGTACAAAAAGTCTATACCTAACTCCGACTTACTACTGATATATCACCTATCCCAATTTCGTAAATTGTTCTAGATACAATACTTTATGATCTATGAACAAATTATGCCAGAAATTGTGGTACCCGACTGAATAGAATAGACCATCCTTGTTTCTTACCGAGGTGTCGTAAAAGGTAAGTCAACCCGCCATGTAGTATACGGTTGAGTAGAATAGACTATTTTCTTACTTACCGAGGTGTTGTAAAATACTACTAAGGTAAGTTGATGTCAGGCAGACGGAAGGTCGTAAATCATGTGACAACATGTTTGTAACATATTGTGCCGATCCCACTCAGGTTGGGATAAGGTCAGAAGGATATGATGGATGATCTTATTATACCAGAAATAGGTGGTAACCGAACGATGCTCATATTGAAACTTCTGATGGTGTTGTTTAGTTAGTAGTAGTACGTTCTCATCTCGCAATTTTTTTAGTACTTTAACGAGTTACTTGGTATTTTTATTGGTCGCTTTAATGGCCCTATTGGCTTTTACAACATTACCGGACGTAATAGGCCATACGACGGACTTCGGCAATTCGTCTGCGCCCCGCTCGCCTGCGGTGGATCAGATCGAAGGACTCAACTTCCCAAAAGCACCCTGCCGCCTTCTTTCACGAGATTACGTCCTCTCAGAAACTTTCTTTTAATACTAAGCGACAAAGTTTCACATGCTAAAGGCATCTGGCATACGATTTGAATATGATTGTATTCGAATTTAATCTGTGAACATTGAAGTATATTATTGTGTTACTATTTCGCAATATTTCAAACTATTGAAGACACGTGTGAGTCATGGTTATGTTCTGAATTTTTTTCATGGTGACTTACTTTGATGGGAACGTATGTAAATTTTAATGAGCGGATTCCGTTTACGCGTGCCGAGGCAGTTTGACGGGTAATAGGGATAGATTAAGAGTTATGACACGACCTCGTTAGGTACCAATGACGCCAATTTTGTTGAATCCATAGTAATATTAAATATTTAAAAGTCTGTCTGTCTGTTTCACATCCAAGAGTATTCCTCTGGATTAATATTGATCGAATTTGGTACAATTATATTTAGTACCTCTATCATCATATCATATCATCTGAAGAAATTCAAAGGATTGTCTCTCAAGTAAATGAATGTAGTTAGAAGCCTGGTCTTAGGACATTTTAACAACAAAGGTTATGGGTCATTTCTAAAAAGAACATTTGGGACTTCAACATCAAAATGGTAGGGCAAAAGATAGAGAGAGTGTGCAAATATACACACCGAAAGTTGGAGCAGTGACCAAGAAGTAAAGACCAGAATCGACGTAGCCTGTAGTACCTTTGGTAAAATGAAAAAAGTACTCTGCAACCGCAGATCTAAGCTGTATTTGTACATTCGGATCTTGCACTGCTACATCTGGCCTATAGTTTTATACGGATGAGAAGCTTGGACTCTTAAAGAAGATCTCAAAAAAGCAATAGAAGCATTCGAGATGTGGGCTTACAGGCGCATGTTGTCTATAAGCTGGACCCAGACAATCTCGAATGTGGAAGATCTGCGACGCGTACATGAAAACCGGTAACTTTTGCAGCCCGTTAAGATGAGAAAAGTCGCATATCTAGGACATGTTACCTCCGACTATAAGACAGGCAATCATTGAATACCTTTAAAAGATTGGTGAAGAAACATTATCTTGAACTATCCGCCTAAACAGACGACGGCTTTATCTATGTATTTATATATACATTTAATATTATATATTTGTTTGTGTATTCGTTTATAACTATCTTTGTATACTCTGTGGTACACTATCCTACCAGTTATTTTATTTAGCTTCATGACGTTTAAGGTTGCCTGGAAGAAATCGCTTGTTAGCGATAAGGCCACCTTATTGTACCTGTATCCTTAGTAATATCGTAAATGTGAAAGTCTGTCTGTCTGTCTGTCTGTTACGTTTTCACGGACAATCCGCTGAACCAATATCGATGAAATTTGGCACAATTATTCCTTATACGGCGGGGTAACATAAAGGCCATAGAAATCCTGTTAATTCAACAGGAATTAAATTCAGGAGGAATTTAATAGGATGACATTCAAAACGCCATCTATTAATAAACCTATGGAACTTATTTTTATTCACGATGTGTCAAAATCGAGTCAAATCTGTATTTACAGAAGTATTTAGATTCAAAGTTTTTCGGCTTACGTCAAAAGTGTTATCGTTAAAGATTATTTATATTTTATTTTATTTTTATTCATTTACTGGAAAAATTTGACAAACAGAAAAAGTTACTATGGATAATTAATATAAGTAATACGGGTTATTTAATAAAATAAATTAACTAATGATATTATAAATGCGAAAGTCTGTCTGTTACGTTTTCATGGCCAATTCGCTGAAGCAATATAGATGAAATTTGGCACAATTAATGTTTATATACCGGTTACCGGGTACCGGGATAACGAAATAAATTACTAATCATTGACATGTTGGGAAGTTTTATGTAATTTAATCCCATAGAAATTAAACCATAGGGCTAGTGAAAAAATATTTCTAAAGATCATTTTTAATATTTAAAAAGTTATTAATGTTTATAAAATGAAGCTGATATATTTTCCGATACCGATACCGAAACAATATTTTAAAATATTATGTAAACAAAAATATAATTTAAATTTAATTTTTCGTATTTATACTAAAAATGTTGGAATCCAGCGCCGTACGTTTCGGTAATTTAACCCTCCGTTGGGCACATGGGTCCAGCCAGACCTTTTTCGATTTTAATTGTAATTTAAACACACTTCCGGTCGAACTAGCCACTTGCAATTTCGTGACTTTTCCTAAAAAGGAATCAGGTGTAATTTCTGGCAAGAATTATGAGGATTCCTCTCGTGAGAGGATAACTGCAATGAAATCTTGGGATACATATCACATCCTTACCTCATGTGGTCTGCCCAGACCCCTATGTAATTTATATGGAAATATCATTTTAATTCGCTTCTTTTTGCTTTTATTGATTAATATTCAATTGAAGAACTATCAACCACATTAAAATATTACTGTTGATGAACAACTATTTCCATATCGTGGCAAAAATAAATTCTGTCAGGTTAATCCATCGAAGAAAGCAAAGTTTGGAATCAAAGTTTTGTGAGCTTGCGATTCGAAAAACCTATCCATTGCAAGGGTAATTATATACAGACCGTGAATAAGAGGAACTGCGCGAATTCAAGCTAAGTAAAAATGTATTGCTGTAGCTCTTGAACAGCAATAGCGGCCGAACAGCTGTTGGTGATAATTTCTTCACCACGTTGGAAAAAGCTAAGCGACTTACTGATAACTGTATTGACTTCGTTGGTACTATTAGGTCGAACAAGAGATACGAAATGAGAAAGAGCTCCTCTCGTTATGTTCTTTCGTCACATTTTAGATGTCATGAGGACTTGGCTTCTTTCTACCTGCAGCCACGTGCCCAAAAGAATAGAGTTGCGAACTTACTTTCCACGGTACACTAAAGTAGAAATTATGAAGGCGAGGGGATGAAACCAGAGGAAATCTCTTTCTCGCGAATAAGGCCGGCGTCGATTGTATGGATCAAGATTTTTTGCATTTCACATGGAAATGATCAGCGAAGCGATAGACTTTTGACTTTTTCTACGACATGTTGGTGATTTATTATGCATTTGTAAAGTCAATGGAAAAGTAAGTTGATGGATTTAACAAATTAGACGTGAGGCGTAATTTTTTATCAACGGATACAAACGGGATTTCGATAAAAATTCCTAATTCTTCCGAACACCGAAAGTCGAATGAACTATCCTCAAGCTGTTCTTCACTCGTTCGGCGGTTGAATCATTTTTTGGCAAGCCAATGACCATAAGTACAACTGAAATGATAACTGCTATAGGTTCCTAATTGACTTTCAGTTTGTCTCTTCTTTCATTTCAACTGCGCCAACATTTCATGCGTTTTTATAAAATATTATGGATTTCCGTTGCATTGTTTCATTTCAAGGCAAAGGAAAGTGACACATAATAACTAATACATTAGAGGAATAATAATCTCTAATTCATTAGAGAAGAAAGGAACTTGTTAATAACTTGGCATATCTTGTCAGATAGAACTGACAAGATATGCCCCTAAAAAACTAGTTTCTTTTGCGCTAAATGTATAAATCTAGTTAACCAGCAACATTCAGAGTTGATTTTCCACCGCCGTGTGAGTAGAATAGACAACCCTCATTTCTTACCGCGGTTTCGTAAAAGGCGACTGAAGTATTTTGACCTACCTTGTAGTGCCTGCTGAGTAGAATAGACCACCTTTTTTACCTAGGTGTCGCAAAAGGTGACTAAGGTAAGTTGACGTCAGGCAGGTTGCCTGTCTTAAAAGACCTAGCTAAATCATGTGACAATATATCCCACTTAGAGTGAAACAAGGATACGATAATGATGATTCAAAAGTTGATTTTCCAATAATCTCAATTGGACAGGTAGTTTAAAATATTTAAAAGCCTCTGAGAACCAGAAATAATCCCGAAAATATATTCCTGCGTGGATATAAATACGATGCGTTTCTAATAACCAAATATTTCCATATGATTACTTAATCCGAACATGTGCCCAACGGAGGGTTAAAAAAAAACAATTTGACATTTGATACGTTACGTATAAATATTATTAATTAATAAGTTTTCTAACACGTTCCATTAAAAGTTTATAATATTTATAAAGATATTTAATACCAGAAAAACATAATGAATTTTTTGATGCATATGAAGTTTTTGTACTCCCTTTACTGAGTTATTTTAATATATATTCCATGTAAATAAGGGTTATTAAAATTATTAAATTATGCTCTTGATAAAACGATAAATCTCTCTGATTCTTCCCAGATCGATCTGAATTTTGTGATAGAGATATTTGCAGGGTTGGAGAGTGACAAAAGCTACTCTTAATTTAAACACTACTACAGTCCACGCGAACGAAGTCGCGCGGGTAAAAGCTAGTTTATTTATAAATGTCTGTAATTTTTTCTGTTCTGTGTGTACGATGAAGAGTATCTTCTTCATGTTCTCAGGCACGACAGATATGGACTTCTGCAACTCATCTTAATGGGAAAAGTATCCGAACAAAGAGGTGTGGGACGTAGAAGGAAATCCTGGCTTCGCAACGTAAGGGAATGGACTGGGATCGCGAGCACCACTGAACTGTTCCGGCTAGCATGATAGGGACAAATTTATGAAGCTTCACTAGTCAGAGAGGCACTCGAAGAAGAAGAAGAAGATATCTAGTACCTTGCTCGGCTACACACGTGTCTGAATATTGCCTACTTCATACACATTGCATTAATAGAGTTAATTATGTTGAAGTTATTAATGAACTATTAATTGTGCCTCACTGCAATATCTTTGCAGACCAATGGCAAAGGATAATATATTGTTGCCTACATTTCAGCAAGCGCTATAACTGCACTATGTTCCTACGCTAAGTTATTTTATTTTTATTTTTAATAGTTGTTTACATTTTATATCCTGTTTCTATGTTATGCCTTTTTAATGTAAGATTTTTAATGTTAATAAGTGTTATTGGTTAACCGTTCTAATTAACTTAAATAAATAATTAAATTAAATATATTCTCTTAACAATGCGGATTACAGCAAAATAGTTCTATTGTAACTTCTTTACTATGAAATTCCGTAAAATAACGACTGATTCTATAAATCAATATGTTACGATATATTAATTGCTGTAAAGGAGTTAAAATAAATCCCCTTCCCATATTATAAAAGATATGAATAAAGCATTAAATTTAAATAATTTATAGAATTAGGCGTTACTTTGCGAAGATCCATAATACAAAAGTAATAGTAAAATTATTTTCCTTCCTCATTCAATCAATCAGTCAATCATTTGCTATCCTATAATCGCGGATTATAGCAATTAATGTTACTATTAATTTTACATTAAATTTACTTTATTAAGTTTTTAAATAAACACAAAATAAAAGCTGAAAATATTGTAACAACTAAAACAAAGTGACCGAAAAATTTGACAAAAATATACTTCTATTTTAATTTCTGATGTACTGAATTCAGCATTAAAAAGAGTAAAAGGGGGTGCGAACGTCTGCCCTTACTTTTTGCACGCTTTCGTCGTCCAGTTAGTGTAGGGGCAACGAAAATAGCGGGCACTGGAATGCAGAGGCCACGAAAGTTCATCTACGATCTCTATTCCTATTCTAGACATCATAAATTTAATCTTTTCTAAATAAATATGTCTTGTTAAATTAATTACGAGAAGGCTAAAACTGTACTCTTGCCGTATTGAAAAACGTCCAAACAAACTTGCTTGCAATTTGATGAAGAGGGGCCGCACGTTCTATCGATTTAAAAGGAGAGCTCCACAGGATCTCCTCCCACCAAAAACAAATCTCTAAAAATGGATTTTTTTAAAATGGATAGGCCACTAGGTGTATGCCATGCACGCCAATATAAGATCACCAACTAAATGCCTAGACGAGGCAGATTGCAAGGATTATGGGAAAAAAAAAAGGAATAAATAAATAAATGTCTTGTTAAATACGTACACTTC
Source organism: Morpho achilles (assembly GCA_947086495.1). Lineage (NCBI taxonomy): Eukaryota > Metazoa > Arthropoda > Insecta > Lepidoptera > Nymphalidae > Morpho > Morpho achilles. Next base: position 5,128,369 of record CAMTZB010000012.1, on the reverse strand, counting down.
TAAAATAATTATTGTTAAAGTAATGTCAGTATTTACCATATGGTATTCTTTCTTAGATTAGGTAGATTTCTGTTGTTATTCTTAAGTACTTTTTTTGCCGCCGTATCCGGCTGAGTAGAATAGACCAATTTCATTTCTTACCAAGGTGTCGTAAAAGGCGACTAAGGTAAGTTGACCCACCGTGTGGTATCCGGTTTAGTAGAATATACCACCCTCTTTCTTACCGAGGTGTCGTTAAATACGACCGAGGTAAGTTAACGTCAGGCAGGCGGCCGGTCTTAAAAACGCAGCTAAATTATGTGACAGCATGTGTATATCATGTTGTGCCGACCCCACATAGAGTGGGATAAGGGCAGGTAGATGACATATCAATGCTTTTCTTTTGGTTTACTTAAGTTAATACACGATCGCCTTCTTCACTTCGACTTTGTTAACTTAGCGGTTTATAAGATTATTTTAATGAAGATTCGAGCTTACCCTGCTAGCAGGGGGGGAAATACCGACGACCCCACATAGAGTGGGATAAGGGCAAGAAGATGATGATGAAATTTTATATTACGTTATTTTTTCGCGTCGCCTATGTCCATTCGCTTTTTTAGTAGCTCCAGTCTAAATTTGACTGCAGTGCTACAGAATATGTTTTTTTCATCTTTATCAAAATGACACTGAGGTTTTACGGAAAAACTAACTTTATAATTTGTATCAATATGGTGCAAAATTCATTTACTTTAATGTTCCCACTCGAAATAGGACTCTATTGAGTGTAAATTGGGTATAATCTTTGTGATGGTTTCTCTAAGATATCTAAATAAGGAGCAACGTGGTTTCAAACTATCCCTTTGGATGCAATTCCATGGAGCATTTAATTCTGTCTGGGTGGTTTGTCATCTAAATTTGTCGCTATTCAATTTGTTTTAGTTGAAAGCGAGATAAATGGTATTTTCGTCGCTAGACATATCAATGATTTCCTTTTGGTTTTGCTTAAGTTAATACACGATCCTCTTCTTCGCTTCGACTCTAATTTAGCGGCTAATACGATTATTTTAATGAAGATTCGAGCTTACCCTGCTAGCAGGGGGGAAAACATCGACATTTTCATACTTCTAATTGGAGCAGAACAGTTGTGTGGTATCCAGCTGAGTGGAGTAGACCATCCTCATTTCTTACCGAGATTTCGTAAGAGGTGACTTAGGTTTCCTTAAGTTAATACACGATCCTCTTCTCCGCTTCGACTTTGTTAACTTAGCGGCTTATAAGATTATTTTAATGAAGATTCGAGCTTACCCTGCTGGCAGGGGGGAAAACATCGACATTTTCATACTTCTAATTGGAGAAGAATAGCTGTGTGGTATCCGGCTGAGTAGATTAGACCATCTTTATTCCTTACCGAGGTGTCGTAAAAGGCGAATAGGGTACAAGAAAGTTAACTCACCGTGTGGTATTTGGTTGAGTAGAATAGACCACCCTCTTTCTTATCGCGATGTCGTCTAACAATTGACGTTAGGCAGGCGGCCGGTCGTAAAAACGCAGCCAAATCATGTGACAGCATGTTTATAACATGTTGTGCTGACCCCACTTAGAGTGGGATAAGGGCAGGAAGATGATGACATATCAATGCTTTCCTTTTGGTTTTTCTTAAGTTAATACGCGATCCTCTTCTTCGCTTCGACTCTAATTTAGCGGCTTATAAGATTATTTTAATGAAGATTCAAGCTTACCCTGCTAGCAGGGAGGGAAATACCGACGACATTTTCATACTTCAAATTGGAGAAGAATAGCTGTGTGGTATCCAGCTGAGTAGAGTAGACCATCCTCATTTCTTACCGAGATTTCGTAAGAGGTGACTAAGGTTTCCTTAAGTTAATACACGATCCTCTTCTTCGCTTTGTTAACTAGGCGGCTTATAAGATTGTTTTAATAAATACCCGAGCTTACCCTGCTAGCAGGGGGGGAAATACCGACGACATTTTCATACTTCTAATTGGAGAAGAACAGCTGTGTGGTATCCGGCTTAGTTGAATAGTCCACCCTTATTTATTACCGAGGTGTCGTAAGAGGTGACTAAGGTAAGTCGACCCGCCGTGTGGTATCTAGCTGAGTAGAATAGACCATCCTTATTCCTTGCCGAGCTGTTGTAAAAGGTGAATAAGGTATGAGTAAGTTAACTCACCGTGTGGTATCTGGTTGAGTAGAATAGACCATCCTCTTGCTTACCGAGGTGAAAAGCAAGAGGATGCTCTTGCTTCCTCTTGCAAGAGGAGGCTCTTGCTTACCGCAAATCACAAAAATGTCATAGAGTTCTGATGCTTCGGTTACGGGGCAAAACGATCGTTGAGATTATGGTAGTGAATGTGTATTGTTGGTTATTGGTGAAGGCTAATGTATGAGTTTTAACAAATTCTGCATGTATCAGGTACGAGAAAAAATAGTACACTATACATTTAGCATTACATATATTTTCATTTATCGTGGATTATAGCAAAATAATATTTTCATTACTTTTGAATTCAAATTTTAATATTAAAAGATATTTAGGTACGTCACACACCACCGTATGGTATCCAGCTGAGTAAACTGAATGCTGAATAGACCACCCTTATTTCTTACCGATGTGTCCTAAAAGGCGACTAAGGTAAATTGTCCCGTCGTGTGGTGTCTGGTAGAGTAGAATAGACCACCCTCTTTCTCACCGAGGTGTCGTAAAATAAGTTAATAAGTTAAGTTGACGTCAGGCAGGCGGCCGGTCGTAAAAACGCATCCAAATCATGTGACAGCATGTTTATAACATGTTGTGCCGACCCCACTCAGAGTTGGATAAGGGTAGTAGGATGATCTAGGTATGTCATATGTCACACAGGGGGCCATAAGAATTTGTAATTTAGGGCAGACAAAAGATTGGGAAACACCGTTTTTGAGTCTTTAGAGTCTATAATCTATATATATAAAAGAAAGTTGGTCTAAGTTACACTATTTATAACTCAAGAACAGATGAACAAATTCGGCCGAAAATTGGTGGAGAGGTTGCTTAGAACCAGGAGACGGACATAGCATACTTTTATCCCGTTCGACTGCATTTATTTTATCCCGTCAAGTCACTATAAAACGTGGTATAGCAAAAACGACTATGACACGGAAAAACAAAACATAAATGACAGCTAAACGTAATTTAGTCTTTGGATAAGTATGGTAAAAATATGACAATTATCAAAATGGTAGTAGCTATAAACGTTACTACATAGTATAAAACAAAGTCATTTTCTCTGTCTGTCCTTATATCTCTATGTTTGCTTAAATCTTTAAAACAATGCAAAAGATTTTGATGCGGTTTTTTTAAAGTATATAGAGTGATTGAAGAGGAAGGTTTATATCTATATATATAAAAGAAAGTTGGTCTAAGTTACACTATTTATAACTCAAGAACGGATAAACCAATTCGGCCGAAAATTGGTGGAGAGGTTGCTTAGAACCAGGAGACGGACATAGAATACTTTTTATCCCGTTCGACCGCATTTGTTTTATCCCGTCAAGTCGCTATAAAACGTGGTATAACAAAAACGACTATGACATTAAATAACAAAACCTAAATGTCAGTTGAATACAAAACATAAATGACAGCTAAACTTAATATTGTCTTTGTTGAAGTATGGTAAAAATTTGACAGTTATCAAAATAATAGTGTTACAACATGTTTTTAATACAACCTCCTTCATAGAGTTGCTCATTAATATGAAAAAGCATTGTGGCTGTCATATGTGTCATTGAATTGTTGCGAAAGAGTAAATGGGTTGACTTTGAGAAAATTGCTTTTTATTTATTGAATACGAACAAAGGAGAAATATCGTTGTTAATTATATTCAGTAGGGGATGTAACCTAAAGTCACAAATGGAGTGGACAAAAGGAATATCTGGAAATTTTAAGAGTTCAAAGAAAAGACAAATGACGATCAATATCTTGACACAACACGGAGAGTGCGAATTTCGTATAATTTGAGAGATAGTTGTGATATGCGATGCTATGGAATAAAAAATGGAGTTTTTATTGGAGAGATTATTATGATGATATTATAATGGTAATTGGTATTCGGTTTATTAACTCTGTAAGATCAACGTGACGATGTGCTATGTTAGGCCATAGACGCGCCCGTGACAATTTCAATAGAACTGTCAGCTAGAATGACGATGATTATTCTCTGGATTTGTTCCAGTGACCAGTTGTAACGATTGTTTTCTAGACTGTGGCCATCTGCAACGACTGTCAGCAAGACTCTGCCTAGATGTGGTGATTGTTCTTTGAGCGTTATCATTTGCGAGTCTGTTTACGTGTGTATCTGCTGAGTTGGTTGCCACTTATTGAGCTGTGTTATGCCATGACAGTGATTGAGGGTGAGCTTAAGGTGCGAAATGATTTTTCTTTTACAGATTAAAAGAGCAAGTATTGAGTTTCTTGACGATTTTTCTCAGTACAATCAGCATTCCGAATCGGTGGTAGATTCATTCCCAGAAGTCAGCTTATGAGATTTGCGGGGTCGCAAATGTTGTCAGGATGGCCGACTGTTACAACATGTTTTTAATACAACATCCTTCAGAGTTAGTCATTAATATGAAAAAGCATTGTGGCTGTCATATGTGTCATTGAGTAGTTTTCAAGAAAGAGTAAATGACTTGAGTTTGGGAAAATTGATTTTTATTATTGCATAAGAATAAAGGAGAAATATCGTCGTTAGTTATAATAGCTAAACGTCACTAAATAGTATAAAACAAAGTCGCTTTCTCTGTCTGTTCCTATGTCCCTATATCCCTTTGTATGCTTAAATCTTTAAAACTACGTAACAGATTTTGATGTTTTTTAATAGAGTGATTGAAGAGAAAGGTATAATCTAACATATTATAAACTTTATAAGGTGTATAATCTAACATATTATAAACTTTTATTATAAACATTCAATATGGAGTAAAGAAATACTATCATTTTTGAGGTTTCCAATGTGATGTCGTAAATAATTACATTTATTTTCCGTTTACATTGCAAACGCAGGCTGAACCCTACAATATTTGTGAAAATAATGTACTAAGTATTTGTACCCCTTGAAAAGGTCTACAGAACACTCCGCGATGGTATACATATTATGTCTATCTCTTAGCATTTTTTTGACATTTTCTTCTTCATTTGTAATTTAAATGAACATTTTCGAAGATATTACAGATTTAAAATGCAGGGTATAGCGATTGCGCGCTTTGTCTTATAGCACTTTAAATTTAGCTGCGATTGGACGGGTTTTTTTTCAGATGGCCGACTATATGTCGCTTTATCAAGAGTAACCTCTAGAGAAAACATGTTTGTATTGTGTAATGAAGATTCTTTCTTTATGACAAAAAAGCTGTGAATGTTGTATATATAGACATTCTGTAATTAATTGTAAAAATAAAATACTCAGGGAAAATGTAAAAGTAAATAAGTAAAAATGTAGTATATGAATTTAGATATTCCAAAAATAGCAAGGAATCTTCATGGTATAGGGAAAGGCGAATTGTTTTTTTTTTTATACAGAAAAAAGCTCCTTATGGGTACCGCCGCCCGACGGGGACAGGCGGCAGTTATGTCGGACTCGCACCGAATAAAACGACCTATGTGCTCCACCACGCTGCCGATGGCAAGGACAGGGTATCGTTGTACATATTGACCCCATCCCGCCAACAGCTCTGATCCCAGAGAACAAACACATTCTTCGGGTAGGGGCCCCTCGAAAGAGAATCCTCCCTCCGCTAACCGGTGCATCGGTAGCACCAGATGCACCGACCGCCTTGGGGACCTGTAAGCCAGGCGTCCGATATACCCCGTTCAGAACACCCAAAGGTCCCCAGTTAGAGCGGCAGACGATGGGCTTGGGTGAGTCACTAACACCTGGACTCACCAGCAGCAGATTGGATCCAGAACAACAGTTCGTGGAACCGCTCCGCCGCCTCCCTTCACCCCCCTTCGCAGAACAAAGGGAGGCCATCGCTGCCTACGGTCGATCCCTGCCCACCGTGTTTGTTATGTCACGGTCAACAGGGAGAGACCCCAAGTAGGGGCCACAACGCCTTGGTGGGCGTTTCCGCCCCCACCGGGTAATTTTTTATAGAGGTTTTCTTCCTCGCAACCCGAAGGTCCCCGTTCCCATTGCTGTGCTTCCGGGTTTCGCCGACGGTGGCAATAACCATATCCAGCTAGACTTAGAGTAAGCCCAACCGGACCCGTCGCTCATTAGGAACCCCACCCCAGCCCCCCCGGAGTCCCCGACCTGTCCAGATTGCCCTCTGCTAATCAGAAGGACAACTGGATTGGCCACACCACAGTGGTCCGTTCGCCAAGACTAAGCTTGCCCAGGGTGCGCCACGAGGAGGCCGATCACTTTGGCACCCCAGGGGAATTGTTTTACTCCAAATTTGACGCGTTTGGGCCACGGGCAGTAATGCATAAAACAAAACTGCTGGATAGATTTTAAACATTTTTTTACTGAGTGACATAGGCTATATATTTTATACCCGTGCGAAGCCGGAGCGGGCCACTAGTGTATAATAAAATTCAATATGGAGTAACGAAATACTGTGATTATCACTGAGTGACATAGGCTATACCCGTGCTTTATACCCGTGCGAAGCTGGGGCGGGACTCCTAGTAATTTATAGAATTAGGCGTTACTTTGCGGAGATCCATAATACAAAAGTAATAATAAAATTATTTTGCTATAATCCGCGAAGAAGTAAAATAGAAAATATATATAATGCTAAATGTAGAGTGGACAATCGGTTATCATACCTGATACATGCAGGATTCGTAAAAACACATGCACAAACCTCCACCACCGCCACCATGATACACAAGCACTATATACGTTCACTATCACAAACTCAACAATCGTTTCGCCCCGCAACCGAAGCATCAGCAGGAGATAGACTCCACGACCAAGTCTATCTCCTATCCTATCTAAACCTAAATAATTTTATTATTACTTTTGTCTTTAGAGTCTATAAGAAACTTAAGGCTATACAGCTACAAAATTATCACGTTCAAACGCTATACCAATACGTATGGCTTTCAAAATAAAAGCACTCAGCATAACTGTCTGGATCTATTTTAGTTCCCCTCCCGATGTCTGAAACCTAATTCTGCAGCTGTTCAAATATGTATCTTAGTTTAAATATATTGGGTAAGCTGGCCTAGCTTACCCTCTGTAAACATTCTTCAGAGCATATTGCCGGTGTTTACAATCTATACAGCGCAGTAGACCGAGTAAACCGTCAATAACTTAGAGGTTCTGACTTCAATACCTACTTACAGCAAAATTTTTCATTATCCTCCTGCCCTTATTCCACTCTAAGTAGGGTCGGCACAGCAAGTTACAAATATGCTGTGATACGATTTGGCTAGGTATTTTACGGTACTGGCCACCTGATTAAAGTCAACTTAGTTGTATTTTGGGAAAACTCGGTAAGAAAGAGGGTGGTCTATCCTACTCAGCTGGATACCACACGCTGGGTAAATTTACCTTAGTCACATTTTACGATACGTCGGTAAGAAATCAGGGTGGTCTATTCTACTCAGCTGGATACCACACGGCGGGTCGACTTACCTTAGTCGCCTTTTACGACACCTCAGTAAAAAATGAGGGTGGTATTATTCTATTCAGCCCTAAGTCGAAGCCGTATGGTATCCGACTGAGTAGAAAAGAAAGAGGGTGGCTCTTTCTTATTGAGGTGTCGTATAAGTCTAAGAGTATAATGGACGTATAGTTGACGAGAGGTAGATGGCCGGTTGTAAAATACGTAGTTAAATCATGTGACATGTTTATAACATGTTCCAGCCCCACTTAGAATGGGAAAAGGGCAAAGGATGATGAATATTAGTATAGATGCGGCTTGGCCACTATTGATGCAAATTAGCACAATTATTACCTTAACCGATGTAACATTTAAACTACAAATATTCCCGTTGCTTTCGGGAACATGAAAAAACAAATTGCATTGTCGAGGGTACTTGATCGCTTAAGTTGTCACGTACGAAGTCACGAGTAAAACTAGTTTCTAATAATCAATTTTCAATTTGTAAACCGACGGTTGAGGTATATACTCTTTAATATATATCCTCCTGCCCTTATCCCACCCTTAGTGGGATCGGCACACCATGTTATAAACATATTGTAACATGATTCGGCTGCGTTTTTACGACCGGCCGCCTGCCTGACGTTAACTAACCTTAGTCGTATCTTACGATACCTCGGTAAGGAGGGTGGTCTATTCTACTAAACCGGATACAACACGGTGGGTCAACTTACCTAAGTCACCTTTTACGACACCTCGGTAAGAAATGAGGGTGGTACTATTCTACTAATCCGGATACCACACGGCGGGTCGACTTACCTTAGTCGCCTTTTACGACACCTCGGTAAGGAATAAGAGTGGTCTATTCTACTCAGCTGGATACCACACGGCGAGTCGACTTACCTTAGCTTCCTTTTACGACACCTCGCTAAGGAATGAGAGTGGTCTATTCTACTCAGCCGGATACCACACGGCTAAAAGTATCTCTCAAAAAGGGAGCGATTTTACGTCTAATTCGCTGAACCGATAGCGATGAAATTTGGAATCTCATATTAACAGATTAATAAAGCGAACGATGCTAATATATCGAGGGTGGTACTATTCTACTTAGCCGGATACCACACGGCTCAGGTATGCTTTTTAATGTTACCATTATTATTCAATCGCTAAAGATTCTTATATACTATTAATTACAAATTTTCCCATCAGTAAGTTACGTAGAATTAGCAATAATGCATCTTATTTTTAATGGAATAACGATTATATTAAAGATATCAAATAATCTTATTTGTGCTAACAATTATTTTTAAGAGGTACATTATTCGTAATATATTCCTATTCAAATTCTTAAGATTTAATGCGATATATAGATAAGGCGAACATGGTGTTATTCGGATCGCTTTAGAACAAGTTTTGTTATCTACTACCAGATAATTTGTCTCCGCTTTTTTATTGACAGTAGGTTGTAATTTTACTATTATATCATATAATATATGGTACTGTTAACGCACACTATATACAATAACACGATATAATAGGAATACCACAATTCCCGTTCCGAGATGCACTTCTCTTGAATGACGAACAAACACTGAATATCACTGAAACGTTTTATCAATAGGAAGACTAAACCGAAAACAACAACGGAACAGTGCTGCGACTGTTTTAATCAAAAAAGTGCGCGATACTCTTGTTTCACGACTTTGTTGCTATAAAATACAAAGCGGAAGTCAATGGCGACAACAGTACAATTCCACACACGACTGTCTTTCTCCAAAGTAAGTAACTTAATACTTGTGTTATAGAACTTATCCCTAAGACAGAGATCTCTGCCAGCTAACCTACGGAGTGATACAATAATAATAATAATAATCTTTATTGTACACCAAAAATAATACAGAAAAAGAATACAAAGAAGTTCGGTACAACAGGCGGCCTTATCGCTAAAGAGCGATCTCTTCCAGGCAACCTTAGAGCAGAGAACTTAATTTTATTTTAATGGCAGGGGTGCACAAACTAAAAGTAAAAGGTTATAAGATGTATAAAATGACACAATAATGAAAGAAAAAGAGGGAGATTAACAAAAAAAAAAACTAAAAGTAATATTAACACATGGGGTAAACGAAATATAAATTAATAGTAAACAGATAAAAATGAATTACCTATGTTGTTAAGTAGTGTTGCTTGATTCTAGATTTGAAAATAGAAAGAGAAGGAGATTTTTTTATATCTACAGGAAGTGTGTTCCATAAGAGTACAGCTTTGACAGTCAAAGAATTTCCATAGAAAGAAGAAGAGTGAGAAAGTATTTTAGAAGACGTAAATTATGATCGGAACGAAGAGAAAGACAGTGAGTGATACAATTAGTAGATTAATGTATATAAACCGGCTATACTCACGTGTTATTCTATCGGGTTAGCCCGACCAGTTTCGAACCCATCCGGGCTACTTATTGTTGAGTTCTTTAACTATGAATACTACTCACGATAAATAAATTTTAAAATTTTAATTATTTATTTATGAAAGACCCTTTATTTAATGGTTGTTTCATTCCAACTTTACATCATCATCAATCTCTTATCCTTATCCCACTCTAAATGGGGTCGGCACAATATGTCTTCTTTTTCCATTCTCCTCTATCATTCGTCAAATCTGGTGCCACTCCTTTAACATGCAATATCATTTTTCACACAATCCATCCATATTTTTTCGGCCTCCCCCTAGCCATACATCCATCCACATTCATATTTAAAACTCTTTTGGTCACATGATTTTCATCCCTCCTCATTACATGACCATACCAACTTAGTCTCGCACTTCTCATCTTTTCTGTAATGGGCAATGGCAACTTTCATTCAAACTTTACTTTTGCTTCATTTTCCACCGTCGTCACCAATTACCTCTTAAACAACGAATAACCTCATAAACATTTCGTGACTAAAAAGTAAAGTAATAATTAACTGTAACCGGTACTCCGTTCGAGTTTTTGCTTTATCGCATGTTTTGTTGACTGATTACTTTGGGTTCACTCTAAAACGTTCTACTCATATCTCTCTTTAACCTGTTTAGTTACATATGGGTTAATATTGTTTGTTTGTAATATCTTTATTAAAAAATACAATGGCGGGCTTTTTCCGGAATTGGAATCTCTTCCAGCCGACGAGTCTAAAATGAAATAAGAGGTAAATATTAACATTGAATTTAATTTAAAATTAACTTTAAACTTAAAACCAATAATAAAAAACTGAAAAAACAATATGCTTTTGACAATTTTAATAACCATAAATATGTATAAATTGGGTTTACCTTAAAAGCTAGACATACGCTGTCGCAAACTTTTATTTAAAAGTTTTTGTGGGTTAATGTTCCCTAATTAAAAGGAACCTGGTCTCTGGACCCTAGGTCGCTGGTAGGTTCTTTAAAGTGGACTGTATAGGGGGGTTCAGGGCGTTAACTATTTTCTATCCCTCTGGGCAATGCGTAATTTATTACCGATACGTAGTAACAACTTAGCACCACCCACCTTTCGATGCCTTTGTACTGCCACCGTGCACTGGAAGGTTCGAAGTCCTCGAAATGCACCGGCGGCCGGCCGTTTCTTGTGACGCCAGGGGAAATGTTACTCGCACGAACAGTAACACTTTTAGTCCGAAACTCGACACGACACTTTATGTTAGGCACTGCACGTAATATTGCAGACGAATTGTTTACGTTTTTACAATAGATTTGACACGAATAATGTATAGCGATCGAGCGGCCACTAGCGAAGGTTCCGCGCTCACGAAGACACTCGCACGGCGACGGACGAACCGATCGGCGAGTGGTGTTTCATTGCTACCCACATATCGATAAATAAAAATATGACAATTGCCCAGAGACAAAAAGATATTACGAAATAAATGAAATTATTAAATATCTATTATTTCGAATTGGCTATATGCTGTTAGCCCTAACGGCTTTTACAGCGTCACTGAGCGCGACGGGAGACCGCAGAAGCATCGGCGAAGTTGCGAAATGCGGAGAGTAAACGCAGAAGCTCTACTAGCGTCGGGGAACGTCGTCCTAAGGGTACCTCCTGTGAGGCCGGACACGGCTTAGGGCGACGTGTAGTGGAGGGCTAATAGCATGACGATTAGTCTTTTTGGCGTCAGGAGTATGGCGAGAGGCAACAATATTTTTTTAAATCGGTCCAGTAGTTCCTGAGATTAGCGTGTTCAAACAATCAAACTCTTCAGCTTTATATATTAGTATAGATTTCCACTACTGCGTCGAACACGTAAGTCCTAAGAAAAATGCTGTATGTCATATAACTTGTGTCTGGGACCTAAATAGTAAACTAGATTCGCTAAATGCACACCCAACATGGTGATCAGGGCATATACTTGTGTAACTTCTCTTATTACGGGTTGTTAGGTACAATTATGGCTGTATACCTTTATCAAGCAAAACGAGATACGTAAAACAAGTGTAGCCAGATCGTTACTATTTTTACACGCTTAATATTTCATTTATCATCATGATCTGTCTTTATCCCACTCTAAGTGGGGTGAATACAATATATATTATTTATGAATGTATATTTGTATTTAAGTATGTATTTAAAAAATATATAAGTATATATTCACCAGTTGTCTGTCACCCATAACACAAGTATTAAGTTACTTACTTTGGGGACGGACGACCGTGTAAGTGTCCCATATATTTACATTTATAAATGCAGTCCAATCCATTACTGCAAGATTGGCTACTTCATGTCTTTTGCGTTTGTAATTGTAGTGTTTGTGTATCTATTGTACTCCTTATCTATGATATATCCGTTGGCTTTGCATATTTGGTATTACTTATCTATGGTATAATAGAATATTGTCTCTGGATACACGGAAAGTGGGGACGCAAGGTTCGTAATAGCTTCAGGCAAAAACGTTCGATACTTAGTCACGTGGACGTGGAAGTGGTCACACTACCCTAAGTGAATACAGAGTGAGTACAGAGAAGTACTACAGTAATTATACACTTAATTTATTCCTATGAAAATAAATAATTAATTAATAGACTAGATTAATAAACTTTGGGGACGGACGACAAATTGATTGTCGATTAATTCATAATAGATGGCGTCTTTCAATATCATCCTATTCCTATAGAATTAACATGATTTCTATAGCCTTTATGTTATTCCGGTGTATAAGGAATAATTGTGCCAAATTACATCGATATTAGTGCAGTGGATTTGCCGTGAAAGAGTAAATAAAATACATCCATATTCACAAACTTTCGCATTTATAATATTAGTAGGATTTTGTATTATGCCGTGATGGCCTAGCGGTGCGACCGTGTGAATCTCTAGAGACGATCATGGGTTCAAACCCGGGTAGACACCAATGAGTTTTTCTATTAAAACTTATGTGTCTAATTGATAATTGCAATTTATCACACGCTTTTCGGTGACGGAAAACATCGTGAGGAAACCTGCATATCTCTAGAAAATTCTAGGGATATTTGTAACCTACCAATCCGCATTGGAGCAGCGTGGTAGGTCTTAGCTCCAATCCTTCTCTCCCAAAACGGAGAGAAGAGGCCTATTCTCAGCAGTGGGATAGTAACAGGCCGTTACTTACTTGTAACCTACCAATCCGCATTGGAGCAGCGTGGTAGGTCTTAGCTCCAACCCTTCTCTCCAAAAATGGAGAGAGGGAGGCCTATGCCCAGCAGTGGGATAGTCGTTACTTACTTACTTTGTATTATGGATCTTTGCAAAGTAACCACTAATATAAAAAACGTAGTATATCTTCGACTTTGTTTAAAGATATACCGCTTAAATAGACTATCTAATTATGAAACAAGTTTGCGGAATCCGATCGACATTTTACGACTCGAAACAAGCCCAAACGTTAGTGGTTTTGATCATTCGAAACGTTGTATATATCTGAATTAATTACATATTTTAAGACATAATGGCTACCATATTTAGATTATTTAGAAGCGTAGTTTTAACCGCGTTTAAGATTGCGTTGACGACGAAACGGTTATTTTACAAAATTGAACTTCTATTCTATGTATAAACATGATGTCACATGTTTATATGGCAGGGATATCACAAAAAAACTAAAATAAAACGAAACAGAGAGTTATCCTTATCCCACACTAATGCCCGGTTCACATTATTCCAGTCCAATAATCCAGCGAATAAATCCAGTCCAGTACTGGACCGGATTATATCGTTTACATTATTCCAGTCATTAAAAGCTGTCGCATCTGTACTAATAGAATTCCACAAATAAAACAATACGTGTTCACTGTTTAGCGTGGTAGTCAAGCACTGGATTCAACTGGATTGGCCGTTCACACTATTCCAGTGGCACTGGAATGGTCGACTGGAATAATGTGAACCGGGCATAAGTGTCGGCACATGTTATAAACATATTGTTACATGATTTGGCTACGTATTTTATGACCAGCCGCCTGCCTGACTTTAACTTACCTTAGTCGCCTTACAACACCCCGGTAAGAAATGACGATGGTCTATTCTACTCATCTGGATACCACACGACAGATCAACTTAACATAGTCGCCTTTTACGATACCTCGGTAAGATATAGCGGTAGTCTATTTAACTTAGGCGGATACCACACGGCGAGCCAACTTAACTTAGTCGCCTTTTACGTCATCTCGATAAGAAATGTGGGTTGTCTATTCTACTCAACCGGATACCACACGGCGGGTCAAATTACCTGAGTCCTCTTTTACGATACCTCGGTAATAAATAAGGGTTGTCTATTCTACTCAGTCAACTTACATTAGTCGCCTTTTACTACACGACGAATCCAATAAACCAATATCGATGAAATTTAGTTTATTCCTTGTACACCGGAGTAACATATAGGCTACAGAAATCCTGTTAATTCGATAGGAATAGAATGGCATTGAAAAGCGCCATCTATTATCAACCTGTCACGTCTCAAGGGTCTACGCAAACGAGGCTGCGTTTGCATTTTGACACCACCCGAATGAGGACTACCAGAAGACGACTTTGAAGTCTGGGAGTTACCATTCCCAGACCTCCCCACCGAACAAGACATCCATTAGGTAGCCTAGGTGACCTGGGCTTACGACCCAAATACCGACACCTTTAGGTCACCTAGGTGTCCTCAGCTCACGGCCGGAACACGTACCGGGCTTAAGTGCCCGCGAGGAGATGCCCGGGTAGAGAGGAGTTCCTCGAGGCCCGCACCCCGTTAACCCTCACCCGGGGAGTAAGCGAGAAGACCCTGCTGCTACGAAGTTGCGGGTAAAAGCTAGTTATTTCATAAAAGCCAAATGAAGACACTAACTCGGGCTAATAACGAAGCTTTTTGTCGCGGCCTCGCTTGAATATGCCTAAAATATATAAAACGTATTACGTAATGTAAATTGTGTACGTGTGTAGCACTTTACACGTTATATGAGAACGAGGGAAGCAAATAGCGTTTCGTGAGTGGACACACGGGAGTTAATTGCGGCGAGCACCGTTCTTCAATTATTATAATATATAGTTCAATTACCTTAACTATCGTATACGGTTGTTTGTGTTCATTTTGTTTCGTATGTTAAAATTAAGTGTAAATATGTGTAAATAAATAAATATATGAAACACTTACACACACGGTCGTCCGTCCCCAAAGTAAGTAACTTAATACTTAAAGTAAGTAATGTTATGGGTGAGAGTCAACTGGTGAATATATACTTATATATTTTTTAAATATATACTTAAATACAAATATACACCCAGGCTCAAAGACCAACAAATTCATTTATGTTGGCCCTCGGCGGGAATCAAACCCGCGACCCGCGGAGCTGAAGGCAGGGTGACTACCCACTGCTCCAACGGGCCAGTCGACTGTGTGTGTGTGTGTGTGACTGATGTTTTACAAATAAAAACTCTCCAATCGTCTTAATTAAATAATTTCTTTATCTCACGTCTTTTTTCGTTAGGTGCGCCGGCTTAAGAGAACGTCATCTTGCATACATCCTTATATCTCACTTTGACACCGCTTCTCTCACTCGCACACGTCTTCATTCAAAAAGATAATCATTTTAAAAAAACATAATTAAAATTTGAATGTGGATGAATATGTGCTTAGAGGGAGGCCTAAAAAGTGATGGTTGGATTTTGTGAAGTATGACATGCAAATAAAAGGAGTGGCGCCAGAGTTGACGAATGATAGGACAGGATGGAAGAGAAAAACATGTTATGCCGACCCCACTTAAAGTGGGATAAGGACAGGAAGATATATATACTGCATTTAGTCATCTTAAACATAGGTACTTTTATTTAATCCTACAAATATATGGTTTTTTTTAAGTATAAAATTTTATATTCACATATAGATTTGGGAGGACTAATATTTGGGAGAAAAAGCGGCATCTAAACAATTTCAACTTCAATCAAATTTTATATGTATACTCACAAATAATACACTCAAAGAAGTATTTATAATATTATTATTTATAAAGTCAAAGGCACAATTTAGAAGTTGACGTCAAAGTAAATATAAAATTATAACAAACGCGTCACTCCAAGAAATTCTAAAGCAACATAATTTATTCATTATTAAACAAACTTTTACACCTAATGTAGGCGTAATTCAAGCTTCACAACATTATTAATATTCCTAGTTTGACTATTCAGTGTATCGGAATTTTTATTGCTATTTTTGTGTACACTTATATATAATCAAATACACGACCATAAATAATTTATGTTTTAAATCAATTTTAGAATTAATTTTTATAGTTTTTCTTGATGTATGTTGTGACAAGACTGGATAAAATAAGAAATGAGTATATAAGGGGAAGTCTGAAAGTTCTGTCGATTATAGAAAAGACGAGAAAAATAAGATGCATACCATCTTATCTTATTCAATTTATAACTAAAAAGTGTGTATAAATTTAAGTACTGTGTATATAAATATGTATGTATTAGTGTATTATTATTCTAACATGTATTAGGGTGTATTTATTAGAATGTATTTACGTTTATTAATAAATACTTTGTGCACCGTCCTGTATACTCCTAGTTTTAGTGTCTCTAATATTAGGTTGCCTGTAAGAGATCACTATTAGTGATAAGGCCGCCTTTGCACTACTTTTAAGTTTTAAGGTTATTTATGTTTGTTTGTTTTTTTAATTGTGCAATAAAGTATTAGTATTATTTTTAATTTACATGTAATGAGGGATGAAAATCATGTGACCAATCAAGTTTTAAATATGAATGTGCATGGATATTTTGCTGGAGGCCTAAAAAGAGATGGTTGGATTGTGTGATGTATCACATAAAGGTAAAAGGAGTAGCGCCAGGATTGACGAAAGATAAGACGGAATAGAAGAGAAAAACATGTTGTGTCAACCACACTTACATTGAGTGACTTAAGGGCAGAAGAATGTATTCTATTGATTATAATCATCATCATCTTCGTACCCTTATTCCAAACTAAGTGGGGTCGGCACAACATGTTATAAACATGTTGTCACGTGATTTGGCTACGTATTTTACGACCGGCCGCCTGTCTGACATCAACTTACCTTTGTCGTATTTTACGACACCACGGTAAGAAAGAGGGTGTTCTATTCTACTTAACCGGATACCACACGGTGGGTCCTTAGTCGCCTTTTACGATACCTCGGTAAGAAATGAGGGTGGTCTATTCTACTCAGCTGGGTACCACACTCCGGGTAGACTTACCTTAGCCGCCTTTTACGACATCTCGGTAAGAAATGAGTCTGGTACTATTCTATTCAGCCGGATACCACATGGCGTGTGTGATTATGATATCCACAGAATAAAATCTTAATAAATGATACAAGATTATTACCTACTATTCTATTTAGTCGCGCTCCAGTAGTATTTTTTTGACATGTTAACATATATTAATACCAATCCTTCAAACTTCATTGCAAAAAAAATATACGGCTGCAGTCCCGCTTTGTCAAATTATGTGCCCGTATGTTTTATTCATAATGTTTTTCTTCAAACCAGACTTGCGTATCTATGCAAATTGTATTACAAAGACCGCCAGGTTCCATTTTGTTTTTACATCGTCAGTAAACCGACCGCGTGTTAGGATGTGGAAAAATTAAGCGATTTTGAAAAGCCAGTTTAGAAAGTATCTTTATGATATATTCAAAGTAAAATCATTCTTTATTATTAGCTTTTATAAGCAGTCAAATTACATCTTTAATATTGAAATGAGTTAATCTTGTATGTATACCTATATATAAATATATTTCCCGAATCTCGGAAACGGCTACAACGATTTTCATGAAATTTGACATTTATAGTTAAGAAAAATTCGAAATTGGACATGTTTGGGGGGTTTTGGGAGAAAAAATTCGACCTAGCTGGGTTTCGTTAAAAAAAAATCGTTTTATCCCTGTTTTTGGGCATTGAAAAATGTAAAACTGTAGAATTGAAGGATTTTTTTAGCTGTTAAACGCAATGTTGCAATAGCCGATGGGTAACGCGCGGGCCTTAAATGTTCACAACCCGGGTTCAAATCCCAAATGTCATCGGCGCCTTCTTTCTGTTTTTCTTTTTTTTTAACTTAAAAAAATTACAGCTACTATAAACCTACTACTAATTTGGAAAGGTGCTCTTACCGAGAAGAACCAGCAAGAAACTCGGCGGTCACCCTTTTCAAAAAAAATATTGAAATAAAATTACCTGGGTGACCGAGCCTCGCTCGGTAATTTTTTAAAAGATATAAAAAAAATAAAGAAAAAGAAAGAAAGCGCTTGTGACGTGTGGGATTCAATTCCGGGGCTTGCACTTTTTTGGTCCGCCCGTTAACCATTAGGCTATCACACGATTAAGGTGAGATAGCCTAATAGTCATGACAGCTAAAATATCATTTGAATTCAATTCTATATTTTAGCATTTATCAGTGCCCGAAAACAGAGATAAAAAAACCAGTTTTTTTAATTAAACCTAGCTAGACCGATTTTTTTCCCCCAAAACCCTTAACATGCTGAATGAACTGAGATTCATAATATATATATATATATAAAGATTATTATTTTATTCATTATTTTATTAATTATTATTATTCATAATATAGATTATTATTTTATTCTAAATATTAAAGATAAACACCAAGAACAAAATTGTGTTTAGAATAAAGCGTGACAGACTAATGTCTACACAGATTATGTCAGTGCCTAAATTTCACGTAGACAAAGTCGTAAGCAAAAAAATACTGTTTATAAACAACTACAATAAGAAGCCCTTCGTTCTCTGTGAAATCTTATTAGTTTTAAAGGAACACATAGAGCAGCCATAAAAATGCACTTTGTTACGACATTGTTGGATTTCTTTGTATTTTCGATTTGTTTACGATGATGTTTATTTTCGATCTTGTGCGCCGAATTTTGAATGTTTCTGAACGTAAACTTATTTATGTAAAATATATCAAAGAATATACTAATTTAATATTAATTTGAGTTTTAGTTGTCTATGATCCAGATAGATTTGTGGTAAACATAGAGTTAATATCATAGAGTAGGGGTAAAAGTTAATATCATAAACAGGCTTATTAGAAAGAGAATCATAATAAAAAGAGAGAGAAAAGATTATATTAGTATACTTATTTTTGTCTAATCACACATGCGTAATGAAATATTTATGACGCGTTCTTAATTTAAAAAAATAGAACATTTTTAGTGCACTTTCAAAATGACGTTTGCTCACTACGCACGCGCTCAAAAGTGATACATGATAAATAGCAAATGAGCTGGCTTTCCTCTAGTTTATTAATATTTAGTTATTTTTACGTATATAAAGAATAAAATCCATAAACTTCTATCATCGAATTTCTACTTAAAGTTATATTATACTAGCAATCGCTAGCGGCTCCGCCCGCGTGGAAAGACAATAACCTATAATTTTATAACCATAAAAATGGTTAAAAAGCTAGACATATGCTGTCGCGGACTTTTATTTAGAACTTTTAGAGGGAACAATTTTGTAGTACATGATTTTTTTAATAACTATTATCGTTACTGAGCGCACGCAAGGAAAGTTTTAAATTTTGCCGTTTTCGTACTATTTTTTATTTCTGCTTCTCTCCTATTCATCTTAGCTTGATGTTTATAGCCTATCGCCTTCCTCAATAAATGGACTATTTTACACTGAAAGAATTTTTCAAATCGGTCCAATAGTTCCTGAGATTAGCGCATTTAAACCATCAACAGATCAAACAAACAAAAAAAACCCTTCATCTTTATATATTAGTAGGTATAGATACATTTTTATAACATAAAAATTATTACTCTACGAAGAATAGACAAACAGAAACATCTAAAGTTCACATAATATATATATATATATATATATATCGATAAATATCGAATGTAGATCTAGCTGGTAGCATCCGAAGCTCTCTCGAGAGGCGACGGCAGGTGCAATAAGACCGGATTGGTTAAGAAAAAAAGGTCTGATTTAACTGTATTTTACAAAACTTGAATATAAATTGGATCGATCATTAAAACCTATTATAAATATCCTTTAGTAACAGTTTACAGATAATTATAATAAGTCGTCAATAGCCAATTTACACAAATTATTGCCTTAAACTCATGAACTAAAAACTATCTCTTTCTATTGGTAAAAATTAAATGCAAAACCTTTCAGTTGTTTTAAAGAGCAGACAGACAGAAAAACTTTATTTTATAATATTTCGATTATTATAATATACTTTAGTTACAGTTTACAGATAATTAATTAATTAAAAAGTTGTCAATAGCCAATTAATACAAAACATCAAAAAATGATTGCCTTAAACTCACTAACTCTTTCTATTGGTGAAAATTAAATGCAAAACCTTTCAGTTGTTTTAAAGAGCAGACAGACAGAATAACTTTATTTTTTAATATTTCGGTTATTATAATATGTAATTTTATATTGTTAATTTCATTTTATTGTTATTGTTTTTTTTAACTTTGGGATTTAACGTCATTTTCTATATATCTACTGAACAGATGTTTTTACGTTTTTGAATAAAAGATTTATAGTCAAAAGCAATTTCTAAGGAGGGTTTGAATTATAATTTAAAAGAATTAGGTACCTAGGGGTCGGGATTTACACGAGAAAATACTTCGATGTAAAAAGTAAAAAAAAATCTCGAAATTATCGAATTCTCGATTCCCGCCGATGGACAAATTTTTGGTTTCTTCGAGTCTGGATGTAAAATAGTGTTTTATATATATTTAATATAAATTTTAGCCATGACAGATCATCAACATCATTTGGATTCAATTCTACATTTTACGATTTTTCAGTGCCCGAAAACAGAGGTAATAAGACAGTTTTTTTTAAGAAACCTAGCTAGATCGATGTTTTCCCACAAAACCCTCTTCATGCTGAATTTCAGGAAAATTTTGGAGCCGTTTCCGAGATTCGGAAAAAAAATAAAAAATAAATAAATATATATACATGATTAACTCATTTAAATATTAAAGATATGTATATATTTACCATTTGTCTGTCACCCATAACACAAGTATTAAATTACCTTGACGACGGACGACCGCGTGCGCAAAAAACTACAAAGAAAAAGCTTACAAAACAAAGCACGAATTTAGCAGGAGCTGTGAAATGTATAAAAAACATTTAAATTCCTCTCTACAATTAAAAATAAGTATCGCAGTTTAACCGTGAAGTCAGTAAGACACCGGTTAAAGTCAGCGATTTGATCGTGGGAAACAATGGCAGGTAAAGTCACCGCCAGACTGCGAGCGTGTAATTTGTGACAGGTGAACGCGGAGTTTTTAAAGATATAAGACTAAGATAAAAGAAAATAGATATGCGTTCTACGAGTTACTTAAAAAAACTTAAAATTAAAATACCTTTTGAATATTCAGTTTCACTTTTTCAAATTTATATATATATATAAATTTCAGCTTCGCCATTACAGCGGTTTAAAAACACTGTTAAAAAGAAGCTGATACAGAAAGCCTACTATACTCTTGAAGATTATTTAGAAGATAAGAATGTGTGGATATAGCTCTCTTTGAACCTGTACAAGACAGTAACGACTTAATGTAAATAGTATTAAGAATTATATTTTTAAAAGAGCAACCGCCGAGTTTCTTGCTGGCTCTTCTCGGTAGGAACAGCTTTCCGAACCAGCAGTTGACGATTCAAAAGCACTTGTTTACAAGTTTATTTGAATAAAGAATAATTTGAATTTGAATATTAAATAAGCTCTTTGAAGCACTTTTGCATTGTCAAGGATCAATATGATTAATGAAGCTACAACTGGTCCGGAATGTTACTCTTACCGAGAAGAACCAGAAAGAAACGGCGGTCAATCTTTTAAACATTTTCAATTTTACATTATTAAACCGCAGTCTTGTATGAAGATGAAAGCATTTTCAAATCCAGGCTTTTTATCATCCAAATAATCTTCAATTTTGTAATATGCTTTACGTATAAGTACATCTCTTTTACTTAACTTAAACCTTTCTGTAGACTGGTCTAGTATGGATTGCGGAATTTTATTGTAGAAGCGAATACCGAGACCATCGAATGAGTTGTTAACTCTGCTAAGTCGCGACACAGGTATCATAAGCTTTTTGTAACCTCTCGTATGTCTATGATACACAAGCGGGAACTGGGGAAAGTACTAGGCTATACCAGCGTCAATAAAAATCAGCGTAAAAACAATCTACAACCCTTGGATAAGGGACGAATGTCATATTTGTGAAATTATCCCAAATCTTTCGGTACTGTCATAACAATTTTCAGTATTTTGTCGATATTTTTTTATGTACACAATGCTTAATAACTACGCTTTTATATAATTATATAATAAGAATAAGAATCTGTATTTAGTTTTAGATATTAAATCAATAAAGACTGTGTTAAATTTCATTGCTTTACAGGCAGGGTGGCGGTGGACGTATCATATAGCGAAAGCCGCCACCCTTAACCTGGATGAGTTTGGCCGAGTGGGGCGTTTCTCACTTCACTCAAAACTGGAAAAAAATAAAGCAATTACTTGTCATACAACAAATGTCTTTTTGAATTTAAACTATCGTGAGTGGTATTCATAATTAATGCTTAGATACCGGCTATACTCACGTGTTATTTTATCGGATGAGCCCGACTAGTTTCAAGCCCATACGGGGCTCTTATTCATGGGCTCTTTACGCCGCTAACTAGTCGGGCTCATCCGATAAAATAAGACATGAGTATAGCCGGAATCTAAACATTAATTAACAAATGTCTTAGTTACGTTTTAAAAAACTTTTTTTATAGACGTAATCATAGTTGACTTACGTAGCCAAATCATGTGACAAAACGTTAAAACATGTGCCGATCCCACTTAGTGTGGGATATAAATAACCGAGTATTGATTAGTTTGTCTGCCAGTACACGCTCAACTATAAAAAATCTATATTCTACTTATAACAATAGAACAAAAAAACATGTGCTTATCACTCATCTTCCTGCCCTTATCCCACTCTAAGTGGGGTCGGCACTACATATTACAAACATGTTGTCATATGATTTGGGTACGTATTTTACGACCGGCCGCCTGCCTGACGTCAACTTACCTTAGTGGTATTATACAACTCCTCGGTAAGAAAGAGAGTGGTCTATTTTACTCAACCGGATACCACACGGTGGGTCAACTTACCTTAGCCTTTTCAACACCTCGGTAAGAAATGAGGTTGGTTTATTCTACTCAGACGGATACCACACGGCGGGTCGACTTACCTTAGTCGCCTTTTACGACACCTCGGTAAGAAATGAGGGTGGTACTATTCTATTCAGCTGGATACCACACGGCGGAATGCGCTTATCACTATTCTTTTTTAAATTATTTATATATACATACACATATATATTCATAAACATATACATGCATATATACTTATTACAGTCTCCTTTTAAGGACGCCCACACTTATTTGCTTTCCCCAATCTATTGACCTAAAATATTCCATATCATTATATAATTTTGGTACTAAGTAACTAAATAATCTTTTCCCATATTAATTTTTCACCCTTGGCAAATCTAATCTATGTGACAAATATATAAATGTCTTTGAAGCCTTTATTTATTTAAAACTCAGGTGCTTAAATCATAATAATACTTCTGCGTTTAACCCACTCTCGGTCGGCACAACACGTTAAACATGTTGTTACATGTTTTGGCTAGTTATTTAACGACTACCGCCAGCCTGAACTTAACTTACCTTAGTCGCTTTTTACGACACCTCAGTAAGAAGCGGGTGTTCAATTCTACTCAGATACCACATCGCAATACAATTTTTTATGCCCTTATCGTTTATTTTTTAATTATTTAGTATTTGTAAATTATTATGTTTAAAATTTAATGTTTCAATTATATTGAACATGGTGTAGCACGTTCTGATTGGAAAGTTGTCTTGCAGAGTTGAAATCGTCAAGCAAGTTGCAATTCCATTCAATAACAGTTATAAATTATTTAAACCAGAAACTGTGTATATTTATCGTGAACGGAATACCGTTGACAAATTTCCGTTTGCTGTCAATCTTTTCTTATAACTAAAATATTCAAAAGATACTTGACCTATTGAATTACAAATATCACACTTTTTATAAAATTTATCAATTACTATGACTTGACGCTTCACTGCAATCACGACTTTAAAAAAATCTATTCATTCTTGCTGTAGTTCCTTTATTAAAGAGAAAATGTATGGTGTAAGATGTAAAAAATCCATTAAATTTTGTAGGTAAGTAATTTATAGAATTAGGCGTCACTTTGCGGAGATCCATAATACAAAAGTAATTAAGTAAAATAGAAAATATATATAATGCTAAATGTAGAGTGGACAATCGGTTATCATACCTGATACATGCAGGAGTCGTAAAAAACACATGCAAAAACCTCCATGGAGGTTTGTGCATTTAGCATTATATATATTTTCTATTTTACTTCATCGTGGATTATAGCAAAATAATTTTATTATTACTTTTGTTTTGTAGGTAAGGTTAAAGTCAATCGCAATTTTAGACTGTACTGAGAATACAAAAAACAATTACTCAGATGATACTGATATATTTCTACTTTATTTTTTTATTTATTCAACGTTTTTAAGAGTACATACATTAAACTTTATTTTTTTATTTTATTTTTAAAAAGGATTATCTACAGCCTAGGTTCGGTTTGGTTGGGTCTATAACCTCCACATAGTATTAAGTATATTTATAAGTTAAATAAAAATGTTATTTTAAGATATGTATATATATGTATATCAATCAAATACGGTTTATCAATCAAAATAGAAAAAAATATGAAATAGTTAAAAAAGTTAAGTTAAAAAAAAACAAAAAGTTAAGTTAAGAGCTAGAGGGCATGTAGTCCAAAATGCTTCCCTTGTGACTGTTCAGTATATCTGGCAAAGAAATGGCGCTTTAATTATGTTTTGAGTTCATAAAGTGTGTCTCCAAATACATCAAGATTGATCACTTTACTGAATTCTTAAATATATATACTAAGATTTGTCTTCTATTTACAGAATTAGATCATACTTAGCAATTATACTTAATGAATAATGATCAGCGTATTATGCAATTTTGTTTTTCCCCACTTGAAGAAAAGACACCGAAAAATTAATGCAGATAGGCACGGACCTACGCAACCACTATTGTATAAACAGGTGCCTTGCAGTTGACAATATAGATCTCGTCATATAAGACAGTATCGTGGCTAAACACAGGTTATTTGAAACAAAACTATGTATGAATGCTGAAAAATTTAATTGTCTTAGGGCTTCTTTCACAACTGTTAAAGGGGAGGGGGTTTTCTCTTTTGAGAGGTCCCTACCCGGAGGAAATGACTCTGGGATCAGAGCCGCTGTCGGCAAGATGGGGGCAATGTGTACAACGATACCCTGTCCTTGCCATCAGCAGCGTGGTGGAGCACACACGTCGTTTTAGTCGGTGCGAGTCCGACATTACCATCGCCTGTCCCAGTTGGACGGCGGTACGCATAAGGGCTTTTTCCTGTATAAAAAAATGTATGTATGCTGGAAAATTTAATAATCTTAGGGCCAGTTTAAGGCCAGCAAGTTACTGATAAAGTGTCGGATAGTTAACCGACAAATAAACTAAGTAGCAGATAAATGTCTCTAAAAAGAGACTCTAAAAAGTGAAATTTTAATAAATAAAAGTGCCGCCATTTTGAAATAGGTATTTACTATCCAGCAGATAAACAAAATAACAGCCACATGATCTACCTGTTAACCCTTAATTTGATAAAGTCCGGTGTGACGGACACTTATTTTAAATAAATCCTGTCAAGTTTTTATTTCATGTTCATCGATTTCTAATCGATTAAATGTTTATTTATACCATAAACAAATAATAAAAAAAAAGTAATGATTGTGGAAACATTGCATATGTCAGTTGGGACGCAAAATGTCTGCGAAAAGGCGGCCACCTGTTTTGCTCAAGGTATTTATAATTGTTTTTCTTATTTTTTGTGGAAAAATGAAGTGAATTATAGATTTATTTATTAGATAACAAACATTTCAATAATTATTTACAGAAACATTCGCACTTTATTACATTTTTATGGTGTTTATTTGTAACTAAAATGATTTGTCCGTCACAGCGGACATTGCTAATTGTATAGAAAAGTAATACTTTATTACTATGTCCGCTGCGGCGGACAACGCCAAAATGTGTGTGCTTCTGCTTGTTTGGTTATGGTTCTGAGTTTGTTTTTTTTTTCTTTGCCAAAAGCCTAATCGCGCAAGTAAAATTATTGCTTAAGTGCAGAATGAACATGCACCTTCCGATGCTAGCGAAATATCTGATTCGAAAACTGAATTGCATGATGCGCGTACTAATTCTTCCACCCCCCTGTCTTCTCCTGCAACCCTATTGCATCGTCCCTTGCTAACATAACAATAGATACATCCGACGATGAAGAATTACACTCCGAAGATCCTGATTTTATACCACATTCTATCGTGCGTGAAATTGGCGAGTCCATTTATGAAAATGTTCCATCCCTATCTGCTATTCCTTCCTGCCACGCCTATAACACCAATAGCTTCTTCATTAGCACCCCGAAAAACAAGATCTAGGAAACCAGCCACAGTCAAAGCCAAAAGACCAAAAAAAACAAAAAATTTCAGCTGACTTACAATTGGAGAGTAGCTCAATTCCGTTACCAAGCGACAATAGAAGAGGGTGAGGAGGATGATTACATAGACCTGCCAGAAGATGATTCACCTTTGAGTTTCTTTCACATTTTTTTTTCAAGACATGTTTACTAGTATCATATACGACCATGGAAGAAGGACGCTGCACGTTCTGCCAAAAGAAAACTGCCGTGTATTGCATAAAGTGCAGCACAAGATTTTGTTTCGTGACAGGAAAAGCCACCAGAAATTGTTTTTTAAATTTTCATAAAAAATAAACTGTACTTCGGTATCAATTAGTTCTAAAATGTTCATTTCTGTATTTTTCTTTAGTAAAAAAACAAAAATAACTGTGGTTTTTATTTTCCGTAGAGTGGCAGTGTCCGCGTCAGAGAACATATAAATCTGACCATTAATTTCACTGTAATTGGCAAGGTACGCTGTGACGGACATCAGTTTTCCCAGCAGTGGGCTATTGTAGATTTTTTTTTTCATTTTTCCAGAACTTTATGACATACTCCTAAAACCACAAAATTGTCAAATTCGTATATTTTGAATATTTTGATCTGTGCCAAATTAAGGGTTAACTTAAGTAACGGCCTGTTACTATCCCACTGCTGAGAATAGGCCTCTTCTCTCCGTTTTTTGGGAGAGAAGGATTGGAGCTAAGACCTACCACGCTGCTCCAATGCGGATTGGTAGGTTACACATACCTCCAGAATTCTCTAGAGATATGCAGGTTTCCTCACGATGTTTTCCTTCACCGAAAAGCGTGTGATAAATTGCAATTATCAATTAATTAGACACATAAGTTTTAAGAGAAAAACTCATTGGTGTCTGCCCGGGTTCGAACCCGTGATCGTCTCTAGAGATTTACACGGTCGCACCGCTGGACCATCACAGCTTCCTGTTAACTTATTAGACTTTAATTGCTGAATAAGCCTATCAGAAACCTGTGAAACGCAGTATTCCGAGATATGTGTCAGATATGTACCGAATAAGCTGACTGACAGTTTATTGGTAACTTGTGAAACAGACACTTAGTATTATGCGCTTGCACCCAAACTGACTGTTTTGTGTAAATTTCTGATAGGCTTATTCAATGCTAGGGTTCTCGCCCTAGCTTAAAGCTGAGTGGTCTACCATTTTGTGACCTATTATATTAATTTATGTCTTTCTTAAGTATATTGTTGTTTATTTTAAATTCTTTGTATTTTTATTTACGTTATGGTCACAAATAAAGGGTTTTGAATTTGAATTAAAGTAAATAGTTGCAAACGTCAATTTCATAGTCGATAGTTATATGATTCTATTTCAGAATTTCAGAAAACAACAAACACATTTGAATATTTCCTATTCCAACATGCAAATATCCAGCAAACAAATTGCATAAATAATTTTAGGTTCACTATTATCACCATTTGTCAATAAATATATTGACTGAATTGATGGTAGCTCCAGGTTCGATGGTATTTATTTAAAATAACCTATAAATACACGCCATTTCCTCTTTTATGTTTGGAAATGGATTATGTGAGATATAATCCAATATTTCCAAAATGAGGCACTCATGGGTATTGTTAAAACTCCCTGGTATGTAAGAAATGAAAACATCAACATCTCCAGGTTGAGTTTGTGAATAAAGTTATAAAAAAGTATGCTGAAATTAAAATTCAAATATTTGTCTATTCAAATTGGTTTTTACAAGCACTTTCGAATCGTCAAATTACAATGAAGCTACGACTGGTTCGGAAAGGTGCTTTTACCAAGAAGAACCAGCAAGAAACTCGGCAGTCAATCTTTTCAAAATTGAGTATTACAATAATGGCTTAATTAATTAAAGACAAATTAAAAAAATTACAATATAATAAAGTGCGTAGCTGGTGGCAATTTAAAACCAAGCTTTGTTATCATCAACATCCTCCTCAGTCCCAACAGTATAAGCCTACAAACAGAAGGTACACCATCATGTAAACAGCGAGGCTATCCAGCTTCTCGATATTAAGGGACTAGTGAGAAGACTGAAAAGGACAAAGCCTTTTGAGTTAGTGTAATATAGTGATAGTGTAGTATTAGATTAGTGCTACTGAAAAAGAACACAAGAACGAAGTGTCCCCTATAGTAAGACAGACTAATATAAGTCATTGGACCTAGTCTTAGATATAAGTTAATTTATAAGTTAAGGTTAAAATTAAGTTGCTTATTAGCCTTAAGGCTAGACGCCTAGAATACTACCACCCTCATTTCTTACCGAGGGTCGTAAAAGGCAACTAAGGTAAGTCGACCCGCCGTGTGGTATCCGGTTAAGCAGAATAGACCACCCTCTTTCTTACCGAGGTGTCGTAAAAGGCGACTAAGGTAAGTTGACCCACCGTGTGGTATCCGGTTAAGTAGAATAGACCAACCTCTTTCTTACCAAAGTGTCTTAAAATACGACTATGGTAAGTTAATGACAGGCAGGCGGCCGGTCGTAAAATACGTAGTCCAAATCATGTGACAACATGTTTATAACATGTTGTGCCGACCCCACTTAGAGTGGGATAAGGAAGATGATGAGTAGCCTAAAGGCTAGATTATGACTACAATAAGGTACCTCCATTGTGATTTACTTTACAATATCCAAAAAAAAAAGCAAAATTCCTCTTTTATGTGACACAAAGGTCTTAACTTTATATTTAACAATTTATCTCATGTATAAGAAAGCACAAAAAAGCTGTGATGGCCTAGCGGTGCGACCGTGTGAATCTCTAGAGACGATCATGGGTTCAAACCCGGGTAGACACCAATGAATTTTTCTATTAAAAGTTATGTGTCTAATTGATAATTGCAATTTGCTTTTCGGTGACGGAAAACATCGCGAGGAAACCTGCATATCTCTAGAAAATTCTAGAGATATGTGTTACCTACCAATCCGCATTGGAGCAGCGTGGTAGATCTTAGCTATAATAGAAGATATACCCTTCTCTCCAAAAATGGAGAAAGGAGGCCTATGCCCAGCAGTGGGATAGTAACAGGCCGTTACTTACTATAAGAAAGCACGCTGTATAAAGCCTTATATATTCGCTTTGGTTGTTGACTGTAAAAAATACCGAAATGTTTTTTTTTAATATATGAGGTAAGACGAAATTGCGATTTTTGCATAATGATATGTTAAATAAAACAATTTCTTAACAGTAATCCTTAAAACATATATTTTTCTGTTTTTTCTTAGAAGATTTTTTTGATTGTGCAATTCATGCATAAATAAAGTTCGAATGGTTCTAATTTTACAAAGAAATTATTTAGGTAAGTGTTTTTGGCTTTTATACTGCGTCCATCATATTATCAGTCTTTTGACAGCTCACGCTCATTAAGTTTTGTATTGCTTACGTACAAATATCATACAAATAATATTTGTACTTTATGGATGGGTACCGCCCACTTAGTGATGTCACACATAATGGTTACTACGATTATGCCACAGATTAAAAATAATCGGTAGAAATCGATGTTACGAGTATTAAAAGACATTTAATAACATTATATAAAGTTTTACTTTCTTCTTAGTTAATACATGAATACAAATAAAACAATCAGGATATTTTAATTTATTTTATTAGCACGAGTCGTCGGAATGATAATCAACACTAGACTCCTCCGATGAGGAGTCTTCAGTAGCAGTTATTATTAGCTCTTGTGTAGATAATATATTATCAAACGCAATATCACGTTCCCAATCAGAGAATATTACTCTTTTAGTTCTTTCCACCACACTTGCCCAGTTCTCGGCCGTTACGTGGGTGCAAGCATTTTTTAGCAATTGCAACATTTTATTCGCTGTGAATGGGGGGCTTGTATTGCATCTCGCAGCATGCCCTTTTACTTGTGCCCATATAAGTTCTATTGCGTTGTACTGGCAGTGGTATGGAGGAATCCGAAGAACAGTATGGCCATATTCTGCTGCCATTTCATTGATTACATAGCGTTTTGCTCTCTTTTTGGTTTTTAATATTTTTATTAATTCAACTTTTAACATTGAGTCGTCCACATTTTCTCCATTGTCCCGAAGCCAATTAATTATTTCATGCTTTTTATTAGCCTGTGTTGGCATTTTGTCAATTTGACGGGAGTGGTAGGGCGCATTATCAATAAAAATTATTGATGGTTCTTCCAATGAAATGAGCATTTTTTTGAACCACTCTTCATACACATTTGCATTCATCTCTTCGTGGTAGTCATTTGATTTCTTCGATTTAAATGCCAACAGTGCGTCTTGTACAAATCCTTTTGCTGTACCTGCATGGCAAATGATTAGGCGCTCACCTTTTCCCATTGGTACTGAGGAAGTGGAATCAGCAGTATCATCAGTCCAGAAACGAGATAGTGTGTGGTTAGCGTTGAGCCATGTTTCATCCGTGAAAACAATATTTGCCCAATCTTGTATTTTCTTTGCCTCTCTTAAAAAATCACAACGTGCTATAGCTATATCTGTGCGTTCCATTAATAATTTTCTTTTATTTAACTTTTTATATGAAAAGCCAATTGTGTTCAAAACTTTGACCAAAGAAGATTTTTCACCATGAAATAGACCACTTCTTTTCAAAGAAACAATAAGTTTTCTCAAAGTTGGAATTTCTTTTCTCAAGTAGTAATCATATACATGACGACGAATAGCGTCAGCGTCAAAGTCATCAACAGCTGTCACCTTATGAGCCCGGCGCTTTCTTTTTGGTGTAGAGGTTTGTTTTGCTCCAAGCCGCTCCTGCCGTAGGCATCAGTAGTGATTTTAGTCACAGTTGATAGACTGATCCCCAACGCGGCTGCAACACGGTTTCGGACTTGCGTGATAGGTATAAGAGGTCCGCCATTTTGATTTTCTTGCTCAAAATACTCATGAAGTTTTAACACTAACTGTCTCGATTGTGCTTTCAACACACGTCCTTTCGGCATTTTCACGATCAATTAATATAAGTTTCACAAAAGTTTTTCCGAGGAATAAAGCTACTTAACTCAAGGTGTAACAGATGCGAGAGAACACTCAGCGAACGTAAATGCGTGTGACTATCACGGGCGTTTCGTTGAGAGTGACAGATCACGTCAAAATGGCGGCCGAGCGGAAGGTCTGTTGATGTTGCCAGTTGATGTATAATATATTTTTTATGATTATAATAAATACACACGAATTAACATTTATTTTCAAAAAACTAAGGCAATATTAAATCAAAATGTTGATTTCTATATCTGTTATTAGTTTACGTAGGTTATCATTAATCGAATTACTTAGGTACGTAATTCGATTTATGATAGTAGGTACTATAATCGGAATGGTATCGCATACGAGAATCTTTAGGACATCACTAAATATGTAAATCGTCAATCTGTCAAAAGATGGTTAATATAATGGACAGTGTATAGGTTTTGGTATAATATTATTGAAAAATAATAGTTCACAATGGTATACGGCTGAATAGAATAGTACGACCCTCATTTCTTACAGAGGTGTCGTAAAAGGCGACTAAGGTAAGTCGACCCGCCGTGTGGTATCCGGCTGAGTAGAATTGACCAACCTCATTTCTTACCGAGGTGTCGTAAAAGGCGACTAAGGTAAGTTGACCCACCGTGTGGTATCCGGCTGAGTAGAATAGACCAACCTCTTTTCTTATCGAGGAGTCGTAAAATACGACTAAGATAAGTTGACGTCAGGCAGGCGGCTGGTCGTAAAAACGCAGCCAAATCATGTTACAGCATGTTTATAACATGTTGTGCCGACCCCACTTAGGTTGGGATAAGGGCAGGAGGATGATGATATCTATCTATCTATACATTTAATAAAATTGTTGAGATGTCAAATTTCTGTGCGATTGTTCCCGCTAATCTTGGAAACCGCTAATCCGATTTGGACGGGTTTTTCTCTAATATGTTGTTATAAACCTCACTTAACATATAGGGTCTTGTCGCCATTGATTTGTATTTTATAGCAACACAGTCATGAAACAAGAGTATCGCGCCCTTTTTGATTAAAATGGTACCAACACTGTGACGTGTTGTTTCCGGTTGAGTCTTCCTATTGATAAAACGTTTCAGTTACATTCAGTCTTTGCTCGTCATTCAAGAGAAGTGCATCTCGCAGCGGGAATTGTGGTATTCCGTTATATCTTGTTATTGTATATAGTGTACGGTAACAAGGGTATCTTTTATTTCAATAGCTCAGTAAATAAAAAAGATTTGTCAATTTCTAAGTGGGGTCGGCACAACATGTCATAAATGTTTTTACGACTCCTCGGTAAAAATGAGGGTGGTCTATTCTACTCAGCCGGATACCACACGGCTGTACCTAGATACCAATTATTTAAACAAAAATTATTTAGGTACTTATTTCTACGTTTCTATATAAAGAACAGTCTGTATTCACTGTAACTACCAAATTGATACCAGTGTGCGTAGTGCGAGATTTTTTAACCTACTCGATTGCGTTAGCGTAACGCAATTTACGCAGCAGGGTCGTCCCTACTCCCCTGGGAATAGGCGGGGTACGGGCCTCGAGGCGTACCTCCTTGCCCGGGCAGTTCCTCGCGGGCACTTAAGCCCGGTCTGTGTTTAGGCCGTAGGCCGAGGTCACCTAGGTGACCTAAGGGATGTCTGGTTCGGTGGTGAGGTCTGGGAATGGTAGCTCCCAGACCTCAAAGTCTTCTTCAGGTGGTCCTAAGTCGGGTGGTGTCGTGATCGGGGGTGTCAAATCCGGTGTTTTCGCCCTCTCGCCAATCGCGTCGTCCTCATCGTCGCCGTTGTCATTCGCATCGGGCCGCGGAGACGGTGACCGCAGGAGCCCGCGAGGCAGGGAAACGCAATTTGTATAGCGAAATTTGTAATATGTATAGCAATCACTAGATGTCGCCATTGCAGCGTCATACAAATTGGCGTTGAAAAAACTCGCACTACATACACAGATTGATTGTCACTCTTAACTCACTGGTTTTATAACGATGATGTTGAAACACTTGTATTTCAAGGTTCATTGACCCAGTTATCGATGTGGCCCTAATAATATATTCTAATCAATGTTAATGAATTGCTACACTTATCTTAATCTAGTAATTAAAAGTTTATATCATACGGTAAACGGAATATTCTGAACCAACTTTACTTCGGCTATAATAATAACAAATATTATGTTAGGAATGTTTATTTATAGTGTAAAAAAACATTTACATGTTTTAACATGATCATATATTATATTGTAAATTTTTTAATTTGTTCTTTATTTATTTATTTATTTGTTCATACACAATATTAAAGTTACATAAATAGGTGCGAACATAAACTTATTCAAGTAAATATAAAAAATAAGTCTTAATTATTAGTAAAATAATAAGTCTTAATTAAGCCATTATTGTAAAACTCAATTTTGAAAAGAGTGACCGCCGAGTTTCTTGCTGGTTCTTCTCGGTAAGAGCACCTTTCCAAACCAATGCTAGCTTCAGCTTCATTGTAATTTGACGATTCGAAAGTGCTTGTAAAGGCCAATTTGAATAAAGAATTATTTGAATTTGAATTTGAATCAAATTTACTTCGATTATATAATCGTTAACCATATACGGAATTCGGGATATAACAAAAAAACTAAAATAAAGCGATACGGCGATATAATTACTTTTGTGAAAAAATGTAAAATTTTGTTGAAAAAAAAATTAAAACAAAATCCATGTAGGTTATTAAAAAATCAATACGAACTGTACTATAAAATTTGTATGTACACAAAAGAATGATTCAACCGTCGCACGCCGTCAATGTGAAGCGCCTTAATTAAAAAACGCCAATTACATGGCTCGCAACATTTTAATAACGGACAATTAACAATTCCTGTATGACACTACGGGATGTCATTAAAAAGTAAACTATTTTGTGCAT
This sequence comes from Morpho achilles, assembly GCA_947086495.1. Lineage (NCBI taxonomy): Eukaryota > Metazoa > Arthropoda > Insecta > Lepidoptera > Nymphalidae > Morpho > Morpho achilles. The sequence continues at coordinate 5,093,726 of CAMTZB010000012.1, read as the reverse complement.
AAACATTGTATACATACATTTGTAGTATTTCCAACCATTTATTTAACTTTTGGCCGGGCCTTGCTAGGTAAATTTTAAAAATAAAAAAAGATACATAAATAAATAAAAAATACTTGAGTAGGTGGAGCTCGATAAATTTCCCCGAATAAGCTACACTGACTTGACAATTTACGCCAAAAATAGCGTTGTATATACAAATGTAAGTATTTTATTATTTTTTAATGCCCAAACTGTGATAAAACGATTTTTTTCTAAATAAAACCTAGCTAGTTCGATTTTTCTGCTCCGCAACCCACTATATGGTGAATTTCAGGCAAATCATTGGAGTAGTTGCCGAGATTCCGAAAATATATATATAACTATTAACTCATTTAAACATTAAAGATAATATCTGGGTGACGAAGCTTCGCTCGGTAATTTTTAAAAAAAAAAGAAAAACCAATTGTTTAGTTGGGATCGATCCTTGGCACTCACATTTCTCGAGGCTGCCTGATAACCGAATAAGCTACGTCGACTTGACAGTTAATGACGAAAATTCAATTCAATATAAATGTTAGTGTTTTTTAATGCCCAAAAATAGGGATAAAAGAATATTTTTTTTTTACATAAAACCTAGCTAGATCAATTTTTCTCCCCCAAAACCCCCTACATGCTGAATTTCAGGAAAATCGTTGGAGCCATTTTCAAGATTCAGAATATATATATATATATATATATATATATATATATATATATATATATATATATATATACAAGATTAACTCATTTAAATATAAAGATATACACTTGTTCACAAGCTTTTCTACAATAAAATTACGCAATTGATATAGACCAGTCTACAGAAAGCTTTAAATCAAGTGTAAGAGAAATGCTTATACGTAAAGTATATTAGAAAATTGAAGATTATTTGGATGGTAAAAATGCTTGGATTTAAATCCTTTCAGCTTCATATAACCACAGTCTTGTATGAAGCTGAAAGGATTTAAATTTAGGGATTTTAATAATGTAAAATTAAAAATGTTTGAAAGATTGACCGCCGAGTTTCTTCCTGGTTCTTCTCGGTATGAACAACATACCGAGAAGCCAGTATACAAGTTGTATTTTCATTAATCATATTGATCCTTGATGATTCAAAAGTGCTTGACAGAGCTTATTTGAATAAAGATTATTTTGATTTTATTTAATTTGTAGTTCCGTACACTAAAAAGCGTCGTGTCGTGTTTTCTTTAATGCGATAAATATTAGTACATATTTCTACCTTATGCAAAGTTGAATTAAATCAGCGCGATATAAATAACAGAATTTAGTTGATTTATAATAATCCTTTTTAAAATTTTATTCATATACTTTTTTAATATTTGACTAATTTAAATAAAAACCTCTAAAAAAGGACAAACAGGATGTTATATTTTGTATGAAGACAATAAAATACAGGCCACGACATCCTGTTCGTCTAGACCTTTAGAAATGTTGCATTTTTATCACATAAATAAGGCCTTAGATCAGATTTTGGTCTGAAGAATTTCCGGTTTTGTAAAATAAAAGAATGAGGTTTAGAATTAATTTGAATCCAGACTTAAGTATATGCAGGATATATGTATAAATATGTCGGTAAGTCAATCTTTATCCATCTGTACTTATTATAAAACAAATTACAAAAGTAATAAAAAAAAAATATCATTACTTTTGTATTATGGATATCCGCAAAGTAACGCCTAATTCTATAAATTATTTAAAACAAATTAGATTTCCTATGTTCATATATGAAACATGCAACTTAATTCTTAGAAAGGGGTGAAACAAATTACATTTCCTATGTTCATATATATGAAACATGCAACTTAATTCTTAGAAAGGGGTGAAACAAGTTACATTTCCTATGTTCATATATGAAACATGCAACTTAATTCTTAGAAAGGGGTGAAACAAATTACATTTCCTATGTTCATATATGAAACATGCAACTTTATTCTTAGAAAGGGGTTGTTGATTCTTCGAGTCTGAATGTATATATGTATTTAAGTAGCAAATTAATAAATATATGGGACACTTACACAGTCGGTTGTCCGTCCCCAAAGTAAGTAACTTAATACTTGTATGATGGGTGAGAGACAACTGGTGAAAATATAGTTATATAATTTTTAAATACATACTAAAATACAACTAAACACCCAGACTCGAATAACCAACATTTTTTATAGAAAATGTTGGTTATTTGAGTTGGGAATCGAAGCCGTGACCTATGAAGCTGAAGACAGTGTCACTGCCTACTGCGCCAATGGGTCAGATAGCGTGATACTTTCCCATTGCTGGGCATAGGTGTGAAGGGTTGAATCTTAAACCTCCTATGCTGTTCCAATGGGAATTGTTAGGTTCAAATCCCCAGAATTATCTAGAGCAGGTTTCCTCATATTGCACAAACACAATGTTTTTCTTTTTCGATTGCACAATTTTGTGCAAATTTAAATTTAAATAAGATTGAAAGTTTATGGTTCAGACATCTTGTTGCGTGTCTAAAACCCATTATATAAATGTATTTAAATATTAAATTACCATCATTAATTTAACTAGGCCGCAAATTTATATATTTTATTAATATATTCTAATCTAGTTTTAGTTTCTGATAATTAAAATAAACTAACTTGATTAAATAAGGATTTGAATTTCTAAACGAAGCAAAAACTTAGATTGCTCTAACTTAAATATTAATTGTTATTGGTTTGTCTAGGCATAGGTCTCCTCTCGTTTTTTTTTCGAGACAAGGGTTGAAGCTAAAACCTGCCACACTGCTGATAGGTTACGCATATCACCAAAGTTCTCTAGAGATATGTAGGTTTCCTCACGATGTTTTCCTTTACAGAAAAGCGTGCGATAATTTGCAATTATCAATTAGACACAAGTTTCTAACAGAAAACTCATTGGTGTCTGCCCGGGTTTGAACCCCTGACCTCCTCGAAAGAGTCGCACGGTGTTACCGCTGGGCTACCAAAGCTCTTTACTTTTTTTTACTCTTTATTTTAAACACTGCGAGTGGTATCCGGCTGAATAGAATATTACTACCCTCATTTCTTACCGAGGTGTCGTAAAAGGCGACTAAGGTAAATCGACTCGCCGTATGGTGTCCGGCTGAGTAGAATAGACCACCCTCATGTCTTACCGAGGTGTCGTAAAAGGTGACTAAGGTAATCCACCGTGTGGATCCGTCAATCTGGTTAAGTAGAATAGACCACCTTACCGAGGTGTGGTAAAATACGACAAAGGTACCGTAAGACCATTCCATCTTTGCCAATAAGTATAACTTTCCCCGAAGAGTAAATTATATGCAAATCTGCTAATAAGGAAAAATATTTTAAATTAATAGCAACTGCCAATCTGCCCAGGTTTGAACCCGTGACTTCCTAGAAAGAGTTACTCGGTCTCACTAACATTCGCTTTAGTGGGGACGAATATAGTCGCTATTCCTATTAGTATTTTATACAAGTAACATAAGAAGGTTGTACTCAAAGTAAACTGAGATGAACGTGTTATTGATTTCACGATCTCATTTCTATGGACGCCGCAAGCAATGTTGTCGATAAATAAAATAACCTGATCCCAACGTCGGTACGACACTAGCGACCTCGTTATATCGATATAATATTTCCAACACTTTTTCAATACAAACGCAACCCAATTACTAGCAAGTGCCTGTCGAAAACATACTCCGTATGCGTAAAGGCGAGCGTATATTAACCTTCACTCGAATGGTTTGACAAACAAGCGATATAAACAAAGTAAAGTAACGACCTGTTACTATTGTACTTATATCATCATCATTGCCCTTATCCCATTCTCACGACACCTCGGTAAGTAATGAGGGTGATCTATTCTACTACCAATACCAATACTACACAATCAAATACCACTAGCATATACCAGATACCACACGGCAAAGGCCTTGTATAGAAAAGTTGTTATATTAGAGTGGGGTAGCCAGCCTAAAATGTAATTATCGAAAATAAGAGCAAATGAGGCTTATAATCTGTCCCTCTTTTTTGCGCGTGCGTAAAGTGAAAACTTCATTTTTATTCAAATTTCAACGTATGAGATCAAATTAAAGAAAAAAGTGTACAAAATTATATACTTTTTGTTCATTCGTTTTGAGCCAGTAAAATTGTGAGCGAAAATTGCATGATTAAAGGTGTGCTAAATGTTTCAAATATTTAAATTAAGAACGCGTCATGAACATTTATCTGCAAATGTGTGATTAGACATAGATAAGTATATTAGTCTCATCTAACCTTTCTTATAATAATATATAAGAAAGGTTAGATGTATAATAATATCCGGCAAGAGAGAGTATAGACGATGATTTTATGCCTGCCAGGACGTAGTGATTATAAAACCGGCTCATCTCAGACTTAGACTACAATGCAATAAATTAGATTCATTCACTTTATTATAACAAATGCAAAAAAAAATGTTAAATTTATCGTGACCAATAAAACAAATACATATTAGAACACAAGAACGAAGTGTCTCCTATAGTAGGAAAAACTAATATAAGTCATTGGACCTGTTCTTAGATATAAGTTAATTTACAAGTTTAGGTTAAAATTAAGTTGCTTAGTAGCCTTAAGGCTAGATTGTGACTACAATAAAGTACTTCCATTGTGATGTATTTTATAATAGTTGAAAAAGGAAAGTTAATATATATACTAATCAATTTGTTAGGAAAAAGGGCAACGATATTTAATATTACTATTTCTTTTTAATTTATCAAATATTAACGCTTAAAAATCTTTACTCAATGCCAATGTTTCCACTTCAAGTGAGAGGTAATAGTTTTTTTTAATTACACAAGTTACAACTCATTTAAATATTAAAGATGATTATTATAATATCCCGAAGCGTCTAACCTGAATGTACGCGCACCTCAAATGTCAATACACCGGAGATCACAGTCAACTTGTTATGGTGAATATATATTTTTCTTAATATGGCCACGCATACATTCTTGAGATTTGGCGTAGGCGATTTATTGGAGATAAATTACTAATACAACCAGCATACAATTATAAACAATATCTAAAAGAATATAGAGTTTATTTTTGCTCGTACCCTTTCATAATTGCAAATTCTTGGATCAGTTATCCAGTCACGACATTTTATTGTTTAGTAATTCGCATATTATAGTATGCAAAAAATATTATAACCAGAATCCTTTCCGCTTTGGAGTTGAATTTAATTTTAGGTTAACCAACTTGTATACCGTTATATATTTTTTATACTTTCATATTTGATCGCAAATGTTATACAAAGTAATATTCCTTCCTCTTTTAGATTCTTATTATTAAACCAGGATATACAATAATAATAGAGTTTCTTACAGAAGTAAACTCAGCTTTGTAGAGTTCAAAAATTAAAAATATATTCCATATTAATATTATAAATGCGAAAATCATACAGGAGTAACAAATAGGCTACAAAAATCTTATGAAAAGCTGGAGATTGTGAAACGCCGTCAATTATCAATATATCAAAGGGTTTTTAGTCTATGATTCAAAGTCAAGTCTGTAAATTACAGAAATAGGTTCTATATTACGTTGTTTGCCTTACGTCGCAAAAGTTATTTTAACAAAGTTTTTATATATTATGGTTTTTGTTTATTGGATAAATTTAACTGAGGTATTTTATTGAAGTAGGTAGAAGCTCTTTATTCGCGCTTCCTTCATTGGCGTTTTCACTATTCGCGGACTAAAAAAATGCGACTCAAGTCTTATATTCGCGGATCGAATTGGTACATACATATACATATGTACCTAAATAAAAGCAATCGGTATCCTTTGTCAATGCCTCGTCAAGTGGACTAATAAAAAGATAAATAAAACAGATCTTATTACAACTACGCCGAGATTTCGGTTTCAAAAGCTATCGGCGTTGTTTGTTAGTTTGGCGGTTCTTTTGAGGTAAAGCCGCCTTCGCCGCGGTCGCTGTTTTTGTAAACAAACAGAATATTTAGATAAAATAAACTTATTACTCAAAACATTACTATATTAATAAATTAAGCATTGCCTAAATCTGAAGATAATATGTAACTTATCAAAATGTAAGTTCAAAAACTTAAATTAAACTGATTTTTATGTTTTTGCTTATTTCGTCGCTTAGGACCTATCCTATATAACCCTATATAAATTACCATCCCATATTCACACAGTATACCCCGCGAAAAACGCGAATAAAAAGAAGCTTCTACTGTATTCAAATTATGTAAGTCATATAGGCTATTATTAAAAAAAAATTAAGTAATTTATATAATTAGGCGTAACTTTTCGGAGGTCCATAATAGAAAAGTAATGAAAATATTACTTTGCTATAAACCGCGATTAATGGCGGATTATATTACTTTTATCCGGATTATAGCAAAATAATATTTTCATTACTTTTGTAAAGTTAAGTAAACTATACTGTCATGAATACGATCAATCTATTTATCGATCATTTAACCTCATTTTTGTGATGGAGATATTGGCAGTAGAGAGTTTGAGATATTGGGATTGGAAAATAATTATATCATTACTATTAACTGCGTACGCACGATAAGAATTATTGACTCTTTCCAGGGCGATCATGGGTTCCAGGCACCAATGACTTTTGTGTTATAACTAATGTGGCTTATTGATATTTTCAATTTAGGTGAGGAAACCTGCATTTATCTAGAGAATGATAGCGATATGTATTACCTAACAATCCGCATTGAAGCAGTGTGTTGGGTAACATCCCATCCTTTCAAAAAGAAGGAGAGGAATGCTCTGGTAGTGGTATAGTTGTTACTTTACTTTACATTTTAAACTAGCTATGTTATAATAACGTAGTAATAGTTATTGTAAAAATAGTTTAAGTAAATACATTTGCTTCACAGTATATTTTAGGCAACTTAATTTATACATAAGAGTTATAAAACGATAGGTGATGTATATAATATATAGATGTATATAATAGACAAAGCAGGAACCGACATAAGCTCGCGGCTCCTGCTTTGCAAAAGTACGTAAGTCGTTTGTGGGTTTGGGTATAAGATTCTATAATAAAATTCCGCAATAAATTTTATCTTTGCCATTACAGCAATTTAAATACACTGTTAAAACGAAACTGATACAAAAAGCCTACTATACTGTTGAGGATTACTTAGATGATAAGAACATATGGATATACTCTTTGACTTTGTACAAGACAGAAAACTTAATGTAACTAATAATAAGAATTATATTTTAAAAAGAGCAACTGCTGTGTTTCTTCCTGACTCTTTTCTTTAGAAACGAATCAGCAGTGGAGATGACAATTCAAAACCTCTTGTTCACAAGTTTACTTGAATAAACAATATTTTGAATTTGAATTGGAATTTATTGAACAGCGTAACAATACAGCGTACTGTATGAAACCTTCGGACAATCCCGCCCATTACATCGATTTTAAAATATGCACTTCAACGAAATAAACTCTAGAGGGTCTAAAACTGAGATGAGAACAAAATCTCGATATCAAACACCTGCCCTAATTACGTAGGAAAACGTATCGAACCTGTTATACAAAAAACTGTAAACCAATATATTTTTCGACACCCAAACAAATTACAATACCGTATCACTATTCAAATAAGGCTGGTTTTCTAATAACGCATTAGTTTTCGAACTGCAATACTTGTGTACCGCATCTTGGAATAAATCTACTTTTTGTTGCAACTACCTACTTGATCGTGTTTTTTTTTAATTTACTCTCAACGTCAACTTTGGCTGTCATTTTATATAGCCGCTTTTGTAGATAACTTGTTTGCGTTCGACGCCACACCTGATGGTTATATCAGGACGCGGTATTCTGTAAGAGATATAGTTTTAAATCCACTTTATCTAATACTCGCATTAAAAGTATTAACGTGTTCATAAAATCGAAATATACATCATTGAAATCTCTGACAAAAAATAAAGAGCAGCATTTCTATAAGGTTCTGGAACAATAACAACGTAAACTTTTTATCTTAGAACTCCTGTAGTCGGGATTTACAATGGAAAAACTGATATTTATAAAATACACTAGCTGACCCGACAAACGTTGTTTTGGCATATAAATTACTAGCAATCGCCAGCGGCGGATATAGTATTTTGATAACCATTAAAAATGGTTAAAGTGGGTTGACCTTGTAAGCTAGACATATACTGTCGCGGACTTTTATTTATCTTATCTATCTTTTAGAGGGAAATGATTTTTGAATAGTTTTCACCGTTTACAAAACCAATGAGATTATTATTTTGCTAGCCGATTAACAGACCTACTAAATATACATATAAAATATCGTAAAAATCTGTCAATCCGTTTCGGAGGAGTATGGTAACTAACATTGTGAAATTTATATATACGATATATACCAGTTCTATGTTACTCAATCTCAAATTTGTGTTGTATATATTCAATAAATTAAAAGTAAACTTTTGTTTTTTTTAATGCCCCAAAAACAGGGATAAAACGTTTTCTTTAATAAAACCTAACTACATCGATTTTTCTCCCCCTAAACATGCTGAATTTTAGGAAAATCATTGGAGCCGTTTTCCGAATAAATATATATATACATACAAGATTAACTCATTTAAATATTAGGTCCTTACATATGAAATTGGCGTTTTGTCGTACTGGCCACTTTGATCTCAAATATTACCTTTATGGCTAGGAATTCCAAATTCAAATTCATACAGCTATTTACTCATGCATTTGTGTTTCAAACCCCCTAATTCATTTGTTTTATCTTCTTTTGTTTTTTTCTTTGTGTCACTCTGTTTACAAAATGGAAAACATGAAATACCGCGTTATTTACGAGTATGAGTTCCACCGTGGCACCAGTGCTGCAGAAACGGCTCGAAGGATTAGTGATGTGTATGGTGACAGTGTCGCGAAAGATAACACAGTGCGTTTTTGGTTCCAACGTTTTCGTTCTGGAAATTTCGACCTGCAGAACAAGCCTCGTGGACGGCCGGTAATATTAAAGATACTATGAATCCTCTGACAAAACTTACTTTATCATAAATAAAATCTATACAGACATACACTTTCCGCTCACCCACTTTCATACTTTCTATCTAATCCACATATTTTATAAGCAAGGTAAATTTTCTCTAGATGTACGTTATAAAACTATTTTTCTTTTATTAAAATAAAGTGGGTAATAAGAAATATTGATATTATTTATTAGAATAAAATGGGTAATCAGAAATAGATATGAGATTAAAATAGGAAGTTTGTTAAAACGTTAAGTTCAAAATAAGTGATTCATATATAAAATTAATTTATATAACTCTAGTGATAATCACTACTTCGTTCGCGTGACTTTATTGTTGGATTACCCTCAATTTTCTATCTGTATTGTTCAGACGGATTAACGGTGAAAGTGTAATAGACAGACAGAAAGAATTTTCAAATTTCACAAAGAGACTTTCCCATTTATACAAGTATATTAATAATACAGGTAAGTATTCTATAATTATTTAAATATGTCCCTTATTTTTTGTCATTTATTTACAATTTTACGTTTATTTATGATCATAATTAATTAAATTACCCAATAAACATAAAATTACATCTAAAAAAATATATAATAGGTATATAATCATATATTTCAAGTCAAGAACACGTATAGAAAATGCCTTATAGATAAAAAAAACAATTCACATAAATCAAAAAAAATTCATAGTTTTATAGTCTACGAGTATTTAAATTTAGTTTGTGATAATGTTTAGAACTGTTATAAAATTAAAATTTATATTTAGCTAATTCACGTTTAAAACCTTTATATTTTATGTATTGCCACATGATAAATAAATTGTCATTAAATACAATATTATTTAACTATGAAAACCACAATAATAAAAAATATAATATTTTTCCTCATATTGCTGCATTGTTTTCACAAAACTTAAAATTTAAATGCAAAAAAACAGTTGAAAAAAATGTTTCATTAAAATGAAAGTTTATAAATTATTAAAAATAAAATCGATTCTTCTCATATTTTTGTGTTTTAATTAAAATAGAAATATGTTCAATTATTTTCTAATATTTTTATATTTTTTTTAATAACCTCCTACGCGTTATTCAAACTGTATTCTAAAAACAAATATTGACAACAAAAATAAAAATTTTATAATATTGGAACAGATTTTGAAATAAGAATAGAAACTAACCTGAAACACGATCAATCCAAACAACAATAAAGTTTTACACACACAATTACAAAATATGTCAATATCATAAAACAACAATCCAACAAAACACGAAAGCGCGCGAAACTCGGACGCGACACGCGGCTAACATGACATCGGGTTGATACGCGACTGGCGATGCATCGAGAAACGAGATTCAACTCGCAGCGTTGCAACTCTGATAAGCGCACGCATCTGCGATGAAAGATTATTTTACTATTTACTATAATAACAACGTACTGAAACTCTACACAAACAATTCAGTCTTTAATATTTAAATGAGTTAATATTGTATGTATATATATATTTTCGGAATCTCGGAAACAGTTCCAACGATTTTCCTGAAATTCAGCATGTAGGGGGTTTTGGGGGAGAACAATCGATCTAGCTAGGTTTATTTTGAAAAAAAAATATTATCCCTGTTTTTGGGCATTAAAAAATTCTAAAATTAATATTGAATTTTTGCCATTAATTGTCAAGTCAGTGTAGTTTATTCGGGGAACGGGTGGTCACGAAAAATGAACAAATAGGATCAAGTGCCACCTACCCTATTATTTTTTCTTTTTTTTGTAGGGTCTTTTTTTTATTTTGTACAAAATTACCGTGCAAGGCTCGGTCAACCAGGTACTTATTATTAAACAAACAGTTTTAAATTATTGTTAGCTATTAGACCTATCTACAGATATTAAAAGTTAAGGAATAAATAATTATTAAACAAAATGTAAATGAAGTTAGTAAAGTGAATAGTTTGTAGCGAAACTTTATTTTTATGTTCCATTTTTAAACGACACTTATTTTTAATATATATACATCTATGTCGCATTTAAATGTTTTTGTAGCCAATGTATGGCAGAATTTACAATGGATTTACATTAATAAAATAATAATAAAAATAAAATAAAAAGTCTAAAATAATTAATAATCATATTTTTACAATGTATGTAACTTGTTATGTATGTTGCTTGCTATGTATGTTTCATTTAAATAATCAGACATTAATTTTCGGTGATCCTTAATATAAAAATAATTATAATATTAATAATAGTAATGTGCAAGTTGTTATGTGTGTACTGCATTGGAGTTTTGACAACATTGTTATCCTTTAGGTACTTAATGATTTAAATCAAATTGCTGATTCTGACGATATCTTTTCTTTGGAGTACTGAGTGATAGAAAACAAATTGCTGATTCTGACGACATCTTTTCCGTAGAGTACTGATTGATTAAAATGAAATTGCTGATTCTGACGACATCTTTTACTTAGAGTACTAAGTGATTCAAATTAAATTGCTGATTCTGACATCTTTTCTTTGGAGTACTGAGTGATTGAAATCAAATTTATAGAATTAGGCGTTACTTTGCGGAGATCCATAATACAAAAGTAATAATAAAATTATTTTGCTATAATCCGCGATGAATTAAAATAGAAAATATATATAATGCTAAATGTAAGTGGACAATCGGTTATCATACCTGATACATGCAGAATTCGTAAAAACACATGCACAAACCTCCATCACCGCCACCACAATACACAAGCACTATATACGTTCACTATCACAAACTCAACAATCGTTTCGCCCCACAACCGAAGCATCGTCAGGAGATAGACTCCACGACCTTTGCGATTTTGGTCGTTTATTACTTTTAAAATCAAATTGCTGATTCTGACGACATCTTTTTTTTTGAGTACTGAGTGATTCAAAGAAAATTGCTGATTCTGAAGACATCTTTTTCAATAGATTACTAAATAATTCAAATCAGACAGCCGATATTGAGCATAGATCTCTCTATAGATTGGTAAATGATTCGAACGAAATCTTCAATATTAAAGAGCCCATACTCCACTGGAGACTATTTAATAGTCTCTTGACACCTCTTGAGCGTACAAACAAAAAGTCCAACACGTAAACACGTTATTATTATGGCAATTTCGGTCCATCGAGTCCATGGGAACTCAATGGGAGCAATTCTCCGAGTAACTGGCGACATGCTTCGCAAACCGATCGACGCTGCAGTCTAAAGCTTGGTCCATATTACCGACGACCTATTTTATTTATTTATTTATACCCTGCAAGCTTTATTCAATACGGTCACACCAAAATCAAATCAGTCCTTTGTTCATTTTAAGCGTGAGAAAAGGATAAAGTACAAACTACCTAAACATATAAATAAAAAATTAGAATAAAAAGTATTTGTTAATTACCTATATCCTGAAAGTACATATTTTTTACTGGAAAGCATTTATTACCTAAATTAGTATTAATACAACACGATAGTAGGTAATATTTTAATAATATTTTAATAAGCGGCTAATAAAGGAAAGCGAAGGCTAATTAAATAGATTTTAAGTGGGGTTCCCTATGCTCAGAAATTTGTAATTGCAGTTATAAAATATTATAATAATGTAACTTGAAAATCTTCTTTTAAGAATAATATAAAATAACTTACTTTTCTATAATAACGATAAGTATCTCATCTATTTTAGTTGTTATTGTAAAACAACCATTTTCCATTTGTATCAAATTATACCAAAAACAACTTCTATATCATATTATTACTATTATCACATTATTATTAATATACTATATAGTATTATTAGAGCAACCGCTGAGTTTTTTGCTGGCTCTTCTCGGTAGGAACAGCTTTCCGAACCAGTAGTAGAACCGAAGCAGTAGAGTTGACGATTCAAAAGCGTTTACAAGTTTATTTGAATAAAGAATATTTTGAATTTGAATTTATTTATCGATCCTTCGGTGTGACCGATGCTTTAGTATTGGAAACTCTCCATTCATTTATTTTATTCATGAACTACCAGGAAACCAACGATCGGTATATTTGGCAAAGATAAAAGGGGGGAAAAAACTTTCAATGTTTTCGTGCGCTGCAATATTGCAATACGAACTTGTGTACTCGGGCTATTTAAAACATATATTTTTCGTTTTAAGTGCAATATATATTTTTGCGATAGTCTATTTCTTTGTTGTACTGACATACTTAGAGACGCAGGCTTTTTTAAAGTCCAAGTGACGACTCCGACCGACCGAGTCCGACCTCATTTCTTACAGAGGTGTCGTAAACGGCGACTAAGGTAAGTTGACCCGCTTTATAGTATCCGGTTAAGTAGAATAGACCACCCTCTTTCTTACCGAGGCGCGTAAAATACGACTAAGGTAAGTTGACGTCAGGCAGGCGGCTGGTCGTAAAAACGCAGATAAATCATGTGACAGCATGTTTATCACATGTTGTGTCGACCTCACTTAGAATAGGATAAGGGCAGGAGGATATAATTTTATTATTACTTTTGTGTTATGGATCTCCGCAAAGTAACGCCTAATTCTAAAAAAATATTTGTATTATGAATCTCCGCAAAGTAACCCCTAATTTCATAAATTATTTAAGCAGGTTTACTTAAGCAAGAAAAATATGGGAAATTATCTAAGTAAACCGCCATTTAATTTTATTCTCAAGCCATCAGAAAATAAACTTCTAGCTCTGAACATTGATTGCATAGAATAAGTGTGTAAATTACACTAAATATAGGTGTTCAAAGAATCACTGTTGTAATTTCTCGCGTAGTTAACTGTGACTTGTACTACTATATTACGCAGTTCTTTATTACGGTCCTCACTCCTCAGTAGCGATGTGATTTTGCGTAGAAAAAATCGATTAAAAATAATCAATTTTTTCCCCTTTAAAATAAATCGATTTTTTAAAATCGATTTATTTCGATTAAAATAATCGATTAATAATAATCGTTTTTTTTCTGATTATTTGAAAAGTTGCCGTTCTTAGTGTTAATACTTAATTAGAATAAAGGCTTATTAAACCAAAATAAAATGATTTTTAAAAAATCGATTAATTCGTATTAAAATAATTGATTAATAATAATCGATTTTTTTTACTATTTGAAAAGTTGCCCTTTTTAATATTAATAATTAATTGGAATAAAGGCTAATGTCAAGTGGACAACTTCCAATAAATAATAACAGATTCGCTGTTTGTGAAATTCTATTAAAATGTGAAATTTAATTACATTGGTGTCATTCAACAATGCATATATAATCTTAAAAAACAAGAGAAAAGAGTGAAAAAGAGAAAGAGGAAGATTAAAATAACCGATTTAAAAAAAACGTTTTTTTATATAAAAAAAATCGGTTATTTAAAAAATCGATTACTTTTAAAAATAATCGATTATTATAAAAACAGATTATTTTGTCACATCTCTAGTCCTCAGCTTACAACTTGTTATATAAAAAGACGGTGTGAAACCTGATCTTAAAAAGTTCTGACAGTTTTGTTGGGGACATGATATAACGTGTTACAAGTGTGTGGTATACGACTGAATAGAGTAGACCACCCTCATTTCTTACCGTGGTGTCGTAAAAGACAACTAAGGTAAGTTGACCCGTCGTGTAGTATCCGGCTGGGTAGAATAGACCACCCTCCTTTCTTATCCAGATGTCGTAAGAGGCGACTTAGGTAAATCGACCCGCCGTGTTGTATCCGGCCGAGCAGAATAGATCAACCTCATATCATACCCATGTGTCGTAAAAGGCGACTAAGATAAATCGACCTGCCGTGTTTTATCCGGCTGAGTAGAATAGACCACCCTCATATCTTAGCGTTTCCGTAAAAGACGACTAAGGTAATTTGACCCGTCGTGTAGTATCCGGCTGGGTAGAATAGACCACCCTCATATCTTACCGAGGTGTCGTAAACGACGACTAAGGTAATTTGACCCGCCGTGTAGTATCCGGCGAAGTGGAATAGACCAACCTCATATCTTACCCAGGTGTCGTAAAAGACAACTAAGGTAAGTTGATCCGCCGTGTAGTATCCAGCCGAGTAGAACAGATTCTCATATCTTACCGACGTGTCAAGTACCGGATAATCGATCTAGCTAGGTTTCATAAAAAAAAATCATTTTATCCCTGTTTTTGGGCACTGAAAAAATGCTAAAATGTGGAATAGAATGCATATGATATTTGAGCTGTCAGTTAATTTGTGATAGGGGAACGGGCGGACTGTAGAAGTTATAATACCAACAAGTCCCAGATATCAACAGCTCTATTTTTCTTGGTATTTGCATCTTTTATATCTTTAAAAAAACCGAAAAAGCTCTGTCACCCTTATTCAAATTCAAATTCAAAATTTTTCTTTATTCAAATAAACTTGTAAACAATTACTTTTGAATCCTCAATTCTACCGCTAGTTCAGAAAGCTGTTCCTATCGAGAAGAGCCAGCAAGAAACTCAGCGGTTGTTCTTTTCAATATAATACTTATAACAAGTTACATTAAATCATTACTATCTTGTACAGGGTCGAACAGTAGCTATATCCATATCTTATCGTCTAAATAATCCTCAACATTATAGTAAGCTTTTTGTATCAGCCTCTCTTTAATAGTGTTATTAAACTTCTGTAATGGCAAAGCTAAATTATACTATCAGTCTAAATCACTACATAGTATAAAATAAAGTCGCTTTCTGTGTCTGTCGCTACGTCCCTATATCCCTATGTATGCTTAAATCTTTAAAACTACGCAACAGATTTTGATGCGGTTTTTTTTAACAGATAAGAGTAATTCAAGAGGAAGGTTTATATGTAAAATACCATTCAATACGGAGAAGAGAAATACTGTAATTTTTGAGGTTTCTAATGTGATGTCGTAAATAATTACATTTTTTTCCACTTACATTGCAAACGCAGGCTAAACCCTACGAGATTTATCAAAATAATGTACTAAGTATTTGTACACCTTGAAAAGGTCTACAGAAAACTCCTCGATGGTATATGTCTATCTCTTATAGATAACCCACAATAGCATTTTTTGTCATTTATTTTTTACGGAAAAAAAATGCCTTATTGTCAGCAAATTGCCTTGCCTTAATACTGCATTAATCCTTATCCAATTAAGTACCTTAAATACATTGTTGATTTAATATAGATCAATATGTCCGTTTACATAATGTCATTTAAATGAACATTTTCGAAGATATTACAGATTTAAATGCCGCGGGGAGGCCGCGCTTAGCGTCTACGCCTTTGATATAGCAGGGATCGGACGCGTTTGTTTTTCACATGGCCAACTACATGTCGCTCTTTCAAGAGGAACCTCTAAAGAAAACATGTTTGTATTGTCTAATGATAAGATAGCTGTGAATGTGAAAACATTCTGTAATTAATTGTAAAAATAAAATACATAGGGGTAAAATGTAAAAAGTAGATAAGTAGAAATGTAGTATATTTTAGATGTTCCTAAGATAGCAGGAAATCTTCATAGTTGTGAAAGGGTGTTTCACTTCAAGTATAACGCGTGCGAGCCACGGGCAGTAATGAATAAATCAATACTACTGGACAGATTTTAATCATTTTTTTTTACTGAGTGACATAGACTATATATTTTATACCCGTGCGAAGCCGGAGCTGGCCGCTAGTATGATAATAATAGGCTAATAACAAATTACTACTAAAAAATGCCATACTGAATATCAAAAAAGATATATAGTGGAGTTTATAGCAATAGATAATGTTACATACACGTTTTTTCTCCAACATTAATGCACTGCACCTATTTTCACATCCCACTTTCCTTCATAATGGCATAGCATTCTCCTACACAGGGGCATTACGTACGATTTGTAAGGGCAGTTTTACACTGTTGCTGAGATTTTTTTTGGAATTAAAAATATATTATGAGCTGAATTCAGCTTGCTGGAGGTTTTGGGGGAGAAAAACCGATCTATATAGGTTTTATTTTAGAAAAATACTATTTATCCCTGTTTTTGGGGCATTAAGAAAATACTAAAATTTACATTGAATATATAAAACACTATTTTTGCCGTAAATTGTCAAGTCCGCTCAAGTTAGTTTTTTTAAATATCATAACTTTATTCATAACTATATTTTTCTTCATTTTTTTCTCCTATTATAAAGTACTTCACTAGGGAGGTACTTTATTGTAGTCACGATCTAGCCTTAAGGCTAGTAAGCAACTTAATTTTAACCTAAAACCTGTTATAAATTAACTTTTATCTAAGAACAGATCCAATGACTTATCTTAGTTTTTCTTACCATAGGACTATATAGGATACCACTTCGTTCTTGTGTTTTTAATTTATTATAACAATATTTTTCCTTTGCATATTCAATAAATAAGTAGCAATTTTCTCGAGCAAGAATCAAGCTGTTTGGTCTTTTGAAAATATAATTCTTATTACTAGTTATGTTTAGTTATTACTGTCTTGTATCATCTTAGACTGACTGCCAACCTTTGTTAATCGGAGAGACACTCTAAGAAGAAGACCTAAGTAATGCTTAATAGTATAGTAGACTTTCTTTATTAGCCTCATATTATTAGTGTTTTTAAAATGATATAATGAATAATAATATCGACTATAACAATAATAATATGAAAAATATAATAACCATAAATTACCATAAAGAAATAAAAGATATAGATAAATACTTTGAATAAACATGTCCAAGGTAAGCGAACTCCACTTTAGTCTGCATAATCTGTTTCCATTAGGAATAATTGGGAATGTGCCCTTGCCTACATAATAAATTTAAAAATATTTTAATTTTTACTGCAATTTTTGTCAATTTATATCAGACAATTTAATGCAACATACATAAAAAGAACTGTATCAATTTACTGAAAATTTAGCACAAATAACTCAATACAGTGTCTCTTATTGATTACTTGGTAATTTGTGCATACAATAGAGCTCACAGTTTTTGCATCAAACAAAAAAACGCGAACACTTTTTGGATTGAAACATCCAAGGAAAGAAACTGTGACATTTTTTTCAAACAAAAACAAACCCAATTTGTGGGTTAGCGAGCAAAAACAATACATAAGAAACGTTTCCAATCGAGTGCCTTTATCCTTTTAAAAATACCACACTTGAAGTAAGACGCGAATCTGTTCCGGGTATTCTCAACGCGAACGGCAAAAAGTGACATTTTTGTGTCGCAATTTATTTTACAGTGTAATCTCCGCTTTATAACTTACGCTCAAGCTAAAATGCGCTTTAGGTTGTAATGTTAGGTTTGATTTTTGCTTGTAGCTAATGTTCATATATTACGCCAGTGCCCGTTACTTGACACAAACAAAACTCTTTTAATCCGAATAATCGAAATTTGAATTGGATATAATAATTTGAAATAGGAACTATCATTTTTTTGTAACAAATATTTATTTTGTTTCTATATGTGATTACTAAAGTTATTTATTATCTGTACTGCTCATTAATCTTATTAAAAAAGATTTTCTACAAAATAGTATTTGTTTTGCATGTTTTATTCTTTTCGGATTTAATATTTGTCTTATCTAGTCACAAACATATTTAAAAAATTAATTAAAGCTAAGCACATTTTTTTTTGTAATTTTTTTTCATTGGCATCACCTAGATTGATTTTAAAAAAATAAGCGTTCCTAAAATAACGCGCCCACCAAAGCACAACATTACCTATAATTTTATTTAAATCGCGATCTAAAGTTTTATCCATCGATCGAACATTAATTCGAGATTAATCGAAATAAATAAATTGCTTTCACAAACATACGTATCAGAGTAAATGTAGGTAATTAATAAAATGAAATTTGGCTGAAAGATTTAAATTTCATTATTTCAAAGACATAAATAAACGTTTTTTTTAAGGAATCTAGAATTTTAAAAAACCTTATATAGGTAATTATACAATAATGATTGGTATTGGCTACTCGCTTTTTTATAATATTGTATAGATTTAACCATAAAATTATTCATAACTTAAACAATGCCAAAAAACCCGCCAATTATTAATATATAGGTAATTAAATTAAATGAATCAGAGGTCAAATTAAATAGATTATACGAATCAAGGGGCATATTCGCACGCCTTCGATATTCAAACTCGCCATCTGGCATCCAAACAGCCATTTTTAAAAAAGAAAACTGGTCAAAGAATGTACTTCGGTCAGCCGACTTTTGCACCTGTCACTTATCTCGCAACCAGTTCTCAACGGATGTGTCGAACGTTAACCTAGAACGAAAGAGATAGGTATATACGCGTGCCGAACGATAGAGACCGTTTATATGTATATAAACGTGTTAGAGGGTGACGGAGATATCGTCGCGTGGCGCGGGAACGGGATAAACGATATTCGTAATCCTGCTTTGCTTGTTTTATTAAATAATCCAGTTATAATAAGAAAGCGTTCTTGAGAGGCTTCTGAAGGAGTCACACTATTGTAGCCCTTATAACTATTATAATAAGAGTTATTCAATATTTAAGGGTGCCTTGTTGAGCAATGCGACAACACCCAAATATGGAGTGGTCTTTTAAAGTAAATACAGCCGATATGGGATGCGAATCTTCGTATCGATTCAATACAACAATAAATGGGGTTTTTGACATGAATAATGGGGTATTTCGAAGTCTGTGATGCGTTGTTGGAATGAATCTTAAATATAATTTATTGTTTCAGTCGGTAATTCATACCGCCGTGTGGTATTCGGTTGAGTAGAATTGACCACCCTCATTTCATACCGAGGTGTCCTAAAAGGCGACTAAGATTCTTTTTATACAGGAAAAACCCCTTATGGGTACCACCGCTCGACGGGGACAAGCGGCGGTAATGTCGGACTCGCACCGACTAAAACGACCTGTGTGCTCCACCACGCTGCCGATGGCAAGCACAGAGTATCGTTGTACACATTGCCCCCATCCCTGCCGACAGCTCTGATCCCAGATAACACCTCCAGGTAGAGGGACCCCTCAAAAGAGAAGCCCCCCTCCGCTAACCGGTGCATCGGGAGCACCAGATGTACCGACCGCCTCGGGGACCTGTAAGCCAGACGTCCGATGTTACCCGTTCGGAACGTCCGAATGTCCCCTGACAGGGCGGCAGACGATGGACTTAGGCGAGTCGCTACCACCTGGACTAGCCAGCAGCAGATTGGATCCAGAACAAAACTGCTCCACCCTGATCCCGGAACTGCTCCACCGCTCCCCTCCACAGAGCAGAAGGAGGCCACCGCTACCCTTGATCGCTCCCTGCCCACCGTGTTTTCTATGTTACGGTCGACAGGGAGACACCGCGCCCCAAGTAGGGACTCCTACGCCTTGATGGGCGTTTCCACCCCCACTGGTTAATTTTTATAGAGGTTTTCTTCCTTGCAACCCGTAGGTCCCCGTTCTCATTGCTGGGCTTCCGGGCTTGATCGACGGTGGCCGAAACCATGTCCAGCCATACTTAAAGTAAGCCCAACTGAACCCGTCGCTCATTAGAGACTCCACCCTTAACCTCCTCGAAGTCCCCGGCTCGTCCAGATTGCCCTCTGTTAATCAAAGGGACAACTGGATTCGCCACCCCACAGTGGTCAGTTCGCCAAGACTAAGCTTGCCCATGGTACCCCGACTCCACCCAAACCCCCCCGGAGTCCCTGCTCCGTCCAGATTGCCCTGTGCTAATCAGAGGGACAACTGGATTGGCAGTGGTCTGTTCGCCAAGACTAAGCTTGCCCAGGGTGCCCCACGATGAGGCCGACCACTTTCGCACTCCTGACCAACCTACTACTCCAATGGGAATTAGCAGGTTACAGGTAAGCTAACTAGAATAGAAATACTGAAAACATAGATATTCGATGATATTTTATATCTCAAGCTTTTAGGAATATAGCGTAAGTATAAAATAAAAAACAAGTAACAAATCTCTCTGTACAATAACAACTCGTTAGATTGCATCCCGCCGTGTCCCAGGTGAGCACTTGCCGATTCGTAATATTGCCGTTTGCAATTTTCTACTCTCACTAAATAATATTAAACTATACACTCAGAGTGTACATCGGGTGGTATCCGGCTGAGTAGAATACACCACCCTCATTTCTTACTGAGGTGTCGTAAAAGGCGACTAAGGTAAGTCGACCCGCCGTGCGGTATCCGG
The DNA here is from genome assembly GCA_947086495.1 of Morpho achilles. NCBI lineage: Eukaryota > Metazoa > Arthropoda > Insecta > Lepidoptera > Nymphalidae > Morpho > Morpho achilles. The sequence continues at coordinate 5,072,567 of CAMTZB010000012.1, read as the reverse complement.
TTGAGTAGAATAGACCACCCTCATTTCTTACTGAGGTGTCGTAAAAGGCGACTAAGGTAAGTCGACCCGCCGTGTGCTATCCGGTTGAGTAGAATAGACCACCGTCATTTCTTACTGAGGTGTCATAAAAGGCGATTAAGGTAAGTCGACCCGTCGATAACGGTTTAGTTTTTATGAAGAAGAATTTACTTTTATTTGTTACATTTAGCACTGAAATCTAGCATTGCATTTAAATGGTCCAATAACAAAAAAAAAGGAGCAGAATACCCTCAATAATAATTTAGTTTGAACCTTCAACCCCCTCGAAAAATTCGATCGGTCTCACCACTGGGCTATTACAGCTTATTTTCAAAGTAACATGTGTCTATCATTCAGATATAGATGTCGTTTTGACACCTTATCTTACAACAGATAAAAAATTGGGAAACCGCACCGACACCCCTCTGACACTCCAGTTATCGCAATAAATCTATCTTTTTGTCAAAGTGTTTTTGACACTGATCCGTCCACTTTTCTTTGGAAAAATTTATTACTTTTGAACACTTAAAAGTTGTGTGAAATATTTCATTATCTATACCAGTGATTCTCAACCACTGTTCCGCGGCACTTTTGTGTGCCGTCAAATTTTGCAAATATATAATAATGTTAATATTATTAAATTATATAATTTAAAAAGAAAAATATTTTTATTATTAGCTTGTAATTAATCCCTTAATAAATGTTTAGTTATTATCGTAGGTACTATATATTAGTTTATTTCGTATATTTAAAATTTTTGTCATAATTGCGGTGTTGTTGTAGTAAGTAAATAATTTTTATCTTTTTCTTTGTGTACCGCCAAATTTTGAAATCGTTAAATATGTGCCGCAACAAAAAAAAAGGTTGAAAGTCACTGATCTATCACTACATAGTATAAAACAAAGTCCCATTCTTTGTTTGTCCATATATCCCTATGTATGCTTCAATCTTTAAAACTACGCAACAGATTTTAATGCGGTTTTTTTAAATAGATAGAGTGATTCAAGAGGAAGGTTTATATGTATAATAACATTCAATACGGAGTAGAAAAATACTGTAATTTTTAAAGTTTCTAATGTGAGGTCGTAAATAATTACATTTTTTTCCGCTTACATTACAAACGCTGGCTAAACCCTACGAGACTTATTAAAATGATGTACTAAGTATTTGTACTCCTTGAAAAGGTCTACAGAAAAGTCCGCGATGGTGTATGTCTATCTCTTATGGATAACCCACAATAGCATTTTTTGTCATTTACTTTTTACGAAAAATAATGCCTTATGTTCAAAGCAATTTTTATACAACACAGCATTAATCCTTATTCAATTAAGTACCTTAAATAAATTTTTGATTTAATATAGATCTATATGGCCGTTTACAGCATGTAATTTAAGTGAACATTTTCGGAGATATTACAGATTTAAAATGCCGTAGGAGGCCGCTCTTCATCCTATAGCACTTCGCATTTAGCAGCTATATGTCGCTCTTTCAAGAGAAACCACTAAAGAAAACATGTTTGTATTGTCTAATGACAAGAAAGCTGTGAATGTTATATAAAGACATTCTGTAATTAAATAATAATAAATAAATAAATAAATATATGGGACACTTACACACACGGTCGTCCGTCCCTAAAGTAAGTAACTTAATACTTGTGTTATGGGTGACAGACAACTGGTGTAATATATACTTATATATTTTCTAAATACATACTTAAATACAAATAAACACCCAGGCTCAAAGACCAACAAATTCATTTTTTTTTAATAGAAAATGTTGGCCCTCGGCGGGAATCGAACCCGCGACCCGTGGAGCTGAAGGCAGGATCACTACCCACTGCGCCAACGGGCCAGTCAAAATTAATAAAAAAAAATTAATTGTAAAAATAAAATACATAGGGAAAAATTTAAAAATAAATAAGCAAATATGTACTATATGAATTTAGATATTCCAAAGATAGCAGGAAATTTTGGTATAGGGAAAGGGAAATTGTTTTTCTCCAAATTTAACGCTTGCTGGCTACGGGCAGTAATGAATAAATCAAAACTACGGGATCGATTTTAACTATTTTTTCACTGAGTGACATGGGCTATATATTTTATATCTGTGCGGAGCAGAGGCAGGTCCCTAGTACTAATATATAAAGCTGGAGAGTTTGTTTATTTGTTTGATTGTTTGAACGCGCTAATCTTAGGAACTACTGGACCGAATTGATAAATTCTTTGAGTTTAAGATTGAGAAGAATTCTTTGAGTATAAGATTGAGAAGACTTCGAACTAAGTATGCAATTTGGTCCTAAAAGGCTTTTAGAACCAAATTGCATATTAGTTCGAACTTTAATTTTTAGGTAATTAGTGCCTTATTTACTTCAAGTGTTCATTTTATTAATTACCTATGACTTTTTCACTATAATCCAGTAATCCGAACATTCCAATAATCCGCCATCCTCCAGTTTTTAATAGCCGTATTAGTGAGATTACTGTACTTCATACATACAATATATTCCTAACGTTTCTTGAACATGGCAAATATTCTCCACGAAGCGTATTTATTTACCAAGCCATCTTAATCCCACGTAATCCTGGATCAAACGCAAACTGCGTGTGTTGAGAATAATTTCCATATATTTGTGAACTGGTATCGTATTTAGTCGCTATAAGCCCTCTATGGCAACGCTCTATGGGTCAGAATATTAAGATGGTGGCACAATGGACTCTAAATAAGTAAAGGAAAATAAAATATTGTTAGAAATTAAGTTTCTAAATTCATTTTTTTTTAATTACCGGTTTTCATTTTATATTTACAGCAAAAATGTACAAGTTAGATATATCTTAAACTACTTACACGCTAGGGCTATACAAATCATGCCCACGTGGAATGGTACCAAGAATGCTGGCAGCGTTTCCGCGCTGAATCGCTAAGCTGATTCTTTGTGCAAAAAAGGAGCCAGCCCTCTTATACCTGAAGAGGCAATTAACCGAGGTAATTCAATTTATAATAACTAATAAAAATTAACCACCAACACCAACAAATATCATTACTAAATCCAACGACAGAATGATCCTACCACCAGGTCGGAACGGTCTGATCCACTTGAGAAGAACTGGCAGGAAACTCAGTGGTCGCTCTTATCACGAATAGCGATTATTTGAGGTTAGATTCTTTTAACACGAAATACAAAAGAGGTTTCCCAAACAAGCATACCTCCTACGAATGCTGCACGCTAAAAGACAGCGAATGAAGTAAGCCGTTGTCTTTTATAGACTGCTACAGCTTAGAGATCTAGATTCCTAACAACATAGTCATCATCCTCCTGCACTTATTCACGTGAAAGAAATCGCGGGTAAAAGCTAGTGTATCACTATTGTGTAGATCTTGTTTATAAATCTCTTTTTTATATCTCTTTTTTATTTATAAAATTTTATGAAATAATTATGTTGGCATGCATAACTTGTTTTATCTCCCCGTGTGCACCAAGTCTGCTTACTAATTTCAGTTTTAAGCCGCCCGCCAAATGGCTTAACCATATTTACAAGGAAGTTTCGATGTTCTCTCATATAGTATACATAGTTTACTAGAACTTTACAGAGCGGTGAACTGTTATCTTATCCATAAAGATTATTAAATACTAGCTTTCGCCAGCGGCTCCGCCCGCGTAAAATGAATTTTGTAATATAGAATTTTGATAACCATAAAAGTGCTTAAATTGAGTTAACCCTAAAAGCCTAGACATATGCTGTCGCGGACTTTTATTTAGAACTTTTAGAGGGGAACAATTTTGCAGTACCTACATCATTTTTGAATAACTTTCATCGTTTACTTAGCGCACGCAAGAAAAGCTTTAAATTTTGCCGTTCTCGAAATATTTTTTATTGCTGCTGATCACTCGATCAAACAATCAATCAATCGATCAATCGATCAATCGATCAATCGATCAATCGATCAATCGATCAATCGATCAGTCGATCGTTCGATCAGTCGATCAATCAATCAATCGATCAATCGATCAATCGATCAATCGATCAATCGATCAGTCGATCAATCGATCAATCGATCAATCGATCAATCGATCAATCGATCAGTCGATCAATCGATCAATCGATCAATCGAACAGTCGACTAATCGATCAGTCGATCGGTCGATCAGTCGATCGTTCGATCAGTCGATCAATCGATCGGTCGATCAATCGATCAGTCAAGCAATCGATCAGTCGATCGGTCGATCAGTCGATCGGTCGATCAGTCGATCGGTCGATCAGTCGATCGGTTGATCGGTCGATCAGTCGATCAGTCGATCAGTCGATCAGACGATCAGTCGATCAGTCGATCAGTCGATCAGTCGATCAGTCAATCAGTCGATCAAACGATAAGTCGATCAATCTAACAATCGATCAGTCGATCAGTCAATCAGTCGATCAATCGATCAGTCGATCAATCGATCAGTTGACCAATCGATCAGTCGATCGGTCGATCAGTATATCGGTCGATCAGTCGATCGGTCGATAAGTCGATCGGTCGATTAGTCGATCGGTCGATCTGTCGATCGGTCGATCAGTCGATCGGTCGATCAGTCAATCAGTCGATCGGTCGATCAATAGTCGATCAGTCGATCAGTCGATCACTCGATCTGTCAATCAATCAATTGATCAGTCGATCAATCGATCAGTCGATCAATCGATCAGTCAATCAGTCGATCGGTAGGTCAGTCGATCGGTCGATCAGTCGACCAATCGATCAATTAATCGGTCGATCAGTATATCGGTCGATAAGTCGATCGGTCGATCAGTATATCGGTCGATCGGTCGATCAGTATATCGGTCGATCAGTATATCGGTCGATCAGTCGATCGGTCGATAAGTTGATCGGTCGATCAGTCGATCGGTCGATCAGTCGATCAGTCGACCAATCGATCAATCGATCAATCAATCAATCGATCAATCAATCAATCGATCAATCGATCAATCGATCAATCAATCAATCGATCAATCGATCAATCGATCAATCGGTCAATCGATCAGTTGACCAATCGATCAGTCGATCGGTCGATCAGTATATCGGTCGATCAGTCGATCGGTCGATTAGTTAATCGGTCGATCAGTCGAAAAGTCGATCGGTCGATCAGTATATCGGTCGATCAGTATATCGGTCGATAAGTCGATCGGTCGATCAGTATATCGGTCGATCAGTCGATCGGTCGATTAGTTGATCGGTCGATCAGTATATCGGTCGATCAGTATATCGGTCGATCAGTCGATCGGTCGATCAGTCGATCGGTCGATCAGTCGATCGGTCGATCGGTGATCAATAGTCGATCAGTCGATCAGTCGATCAGTCGATCACTCGATCAGTCAATCAATCAATCAATCAATCGATCAATCGATCAATCGATCAACCGATCAATCGATCAATCGATCAATCAACGGATCAATCAATCGATCAATCGATCAATCGATCAATCGATCAATCGATCAATCAATCAATCAATCAATCAATCTATCAATTGGTCAATCGATCAATCGATCAATCGATCAATCGATCAATCGATCAATCGATCAATCGGTCAATCGATCAGTTGACCAATCGATCAGTCGATCGGTCGATCAGTATATCGGTCGATCAGTCGATCGGTCGATTAGTTGATCGGTCGATCAGTCGAAAAGTCGATCAGTCGATCAGTCGATCAGTATATCGGTCGATCAGTCGACCGGTCGATAAGTCAATCGGTCGACCAATCGATCAATTAATCGGTCGATCAGTATATCGGTCGATCAGTCGATCGGTCGATCAGTATATAGGTCGATCAGTATATCGGTCGATAAGTCGATCGGTCGATCAGTATATCGGTCGATCAGTCGATCGGTCGATAAGTTGATCGGTCGATCAGTCGATCGGTCGATCAGTCGATCAGTCGATCAGTCGATCAGTCGATCAGTCGATCAGTCGATCACTCGATCAGTCAATCAATCAATCAATCAATCGATCAATCGATCAATCGATCAACCGATCAATCGATCAGTCGACCAATCAATCAATCTATCGATAAATAGATCAATAAATCAATCGATCAATCGATCAATCGATCAGTCGATCGGTCGATCAGTCGATCGGTCGATCAGTCGATCGGTCGATCAGTCGATCGGTCGATCAGTATATCGGTCGATCAGTATATCTGTCGAACAGTATATCGGTCGATCAGTCGATCGGTCGATCAGTATATCGGTTGATCAGTCGATCAGTCGATCAGTTGATCGGTCGATCAATCGATCAATCGATCAATCGGTCAATCGATCAGTATATCGGTCGATCAGTCGATCGGTCGATCAGTATATCGGTCGATCAGTCGACCGGTCGATAAGTCAATCGGTCGATTAGTCGATCGGTCGATCAGTCGATCGGTCGATCGGTCGATAAGTCAATCAGTCGATCAATCGATCAATCGATCAATCGATCAATCAACGGATCAATCAATCGATCAATCGATCAATCGATCAATCGATCAATCAACGGATCAATCAATCGATCAATCGATCAATCGATCAATCGATCAATCGATCAATCAATCAATCAATCAATCAATCTATCAATTGGTCAATCGATCAATCGATCAATCGATCAATCGTTCAATCGATCAGTGGCCCAATCGATCAACCGATCAGTCGATCAGTCGGTCGGTCGATCAGCAGATCGGTCGATAAGTCGATCAGTCGATCAGTATATCGGTCGATCAGTCGACCGGTCGATAAGTCAATCGGTCGATTAGTCGATCGGTCGATCAGTCGATCGGTCGATCGGTCGATAAGTCAATCAGTCGATCAATCGATCAATCGATCAATCAACGGATCAATCAATCGATCAATCGATCAATCGATCAATCGATCAATCAATCAATCAATCAATCAATCAATCTATCAATTGGTCAATCGATCAATCGATCAATCGATCAGTGGCCCAATCGATCAACCGATCAGTCAATCAGTCGGTCGGTCGATCAGCAGATAGGTCGATCAGTCGATCAGTCGATTAGTCGATCGGTCGATCAGTCGATAATCGATCAATCAACGGATCAATCAATCGATCAATCGATCAATCGATCGATCGATCAATCGATCAATCAATCAATCAATCAATCAATCAATCAATCAATCAATCTATCAATTGGTCAATCGATCAATCGATCAATCGATCAGTGGCCCAATCGATCAACCGATCAGTCGATCAGTCGGTCGGTCGATCAGCAGATCGGTCGATCAGTCGATCGGTCGATTAGTCGATTGGTCGATCAGTCGATCGGTCGATCGGTCGATAAGTCAATCAGTCGATCGTTCGATCAATCGATCAATCGATCAATCGATCAATCGATCAATCGATCAATCGATCAATCAATCAATCGATCAATCGATCAATCAATCAATCGATCAGTCGATCAATCGATCAATCAATCAATCAATCAATCAATCAATCAATCAATCAATCTATCAATTGGTCAATCGATCAATCGATCAATCGATCAGTTGACCAATCGATCAACCGATCAGTCGATCAGTCGATCGGTAGATCAGTCGATCTGTCGATCAGTCGACCAATCGATAAGTCGATCGGTAGATCAGTCGATCGGTCGATCAGTCGACCAATTGATCAGTCGATCAGTCGATCAGTCGATCAGTCGATCAGACGATCAGTCGATCAGACGATCAGTCGATCAGTCGATCAGTCGATCACTCGATCAATCGTTCAATCGACCAATCGATTAGTCGAGCAATCGATCAGTTGATCAATCGATCAGTCGATCAATAGTTGATCAGTCGATCAGTCGACCAATCGATCAGTCGAGCAATCGATCAGTTGATCAGTGGATCACTCGATCACTCGATCAATCAATCAATCGTTCAGTCGATCATTAATTAAGTTACATAATCTATTTTTTACAAATCCATTTACTTTGAAAAACTTTGGAAAACTGTAATTTAATAATCGATTTTTTTCCACTTTAAGTGACATCCTTATATATGATAAGCTATAAAATTATCCTTTTATCGATAAGTTCGCACGTCACTAGGCGGTAATTGCGTTAGGCACGCGGTTTCAATCCAACCACTCGACGCGATAGCCTAATGTATCTTGTGGGCGAGCTTTACGATGAAGGGCTAAAAATCAACTGAGCATAGATATGTATTTTAAAAAATATCATTAAATCGTCTGCAATTCGAAGGGACTCCGCCTTTTTAAAAGCTTTTATTTAATTTGCGTGTAATGGTTATTCCATATGGTATCCGGCTGAGTAGAATAGATTACCCTAATTTCTTACTGTTGTATCGTAGAAGGCGACTAAGGTGAGTCGACCAGCCGCATGGTATCCGGCTGAGTAGAATAGACCACCCTTATTTCTTACCGAGGTGTCGTAAAATGCAACTAAGGTAAGTTGATCCACCCTGTGGTATCCGGTTGAGTTGAATGACCACCCTCTTTCTTACCGAGTTGTCGTAAAATACAACTAAGGCAATGTGATCCACCGTGCGGTATCCGGTTGAGTTGAGTAGACCACCCTCTTTCTTACCGAGGTAATCAAATATAGGTAGATATGTGTAACCTACCAATCCGCATTGGAGCAGCGTGGTAGGTCGTACCTCCAATCAATCTCCAAAAAAAAAACGGAGGGAAAAGGCCTTTTTCCAGCAGTGTGAGAGTAACAGGCCGCTACTTACTTTACTTACTATTAACTTATTACGGCAACGTAAAAAGTTCTATCGGAACTCAATTTCGAAATTTCCGAATAATAAGGTTTAAATAAACCCATATCAGTTCTGTAATTCGAGCAGCGGAACAGGAATAGATTTATATTTAAATTCCGATTGGTCTATATTAAAGTCTACAGTCGAGATTTTATGTCTTTATCGCGAAAAGACGGCGACAGACTTGCGACTTTTTTAAATAGGGCCGCTTAAGTAAGTAAGTAGCGGCCTGTTACTCTCCTACTGCTGGAGAATAGGCCTCTTCTCTCCGTTTTTGGAGGATTGGAGCTAAGACCTACCACGCTTCTCCAATACGGATTGGTAGGTTACACATATCTCCAGAATTCTCTAGAGACATGTAGGTTCCCTCGTGATGTTTTTCCTTCACCAAAAAGCGTATGATAAACTGAAATTATCAATTAGACACATAAGTTTTAAATCTTATTTATTATTTATATAAAAAAGTGTAGTTTGTCTACATTGATTTCATTCGACAATGCATATGTAATTTTAAAAGAACAAGAAAACAGTACATAAAAAAGAAATAGAGTAAAATTAAAAGAATCGATTTTTAATGTGAAATTTTTTTTATCGATTAATATAAAAATTATAATTTCTTCACATCGCTAATATAGACTGTTTAAAGTATTAAAAAAAACTGTTGTTCAAATACACTATTCTATCTACTTACTACTAATTATTTTTGTGTAAAATCTTGTAGTGAGTGAGCTCTTATACCTAATAATTATATTTATTCAGCACATATTGTATTTTTAAGCATTTATAACTATAAACAATTGTTGCACTGAAGTACTGTATCAGCTATAGTGCTGCTTTTGTGAATATTACGTGAACTATCAGTATTATTTTTTTAACTCGGCGATAGATGTCGCTGCGTCGAAAAAATTCAAGGTTTCGTTGTGTTCACATGAAAAGTATATATAATGGGTGTTAAAATACAACGCTTACTCTGGTTTCCCTTCATAACGAATAAATCTTTCGCCTTTTACTAAAGATTTCCGTGGAGGGGAACATTCAAATGAGTCTATAAAATTTTTGATGCTCTGCGACCGACGCAGGGCTTATTATTCATTAATATCATCAATGGATTCTTGGTTTTTATATAAATGACAACATCTCCATTACTGTAAAATTAGGAACGTGACTTGGAGTAGAAAAAATCGATTTTTTCCCCTCAATAAATAATCGATTTAAAAAAATACGATTTTTTCGTATCAAAATAATCGCTTTTTTCTGACTATTTGAAAAATGGCCAAGTTTTTAATATAGGTGTATATTTAATTCGAATAAAGGTTGATTAAAGTGGATAACTACCAATGAATATTGAATAGTAACAGATGCAACAGCGCATGTGTGAAATAGGATTACAAATGTGTAGTTTGGCTAAATTGGTTTCATCTAACAATCTTTTTTCAAGAAAAACAGAATATTATTAATTATGAATATAATATTTTTTTCTATTTGAAAAGTTGAAAGAATAAATAAAACTTGTAAAAAACAAAAATTGAGCGATGATTATGTTAAAAAAATTAATTATAATAATAAAAAATTAATTATACCGCCGTGTGGTATCCGGCTGAGTAGAATAGACCAACCTCATTTCTTACCGAGGTGTCGTAAAAGGCGACTAAGGTAAGTTGACCCACCGTGTGATATCCGGGTTAGTAGAATAGACCACCCTCGTTCTTACCGAGGTGTCGTAAAACACGACAGAGGTAAGTTGATGTCAGGCAGGCGGCCGGTCGTGAAAACGCAGCCAAATCATGTGACAGCATGTTTATAACATGTTGTGCCGACCTCACTTGGAGTGGGATAAGGGCAGGAAGATGATAATGATGAATAAAAAATTAATTATAATAATAATATAGTCGAACAATATAAAAATCAATCATTTGTGTTCCACCAAGCTAGAGTGCGTGCGTGAGATTTGTGCTCACCAAGTGTGTGTCCCCACCAGCAGTACCTTTGGGTCAAGGCCAAAGGCACCAGAAGCATCGACCGTCTCTTATGTTATCGTATTAGAACGGGCGTCCGATTTAGAGATGTGCAAAATTAATTGTTTTTATAATAATCGATTATTTTTTTAAATAATTGATTTTTAATTTATTTATTTATAGCAAAAATGTATAAGTTATATCTATCTTAAATTACTTACACGCTAGGACTATACAAGTCATGCCCACGTGGAATGGTCCCAAGAATGCTGGCAGCGTTTCGTTGCTGTAAATAAAAAAATATATATTTATTTATTTGTAAAAATCCACAGCTATTATCTATATATATAAAAGAAAGTTGGTCTAAGTTACACTATTTATAACTCAAGAACGGATGAACCAATTCGGCTGAAAATTGGTAGAAAGGTTGCTTAGAACCAGAAGAAGGACATAGGATACTTTTTATCCCGTTCGACCGCATTTATTTTATCCCGTCAAGTCGCTATAAAACGTGGTATGACAAAAACGACTATGACATTGAATAACAAAACGCAAATGTCAGTCGAATACAAAACATAGATGACAGCTAAACGTAATTTTTCTTTGGTGAAGTATGGTAAAATATTTGACAGTTATCAAAATAATAGTGTTACAACATGTTTTTAATACAACCTCCTTCATAGAGTTGGTCATTAATATGAAAAAGCATTGTGGCTGTCATATGTGTCATTAAGTTGTTGAGAAAGAGTAAATGGGTTGACTCTGGGAAAACTGTTTTTATTTATTGAATAAGTATAATAATATAATAAAGTATAAAGGAGAAATTTCATCGTTTATTATATTCAGAAGGGGATATGTAACCTAAACTCACAAATAGAGTGGACAAAAGGAATATCTGGAAATTTAAAGAGTTTAAAGAAAAGACAAATGACGATCAATATCTTGAGACAACACGGAGAGTGCGAATTTCGTATAATTTGAGAGATAGTTGTGTGCTATGGAATAAAAAATGGAGTTTTTATTGGAGAGATTATTATGATGATATTATGATAGTAATTGGTATTCGGTTTATTAACTCTGTAAGATCAACGTGACGATGTGCTATGTGAGGCCATAGACGCGCCCGTGACTATTGTTCAAAAGAACTGTCAGCTAGAATGACGATTATTCTCTGGATTTGTTCCAGTTGTATCGATTGTTTTCTAGACTGTGGCCATCTGCAACGACTGTCAGCTAGACTCTGCCAAGATGTGGTGATTGTTCTTTGAGCGTTATCATTTGCGAGTCTGTTTACGTGTGTATCTGCTGAATTGGTTGCCACTTATTGAGCTGTGTTATGCCATGAAAGTGATTGAGGGTGAGCTTAAGGTGCGAAATGATTTTTCTTTTACAGATTAAAAGAGCAAGTATCGAGTTTCTTGCCGATTCTTCTCAGTACAATCAGCATTCCGAATCAGTGGTAGATTCATTCCCAGAAGTCAGCTTATGAGATTTGCGGGGTCGCAAATGTTGTCAGGATGGTCGACTGTTACAACATGTTTTTAATACAACCTCCTTCAGAGTTAGTCATTAATATGAAAAAGCATTGTGGCTGTCATATGTGTCATTGAGTAGTTTTTAAGAAAGAGTAAATGAGTTGACTTTGGGAAAATTGATTTTTATTATTGCATAAGGAGAAATATCGTCGTTAGTTATAATAGCTAAACGTCACTAAATAGTATAAAACAAAGTCACTTTCTCTGTCTGTTCTTATGTCCCTATATCCCTTTGTATGCTTAAATCTTTAAAACTACGCAACAGATTTTGATGCGGTTTTTAATAGATAGAGTGAATGAAGAGAAAGGTTTATATGTATAATCTAACATATTGTAACAACGCAGCCGTGTCGCTACTGCAAGCAAGCAAGCAAGCAAGCCATGACGTCACATCTTGCCACAGCCTTTCGCGCCATTTTGACGTGGGAGATGTGACAGCCGCTGTCATTAGCAGCTAGCCCGCGGATAGCGGATGAGAGTTTGCTTTGATTTCATTTTAGCATTTTTTATGAAAAGAATAAAACTGATTCAGAATACTTCTTTTATTAATACAAGTAGTTATGTTACAATATTATAAACTTTTATTATTGTAATAAAACTATAGTATTAACTTTCCTTAATTATATTTTCGTACATTGTAATCAGTAATCTACTTTACAAAAGATAACTTGGCCCTATTCATTGGTCTATCCTTATTAATTTCCATCGAACACATCCTTCTTGTAGCTAGCCGCCATCTTCTCCCCGTCCGCTCAGTGTTGCCCACAAAATATCTCGTCGCTTACACTCGTCCATCCTGAACGCGTGTATGTCCTCATGCACGGGATACCACTTTACACTCGGCAAAAGAAGACATTCATAACCTGCATATAAATTTAAATTAATTTTACATATGGCCATTACTTTAAAGTGCAACTATGGATTACTATTTCTGTTACGGGTAAAAACTTAAGTGTTCTCCAAAATTTTTTTTTATTGACTCCCATCACTTTAATTTCACATTCCCATTAATACGACATCCCACCTACTACAATTCTTATAAATTTCCAATGTTTACTAATGTACCTATGTGTACATTTCGTTGGTGACAAAAACAATATTAAATTATGATGTTATCTGCTGTATACTAATTATATTAGTATCGTTTATTAGAATTTAATTATAACTATAACAAACCATGTGATGCGTGTAAAAGCTAATTCTATATATATTTATACTGGCTTTAACCCGGAACTCCACCCGCGTAAACTGTTGTCACGTAATTGGTCGGTAATAGATGACGCTTTTATTTTATTTTTTTATTTTTTTGCCATTCTATTCCTTTAGAACCAACATAAATTCTAAAGTCCACATGTCACTCCGGCGTACAACGGATAAGTGTGCCAAACCCCCAAACCCCATTAATACTGGCCCAGCGAGTCGGCCGCGAAAGCGTAACACACATACATTCATACTCACAAACTTCCACATCTATAATATTAGTAGGATGGTTGTCTACGTAAGTAGGGAAATACTGCACAGTAACGTAGATTTTCAATGAGGGCGCGCTGATAACTGGGGCCGGGTCGCATGCGGCACTGCAGGCGGCGCGCTAGCAGCGCTCGGAACCGATCGACTGCCCCAGCAAGACCGAACTCTGCTGGTTATTGTTGTGGAGCCCCTACAGCGAAATATATCATGCCCTAAAAGCACAAATCCAAATCATAAATACAATAAAAAGAAACTTAAAGTCAATAACAATCGTACAGTAACAATGGCGCCGTTTATCCCTCCTGTTATTATGCTTTATCCAAGTCTAACCAGCCCAATTTATTACCACTGCAACTTAAACGACACTTCTACTGCGTCCTGGAGACGCCCAGACTTGTAGTTAGCTCATGTTGATTGACTACTTGACAAATTTCCCCACGTAGTGACACAAGATTCACTGCCGTTCCGACAGTATCACCTGCTTTAAGCTACCAGTCGCTTTTACAAATCTGATATTATCCCTGTAAGGGATATTTATTTAAGCCTCAACTGCAGTTTCATCCTTACCCAATATCTTCCATCTTACCGGTGAGTAGACCACAAGCCTTCGTGTACTCCACACCCTGGACATGCCGAATCCTTCTCCATTCTTATCACTGATAGGAGCCCGCTTTAGTGTCGCCGGCAGCCAACACACCCGGCAGCCATCGCTCATCGTCGATTATCACGGCACCAAACCACGAAGTGCGATGTCATCATCAAATCGCTTACTATAGTGACAGTACAACAACAAAGTCAACTTATCAAATCGCTTACTGTCGTGACAGTACAACTTCCACGAAGTACAGTATATGCGAACCATTCATTTCCTGACACTGATTATCGCAACATTGCACCCTTCAGTCACGGAGTGCGATGTAGATGGTACAACAACAAAATCAACTCATCAAATCGCTTACTATCGTGACAGTACAACGTCCACGGAGTACAGTGTATGCGAACCATTCATTTAGCGACACTGACTATCGCAACGTTGCACCCTTCAGTCACGGAGTGCGATGTAGATGGTACAACAACAAAATCAACTCATCAAATCGCTTACTATCGTGACAGTACAACGTCCACGGAGTACAGTGTATGCGAACCATTCATTTCGCGACACCGACTATCGCAACGCTGCACCCTTCAGTCACGGAGTGCGATGTAGATGGTACAACAACAAAATCAACTCATCAAATCGCTTACTGTCGTGACAGTACAACGTCCACGGAGTATAGTGTATGCAAACCATTCATTTTGCGACACCGACTATCGCAACGCTGCACCCTTCAGTCACGGAGTGCGATGTAGATGATGCATTAACAAAATTAACTCATCAAATCAAAATAATTTTTTATTCAAATTACCTCTTTTAAGTACTTTTAATCGTTATTGCTCAATATGTTTAATGAAGCTACAATATATGCGGAATATTGCTCTTACCGAGAATAACCATCAAGAAACTCGGCGGTCAATCCTTTATACATTTTGAATTTCACATTATTAAACTCAATCTTGTCATTCAAGACTGTAGAGCTGATAGTATTCTCAATCCAGATATTTTAATAATTCAAATAATATTCATTTTTTTTTTATATTCTTTACGTATAAGCATATTTCTTACACTTAACTCTTCATGCACTAAATATAAAATCAATGCCATAACAAATATCATCCGTATTAAGCTGTACGAGTTGTGCAGAAGAATTTATTTATATTTGAGGTTAGATTCGTATGACACTTTATATTGACGGGGCAAAAAGCAACTCATTAATTATATGTTACTGTAGTTCGGCCATACTTACTAAACCACCCCATTCTAGCAAGTTTGTCTATTCAATTCCTATCAGTAATATAATACTTTCTAACCCCTCAATTTCAGCAAGATTGTATATAAACATCCTAACAGTAACATAGTACTTTCTAACCCATCAATTCTAGCAAGTTTGTCCATATCAATACTACACAGTTACACAATACTCGCTAACCCATACATTTTAGCGAGATTACCATCTTAAAATATATCATCATAATTGCCCGAATACCTGGCAATAAGCTTTTTGTGTCTTAAACACCTGGTTCCATTAACACCTACTTAACCCCTTCAGGTTGCTTATAATCTGAGAGCGATTACCTTTTTCCATCACCTCCTATTGAATGCCTTCAGGTTGCTTGCATGCTGATAGCGATCACCATGCTCCACCATAATGCTCCACATAACTCGCAAAGAAAAGTATTTGGTTAGAATCTATTCATAACAACAAGAATTATATACAGAAAACCTTTTAAGACAAATCATTTCACAAAAATGACTAATTTAACAAATTTGTCAAACTAATTAACAAAAGTGCCTGGGATAAACCATATGCAACCCAAGTTGTTCAAAATATAAATTCATACACTGTTTAATGCTCCTTATAATAGTAATGCGGCACTTTACCTCATATTTAATCCTTTCAAGATTTCATATACCTTTAATAAATGTTATGACCTGTTTAAAATTATTTAACCAGTGAATACTAATTTAATTATTAATATTTTATTTTTATTCACTAATATTTTATTCTATTTTTTTTTTAGTGGAAAATGTAGGACTGTTGAAATTAGTATTTTTATTTGTATTTCTGTGTCAAGTATGTTCCTTACTTTCTTTACAATACAGAAATTAAACAACCAAATAAACATCTCACTTTCTACAGAAGGCGGGAAATGTACAAACAGATCCAAAAGTATCCTAAAACTTCTGTATATATAAATACAATGTTAAGATTAAATTATGGAATGTATTACCTTTAGATATTCAAGAATCCAAATCATTAGTCATATTTTTTTTTTAAATCTGTAAAGCAATACTACTTGTCAAATAATAATTAATGTATGTATTTAAATCATTGTTATGTATTCATTATATAATATGTATTAGTTTATAGATTGCATATATATTAATTTTAGATGTTTTTATGATGTGTAAATCTTTTGTCTTTGTATTTGTATGTATTATTAGTATGTATTTAACTATAGAACAGTGCACCACCCACACCGTTGTTACAGTTCTACTTAACCTAAGGGTCGCCTGGAAGAGATAGCTACTAATCAATAAGGCCGCCTCTTGTATGTTACAATTTGTTTTTTTTTTTTTTTACTGCTTCCAATTTATTTGTTGTGGTGTACAATAAAGTGTATAAATAAATAATAAGATTCCTAATGATTGATAATGAAGATGGACTCCTAATAAACATCATCACTAATATCAGTTTTGCTTTAAACAAAATTCTAATTGACTTATGTTAGTGTTTAGTTATAATAATAGCTGTGGATTTATTCCAATAAATAATTTCTTTATTTTATATAAATCATAATCATATTCTATCATAACTGAACTTATAGGGAAAGGGCATCAAATATTTAAAGACATGAATTAGAGACAAACTGAAACTATCTGTAATTTATGAGTATAAACATATAAGTGAATTATTAACTGCTATCTATAACAAACCAAATCTGTTTCCCTTTCGGCATTTAAGTCACAGACTAGAAAATATTTGTTTAAAGTAATTATATATTACTAACATCTTTATTCATCTACTTATTTTACAAAAATTAAACAGTCAAATTTATAAAAATTTAAATATTTACTTGAATCTGTACTGCATTTTTTTTTTTTTGTGTAAAGTGTGCAATTATTATTCTTTATATATCATTTGCTTTTGTTATTTTTCTTTCTTTCTATATTACCCGTATTTCACTTCTTCAACTTTTCCTTCTGGTACTCAAAGGTAGGTGCACGTACTATTTAACTTTTCTAACAATATGTATGTACAATAAAGTAATAAATATTTATTCTGATTCAGTTAAATTATATCAATAAACTTTAAATATTAATTTCCATTAAAAATCTAGACCCAGAACCAGACCAGAACTGTAAAAACAATTTGGTGCAACAAATAAATAAAATATATATATATTAGTACTCATTGCTTTAAATCAAATATCATTTTTGTATAATCATTTATAACAAAATCCATAGCATTACCACTTGCTACGGCCACAGTAGTGTTTACAAACTAATGTTGTGTGAATATAGCACAGGCTCAAACACACACTAACAAGTAACAACATGACACTTTACAACCACTCTCACCAAGGGCTCTCATGTTACTATCATGGCCCATCCTGAAACTGTGTGTCTCCTTTTGTATAAGTGTGAGTTAGAGTGACTATGTTCATGTATGTATTACATATATGTGTCTTGTATATAAATATACAAAGTACATTACACTCTACATCTCCACCTGCATACACTACAGCCACAATTACACAATGAAGGGAAATACACTTTGAATTAATCCTTTTCAGCTCAACCTCCATGCGTCTGAGAAAAGTATTTAGCATATTTGTATTGATATGGATTAGTACCAGCCTAAATGAGTCTCGAACCTGTCTATTAAGCTGAAACTACACACAATATTATTATAATATATTTTATATCCTAAAAATTAAATATTACTAAATATTATAACGAAAATGAAATATTGATTAATATTTTACTTGTTAGATCTAAAACCATTAGTTTGAAACTGTAAGTATTTCAAAGGAATTCAAAATATTGAACACCAATTGGGTATAATTATAATATAGGTAATGCTTTTATTACTATTTTACATAAAAGCAACAACAAATACTTTTTAATTTACATTAACCATAAACTTATATTAAAGATACTTTTATTATTTACCTATATTATTTCAAAAACTTTATTGTTTTGTTTTGTTGTATTTATTTTTATTATTACTATTCTGTTAATGGCCTGTACAGCGCAAGTATCTATTTTTAACGAATAAAATAAACAAATAACACAAAAATCAATTACGTGGAATACTGTCAGTTATCTATTTTCTTTTAAAGGAAGTTAATATAAATAAGGCAGTAGGCGTGTATATCAAAACAGTTATGATGAAAATGGTTATCGCAAAGTAATAACATATGAAATAATCAAAATTGAAAACCTTACCATTTTCATTCGTATCTTGTTCAGCCGACTTCTGAAATGTAATAAAACTATAGTATTAACTTTCCTTAATTATATTTTCGTACATTGTAATCAGTAATCTACTTTACAAAAGATAACTTGGCCCTATTCATTGGTCTATCCTTATTAATTTCCATCGAACACATCCTTCTTGTAGCTAGCCGCCATCTTCTCCCCGTCCGCTCAGTGTTGCCCACAAAATATCTCGTCGCTTACATTATAAACATTCAATATGAAGTAAAGAAATACTATCATTTTTGAGGTTTACAATGTGATGTCGTAAATAATTACATTTATTTTGCGTTTACATTGCAATCGCAGGCCGAACCCTACAATATTTGTCAAAATAATGTACTAAGTATTTGTACACCTTGAAAAGGTCTACAGAAAACTCCGCGATGGTATACATATTATGTCTATCTCTTATGGACCCACAATAGCATTTTATTTGTCATTTTCTTCTTCTTTGTAATTTAAATGAACATTTTCGAAGATATTACAGATTTAAAATGCAGGGTATAGCGATAGCACTTCGAATTTAGCTGCGATTTAACGGGTTTTTTTCACATGGCCGACTATATGTCGCTTTATCAAGAGTAACCTCTAAAGAAAACATGTTTGTATTGTGTAATGAAGATTCTTTCTTTATGACAAAAAAGCTGTGAATGTTGTATATAAAGACATTCTGTAATTAATTGTAAAAATAAAATACTCAGGGAAAATGTAAAAGTAAATAAGTAAAAATGTAGTATATGAATTTAGATATTCCAAAGATAGCAGGGAATCTTCATGGTATAGGGAAAGGGGAATTGTTTTTTTTTTTTTATGCAGAAAAAAGCTCCTTATGGGTAATGCCGCCCGACGGGGACAGGCGGCAGTTATGTCGGACTCGCACCGACTAAAACGACCTGTGTGCTCCACCACGCTGCCGATGGTAAGGACAGGGTATCATTGTACATATTGCCCCCATCCCGCCAACAGCTCTGATCCCAGAGAACAAACACCTTCTTCGGGTAGGGGCCCCTCGAAAGAGAAGCCCCCCTTCGCTAACCGGTGCATCGGTAGCACCAGATGCACCGACTGCCTCGGGGACCTGTAAGCCAGGCGTCCGATATACCCCGTTTGGAACACCCGAAGGTCCCCAGTTAGGGCGGCAGACGATAGGCTTGGGCGTGTCACTAACACCTAAACTCACCAGCAGTAGATTGGATCCAGAACAACAGTTCGTGGAACGGCTCCGCCGCCTCCCTTCACCCCCCTCCGCAGAACAAAGGGAGGCCATCGCTGCCCACGGTCGCTCCCTACCCACCGTGTTTGTTATGTCACGGTCAACAGGGAGAGGCCGCGCCCCAAGTAGGGGCCACAACGCCTTGGTGGGCGTTTCTACCCCCACCGGGTAATTTTTTATAGAAGTTTTCTTCCTCGCAACCCGGAAGTCCCCGTTCCCATTGCTGTGCTTCCGGGTTTCGCCGACGGTGGCCGTAACCATGTCCAGCTTGACTTAGAGTAAGCCCCAACCGAACCCGTCGCTCATTAGGAACCCCACCCCAGCCCCCCCGGAGTCCCCGGCCTGTCCAGATTGCCCTTTGCTAATCAGAAGGACAACTGGATTGGCCACCCCACAGTGGTCCGTTCGCCAAGACTAAGCTTGCCCAGGGTGCGCCACGAGGAGGCCGACCACTTTGGCACCCCAGGGGAATTGTTTTACTCCAAATTTGACGCGTGTGGGCCACGGGCAGTAATTAATTAAACAAAACTGCTGGATATATTTTAATCATTTTTTTTACTGAGTGACATAGGCTATATATTTTATACCCGTGCGAAGCCGGAGCGGGCCACTAGTTATAAATAAATTACTCTTAATATAAAAATATTAACATAAGCCATTTAGGATTACACTTTTGAGAATAAACATTATAGACATTGAGTCAAACTATGTTGGTAATAAACATAATATAATTAATAAACTAAAATAGAAAAACAAAAAGATTTTTTTTGGTGAACATAGATAAAGGAAACAAACACTCTTGTTATTTTTAAGTTAAATTAAAGTTAACAAATTAAGAAAAAATATATAAACAAAAATTATGTATGATCGTGTTATGTGTTAGTGTGCATGTTTGTGTAAGTATATGTGTAGTGTATGTGCTGTTAAATTTTATAATGTGTATGAACGTGTATAAGACTGTATGTGATGATTGGTGAAGATTATGAGTTATGTAACTCAATGTTTCAATGTCAAACTCAATGTTGTTTGTTAATAATCGATTTATTTAACATTAAAAATCGATTATTTAATTGTCCTCTTTGTTTCTCGTTTTTTAAGATGCATTCTTGTATGAAACCAATGTAACCAAACTACACATTTTAACAAACAGCGCAACTGTTATTATTTATTGGTAGTTGTCCACCCTTATTAACCTTTATTTTAATCAAGTCAAGGCTTTGTCCACTCTAATTAACCTTTATTTTAATCAAGTCAAGGCTTTGTTCAATTAGTCAGAAAAAAAGAGATTATTATTAATCGATTTTTTTGAAAGGAAATAATCGATTTGACAAACATCTATTTACAAAAGTAATAATAAAAATTATTTAGCTATAATCCCCGATGAAGTAAAATAGAAAATATATATAATGCTAAATGTAGAGTGGACAATCGCCAAGCCAGCCAGCCAGCTTTGCGATTTTGGTCGTGGAGTCTATCTCCTGATGATGCTTCGGTTGCGGAGCGAACAGTTGTTGAGTTTGTGATAGTGAACGTATATAGTGCTTGTGTATCGTGGTGGCGGTGGTGGAGGTTTGTGCATGTTTTTTTACGAATCCTGCATGTATCAGGTATGATAACCGATTGTCCACTCTACATTTAGCATTATATATATTTTCTATTTTACTTCATCGCGGATTATAGCAAAATAATATTTATTATTACTTTTGTATTATGGATCTCCGCAAAGTAGCACCTAATTCTATAAATTAAACATCTATTTATTTTTAAGGGAAAAAAAATATTTTTTCTACTCCAAGTTCCTAGTCCGCTTTACTGTTCGGAACGTTCGAAAGTCCCCGTTAAGAACTTTACTATCAATTCGGGTTACAAATTTATAGTAAACTTGTTAACCCCTTCACCTAAGCAAAATATGTTAGGTGTGGGTTCACGTCGGTAGTATAATGGCCGGGATTCGAACCCACGACCTCTCGATCGCAAGTCCGTTACCCTTACCATTCCGCTACCGCCGATAATACTTTACTAACTTGCTTTTTATTTTACTTTTACTATATTTAGTGATCGGCCAAGACGCTCGCCTGTAGTAGTCCTAAATCCGAACTGAATACGATTTGAGAGCCGAACTGAAGTGTAATGGACGATTTTTTTTATCTTCGAACATGCCAGTAAACTTTATACTTAAGCGTTTTCGATATTAAATCCATTTTAATCAGGAATTATACTAAAATTGCCTTAGTCATCTAATAGTTACAATTTTCAATGTGAAAAATTCAGTTTAGGAACATTTTACGAGTTTAAAATTTGACGGTAGTTCTGAAATTTTCAAGATTGTTTGATTGTACAAGATTATGTGATTGTTTAACAGGTACTATAAGTTTGTGTAGGGAAATAAAATTCATCATTCTCCTGCAGTTATCCAACTCTTAGTGGGGTCATTCAAGTCATTGGTCCGGGATTTAAACCTGTGTCCTCCGAAAAGAGTCGCACAGTATCACCGCTGGGCTACCATAGCTTATTTTTATACAAACCTTATATCTTAATATTTAAATGAGTTAATCTTGTATATATATATATATATATATATATATATATATATATATATATATATATATATATATATATATATATTTTCCGAATCTCGGAAACGGCTCCAACGATTTTCCTGAAATTCAGCATGTAGGAGGTTTT
The DNA here is from genome assembly GCA_947086495.1 of Morpho achilles. Lineage (NCBI taxonomy): Eukaryota > Metazoa > Arthropoda > Insecta > Lepidoptera > Nymphalidae > Morpho > Morpho achilles. The sequence continues at coordinate 5,049,880 of CAMTZB010000012.1, read as the reverse complement.
GGGGGAGAAAAATTGATCTAGCTAGGTTTTATGTAAAAAAAATATTGTTTTATCCCTATTTTTGGGCATTAAAAAACACTAACATTTATATTGAATTAAATTTTCGCCATTAACTGTCAAGTCGACGTAGCTTATTCGGTTAGCAGTTAGTTTAGGGCAGCCTCGAGAAATGTGAGTGCCAAGGATCGATCCCAACTAAATAATTGTTTTTTTCTTTTTTTTAAGTTTTTCACCCAGATATTACTTATTATACGCAAAGCAGGAGCCGCAAGCTCATGTCGATTCCTATTTTGTCTATTATATACATCACCTATCGTTTTATAATCCTGTATATTTTTATGTACATCTAAGTAATCCTCAACAGTATAGTAGGCTTTATGTTTCACCCTTTTTTTTACAGTGTTTCTAAACTGCTATAATGGTTAAAATTGATTGTGGAATTTTATAATCTTTAATATTTAAATGAGTTAAACTTGTATATATTATGTATTGTATATTGATATATATTTTTTTCTGAACCAAAGAAACGGCTCCAATGATTTTCCTGAAATTCTAAATTAAATGGTTTTGGGGGAGAACAGTTGATATAGCTAGGTGTTATTTCCAAATATATGTATAACTGAACATTGGTTAAACAGTTCTAATTTCTTGTTAAATATAAAAAATTATAAATGTTCTAGTGCGTTCTCGAGGAAAACCGCCATTCGTGGGGGATCTTTAATATTGAGTCATACTAAATTAAATTGTAAAGAACGGAATGATATTGTCAGTCTTTCTGTTGAACGTACCATTGAGCTATCTTGTGTAGAGTTAGAGCGTTATATTATAGTTTCTGTATACCGCCCACCCTCCAGTGATTATTTACACTTTGAGAGAGTTATGGAGGAAGTTCTACAGAAGACTTGTAAATCTTCAAAAAAAGTTTTAATTTGTGGGGACTTTAATGTTGACATTTTAGTGGATACCTCTAATCGTTGTAGGTTACTAAATTTATTTCAATGCTTTGAAATGATAAATGTATTTAACGAACCTACTAGGATAACTGCAGACTCTGCTACCGGCCTTGATAATATTTTTACTAATTACAGTTGTAATATCTTAGAAAAATCTGTAATAAGTCGCTTAAGGTCTGATCATAGCGGGCAAATTATATCTGTCCCTGACTATATACATGAAAAAAAACAATTAATTAAATACAGGCCTATCACTTCTCAAAAAATAAAGCGATTCCAAGTAAAAATATCATCAAAATTATCAAAGATTGACAAAAGTTGCGGTAGCTCAGATGATCTTTTTAATGCCCTCTTTGGTATTATTGGTTGTGAATTCAATAAGACATTTAATATAATAGAAAAAAAAGTGTCAAAACATCTCAAGTTTAGCGATTGGGCCACTGATGGTATTTATAAAAGCAGAAACAAGTTATTTGATCTGTATGCAGAAAAGCAATATAATCATTCCCCCACTTTTCTAGAATATGTAAAAAATTATTCTAAAATATTTCGAAAAGTTTGCATACAGGCCAAATCACTTCACATTAAGAGAAAAATAATTAAATCTGAAAATAAAATCAAAACAACTTGGGATGTTATAGGTGAAGAAATAGGCAGACAAAAAATAGATAATTCTGCCATGCAGCTTAAAATTGGGAATGAGATTATCAATTCCGATACAGCAGTGGCAAGTGCATTTGAGCACTTCTTTCAGAATATACCAATTTCTACCACTAGCTCAATAAGCTCATCCTCAATAGAAGCTTTTAATATATTGAAGGGCTGCGTCGCGGAGAGCATTGTTTGTTTTAAATTTGAACACGTTACCCCATACAACATTGTCAAAACTTTTAAGTCATTAAATATTAAAAAAAACAACAGATCTATGGGGAATGTCTGTAAAATTAATTAATAATATTATTGAGATCATTGCACCAATTATGGCCAAGATCTTTAACAAATCTGTAGACACAGGGATATTTCCGAATTTAATGAAATATAGTAAATTGATCCCAGTCTTTAAATCTGGTGATAAGAGCGACCCTAATAACTATAGACCCATCTCCATCTTGCCAACTCTTAGCAAGGTGTTTGAAAAAATCATTCTTAATCAACTGCTCAGGCATTTCAATTTAAATAACTTGCTTCATCCTGAGCAGTATGGGTTTACTAAGGGTCGGTCTACAACGGATGCGGGTGTGAGATTGGTGAAGCACATCTTTGATGCATGGGAGAACTCACAGAATGCCATAGGGGTATTTTGTGATTTGTCCAAGGCATTTGATTGTGTTCAACATGAGACACTGTTGCTAAAGCTTGGTCATTATGGTATCACAGACAATGCGCTTCGACTCGTGGCATCCTATCTTCATAGCCGAATTCAAAGAGTGTGCATTAATGATGTGCAGTCATCTGGATCGGCCTTAGTTATGGGTGTGCCTCAAGGTTCAATCCTTGGTCCTTTTCTGTTTTTGGTATATATAAATGATTTACCGTATTTTATTCAGAGTATATGCGATATTGTACTGTTTGCTGATGACACATCTTTGATATTTAAAATAAATAGAAATGACGACAAATTTGACGAAGTAAACAGTGGTTTGTCGCAGGTTGCTCATTGGTTCAGACAAAATAATTTAGTACTGAACTCAAATAAAACAAAATGGATAGAATTTGTATTACCTAATGCTGCTAAAACAGCAAATAGACTTTTTATAAATAATGTTTCACTAAAAACAGATAATGCAACTGTATTTTTGGGAATGACTCTGGATACAAAACTCCAATGGAGCACACACATAACAACTCTTGCAGGGAAACTCAGTTCAGCGGCCTATGCCGTTCGAAAGATTAGACAGTTTACTGACGTCGAAACGGCAAAACTTGTTTATTTTGCTTACTTCCATAGTGTTATGTCCTATGGAATATTGCTATGGGGTAAATGCGCGGATAATGAAAAAATCTTTGTATTACAAAAAAGAGCCGTACGTGGCATATACAATTTAAGTCCGCGGGATTCCCTGCGAGAGAAGTTTAAGGAAATAGGTATTCTTACATTTGCCTCACAGTATATTTTAAGTAATTTAATTTTTGTATATAATAATATAAAGAATTATAAAACAATAGGCGATGTATATAATAGACAAAGTAGGAACCGACATAAGCTTGCGGCCCCTGCTTTGCGCCTTGAAAAAGTACGTAAGTCGTTTGTGGGTTTGGGTATAAGATTCTATAATAAAATTCCACAATCAATTTTAACTTTGCCATTACAGCAGTTTAAAAACACTATTAAGGAGAGGCTGATACAGAAAGCCTACTATACTGTTGAGGATTATTTAGACGACAAAAATGCGTGGATATAAATATTGTTCGACCCTGTACAAGATAGAAACATTAAATGTAACTAGCATTAAGAATTGTATTTTTAAAAAGAGCAACCGCCGAGTTTCTTGCTGGCTCTTCTCGGTAGGAACAGCTTTCCGAACCAGCAGTAGAGTTGACGATTCAAAAGCACTTGTTTACAAGTTTATTTGAATAAAGAATATTTTGAATTTGAATTTGAATTTGAAAAAATCTCGTTTTATCGCAGTTTTGGGCACTAAAACTACTCAAATAGGCATAGAAAGCAAATTATATTTGGGCTGGCAAATGCAAAGCTGTGATAGCCTAATGGTAATGCGCAAACTGAACTGAGAAAAGTGCAAAACCTAGGATCGATTCCCATATGATACCCGGTGCTTTTTTTCGTTTTTAATTGTATTTCTTATCATCATCCTCCTGCCCTTATCCCACTCTAAGTGGGGTCGGCACAACATGTTAGAACATGTTGTCATATGATTTGGCTACGTATTTTACAACCGGTCGCCTGCCTGGCCGGATACCACACGCTGAGTCAACTTACCTTAGTCTTATTTTACGACTCCTCGGTTAGAAAGAGGGTGATCTATTTTACTCAACCGGATACCACACGGTGGGTCAACTTACCTTAGTTGCCTTTTACGGCACCTCGGTAAGAAATGAGGTTGGTCTAATCTACTCAACCAGATACCACACGGCGGGTCGACTTACCTTAGTTGCCTTTTACGGCACCTCGGTAAGAAATGAGGGTGGTACTAATCTATTCAGCCGGATACCACACGGCGTTATTTTTAATTGCATTTTTTATATCTTTTAAAAAAATTTACGATCCAGTCGGTCATTTACTAGAATATTATACCAAAACCCATAAACGACTTACATAATATATTAGTGTTGTTCAAGTACCATCAATTTCCCATGCGCTGACTCATGCCAGCATAATATCCTGTATGGTAACGTAACTACACCATCCCTGCATGGTAATGGGAATAAAAATTGACATATTTATGAGGCTTCTCGGGTATTTCGCTTTTGTTAGAATTTACCTGAATTTTGTCATGTATTTCATATTTCCTGTTTGCGATATTCTTTTTTGTGTAAGCTACTAGCGTTTTTTTGGATTTTGATTAATTTAAATAACGAACGAAGGACAATGTAAAATTTTTGATATTCGCGAAAATCATGTTAAAAAAATGTAATAGCCATGTTTATCTTCATCCTCATGATTTTATCCTACACTACGTGGGCTCACCACAACATGTTATTGACATGTTATCACATGATTCAGATAGGTGTTTTAGGACCTCCCTACTGAAATCTACTGAGCCAGATACCACACGGTGGATCAACTTCCCTTAGTCTCCTTTTACGACACCTCGGTAAGAAAGAGGGTGGTCTATTCCACTCAGCCGGATAATACACGGCGAATCAACTTACTTTAGTCGCATTTTACGACACCCCGATAAGGAATGAGGGTGGTCTATTCTACTCGGCCAGATACCACACGGCGGGTCAATATACCTTAGTCGTCTTTTACGATACGTCGGTAATAAATGAGGGTGGTCTATTCTATTCAGGCGGTACCCCATTTAACTGTGATATGAACAGATATTTCTTAAGTAATATAGTTAACGTATACGTGTATAGCTGTATAGCAAAAAAGCTGTGATGGCCTAGCGGTGCGACTGTGTGAATCTCTAGAGACGATCATGGGTTCAAACCCGGGCAGACACCAATGAGTTTTTCTATTAAAACTTATGTGTCTAATTGATAATTGAAATTATCACACGCTTTTCGGTGAAGGAAAACATCGTGAGGAAACCTGCATATCTCTAGAGAATCCTAGGGACATGTGTAACCTACCAATCCGCATTGGAGCAGCGTGGTAGGTCTTAGCTCCAACCCTTCTCTCGAAAAACGGAGAGAGGAGGCCTAAGCCCAGCAGTGGGATAGTAACAGGCTGTTACTTACTTACTTACTATACGTGTATATGCTAACTTGAACATGACGTTAATAGTACTGAAGAGTCGAATTATTATTTTAACATGAAAATGTTCATAGTCTTGAATGAGTGCAGTGTGGAACTCTAAACTTATACTGAGTACTTGAGTGAAATTAAGAGGGTACATACGGGACTGTATGTTACGAAATCTGTCGAAATCCTGTCCTGTTTTTCTATTTGTGCATGCTTACATATATACTGTAATCTCCATATAACGTCACTCAATTTAACGACAAACTCCCTAAAGCGTCGATATCACTAGGTTTTGGTTTAACTTGTTTCACATTCAATGATACACTATATATCACTACACTCACTCTCAATAACGACAGCAATTTAATAATATAAAGTGCTTTTAAGTTGCCAAAATTATTAAAAACTGCGCCGCTGTGTACGTTCTTTTGTCACTTTATTATCCAAGCCTGTAATTAACTCGACTGTCAGCATTACACATACCGAACTTCCTAAGAAATCCGTTCTTTTGTTTACAAATTTGAATTGCTTGCACGTGTTTACTGTTGTTAGCAGAAGTCATGGATTACCTATACGTTGTCATTTTCTTATTTCTTAGTCGCTCACAAACTTTCAAACTAAACATGGCAAGTAAGAAAAAATCTCTGTGTATTGATGAAAATTTTTTACTAATACGTGCAATAGAGGCGGGAGAGAAGAAAAGTCGTTTTGGCAGACGCTTTGGATTTAGTCGCTCTACAGTGTCTCTACAACAAAAAAATTCTCTCCATTTAACGACAACTCTCTATAACGTCAAAATATGCACAGCCCATGAGGGTCGTTATATAGAGTTGCAATATATGCTTAATAATAATTTAATTGTTAATTAGTAAGTAACTAAATACTTATAGTGTAATTTTGGTGCAATTTTTTGCAATAAAGATTTCTATGAATCTATTAATGTACTAACAAACCGCAGCGGCCACGCTTGCAATTACCTCCCGTGTGTTTACATAGTTAAATGTGCTCTGGTATACTAACTTCGTATACGTTAACCTGTTAGGCGACGTCAAAGTTCACTACTGTTACTAAAACAATGCATGTTTTCAACCGACTGTGAAGAGAACAGTACTGAGATTAACTAACTCAACTAAAAGTTATCGCAGATGCGACGCTCTATTTCGAAAGATTTAACTTTCATTATTTTTGTTAAAAGTTATCAATCTTATCCAGAATAGCGCGAATCTTGGTAACTCTTTTAAGGAATAATGCGGATGGACGAGCATAGAGTTTGTATAATTAAAAGTCATATAGAGTGGAGTAAAATCGTCATTCCCTTGCCCTTATCCTACTCTAAGTGAGGTCGGTAACATGTTATAAACATGTTGTCACTTGGTTTCCTTAGGTATCCTACGATAGGTCGCCCGCTTGACTTCAACTAAAGCGACTAAGTTAATCCGCTTTTTACGATAGCTCAGTAAGAAATGTGGGTTGTCTATTCTACTCAACTGGATACCACACGGCATTAACTAACTCAAATCTATTCTAAAATTCTTAGAAAAAATTTTAAGAAGTAGGCGTTACTTTGCGGAGATCCATAATATAAAAGTAATAATAAAATTATTTTGCTATAATCCGCGATGGAGTAAAATAGAAAATATATATAGGTAATAACCAACTTACTTAAATCTATTCTAAAATCCAAATACATATTTTAATATAGGTACGGATCTAATATGTTCCAATCTATACAACATAAATAGATGCAATGTCGTTCGCAAATAAAATTCGCTCTGCCATTACGGCGCAGAGCCTCCAATACGTCTTGCTAGACGACGGGCTTCCGACGCGAGTGTGTTGTAAGGTCTTTTCACACGTGGATAACCTTTGATGCGGTTTAACATACTTTCATGCTTTAAATTTATGCGACAGTTGTGTCGTGTAACTTAAAACTTGAGTGTAATGAGTAAGTAGACAAGACATGGTGTATTATATACTAATTATTTGCTTATAATCACTAAAGTATATAGTATATTACTTGCTAATTTTATACTGAACCCATCCACCATCCATTGGAGGTATAATTGTAACATGTATTCTGATTAGTTGGGAATAGTTTGAGAAAACTCAATCTTGTATAATATAAGTTACACTTCGTCCTCTACTCTGCCAGTTTTACAAAAAAGTAGGATACATTACAATCCCAAATTAATTAAGAAGAAAGCCAATGTATAAGTACTCCTCTTTCTCAATCTTCTAAAGCTGGACTAAACAACGCGATTCAAAATTCGATCAAAATTTCTTTCTTTGACGGAAGATCAGCTTCCGTTATATATAATCTCTATATAATCTCAAATTAAATATGTGAGCTTTTTATGCTATAGCTTATAAATGCTATTAAGCCATATTATATATAAGGTGTTATATATGTGTGTATTATTATATATGACGAGTTTAGAAGTAATCAGCTATGTGTTTAAGTTATTTATATATCTACATTTGCTTTAACAGATTAGAAAGAAGTACTTTCATATTGAAGCTGAAATAATAAAATGTCGCGTATACAGTGTTCAGTATGAAAACGTCTTTATATAAAATTGTACCTTATAAGTTTGAATTTATGTTTCGAATGAATATATTTAAATTGTGTGAATTTGCCGTCCTCTTTATGCAGATATTGTTTGGCGCTAATGAGGTAGTGTTGGTTTGTGTTACGTGTTCGACTGCGTGTAGAAAAGTGCATGTTATAAATGCGACTGCGGGTGAAATTTTGATTGGCACGCAAATAGAATTAGTGCCATGTAACGTAATTCAAGTTAAATAAAAATTGCACTCTTAATAAATAACATAGATGACCGAGTATTATTCGGTATTTTTTTTTAATACAAAAAAAAGATATTGAAACCTGAAATCGATCCTGGTATTCCGAATTTGAGACCGCCCGTTACCCAAACCCCCCGTTACCCGTTTGGTGGTTCTGGTAAACTATTACCCAGAGGCAAAGCCCATTGCCACCACCCGCGTCGCAGGTTGCGGATAGCGATCGGCCCTTAGATATAAGGGTTAGCTGCGAATAAAGTGAATAAGCAGTCGCGGACAACGGGGCGGTCCATCGGAGGGGCGTTGGGGTGCCTTTGGCAGGGTCACTTCGATAAAATAACGCTTTAACTCGATGATGATGGATGACAGTGGCGAGAACACGCCGCCACTTTCTTTAAAGGCGTGGCTGGATGTTGTCGGTAGCGGGGCAATATTCACAGGCGGCAATAGGGCGCCTACAGCCCTAGTTAGATGGGCTACCGCTCTATAAGAAGGCAGCAGTTCTTATAGTAAGGGGGGAAAGCGATAAAGAAGTATCTGGACTCGGTTTTACCCCTATTTCTATTTGTGGGCATGGTCTAAAAATTGACTAATGGCTACAAAACTGCGATGTGGAAAGCAACGGGAAACTACCACATTACTTATCCCTAGTTAAATCAGTATGGAAAAGAAAACTAAGAAAACCCTCAGTGCCCGGCAAACGAGGGTGACAATCTCCGGGCGGGATTTCCGATTCAACGACGACCATGGCGTGCTAAAGGTTACCACTTGGAATGTGCGAACATTGTACCAAGATGGAAAATTAGAAAATGCAGTTACTGAAATGAAAAGACACAAATGGGATATTTTGGGAATGAGTGAAGTAAGATGGAAGGACTGTGGAGATATACCAGCGCCTAATGATACTCACTTTTATTATTCAGGTGGTCAGAAACATGAAAGAGGTGTTGGCTTTATTATAACTAAGAAAATTAATGCTTGTGTAACTGGATATATACCATATTCTGATAGAATAATTTTATTACAACTAAATACTAGGCCCATCAAAACAAATTTGATACAGGTGTATGCCCCTACTGCTGAAAGCACACAGGAAGAATGTGAGAAATTTTACGAAGGTATCAATGCTCTATTGAGATCCGTTAAGAATCATGAAATTAATGTGGTGATGGGAGACTTAAATGCCAAAGTTGGAGAGATGCCTGTGCACATTGTCGGTTCATTTGGCCTTGGAGAAAGAAACGAGAGAGGTGACCGTCTAGTAGAGTTCTGCACAGAACACTCTCTAACTATAACGAATACTTGGTTTAAATTACCTAAAAGGCGTTTATATACATGGGAGTCCCCAAGTCACACAACTGATAAAATTATAAGAAATCAAATTGACTTTATATGTATTAATCAGCGTTATAGAAATGCCATTGTCTGTGCTAAGACGTATCCTGGAGCGGACATAAACTCTGATCACAATCCTGTCATGTGTAAGTTACGATTAAAACTAAAAAGAGTGCATAAAGGAGAGAGTAAGAAGATATTTAATTTACCACAGCTTAATGACAACAGAATTAAGGAATTATTCTCGAAACGAACTGACGAAATCGATAAGATAGATAAAACAGATAATGTAGAAGAGCTGTGGACTGAAATGAAGTTAATATTAACAAAATCAGCAGAGCAGATACTTGGGTATAGACCGTATAAGAAAAAATCATCCTGGATAACAGACGAGATAGATGAACTATTCGAAAGACGTAGGGAAAATAAGCAAAATCCACTTTTATACAAGCAAATTAATAAAGTGCTTCAAATTAAGATCCATGAAGCAAAAGAAAATGAGTTGATAAAAAACTGTCAACTAATTGAACATCTAGAAGCTACCCATCAATATAGCGAATTACATAAAGTATTGAAGAAAGGAATTCAAGGAGTCAGACCGACTTGTTTGGGCTCTTTAATGAATTCAAATGGTGAGCTGATCCTTACATTAGAGGATAAATTAAGTAGATGGGAAGAATATATAAAACATCTTTTTTATGACAATAGACCTAATCAAGGAGAATATGGGCCATATTTAACGGGTCCCCCGATACTTTTGGAGGAGCTTGAATATGCCCTTATATCTACAAAAACTGGTAAAACTGCAGGTGATGATGGAATCCCGATAGAGCTCTTAAGGAATATGGGAAGTAACATGAAAAACAGCATGGTTACTCTAATGAACAAAATCTATGATACGGGCCAAATCCCTAAGGACCTGCTTCGTTCTATATTTGTTACTATTCCAAAAAAACCTAAAGCAGTTAAATGTGAAGATCACCGTACTATCAGTTTGATGAGTCATACCATGAAGATATTACTGAAAATAATCTTTAACCGCATAAAGGACAGATGCATGGAAGACTTATGCCCTCAACAATTTGGCTTTAGACCCGGTATAGGAACTAGGGAAGCGCTTTTTACACTCAATGTCTTAATAGAGCGTGCTATTGAACATCAACAACAAGTCTACCTTTGTTTTATAGACTACGAAAAAGCGTTTGACCGTGTCCATCATACGAAACTGATGGATATACTTCAGAGAAAGGGGATCGATGAGAAAGACCTTCGATTGATCAGCAATCTCTACTGGTCTCAGGAAGCTGCCGTTAAAATAGAAGGCAAACTGTCATCTTGGACAGCGATCAAGAGAGGTGTCAGACAAGGATGTATTCTGTCTCCGTTATTCTTTAATTTATATTCGGAAAACGTTTTGACTGAACTACTTCAAGGACACTCGGAAGGAATTATTGTGAATGGGCATAGAGTTAATAATATTAGGTATGCAGATGATACTGTGCTGATAGCAGATTCTGAGAATGGACTGCAAAACCTTCTCAGAGATGTAGCGGTTGTGAGCAAAACAATGGGACTTACAATAAATAAGGGTAAAACAAAAACAATGGCTATATCTAAAACCCAGCTCCCTCCCATTGATATCAATCTTACTAACACCAAGATAGAAGCGGTGTCGAAATTTAAATACTTAGGAAGGATATTCACATCAGATTTAGACAATACAATTGAAATAAAATGTAGAATTGGACAAGCTAAAGCGGCCTTTTTCAAAAGGTCAAAAATATTATGTAACCCAAAAATCCCATTCGATATAAGATATCGCGTCCTAAAGTGCTACGTCTGGTCCACTCTCTTATATGGGTGTGAATCATGGACCCTAACTAAAGACGGATGTAGACGTTTGCATGCATTTGAGATGTGGGGCTTTCGCAAAATGCTAAAGATCCCTTGGACTCACTTCGTCTCAAATGCTCTGGTCTTGGAGAGAGCTCAATGCAAGCGGATGCTGATGAAAACCGTCATGCAAAGAAAGGTTGCCTTTTTCGGACATCTGCAGAGAGGATCCCGATATCAATTTCCTAGGTTGATCCTAGAAGGAAAGATGCACGGCAAGAGAGCACCTGGAAGGCAACGTCTTAAATGGTTCAATAATATAAGAGAGTGGACGGGACTTAGATACTATGAAATAAAAAAGATAGCACAAGACCGGAAAAGTTTTCTCCAGCTGACCTCCGAACTTCATTCTGAAGATGGCACCAGATGATGATGATGATGTTACCCAAACAAGCTATCAAGACTGAAATTGACAGCGCAATTAACCTGTGCTTTCTCAACAATTGTAGTAAAAGTAATGATAATATTATTTTACTATAATCCGCGATAAATTTTGTATTAATTCGCAATAAATTATAGCAAAAATATTATTTTGCTAATTTAATAATTTATATAAAATATATTACTTTTGTTTTATTGACCTACGCAAAGTAACGATTAATTCTATAAATTACAATTATAGACTTGGCAATTTACGGCAAAAATAGTGTTTTATATTCAATATAAATTTTAGTATTTATCTAACAAAAACAGGATAAAACGGTTTTTTTTAAATAAAACCTAAAAAGATTTTTCTCCCCCAAAACCCCCTACATACTGAATTTCAGGAAAATCGTTGGAGCCGTTTCCGAGATTCAGAAAAAATATATATACATACAAGATTAACTCATTTAAATAATAAAGATAGGTTTCATTGTCAGCACTTGGATAATCCGTCAATAGTTTCTTAAACCTAAGGACGTCTGGCCCTAAGTAACTTTATCCAGCTTAACGGTTTAATCTATATGGATTGCGAAATTAATATGTTTGTCACGTCAATACTTACTTCTACGGCTTCATCGGACAAAGTTTAAAGTCTATAATCAAATAACGTGTACTAAGGATAAATAGACTTAAAAAGAGCTTATCTATATAATATTTTTAATTGATTACTAGCAATCGCTAGCGGCTCCGCCCGGGTGGAAAGATTAAAACCTTAATACAGTCTTTTGATAACCATAAAAATGGTTAAATTGGATTAACCTTAAAAGCTAGATATATGCTGTCGCGGACTTTTAGAAAAAAATTGTAATGCATGATTTTTGAATAACTTTCACCGTTTACTCAGAGCACGCACGGAAAGCTTTAAGTTATGCCGTTTTCGTACTATTTTTTGTTGCTGCTCCTCTCCTATTCATCTTAGCGTGACGTCATTATAGCCTTCCTCAAAAAATGGGCTATCTTACACTGAAATAATTTTTCAAATCGGTCCAGTAGTTCCTTAGATTTCAAGCGCGTCCAAACAAACAAACTCTTCAGCATTATATATTAGTACAGATTTTGCCCCATCATTTTCCCCAAGAATAAAGTTAGGTACATGTTCCATCTACATATAAGCATAGAACCTTATTCTTATAATAAAATATTATTATATACGTAGCCAAATCATATTACATGTCACAAATATGTTGTCATATGATTTGGCTGCGTTTTTACGACCGGCCGCCTGCCTAATGTCAACTTACCTTAGTCGTATTTTACGACTCCTCGGTAAGAAAAGGGTGGTCTTTTTTACTCAACCGGATACCACACGGTGGGTCGACTGACCTTAGTCGCCTTTTACCGACACCTCGGTAAGAAATAAGGGTGGTACTATTATATGTATTCAACCGGATACCACAATTTATTATATTATTATTGTAAATATAATAAATACAGTAAAATATATGGGGTTTTAGTAAGTAAGTAAGTAAGTAAGTAACGGCCTGTTACTATTCCACTGCTGGGAATATGCCTCTTCTCTCCGTTGTTTTTTTTTTTTGGAGAGAAGGATTGGAGTTAAGACCTACCACGCAGCTCCAATGCGTATTGGTAGTTTACACATATCCCCAGAATTCTCTAGAGATATGCAGGTTTCCTCACGATGTTTTCCTTCACCGAAAAGCGTGTGATAAATTGCAATTATCATTTAGACGCATAAGTTTTTACTAGAAAACTCATTGGTGCCTGCCCGGGGTTTGAACCCTAGACCTCCTCGAAAGAAGCACACGGTGTTACCGCTGGGCTACCACAGCTTAGTGGTTAGGAATCCCACTTAACATAATCTCACCTTTTAGTATCTTTTAGAAGATTTCCGAACGGGTAAAAAAATGGCTAACAGCATAATCAGTTCGAAAAGAATATAATGCAAAAAAATGTTCGCTTAATATCCGTTGTACAAGCTTAAATATCACAAAAGATTGCCTTAAAACAACAAACTTTGGCTAAAATTACTAACAAAAGGTACTTTGTGCTGCATTATTTGTCGAGTGGCTGGCCCGGCACAAAGGATGTCGTGCTAAGTTGGAAATGTATGTTTTTAACTTCCGGCGATATACTCAGCACGAATTTTATATCGGGAATAATGTTTTTATTTAACATTTACTTTAAAATTGAATATTAACTATTATTTATATATATAATAAGCTATCATCATCCCTTATCCCACTCTAAATGGGGTCGGCACAACATGTTATTAACATGCTTTCACATGATTTGGCTGCGTTGTAAAAACGGGGAGAAGAGGCCTATTCTCAGCAGTGGGATTGTAACAGGCCGCTACTTACTTACTTTTATTTATATAGAAGGTGTGATAAATAAATAAATTAATAAATCGAGGTGGTCATGGGTTCAAACTTCGGGCAAGCCTTAAAGTGTTAAAAGTAAAAAAAGTAAAAAAGTGCTTAAAGTATTCTATTAAAAGTTAATATTAATAAAATATAAATAACCTACTACTATAATAACTGCGAAAGTATGTGAGTATGGATGTATGTTTTTTACTCTTTCACGGTAAATCCGCTGAACCAATATCGATGAAATTTGACACAATTATTCTTCATACACCGGTTTTTATTTTGAGTATAGAAATCCTGTGAATTGTACAAGAATAGGATGACATTGTAAAGCGCACTCAATTATCAACCAATCACGCGACATCAGTCTACGCTAGGGTTGCCACCTTTTTTTTTGAAGAAAAATAGTATTTTTCTTTTTAAATCAAAAAAATATAGTACTTTTAGGAAATTCAGGAATAAATAGTACGCATCTATTTTCAATCATTATTTATTTTTCCATTATTTATTATTACTTTTCGCTGGACAATGACAAAGTAGTTAGAGTTACTAACTAACTAAGCCCCGTAAATACATGAATGAGTTTCGTTCAAACATTACCTATGCAGTGCTGCGGGTGCGTTCCATTCACAGTTGATTAAAAAAAGCGCGACAATTGAATTAGCGATAAAAAATATAGTATTTTTCGTCCTATATTATTTTTGTATAATATGTAGTACATGTCCACGCGCATTGTTGCGGGTAAAAGCTAGTTTGAAATAAAATTTAAAACGAAAACCTTGCATTGATGCCAATAAGACTAAATTCTAAAAACCCATAAACGATCCGAAATTGTAATTTTAAGATAAGGCGTAATCGAATACAGCGATCAGTGTAAGAGCCGACGCCTATTTCGTTGGATTTTCCCAATTTGGCAAATCGCGGATTTAAATTTCAAATTTGCGATTGGGGAACGCAAATGGGGAGTATAAATGGTGACGCAAGAAATTAATTTGTATAAATCTCGCACAAATGGCACTTATTGAGATTTTTTACGTTAGACTGTTCAATGTTGCTTACGTTTTGGAACGTTGTACCAAAATCTTTAATATTTAAATGAGTTAATCTATTATTTCTATTAAAAGTAAACTATTTTTATTTACAGCAAAAATGTACAAGTTATATCTATCTTAAATTACGCACACGCTAGGACTATACAAATCATGCCCACGTGGAACGGTCCCAAGAATGCTGGCAGCGTTTCCGCGCTGAATCGCTAAGCTGATTATTTGTGCGAAAAAGGAGCCAGCCAGTTAATCTTGTATATATATACTAGATTTTACTCGGACTGTTGTCGGGTGATTGGTTGATAATAGATGGCGCTTTTTAGCATCATCCTATTCCTGTAGAATTCGGAATCTCGGTTAAACGAGTCCAACGATTTCCTTAAAATTCAGTATGTAGGGGTTTTGGGGAAGAAAATCGATGTAGCTAGATTTTACGTAGAAAAAATTCGTCTTATCCCTTTTTTTGGGCATTGAAAAATACTTAAACGAAATCCTCTAATAGGAATGGCGAAAAACGAAAAATGCAAGTACCAGTGTCATAGTAAACGACCTTTGAACTGAAAATTGACATAACTTTTTTATTTGACGACCGATTTAAATAAAACATACCCTATATTTTAAGTGAGGCTTTCTACTACATATTAGTGAAAACAGTGTCCAAATCAGATAAGCGGTTTTTGAGATTATAGGGAACAAATGCACTGAGTTTTGACATCTCAACGATTTTTATATGTGTATAGATTCTAAGCAAAAGTAATGTTAAAATTATTTTCATTATATTATATTATGGATCTCCGCAAAGTAACGCCTAACTCTATAAATTATATATAGATTCTATTTATTTTAACGAAGATTATAGCAATATTATTTTATTATTACTTTTCCTTAACATATACTCTTTCCTCATCCATTCTGATCCAAAAAATATCTGTAAAACTATTGTCTTATGACCGTTTTATAAATTCCATTTAATATAAGGTAAATTTAAACACAGCACTAAGTGAAAGCATATTTCTCTAAGGAGTAAGAGCAGTTCCTTAACGACGATATACGGGGGATAATTAGCATCTGTTCCGGGAAGAGATTTATGGACCCCTCGTGTCGCCCTGTACACAGTTCATACAGAGTTAGCTAAACATAGGAACATATGTTGAAACTTTTGCATTGTTTGGAAGATTGCTTTCTTTGTCTATGCAACAAATTCTATAGGGACTTTCATAGTTTGTTTAAAGTAAACGTCAACCAGTCGTAATATTTTACAAAATAAAAAAAGAAACTTAAAAAAAATAATTAGGTAGGGTTGGATCGATGCCAGGTATTCACATTTCTCGAAACTGCCCGTTCCCCAAATAAGCTACGCTGACTAGACAGTTGGCGGTACCATAAGGGGTTTTTTCCGGTGCATTGAAAAACGGAGGGAGGGGACACTTTTAGAGGGGCCCTGACCCGGAGATGGCGCTCTCTGGGGTTCAGAGTCGCTGCTGGCGGGGATGGGTGCAATGTGTACAACGGTACCCTGTCCCCGCCACCAGCAGCGTGGTGGAGCACTGTCAGGTTTTTAGTCGGTGAGAGTCCGACAAACCCGCCGCTCATCCCCGTCGAGCGGGAGCCATAAGGGGTATGATGCTAAAAAAAAAAATTGGTGGGTAAATCAATCCTTCTCTCCATAAAACCCTGTTACTTTGCTACTTTCGATTGTCTTAGATAAAGTTAAAATAACTTTTTCTAAGACAATCGAACATTTAAAAGCTGCAACATTTAGAGATACATTTACATTACTTACATTATTCCTTGTATAGCAGTAATAAATTTGTATTTTCGATGCAGCTTCCAACCAGCAATTCTAGATGGAAACTGTAATAAGGGTTGTCAAAAATTAAATTTTCCTCGAATAAATTTCTGATTAACTTATATTGAAAACTGTCGTTCTTACTTAAGTCATACTTCCTAGTAATGTTATAAATGCGAAAGTTTGTGTCTAAGGATGTTTGTTATTTTTTCACGGCGAATCCACTGAACCTATATTTATGAAATTTGGCACAATTATTCCTTATACACCGGAATAACATATAGGCTATAGAAATCCTGTTAACTCTTCAGGAATATGATGACATTGAAAAGCGCCATCTATTATCGACCCATCACACGAGAACAGTCCATGCGAACGAAGTAAAAGTTAGTAGTACATACATTAAAATAATGAATAGTACAAAAACATTTCATACGCTTACTATTTAAGTGACCTAATTCAAAAACTTGTTTAGTGTAAAATTGCAATAAAGCGTAACGTAGCGCCTACAAATCTCATGAGTGTTAAAGAGACCTATAACTTAGAACAGCAAGAAAACAGTAGTTTTTTTTTAAGTTTGTAGCGCGGTGTCATAGATGAGAAATAAGGATTATAATGTATTTAACTCAATTTTGAATAAGGTCACTTTAATATTAAGCTTGAGATTTACGGTTATTATAAAAGCTAGAAATAAGTAATTATTTTGCCATAATCTACGAAATTAGCGAGGTATATTCCTTATAACTTTGCGTATTAGTATATAGCGACGCTTTATGGTATTTAGAATACATTCTAATGATAGTTCGGTTACGGGGCGAAACTATTGTTGAGATAGAAACGTTAGAAAACACAATGCATTGCATTATTATTTTCAAAAATACGAAATAAATACGATAATTGAAAAATAATTTTGTCATAACTGCTGAAATATATTAAGATATATTGCGCTTCCAATAATAAAGATTGAAGATCAAAATTAGAACCAAAACTTCTTTTTGTTAAAAAAGGTTAATTAACATCAAAATAGTACAAGTGCCAACCCTAGTTAAGATGTACATTCCAATGCCCAGAATGCATTTCCTTCCAATCCATTACCACTTTGTCGATTAGAATTTTGGTTTATGTTTTCTGTATTTGTTTAAATATTGTCTTAATTTTTTCTCATTATCTACTTGACCTTATCCCAGGTGTCATAAAAGGGTACTAAGACAAGTCGACCCGCCGTGTGGTAACCGGCTAAGTAGAATAGACCAGCCTCTTTCTTACCTAGGTGCCACAAAAGGCGACTAAGATTGACAGCCAGGTGCCCAGTCGTAATTAACCTAGCCTATGTGAGGACATGCTTATAACATGTTGTGCTGATCCCACTTAGAGTGGGATAAGAGTAGGAGAATGATTTTGAATTATTTAAGAATTTTCTTTTTTTTAGTTTGGCACTGAAATCTAGCATTGCATAGAAATAGCCCGGAACGAGAAGAATAATCTTGTCTCATGTGCATTTTGGAATCCCCTCTCCCCAAGAATCATATTGCCAGTATGGAGTGTGAGATTCAAAGAAACATTAAGTAAGTGAATCTATTTATAGGAGGAACGGAGGTAAATACCATAAAAAAGGATATGTATATTCTTTTTATGGTATTTTCTGTTCGAAAATATATCAAGTAATAAGATGTTTCATTCAAAAGAATTTTCTTAATAACTTTTCTCGTATTGACGCAGGATATTCCGCGGACCGAAATAAAATGCGTGTTGGTTTGAAGTTGATACGGGTTCTCGAAGCCACATTATGGCTCGACCGCAGGAATGTCACACACGTGCAAGTGAGCCTTGCTTAACAGACTTGTTACTAGAATTGAAAATAATCGATTTTTATAATAATCGATGTTTTTTAATAATCGATTTTTATAAATCGGTTATTTATTCATAAAAATCGTTTTTTTTAAATCGATTATTTTAATCATCCTCTTTCTCTTTTTCACTCTTTTTCTTGTTTTTTAATATAGCATATGCATTGTCGGATGAAACCAATGTAAATCGGATGAAGCCAAACTACACATTTTAATAGAATTTCAAAAACAGCGCATATGTTATTAGTTATGGTACTTATCCACTTTAATTAGCCTTTATACTAATTATTAATAAAAAAAGGCCACCTATCAAATCGTCAGATTAAATCTAATAACATTAAACAATTATTTTGATACGGAAATCGTTTTTTTAGACGTTAGAAGGATTAATTGTAAGTTTTTTATTACTTTCAAATTTAAAGTTAGTCGGTAATGTCACCGTTACAAACGATTACTTTTTAAAGGGGAAAGAACTAATTATTTTTTTATCGATGTTTTCTACTCCAGTCACGTCCATAGCATGGATTACGGAATTTTACATACATACAGCTTGAGACATAGTCTTTAATATGGTGGTATTGATTGATTCAAGTACAACATTTCCCTCACTGTAATAACTAGAGAGTACGACCCGACGTCGGTTCATAACTCACAGGTGAATATTGACAAGTGATACTAATCTCGGCTAATTGACAAACGTTACACTGCCGGCCAAATAAAGTGCTGCTTTTGTGAACATTAAATGAACTATCATTATTATTTTCTAAATCTGCCAATAGATGTCGCTGCGTCGAAAAAATTCTAGGTATCGTTGTGTTCACATGGAAAGTATATATACTGGGTGTTAATATGTAACGTCTACCCCCGGTGATGCTTCTGCGCTCGCCCACTCTCCCGGTGACGCTGTCAAAGCCTTCATGGCTAACAGCCTTAGTTAGTGTCCGAAAAAAAAAAAAAAAAATGTAACGTTTACTCTGGTTTCCCTTCAAAACGAATAAATCTTTCGCCTTTTACTAAAGATTTCCGAGGAGGGGAACACTCAAATGAGTCTATATAAATTTTGATGCTCTACGTTTGACGTAGAGCTTTATAAAGCTTGAGTATTCCGCAGTATAGGAGAAGAGGGTTAAAGATATTTGGGGTGTGACTTGGAGAGAAAAAAACGATGATTTGGTTTTAAGAAAGAACACTTAATTATTTACATCGAGTTCTTCAAATTAAATTGATTTTAAATTTATTAAAAATCGGTTACTCTTACTAGGAATGTGACATGGAGTAAAAAAATCAATTCATAAATAATCGATTTCGAACCGATTAATTAAAACTCGATTATATTTTAATATCGCTTTCGGTTACTTCGAAACGAAAAAATCAATTATTTAATAATCGATTTTTTCATACTACTCAAAAATTTGAACTTTATTTTAATAATTAATTACAATAGACTTAATTAAAGTGGACAACTACGAATAAAAAACAACATATGCGCTGTTTTCGAAATTCTTTAAAAATGTGTTGTTTGGCTACATTGGTTTCATACAACTACTTTCTTAAAAGACAAGATAAAAGGAACTGAAAAAAATAAAATAAAAAATGGGTAATTAATGTAATTGATTTATAATGTTTCAATTATAGATTATTTTGTTGACGTCTCAAGTAGGGCAAAAAGGGAATACTTAAAATAATCGATTTTTAATAATCGAAAAAAAAAAATAATTGATAAATAATAATCGAATTTTAATATTTTTTCTACTCCATGTCACATCCCTAATATCTAGGAGGGCCCTTGCGGGCCCTTTTTTTGAATGCCAATTTTTATTACATTTCAAGTGTTTTTGTTAATACAACTCTATTGAAATTATTTAATTAATAAATGAGTGAATCAGTAAATTAAAAAATGTCCATTTATTTGGCAAGGGAGTGTAAGTGATGTGACATCGCCACTCAGTGTTGCAATTCATTGTAGTTAGTACACTGTGTACCAGCTATTATCATCATTAGTAAGATCGATTCACTCTAAGACGACATCGTGGTTTGTGTCACTAGTGCACTATTGACCTCGATTTGATTACAGCCAGGTATAGCCTTAACTTGTGTTATAATACGTACTAGGGATGACACTTAGTAGTAGTAAAAATCGATTAAATCTTCAATAATCGATTACTTTGAAAAAATAATCTATTATTTTAAAAATCGATTATTTTTTCACATTGCTAATACGTACCTAGTAAGCTATGGTCAGTAATTTTTTTTAATTAAAAAAAAAGCAATAAAAGTTTGGTTATAATAAGGGTTTGATAACGGGTATATTCGATTTTTATTAAAATTCAAATTCAAAATATTGTTTATTCAAAGAAACTTGTGAACAAGTGCTTTTGAATCGTCAACTTTACTGATGTTTCGGAAAGCTGTTCGTAACGAGAAGAGCCAGCAAGACTCGACAAAACAAACTCGGCGGTTGCTCTTTTAAAAAAAGTTAAAAATATTTAGTCCGCTCTTTAACCATTATTCTATCACAACTTTACAAATTACAGGTAAAATTTAATTTACATTTTATTCTATATTTTAGCATCTTTTCAATGCCCAAATATAGGGATAAAACTATGTTTTTTTTTACATAAAACCGGATTTTCTCCCCAAAACCGCCTACATGCTGAATTTCAGGAAAATCGTTAGAGCCGTTTCCAAGATTCCAAAAATATATATATACATACAAGATTAACTCATTTAAATATTAAAGATCACGTTATAGCTAATATTGATTTCATAATGTCTCGTTAAAGTTACTCCACCTAATATCGCAAAGAGCAGCCTCTAATGTAGGTAATAAGTATATACGAAATAGCTTTGACGACTTCCAATCGTAGGGCTGTGACTGGCCGAGAGGATTATTAAAGTTCTGTCTTATGGTACAAGTGAAAAGGTTACAACAATTTTAATAAAGTTACAAAATATCGTAATTTTTTTTTTTGTCAAGAAAAAACCCATTATGGGTCGTCACCGCCCGAAAGGGACGAGCGGCGGGTATGTCGGACTCGCACCGACTAAAAACCACGCTGCTGGTGGCGGGGACAGGGTACCGTTGTACACATTGCACCCATCCCCGCCAGCAGCGGCTCTGAATCCCAGAGTGCGCCATCGCCATGGTGGCCCCTCCCTCCGCTAATCGATGCATCGGGAGCACCAGATGCATCGACAGTCTAAATTTTTGAGTGTCCTAACTGGCCACTGATTTGTGCAGGTGTTTTTTGGCTTTTTTGTAGTACAATTTCAAGATACCCTTAAAGAGATGAGGTATTAAGCCAAGTTATCTATAGAGATTATTCCGCATGAACTACCGAAAACTTATGACAGCATGAATAGGTTTTGGAGTCATTGGAATGTCCACTGATATGATGAATGCTCATTCTGGGAATGAATAAAACTGTATATCATTAGATGTAAGCGATAGGGATGTAAAAAAATAATCGATTAGTTTTTCGTCAAAAATCGATTTTTAAATCGATTATTTTAAGTATCCCCTTTATGTTTTTTCTCTTTTTCTCGTTTTTTTAAGATAGATAGATAGGCATTGTTGGATAAAACTAATGTAGCCAAATTACACATTTTAAGCAAATTCCACAAACAGCGCATTTGATATTATTTCTTGGTAGTTGTCCACTTTAATTAGCCTTTATTGTTATCAATTATTGATATTAAAAAAGATAACTTTTGAAATAGTAGTAGTAGTAGTAGAAATCTATTTAAAAAAATCGATTATTTCGTATTAAAATAATCGTTTTATATTGACCGTAAAAAAAACAATTACTTATTAATCGACTTTTTCAAGGCACATCCCTACTCTGGTCGTTTCGTATCAAAATAATCGATTTTTTAAAAACCGATTACTTTTTACTCGATTTTTTCTACTCCATGTCACAATCCTCGCGAGTGAATGCTTAGAAGAAAAAGTCAGATAAAACGCTGTACGCTTATAATTTGTACTCGCTTCTAACACCACTCTGCGGATCATATTGGAGGGATATCAATAGGTAATAATTCTATCTTGTATTGTCGGCCAGACAATTACTTTGTCTCATACTGGTTTGTTGGTTACAATATTCTCTTAATATTATAAAAGGTCAAATATTGTATGTTTATTTGTGTGTCTATGTGTGCGAGAGTGAGCGTGTAAGTGTGTGTACGCTTAAATCTGAAATGAGTTAAGTAATGTTTTTAAGAACTTAAGTAGTAGTGTAAGTTGTTGTAGCACAGCGGTAACGCCGTGCGACTCTTTCGAGGAGGTCACGGGTTCAAAGCCGGGTAGACACTAATGAGTTTTTCTGTTAAAACTTATGTGTCTAATTAATAATTTAAATTCATCACACGCTTTTCGGTGTAGGGAAACATCGTGAGGAAACCTGCATATCTCTAGAGAATTACAGAGAAATGAGAAACCTACCAAACCGCATTGGAGTAGCGTTGTAGGTCTCAGCTCCAAACCTTCTCTCCAAAACGGAGAGAAGAGGCCTATTCTCAGCGGTGGGATAGTAACAGGCCGCTACTTACCTACTTTTTACTAAAGTGTAGTGTTGTTAAGAATTACTTTATCTAATACTGGTTCCTTAGGTACAATAACATTCAGTTAATGTTTTAAAGGCGAAATTTTGTGCTTGTGTGTGTGCGAGAGAGAGAGAGAGAGTGTGAGAAAGGGAGTGTGAGAGACAGAGTGTGTATGTGTGTATATTTAGCGACACGACTTAAGTTATTATACGAAGTCCATTGGCAGATTGCAGTGACTCTGCCTTCAGCTCTGGGACCCGCGGGTTCGATTTCCTGCTTTAGAATATTATTGTTATTTTCAACCTAGTTTTAGATAAAGCAATTGTCTTGAGATTAAAATAGCTCTTCGTATAATTACTTAAGCCGTGTTGCTAAATGCAAACACTATCTCTATCTCACACACTCCCTTTCTCACACTATCTATTGCACACACACAATCCCAAAATTTTGCCATTAAAACTTAAACTGAATGAAGAACGCAGTCATCTAATAATTACTTAAGTCGTGTCCCTAAATACACAACATACACACACTATCTCTGTCTCACACACTCCCTTTCTCACACTCTCTCTCGCACACACACGAGCTCAAAATTTCGCCATTAAAACTTTAACTGAATGAAGAACGCAGTCATCTGATAATCACTTAAGTCGTGTTCCTAAATACACAACATACACACACTATCTTTGTCTCACACACTCCCTTTCTCACACTCTCTCTCGCACACACACGAGCTCAAAATTTCGCCATTAAAACTTTAACTGAATGAAGAACCTAGTCAGCGAAGAAGATGACTACGTTGTGCGAAAGTGTTATTATATAATAAGTAGTATTTCTGTCACCAATTATTAACCATCTCGGCATCGCAACTAGCACGCCTTACTATAACCCATTCAGAAATAAAAGCGGCGTGCTCTAAAAACCTAAATCCAGCTTCTCTTAAGTCGCCGCGGTGTACAGAATAAAATTCAGCGTATACAGGTGGCAAAGAATCGAGCGTCCATTGTAACGGAATGCCTATCCAGCGCCCGCTATTTCACTAGCACCAAAATGTGTTGGAGGAGGGACAGCAGAGAAATAATAAATTAAATTATTATATAAAAATTAACGGACTTTTAAGAACTAAAAACTTTTAATATGTTAGCGCACACACTACACAATAACAAGATACAATAGAATATCACAATTCACGTTCCGAGATACACTTCTCTTGAATAACGAACACAGAATGAATGTCAATGAAACGTTTTATTTAACGGAAACAACAACGGCACAGTGTTGCCACTATTTTAATCAAAAAAGGCGCGATACTCTTGTTTCATGACTGTGTTGCTATAAAATACAAAGCGGAAGTCAATAACGACAAAAATATATAATGAAATAAGAGATAGCGCAAAAAACTAATTAAAAAATTTATGGGAAAATTAACGCTTTATAATCTTTTACCAGAACCAGTAGTTCCTTTATTAATTACTAGTTTTTACCCTGACTTCATTCGTGTTGACTGTTGTCGTGTAAAATGTCGATAATAGTTGGCGCTATCCAATGTCATCCTATTCCTGTAGAATTTACAGGATTTCCATAGCCTATATGTTAGTCCGGTGTATAAGAAATAAATATGCTAAATTTCATCGATATTAGTTCAGTGGATTTGCCGTGAAAGAGTAACAAACATACAGCCATATTCACAAACTTTCACATTTTATAATATTAGTAAAATATTGATCGAGTCAAAAGTGCTTAAAAGCTTGTTTTATAATGAATATTTTATATTTAGACCGTTGGCGCAGTTGCCAATGACGCTGCCACCAACTCGATGGGAAACATATTCGATTCCCGGCAAGAGACAACATTTTCTAAATACATACGGGCAGGAGAATGATGAATGGTAAATTAGTTTGTTCCTACGAATACGTGTGTATTCATCTAAATTAGTACGTATTTAAAAGGATACATGCATATATTTACTAGTTGTCTGTCACCCACCCGTATTAAGTTACCGACTTTGGGAATGGACGACTTCTGTTCATTCATGTATAAGGTATGTGAACGTCTGCTTCCTACACTTAGCATTACACAGATTCTCTTAACAAATGCGGATTATAGCAAAATAATTCTATTGTAACTTCAGTACCGTTGATATATTACTGCGGCTTAAGTAAGTCTCCTTTTTTGCTGACGCTACAAGTATTATGGTATAAAAAGTAGTGCAGGAAGAAAAGTGGGAGCTTTCCTGTATTTTCTGCAAGAAGTTGCTCGAGAGTTTAATCATGCGCTAGATAAGCTAGGGCTGGCAATCTCTTCGCAAATTCAAATTTTTAATAATTCTTTATTCATATTGGCTTTTACAAGCACTTTCGTATCGTCAAATTACAATGAAGCTACGACTGGTTCGGAAAGGTGCTCTTACCGAGAAGAACCAGCAAGAAACTCGGCGGTCACTCTTTTCAAAAATAAATATTTAAATAATGTATTTGTAATTCTTAACAAATCAAAATTTACAATATAATCTAGTGCGTAGCTGGTCTTATATTAAACGCAATTAAAGCAAACAATAGTTATTCTAGATTAAAAATCTTTTATTAGACTACCCGCGTCGAGCAATAACAATTACAACATTTTAATCGCCGACCGATTATTGACTTATCATTACGATAACCTGCCCAAAGTGTGAAAAAAATAAACGAGTCTCATCTTATGACTGAGTACACCATATACTCGCTGGATGTTATAAACATGGATGTTATTAACAACATGTTATAAACATGGTGTCACATGGTGTCAACTTACCTTAGTCGCCTTTTACGACAGTAAGAAATGAGGTGTCTGTTCTACTGAGCCGGATACCAGAAAGCAGCAACGATTACTTGGTATTGTTACAATAATTTATTCATAAAATAATATTGAATAATTTACAAAAATACGAATAAATAATAAACTATTTATATAAGAAATATACACCATAAAACAATATTACAAAATTAAAGGATATAATATATTGATAAATCAAAAGGTCAAAACTACAATTTAATATAAATAATATCAATGCCAAATAAAATAAAAGATAGCCGCAATTGAATTATTAATAATAGACGACGAATTTAAATAAAATATACATAAATATTCAATTAAATAATATCAGCTCCATAAAACAAATCCAGCAGTAAATTAAAAAAAATGGCAATTAACTGATACGATTTTTTTGATGGCGCTAAATTAATTGGCGTAAATCTATTGAAACCTGTTACTTTAAAAATACTTGAAGAGTTTATCTCAGTCTTTAGGTAAAGTTAAAGTAAAAACTATTATGATTAGTATATTATGATTTTGTCTATTGCCATTAAGTATATTACAAATTGTTTCTCTCAATTAAGGTAAATTACTAGGTAAAGTTCCGCCGTGTGGTATGCGCCTGAGTAGAATAGAACATCCTGATTTTTTACTGAGGTATCGTAAAAGGCGAGTAAGGTTATTTGACACACCGTGTGGTATCCGGCTGAGTAGAATAGAACACCCTCATTTCTTACTGAGGTGTCGTAAAGGCGACTAAGGTAAGTTGACGTCAGGCAGGCGGCCAGTCGTAAAATAACTAGCCAAAACATGTAAGATCTTTAAAACATGTTGCGCCGACGACGATAAGAGCAGGATGATGATGCAATGTAGGTGAGGATCGAACCAGTAAGTTTTTGGTGAAAACTTTCTCATTGTTGAAGCTTTTCAAATAATCCCCTTACAATTGCTTATTTAAAGTGGCATTACCTGTGTCACCGGGCCTTGTTCGGTAATTTAACCCAATGAGCTATCACAGCTTTACAATAAACAGCTAAAATACCATTTAAATTCAATACTACATTCAAGCATTTTTTCAATGCCCGAAAACAGGGATAAAAAAGGAAATTGTTTTAAAATGAAACCTTGGTAGATCGATTTTTCTCACCTAAAACTCCCTACATGCTGAATATCGTGAAAATCGTTAGAGCCGTTTTTTGAGATTACAAAAAATATATATAAAAACATACAAGATTAACTCATTTAAATACTAAAGATAATTTCTTGTGAAAAATATTCTATTCGCCAACCCTAATATTTTTGGCGTCCCGTCGAGGCCTTTTGTGTCCCGTAGCAATTCAATTTAGTGATAAGGGTTGGGGAGTTTTATCGAAACACAAAGACAAATAAAGTAGCCATCGGCTGATATAAGATGAGACAGATGGCTTATGTTCGGACCGAGTTGTGGGTTGCACGTGATTGGAATCTTAAGATGCGTCTTATTGTAGACTTAGGTTGTGACAGCGAATTTATCCAACATCAAGTCGAAATGATTTCCGACCTTACTTTTCTATTTTTTCTCTCTTTTTTTAACTTAATCCTATCCTTAAATAATTTATCGAAATAGGCATTACTTTGCGTATTACAATACAAAGGTAATAATAAATTTATTTAGCTATAATCCGCGATGAAGTAAAATAGAAAATATGTATAATGCTAAATGTAGAATGGACAGTCCGTTTTCATACTTAATGCAGGATTCGTAAAAACACATACACAAACCTCAAGCACTACATACGTTCACTATCACAAACTCAACAATCGTTTCGCCCCGCAACCGAAGCATCATCCTCCTAGACAAAATCGCAAAGCGAAGCAATATCCAAACAAACCAATCCAACTAATAATATAAATGTGTGTAATATAAATGGAAGTATGTGAGTATGTATGTATGTTTGTTACTCTTTCACGACGAATCCACTGAACTAATATCTACGAAATTTGGCATAATCATTATAGGCTATAGAAATCCTGTTAATTCTACAGGAATAGTATGGCATTGGAATATAGTATGGCGTGCCCAGAGTGCGGAGAGGAAGAAACGAGTCTTCACCTTATGGCTGAGTGCCCTATGTACTCGCTGGTAAGATGGGAGATACTAGGTAAGGATGAAATTGAAGTTGAGGATCTGACAAATATCTCCTTCAGGGATATTATCAGGTTCGTAAAAGCTACGGGTAGATTAGAGCAGGTGACACTGTCGGGACAGCAGTGAAACCCTTGTCCCAACATGGGGAAATGGGTGGAATAGTCCGGAATAGGAGCTGACCACCCGCCCTGCACCGACAGGCGTCCCCGAAATTAGATAGATAGATAGATAGATGACATTGGAAAGCGCCATCTATTCCAGCGCGTCCGGACTGGCCCTTTGGTGCAGTGGGTAGTGCCCCTGCCTTCAGCTCCGCCGGTCACAGGTTCGATTCCCGCTGATTCCCGTATATGTATTTAAGTATGTATTTAAAAAATATATAACTATATTCACCAGTTGTCTGTCTACCATAACACAAGTATTAAGTTACTTTGGGGACCGACGGCCGCGTAAGTATCCCATATATATTTATTTATTTCATGAAATATACCTAATATACACACGAAATAGACCCTTATATATGTATACTAGCTCTACTACATTACAGCAGTTCAAAAACACTGTTAAAAAGAGGCTGATACAGAAAGCCTACTATACTCTTGAAGATTATTTAGAAGATAAGAATGTGTGGATATAGCTCTCTTTGAGCCTGTACAAGACAGTAACGACATAATGTAAATAGTATTAAGAATTATATTTTTAAAAGAGCAACCGCCGAGTTTCTTGCTTGCTCTTCTCGGTAGGAACAGCTTTCCGAACCAGCAGTAGAGTTGACGATTCAAAAGCACTTGTTTACAATTTTATTTGAATAAAGAATATTTTGAATTTGAATTCGAATACTACTCTAAGTATAATAAAGTGTATGATACATTCTCACTTGACCGTACAAAAATAATATTGAATAAGCAGATTATATAATTAATAACGCTCAATAATAATCCAGTTAAGTCCACTTGGCTACGCAAATTGTACCAATCAATGCACCGTTTGCATTGAATCCAACTGATTGCGCTAAGTCCCGTAAATCTGTTGCGAACTGTTCAGTTGATACGGCGATTTCTATACGTTATTCGAAACGGTTTTGTCGAATAAGTGCAAATTAACGAGACTACATGGAAATGTTCAACTCACTTTATCACTTTACTAGCAATCGCCAGCGGCTCCGCCCGCGTGGAAAGATTAAAACCGTAACAACACCGTCTTTTGATAACCATAAGAAATGGTTAAAGTGGGTTAGCCTTAAATAGCTAGACATATGCTGTCGCGGACTTTTATTCAGAACTTTTAGAGGGTAACAATTTTGTAATACATGATTTTTTAATAACTATCACCATTTACGCAAGGAAAGCTTTAAATTTTGCCGTTTTCGTAATATTTGTTATGGATAATTATCATCATTCTGCTGGCCATATAGCACTTAAAGTAATGTTCAAGGGTTGACACAACATGTTTTGTCTAGTTGTTTAAGGACCGGCCGCCTGCCTGACGTCAACTAACCTTAGTTGCTTTTTACGGCACCTCGGTAAGAAATGGGGGTGGTCTATTCTACTCAGACTAACACCACACGGTGCTTCAACTTATCTTAGTCGCTTATTACGACACCTCGGCAGGAAAGAGGGTGGTCTATTTTATACAACCGAATACCACACGGCGGGTCGATTTACCTTAGTCGCCTTTTACGACACCTCGGTAAGAAATGAGGGTGGTACTATTCTAGTCAGCCGGATACCACACGGCGAGTCAACTTACCTAAGTCGCCTTTTAGAATACTTCGGTAAGAAATTAGGGTGGTACATTCTCCACAGTTGGATACCACACGGCGTCAACGAATCAACTTACCAAAGTCGCTTTTTATGACACCTCGGTAAGAAATGAGAGTGGTCTATTCTACGCAGCTTACTTGGTCACATTTATCTACAACAATATTTGTCATATTTTTTTTAATTCTGTTATGTGATTATCACTCTATTTTTGTATTTACTTAAGTAAGTAAGTAAGTAACGGCCTGTTACTATCCCACTGCTGGGCATAGGCCTCCTCTCTCCATTTTTGGAGAGAAGGTTTGAAGCTAAGACCTACCACGCTGCTCCAATGCGGATTGGTAGGTTACACATATCCCTAGGATTCTCTAAAGATATGCAGGTTTCCTCACGATGTTTTCCTTCACCGAAAAGCGTGTGATAAATTGCAATTATCAATTAGACACCTAAGTTTCAATAGAAAAACTCATTGGTGTCTGCCCGGGTTTGAACCCATGACCGTCTCTAGAGATTCACATGGTCGCACCGCTAGGCCATCACAGCTTTATTACTTAAGTGTGATGACAGTAAATAAAAGGATTTTGATTTGATTTGATACTACGCGACGGGTCAACTTACCTTAGTCGCCTTATACGACACCTCGGTAATAAATGAGGGTGGTCTATTTTACTGAGCTGGATACCACACGGCTTGGATAAAATTAATATATATAAAATATTATATCTGTACACAAATTGTGAGTGTTACCTAATAATATTAGAGACAATCGTTTCTCAAAGGTCTGTATTTGTTAACATAGCAGATGGATTTAATGGCCGGATGCTGTGCCGAATCCCGAGTCGTTAGTTGAACGGATAAGTAGGTATGGCATAGGCTTATTTTTAAATATAAGTAACTGGTTGGCCTAGCTCGGTAATTTTTGACAAAATTAAAGGAAACGAAACTTAAAAAAATAAGAAAATAATAATAGGTAAGTAGGTAGGTCTCAATGTTTATCATAGCTCAGTATTAAGTTGATGACGTAATTAAGGATTAATGTTGATCTTTAATATTAAATAATATTTCATCGAGTTAATCTTGTATATAATACATTAATGTTGTATATAATATATTTTCGGAATCTCAGAAATCATCATCCTCCTGCCCTTATCCCACTCTAAGTGGGGTCGGCACAACATATTACAAACATGTTGTCATATGATTTGGCTACGTATTTTACGACCGGCCGCCTGCCTGACGTCAACATACCTTAGTCGTATTTTACGACTCCTCGATAAGAAAGAGGGTGGTCTATTTTACTCAACCGGACACCACACGGTGGGTCAACTTACCTTAGTCGCCTTTTACGACACCTCGGTAAGAAATGAGGGTGGTCTATTCTACTCAGCCGGATACCACACGGCGGGTCGACTTACCTTAGTCGCCTTTTACGACACCTCGGTAAGAAATGAGGGTGGTACTATTCTATTCAGCCGGATACCACACGGAATCTCAGAAATGGCCCCAACGATTTTCCTGATATTCAGCATAAAGGAGCCCCACGCACCCAATTATTTTTTCTTTTTTATTTTGTAAAAAATTACAGAGCTAGGCTCGGTCAATCAGTTACTATAAATTAAATAATATTGTAATATGTATAAAATAATGAATAAAATAATATAATATAATATATTTATAAAAGTAAATATAATAAAGTGTTATTTATTATATTAGTATTGATATAAAATGCCGCTTCCATACTTGCAAGCATATACGTGCCCTAAATTACAGGGCATAGTTTTAAAACAGTAAGGCGGCAAAAAGTCTAAAATGAAAGGTTCCCCCGTCCGGTTGTTATATTTGAATTATTCATCGGAATTGGAGGCTCTAGCTACATAAGACCAACAAACATACAATTGCTTGTACTAGATATGTAACGGAGGTTTGACTCCGATACTAAAAGGTACTTAAAATTTAATACTAAAAAAATAATGGTGATTGATATAACACAAGAACTATAAGAAGACTATAAGAACTACCGAGGTGTCGTAAAAGGCGACAATGGTAAGTTGACCCGCCGTGTGGTATCAGGCTGAGTAGAATAGACCACCCACATTTCTTACCCAGGTGTCGTAAAGGCGACTAAGGTAAGACGACTCACCGTGTGGTATCCGGCAGGGTAGAATAGACCACCCACATTTCTTACCCAGGTGTCGTAAAAGTTGTCTAAAGTAAGTTAAAACACCGTGTGATATCCAGCAGAGTAGAATAGACCAACAACATTTCTTACCGAGGTGTCGTAAATGGCAACTAAGGTAAGTTAACCCGCCGTGTGGTATCCAGCAGAGTAAAATAGACCACCCACATTTCTTACCGAAGTGTCGTAAAAGGCGACTAAGGTAAGTTGTCCCGCCGTGTGGTATCCGGCAGGGTAGAATAGACCACCCACATTTTTTACTGAGGTGTCGTAAATGGCGACTAAGGTAATTTAACCTACCGTGTGATATCCAGCAGAGTAGAATAGACCACTCACATTTCTTACCGAGATGTCGTAAATGGCGACTAAGGTAAATTAACCCGCTGTGTGATATCCAGTAGAGTAGAATAGACCACCCACATTTCTTACCGAGGTGTCTTAAATGGCGACTAAGGTAAGTTAACCTGCTGTGTAGTATCCGGTAGAGTAGACTAGACCGTCCACATTTCTTACCAAGGTGTCGTAAAAGGCGACTAAGGTAAGTTAACCCGCCGTGTGGTATCCGGCAGGGTAGAATAGACCACCCACATTTCTTACCGAGATGTCGTAAATGGCGAGTAAGGTAAATTAACCCGCCGTGTGATATCCAGTAGAGTAGAATAGACCACCCACATTTATTATCGAGGTGTCGTAAACGGCGACTAAGGTAATTTAACACGCCGTGTGATATCCAGCAGAGTAGAATAGACCTCCCACATTTCTTACCAAGTTGTCGTAAAAGGCGACTAAGGTAAGTTAACCTACCGTGCGATATCCAGCGGAGTAGAATAGACCACCCACATTTCTTACCGAGGTGTCGTAAAAGGCGTCTAAGGTAAGTGAAGCCACCCTGTGGTATCCGGCGGACAAGAATAAACCACCGGTCATTGCTTACCAAGCAAAATAATTATATCCTAGCTTTTTTGCTATGGAATGACTCAAAGTAACGTCTACTTCTGTAAGTTATTTTTTATTAGGTATTAAAATTGAAATTATTTGGTTGGTATTCAACACAACATTGAATTAAATGACATTCCTAAATCAAGAGTGCCGTGACCGTATTGGGCAACACCTACGCGAAATTGTATGTTTGGTGACAGGTAAAGATAGTATGGCTGCGACTTAATATATAATATCTGGGTATAATATATGGTACATGGGTGATCGAGTCTTGTTTGGTAATTTTTTACAAAATAAAAAAGAAACTACAAAAAAAAATAGAGTATTTGGGGCTAGATCCTAGGTATTTTTACATCTCGCGACGACCAGTTCCCCGAATAAGCTACGCTGACTTAACAGTTTATGACAAAAATTTAATTCAATATAAATTTTAGTATTTTTTAATGCCCAATAACATGGATAAAACTATATTTTTTTAAAATAAAACCTAGCGAGATCGATTTTTCTCCTTCCTTAGGAAAATCGTTGGAGCCGTTTTGGAGATTCCGAAAATATACATAGAAGTTACAATAAAAATATTCTGCGGAAATCCGTATTTGGTAAGAGAATACATGCAATTCTAAATATATGTATGTATGAAAGACAAACCGCCACACGTATCACAAGACTAGACTAAGCTACAACAAACAAAAAGCTAATTATTAAAAATTTCATACAAAACGGTCAATTACTAGTATTACTAATACTAGAGCCTTTACCTAATTTTAGGTACTTAAAATACATATATATAACGATATATCCTCCCTTTTCTTTAGTAAGACTGCATACAATGGCGCCAATGAGTCGCAGCACCATTTTGCAATACCCTTATATTATATTTGGCATATACTTACGGTGTTTAATTATAAAATTTTCGTTGCACTCTGGGGGTCATGGTATACTGGCAAATATAGGGCGAATCAGTTTTCGGAATTCAAAAAAAAAGTAATGAAAATATTATTTTATACATAATCCGCGATAAAAGAAACTATATATATAATGCTAATTGTAGAGCGTATATCCGTTCTCATAGCTAATACATGAATTTGTAAAAGCTCGTAATCTACTATTAAGTAAATAAGATCGTAGTACTGTCTCATTATAGTCACACCACGTTTCTTTATAAGTTTATAGACTATATTATTAAAGGGATGAAAATCGATTACTTACTAATCGATTTATTCTACTCGCAAGTCACATCCTAATTCCAATGATTAGTTTAATGACATTTATATTTTATAAGCCCTGCGTCGGCCGCAGGGCATCAAAAATTCTAAAGACTCATTTGAGTATTCCCCTCCACGGAAATCTTTAGTAAAAGGCGAAAGATTTATTCGTTTTGAAGGGAAACCAGAGTAAGCATAACATTTCAACACCCAGTATATATACTTTCCATGTGAACACAACGATACCTTGAACTTTTTCGACGCAGCGACACCTATCTCTCGCCTACGGAGTTAATCCGTGAATCCTATAATTTACCTGAGAGGGCGTCACTATTGATAATAATTACTATTTAGTATCATTTTATAAAATAAATATTAATGCGGTAATTTAAGTTACATATTCTGTTCGTAACATTTTTATTATGTTGGTATCGTGTTAATAATAGTGATGTGACTTGGAGTAGAAAAAAATCGATTAATAAAAATCGATTTATATCTCTTTAAAAATCGTTTTTTTGTGACTATTTCAAAAGTTGATTTTTTTTTAATATTAGTAATTAATTACATTAAAGGCTAATTAAAGTGGACAACTATCAAGATATAATATTAGATGCGCTGTTTATGAAATTGGATTAAAATGTGTAGTTTGGTCAAATTGGTTTCATCCAACAATGCATATCTAATAATAAAAATTAAGAAAAGGAGTAAAAAAGAAAAAGTGATACCTAAAATAATCGATTTTTAAAAAATCGATTTTGATGAGAAAATAATCGATTATTGAAAATCGATTATTTTTTCACATACCTAGTTAATAAAAACCTTCTATATCGACTTTAACCTTTGATTCTTGTTTAGCGAAGCGCTATCTCGTTGTGCGCAGATTTATTTTCAGACCTGACCTTTTGACCTAATAATATGCATCTTGATTTACGTTACACTCCCTATTTATATTATACTATAGAAGATTATGTAAATGATAAGACAAAATTGGACAAATTCTACTAGATCAGATCGTTGTTTGAGTCTTTGATAAAAAACACTTCTTTAAAGTTATAGTAACATCTTTGATTCTTTATAGATTAGATTAGATAGATTTATTATTTAATTTATTTTTTATAGAGTGATATTCCAAGATCGAAAAAATAGAAATCACCTTTCTCTTGTCAGGGATACTTTTTGCTCATCTCTAATCCTTTCCTCTACGATCTCTTTCCCACACATCAAATATATTCCTTCACTGACCACTAAGTTCCGTTCTTTAATAATTTCATCTCATAACTTTTTTTATTACACGAAAAACCCCTTATGGGTACCACCGACCGACGGGGACAGAAGGCGGCTATGTCGGACTCGCACCGACTAAAACGATCTGTGTGATTTACCACGCTGCCGATAGCAAGGGTAGGCTATCGTTGTACACATTGCCCCCATCCCCGCCGACAGCTCTAATCCCAGAGAACACCTCTTCCGGGTAGGGACCTCTCAAAAGAGAAGCCCCCCTCCGCTAACCGGTGCATAGGGAGCACCAGATGCACCGACCGCCTCGGAAACCTGTAAGCCAGACGTCCGATATACCCCGTTCGGAACGTCTGAAGGTCCCCTGACAGGGCGGCAGACAATGAGCTTAGGCAAGTCGCTACCACCTGGACTCGCCAGCAGCAGATTGGGTCCAGAAAAAAGTTCCCGAAACCGTTCCAAATTTGAATTTACGTAAATTATGGCCATTCATGGTAAGTCTCAAAAGATTTTTCCGATTTTTCCATAAATACTAATCATTTCCTCAATAAGTGATTTTAAACACTGCAAATGGTAGAAATATAATAAATTCTACTCACAGTATTAGCGGGAACAACTTCGCCGGCCACCACATAATTCTCTCCAATGTCTTTCAGTTTTAAAACAAACTTTCTTCATTTCGCCCGAGTTTCGACCGAAATAGTTTTCTGAAGGAGTTCCAACGTCAACAAGTTGCGAAAAAAAGGCATTCAAACGATCGGAAAGCATTTACAATTGCAAATAATTCAAGTTTTACGTTTTAAAGTTTTAAAGCTGTTATTAAAAAAGTTCACGAATCTCGATATCCGTCGAATGTTTTCTAGTTTATCGACGATTCTTTTTTTAAATATAAAATTTATGACAATTTTGTCTATGGGATGTTATTATAAAATTCTAGCTTTTACCAGCGACTTCGTTCGCGTGAACTATTGTTGTGTGAACGGTTGATAATAGATGGCGCTTTTCAATGTCATCCTATTCCTGTAGAATTAACAGGATTTCTATAGCCTATATGTTATTCCGGTGTATAAGGAATAAATAATCAAAATTCGATTATAATGGAAATCATTCATAATCGAAAATCGATATTGTCTTAGCGGATTCAGCGTGAAAGAGTAACTAACTCACAAACTTTCGCATTTATAATATTAATAGGATAGGAAATTTACAATTAATTAATGAGTAATTGATAAATAAATGTTTGTTTACTATTTCTATTACAATGAGCTGGTATGTTATTATTTTAAACTTCCAAACGCAAACATTGAGTGATCAATTGCAACAAATAACTAAACTGTACTCAAAACAAAATTCTATATTTACATTTAATTATTATAGCCTTTATCACTGTACAAATAGAGGTTACTTTCGAGTAATTAATTAATCCAATATAATTTTGTTTGTGTATATAAAAGCGATACAACGGTTAAAGATTGTTCATTATAAATGAATTAATTAAGAAGTGATGTTGTGTGAATTTCACTTGCATTATATAGAAAGTGTTTTTTTTTATGAATTGTAGATTATATTATCATTGATAGGGAAGTAAAACAAATAATTGCTTACTTCTTGTTCACTAAAATGGTAAGTATCATAAACAATAGAGATAGGTTTTTTTATATATAATTTGAAAAGACAATACAATTTAATTTAATTTAGAAAAAATTCTTAAAATATTTTCTTAAAATATTACATTTATTCAATTATGTAATGATTTTATATACTTATGGGATATAATATTGTAAAAAATACCCAGTGAATAGTTTGCACGAAATCTGAATATCAATTTATATATTAATAATTAATAATTTATTTAATTCACAGACATTACATCTATATTGTTAGAATATATAATAGAACTTAAAGACTATGTTAGCATATTTTAATTAACACATAACTATAATTAAGCTTGATAGTTAAATTTTGACATTAACCCGAAATATAATTATAACTTTACTGGTTTGGTTTTACTTCAAAATAAAGCATTGATTTTAATTTTGTATTATTCAAAATTTCAGATGGAGAAAATAATTCTTATTATTTTGGCTACATCTTCTACAATCTTATCCAATCCCGTGATGACTCGCCAAGGATTGTTGACACAAGCGCAACGAGAACGGTTTTGTACCAACTTAATACAATTTAACAACTTTTATTACTCAACAGGAGAATTGAAATTCATAAACGGTTTCCCAGCAGACATGAGCGTCCATTGGAAGACAGGCAACGTGTTTTATACACTAATAAACAACGAAATGAAAATGAACCTTCAAATACTACGTCCTAGTGGTGAAACAGAGGCAATAAAAGTGGCCGGTTTAGGTCAATCAACTACTGTAGATAACCTCAACGATATTGTTTACTTAGCCACTGATAACGGGGTATACAAATACAAAGAGGACGGTTCAATTGAATTATATACAGCACTAGGTGAAGACGTCATGTATATAACAGTTTCGAATGATGGATCGATAATGTATATAGCAACATGGCCGCAGAATCGTGTGCATAGAATAACTAATGAAGGACAGAAGCAGGAATCGTTTTCAGCAATACCAAACGGTCACGGCCTAACAGTAGATCCAAGGAATAACATATTTTTCATTGCAACGAAAACGTCGTACGTACTAAAAAACGGTCAGAATATACCAATTAAAATCAAAGGTCTGCCAAGCGAAAGGATGACTGGTGTTTTCGTATCGCGTTCCGATGAAATATTCGCAATGGACGAAAATAGTAATATGTACAGTGTTGATGCCGAAAATGCTAGCGCTAAGCATTTAGGTACATTTAATGTGAGCGGCGTAAATACGTTCGCTTTAGATTCATCTGATAATGTGCTTATTGGTGTGAAAGGGAACATAATGAAATTCAACGCATACGAATCGAATCCGTGTATCAATTTTGAAAAGTAACTATATTTGTTTTATTGAACCAATGTTTAATTATTTGTTGACTAACGACTAAATTTAGATAGGTTCATAGAACCATAGATTTTTTTTAATATATGGAACACTTACACTCTTTTATTGGATTGATCAAATTTTACCAAGTTTACTAGCAATAAATTTATTGAAAAAATAACATAATTATGAATTAATTTCATTCAAGATACAATGGATCGTAAATATTGTCGATTTAACATATTTTGAAAGTAACAAAATTGTAAATAATGCACACCGATAAAAAAAGAAAGATGGAGCTCTGTCAAACAATGAAATTAAATATTTTAAAATTAAATTCACACATATTTATATCTATGTGAACGTAGTGGTTAAAGTATTCATAAAAAAAAATTACACGTTAATGTTTTACAAATTATTACAACAACAACAAAAAAATCATGAACTTGTCTATGTCTTCGTTCTTTATATTCGAGAGAGAAATTGCACTTCATCTTTCTTTTGATTTACGATATTGAATTACGACTTCATAATTTAAATTTCGTGTTTAAATAACTCTGTTTTATAATATA
This sequence comes from Morpho achilles, assembly GCA_947086495.1. Classification (NCBI taxonomy): domain Eukaryota; kingdom Metazoa; phylum Arthropoda; class Insecta; order Lepidoptera; family Nymphalidae; genus Morpho; species Morpho achilles. Next base: position 5,010,806 of record CAMTZB010000012.1, on the reverse strand, counting down.
CCTATTACTGTTTTTCCTTTATTAATTTTATTAAAAAATTCATTTTAAGAATATGTATAAGAATTAGGTATAATATGTACTTTAATTTACACTAGAAATTCTTTTTTATGTCAATCTGTCTGTCATCAATGTTTTCTAATTTTTCAGTCTAACTATTATTCTCTCGTATTCGTCACGTATTATTATTCGGATGGCGCGAGATATTTTCAGCATTTTTTGTTTATTTATAAACTGAAATCATCATTTATTATTTGCCTGTCCATATTCCACTCTAAGTGGGGTCGGCACAACATGTATTAACCATGTAGTTAAATTGATTTATTAAATTGATAAACTAGGAATTTTACGACGGATCTTCTGCCTCATGTCAACTTAACATAGTCGCCTTTTACTACACCTCGGTAAGAAATGAGGGTGTTCTATTGTACCCAACCGGATACTATACGGTGGGTCAATTAATGTTAGTCGATTTTAACGACATCTCAATAAGAAATGAGGGTGGTTTATTCTACTCAACCGGATACCACACGGCAGTATTAGTAAATTGAAAGTCGTGTTCGATTTTGTTCCTTAAGTAACAAAACAAATTATAGTTTTTTTTCTTTGTCATTATTATGTTTTTCTTTGACATTATTTTTTTTCTTTGTCATTATATTAGATTTTTCTTATTTAATTATGGTGCTTAACAACGTTTATACTAAATCAATATTTCATAAAATACACAAATTCAGCATAAAGGTAAGTACTAAATTAATTTAAACGTGTAATTTTTTTTAATTACAAACAAAATTTCTTGTGACATTAATTGATTTCAATGATTTCTTTTTTTTAGCATTTAATAATATATGGTGAAAATTACAATTACTTGAGTCATTTACGGCAATCTGTATATTAATAATTTTGATTGAAAACATTTTAACCTATTTTATGTAGTTATTTCCAATGTATAATTAATTTTTATATGCACTATTGCCAATCTGGGACGTAACAAATTATTGAAATAATGACAGAAAAACGAGAAATAATGTTTTATTTATAAAGATTTTTTAGATTTATCTACGACTAGTGATTTTTACAGGCAGAATAAAATTGGTAAAAGGCATAGCCGACGACGTAAGTCTAAACGTACGACAACTTCGACCACCGAAGGAAACGAAGATTACGAAGATTAAATAAAAATTTGTAAATGAAATAATAGTTTATTGTTAATAATAATATTAAAATCAATAAACGCATTTTTATTATTTTTATACATTGCCATCTATAATTTAGTATAAAAACTACTATAAACTCCTACGAGCGACATCTGTCGAAAGTATCATACACTAGGAGAAGAATTATACTTATAAAAATAGATGAGAATACATAATAAATAATACTTTTATACAATTTAAATAAAATATCATTTTATGATTTCATTTGGTATTTCATAGTCCTATAATATAATTCTAAAATAAAATTTATAATAAATATCTAATTGAAACATAGACTGTTTACAAAAATAGATTATAGCTGTTGGAAAGTAAAAGACACAGAGTACGTAAGAGCTAATACAAACCATAGATTCCTAAAAACAAACCATACAAACTTCTTTCAATCTGATTATCCATATTTTTATAATTATTTGTGAATTTTAGTTTTTCGTTTTGTTGTTATAATATAAAAATAATAAGATAGGACGGTGACCCATATAAATTATGAGTATTATTTTCTTTTACTGAAGTAAATATTTGTTTGTGTAGAAAATGTAAGACCCAAAATTATCTTTTATTATTTATACCTGAAATATTTAAGTACAGTTTTGTTTCCAGATTTTGCTTGAGACAATTTCTGTCTCTGTAATATTACTATATACTAGGTATATAATAATATAATAGGATCTAGTTCATATTTAATCTGCAAAATGGCTGGCGTTTGTCATTCACTATTTGTCAAACATGAATGTTGAATGAAAGTTGAAACAAAAATTGTCATACGCGTCGGGGATGTGTCAGTGGGTGATCGTCTACCGCTCGATGTTTATTGATTGATCGTAAATGTGGTTCGTTTGTGTGATAATGAGAAAACATATTTTAGACTACTTAATTATAAAGTGATGAAAGTGTTTTAAGTTGAGTGTCCCGTTTAAAAGTTTATTTTCATTTGTATGTCATCAGACTCAATATGGCGGCACCCCGTCAGAAGTCACAACAGAAAAATATCTCTTCGATATTTTCGAAATTGCACGGCGCTATTTCCGATGCTGTGTACCCATCAAAGCTCGCGACAGACAAACGGACATTAGACAAGACTTGGAAGCTAATGGACAAAGTGGTGAAACTGTGTCAGCATCATAAAATGAACTTAAAGAATAGCCCGCCGTTTATTCTAGATATTTTGCCCGATACATATCAGAGGTTGCGTATAATCTACTCCAAGTACGAGGATAATATGCTGGAGTTGAATAACAATGAACATTTTAACATATTTATAATTAATTTGATTAGGAAGTGTAAGCAAGCGATTAAGTTGTTCAAAGAAGGTAAAGAGAAAATGTTCGATGAGAATTCTCATTACAGACGCAATCTTACGAAACTCAGTCTAGTTTTTAGTCACATGTTGAGTGAGTTGAAGGCTATGTTTCCTAATGGGACTTTTGCCGGCGACCAGTTTCGCATCACGAAGAGTGATGCCGCTGAATTCTGGAGAACTAACTTTGGAAACAGGTATTTAAAGTTTTATTTAGAAAGTACCTAGACTTTAATATGTCTTGATTTATAACAAGCATGTTAACTTTAAGCAACGAAATATCAAAGAAGTGTTTTTATGTATTCAATTTTATCGTTGTTTTGTTCTTACTTACAAAGTGTTCAATAAAACATCAAAATCATCCTCCTGCACTTATATAACTTTAAGCAGGTTGGGCACAACATGTTATAAATATTTTGTCACATGATTTGGCTATGGATCTTACGACCAGTCGACTGTCTTATGTCAACTTACCATACTCGTTTTTTGTGACACCTCAAAAGAGGGTGTTCTATACAATTTAATCGTATACCACACAGTGGGTCAACTTACTTAAGTTGCTTTTTACTATATCTTGGTAAGAAATGAGGGTAGTCTATTCTTTTACGCTGGATACCATATCGCAGGTTGACTTACCTAAGTCACCTTTAACGACACCATGGTAAGAAATGAGGGTGGTCTATTCTACTCAGTCGGATAACAAAGCATACATCTCTATGGATTATAGACAAAAATAACTATCATTTCTCCCTTTGAAAAAAATATACCTTATTTACATATATATTAATAATGTCCCTGTCACATTATATACTAAATTTATTTAGAGTACAAAATTACTAGACATGCTTGAGCATTTGGCAGTAAAGGGTTTCCATTGTACTTGTACGCTTTTGTAAGGTTTGAAGAGCATTGTTAAGGTGATTAATGACACCACCCACAGAGAATTATAATGCAAATGGCTGCATATATGTAATACACAAAAAAAATAATAATAATGCAATGTGTAAAAGTATTCTAATTGATGTATATGCAGGTGCTACTTTGCAAAATTCCATAATGCAGCAGTTGCAATATTATTACTTTGCTATAATCTGTGTATCCGCCGTGTGGTATCCCGCTGAGTAGAATAGACCACCATCATTTCTTAACAAGGTGTCGTAAAAGGCGACTAAGGTAAGTGACTCAACATGTGGTATCCGGTTAAGTAGAATAGACCACCCTCTTTCTTATCGAGGTGTCGTAAAATACGACTAAGATAAGTTGACATCAGGCAGGCAGCTGATTGTAAAATACGTAGCCAAATCATGTGACAACCTGTTATAACATGTTGTGCCGACCCAATTTAGCGTGGGATAAGGGCAGGAAGATGATGATGCTATAATCTGTGTATGTTAAGAGAATCTATGTAATAAATAATGTATAGAACCAGATATACTCACATCTTATTCTAGACTATTATGTTATATTATTATATTAGAATAAGACCAATACCAATATAAAATAATAAGGCTATTATGCAAAGTAAAAAAAAACTATATCAGTGTAGCATTTGTAGTAATAATAAATTAAGCTTAACATAAAATTTCTATTTAGACAGACACTGTCACATATAATAAATATAAAGTAAAAAATTTCTACAACATAAACTTTCTGTTGTATAGTTTTATACACTAACATCATCATCCTCCTGCCCTTATCCCACTCTAAGTGGGGTCGGCACACATGTTACAAACATATTGTCATCAAATCAAATCAAATATTCTTTATTGTACAACAAAAAAAAAAAAAAAGAAGTTAATAATAATACATTATGTACTAAAGAGACATAATTAAAAAAAAAATCATATGATTTGGCTGCGTATTTTACGACCGGCCGCCTGCCTGACGTCAACATACCTTAGTCGTATTTTACGACTCCTCGGTAAGAAAGAGGGTGGTCTATTTTACTCAACCGGATACCACTTGGTGGGTCAACTTACCTTAGTCGCCTTTTACGACACCTCGGTAAGAAATGAGGGTGGTCTATTCTACTCAGCCGGATACCACACGGCGGGTCGACTTACCTTAGTCGCCTTTTACGACACCTCGGTAAGAAATGAGGGTGGTACTATTCTATTCAGCCGGATACCACATGGCACTATTATATATTACTATATATACTATTATATATTTATTTACAAATCAATTTACATTTTTAAATATTTTCTAAAACATACAGGAAAAAAAACATTTAAAAATATAAAAAAATTGATATCCACGGAGAGCGGAGAAAGGACCCAAGCTCCCGGCGGTTAGGAATACAGAGTGAGGAACCTCCTCACAATGCGTGCCGTCTCAAGCAACACTGCCTTCTGTATCCTGCCCTTGATCCAACAACTAAGCGAGAGCCTCTTGAGATGTTGGTCGAGGCTCTTCGCTAGTAGACCGTTTACCGATACAACAATTGGAACAATTATTGTTGAGTCAATATTCCACATGGCGGTAATCTCATGAGCTAGATCCAAATATTTAGTTAATTTTTCTTTTACAGCTTTTATGAGATTATCGTCATGTGGAACAGTGATATCAACAATAATTGCCCGACGCGCTGACCGATCTACCAAAACTATATCAGGTTTATTTGCGGCAATATACCTGTCAGTGATGATAGATCGGTCCCAGTAGAGCAGAGCATGATCATTTTCAAGAACTGGAGTTGGACTGTATCTGTAATAAGGCACTTCGGTACTCACAAGGCTATATTTAAGAGCAAGTTGCTGATGGATGATTTTGGCTACTTGGTTATGTCTGTGCAAATACTCACCATTAGCAAGAGAAGAACAACCGGAAACAATATGCCTGAGTGATTCTCCAGGACGGTGACACGCTCTACAGATGTCAAGCGTGCCATCCTTCATAATATGTTTCCGGTAGTTATTCGTCTTGATGACTTTATTATATATTATTATATATATATATTTATTTATATATTTTATACATTAACAATGAACATTAAAAAAAAATCTTAAAAAATATATAGTTGAAAAGTATATAAAGGCATCCTTAACTGGATGAGATGATCTTTGTTGAGAAAAAAAAAATTTGAACTGAACATCAATTTAATGACTTTAAGTAATTAAATTATTAAAATCATTTAGTATGCCTTTGCCATACAAAGTTATGATAAAATATTTAAAATTTACAAAGAATTATATTAGGAGCTGATACTAGCTAGCTAGTTTAGCGTAAAAACATGTTGTAGTCCCCAATTAATGAACCATTGTATTAGCGAGCTAATAATTTTTCTTGCTGTATTGTATTTCTATTAAAGTATTCAGGAAGTTGGAAATGTGGGAATGTGACATTCAGACAGTGAATGTTGTAAGTGATTGTTGCTTATAAGGTCCTGTTCACACTGTTTACACTGTAAGAAAATAGAAGCCCATGTTTGGTGCACTTGGGGCTATTATAACAGTACACAAAAAAAGATATAACGTTAACCTTAGAAACTTTCTGTGTGATGTTAAAACAAATTTCAATTTTATAAAGGACAAACTCAGTTGATGATCTGCAATAGTGGCACAACTTAAAAAATATTTTTTTAAGATAAATGGATTTAAAGTTTTCATTGCTAAGGAAAATGCATAAAAGATGCTTCAGTTTGCTTAAATGAAGAGCCCCAAATCTTTCCTAGTAATTTATTGAATTAGGTGTTATTTTTCAGATATCGATAATACAAAAGTAATAGTAAAATTATTTTGCTATAATCTGCGATAAAGTAAAATTTAAAATATATATATTGCTAAATGTAGAGTTGACTATCAGTGAATTTCATATATGATACATACAGGATTCATAAAATAACATGAACAAACCTCCACCACCGTCACCACAATACACAATTGTTATTTATTTAATTAAATATACCTTTCCTATTCCTAGTACTAAAACACGTGTTTTTTGAGCTGCGCTGCTATTGCAGACAGTTTTTCAATCAGTTGTTGCTGGAAGGAATTTCCACGTTATACGATCTTATTTTTTTTAATATGGTGGTTTCTTGTAACCTTATGTTTTTCATCTTTCCGCCTAACTGTGATGCTGCAGCTCTTTAGCTTTATACTCATATATATTATTTTATAAAAAAAATCTAAATCGATGAACGATGATTAAGGACTATATGAGATGTTCCAGCCACTTGTACTCGTTTTTCACCGCTTCCACGTGACACACGACTTAACTGTTGTTAGTCAGTTGGAAGCTTTCCAATAACTCCTTCGTCGGATGAAAACCTCTGAAATTTTAGACTCCTCAGACTCAAAAGGTTGCCGATCCACGGCTTAGAACGTTCGTAATTTTCATGTTTTTTAATAAATCTTTTAAAGGGAATGTTTACAATGTGTCAAACAGACCTGCGTATATGAAACTAATAATTCATTTTCAATTTACATAAATGTACATAAATTGTTATTATTACCGCGCTTATATAATCATAGTTAGCAGTTCCGGGTGAATAAACGTGTATTCAATTTATTACATTGTAAGCGTGTTTTTATTTAGCACTATAGTAGTATCAAAGATTCGCTGCTCGTGGGGTAGTAGAATGTGGAAACAGGACGAAGTCTGTTGCGCTCTCTGTCGCACTCACGGACTTTACGAGAGAAATAGTGATGCGCCACTGAAGTCGATGTTTATAGTATAAAAAAAGAAACAACTGTATGGTATCAACTCCTTTACATGTCAAAATTGATAAATACTTATTGATTGTATTCAGTTCATTAAGTTCATCTGTCATCCATTGATAACTTTTCAATATCATATATACCTAAATGTTCATTCATAATTTTGTTACAATCTTATCACGTACTTACCTTAATGAATGGTGAGATAAGATTGGTTGTTTTCCGGTGATAACGGATGCTTCATATTCAAGGCAATATAGCCTTTATCTGAAAAATTTTGCAATTGCTTTCGAGTGGACATTGATCGATGCTAGGACTGATTTATCTTTATATATTTTTTATAATATATACAGAGTGTCTTGTAAGACAACTTAATATTAAATCAATTCACGTCTCAAAATAAATTCCACCTATAAAGCGGTAATACGGTGGACTGATGACCTTAAACAGGTCGCGGGGAACCGCTGGATCGAAACATCACAAGATCTTGTTGTGTGTGTGATACATCAAAGAAATATGTCCAGCAGTGGACATCCTACGGTGGAAGAAGAAGAAAATGGCACAGAATGTGAATTATATTTGAACCTTTATATTCGTTTCGACGTTCCAGCAGAGTTGCATCTGCTGTTCTCTAAAACAGCAGATGCAACTCTGCCGGAACGCTGACCACGTGACGACTCTTCGTGACCACGTTGGATGCAACTCTGATTAACGTCGAACCTATTTTAACTAACTCGATTTTACCGTAATGTGACCCTTATGTATAATAACTAGTTTTTACCCGCAACTTTATTCGTGTGGAATGTTGTCGTGGTCGATAATAGGTGGCGCTTTTCAATGTCATCATATTCCTGTAGAGTTAACAGGGTTTCTATATCCTATATGTTTGCTCCCGGGGCGACGGTGGACGTATCCAATAGCGGAAGCCGTCACCCCTGACCTGTAGCGAGTTTGGCCACAAGTTCGGCGTTTCTCGCCAGTGGATAAAAATACACCGACCTGAGATCCACTCAAAATAGGGAAAAAAAAAATGTTTTCTTGGTATAAAGAATAATTGTGCCGAATTTCATTGATATTGATTCAACGGATTTGCCGTTAAAGAGTAACTAACCTACATCCACACTCACAAACATTCGCATACATAATATTAGTAGGATTAGTATTAATATCGAAATTTTAAAGTCTACTACATTCAATAAACATCACACTCAACTCAATCATTCAAGTATATTTCATTCCTTCATTCATTCATTCATTCATTCACAACTACACAGATGTCTAACACGTGACTGAAAACGTACAGCCCTTCGGGTCAGTAACGATTCGACAAGACAGTATCATATTTAAACAAGATTAATTCGACACTAATCACGACTTTTACTTAGGGCGTCTTATAGTATCATCGAATCTGTGTTCAAAACAAGGCTGACCTCAATGTAGCGATGTGAAAAAATTATCGATTTTTTTAGGCGTCTTTATTACTCTTTTTCTTGTTGTTTAAGATTAGATATGCATTGTTGGATTAAACCAATTTAGCCAAACTACACATTTAAAACCAAACAGCGCATTATTAATTAGCCTTTATTGTAATTAATTATTAATATTAAAAACGACAACTTTTGAATCGGTCAGAAAAAAATCGATTATTTAATAACAAAATAATCGATTTTTTAAATATCGATTATTTTTAAAGGGATAAAAATCGATTATTTATTAATCGATTTTTTCTAATCCAAGTTTCATCCCTACCTCAATATACAACCTCCTATATTTAAAGAAGCTATCTTATTCAAGAATCCTATTTCCGCTGTGAGATTAACTAATATCAGTATATCGTTAATTTATTTACGTGCAATGTTATTATAGAACGGAAATGATAATAATCGGCGTTTTATCTGGGCTTAGTGCTACTTATACCCGTATCACTTTAATTTATTATACCATTTTTGCATATACATACATCATAATGCTGTCACGATAAGGAAACGTGACGTTCTTTCATTCATAAAAATCATCGATTTATTATACTAAAGTAGTATAAGTATATTATTAGTATTAATAAATGTGGTAGCTATTAAATCTTTAATATTCAAATTATTTATAGAATTAGGCGTTACTTTGCGGAGGTCCATAATACAAAAGTAATGAGAATATTATTTTGCTATAATCCGCGATAAAAGGAAATATAAGTAATGATAAATGTAGAGTGTACTATTCGTTCTCATACCTGATACATGCAGAATTTGTAAGAACTCATGCAATACCCGACACCGATGACACAACAATACACAAGCACTGCACACATTCACCACCACAATCTCAACAATTGTTTCGCCTTTCCGAAGTATCGTCATGAGATAGACTCCACGACGCTTTGCGATTTTGTCATATAACCCTCGAACCCTTTTTAAAGAATTAGAAATAGACGTTTTAAGCTTTCTCCCTTCTTTCCATCTTTTAATAATTACTCTAACGTCATTTTAGGGTGGAATTATAGAAATATAATAATGGAGTAAAATAAGAGCTAGAAGCTCATTTAGGTATCTAGTAAAAAAAGTAAAATTAATTTGATCTCCTTAACGATATTGTTAATAGTCCTTTTTTAACCATCTCTGACGTAGAATTTTATTAATCTGACTGGTAGAAAGAGGCGCAAATCTATCTTCGTGCCTTGGTTCATGAGGTTTCCCTTAAAAGGTTATCTGCAGGCCGAACGAGAGTTGCACTTCGTAAAAAACTGGTTTGAAAGCCACTTATGGGATAAAATAACAAGCAAACCCTGGCTAGTCCAGTCAACGGTCCAGGCTAGGATCGAAGGAGATAGTGGTTAAGTATTAGACGGTAAATTTTCTCAATACTAAGGATGCTATCGAAGTCATATGACTCTGAGCTGAAAGGGAATTATAATCTAATAGGAATTCGTGTATTTCGTTTTATGTTTTTGCAGCATCAACGTACTTTGCTAGCAAGTAATAAATTTCAGACCAAAAACCGTGTAGACCTTTTGCTTAAAGGGTCACCGGCTTTCTGTCCTCTCGCGAAACAAAACGGTTTCCCAGTTTTAATTATATCGCTTTGATGTTTTTGTATCTTTTATCCCAGTTGAGAAGGTGAAAAGATTTTGATGCTGCCCCAGTTTGATTACTTAGCCTAAAGGCTATATAAGTTTAGAATTAGTATGTGAGTTGGATATTTATTAACCTTAATAAAATTGTAGTAAGGAAGAATTCAACCTTATCTCTCTTAACTCAGACGACCTAAGGTGTATTGTACTTGATCTTTGCCGAGGATGCACGATTTCAAATCCCAAGAGGGAAAAAAGGAGGTACTCGAGTTTTCTTTCGACACAAGTGCTCATTAATGTTTGCGATTCATTGTACAAAGGTGAGGGAAACTTCGTGAATAAATCTGTACATGCTTTAAAAATATCTGGAATATGTGTAGCCTATCAAACTGTAATAGTGCTTTGTGGTGACACCAAGATTCATATTCCTCTGTGTAAGAGAATAGGACTAACCTAACCAAAAATTGTTATGTTAACAGCCTATTTCCATAATTTTTGAAGGTAAATATTATCTTTATCTTGTATATGTAACGTAATATATGATTTTAGATACCAACTTTTTGTAATGGCGATTTACCCTGTCTTCAGTTAAGGGTACTGGTGACTGATTATTGATTGTACAAGCACTCGTACCAAATGACGTACTACGTACAGATCACAGAGATAAGGGGTTTGCATCAGTTATGAATGGAAAGGTGATTTTTATTAAGTTTTTAGTCTAGGTTTAATCGTTTACCATTGATGTCTTTAAAGGATTTCCATATTATGGTTTTTGGCATCTTTAATCCTGTGGTTTCCGGCATATTTCTTGAGATTTGCACTATTTGAATAATACGGAACGTTTCTATTTCGAATCTTTTTTACATTAATCCTTCTGTAAACTTCTACCAATACCAATTAATCCTCGAATTATCGTATCGTTTTTATCGGTTATATATATCGTTGACTCTGTTCATTTTCAAGATTTTGGTTTTTGTGATTCAATCAAAGTTTTATTTTCGTTACATGCGATTGCTGAAAAAAATTGCATGAAATTGCATGGTAATTTTTTAACAACTATCAAATCAGTGAGATGACATCAGTGGATACCGTTATGGGATCATTAAGAACGCCGGATGCGTTGAGCGACGGGATGGAGTTCCCGATGGTCGTGTCATTTTTAGAAATTTCGTCTTTCCCGTCTATTATGTCTGTGGAGTGTTGACAGGTATAGTGTCAGTAACGACGAGTGCATTCCCTAATACATTACAATGATGACAACTAACATATAAACTTACTTTACTAATATAGGCCGATAGACATTTTATAATCGAGTGCAGACAGATATTTGCTTAGACGACTGTCGCTTGATATTTTTCCTTTTTAAAATTTCAGTGTCAACAGTTTTATTCCGCTTAGTGCCTGTGGTTTGGTACTTTGCTTTTAATTCCTTTTACGTACGGCTAAGTTATGGACATTCCTACCTACACCTATTAGTTGGGACACAATTGAAATCATTATAATAGGAGACAGGATTTGTCGTGAAATCATAACAGACGGGCTTTTTGCAATTAATATATTAGTAAGGATATGTAAATAAATTATTCGTAATTAACTTAAGAGGTGTATTAGTGTAGTTTTAACTCTATAATAAACTAACACAAATTAAATCTCACCAACAAAAGTTTTACAGGTCCAGTTTAATCAAAACTGCTACGCAAACTTACCCGACTAATTTGGATAGAATCCCAAAGCCCTTTGGCTAAAGTTATGGACATCTCATCCCGAAATACTTTATTGATTCTGTATTTGAAATTTACGGAGCATTTATCCGTTATAAAGTTAGGACGTTACCTATTTAACTTGTTTACTGTCAAGTTTGAGGACGGTACTTTGTAAACAGTTACAGTTCAGTATATTTGACGTAAGAAGTCAAATAAAATCAAGATAATCTTTATTAGAATAAGCTCTTCCAAGCACTTTTGATTGAAGCTACCTGCAAGAAACTAGGGCTTCAATATTTTTTTTCAATTGTGTAATATGCTTTATGTATAAGCGTATTCCTGAAATTATTTGTCCATACTAATATTAAAAGTGGGAAAGTTTGTTTCTTTGTCTATTTATCTATCAGCACTTTAATGGGTAAACCCGCTGGATTACAATTGGTGAAATTGAGGTTTATATATCGCGCTAATATGTAGAGTAAAAAATCTTGTTTTAGTTTTGGGAAGAAGCACATATCACTTTTAGTGATAAGACCGCCCCTGCACTCTTAAATGTTCTTATTTCTCCTATTTATGTCTATTATTTACCTGGTGTGCAACAAAGAGTTATTCATTCATTTAGTCATTCATTCATTCACATAATTGACAGTATGTGAACACTTAAAATATGACGTAAATGATATAGCGGGAAAGCGAAATAGAAAGTATGTTTGTTTGTCTGTTTTTTTTCCTTTGTCGTCCAAACGAGACCGACAGATCTATGTCATTATCTGATTGAAAAGCGAAATAGGCTTCTTTTAAGTCCTGAGATCCACATAGAAGGAGTCGCGAGAGAAAGTTACTTTACCAAAACTCGCGATGAATTTCGTTCATTAATTCTCGGCTACCAATTTACATATATAAATTTAACTGGTTGGAACTTTGCGAGCTTAATAATTTGCACATCTGTAAGCTTTGGAAGGACATTTTCGAAACCGCAAAACTGTGTACATAAATCTTATTTTACGAGTATTGTCAATGGAGGCACGCATGTTTGAATATTGCAGAAGTGGGATCGGTTCAAACCAACCGCTATTGATTGTGCTCATTTTGTAAACTTCGCAAGTATTTTGTTGACTTGATGTAATTATATTTAAGTTGTACATAAAGTTATGGTAGAGTCATGACAATACTAATCATAATTTACTCGTATTAGTTGCTAGGTAACCGTTGTCTGTATAACGCGTTAGGGATGTGACTTAGAGTAGAAAAAAATCGATTAATAAATAATCGATTTTTATCACTTTAAAATAATCGATTTTTAAAAATCGTTTACTTGTTTTATATTAATTTTGTTTAATATTTTGTTTAATATTAATACTTAATTACAAAAAAGGCTAATTACCAAGATATAATATCAGGTGCGCTGTTTGTGAAATTGGATTAAAATTTGTAGTTTGGCTAGATTGGTTTCATCCAACAATGCATATCTAATCTTAAAAATCAAGAAAAAGAGTAAAAAAGAAAAAGGGATACTTAAAATAATCGATTAAAAAAAAACGATTCTTGTCCAAAAAATAATCGATTATTAAAAATCGATTATTTTGAAAAATTAATCCAATATTTTAAAAATCGATTATTTTTTCACATCGCTACATTGAGTTCAGCCTTGTTCTGAACGCGCATTCGATGATACTGTAAGACGCCTTAAGTATGTCGTGATTAGTGCCGAATTAATCTTGTTTTAATATGATACTGTCTTGTCGAGTCGTTACTGACCCGAAGGGGTATGCGTTTTCAGTCACATGTTAGACATCTGTGTAGTTGTGATCGATTTTTGATAAAAAAATTATCTATCATTAGAAATCGGTTATTTTAAAAAAAAAATCGATTATTTTTCACATCGCTATAACGTGTGTTTCGCCTGATAACAATTTATATCTTTTTACTGTATATGTGATCAAAATATTAGTAACAAAGTTATAGTCGTAAGGTTGGGTATATCCTAATAGATAAGTACTGAATAAAACGACAAAAAGAAAGCATAAAAACTGTGGCTTCCATTATCATATATAGTGAGGTGCATCTGTAACTCGTGGAATATAAAGGTCACAGATGTAAGGTATTGACATTTTAAATGTAAAAAATCCTCGATCTAGTTTTTGCTTTCACAAAAACTAAAGACTTGTATGTTTTTTTGTTGCAAATTATATTTGGTCGTTATTGTAATGTAACAGGTTAGGCATCTTTTTTTGGTATATCAAGTTTAAGAGCGCGTTCGGGATGTTACGATGGTAATATATATGTCCTGGACATGATGATATTAGTCGGTGCGTCATATTATTTAAAGGCGACAAATGTGTACACGTGAGAGCAAATTAACTATAAAGTTCGGAAACACTTAGTGCGCGATCAAATCAGGAATGAGGAGATCCATAAAACAACATAAGTTACCGGCATAGCTCATGGTGTCGCGAAGCTGAAGTGACAATGGGGCGATCATTTCGTGCGTAGAACTGATAGGCGATGGTGTTCTAAGGTGCTGTATTGGCGATGCAGCACCGCAGATATAAGCAGCTTCGGAAAACCCCTTTCAAGGTAGACTGTATGAAGGTACATCGCGTGGTGTGAGTATTTCGTGAAGGGACTAAAGAGAAAAAGACACCAGTAGTGGACGATCATCGATTGCAGAAGAAGATTCCTTATATTTTAATTTGATATTTGTTAAAGTTTTAAAAATCAAAAAGCCACAATTATGTCCTATAATGTTTATATCTATTCCTGAAGGATATTAGATAATTAAAATATAATTCAGAGTAAAAGTGTAACTGACAGATGACAAGTTATAATTCTCCTGCCCTTATTCCACTCTAAATGGGGTAACATATTTTAAAACTTTGTTGCTTGATTTGCCTAGTTTTGCCCGCCTGACGTCAAATTACCTAAGTCGCCTTTGGCGAAACCCCAGTAAGAAAATGTGTGGTCTATATCATTCAGGATACCAGACGGTTTTTTAAAAATATATTTGAGTATTCCCGCAGGCATAGTTAACAAGTAGCTAGACAAAAATGGTATGTAATATGTAGGTAGGTATACAAATATTGTATGTAACGTTAGAAATGCATTCGGCTCGCCTTTCCACGCTGTCAATAAAAGGACACGGCAGGTACTTCACGTCGAGATCAATAAACTTTCAAGGTGAACGCGCAGCAACGTGTAGGTACCTACTTCGGCGGAATTCATCTCATTTATCTATCCAAACTCCGACGAGGAATGACCTGTGTTTCCTGTCCAAACTTTTTAATGCGATTTATAATAGTTTAGATATAGAGTGTTCCACATAATATCGTAAGTGTGAAGAGTAAGGATTTCCAATATCATCAGATCTCTGGAGGAAAAATTTGCATATGTCTGGAAAAAACCTGCATATTTACTGGAGATTTCTTAGTGCATATGTAATTTCCCTTCAAAACTGAGAGAGGAGGCCTATGTCCAGCTGTGGGATAGTAACATGCCGTTATTTAAACACTAAATCGGTCAAGAACTATCAGACAACCACAGCATTTGTGTATGCGAATGCTTTTAATTATGTTGTTGTGGTTGTGTTATTAAAAAAAGTTTCTTTTAATATGTCAAACGAACGAATTAAATAGAACATTCAAATCCTATCCTTCTAATTTTATAAATTTAAAGGTTTATGAGGTTGGATGTATGTTTGTTACTCTTTGTTCCGCGTCAGCGTATCACGAATGTCAGCATTAGAAGCAACTTGTTAATCAATAGTCAGTCGCTATTAAATCTGGAACAATATCGATGAAGTTTGGCACAATTTTTGCCACGAACATAGACAATGGTATCACAAATGCGAATGTTTGTGAGGATGAAAGGAAAGATAATGTATATTTGTTACTCTTTCACCGCGAATCTGCTAGACCAATATCGATGAAATTTGGCACAATTACCCTTATTTCCTGGAATAACGTATAGGCTATAGGAATTCTGTTAATTCTACAGGAATAGGATGACATTGAAAGGCGTTATCTATTATATACCATACGACAACAGTCCAAGTGAACGAAGTCGCGGATAAAAAACTAGTTCTACATAATGTTTAATTCTAAAGGAGTAGAAATGAAATTTGTGAGTTCTTCAATAAAATGTGTCAAGGCGACTACGCAAATGCGTGGTTATTATTGTCGACTGTGGGCTACTTTGAAATAGATTGTCACGTGCAATATTTCTAGTCACCTATGCCTAAAATACTAATTAAATAAACAGAGTTCTGAATATAAATAAGTTGTTTAGTATGAATAGATGGTTTTACGCCGTGTGGTATCCGGCTGAATAGAATAGTACCACCCTCATTTCTTACCGAGGTGTCGTAAAAGGCGATTAAGCTAAGTTGACCCACCGGATCCGGTTTAGTAGAATAGACCACCCTCTTTCTTACCAAGGTGTCGTAAAATACGACTGAGGTAAGTTGACGTCAGGCAGGCGACTGTTGTAAAAACGCAGCCAAATCATGTGACAGCATGTTTATAACAGGTTGTGCCGACCCCACTTAGAGTGGGATAAGGGCAGGAAGAAGATGATGATTTGAAGTTAATTCTTTTAGATTTTAAGTTACTACAAGAAGCCCTGGCAAACATTTCTTGCCATATAAATTATTTCTAGGGATTTTCTAGTGTAAATTAAAAAAAAATCACGAAAAATAACTAACATTGTTACACGAGAATTTTATATAATAAAGATAATATTTATCTTCAAATTACGCCGTGTGGTATCTGCAGAGTAGAATGGACCACCCACATTTCTTACCAAATTGTCTTAAAAGACGACTAAGGTAAGTTGAGCCACGGTATGATATCTGGCTAAGCAGAATAGACTATCCTAATTTTTTACCGAGACGTCGTAAAAGGCGACTAAGGTTACTTGACCCGACGTGTGGTATCCGGCTGAGTAGAATATAGCACTGTCATTTCTTACCAAGGTTCGTATAAGGTGCCTAAGGTTACTTGACTCGCCGTGTGGTATCCCGCTGAGTAGTTTTAGAACGTTTTAGAACGTCCGTCTTCTCTCTTGATAATAAGTAGTAATAATAAAATACGTCCAGCTTTGTATTATTCATTTTATTAATCTTTATAATACATACAATTTAATTTAATACAATATCATTTTCTCGCTTTTACGTATGTGTGAACGTCATAACAACTTTGATAGAATGCTGGTTAGTGGACTGTATGTTTGTGCTTGATATGCAGATCTTTGCCCGAATCAGTGAGTAATAAAAACCACACCAACCTTGCTATCCACATTCGCCCCGAATGGACGGAGACCTGTTGCCAGACGCACGGTGCACCAGCTGGATGTGGACTTGGCGCAGCACTATTCACTGTTTGGAAATGCACGCACCTCACAAGGACAATAACGTATCGTCAGTAGAACGTTCTCGAGGCAAGAGTCTTATGGTAAAGATCACACACCTCACTGGGACGACAACGTGTCGTCTGTTGAACGTCCGGAAGGCAAGTGGGCGTCTACGCACCATTTGAATGCGACGGTAGACGAACAAAAAATTGATGCAGTAATGTTTTGTATTACTACCCACCAATATAATAAGCAAAGATCGAACAACGTATACTCCTTTTGAGAGCTCGCGTAAGTGTTGCCGCCTCTCAGCTTTTCCATAGTCTCCTCTATTATTTTGGGTGTAGTTATAGACAAATATTTTGGAATAGCTAACAATAGAGTACTGTCATTTCTTTCTCAGACTAAGGTAAGGGGTGAGGGTGGTCTATTCTATTCAGCCGGATACCACACGGCATTAACAGTCAAGTGACTATCTACCATTATTATGCAAGAAGTTCTGATTATAAATAGGGTCATGGACGCCTGTATCAGCTGAGATTTTATAGCACTTTAGTAAACATCTAAAGCACTTAACAATTCTAAAGATATCGCCAATAAAGCAGTCTCTAGCCTCTTCAGTGTATTATCAGTGAACACATTTATTTATTACTCAATATAAAGCATTTGCCTTACCCTCAAACTTGACCCCTGTACAGCCAGCGTCAATTTTTATGTGGAAAACAGGGTTTTTTTAAAGATTTAACTTGCCATAAGGTGGAAAGTTGCAACTTAAATTTGAGTCACTTCCCGGTATCCGATTGTGGTGTAATTTTAAATATTTGTCCAGACCCAATGACAATGCATGTTTATGGTAATCATGATTAAAAATTAATTTATCGAAACCGGGTATGCTCACGTCTTATTTTATCGGATGAGCTCGACTAGTTTCAAGGATAAGAAGAGAAGACATGAATAAGAGCCCCGTATGGGCTTGAAACTAATCGGGCTCATCTGATAAAATAACACGTGAGTATAGCCGGTTTCTATACATTAATTATGAATACCACTCACGATAGTGTAAATTCAAAAATCACGATTGATGCCTGGCTTGGCTCCAGACGAGGGAAGTCAACGGTTAATAGTAGTAACATGAAAGATTTTTTTAATAGATAGAGTGATTCCAGAGGAAGGTTTGTACGTATAATAACATTCAATACGGAGTAGAAAAATACTGTAATTTTTGAGGTTTCTGTAAATAATTACATTTTTTTCCGCTTACATTGCAAACGCAGGCTAAACCCTACGAGATTTATCAAAATAATGTACTAAGTATTTGTACATCTTTAAAAGGTCTACAGAAAAGTCCGCGATGGTATATGTCTATCTCTTATGGATAACAAACTATAGCATTTTTTGTCATTTACTTTTTACAAAAAATAATGCCATATTTTTGAAGCAATTTTTATACAATACAGCATTAATCCTTATCCAATTAAGTACCTTAAATAAATAGTTGATTTAATATAGATCAATATGGCCGTTTACAGCATGTAATTTAAGTGAACATTTTCGGAGATATTACAGATTTAAAATGCCGTGAGGACGCCGCGCTTTGCCCTATAACACTTCGACTTTAGCAGCTATGTCCCTCTTTCAAGAGTTTGTTTAAAGACATTCTGTAATTAATTGTAAAAATAAAATACATAGGGAAAATGTAAAAGTAAATAAGTAAAAATGTACTGTATGAATTTAGATATTCCAAAGATAGCAGGAAATCTTCTTGGTATAGGGAAAGGATATTGTTTTTCTCCAAATTTTACGCGTGCGGGCCACGGGCAGTAATGAATAAATCAAAACTACTCGATCGATTTTAATCATTTTTTTTACACTGACTGACATGGGATATATATATTTTATACCCGTGCGAAGCAGGGGCAGGCCGCTAGTAATACATATAGTCCTGATTTACAAAGTATGCCGGAATACAATTCCTCAAAGATATCAAAAAGGTTGTAAGTCAATATTTCCAATGTAATTTTTTTTATTGTCAGACTGAAATTTTAACTTGTTGACAAATCTTTGTAAGCCTTATCGATAACTTATAATAAAAGTTTTAATAACACTTATAGTGGGGTCTATCTCCTGATTTCGGGGCGGTTTTTTATTTTATGGATCTCCGCAAAGTAACGCCTAATTCTATAAATTGCTCATAGATTTGTTAATTTTATTGTAAAATCACAATGTGTGCACATATTTTAAGATAACTGTCTAACCTCAAGTTTATATAAATTCCTGCTTTTGGCAATATTTTGGAATTTGATTATATAAAAAATTATATTTTTTAGTAGTAGAATAAAAAAGTTATGATAATGTTTTCGAATTCCATAATACAAATATAAAATTGAATATAGAATTTTTTTGAATTAACCATTTTTAATAATATATAGCAATATAAAAATCGTAATGTGTGAAAAAGGCAAATCGTGTGGAATATTTTTGTACTAAGGGAGATTTTAATAAGCAAATTTATTTCTGTTGATGACTGTACTCATTTTCATTGACTCGATTCTCACATATCCACGTCTATCAATTAAATATCAACTTTGTTGGAAATACAGTATAAATCATTTTTGCATACGTTCACACTGAATGGAAATTCCTTTTACTTTCTGATTTGTTGGAAATGCGACTTTATATTTAAAGCTTTAAAGGTTTATCTTTAATGGCAGCTTAAATCGCCGATACATTCTTATTTTATAAGCTCGGTTTCTTGAATGGATTTATTTTCGTTCCCTTTGTGGGTACTTTCGCGTCTTCCATTCTGGATATGTGCCAAGGGATTTTGGTTATTCAACGGTGATACAATTTCATCGTTTATTTTTTATCTGTTACCACCTCGCTGTATATTTTTTTGTCTGTGCCAAAACATAGTTATTATACTAGAGTAGAGACTCATAGTCAGGCCTGTGGGTGAGTGTCGCAACGTAATGAGAGTGAAAATAAAACTTATATACTTGACTTTGTCTAATCACACATAAAAAAGAGAGATAGATAATAAGTCAAAAAATTTTTTCTGTATTTTCGATGGACACTCCTTAGGCTGGCTCTCCTACGTAAGAATAATAATGGCACTAAAATTGGTTGATTTTACTTATTTAAATCGAACGAAAAAAACAAGCGGTCTTGTGATTTAAAAATGTTTATTTTCTGTCTGTGGCATGATAGCTTTCAGCTGAACCGATTTGGTTTGTTTTTTTACATCGAAAGCTTTGTCCATGAACTTTCACGGACTATTCATTTCTATGTTGCGAGTCAGCAGAGTTAACCCAGTCGTTGTCCTCCGTCCTTCTTCAATAAAATAACGCAAAACATACTAGACCAGTTTACATAAAGGTTTAAATTAAGTGTAACAGATATTCTTATACGTAAAGAATATTACACAATTGAATATTATTTGAATGATCGAAAGTGATTTGAAAAACCTTTCTGCGGATTAATAATGTAAAATTTAAAATGTTTAATATATTCACCATCGAGTTTCTTGCTGGTTCTTCTCGGTAAAAGCAACATTCCAAACCAGTTGTACGAGAAGCTTCATTAATCATATTGATGTTGGACGATTAAAAAGTGTTTATTTGGATTTGAATCCTACGAAAAGATTTACCAGGTTTAAATCTTCCTGGAATGCTAATTTTCGATTCCTAGTCACGCTTTTTACGCGAAAGTCGTTTTCTAGGTAGAAGTGCTTCACTTTGTTATTTTTATCAAACGCTTATCTCTGATACTGCTTAAAAGCAATATGCACATATCCGGCTTTATCATTAGTCGAAGTTATATGATACTTGCTTTTACCCGCAACTTCGTTCGTGTGGAACTGTTGTCGTGTGATAGATAGATAATAGATGGCGCTTTTCAATTTCATCCTATTCCTGTAGAATTAACGGGATTTCTATAGCCTATATGTTATTCAGGTTTATAAGGAATAATTGTACCAAATTTCGTCGATATTGGTTCAGCGGATTCGCCGTGAAAGGGTAACAAACATACATTATCTTTCCTTTCATCCTCATAAACTTTCGCATTTGTGATACCCTTGTATTTTAATGTTAAAATACCTTCTATTATGCACTTTTGTTCATGGATCTGAACTAGAAATGGGATTTTTGGTATCTTATACTAGCTATGCCAGCCGCATCATCCGCGTGCAAATCAGTTTGTCAATAAAAAAAATCCGAATTGAAATTTTGAACATAAAAAGTTGGCGTCGTTTTGTTATACGTTTGGTGACTTGTCCTGCATGTGTTAGGTATGTGATTATGCCTGCTTCATACACCTAGCATTACATATATTCTCATAACAAACGCGTATTACAGCAAAATAATTTTATTGTAACTTCTGTACCTACTATGTAATTCCGCAAAGTAATGACTGCTTCTATAAATCGATACTTTGAAGCTATCGGAACATCCCTAATATTGGTAATTATATATAAATGTGTGTGATAGATAACTCCACTGGCTGTTAATATACCGGATGTGTTTACCGCCCGCCCTTGGTGCGACATTCGTATGGCACGCACGCTAGCGTGCTCTAATTTATGAATGGTACGCAGTTTCATAGACACGAGCGGGAGGGGCGTGACCGGTGTATATATAAATAATCGTTGGACAACGTCCACGGTGTATGAACGCTTGCAGACGATACATAGTGGCACTAAAGTTATTAATACTAACAATTGACCTTTGCCTTGTTGATTTAACATTAAAAATGCTACTATTACGCCCACCAGTGTCCCTAAACCTTTTTAGTGCCATACCCCACTTTAGCTTTGCTTAAATTCTGTACTCCCAGTATCCGTTATTTAAACACTAGGTCAAGAACTATCGGGCAACCACAAAATTTGTGTATGCGTATGCTTTTAATTATGTTATGTGGTTGTTTTATTTAAATAAACTTTCTTTTAATAAGTCAAACGCTAAATAGGACATTCAAATCTTATCCTATCCTATCCAACTAATATTATAAATGTGAAATTTCGTGAGTATGGATGTATGTTTGTTACTCTTTCACGGCGAATCCGCTGAACCAGTATCGATGATATTAGGCACAATTATTCGTTATACACCGGGGTAACGTATAGGCTATAGAAAATGTGTGAAAATATGTTAAATATACTAGAATAGTACGACAATGAAAAGTGCCTGTATAGCGAAATAATATTTTCATTACTTTTCTATTATGGACCTTTTGTACTGCGTTGATTTAGTAGGCCCGTTGGAGAACGTACCTGAGGCGGTCGCTGCTTCGATGAAGGAGAGGCCACTATATAGAAGCCTCGGCTTAAGGTGGCGCTCTCCGGTATACAAAACTCCTGCTGGCTGGGCTGGGGGTAAAGAACATAACGTTACCCTTTCCCCGCCACCAGTATCGTGGTGGAGCATTGTCAAGTTTTTAGTCGAGAGTCCGACATACCTGCCTCTCGTCCCCATCATTCATCTTCCTGCCCTTATCCCACTCAAAGTGGGGTCGGCAAAATATGTTATAAGCATGTTGTCACATGATTTGGATACGTATTTTACGACCGGCTGCCTGACGTCAACTTACCATTGTCATATTTTTTGACACCTCGCCTAAGAAAGAGGATGATCCATTCTACTCAACTGGATACAACACGGCGGGTCAACCTATCTTAGTCTCCTTTTACGACACCTAGATGAGAAATGAGGGTGGTCTTTCTACTCAGCCGGATATCACACGGCGGATATACCTGCTCCTCGTCCACATCGTTCGACATAAAAAAAGGTAGACCTGTCATTAAAAATACAGTTCGCATCGCTAATTCCGCTATTCGTTGCCTTTTTGAAGGTTTGTTGGGTAATCTATCCGTAAAATGTGCGCCATATTAATATAGATAACGTAGGCGATCAATCATATGTGAAGCCATTTTTTGAACGACGCATAAAAGAAATTAACCTTAATGGAATGGGATCCCTTTATGTACGTAGAGAGTATAATGTTTTTATAACAAGATTTAAGGGATGGAGTATTTTTCATTAAAGGCCTTTTACACGGTCAGGATAAACCGCCCGATTATGATAACGTTGGTCGGGTTGGTGTTTTTTTTCGATTTAGAGTGGGTCGCTAATGAATTTGTATTTGCACATTTTTATTTTTATACGCACTGCTGAGAAACTTGGCCAAACTCATCCAGGTCAAGGGTGGTGGCTTCCGCGATTGTATACGTCCACCGCAACTCTGCCTGTTCATTAAAGGTACACAGTATTTATTGTCTTGATAAGTAGAAATTTTAGAATTTCAATTTAATTAACATATTCGCTAAAAGAAGTGAGACTCGTAACTAAACATTCAAAACAAACAGGTGACGTAAACGTATTAAGGTTTATAAAAGGAGACGTATACCCTAAAAGAACAGAATATAGACATGCAAAATCAATCACTTATTTAAATTAGTTATATATTGTAAAGGAGAGGGGATAACAAATAGATTGGGCAAAAACGATGTTCTTTGTATGATGAGTGAGTTTTGATGGAGTGTTGGGTCGAGAGGGGTTCTTGTCAGTGTTGGTCGGGTTGGTGTAACAATGGACATTGTAGAAGCCGACTTAAACAACCGATCAACCAAGACTGATCTTGGTCGATCGGTTCGCATTAAACGGATAAGGAAGCGCGACCGATGTTTGGTTGATGTCAAAATTCTTGTTCGGGAGCGCATCCGACCAAGGTCACTTTGGTCGGGTGGTTTATTATCGTGTAGAAAGCCTTTTACTGTTCAGTGTACTGAGGACAAAATCGAATTTTATTAAGTTTACGTTCCATTTTTCCTATTCTAATTTTCAATATCCATAAAAAGTAATATCCATTAAGAGCTCTGGTAGCCCAGCTGTAACACCGTGCGACTCTTTCGAGGAGGGTCAGGGGTTCGAACCCGGGCAGACACCAATGATCTTTTCTGTAAAAACTTATGTGTCTAATTGATAATTGCAATTTATCACACGCTTTTAAACGTTTTTACAGAAAAGCTATTAGTGTCTGTCCGGGTTTGAATCCGTGCGTCCTCGGAAGATTCGCACGGTGTTACCGTTGGGCTATCACAGCTCCTACCATATAAATACCTTTATATCTGTCGTGTGGTATCCGGTCGATTAGTATAGGCTACCCTCATTTCTTACCGAGGCGTCGTAAAAGGCGACTGAGGTAATTTGATCAGGCTGAGTGGAATAGACCACTCTCATTTTATAACGAGGTGTCGAAAAGGCGACTAAAGTAAGTGGATCCGCCAAATCAACATATTTATAACATGTTGTGCCGACCCCACTTAGAGTAGAAAAAAGGCAGGAGAATGGTAATAAAAACCTTTATATGTAAGATTGTAAATAGGATTAATTGTGTTATTGGCGCCACTCCCACGCTTTTACGTCACTTCCGGTTTTCTTTTACGCTAAGCCAAACATAACACAAACCGTCGCCTATCAATGGCCGACGTTTTTGTTATTGTTTTGCCACTGCGTAGTTCGTAACTTTGACCCTGGCTGAAATTGTTTTGTTTACCATTAAAGTTACGAATCGGTAAACAATTTTGTTAATGTCTATACTGTGTCTAGTTGATAGATTTGGCATTACTTCACGGAATTATATTAATGGGACTCAAAAACCAACAACTTGTTTAAGTTAAGTATTAGAGATGTACTTATACGTAAAGCATATTACAAAATTGAGGATTATTTGGATGATAAAAAAAGCCTGGATTTGAAAATCCTTTCAGCTTCATACAGGACTACGGTTTAATAATGTAATATTGACAATGTTTAAAAGACGCCGTGTGGTATCCGGCTGAATAGAATAGTACCACCCTCATTTCTTACCGAGGTGTCGTAAAAGGCGACTAAAGTAAGTTGACTCACCGTGTGGTATCCGGTTGAGTAAAATAGACCACCCTCTTTCTTACCGAAGAGTCGTAAAAGGCGACTAAGGTATGTTGACGTCAGGCAGGCGGCCGGTCGTAAAATACGTAGCCAAATCATATGACAACATGTTTGTAACATGATGTGCCGACCCCACTTAGAGTGGGATAAGGGCAGGAGGATGATGACAATGTTTAAAAGATTGGCCGCTGAGTTTCTTTCTGGTTCTTCTCAGTAAGAGCAACATTCCGAACCGGTTGTAGCTTCATTAATCATATTGATCCTTGACGATTCAAAGTGCTTGAAAGAGCTTATTTGAATAAAGATTATTTTGATTTGATTAGATTCGACAAATTGTTTCCGCTTTTGTTTGCGTTTGTGGTATCCGCTTTAGTAGAACAGACAACCCTCCACGACTTCGTTAAATATGACTAAGGTAAGTTAATATCAGGCAGGCGGCCGATCTTAAAACACGTAGCAAAATCATGCGACAACATGTTTATAACATTTTGTGCAGAGTGGGATAAGGGCAGGAGGATAATGAGACAAATAATTAAACATCATGGTGATCTACCTTGGCTTAAAGCCAGACTCGAAGAATGAACAAATTGTTTTTAAAAAATGTTGGACCACGGCTGGCTTCGAACCCGTACCCCTTTTAGCTATAGGCAGGATCAGAGCCACCTGCTCCAACAGATTAGTCATTATTAACACAAAACTCAAAAACCTAATTTCCAAATCATTCATCATTTTCCTGCCCTTATCCCACTTTAAATGGGGGTCGGTACAACATGTTATAAACATGTCACATGATTTGTGTAGACATTTTACGACTGGCCACCAGCCTGACGTCAACTTACCTTAGTCAGCTTTTACGACACCTCTGTAAGAAAGAAGGTGGTCTATTTTACTTGCCGGATACCTTAGCCGCCCTTTACGACACCTTGATAAGAAATGAGGGTGATCTATTCTACTCAGCCGGATAACACACGGCTTAATCTTGTAGCTATTTAAATAAAACGACTGTATAAAGCATGATCACAGCTATACAAAAAAAAAGTAATACTTCGCCGCAGTTGATTAAAAAAAGCGAATATGACTCAGCCTGTATGCTGAATAATTTTGCAGTACTGTTTTACGATTCGTCTAAATGAGCTAGTATAATGACCCGGTGAACTTTAAACACGAAACGCGGCATGCAAGGTTTGTTTGCGAATTGGCCCCAGGCCATTAGTGAACATACAGTCGTGCAAATGACTCGTACAACCAGACCGAACTTGTTTAAATATGTTTCTATTGTGTGACTATCCCGTAATATGTAATGCTAAGTATACGAGTTCTTTTCATTACGCCGTGTGGTATCCGGCTGAATATAATAGTACAAACCTCATTTCTTACAGAAATATCGTAAAAGGCGACTAATGTAAGTTGACCCACCGTGTGGTATCTGGTTGGGAAAATACGCCACCCTCTTTCTTACCGAGGTGTCATAAAAGGCGACGAAGGTAAGTTGACCCACCGTGTGGTATCTGGTTGAGTGAAATACACCACCCTCTTTCTTACCGAGGTGTCGTGAAATACGATAAAGGTAAGTTGACGTCAGGCAGGCGTTGTAAAATACGGAGCCAAATCACTTTTAGCAATTTTAGCTTTGCCATTACAACAGTTAAAAAAAACGGTTAAAAGATGCTAATACTGAACGCCTACTACAATTTTGAGCATTACTTAGCATTATAGGAATGTGTGGATAAAGCTTTTCGACCCTGTACAAGACAATATTAGACTAAATGTAACTAGCAATAAGAAAATTGAAGTCAACGTCAGAATTCTGAAACTGCTGCTGGCGAGTCCAGGTGCGAGCAACTTGCCTAAGCCCGTCGCCTGCCGCCCTGTCAGGGGATCTTCGGACGTTCCGAACGGGGTATATCGGACGTCTGGCTTACAGGTCCCCAAGGCGGTCGGTGCATCTGGTGTTCCCGATGCACCGGTTAGCGGAGGGGGGCTTCTCTTTCGAGTGGTCCTTACCCTGAGGAGGTGTTCTCTAGGATCAGAGCTGTCGGCGGGGATGGGGGCAATGTGTACAACGATACCCTATCCTTGCCATCGGCAGCGTTTTGGAGCACACAGGTCGGTTTAGTCGGTGCGAGTCCGACATAACCGCCGCCTGTCCCCGTCGGGCGGCGGTACCCATAAGGGGTTTTTTCCTGTATAAAAAAAAGTCAGAATTCTGAAAATTCGTTAAAATACGTTTGAATGTAGATGTAAAGATGCGAAAATTAAGACAGCTTTAGAGCGTTAAACCAGGCAGTTGTTAATAAACTAAAAATTAAGCCCTTTAACATTTACTATATCGAATAACGCATTGTATCCTGTTACTTATTGCCCCTGACATTTTTATGTCCGCATTTAACATCGTAAAATGGCGGCAGTAAGGATGCTTTACATACTCAATTTAATAGCCGGTTAACCGTGTGATACAGTTAATTTACTATACATTTTCCTGTATTAAGATGGGTACGTTATAGAAAAGACGAGAAGTGCAAGATTGAGATGGTATGGACATTTAATGAGGAGGGATGAAATCATGTGACGAAATGAGTGTTAAATTTGATGATTTGGTGGATGGATATGTGCCTAGAGGGAGGCCTAAAAAGAGATGGTTGGATTGTGTGAAGTATCACATGCATATAAACGGAGTGGTGCCAGAGTTGAATGATAGTACAGAATGGAAGAGAAAAACATGTTGTGCCAACCCCACTTAAAGTGGGATAAGGACAGGAACATAGATGGGTATATAGGATGAAATGATTTTATTTATTTATAAATAGTCTTATTTACCTTAGTAAAAAGAGGGGGGTTTATTCTGTTCAACCGGACACCACACGGTGGATCGACTTATCTTAGTCACTTTTTGCGACTCGTCAGTAAGAAAAGAGGGTGGTTTAGTCTCCTCAGCTGAATACCAAACGGCATAATCAATTAATAAATTAACCAATCAATTATTAATTTTTTTTTTTAGAAAATTATTAATTTGTGGTCAAAGTTATTTCTAATCTTCACATTTTTTGTCGAGTTTTGGGAATAAGGCAGAAATGCTCCAGGCGGTCCACCGATTTAATTTTTGTTAGTGGTTATGAGAAAATGTCTGGGAACCTGAAGTGATGAAAAATAATCGATTATTTTGAAAAAATAATCGATTTTTAATAATCGAATTTTTTTTTCATTTCAATATATATTCTTAAAAATCAATTATTTTAGTTATCCCTTTTTCTTTTTTAAATCTTTTTCTTGTTTTTTAAGATTACATATGCAGTGTCCGATGAAACTAATGTAGCCAAACTACACATTTTAATAGAATTTCACAAACAGGTCATCTGATATTATTTCTTGATAGCTGTCCACTATAATTAGCCTTTATTGTAATTAATTATTAATATTAAAAACTGACAACTTTTGAAATAGTCAGAAAAAAATCGATTTTAAAAAATAGATTACTTCGTAACAAAAAATCGATTAAAAAATCGATAATTTTTATTAATCGATTTTTTCTACTCCAAGGTACATACCTAGGAACCTGTGGTTTTAAAAGTATTGGTCGTAAACGTAAAAACGTATTTCTCTTCAGTATTGACTTATTTATCTTATTTCTTACCATAATCCTGATGTTAATTGTCACAAGTTCTTGTTTGTGGCATCAAATTAGTTGCGATCGTATATCTTATTTCGTTGTCTCCTAATTAGCGCTCTTATAAATGTGGCTTACTCGTATTACAAGTTCTCAAGATTCAAAAGTTTTTTGTTACGGTTGCTGCGAAGTCCGCTCAACTTCTATAGTCTTGATGGTTTGTGTTATTGATTAACCAGTTTTGATTTTATACTAGTACTAGCAATCGCCAGCGGATCCGCCCGAGTCGAAAGATTAAAATCGTAATAAAGTCTTTTGCTAATTATAAGAAATGGTAAAAGTGGGTTAACCTTAAAAGCTCGATATACGCAGTCGCGGACTTTTATTTACATCTTTTAGAGGGGAACAATTTTGTAGTACATGATTTTTGAATAACTATCACCATCTACTCAGCTAAAAAGCTTTAAATCTTGCCGTTTTCGTAATATTTTTATTACTGCTCCTCTCCTATATATCTTAGCGTAATGTTATATAGCCTATAGCTAGGCTATAGGCTATATAACAATACAGGAAGGAATACAGGAAGGCTATAGGTAGCCTTCCTCGATAAATGGACTATCTAAGACTGAAAGAATCTTTCAAATCAGTTTAGAAGTTCCTGAGATTAGCGCGTTCAAACAATTAAACAAATACACAAACTCTTCAGCTTTATATATTAGTATAGATATGTAGGCGTTAGATTTTGTTTAATTTTTTTCATATGAGACTAGCTGACGCCCGCGTGGAAATCGGTGTGTCTCAAAGTTTTTCCTACGTTAATCCCAATTCTGAAATTCTAGGATAAAAATCAGCTTATTTGTTGCTCCAGAACCGCTTCTATATTCCAGTGACAGTCCCATTGAAATATGCTTAGCAGTTTCCGATAATATACTATTAACCTTAACCTTCCTTAATTATTGCACTATTTTTAGCAAAAACCGTTAAAAATCCGTTTAATCGATTTTAAGAAAATCGATCAAAAATTGCACTACTTTTAGTAAATCCGACAAAAATGCGTTCAGTAGAATTTGTGAAAATCGTTCAAGAATTGTACTACTTTTAATGAAAACGATAAAAACGCGTTCAGTAGATTTTAAGAAAAACGTTCAAGAATTGCACTACTGTTAGTAAAAACGACAGAAATGCGTTCAGTAGATTTTGAGAAAATCGTTCAAGAATTGCACTACTGTTAGTAAAAACGACAAAAATGCGTTCAGTAGATTTTGAGAAAATCGTTCAAGAATTGCACTACTTTTAGTAAAAACTACAAAAATACGTTCAGTGATTTTGAGAAAATCGACCACATACAAACAGCTTTTTGGGAATTTTTTGTCATTGTATAGATTTTAACGTAACTGTATTTGTCGGGTTGTTTAGATTGTACTCGTAACTGGGTGTCTGTAACTATTACTAGTGTAGTTAAATTTAGAAGAGGAAACAGTCGTGTTCACTGATTATCGTAGCTGTAGTTTCCGGTCGTGATTTTATCTGTGTGGACTTTAATATTGAGATAATGAGTATTCATGTGTCAATTTATAGGCTATCCGTTTAACTTAGACTTCGCCTGCGTGATATAAGAGCGCGGAGGTAGGACTTGATCGGGGACTGAGGTATAGATAGGTTAAAACCGTAATATAGTATTTTGATAACCATAAAAATGTTTAAAGTGGGTTAACTTTGAAAACTCGACATATGCTGTCGCGGACTTTTATTTAAAACTTTTGTTTCTCTTCTTCTTCTTCAACCGATGGACGTCCACTGCTGGACAAAGGTCTCTTCATGGGATCTCCAGAACACACGATTTTGTGCCGCTTGTATCCAGCGGCTCCCCGCGACCCTTTTGAGGTCGTCTGTCCATCTAGTAGGGGGTCTTCCGACACTGCGCTTTCCGGTGCGGGGTCGCCATTCCAACACTTTGAGACCCCAACGTCCATCGGTTCTCCGCACTATGTGCCCCGCCCATCGCCACTTCAGCTTCGCGACCCGCTGAGCTACGTCGGTAACTCTGGTTCTTCTACGGATCTCCTCATTTCTGATTTGATCACGTAGAGAAACTCCGAGCATAGCTCGCTCCATCGCCCGCTGAGCGACTCTGAGCTTTCTTATGAGGCCCATAGTCAGCGACCAGCTGACCTAAATTAAACCAGACCGACAGTGGGCAGCAGCACTGTTTGTGCGACACGGTCAGCACTGCGATCACCAACCAGCATGCCAAGCGTGGTGATTACCGGCAATACCTTCATGTTATCAACTTTTGTTTAATACATGACTTTTGAATAACTTTCACTTAAATACTTAGCGCACGCAAGGACAGCTTACAATTTTCTCTTCGTAATATTTTTTATTGCCGCTCCTCTCCTATTTTTAGCGTGATGTTATATAGCCTATAGATCAATGTTTCCCAACGTGGGGCCCACGACCCACAGGGGGTCAATTTGATGGTAAAGGGGGGGCAACTCGACACGAGTTTAAGCCTTTTGCTCTGGGCCATTTAAGTGCAATGCTAGATTTCGGTGAAAATTAAAAAAAAAGCAATTTTCCTTCCTAAAACCTATTATTTATGTTATTTAAGTGAACAATTCAATTTTTAATATTAAAATTTATATGTATGTATGTTACTTAGGGGGGCAAAATAATTTTTGAAGTGGGGCATGGACCAAAAAAGGTCGGGTATCACTGCTATAGATCCTCGATAAATGGACTATCTTACACTGAATTTTTTTTTCAAATCGGTTCAGTAGTTCCTGAGATTAGCGCAAAAAAACAAACTCTTCACCTTTATATTTAAAGAGTATAGATTTAGCGTTTCAGCTTAGTAAATTCGCAACAGTATTAAATTTTTATTATTCTTAAGTTATTGATCAGCTCTAATAAACGCGATCTCAATTAGTGTAGTGAATAGCAATTTGGTAAATGAATCGCGTGGTATTTTATAATCTGGCGAATCGTTTGCATGAGTTAGACTCATTATAATATCTGACGTGAAAGCTGGGTAGGTTTTTATTTATAGACGGTCGTGTCTCACGCACTAGCTAAGACCTTGTCCGACACTGTAGAGATGAACCGAGTCACGGGCTGATGTATTTAAATTATATAATCTGGCTCAATTTGGTCTCTTGCGTGATTTTGAAGACGCCTCTCTTGAAGAGGCTTTTCTTTTTAAAAGCTTTTATTTGCATTTTATTTTTTTTTATTTACTTGCATTTTATTTTTAAAATGAATTTATTTAACTTCAGCCGTGTGGTATCCGGCTGAATTGAATAGTACCACCCTCATTTCTTACCGAGGTGTTGTAAAAGGCGACTAAGGTAAGTCGACCCGCCGTGTGGTATCCGGCTGAGTAGAATAGACCACCCTCATTTCTTACCGAGGTGTCGTAAAAGGCGACTAAGGTAAGTTGACGCCAGGCAGGTGGCCGGTCGTAAAATACGAAACTAAATCATGTGACAACAGCTGTGCCGACCTCTCTTAGAGCGGGTTAAGGGCCAGAGAATGAATGATGAAAACAGAAAGAAAGTGGAAGATCATTTTACTTAAATTTTTGTTTCCTTTATATATTTTGATGATTACAATAATAACGAGTATTATAATTCCTGTTAAATAATAAAAGAAGATATTTTATGATAACAGTATGAAATCTGCTTTTGTTACTTTACGTCCTGTTTCCTACTGTGTTTTTTTATTGGTGAGCTGTTGTTTTTTAGTTTCTTGGGGTTGGCAACACTGTGCACTGTTGAAACACTCCGTTGCATCGATTACTCTTGTACATATGTAGGTGGTCTGCAAATGAGTGTAGTGAACGGGACGCGTTTCCCGTCAGAAGAGCAAAAAGGCGAACTACTAGGGTGACCATATGCTTATTTTTATTAGCGTTCTTATATACACATTTTTGGCTTACTCGAAAGGAGTCCATACATAAAACTGACCCATAAGACTGAAAATTATTTTACTTTAACTATTAACTTTCAAATATTTCCTATTATTTTTTTGATAATATTTTTTAACATTGACTTTTAAATTATATATAGATTTTGTCATTTATTTTAAACTTTGACATATAAATGTAAATTAGATTTGAATCGCGATATAATTAAATTAGAATATAATTGTAATTTTTAGAAAGATATTGGTTTTTTTATTGTTACTTATTCGATTGTTATTTGTATGTATTTATGGACTTAATAAAGCTGTATTATTATTATACATATTTTTAATTTTTTGAAAATGATAGACGTGTTTTGAAAATATGCTTATTCATTAGATTTCCACGCCACACGGTCGCCTTCTAAAATATACTTTGAATAATGGGAAATTTAGGATTTTGATTGAAATGAATTTGGATTAAATTTTGATTAATAAGGAATTTTGAAATCGTCGATACATAACTGTATGTTAAATATTTCATTTGATCATGTATCGCGAATTAAAAGAATTTTAATCAATCATCCATATTATATATTAACTGGCCCGTTAACGCAGTGGGTAGTGACTCTGCCTACAGCTCCGCGAGTTCGATTCCCGACGAGGGCCAACATTTTCTATAAATGAATTTGATGATCTTCGAGCCTGGGTATATATTTGTATTTTAAATATGTATTTAAAAAAAATTATAAGTATATATTCGCCAATTGTCTGTCTACCATAGCACAAGTATTAAGTTACTTATTTTGGAGATGGACGATCGTGTGTGTAAATGTCTCAAATATTTATATTTATTTATTTATTACTAGTATGTCAAGCCCGCTTTGCCGTGCTTAATTTAAAGATGAATTACAAATAACAAAAATGCTCCAATCGCCACGAAATTGTAGTATACGACCTTTCAACTTAAAATTGTCATATCTTTATTGCTTTTTTTTTTATTTGCTGACCACCGATTAGTGAAAACATCGTCCAAATCAGATTAGCGGTTTTTGAGATTATCGGGAACAAACGCAGAGAGATTTGACATCTCAACGATTTTATTATATGTATAGAATAGAATAGACGATTGTAATATAACATACCCTATATGTTAAGTGAGGCTTTCAACTACATATTAGTGAAAACAGCGTCCAAATCAGATTAGCGGTTTTTGAGATTAGTAGGAACAAACGCAGAGAGATTTGACATCTCAACGATTTTATTATATGTATAGAATAGTTATCCCACCAACTTCACGGTAACCCTACCCCCGACCGGTAATGGCGCGAGCGTCATCTGTTCACCGGCCCTGTGAGCGCATCACTGACAGTTTCCGTTCAGAACAGATTTATGGTTTCAAAATTATCTGGACATTGGCATTTGGAGTCGATCACTGCACGATATAGCACCCGGCTACGTTGCGGCTAAATCTGTCTTGAGGATTTTGAGCGATTTCAAAATCAGTCTCTAAAAGAACAAAAAGGTAGTGTCATTATTCAAACTCAAATTACTTTATTATATAGATAAATTCAAATTACTTAATTTATTTGATAGATATATAAAACTTTCTTGGATTAACAAATAAATAACATAAATAGCAAACTTAAAGGAAGGAAGGGTGTGTAAAAGGAAAACTCGTATATTTATAACTAGCGGCCTGCCCCTGCTTCGCACGGGTATAAAATATATATCCCATGTCAGTCAGTGTAAAAAAAATGATTAAAATCTATCCCGTAGTTTTGATTTATTCATTACTGCCCGTGGCCCGCACGCAAAATTAATTTGGAGAAAAACAATTTCCTTTCCCTATACCAAGAAGACTGCTATCTTTGGAATATCTAAATTCATATAGTACATTTTTACTTATTTACTTTTACATTTTTCCTATGTATTTTATTTTTACAATTAATTACAGAATGTCTTTAAACAAACTCTTGAAAGAGGGACATAGCTGCTAAAGTCGAAGTGTTATAGGGCAAAGCGCGGCGTCCTCACGGCATTTGAAATCTGTAATATCTCCGAAAATGTTCACTTAAATTACATGCTGTAAACGGCCATATTGATCTATATTAAATCAACAATTTATTTAAGGTACTCAATTGGATAAGGAATAATGCTGTATTGTATAAAAATTGCTTTGAACATAAGGCATCATTTTTCGTAAAAAGTAAATGACAAAAAATGCTATAGTGGGTTATCCATAAGAGATAGACATATACCACCGCAGACTTTTCTTTAGACCTTTTCAAGATCTACAAATACTTAGTAAATTATTTTGATAAATCTCGTAGGGTTTAGCCTGCGTTTGCAATGTAAGCGGAAAAAAATGTAATTATTTACAGAAACCTCAAAAATTACAGTATTTCTCTACTTCGTATTGAATGTTATTATACGTACAAACATTCCTCTGGAATCACTCTATCTATTAAAAAAAACCGCATCAAAATCGGTTGCGTAGTTTTAAAGTTTTATGCGTACATACGGAAATATGGACTTTGTTTTATAATATGTAGTGATAATACACAAATTCGTTCATATATATAATAATAACTTTACTAGATATAATTCAAATACAGGAAAGTAGTAAGTACATTAAAAGAAAAGTATAAATAAAATAAAGAAAAATAATTTAAGAGACAAAAATAATTAAAGATAGGAAGTGACTTCTTATTAGTATAAGATAAATAGTATAAGAGTCTATAATAAAATTTTGCAATTCATTTTAGCTTTGTCATTATCATCATCTTCCTGCTCTTATCCCACTCTAAGTGGGGTCGGCACAACATGTTATAAACATGCTGTCACATGATTTGGCTGCGTTTTTACGACCAGCCGCCTGACTTACGTCAACTTACCTTAGTCTTATTTTGCGACACCTCGGTAGGAAAGAGGGTGGTCTATTTGACTAAACCGGATACCAAACGGTGGGTCAACTTACCTAAGTCGCCTTTTACGACGCCTCGGTAAGAAATAAGGTTGGTCAATTCTACTTAGCCGGATGTTACACGGCGGGTCGACTTACCTTAGTCGCCTTTTACGACACCTCATTAAGAATTGTGGGTGGTACTTTTCGATTCAGCCGGATACCACACAGCTTAAGTTGAACAAAGAGGTAGCATCATTATTAGTACCTGGTTGACTGAGCCATGCTCGGTAATTTTTTAATAAAATAAAAAAAAGAAACTTAAAAAAAAGGTAAAAATAATTGGTTAGGTGGGGCTCGATCCTAGGTTTTTTTTTTATTTCTAGAGGCCACGCGTTCTCCGATTTAGCTAATGCTAACTTGACAATTTACGGCAAAAATAGTGTTTTGTATATTCAATGTAAATTTTTGTATTTTTTTAATGCCCAAAACGGGGATAAAACGATTTTTTTTAAACAAAACGTGCTGAATTTCAGGAAAAACGTTGGAGACGTTTCCGAGATTCCGAAAATATATGTATTTTCGGAATCTCAGAAACGTCTCTAACAATAGGCATACAAGATTAACTCATTTAAATATTAAAGATAAGATAAATAGTATAAAATTCTATAATAAATGAAAGCTATATGCCATATAACTATATATAACTTTCCAGAAAATTTTAATCCTTAACAGAGTTGCTAAAGAAATTTTTGAGAGAGTGTTTTCCATCGCAGAAGGTCGTAAGTATCAAGTCGAGACTGAAATACGGCGTCGTATTGACGTTCTCTTTCGAAGTATTATATTGCTCTAGTATAATTACTCTTTCTGGACTACACTTCAAAAGCCGATAGGGCTTAACGATCGAAACAAAAATTGTGTTTTTCCTATTTATAATGATAATTTATATAATATACATTTTTTTGCTGTTACAGGTAAACCCAACGAGAATCGTAGTTATACAAAAATCTTCAACCGCCCCATTACAGGTATGCATTGTAAATGAACATGTTTGAATAATGATTAGCTATATGCCTCATTCATATGTACATACTGTGTTTTGTTGCTCTTTTCCAATTAAGGACTATGCGTGTAGGAATATTACCCCGATTTATATTTAATTATATATTCAAATATTAATTAATTATGATTCAAGAAATTTGAATTAACAGTAAGACGCCTGAGGTAAATTATAAAGAAAAGATAGGCTATAATATCGCGGGGGAACTTTTGTTTTACCTTAAGCCAGTCTAAAGCTTGGGGCAACGCCGTGTGGTATCCGGCTGAACAGAATAGTACCACCCTCTTTTCTTACCGAGGTGTCGTAAAAGGCGACTAAGGTAAGACGACCCGCCGTGTGGTATCCGGCTGAGTAGAATAGACCAACCTCATTT
This sequence comes from Morpho achilles, assembly GCA_947086495.1. NCBI lineage: Eukaryota > Metazoa > Arthropoda > Insecta > Lepidoptera > Nymphalidae > Morpho > Morpho achilles. The sequence continues at coordinate 4,973,760 of CAMTZB010000012.1, read as the reverse complement.
CTTACCGAGGTGTCGTAAAAGGCGACTAAGGTAAGTTGACCCACCATGTGGTATCCGGTTTAGTAGAATAGACCACCCTCTCTTACCGAGGTGTCGTAAAATACGACTAAGGTAAGTTGATGTCAGGCAGGCGGCCGGTCATAAAAACGCAGCCAAATCATATGACAACATGTTTATAACATGTTGTGCCGACCCCACTTAGAGTGGGATAAGGGCAGGAGGGCAATTTGTAGTGGACTTATAATATCAATGACTAATCGTCTCGTCGTCCAGCCAGTCTAAAATGTGTCCATCAAAAATAAAGAAAAAACTGTGTCCATCAAAAATAAAGAAAAAACAAATGAGGTTTATGATCCGTCTCTTTTTCGCGCGTGCATAGAAAACAAACATCGCATTTACTGAAACGATGAAAAAATTATAATAATTATAATTTGAGCCAGTTAAATAACGTGCGTTGTAAAAGAATAGGTTTTTTGAAAACACTTCTAAAGTGGCGGTACCTGACGGCCATTCCTTTAATATTCTTCACATCTGCGATAAGGGCTTCTGACTCAATATTTTGGAGCAACTTATGATAATAAAACATAACAATGGCCACCTAATTATCGAGCAAGATAATGTCTATAATTACGGTTTGCTAAACGTGTTTGGAGGGGAAATCAATGTTGGGGGTTGAACTAATCCTATATAAGACTGCTTGCATAGGAGGTGCGACGCATTACGTCCCTGCCGTGGAGCATATCCTCCTGATCATGCTTCGGTTTTGGGGCAAAACAATTGTACAGATTGTGGTAGTGAGTGTGTGGAGTGTTCATAGTGGCGCCCTTATGTGATACGTGTGGTGACTTGTCCTGCGTGTATAAGATATGTTAATGTTGCCGGCGTCATATACTTAGCATTACATATATTCTCTTAATAAACAGGATCACACATCTCAAGTCACATACAATACAGTTGTCACATTTTCACTAGCAGGTCTACCTATGGCCTACTCTAGTATTATAACTCTATGGAGTTCGACAGAAGAAACGTTAATTACGATGACGTTTATGTCTATATATGTATGTTTTTTTATATAAATTATTTGAAAATTAAAAAAAAATAGAAAATACAAAATACAAGAAATTTGAAAAAAATACGTAGGATTTCGTATATGATGCTTAGATTTACACATTTGATATCCGGCTGAATAGAATAGTACCATCCTCATTTCTTACCGAGGTGTCGTAAAAGGCGACTAAGGTAATTCAACCGGCCGTGTGGTATCCGGCTGAGTAAAATAGACTACCCTCATTTCTTGTCGAGATGTCGTAAAAAGCGACTAAGGTAAGTTGACCCACCGTGTGGTATCTTGAGTAAAATATACCACCCTCTTCCTTACCGAGGTGTTGTAAAATACGACTAAGATAATTTGACGTCAGCAGGCGACCGGTCGTAAAATACATAGCCAAATCATGTGACAACATGTTTATAACATCTTGTGCCTACCCCACTTAGAGTGGGATAAGGGCAGGAGGATGATGATTCTTATAATCTCAGTACTAAAATGTCTTAGCTATGTGTAGTAAGTAAGTAAGTAACGGCCTGTTACTATCCCACTGCTGGGCATAGGCCTCTTCTCTCCGTTTTTTTTTCGGAGAGAAGGATTGGAACTAAGACCTACCACGCTGCTCCAATGCGGATTGGTAGGTTACACATATCCCCAGAATTCTCTAAAGATATGCAGGTTTCCTCACGATGTTTTCCTTCACCGACTATGAGTAACAATGTCCGAATTGGCAGTTGAAGAATCAATTAAATATGCTAGGTCTGTTAATATAAGCCTGTAGAAAGAGTTGATTAACACTAAAAGGACACTTTGTAACTTGAAGCATCCTATTCTTAGCAACGAATTTATAAGGGGATCCGAAAACTCGCTTCCAACTTGACTTGAACTTCTGAACAAAAGTTAGTTTAGAGCGACTTATAAGTTTAGTAAATCTTTAATCCACCTGACTTGTATCCCTTTTCGTATTGAATGCTACTAATTTAAAACGTCCTATTTATCTGTATTTATATTTTCTCAAAAGTCTTAATATCCTTTTACTAATCCTATCTTTGTATTTCTAAAGCCTATATTTGTCCTAATCCTATGTTTGTGTATGTATTTAAAAAGCCGTGTGGTATCCGGCTGAATGGAATAGTACCACCCTAATTTCTTACTGAGGTGTCGTAAAAGGCGATTAAGGTAAGTCGACCCACCGTGTGGTATCCGGTTTAGTAAAATAGACCACCCTCTTTCTTACCGAGGTGTCGTGAAATACTACTAAGGCAAGTTGACGTCAGACAGACGGCCGGTCGTAAAATCGCAACCAAATCATGTAACAGCGTGCTTATAACATGTTGTGCCGACCCCACTTAGGGTGGGATAAGGGCAGGAGGATATTTTTATGTATTTAAAAAAAATATAAGTATACTAGCGGCCTGTCCCTGCTTCGCACGGGTATAAAATATATATCCCATGTCAGTCAGTGTAAAAAAATGATTAAAATCGATCCAGTTCTTTTGATTTATTCATTACTGCCCGTGGCCGTAGCGTTAAATTTGGAGAAAAACAATTTCCTTTAACTATACCAAGGAGATATTTGGAATATCTAAATTCATATAGTACATTATTGCTTATTTACTTTTATATTTTCCCTATGTATTTTATTTTTATAATTAATTACAGAATGTCTTTAAACAAACTCTTGAAAGAGCGACATCGCTGCTAAAGTCGAAGTTTTATAGGGCGAAGCGCGGCTTCCTCACGGCATTTTAAATCTCCGAAATATCTCCGAAAATGTTCACTTAAATTACATGCTGTAAACGGCCATATTGATCTATATTAAATCAACTATTTATTTAAGGTACTTAATTGGATAAGGATTTATTAATCCTTATCCAATTATGTATTGTATAAGAATTGCTTCAAAAATAAGGCATTATTTTTCGTAAAAAGTAAATGACAAAAAATGCTTTAGTGGGTTATCCATAAGCGATAGACATATACCATCGCGGACTTTTCTGTAGACCTTTTCAATGTGTACAAATACTTACTACATTATTTTGATAAATCTCGTAGGGTTTAGCCTGCGTTTGCAATGTAAGCGGAAAAAAATGTAATTATTTACAGAAACCTCAAAAATTACAGTATTTCTCTACTCCGTATTGAATGTTATTATACGTACAAATCTTCCTCTGGAATCACTCTATCTATTTAAAAAACCGCATCAAAATCTGTTGCGTAGTTTTAAAGTTTTATGCATACATAGGGAAATATGGAGTTTGTTTTATAATATGTAGTGATTGTTATTTTCCTCGCTAGAGAGCTCCGATCATAAATGCGTCCGATCGCTGCTAAATTCAAATGGTTAAAGGGCGAACCGCTTTTTGTTTTTCGAATTTGACTAATGCTGTTAGCCCTAATGGCTTTGACAGCGTCACCGATAAGACGGGCGAGCGCGGAAGCATCGCCGAGAGGCGAGACGCGACCTCCGACGCGCTATTTATAGTCATATGCATTTTAAATCTGTTATATCTTCGAAACTGTTTATTTAAATTACATGCTGTAAAGGGTCATATTGACCAATATTAAATAAACAATATATTTAAGGTTTTTAATTGGATAAGGATTAATGCTGCATTGTATAAAAATTGCTTTGAACATAAGGCATAATTTTTCGTAAAAAGTAAATGACAAAAACTGCTATTGTGGGTTATCCATAGGATATAGACATATACTATCGCGAACTTTTCTGTAGACTTTTTCATGGTGTACAAATACTTAGTACATCATTTTGATAAAAACGTAGGGTTTAGCCTGCGTTTGCAATGTAAGCGGAAAAAAATGTAATTATTTACGACATCACATTAGAAACCTCAAAAATTACAGTATTTCTCTACTCCATATTGAATGTTATTAGACATGTAAACCTTCCTCTAAAATCACTCTATCTATTAAAAAAAAACCGCATCAAAATCTGTTGCATAGTTTTAAAGATTAAAGCATACATAGGGATATACAGACATAGGGACAGACAGAGAATGCGACTTTGTTTTATACTATGTAGTGATATTATTTATTTTTACAATTGATTAGACAATGTCTTTACATACAACATTCATAGCTTTCTTATCATTAGACAATATAAACTTGAAAGAAGGACATTTAGTTGCGCCTCCGGTCGCTGCTAAATTCGAAGTGCTTATAGGTCTAAGCGCGGCCTCCTCGCGGGATTTTAAATCTGTAATATCTCCGAAAATGTTCACTTAAATTACATGCTGTAAACGGCAATATTGATCTATATTAAATCAACAATTTATTTAAGGTACTCAATTGGATAAGGATTAATGCTGTATTGTATAAAAATTGCTTTGAACATAAGGCATCATTTTTCGTAAAAAGTAAATGAAAAAAACTGCTATTGTGGGTTATCCATAAGAGATAGATATACCATCGCGGACTTTTCTGTAGACCTTTTTAAGGTGTACAAATACTTAGTACATCATTTTGATAAATCTCGTAGGGTTTAGCCTGCGTTTGCAATGTAAGCGGAAAAAAATGTCATTATTTACAGAAACCTAAAAAATTACGTTATTTCTCTACTTCGTATTGAATGTTATTATATGTACAAACCTTCCTCTGGAATCACTCTATCTATTAAAAAAAACCGCATCAAAATCAGTTGCGTAGTTTTAAAGTTTTATGCGTACATACGGAAATATGGACTTTGTTTTATAATATGTAGTGATATTCACCAGTTGTCTGTCTGACATAACACAAGTATTAAGTTACTTTGGGGACGGACAACCGTGTGTGTAAGTGTTCCATATATTTATTTATTGTTATTATTTATTTATCTATCTAATTTTAAATTTAAACTATCGTGAGTAGTATTCATAGTTAATGTATAGCACCGGCTATACTCACGTCTTATTCTATCGGGCTAGCGCGACTAGTTTCGAACCCATCCGGGCACTTATTCATGAGCTCTTTACACGATAACATCCCCCGCGCGATAACATCGCGCGATACATTAACTATCTATCTATTCTTTCTACTAGGTCGTACACCATAGTTATGTCGTTGAGCACTATCTTCAAGTTACAACGGGAAATTGAAACCCATCATCTTCCTGCCCTTATCCCACTCTAAGTGGGGTCGGCACAACATGTTATAAACATGCTGTCACATGATTTGGCTGCGTTTTTACGACCGGCCGCCTGCCTGACGTCAACTTACCTTAGTCGCCTTTTACGACACCTCGGTAAGAAAGAGGGTGGTCTATTCTACTCAGCCGGATACCACACGGCGGGTTGACTCACCTTAGTCGCCTTTGTTCGATATTTCAAACATAAATTCGAGGAATTAGAAAAAGACTGTTCTTCTAATGTCCTTTATTTGATAGATTGCAGGTTTTGTACAATTTAGTTAAATTAGCAGCAGCAAGTTGTTGCCTCTCTAGCGGCTGTCAAAAATGTAGTGGTCGTTATTATTGTTCGTGATTTGAAATTTTGAAAAAGTCCATAGACTATTGACACATAATAGAAATAAGGCGCCGCCCACACTAGGCGCAAACAGCCTTTTACGACACCTCGGTGAGAAAAGAGGGTGGTACTATTCTATGAATGAATGAATGAATGAATGAACACTTTTATTGAACACCACATTAAAAACAGTAAAAACTAAAAATAATAATAATAAATACATATTGAAAAGTAGTGCTACAATCTGGCGGACTTATCGCTAAATAGCGATTTCTTCCAGCCAACCAGGTTGATGAAAGGACAAAGCTACAGATATATAGTAGGTGGTTCTATTCAGCCGGATACCACACGGCGTGGGAAATTGAAACCCATAAAGTAATTTTCCGCGCCCTATCGTAACGTTTGTATTTTATCAAAGACATCCTAATACAAAGCCCGCCCCGAGGATACATGTTTCCAGAAAATTTATCCAACAAACATGTTTGATAACGAACCTAATGTAATTAAATTTACAAAGAAACACGATTCAGTAGGAGTCATTTTATCTCAGTAAATAGGTTTTAGGGAAAACGGTAAATTGATATACTTTAATTTATACTTTTATTTACTTTACTTTAATTTATTCATCATCATCTTCCTGCCCTTATCACACTGTAAGTGGGGTCGGCACAACAAGTTATAAACATGCTGTTTCATGATTTGGCTGCGTTTTTACGACCGGCCACCTGCCTGCCTTTACGACACCTCGGTAAGAGAGACGGTGGTCTATTCTACTAAACCGGATACCACACGGTGGGTCAACTTACCTTAGTCGCCTTTTATGACACCTCGGTAAGAAATGAGGTTGTTTTATTCTACTCAGCCGGATACCACACGGCGGGTCGACTTACCTTAGTCGCCTTTTACGACACCTCATTATGAAATGTGGGTGGTACTATTCTATTCAGCCGAATACCACACGGCGTATGTATTTAAAATTATATAAGTACTAGCGGCCTGCCCCTGCTTCGCACGGGTATAAAATGTATAGCCCATGTCACTCAGTGAAAAAATTATTAAACAAACTCTTAAAAGAGCGACATATAGCTGCTAAATTCGAAGTTCTATATGGCGAAGCGCAGCCTCCTCACGGCATTTTAAATCTGTCATATCTCCAAAAATGCTCACTTAAATTAAATGCTGTAAACGGCCATATTGATCTATATTAAATCAACTATTTATTTAAGGTTCTTAATTGGATAAGGATTAATGCTGTATTGTATAAAAATCGCTTTGAACATAAGACATTATTTTTCGTTAAAAGTAAATGTCAAAAAATGCTATTGTGGGTTATCCATAAGAGTTAGACATATACCATTGCGGATTTTTCTGTAGACCTTTTCAAGGTGTACAAATACTTAGTACATCATTTTGATAAATTTCGTAGGGTTTAGGCTGCGTTTGCAATTTAATCGAAAAACAATGTAATTATTTACGACATCACATTAGAAACCTCAAAAATTACAGTATTTCTCTAATCCATATTGAATGTTATTATACATACAAACCTACCTCTTGAATCACTCTATCTATTAAAAAAAAACCGCATTAAAATCTGTTGCGCAGTTTTAAAGATTTAAGCATACATAGGGATATATGGACAAACAAAAAAATTTGACTTTTTTTTATACTATGTAGTGATACATTCACCAGTTGCCTATGTCACATAACACAGTATTAAGTTACTTACTTTGGGGACGGACGACCGTGTGTGTAAGTGTCCCATATATTTATTTATTATTTATTTAAAAAAAAAAAAAGTTAAACTTATTCAATGGCGTGTGTCTGTATCGAAGCCCGTGAGCCCAAACAATCAACCGATTCTGAATCTAAACGAATCAACTAAATGAACACTAATCTTTTAATTCCGTTTAATGTTGAACAATGGCTTCGGTATGTCCTGAGGGGCGAATAAAAGCAATTAAACTAGAAAGAGGTGAACTCATTGCTTTGTGGGGACTGTAATTTGTTTTAGAGAAACTAATATCTTCAAGATTGGCTCACGGAAGGCAATTTTGCGATGTTAACACAAATTCTCATTTGCGGCTTACAATCACTTTGTTATGTAATGCCGGTTTCTAAACTTTGTCAGCTTAATTTTCAAGGGTTGGTTTGGAGAGTGTTAAATTGAAAAATAATAGTATCATATTTAATATTTTGGTTGCAAGTTTTAATCTAGTAAAATACCAAAAGTTATATTACACTAAAATTAATAATAAAATTATTTTGCTGTAATCCGCGATGAAGTAAAATCTCAGAAACGGCTTCAACGATTTTTATGAAATTCAACATGTAGAAGGTTTTGGGGGGAAAAATTGATCTAGCTAGGTTTCATTTTAAAAAAATTTGTTTTATCCCTGTATAGCCGTGTGGTATCCGGCTGAGTAGAATAGACCACCCTCACTGATGTAAAAGAGATTTTACCGAGATGTAAAAGGCGATTAAGGTAAGTCATACCCGCCGTGTGGTATCCGTTTATCCCTGTTTTCGGGCACTGAAAAAAATACTAAAATGTTGAAAAAGTAAATGAAATTTTTGCTGTGAAACATAATGCTGTGATAGCCTAATGGTTAACGGGCGGACCAAAATGTTCAAACTCAGGTTGGAGTCCCACATATTACCGACACGTTTTTTCTTTTTTTTAATTATATTTTATAAAAAATATATATTTTTAAATATATTTTTCTTCATTCTGATTCAATAAATAAAAAGCAATTTTCCCAACGTCAACCCATTTAATCTTTCTCAACAACCCAATGACACATATGACAGCCACAATGCTTTTTTTCATATTAATGACCAACTCTATATCATGCTGTATTAGAAACATGTTGTAACAATTTTTTTATATCTTTAAAAAACTTACCTAGCTAGGCTCTGTCACCCTGGTACACTGATAAGTAAAATGGCAATCGGACGCCAGTTTGTTCAGTAAACAATAAAATACTTCTGTCGATTTCCCTTGCGTATTGGTTTCATTTGTTACCCTATACCAGTCTTAATAAATATATTTCTCTCAACGACACGACCCCTAAAGAGTTGAAAGTAATAACCCACAGTAAACACAATCATAAAAACTACAACCTATGATCGAAGTACAGTAACGGACTTTTCATATATTTAAAAATTAACGATTAAATTATTTAGTACTTGGGTGACCGAGCCTTGCTTGGTAATTTTTTTTTAAAGATAAAAAAAAAAAAAATTTAAAAAAAAAAATTTGGACAGAAGGGGCTCGATCGCAGGTATATTTTACCTCTACCTATTTTATACTTCTCAAGACCGCCCGTTCCCCAAATGAGCTACCATGAAGTTGCATTTGACAGCTAAAATTGTTTATTTTATTCAAAGTAAATTTTAGTACTCTTTTAAAGCCCAAAAATAACACTATTTTTTTTAAAATAAAACTTAGCTAGGTCGATTTTTCTCCCCTAAAACCCCCTACACGCTGAATCGTTGGAGCCGTTTCTAATATTCAGAAAAAAAAAAAAATCGAATTGAATATACATATGTTATTAGCCGTAACGACTTTTACAGCGTCACCGAGCGGGACGGGCGAGCGGAGAAGCATCGTTGAAGTTGCGAAATGCGGAGAGTAGAACGCAGAAGCTCTGCTAGCGTCGGGGAACGTCGTCCTAAGGGTGCCTCCTGTGAGGCCAGATCACGGCTTAGGGCGACGTGTAGTGCAGGGCTGATAGTATGTTAAAAAAGATTACGATTAGTCATCATGGCGTCGAAGGTATGTGAGAAGCCACGGCCGACCGACGTCACAAAACTAGGACCTCGTCGTCAACGGCGAAGACGCTGAAGTTAGGATAGAATTATTTTGCCATCATATAATCTGTGTTGGTTAAGAGAATATATGTAATTTTAAATGTTGGAAGCATATAACGTTCGCATACCTTATACATGCAGTACCAGTCACCACACACACATTCACTGGCTTCTTAAAGTTGTATCATCTTTGATAAGAGACTAACATTTTAAAGTTGTTAAACGTTTATAGCTCCGTGAGATTTATTTTATTTTTCAATACCAGTTACTGCGGATCTAAGTGGCGTTATAAAAACCGTTATATTTTAAAGCAACTTTTTACTGTGTCGTATTTGTTATTGGGGTTTATGTAGGTTTTGAATTATTGCAACTACATGGTCGGTTATGCTTAATGCTTGAGGCTATGGGAAAGTACACATGTATAATTAAGGCTGCCATATGTGCCGATTTATTGTAATAATCATGTTTATTGAGCCCCGTGCGTGCGTCTAAAATCTCCCAATTCCGGTCGGCGATTGCGACGAGAGTGTGACGCGCTTTTAGATTATTAGGACTAAGTGTCAGCATTGCTAGTATAATAAATTTTGAATCGTTATATTTTATAATGACAACACTAGCTGGCTCAATTGGAAGGCAAACGAGGGGGTAGCATATATAAGCAAAGTCGAGCAATAGACGGGGCAGCTTGTGTTAAGCAGCCGCCGTGATGCAGTCTTCTACAAAGTCAATGGTCAGATACAGTCCTGCAAAACGGGCAGCTTTCAGACGAGGTTCGGTCCCGCAGGACACACCCTTAAGGCGAAGTTCCCAAGGAGTTGCGAGTGAGCAAAGCGTCCTTCCCGTGACGCTGTCAAAGCCATTAGGGCTAACAGTATTAGTCAATTCGAAAAAAGAACTTATTCTACTTCTGTACTATCGAATTCCGCAAAGTAACGCCTACTTCTATAAAATATTTAATTTTTTATTTTTAAATAAGGTAAGGGCACTAGTAGCTGACCGTTTTGTATGAAATTTGAAATAATAAGCGTTTTGTTTGTCGTAGCTATTAAAAAATATAAATTATAAATATTAAACAATGGGCTTAAGTTCTGAGGTTTTGGGCAGTTGTTAATAGATAGCAAAAGGTAATTTTACACCTTTATTTTTTATTAAAAAAATATAATGTAATAAAAATATTAATATTGATATTTGGGAACTAGTGGTGATACGAAATACTATTGGAATAAGGAAAAAGTTAATATAAGATTGGTATACAAATGCGGCTTATTTAATCTTAAAAAAAAAAATCAAAATTGTGGTTACTCCGTCCTAAACTCCTAATTAGATTAAGTCTAAAATCCCAAATTATTTAACCGCAAGCAGATTATTGTAGTCCCGCAGCCAAATAACAAATATATTTTGCCATTATACTTGTACTATAAAATAGTATAGGTATTGTAACACTCTTTTTTATATCCGCCTAGATGCTCTTGATTGAATGGGCGGGTTAAATTTTTCTCAGGAATTCTGTAGGGCAATGCAGTTTTCGTGATCTATAAATAATAATTAAAGGCAGTTTTAATTTTATTTTTATGTTTAAAATTCTTAAAGTTTGAAAAAATGGAATATATCGTTTAGTTACTAACTTCAGAAAGAACTTTTCTCTAAATACTATAAATTTTCTACTTTGTATACAATAAAGGAATAACTTTTAGGTCCTATTCAAGTTATTTATTTGTCATTATGCCACTTATTTTTAATTGAATTTTGCTATTATTTTTAGTTATATTTGCTTAAATTGCTTTTTTTTAACTTAGGATTTCTTTCCATGCTCAATTCATGAAACAACAGACTTAGTTCTGTATTTAGTACCAGTTATAAAATTATTTTTTTAGCTAAGCTCTCTGCATAACAATAATAGAGTTTTTTAGTTTGCCTCATAAAAGCCTATTCACGTACTTTAAATATATACATCTTATTTAAGCGATTAAGTAAATGAGTAAGTAAATTTCTCTTGCCATCCACCTTATATACATTCAAGGAATGTTATCATTATCCGATATTATAAAAAAATGGTAAGTGAAATGAAAATGTAAGAAAAAGGAAAGTGTTTTGTTTTTAATTTAAATTTTAAAGGCAACAATTTTCTGACGGAAAGCGTGCCTATACCAATCTGTTAATTTTAAATATTCAATTAGGTGTTAGTTTTGCGTAAGTTCTTAATACAAAAGTAGTAAAGTAACTATAATAGTAAAGGCATCATATAAATGTTCAAAATCTGTACGAGCCCTAATATAAAAACCCGTACTTTCACATCGATGGATAAAAGCATTGCTGTGTTAATAGCGTGGGTAATTTTCTGTTGACTCACTATCGCAACACCCGTGCGGATTATGGAAAAAGCGTTAACCTGAATGGAGATTGATTTGTTCACGTATTGTTTTTAAATTTTGTAATGGTTGCTTACTGAGTTATTATCCTCTTGCCCTTATCCCACTCGAAGTGGGATCGGCATGATATGTCACAAACGTGTTGTCACATGATTTGGCTACGTATTTTAGGACTGGCCGCCTGCCTGACGTCAACTTACCTTAGTGTTAGTTTTGCGACACCTCGTAAGAAACGGAGTGGTCCATTATACTTAACCGGATACCACACGGTGGGTCAACTTACCTTAGTCGCCTTTTACGACACCTCGGTAAGAAATGAGGGTGGTCTATTATACTATCTGGATACTGCACGGTGGGTTGACTTACCTTAGATCGATTTTCATGAAATTTTAAGTTAATCTTCACATTGACCTAGTTTATAATTCTGTAAAGTTTGGTGGCGATCGGAGTATTTTATTTAATTATCAATGATAGTTTTGTAATCGAAACCAGATTGAGAAATAACGCGTGGTCAGATCTCTAGTAGGTTAGGAAGTAAATAAATATATTTTTAGAAAAGTAATAAAAACAATATAGAGATTAATTGAGTGTTATCGCACACTATATACAATAACACGATATAATAGGAATACCACAATTCCCGTTCCGAGATGCACTTCTCTTGAATGATGAACAAAGACTGACTGTCACTGAAACGTTTTATCAATAGGAAGACTCAACCGGAAACCACACGTCACAGTGTTGTCACCATTTTAATAAAAAAGGGCGCGATGTTTCATGACTGTGTTGCTATAAAATACAAAGCGTAAGTCAATGGCGACAACATGAGTGTATTTTAATACAGTACCTGGTTGACCAAGCCTTGCTCGGTAATTTTTTACACAATAAAAAAAGAAACTTAAAAAAAAAGATCATATTCTATCGATCTATATCGATTCTATTACCGATATATTGATCCTAGGCATTTACATTTCTCGACAACGCCTGTTCCCCGAATAAGCTACGCTGACTTGACAGTTTACGGAAAAAATAGTGTTTTATATTCAATGTAAATTTTATTATTTTTTAATGCCCAATAACAGGATAAAATAAAACCTAGCTAGATCGATTTTTCTCCTCTAAAATCCCCTACATGCTGAGTTTTCAGGATGTATAAATACAAGATTAACTCATTTAAATATTAAAGACATTTTGACGCATTCGTACACTTTTAGTGTATAATAAACACACTTATTGAAAGGTAGATAAACCGGCACTAAACGCTTCGCGGGTACATGATCTATTGAGATGCGCCCGCGACTTAACGGTTCAGGCCATTAATTGATCCGGCTTGGCTAACGGCACCCGATGGCGCAGACGAGACCGGCTATATATTGTTTGCTGTTTTAATTGACGCGTTTGAAACTAGGATTGATTTAGAGAAGATTTTTACTTCTGAGTTTAGGAAACTAATGAAAATATTATATCTTTAATATTTAAATATATATATATTTAATCTTGTATGTATATATATATTTTTCGGAATCTCGGAAACGGCTCCAACGGTTTTCCTGAAATTCAGCATGTAGGGGGTTTTTGCGGGAGAAAAATCGATCTAGATAAGTTTTATTTTAAAAAAAATGTCGTTTTGTATCTGTTTTCTATTTTTTTTTAAATTTACGTTGAATACAATCAAAATTTTTCGCTGTCATATGTTAAGTCATGGTAGTTCATTTGAACGGGAAGTTTAACGAGGTGAAAATACCTAGGATCGAGCCACCCACCTGCCCTATTATTTTTTCATTTCTCTTTAAATTTTTTAACCCAGGTACTTATATATTAAGTACTAACATAAAATTCCGATTTTCTTTCAGCAAAAGGAGAAAACTTTTAGTCTATAATTGAGGGTATTTTTTACACTAAAATTCGTTCATTTTTTTAAAATAATTTTATGAATTTGTATAGAAATAAAGACTATAACTTTATTAAAGCGTCTATCACAACAAAGTACAAGAATTTACGAGTCATTCTACGATAATTTTTCATAGCTTGTTAATTATGTTAACCTACTTTTTAAGACTAATTATAAGTTAATTGAGTCATATCTCTAATCGACTTCCCTCACTGCGGTTTTCCGAAAAGCTAAATATCTAAAAGTCAAATCTAATCAAAATAATCTTTATTAAAATAAGCTCTTTCAGGCATTTTTGAGTCGTCAAGGATCAATATGATTAACTTTAACTAAACTATTAACTTACATTGTGTAACCACGCTGCTCCAGTGCGGATTGGTAGGTTACACATATCCCCAGAATTCTCTAGAGTTATGCAGGTTTCCTCACGATGTAATCCTTCACCGAAAAGCGTGTGATAAATTGCAATTATCAATTAGACACATAAGTTTTAACAGAAAACGTGACCTCCTCGAAAGACGCTCACGGAATTACCGCTGGGCTAGCACGGCTCATTTTTTTTTTATTGCATTTATTTTCTTTCTTTTTTATTTTTTTAATTGTATTTTTTATATCTCTTTAATAAAATTACCGACCAAGGCTCGGTCGCCCAGGCACTAAAACAGTGTGTAATATTGAAATCATATTAACGTATGGGCTACGTGCTTCTGAGGTTATCCGAGCGCTTATGTCAAGTCAAACAGTATTATAGGTCAGTGTAAAGTAGGTCGGCACGATATTAGAATATTGAGTAGCAATAGGATGCTGGGTGGAAGAGTTAATATCCGCCAAGTGTGAGCGTGCGTGATGAGAAATGAAATGAACATCTCTATGACTACAGATAACTCTTTGGTTATTTACTACTTGAGGCACACAAGGCAAGGCACACGAGTGTCCCATATATTTATTTATGTTAATCCAAATTCAAATCACTGTTAAATCCGAATAAACTTTTGACCTAGTGCTTTTAATATTTACTGCTGTTTCGAAAAATTGTTTTTACTGAAGTGTTTGCTAGCAAACTTGGTCAATTGAAAATCATTATCACTCTCCTACCCTTATCCTACTATAAGTGGGGCCTGTTCTTTCAGCTCTATATAGAAACACAGCTTAATAATGTAAATTAAAAATATTAAAGGTTGACACCCGAGTTTCTTGCTAGTTATTTTTGGTAAGTGAAACATTCCAAGCCAGTTTTTATTATCAATCTTTATTAATCTTAATAATCCTTGATGATACAAAAGTGCCTAGAAATGCTTATTTCTAGGTATTTGGCGACCGGCCGCCTGCCTGATGTCAACTTGCCTAAGTCGTATTTTACGACATCTCGGTAACAAAGAGAAGACAAGTTTATTCTACTCAACCTAACTAAGCCGGCCAGCCTTAATCGCCGACGATACGTGTGCCCAATGTCACATACCTTTTTGGATATCTCGGTAAGAGATGAGGATGTTCTATTCTACCGGATACCACACGGCGGGCTAACTAATTTAATACATTCAGCGATATTTGTACAGCAAAATTATAAAATCTAGAACAGATTACTTGTAACATTCTAATCACTTAGTATCACGTACAAGAAACTCTCAGCTCCGCCCTATGATTCTTGTGTGACCTATATATCCTAGCGGTAATGTAATTAAAACGTAAAGTCATTAAAGAGTTTCTTTACTCGCGACATGCGTGTAACTTGAGTGTTTTCAGAGAGTTCCCCTCTTTAATTACTGGAAAACTATATGTTTATGTTAACGTATTTTGGTGGATATCATACACTGATTGACTTGTATTAATATCTTTATTGTTGTAGCTTATAATAGCACAAGACACCGACATGATATGGATTGGAGAGACAATAGACAATGCCATTACAGCAGTTAAAAGAGGCTGATACAGAAAGCCTACTATACTCTTGAAGATTATTTAGAAGATAAGAATGTGTGGATATAGCTCTCTTTGAACCTGTACAAGACAGTAACGACTTAATGTAAATAATATTAAGAATTATATTTTTAAAAGAGCAACCGCCGAGTTTCTTGCTGGCTCTTCTCGTTCGGAACAGCTTTCCGAACCAGCAGTAGAGTTGACGATTCAAAAGCACTTGTTTACAAGTTTATTTGAATAAAGAATATTAAAAAAAAAAAAAGTGGATATAGACAATAATTGTAAATGACAATTATGCCACAGACTACATACTCATAACAATGTTGTTAAATACTTCCCAGCTCTGTAATGTTTTACTCAGTTCGCGAAGTTAGCGAAGCATCATTAAGAGTTAGACTCCTCGACAAAATCGCATATCGCTGGGTATAGCAAACGAAATTTCATTATTAATTTTTATTATAGATCTCCGCAAAGTAACGCCTAATGCCATCATCATCTTCCTGCCCTTATCCCACTCTTAAGTGGGGTCGGCACAACATGTTATAAACATGCTGTCACATGTTTTGGCTGCGTTTTTACGACCGGCCGTCAGCCTGACTTCAACTTACCTCTGTCGTATTTTACGACACCTCGGTAAGAAAGAGGGTGCTCTATTATACTAAACTGGATACCACTCGGCGGGTCGACTTACCTTAGTCGCCTTTTACGACACGTCGGTAAGAAAAGAGGGTGGTACTATTCTACTCAGCCTGATACCACACGGCTATAACGCCTAATTCCATAAATTATATAATGTTAGCCGTTATTTTCCTATTACACTTTATATTTAATTGAAGGAATGATTAATTTTCTTAAAAATCTTTACGTCAGACGTGTCTTATAGACCTTCGGGCTCTTTTATCTTGTTCATTATAATTTCTCTTTAACATGTTTCTGTAGCAAAGCTGTAGCAATGACGGCAAAAATTTAATTATTTAAGATCAATTTAGGATCCGAGATAACATGATTTATTCAAATAGAAAGTCTTTTGTACGAGACTTGAGCCATCAAAAACTGCTTTAAAGGCATTAGAATTAAATATTTATGTTTTATATTAATTAATAGCTGTACGGCCACTCGTTGCTGTGGCCCAGTCTAGTTTCTAATTCCCTTTAAAATATGACTCAACAGTTAAAAAATGCTCCGATCGTCTTCAAACTTTAAAGGATCATCTAGGTACAGAGAACCGATGGGCGTTGGGGTCTTAAGGTGTTGGAATGGCGACCCCGCTCGTCTAAGTATATGGTGAAAAGTTATTCAAAAATCTCTTATAATTAATGTATAGAACCGGCTATACTCACGTGTTATTTTATCGGATGAGCCCGACTAATTTCAAGCCCATACGGGGCTCTTATTCATGAGCTCTTTACGCGGCGAGAACTTAACCGAACTCCGAAGCGGGAACTCCGATATAATGACATGTGAGTATAGCCGGTTTCTATACATTAATTATGAATTCCACTCACGATAGTTTAAATTCAAAAATCTCTTATAATTAACTACTTTTGTATTCAAAATTTGAATTCGGAAAAAAATTAATTTAATTTCCATGTGGGCGAAGCTGCTTTCACAGCTAGTCGTAGATAATATGTTACATAATCGTCGTTTGATTAACTTATTACGTGAAGTAAACAATACAAACAATTTGTTGACACAGTCAAGGTTAAATTTATACTCGTTCACGTGTTGGTGACAATTTGCAACTATGTCGCGTTTGAGATGACTTTCTTAGCCGGTCCATTTATAAGTTTTAATTAATTGGCTTAGTTGCAATCTATTTTTGAACCACATGTACAAATAAGCTGAAACGCTGTGTGGTAACCGGCTAAATAGAATAGTACCACCCTCATTTCTTACCGAGGTGTCGTAAAAGGCGACTAAGGTAAGTCGAACCGCGTGTGGTGGTAGAATAGACCACCCTCTTTCTTACCGAGGTGTCGTAAAATACGACTAAGATAAGTTGACGTCAGGCAGGCGGCCGGTCGTAAAAACGCAGCCAAATCATGTGACAGCAAGTTTATAACATGTTGTGCCGACCTTTCTTAGAGCGGGATAAGGGCAGGAGGATGATGTACAGATAAGCTGAAATGTATTCTAATATTATAAACTAGTTGTGTCCGCGGCTTCGCCCGCGATATTAGTTCGATATCCGTGTCTCACATCGTTATTCCTGCGTAAATTCAGACCCTGCTGTAATCCTAGTATAGAAGTAGTCTAAAGGTTCACAACCTTCTCTGTCTTCCAGAGAAAGTCCCATAAAAATCGCTTTATTCGAATGCACTACGAGTATTAACCTAAACTTTCCTTAAGATTTACACTTAGTTTAAAAAATTTGGCACCGCATTTGGACCCTAAATGGATTAAGCTATAAAAGATACGTTATACAGTTAGTTAACCGTAAGAGATAGAAACATGCTATCGCAGACTTTGTTGTAGAATTTATGTAGATCTAAAATTCTCTAGTAGGTTACGAGATTTTTTGCAACCGCGCGACCTTTTCAACACAATTTACATAAACCGTAATGTACTATAATATGAACCAAAACTTTCTAGAAGTATTTGTACTGTCTT
This sequence comes from Morpho achilles, assembly GCA_947086495.1. NCBI lineage: Eukaryota > Metazoa > Arthropoda > Insecta > Lepidoptera > Nymphalidae > Morpho > Morpho achilles. Next base: position 4,955,649 of record CAMTZB010000012.1, on the reverse strand, counting down.
TTAGGAATAATGTAAACGGTTCAGTAAATTTTGGAAAAATCGATCACATACAGAAAGACATCTTTGGGGGACTTTGTTTTATAATAAGTATATATTATACAATTTGTACGTGTGTATCTTTAATATTTAAATGAGTTAATCTTGTAGGTATATTTATATATTTTACAGAATTTTAGAAACGGTTCCAGCGATTTTCATGAAATTCAGCATGTAGGGGGTTTTGGGGGGAAAAAATCGATCGAGCTAGATTTTACTTCAAAAATGTTGTTTTATCCCTGTTTACGGGCATTGAAAAAACTGCTAAAAAAATATTGATTCTAAAACTTAAATTTACCACCATTGGTCAAGTTGTATTGGCGCAATGGTAAACGGGATGATTAAATATATGGCTAATGCCTGGGTCAAGTTCTACTTGTCACCGACGCTTTCTTTCTTTTATATTTTTTTCATTTAATTTTTTATATATTTTAATCAAATTACTGAGCAAGGCTCGGTCAGCCCAGTGCTAAAAATAAGGTTCAGTTATTTACTAAGATTACATCCAGCAAACATCCCTTTCCAAGCTTATATCGAGACAGTTTCCTCTCGACTGGGCAAACTTAATTTCAGTCGGCAATCTCGTGTTCACTTGTATGGAAATGTTGTTTGCTTAGACGGAATCTGGACGCGTCGCAGCTAATCTAATCAAACGCCTAATTTGTCCAACGAAGGGGACGGGTGTTTGATTTGAATCTTACTTTATTAGCATAGAGTATTTGAATATCTTTAATATTTAAATGAGTTAATCTGGTATGTATATATTTTACGAATCTCGCAAATGTTAGTTTAACGGCCTGTTACTATCCCACTGCTGGGCATAGGCCTCCTCTCTCCATTTTTGGAGAGAAGGGTTGGAGCTAAGACCTACCACGCTGCTCCAATGCGGATTGGTGGGTTACACATATCCCTAGAATTTCTAGAGATATGCAGGTTTCCTCACGATGTTTTCCGTCACCGAAAAGCATGTGATAAATTGCAATTATCAATTAGACACATTAGTTTTTAATAGAAAAACTCATTGGTGTCTGCCCGGGTTTGAACCCATGATCGTCTCTAGAGAATCACACGGTCGCACCGCTAGGCCATCACAGCTTCTCGCAAATGGCTCCAACGATTTTCCTAAAATTCAGCATGTTTTGGGGGTGGAAAATTCGATCTAGCTAGGTTTCATTAAAAAAAAAGACGTTTTATTCCTGTTTTCGGGCACAAAATTTTTATTTTAATTTATGTTGAATACAAATACAATTTTTCGCTGCCAAACGTAAAGACATGGTAGCTCATGGAGGTGAAAATACCTAGGATCGAACCTCACCTGCCCAATTATTTTTTTATTTTTTAAAAATTTTATTTTTTATATCTTTAAAAGAATTACATAGCGTGACTCGTTCACCCAGGTGCTTTATAACTTAATTATTATAGCGTTGTGTTGTATGTAATAACATGTTTAAAACATGATCTGCTGACTCTACTTATAGTTGGCAGCAGAATGATAATATTTTACATATAAACAATTATAGTAAGTAAGTAACGGCCTGTTACTATCCCACTGCTGGGCATAGGCCTCCTCTCCATTTTTGGAGAGAAGGGTTGGAGCTAAGACCTACCACGCTGCTCCAATGCGGATTGGTAGGTTACACATATCCCTAGGATTCTCTAGAGATATGCAGGTTTCCTCACGATGTTTTCCTACACCGAAAAGCGTGTGATAAATTGCAATTATCAATTAGTCACATTAGTTTTTAATAGAAAAACTCATTGGTGTCTGCCCGGGTTGGAACCCATGATCGTCTCTAGAGATTCACACAGTCGCACCGCTAGGCCATCACAGCTTATATAAACAATTATTAAATTCAAATGCGTCGCTAACAATTATAAAAATAATAATAAAGTATTGATTCATATCGCCATATTAATTATGCAATAACTCAATAATCGTTTTTCTAGTTAATTCATCTGTCATGTCTTTATACGTTGAAATAATTGCTAAAGTATTATTAGTCTGTGTCGATGCATCGGCGCCATATTAATTTCGCAATAGCTCATAAATGAGGCGCAATTACTCAAGTAGCTATAAATGGAAAGACTGTGGCACCATGTGAAGACATACATTTAAGGGTACTAATATCCCGTCTGACGTTTAGAAATACTAAACTTGTTTTATAGGTAATATAAAACCTGTGCGCCATTTTGAGATCTTTATAGGCGGATATAAATTAAAATCTTTCTGTTTTTAGCATATAAAAATCAAAATTAGTGCTGATTTTCCGCATGCAACAATCATTTGCGATTAATCTATACTAATATTATAAAGAGGAAAAATTTGTATGTATGTTTGTAATGTTTTCACACAAAAACTACTGGACCGATTTCAAAAATTCTTTCACCATTCGAAAGCTGAATCTTTATTGAGTAACATAGGCTATATTACATTTTCAAAATTGGGATTAGTTAAAAAATGTATAAGATGTAAAAAATAAAAATTTCGCGGATGAAACCGAAGGATATTACTAGTGTAGAAGTAAATAAATAAAATAGGTTCAACATTTTATCAAAGTTCTGCTTTTGGTTTATGACTAGCTGGAGTTATTATTATTGCCGATCGGTGACCAACCTTGCTTGGTAATTTTATCAAAAATATAGAAAAATGCAATAAAAAAGAAAGAAAGAGCTGCTGATATATGGGATTCGAACCTGGGAATTTTCTCATATGTAGGCCGCCCTTGCGGCCTTACCATTGCGCTATTATAACTTTGCAATTAACAGAAACAAATGACTAGTCTATTTAATGCCAATTTCAGCAATTTTTCAATGTCTGAAAACAGGGATAAAACGATTTTTTTTAAATAAAACCAAGCCAGATCGATTTTTCTCCCCCAAAACCCCCTACATACTGAATTTCAGGAAAATCGTTGAAGCCGTTTACGTAATTCCGTTTATATACATATAGGTATATCTTTAATATTTAAATCAGTTAATCTTGTTGTATTGTACGATTTTCCTGAAATTCAGCATGTAGGGGTTTTAGGAGAAAGAGTCGATTTAGCTAGGTTTTATGTAAAAAAAATTCGTTTTATTCATTTTGGGCATTAACAAAATACATTATATTGATATAGAACACTATTTTTGCTATAAACTGTCAAATCAGTGTAGCTTATTCGGGGAACGGGCAGTCTCGAGAAATGTAGATACCTAAGATCTATCCCCTACTACCTAATAATTTTATTCTTTAAGTTTCTTTTTTTCTTGTAAAAAATTACCAAGCTTGGCTCGGTCAATCAGGTACTACAAGATTAACTCATTTAAATATTTAAAGATTAAAGTTAATTATATTAGCGTACGTATCTTGTATCTTAACAGTTAAGCACACAATGCTATAATCCTAACTGAAGATCAAGAGAGGCTCTTAAAAGGCTCAAGTAAACTAATTTCGCAATTCGCTCTGACAAACAGTTTATTGCGTCGTAAATGGACTGAAATCTCTTTGACGATCAATGCTGAAGTAATGACAAGCAAGTGTTCAGCTCGATTTAAGATTCCGCTACAGTTTCTGTTACAGTACAGCTTTTATATTTTCATAATAATTTGAGAGTCGAATGATAGGAGAGAATGGAAGAGATAAACATGTTGTGTCGACCCCACTTAGAGTGGGATAAGGGCAGGAGGATAATGACTCGATCCTGTATTCAGTTTATATAGATACCTTCAGATAAACAGTAAATATAGTAAGTGTGACTTAACATACAAAAGTAGTTATAAAATGATTATGCTATACTTTGCACATAGTCAAAGTTCAATATAGACTTCTGAAATACAACTCTTATATTTTTCCCTAATTAAAAGAAATACTGCAAATTTTTAATTCGAAAATGTTTAATTTTTTAATGGCGTACATTTATTCACTCAATTTAATTTTTTACGTCTTGAGGTAAAAACTTTTTAAATTGTCACAAATTGTCTATGTCTAAATTAAAAGAAAGACATAAAATGGATTAATTACTTATTTAACTATGTCTATTGATCAACAATCCATTCCTTAAATGAACGGGATTAACTGAATGTATTCAGTTTACGACGTAATAAACTTTAAGTTGCGAAATATGTTTGCTTGGCGCTGAACGACATACATGTTCGTGATTGCTTCGGATGATTCTAAGACGAATAGGTGTGATTTGATTTTCTGAATAGGTTTACTAATAAAATTACTGTTGGTCTAAACTAAAATGTTCATTCTTTATGGACATCATTCTTCTGCCCTTATGCCACTCTAAGTGGGGTTATAAATTCAAATTCATATTCTAAATATTCTTTATTCAAATAAACTTGTAAACAAGTGCTTTTGAATCGTCAACTCTACTGCTAGAAAGCTGTTCCTACCGAGCAGAGCCAGCAAGAAACTCGGCTGTTGGTCTTTTAAAAATATAATTCTTAATACTATTTACATTAAGTCGTTACTGTCTTGTACAGGTTCAAAGAGAGCTATATCCACACCTTCTTGTCTTCTAAATAATCTTCACGAGTATTATAGTAGGCTTTCTGTATCAGCCTCTTTTTAACAGTATTTTTAAACTGCTGTAATGGCAAAGCTGAAGCAAACATATTGTCACATGATTAGGCTAGGTATTTTGCGACCGGCCGCCGGCCTGACGGGAACTTACCTTAGTCGTATTTTACGACACTTCGGTAAGAAAGAGGGTGGTCTATTCTACTCAACCGGATACCACACGGTGGGTCAATTTAGCTTAGTCGCCTTTGACGTCAACTCGGTAAACATTAGGGTGGTCTTTTCTACCTAGCCGGACACCACATAACCTGTCACCTTGCCTTAGTTGCCTTTTACGGTACACATCGGGTAAGAAATAAGGGTGGTATATTCCACTTCGCCGAACACCACATAACCGGTCAACTTACCTTAGTCGTATTTTACGACACCTCTGTAAGAAATGAGGGTGGTCTAATCTACTCAGCAGGTTTGTTTTATAAAAAAAGAAGATACAATTTTTCTATTTCTCTAACATATTTTGTATTCAATCCTATACTATCATATATACCTACTATATCCAATCCTCTCCTACTAATATTATAAATCCGAAAGTTTGTGAGTATGGATGTATCTCTGTTGCTCTTTTACGACGAATCCGCTGAACCGATATCGATGAAATTTGTCACAACTATTCCTTATACACCGGAATTACATATAGGCTATAGAAATCCTGTAAATTCTACAGGAATTGGATGGCATTGTAAAGCGCCATCTATTATCTACCTATCACACGACAACACGAATGAATTCGCTGAACCAATATCACAAATTTGTCACAATTATTCCATATACATCGCAATAACATATATGCTATAATTTTGCAGGAATAGGATGACATTTTAAAGCGCCATCACTACCTACCAACCAAATAACCTATCACGCGAAACCAGTCCACGCAAAACGAAGTCACGGGTAAAAGCTAGTTTATATATTAACAGCTATAATGAATCCCGATTTATAACTAAGTTACAAACAGGAGACAGGTCTCTATTCATGTTTGCGTTTGTTCCACCGTCATTTGATTGTTTAACTCTAATCACATTCTCACCTATTGTTCGCTTTGCGCAACGCTTTGTTCTGAACAAGACTTGTATGGTACAGTTTGTATAGATTTCAATCACGAATCTAATACATTTATGGCGAGTAGAACGATATTTAAAGGGTACTGAGTCAATACATGATATAGTATGATGAATAAGTGACAGCGTCATAGTATACTTTGTTGTTTCATTATATCAATGTATAGTAAGTAGCGGACTGTTACTATCCCATTGCTGGGCATAGATTTTCTGGAGCTAAGACGGATAAGCTAAAGGATTTGAGCTAAGACCTACCAAGCTGCTCCAATGCGGATTGGTTGGTGACACATATCTCTAGAATTCTTTAGAGACATGCATTTAACAGAAACACTCATTCGTGGCTACCCGGGGTTTGAAATCGTGATCTCTCGACAGAGTCTAGACCCCACTTAGAGTGGGATAAGGGCAGAAGAGTGATGATATCTCTTAACATGGTTTAGTTATCAAATAAGTATAATGTACAATTTCAGGCTTTATCAAACCTTATTTCTTGCTTATATCTACTCTAAAAAGGTCTAAGGGATCTGTCTGTCAATCATTATCTCGCTTATATTATTTGTGTCTAATTTAATTTCTAGCTTTTGCTTTAAGTTATATCAATCTATGTTGTTAGCGGGACATTCGCACATCACATGTAGAACTGTTTCGGGTGTATTTTGATCACAAATGCATGATTGGTTCTCCTTACACGTTAAACGGGTCAAGTAATCCATCCTTCTTCCTCAGGGAACAAGAAAAAATACATAAATATATACAGCTCATATAAATTTTAGTTAGTAAAATAATTTTGTACATGGGTGACAGACCCTTGCTCGGTAATTTCTACTAAAAAAATAAACAAGAAAGAAAAAAATGCAATAAAAAAGAAAGAAGTCGGTGACACGTGGGTTTTGAACGTTAATTTTTTTCTCTCATATGAAGATCGTTTGTTTACAATTGCTCCATTACAAATTTACAATGACAGCTAAAATTGGGATATGGGATGATGGATGACAACAAATATGACAACAAAAGTTGTTTAGTCTGTTTCATGTCAACTTAAGCAATGCCTGAATACAGGGATAAAAATATATATTTTTTTAAATAAAACCTAGCTAGTTAGATTTTCCCCCTCAAACCCCCTACATGACAAATTTCATGAAAATCGTAGCAGACGTTTCCGAGATCCGGAAAAAAATATATATATACAAGTTTAACTCATTTAAATATTAAAGATCAAACTAGGCGTTACTGTGCGGAGTAAAAATAATAGCTAAAATAACTAAAGCTCTAATCAGGTCATATTTCTATACGAATGTAATAAATTTTCATTATTTCGCATTTAATACAATAAATATGCGATTCGTCTGTAAACCGCGATGATATTTCGCAAATTCAGAATCGTTACGAACATCGTATTTCGCCGAGTGGCTGCATTGCAAAATACGGATTATATTTCGAGACCATTGCAAACATCTTATCGCATCGCCTTTTGTTTTCGCAATATAGGACGATGCTTCTTGTAATAAATTCTTGTTATTTCATTGCATATTTCGGTTACTCTATATATTCTTACCTTTAATATTTAAGTGAGTTAATCTTGTATGTATATATATATTTTCGTAAAATTTAGCATGTAGGGGGTTTTGGGGGAGAAAACTCGATCTAGCCAGGTTTTATTTAAAAAAAATATCGTTTTATCCTTCGCTTCGGGCGATCGCTTTCGGACACTCCAAAAATTCAAACATTTATGTTGAATAGAGAAGATAATTTTTGCTGTCAAATGAAAATGGGAAATGTGCGGTCTAGAAACGTGAAAATAGCTGGGATTGAACCCCACAAAAAAAAAAAATTATATCTTTTAAAAATATACCGAATAAAACTCGGTTACCCAGGTACTATATACTCATGGGCTACAATAGTACCACAACTTAAAACCCGTGTTTTGGGCGGGGTATAAGCTGTGAAATTTCAAATATACATTCTTTTCAGCAGTAATACTAGTAGAACTAATAATTGAAAGTACCAGGTTGACCGAGACTTGATCGGTAATTTTTTTACAAAATAAAAAAGGTACTTTAAAAAAAATAAATAAAAAATAATAGGGTGGTGCTCGATCCAAGGTATCATTTCGCGCGACCACCCGTTTCCCGAATAAGCTGACTTGACATTTCACGGCGAAAATTGTGTTATATATATTCAATAAACTAAAAGTAAAGTTTTGTTTTTTTTAATGCCCAATATTAAGATTTTTTTTAAATACAAACTAGCCAGATCCATTTGTTTCTCCCAAAAATTCCTACATGCTGAATTTCAAGAAAATTGTTTCCGAGATTCTGAATATATATATATATATATATATATATATACACATACACATACAAGATTAACTCATTTAAATATTAAAGATATTAGGCCGTTCGTTTAACCAAAATAAATCATTTTTTTATGCATTTTCGTTAGTAATTAAGTAAGTTAAGTAACATGATTTTGAGCTCATGAGCGATATCATCGGCATATTACATCGTTATATACCGAGGTGTCGTAAAAGCCATGTGGTATCCGTCTGAGTAGAATGGACGACCCTCATTACTTACCGAGGTGTACCGTAAAAGGCAACTAAAGTAAGTTGACCGGTTATGTGGTGTTCGGCTAAGTAGAATACACCACCCTTATTTCTTACCGAGGTGACGTAATAGGCGACTGAGTAAAGTTGACCCGCCGTGTGTTATCAGTCTAAGTAGAAAAAACCACCCTCTTTGTTATCGAGGTGTCGTAAAAGTCGGTGTTGAAGAAGAATACCTGGCCAAATCATGTAACAACATGTTTATAACATGTTGTGCCAACCCCACTTAGAATGGGATATTAGGGCAGGAGAATGGATGATGATTAGATCGCTATACAATCTTAAATTGTACCAAATTTAGTCAAAATTACTTTAACGCATTAGCAATGAAATTGAATAAACAAACACTGACTGACTCTCGCATTTATAAAAGTAATAGGGATATCGACAAGATGGGATTTAACCAGTATTTCGCGAATTCACGCCTGCTTGCTTACAACATTCATATTCGCAAAGTAGCAAAATGTAGGTCACGTTTTAGGATTCTAATCACGGCAAGCTTTCCGCCAACGTCATCCTAATTGTGAATACTACTTATTCATATTAAAACGGTGTCGTGAACGAGAATTGACTACGATAATTTATAGAATTAGGCGTCTCTTTGCGAAGGTCCATAGTACAAAACTAATGAGAATATTATTTTGCTATAATCCACGATAAAAGAAAATATATGTAATGCTAAATGCAGAGTGTACTATTCGTTCTCATACCTGATACATGCAGAATTTGTAAGAACTCATGCACTACCCGACACCGATAGCACAACAATACACAAGCACTTGTGTGACGTGTGTGACGACCAACTTTTGTGACGTGACGTGTGCTTTGGGATATGTATTAATTAAGAGTGCAGTAATACAAGTTGAATTATAGTTGAGGGTTCAATTAATACTCACTTCTGGACCTTCTTTAACACTACATACAGTGTAATTTTTTCAGTAATCTGCTTTTTTGTACTGATGTAGTAATGGAAGTGGACATTTTGTACTTTGCAGGCTTGTTTACGAGTCTTTTTATTTATATATCATTATGCTTTTAAATACTACGCCGTGTGGTATCCGGCTGAGTAGAATAGACCATCATCTTTCTTACCGGGGTGTCTTAAAATACGACAAAGTTAAGTTGACGTCAGGCAGGTGGCCGGTCGTGAAATACGTAGCCAAATCATGTGACAACATGTTTGCAACACGTTGTGCCGACCCCACTTAGAGTGGGATAAGGGCAGGAAGATATGACCGCTCCGTTAGGGTAACGCGATTATGTCGCAACGCTTCCGCATCCAGCAAATAAAAGAGGTCAGCGTTTGCACTATAAAGCCGTGCGCCTATTACGGAACGCATAGCGGATCGTGATCACGACATTAACTGTCGCTCATTATTGGACCAATTACGTGCCTTGTATAGGTTACTTACCTATACAAGGCACGTATACGTAGACGTATTGACGTCAAATACGTCGTGTGTGTGTATATATATATATATATATATATAGTTTGATGAGATAAATAAATGCAGTGCGTACATGTAATTTAGAGACATATAGTAAAGGTGATATATTAAATAGAAAAATAAATAAATACTGTGTATAAAATATAAATAATTAATAAAAAAAAACACTAAATATATGGGACAATTAAACAGACTATCGTCCGTCCCCAAATTAAGTAACTTAACATTTGTATTATAGGTGACCTAGAACAGTTACCTAATTTTTTATACTGATGTAACAATAAAAGGTAAAATTACTTTACGGTTTGTTTACGAGTCTTTTTCTTGAATCACTTCAAGTCATGTTTATTGTTAATACAGTAATTCATTGATCCTATAACAGTAATTATTAATACAATGTATTTTAAATTAGCTCAATGTTGTGTAGTAATTATTATTAATCTATATTTATTATTATCTAATTGTTAGGAAAATCGCTGATTAAGTAATTAAGAACATTTTAATGCACTTTTAAAAATATTAATTAGTGGAAGTTTTTTAATGTAATTGGGTAATTTATTATAAAATATGTTTTGACACACAAAAAGCACTCTTATTCATAACAGCTGTTTTAGAAGGCTGATATATCATTAGAATTTTAAACCCTACACCGCTGCAGTGAGCGCTCCGTTAGGGTAACGCGATTATGTCGCAACGCTTCCGCATCCAGCAAATAAAAGAGGTCAGCGTTTGCACTATAAAGCCGTGCGCCTATTACGGAACGCTGATGCGGATCGTGATCACGACATTAACTATCGAGAATTATTGAACCCATTTGAGCCTTTTGCATAGGCTTCGATTATGCCAAATTTCATCAATATCGCTCCAGATATACTTTCGCATTTCTAATATTATTATTGATAATAATAATAATAGGAGTTTCCTAAGTCTTAGCCCTTACCACCGGGAGCTTGAGTACTTTCTTCGCTCCCTGTCGTCGACAATTTTTTTTTATATTTTTAATTTTTTTTTGTATTTATTTTATTACATATAGAAAATATTTAACAATATAATGTAAATTTGTATATAAATAAATACATGTTATAATAATAATTTATTTATTTTTCGTATTCATACATAAATGTCACAAAACGAAGGGGCCTTCTTTTAAGCGAAACAACACCTGTGTTAAAGGAATATTAGTATATATAAATTAATCTGTCGCCAAAAGTAAAGCAACGGTCTGGTACTATCCCACTGCTGGGAAAAGGTCTCTTCTCTCTGTTTTTGGCGAGAAGGATTGGAGCTAATAAGACCTTTCACGAATTGGTAGGTTACACATATCCTTAATTCTTTAGAGATATACAGGTTTCCTCTCGATATGTCCTTCACCGAAAAGCATGTGTTAATTGCAATTATATCAGTAAAGGTAACTAACACACCTCTCAACCGGGAATGGCGGTCACATCCTTTGAGTGTATAATTAAGAAAGTAGAGCGAAACATATCAGAACGGGCAGTTAAACCCATCTTCGAACCCATTAACTACTGGGTTAACGATGAACCATTACCTTAATTCCGGTTGTTTGTATCGCAGGAAACTTGTGGAAACGATGTGGTCATTGAGATCGACAAAAGCTCACCTCAGACACAAGCTCATTTATTTATTTATCAAAAACTTCACCTACGAAGTAATCCAAATCATCTTATGGGGTAAATATATAAATTGTACAAAAGTTATAACAATTCTTGGTACATTTTACAAATTATAACATTCCACGTGGGCATGATTTGTATAGTCCTAGCGTCTAAGTAATTTAAGATACATATAACTTGTACATTTTTGCTGTAAATAAAAAAAACAAATAATAGAAGCATGCAATAATACATATACAATAAGATATACAGAAAATAAAGTTTAAAAACATAATATTTGCTTTACTTATTCTGTAAACTAAATTTAATTAATTTTATGACCTGAAGCGGTGGAGTGTAAAACACATCAAATTCAAATTCAATTCAAAATATTCTTTATTCAAATAAACTTCTAAACAAGTGCTTTTGAATCGTCTACTGCTGGTTCGGAAAGCTGTTCCTACTGAGAAGAGCCAGCAAGAAACTCGGCATCCAATGCCGAGTTCTCCCTTGCCCAATCGTTCAGAAAATTATATATATACAAGATTCATTTAAATATTAAAGATATACATCCAGACTCGAAGAAGCAACAAATTGTTTTATAGAAAATCTTGGCTCTCGGCGGGAATACAACACGCGACCCGCGGAGCTGAAGGCAGGGTTACTCTCAATTGCGTTAATGGTTTTTTTACGTTAATTTGTATATACTTAGCAATTGTCTGTCACCTATATATAGGATGATTTCCACGTGTAAAGTTACACGTGATAGGGCTTTGTGTCGGCCTCGATGAACGCTTTGTTCGACGAGTGCTTCCACTCTCTCAATTGGCAGAACACTTCAATACCTTGATCGATATTGGATACTTTATATCGGCTTGAAGCTGAAGAGATATTAAATATCGACAATAGGTACTATAGTACAAAGGTAGTAAGGGGTATGGCGAGTCATTCTGCTACTGCTGCTTAAGCACCGGTTCGCGGATCATTTTTTGTTTCTTCTTCTTCTTCTTCTTCAACCGATGGACGTCCACTGCTGGACATAGGCCTCTTCATGGGATCTCCAGAACACACGATTTGTGCCGCTTGTATCCAGCGGCTCCCCGCGACCCTTTTGAGGTCGTCTGTCCATCTGGTAGGGGGTCTTCCAACACTGCGCTTTCCGGTGCGGGGTCGCCATTCCAACACTTTGAGACCCCAACGTCCATCGGTTCTCCGCACTTTGTGACCCGCCTATCGCCACTTCAGCTTCGCGACCCGCTGAGCTATGTCGGTGACTCTGGTTCTTCTACGGATCTCCTCATTTCTGATTTGATCACGTAGAGAAACTCCGAGCATAGCATAGCTAGCATTTTTTGTTTAGAGTGATGCATCTAAGATGTGACGGAGTACTGGTGCCCAAGTTGTACCTTCGCTAAAAACTAACGTAGCCTAAACATCCATGGCGCCCTGGTACATGGTTTTTAACATTCATCACAAGCAACATGAAATAAAAGTGAACATTCTTTTTAAACTGCGCCCGCGTCCCTACTCTAATAACCTAAGAATCTCTAAGGGATAACTCTTGTGAATATCTGGTATATTTCTTGTAAATTCCTGGAATAAAAGACTACTGTATTCGCTGATGGGGATGGAACAGCGATCACTACCTAAATGATACGATTGAACGTGATATAGTAGGTTGAAAACAATTTTCACTAAGCACACTTATACCAATGTAAGGAGGTAGGTAAGGAGGAGGTAAGGAGGTACACCTTGTAAATGAATTCTTAGATGATTTCTACTAGTGTCATTATCCCTATTCCTCAAGGTCGCGATTACCAATTTGGGGATCTTCTTCCGAACAGTTTTTCCCATTTGTTTCTCTCCCATAAAGAAGAGCAACGTATCTAAAGGTTGTTCTTCGAGTTTGGACGGTTTGGACCTTCTCAGTCCACATAATTTAGTGATTAGTATAAAATGTCTAGGTATTTTTTTATTAGTATAATAAAACACGTGAACAGGGCCTTGTATTCTTCAATTTGTCAATAGCGGCGTACTTCAATCGTCTGAGTATCGATATTGGCTACTTTATATCGGTTTGGATCTGAAGAGTTGTTATATATGAAGCACTTAAGGTTGACAATAGTTTGGGAGTTCCCTGATAAAAAATGTATTTTATAATTTTCAAACAATTTTATACTGAAATAATATAACAAAACTATGCTATTATGTCTTCCTCCGCCGTGTGGTATCCGGCTGAATAGAATAGTACCACCCTCTTTTCTTACCGAGGTGTCATAAAAGGCGACTTAGGTAAGTCGACCCGCCGTGTGGTATCCGGCTGAGTAGAATAGGCCATCCTCATGTCTTACCGAGGTGTCGTAAAAGGCGACTAAGGTAAGTAGACCCACCGTGTGGTATCCGGTTGAGTAAAATAGACCACCCTCTTTCTTACCGAGGAGTCGTGAAATACGACTACGTTAAGTTGACGTGAGGGAGGCGACCGGTCGTAAAATACGTAGCCAAATCATGTGACATCATGTTTGTAACATGTTGTGCCGACTCCACTTAGGGTGGGATAAGGGCAGGAGGATGTCAGTTCCTAACTGACTTCTTAATCTTTTCTTGCAAAAGTAATGAAAATATTTTCCTATCATCCGCGATAAAAGAAAAAATATGTAATGCTAAATCTAGAGTGCGCTATCCATTCTCATACCTGATACATGCTGAATTCCTAAACACTCATGCACTATTAACATTATTACAAAATAATATTTATATAAATTATTAAAAAAAATATTTTCTTGTTAAGGAACAAAATTTGACGACTTTAAGCCATCACAGAAGTTTTCAAATACGATACCGTTTTGTAAAGGACATATCCGACAATCGTTAACCATAAGTCATGAATATGAAGTTTTATATTTAAGATAAGCCATATTTCAATGGTTGATTACGCCCTTGATTCGAGCACAGCGGAAACTGATTTCCGCTTCATATTTGTTTACCAATGGATATATTGCACCTGATTTGCGATAAACTGCCATGACTCACATCCTTTATCGTGCATTCTGTGAAGTTACATGCATTGAGCTAATACATGTATGTTTATTATCCGAAACGGTGCTGAAAAAGTTGATTATACATGAATTTGTTGGAAATTACGCGTAATAAAGCGGATACATAATGAGCTCTTTGGCGCAGCGGCTCCATTCCTTGTATCGGATGCAATTTGTATTTGTCCATACTGTCTTCTTTATCCTAAAGTCTCAGATTCTTGCCACACCTAATGAAATGAACGGCTTATGATCTCTCACCAACAATAACCGCTCAACGTAGCAACTCCTGATGGTGTTGGTAAATTACACAACCCCTCAAAAAAAGCTCTCAAAAAGCGTCACATTAGGAAGATACCAACCATCGACCGCATTGAAGGCTAAAGCCCTAAATGTGCCCATACTATCAGGGTAGTAGGTGACAGTTTTGAGCAAGCCGGTTTTGTGCCACTCGTCTGTGACTAAAGGACTTGGATATTCTCACTTACTGTTCTCTTTCACACACACACATTCATAAACTTTTGCCTTTATAATATTAGTATGATTAAATTCAATAGACAATTACATGTGCATAGGCAAATTTTTAGAATCTTTAGCACTATAGACAAAATTACTTTTATTTAAAGCTATTTGAATTTGAAAGAAAAAAATTGTCTACCTACCAACGTCAACTACGTTGACGATTGTTTTTAGATGACTGCTCTTTCTAATCTCTAATCTCTCTCCATTTCCTTGTTTCAGTACACTGGTGCCTTGGAAGCACTTCCGAGAAGAACTCAACAACGTGCACCCTATATCGTCAGGGTTGGAGACGATGGCGCTGAAAACGACCATAGACCTAACGTGCAATGACTTCATATCTAATTTTGAATTCGATGTCTTTACAAGGCAAGTTTACATTTTTAACAATCTGCCTATCCAGTCTACAATTTGAAGGAATAAGATATAAATACCTTCTGTCGCTTTCCAACAAAAAAGGCTTTCAACAAAATTTCAAGTCCCTATTGCTAACCGTTAGGTAGTTCCCTCGTCTAGAGCTAATCTTGGAAGAAGCATCAGGTCATGTTTATCATAAACATGCACTTTTATAAGGACTGGAGTAGTATTTAAAATTTAAGTGGGATTAGAGTATGTAAAATTTCAGCTTAATCAAACACTCCTATTGGGAAGTGGGAAATTTAACATGCAATATTCCACCTTCACATACATACATAATAATAGATAACATAATACATAAATATACATACAAGGCAAGTTAAATTTAAGCTTTTAAAAATAAAATGCAGTATTCGTAGATCCATCTAAGGTACGGGTCTATTCTGGCTCGGAATATTGTTCTTACCGAGAAGAACCAGCAAGAAACTCGGTGTTCAATCTTTTAAACATTTTCAATTTACATAATTAAACCGCAGTCCTGTATAAAGATGAAAGGATTTTTAAATCCAAACATTTTTGTCATTTATATACATAGTCTTCAAATATGTGGTACATAAATGTGTAATATGATTAACGTATTAGCATATTTCTGTAGGCAAGTCCAAAATAAATCCATACAAATTAATGATACCACTGTTTGGTGGGTTTTCTTTGGTAGTTGATAATATTGTCGATAGTGGTGAGACCGTGCGAATTCCTAGAGACGATCATGGTTTCAAACCCTGGGCAGGCACCAATGGGTTTTTCTAATTAACAATTGCAATTTATCACACGCTTTTCGGCTAAAGAAAACGTCGTGAGGAAACCAGCATATCTCTGTAGAATTTTGGAGATATGTACATCTTAACTATCTGCATTGGAGCAGTGTGGTAGATTTTAGCTACTACCCTTCTCTCCAAATACGGAGAGAGGAGGCCTATACTGGGATATACTACACTGGGTGGGATCTAAATCTTTTTTACTTTTTTATATCAGTCTGAGAATATTGATCTTTTACTATTTAAATAAGAATTATTTTCTCAACAGACTTTTCTTTATCTCTTATATCCCTATTACTCAGCATTCCGAAAGCAAAATACATTGTCGTAGCTAAGTTATTGTTTTCCTCGAGCTCTGGGTCGCAGTCGTCCTTTATGCTTGTTTTTGTTCAGTTCGTCCTTTCTATTATTGTTTGTATTCTATTATAGACATTTCTAATGTGTACGTTGAACTGTTTTTTTGTATAGATTACTTAAATTTTACGGAACGATTATTATTTTTTCATCCGCTGTAAGTGTAAAGGCGCGTACAGGTATCGCGAGACGTATGTTGCGAATGGTTCGTCTCGCATGCCTCGAGCTGTGTGGACGTGTGAGCTTACAGTGAGCAATATCATGATAAGATCGTTGCGAACGCTGCCTCAGTGCGAGCAGTGCGCTCTCTGTATACGGATGTTTTGTTTGCGTTGCACGCTCATGAGTCATGGAGCCCATGTATTTCCACAATATAATCGGTTCATAAAAAAATCTTTTTGTCCACCAACGTCATTTCTCTTTTTTTAATATTTTATGAACTACTATATCAACCGCAGCTGCGATTTGCACGTCTCGCCTTGTTGTAGCCATTTATCTACTGACGAATACACTGCGTGGTTGTTTGTGTGAGCTTGAGCATGTGTCATTCGGGACGCATGTATAAATGTACCGTCGTATGCCTCTGGTTGATTGAGGCATGCGTAACGAACTATTCGCGACGCACTCCTCGCGATGTATGTACGCGGCCTTATATTTATCACAGGAAATATTTTGGCAAATCCAGCTGAAATAGTCGCGTTCAGTTAATCCCGAAGCGGAATTACCTCTGTCTTTTACTTTGTATGATATTTTAATGTTTTCTATGCTCTTTGTGATGTTTTCGCATGTTGTTTGCAGCGTTTCGAAACTCCAATTTTCTCTAACGGTTTTATTTTTTATATTCGCTGTGAGTACAATACACGCAACGTAAATATTTTCACAGTCTCGCTCTATTGTAACCAAAATACTGCGTGTTTTTTGTAAGGTTTTTAATTTATGTTCAGTTTTTGTTGTTTATTTGTTCTGGATTCTAAATACAGTTAAGTTATTTTACTGTCAACTAATTTTATGTAAAATGTTATCTTTTTAATTTGTTTGTATTTATTAAGAGATTTTCTTTTGGAATGATTAGAGAATGGTAAGGTGGATGTATGGTGTGACAAGACTGGATAAAATACGAGATGTGTATGTAATGGGAAGTCTGAAAGTTGCGTCCATTATAGAAATGACTAGAAGTGCAAGATACTATCTTATAGTATGGAGATATAATGTGGAGGGATAAAAATCAGGTGACCAAACGAGTGTTAAAAATGAATGTGGATGGATATATGACTAGAGGGATACGGACATAACACGAGAAGTTTAGATTGTGTGAAGTATAACATGCATAAAAAGTAGTTGCGCCAGATTTGAATGATAGGAGAGAATGGAAGAGATAAAAGTGTTGTCCCGATCTGATTTAGAGTCGGATAAGCGAATGGTATTTAATAGGTGTTATAGTTGGTAGTTCTGGTGGTAGTTTAAGTCCCGAGCCACGAATGCAGGTATCATATCGGGATCTGTTACTTTGAACAGATTAAAAATGTTGAATAGTAGACCGTCTTCTCTGCCTTTTCCTTTAGGTATTGGTTTACGCAAATCCAGTGGACTCCATCAACAGGTTACTTGCCTCCTCAATTTTTTCGTATGAGAATGCAGACGTACATATTCGCACTGACCTACATTCATCCGCGATCGAAATCTTATTTTGAATATAAGCTAATAGCTCGTTGATCACGATATTACAAAGGTTGCAGTTTACAACACTCGTCATTTTAGAAATAGCACACAACGTGCGGCCTTAACTTAACTTAATTATTTAATATAATAATTTAATTATAACAATTAATAATTTAAGGATAAATTAATTCACATTGATGATACATCAATCTGTCAATTAGTAAAAGTCGAATGAAAATCCATTTTGATCACCATATTCATCATTCATTTCATCCAAGATAAAAGGAGTAGCGCCAGAGTTCACGAATGATAGGAGATAATACAAGAAAAACACATGTTGTGCCGACCACACTTAGAGTGGGATAAGAGCAGGAGAATGCTGATTAAATGGTTAAGATTGATTACAGATTAATCAGTCTCTGGCTCAAAAATTAGTAGTTTATGATTTTTTTAGCATAGAAAAGACTGTCAAACTTTGTGGGCCAAAAGTATTATAAAATTATTTTGCTATAATCCGCGATGAATTCATGATGATGATGAATCAATCGCAATGAATTTCATCGCGGATTATAGCAAAATAATTTTATTATTACTTTTGTATTATGGATCTCCGCAAAGTAACGCCTAATTCTATAAATTATTTGTGGGCCACTTTTTGTGATATCTAATCACAATCAGAATTATCATAAGTAAAATCATATTTATAGGTAACTCTTATATTTTATTAAACCGTTGAATATTCCTCAAGAAAATATTCTATTGTTGCCCAGGAAAAATTCTCCAGCAAGATTTCTTTGTACATTTTCGTTCCATTGTCGATATTTTTATCAATAACGGTATTTAAGGACGCTATTTGTATTTTTAAACGGGCTTTCCGTAAAGCGCCTTATTGAGTGTATATAAATAAAATCAAATAACGCACGTGTAAAGTTATTACGAAACTGTTTGAAGATTGAAATGGGTTTCTTTTTTCGTAATCTCAGTTTTCTGGACAAAGTTACACACGTTTACTCAAATTTTAGTCAATTAACATAAATAAGACGCAGATATGGATGTATCTTTAATACGCTGTGTGGTATCCGGCTGAATAGAATAGTACCACCCTCCTTCCTTACCGAGGTGTCGTGAAAGGCGACTAAGGTAAGTTGATGTCAGGCAGGCGGCCGGTCGTAAAATACTTAGCCAAATCATGTGAAAACATGTTTATAACATGTTGAGCGATCCCACTCTAAGTGGGATCGCTCTTCTCGGGATAAGGGCGGGAAGATGATGAAGATGATGATGATGGATGTATCTTTAATATTTTTATATACTTTGAGTCTCGAAAACACTCTTACTATTTTCATGAAATTCAGCAAGTAGGGGGGCTTTGTGGGGAAAAAATCGATCTAGCTAGGTTTCATTTGAAAAAATGTCGTTTTATCTCTGTATTCGGGCATTAAAAAAAGCTAACATTTACAATTGAATCCAAATGACATTTTGGTTGTCAGACGTAATGCTGTGATAGCCTAATAGGTAACAGGCCTAAAAAGTTCAATACCCAAGATAGAGTCCCACATATCTCCGGAATGTTTTTTTTTATATTTTTATATCTTCTGACCGAGCAAGGCGTGACGCGAACGGTCGCGACTGTAGCTTGTATATTAAAAAAAAATATTCCAAGTTCAATTACAGTTTTTTTTGTTTACAGATAAAATTCTGCTAAAAAAATAGCACAGATTCAAAATAGCGGCGACGTTTTAATGAAAGGAGTCTGTAGAATAGGGTCTGTAAGCTGAAAAGGCGAATGTAATGCCTCGATAGGGCACGCGGGTACAATGATACCAGACTGTGCAAACATTTCGCTGCGAAAATATTTCCTTTACGCATATTTACATTATGCGGAAACGAAAAATACTCTTGGGGGAAATTATAAAATTCTGGGTTGTCTTCATAATTATGGAAATATTGAAAACTAGTGTTACCGACAACTTCGTTCGCGCTCACATAAGCGTATACATACCTTAAAAATTCAATATCCATTTTTCCCTGTTCTTAGAAGAAAAATGCGAATTTTATATTATATATGTTATTCTAGAGTGTAAGATTGAATTGTGCCAAATTTCATCAATATCGGTCATCGGTCAAGTCATGAAAGCGTAACAGACAGACAATCGCATTATTAATATTAACATGGATCATCTATACTAATATATAAAGCCTGAAGAGTTGTTTAATTGTTTGAACGCGCTAATCTCAGGTACTATTGGACCGATTAGAAAACTTCTTTTAGTGTAACATAGCTCATTTATCGCAAAAGGCGACTATATAACATCACCCTAAAACGCTTATCGCGTAAACGGCAACGCATTTGTTTAAAGCTTTCATTGCGCGCGCTAAGTAAACGGTGAAAGTTATTCATAAATCTCTTATAATTAACTCATTGTAACTTTTATGTTTAAAATATGCCGGCGAAGCTGCTGGCACAGCTTGTTAGATATATAATTCTAGAGAGTAAGCTTTGTAGCAGTCTGTTATTATCCCATTACCGGGCATAGGCCTCCTCTTTGCGTTGTTTGAGGCCGGACGACGGATTAAAGGCTTACCAGAAGTGTAGGGCTGAAGGTATGAATGTGATTATTCATCGCACAGTAGGAAGGCGAGAAGCCACGACCATTCAACGTCAGCAAACTGGGTGTGTGTGTATTGTGTGGTTAACAATTATGTGATTGTCAGGGTCATATAGGACACGTTTATATATTTTCGGTGGTCAGACCTAATTGGAATGTAGGTGGACGCATCCAAAATAAGAGAGTTCGGATTAACCTTACATTTCTTGAAGTAAGGCTTCGAAAAACGCTTAAAATATCATGTGTGTTGAAATAATACGTTCAAAAATTAGAAAGTCAAGTAGTCGTCTGCTAACATAGTCTCGACATTCAACCAAGGTCTTGTTATGCTAATTTATATTGATATGCATTATGCATTTTGGAATCGGGCTGGTTGTACATTCCAGGACTTTTTGTGTTCAAGAATCAGAGATTACTTTTAGCATTACCATAGACTTTCTCTAATCGTGGCTGGGATAGCCCAGCGGTGGGACCATGCGACTCTTTCGAGAGGGTCACGATTTCAAATCTCTGGTGGACACTTATGAGTTTTTAAAAGGTTTTATTTAACAAAAGTATCATCATCATCCTCCTGCCCTTATCCCACTCGTAAGTGGGGTCGGCACAACATGTTAAAAGCATGCTGTCACATGATTTGGCTGCGTTTTTACGACCGGCCGCCTGCCTGACGTCAACTTACCTTAGTCGTATTTTACGACCCCTCGGTAAGAAAGAGGGTGGTCTATTTTACTAAACCGGATACCACACGGTGGGTCAACTTACCTTAGTCGCCTTTTACGACACCTCGGTAAGAAATGAGGGTGGTCTATTCTACTCAGCCGGATACCACACGGCGGGTCGACTTACCTTAGTCGCCTTTTACGACACCTCGGTAAGAAATGAGGGTGGTACTATTCTATTCAGCCGGATACCACACATTTAACAAAAGTAATAATAAAATTATTTTGCTATAATCCGTGATGAGCTCAATGAAAAATATATATAATGCTAAATGTAGAGAGGACAAAATCACCTCGTTCAGAAATGAGGGTGGTATATTCTATTCACCCGGATACCACACGGGGGGCTAAATAACCTTAGTCGCCTTTTACGAATCATCGGTAAGAAATGAGGGTGGTCTAATCTACTCACCCAGATACCACACGGCGGGTCAACTTACCTTAGTCGCCATTTACGTAACATCAGTAAGGAATGAGGGTGGTCTATTCTAATCAGCCGGTGACCACACGGCGGAAAATAATATTATGATTACTTTTGTAATATATTTATGTGTTCAAATCAAAATAATGTTTATTCAAATAAGCTCTTTCAAGCACTTTTGAATCCTTAAGTATCAATATGATTAATGAAGCTACAACTGGTTCGGAATGTTGCTCTTACCGAGAAGAACCAGAATGAAACTCGGCGGTCAATCTTTTAGAATTAACATTTTCATCATCATCTTCCTGCCCTTATCCCACTCTAAATGGGGTCGGCACAACATGTTATAAACACGCTGTCACAGCATGTTATAAACACACTGTCACATGATTTGGCTGCGTTTTTACGACCGGCCGCCTGCCTGACGTCAACTTACCTCTGTCGTATTTTACGACACCTCGGTAAGAAAGAGGGAGGTCTATTCAACTAAACCGGATACCACACGGTGGGTCAACTTACCTTAGTTACTTACTTTTACGACACCTCTGTGAGAAATGAGGTTGGTCTATTCTACTCAGCCGGATACCATACGGCGGCTCGATTTACCTTAGTCGCCTTTTACGACACCTCGGTAAGAAATGAGGTTGATACTATTCTATTCAGCCGGATACCACACGGCGTTAACATTAACATTTTCAATATTACATTATTAACACCGCAGTCCTTTATGAAGCTGAAAGGATTTTTAAATCCAGGATTTTTGATGTTATTATTCGTCCGTCTTATATACACTTTGTTCGTCTGCAACCCGGGGTTGTCCAGGGTCAGGGTGTAACAAAATCCATTTCCATTTGTTCACAATGCCAACGCTTTCAGGTTGTTTCAGCCGTGGAGCACGCTCCTCAGGAATTGGCAGTTGCTCGCCGTCACACATCCAGGGTACGTCGCATTCCTGACCTACGACGAGGTGAAAGCTAGGCTACACAAGTACATACACAAGGCTGGCAGTTACGTGTTCAGGTAATTGATCATCATTGATCATCATGATAGCCCAGCGGTGCGACCGTGTGAATCTCTAGAGACGATCATGGTTTCAAATCCGGGCAGACACCAATGAGTTTTTCTATTAAAACTATGTGTCTAATTGATAATGGCAATTTATCACATGCTTTTCGGTGAAGGAAAACATCGTGAAGAAACCTGCATATCTCTAGAGAATCCTAGGGGTATGTAAAACCTACCAATCCGCAATGGAGCAGCGTGGTAGTTCTTAGCTACAATCCTTCTCTCCAAAAACGGAGAGAGGAGGCCTATGCCCAGCAGTGTGATAGTAACTGGCCTATGGGCCTACTCTCTCCGTTTTTGGTCAAAAGTGTTGGAGTTAAGACCTACCACGCTGCTCCAATGCGGATTGGTAGGTTACACATATTACTAGAATACCCGAAAAATGGAGATTTCCTCACGATGATGGTCTTCATTGAACAGAATGTAATAAATTGTAGTTATGAATTAGACACATAAATTTTAACAGAAAAACTTATTAAAGCTTGCCCGGGTAATTTACATTACAAGTCTAATTTGTAAGGAATTGCATATAATTTTCAGATTGTCGTGTACGAGACTCGGTCAATGGGCAATCGGGTATGTCACAGTGGATGGAGAAATCCTGCAAACCATACCGCAGAATAAGAGTTTAGTGCAGGCTCTTCTCGACGGGTACAGAGAGGGATTGTAAGTTTACTTTGTTAAGTTCTTGTTAATTTAGAAGGTGTATTATTAGAAGTAACTAATGAAATCAGTTGAAAAAGTTATCTTGATAGCAAAATTATACTTACACATGTAACATTTTAACATGTAAAAATTTTAAACCCACGCAAATAAGCTGTGGCAGCAGTCTTGAAGAAATAAGGAAGGATTTCAAATATTTATTATGCCTCTCTTTTGAACAACTATAGTCTTTTCAGTATCAGTTGCATTACCCCACAGCATTATTTCGTATGACTTACAGCCGTATGGTATCCGGCTGAGTAAAATAGACTTTATTCTTTCTTATTTAGGTGTAAAAGGCGACTCAGGTAAGTTGATCTTAGGCGGCAGGTTGTAAAATACCTAGCCAAATCATATAATAACATGGTTAATACACGTTATGCCCACCACACTTATAACGGGCTAAGGGCAAGCGAATGATTATTCCGTTTGATTTAATGCTGTAACATATTAAACAAGTCGCGCTATTTCAAATTCAAAATATTCTTTATTCAAATAAACTTGTTAACCAAGTGCTTTTGAATCGTCAACTCTACTACTGGTTCGGAAAGCTGTTCCTACCGAGAAGAACCAGCAAGAAACTCGGCGGTTGCTCTTTTAAAAATATACTTCTTAATACTATTTACATTAAGTCGTTACTGTCTTGAGGTTTACAGGTTCAAAGAGAGCTATATCCACACATTCTTATCTTCTAATTAATCTTCAAGACTATAGTAGGCTTTCTGTATCAGACTCTTTTTAACAGTGTTTTTAAACTGCCGTAATGGCAAAGCTGAACTTGATTTACATGTGTTTCCATCAAATGGACTCCACCACCCGATAAACTATGATATTCTACCATGTCATAAATGGCCATATAATTCATTTCAGTTACCTATACCCGGACGGTAGAGATGTAAATCCAGACTTGAGCAGTGCAATCATATCGCCGGCAGAGGATCACATTACAGTCACACAGGAACAGTACGAGCTGTACTGCGAAATGGGTAAGAAACCTATTCAATTAAACGAGCAACTAGTGTTTTCATTTATTTATTTATTTGAATTAATTAGAACGGAAACCAATTATACTAATTAACATTAAAAATCATATATAAAAATTAAAAAACAATACACAAGATAGGATCTAGAATACAAACAACTATGGAAAATAAAAACTTAACCTAGTAACATAGTGGTGTTATAACGCTCACTGAAATGTAGGCAACAATACACTATGCTTTTTCATTGGTCTGCAAATATGTCGCAGTTAGGCCACTCCGTTAACTCATCATCGTTCATTCAGGGCAGATAGTGATCGAGGTACTTGATTGAGGTGATTTAGCCCGGTACAACGTACGAGAAAAAGGGACCGCAAAGAATTTTATACGCCGGTAACGGCAATACTCTTTTGGAACAAAGATGCTGCGCAACTTATTATGCAGCTCAATACAGTCAATCTTATTAGTAAGAACTTACCAAACTGTAATAAGTTGTTAAAGTAGTTGTTTAAGTTAATTTATAGAATTAGGCGTTACGTTGCGGAGATCCATAATACAAAAGTAATAATAAAATTATTTTGCTATAATCCGCGAAGAAGTAAAATAGAAAATATATATAATGCTAAATGTAAGTGGACAATCGGTTAT
Organism: Morpho achilles; assembly: GCA_947086495.1. Classification (NCBI taxonomy): domain Eukaryota; kingdom Metazoa; phylum Arthropoda; class Insecta; order Lepidoptera; family Nymphalidae; genus Morpho; species Morpho achilles. The sequence continues at coordinate 4,930,439 of CAMTZB010000012.1, read as the reverse complement.
CATACCTGATACAAGCAGGATTCGTAAAAACACATGCACAAACCTCCACCACTGCCACCACAATACACAAGCACTATATACGTTCACTATCACAAACTCAACAATCGTTTCGCTCTGCAACCGAAGCATCATCAGGAGATAGACTCCACGACCAAAATCGCAAAGTGTTTTTACGAATCCTGCATGTATCAGGTATGATAACCGATTGTCCACTTACATTTAGCATTATATATATTTTCTATTTTACTTCTTCGCGGATTATAGCAAAATAATTTTATTATTACTTTTGTAGTTGTTTAAGTTGTTCATGTGTATTACTTACAGCTCCAGCAATCGGATGAATTAACATGACTAGTTTGTAAAACTGCAATAAAGTCACTAAGTCTCACATGTCAATGCTGTTTTTTTAATCTGGCACCACCATAACACTGATTTAATTAAATGTAGGCAACGTTTCGTTTCAGGTAGCACGTTCCAGCTTTGTAAAATTTGTGCGGAAAACGACAAGGACATTAGGATAGAGCCGTGCGGACACTTGTTGTGTACACCGTGCCTTACCGCCTGGCAAATCGTGAGTACTGTTTGATAATATTTGTCACGTAATTGTCATTAGAAATAGTTTCTTTTTTTCTTATTATTTTTTTAATTTAAAATATATTTAGTTCTAGGCGTAATGTTAGTTTTTGTAGCGGTCACCACTGAAAACCAGCCTTGAGGCATTGCCTCAAACTGTGCTGAGTGGTGCTCCTTTTTACTTGGTCACATTTTTCTACATAAACATTTCTTAGGTTTTTTTTTCTGTTCTGTTATGTTATGTTATTGTATACTCTATTTTTGTGTCTAGTTCAGTGTGATAAGAGTAAATAAAAGGATTTTGATTTGATTTGATAATATTTTACATTATTCCTATCCAATAATCCAACGAGTCAATCCAGTCCAGTGCTGGACTGGATTATATCGTTTACATTATTCCAGTCATTAAAAGCTGTCGCATCTGTACTATTAGAATTTCACAAATAAAAAAATACGCGTTCACTATTTAGCGTGGTAGTCAAGCACTGGATTCAACTGGATTGGCCGTTCACACTATTCCAGTGGCACTGGAATGGGCGAGGTGGAATGAAAAATAAAACGCCAATCCAGTGGACTGGATTGGATTGATCACTGATAGATTATTACTTACCAGTTTTCATCCGCAACTTCGTTTGCGAGGACTGTTGTCGATTATAGGTGGATAATAGATGGTGATTTTTAGTGTCATAAAAGTAAGTAAGTAAGTAAGTAGCGGAATGTTACTCTCCCACTGCTGGGAATAGGCCTCTACTCTCCGTTTTTTGGAGAGAAGGATTGGAGCTAAGACCTACCACGCTGCTCCAGTGCGGATTGGTAGATTACACATATCCCTAGGATTCTCTAGAGATATGCAGGTTCCCTCACGATGTTTTCCTACACCGAAAAGCGTGTGATAAATTGCAATTATCTTTTAGACACATAAGTTTTAATAGAAAAACTCATTGGTGTCTGCCCGGGTTTGAACCCATGATCGTCTCTAGAGATTCACACGGTGGCACCGCTAGGCCATCACAGCCATTTAGTGTCATATTCCTGTAAAATTAACAGGATTTCTATAGCCTATATGTTACACCGGCGTATTAGGAGCAACTTTGGCAAATTTCACAGACCACTAGATTTCTACGTGACAGTATTTTTAAACTTAATAAACTGTTGGAAAGTCTTATTATTCTAAGAATCTGGGTGACCGAGACTTGTTCGGTAATTTCTTGAAATAAGTATATAAATAAGGCAATAACAATTTTTTTTAATCAGGAATCGATCCTGGTATTCTGAATTCGAGACCGCCTGAGCCTGATTATCCTAATGAGCTATCATGACTTTCCAATTGACAGCGTAATTTTCTTTTCCTTTCCTATATAAATAAAGCAGTTTTTTGTTGTTGTGTAAACAGTGATAGAACGACATTACTTAAAATAAAAACTAGCTACAGCGAATTGCAGCTATTGCTAGTCTTAAATATATAAAATATAAAAAAATATAAAATATATGGGACACTTACACACACGGTCGTCCGTCCCCAAAGTAAGTAACTTAATACTTGTGTTATGGGTGACAGACAACTGGTGAATATATACTTATATATTTTTTAAATACATACTTAAATACAAATATACACCCAGGCTCAAAGACCAATAAATTCATTTATAGAAAATGTTGGCCCTCGGCGGGAATCGAACCCGCGACCCGCGGAGCTGAAGGTAGTTTCACTACCCACTGCTCCAACGGGCCAGTCAAAATATAACTTAATAGTGAGTGTTAAGTTACCGAAATATAAGTTTTCTATATTACAGGATTCCGAAGGTCAAGGTTGTCCGTTCTGCAGAGCGGAAATTAAGGGGACCGAGCAAGTTGTTGTTGATGCGTTTGTCCCACCGCGACCTCCTAACACCACTTCTGATGTAAAGTACGTCCTGTATTTTAATACTAGTAGACCCACTTGTTGCTGTGGTTTAGCTGTTTTCGACTTCCAGTCTCCTAATATTTTGGTGCGTTTTAGATAGAATATTAATAAATTCTTAGATCCGCCGTGTGGTATCCAGCTGAGTAGAATTGTACCACCCTCATTTCTTACCGAGGTGTCGTAAAAGGCGACTAAGGTAAGTCGACCAGCCGTGCGGTATCCGGCTGAGTAGAATAGACCAACCTCATTTCTTACTGAGGTGTCGTAAAAGGCGGCTAAGGTAAGTTGCCGTTAGGCAGGCGGCCGGTCGTAAAAACCCAGCCAAATCATGTGACAGCATGTTTATAACATTTAGTGCCGACCCCACTTAGAGTGGGATATGGGCAGGAGGATATATATTAATTGAAATTATATGGTATTAAGATTTTAGATTTTAACTATCGTGAGTGATATTTCTATACATTGATTAGTTCTATAAATTAATCGTAATTAATTAAAGGTTTTATGTTAAAGGTTATAAGGACCACCCTAATAAGGCTATCATGACTTTGTATTTCACAGCGTAACTATCCTTTACTTTCTCATAAAATTATAGCAGTTTTTTTAGTGCCTTAAAAAGGGATAAAACGATTTTTGTTTGTATAAAACCTAGCTAGATCGATTTTTCTCCTCCATTCTGAATTTTTAGGAAAATCGTTGGAGCCGTTTTACAGATTCTGAAAATATATATACATACATACAAGATTAACTCATTTAAATATTAAAGATATATTTGTGATTCTATCAAAACGTTCAATGCTAACTTTCAGAATAGCAAACACAAAGACTGCCGTCAAAGCAGTGTCGTCAAACTCGTCCGGATCTTCCGGGTCTTCTACCGGCTGTAACGGTTCCAGTAAGTGTGACGTCATTTTTATTTTTTTTAAAGTATATTAAGCCGTCATACTAAAATAATAACAAATACTATTATTGGAGAAATATTCCCTCATAACCAAAGCATAATAAGATAGACTCATCAAAGAAATCGCATAGCGACACATTACATATTTTTGTGTAGTGCTTGTGTTTGTGTGTGTTTATTTATTTATTTAGGTTCACTTACAAATTGCTTACACTAATACTATAAATTATAACATGCTTATTATATAAGTTAAGTGTAATAATTCACTTATAAGTAAACTTCTTAAGCATAAATACACACGTTTTGACAGCGTATATATATATATATATTTATATGTATATATATATATATATATATATATATATATATATATATATATATATATATATATATATATATAAATATATATATATATATATATACCTATTTAATAAATTAGAAAATCTATGAACTAAAAGCAGTGATTGCGAACTGTTCCGTAGAAAACTCTCTGTGTATCATAATGTAAATCGATATGATCACTGCATTTTTTGACGACTTTGCAAAAACTAGCATAGGACGCAAAAACCCACAGTAATGCATTGCTTAGTCACTATTATATTATTATAGGTTGGTCGGGTGAAATTAACTTTCAACTTTTTTTTGTGCCAATATTATTTTATTTTATTGATTTATTCACTCGTTTATTTATTTACGAATTTTATTATTATTATTTTTAATATTTTCTAATATTATTGTTATTATATTTACAGGTACAGAAGTGACAATATCAAGCCACTCCAACGGATGGTCGTCGAGAAACACAACGTTCAACGGACTGACTGATGACATCGATGATCCCGAGGTAAAATCTTCATCATCATCATCATCATCATATTATTATAACCAGTAGTATTAATAATAATAAATATATGGATAATTAAACACACGGTCGTCTGTCCCTAAAGGAACTTAATACTTACCGACCGATACGATATTAAATAAATTTGCTAATCACTTAAACTTATAAGATAACTTTGGCATCATTCAATATATCATCATAATTAAATATCAATAAAAAAAAAGTAATTTAAAAGAAAATAAATAAAATTTAATTGAGATCTTGCTCAGTTTTGTCTAGTTTGTTCTGCCTAGTTTTGTCTCCCTTGCACTTGTTTAGTAATACCGTATTTAGTTTTAGGTCGAGGTTAGAATAGGGTACGGTCATTGATTTATATAAATATGTTTATTTTTGAAAACATGAAATAATTCCTGTAGCTGAAATGTGCTGCGCTGTGTAGGTTACTAAAATAAAAATAATGGTTGGCCCTTAGCAGGAATTGAACCTGCGGCCCCCGGAGCTGAAGGCTTATAGCGGAATATTCTTGTTTTATAAGGTCTTATTACTAAAGAAAAACAAGCTGAAACTTGATAAAAAAAATAATATAATTCTTTTAAAAGATCTATAGAAACTGTTTAAATGTTTCGCATGTTATTACGCATTTTGCAATATATTTTGGCATGTTTGTACGTTTGGGTTGTTTTTTTATAAACGGGATTTTCTTCGTATGTGTTTTGAATGTTCATTATCTTTTATATATAAATTTTTATTTAATTTTTGATTCGTTGGATGCAATGGAATATTATTTAATTGATTGCTGCAATATTTACACCATCAAAAACCTATAGACCTGTTCTTTTATATTACATCTAGTAAATCTCAAAATTTAAAAAAGAAAGATATTTACAAAAGAAAGCTTAAATTTAGCTAGAATACGATGGGAGAGTAATAAGCCTATTTTGTCGGAGCAAGTAACTTTTGTTTAAAGATTGTTGGAGCAAGTAACGAGCTTGCACAAACAGACCAAGATACTATTCAATCTAAGTTATTAGAACAAGGTATAAACTTTAAATATATTCCTGCGTATAGTCCGCATTTTGGCGGAATTTGGGAAGCCGCTGTTAGGTCTGTAAAGCGCCATTTACGTCGTGTTTTATCGTTAGCCCATCTTAATTATGAAGAGATGGTCACGTGCTTAACACAAATAGAGGCAATTTTAAACTCACGTCCTCTAACCCTTCTGTTGACGGACCCACCTGATCTGTCCTTCCTTTCTCCTGCTCATTTCCTTATCGGGCGATCTCTAAACTAGTAAAAGTAAACAAAAGTTTGGCTAAAAACTTAGCCAAAGATCAACCGCCGAGTTTCTTGCCAGCAGTAGAGTTGAGGATTCAAAAAACACATGTTCACAAGTGCTTTTGAATGAAGTATATTTTGAAAATTCCATTGCATCCAGCGGTCGATTAGCATGTGCCTTTCGTTTAAAGTATGTGTTTGTTTCGCAGAGGCGGAGAAAATCGCCGCATTCTTAGCGTTGCATGGAAACGAACGCCACAAATCATTCCATTGAATATTCCGAACTGTGGTTTCATTTAGGATATATTTACGTTAGGTTTTTAAACGTTAATGTCATGTTAAAATTTGGTAGTATTTATGGTCCTTCGAGCCGGATTTTTAAGTCAATATCCAGTTATATTATCATATTTATATTTTTTTTATCATTTATGACTATCAGAATACTATCATAAACACAAATTACCTACGGCTATTGTCACACGCAGTTTAGGTATTCTAGTAATCAAGAATGTTATCTGGAGTCTACTAAATTATCAAATCCCACTCTAAGTGGGGTCGGCACAACATGTTGGAGCGTGATTTGGCTAGGTATTTTACGAGCGGCCGCCTGCCAGACATCAACGTATCTTAGTTGCCTTTTACGATATGTAAGAGGGCGGTCTATTCTACTTAGCCAGATACCACACGGCCGGTCAACTTACCATTCTCGCCTTTTACTACACCTCGGTAAGAAAGAGGGTGGTCTATTTTAGGCGACTTATGTAGTTGACCGTGTGGTATCCGGTTAAGTAAAATATACCACCCTCCTTCTTACCGAGGAGTTGTAAAATACGACTAAGCTAAGTTGACGTCAGGCAGGCAGCCGGTCGTAAAATACATAGCCAAATCATGTGACAACATGTTTATAACATGTTGTACCGTCCCCACTTAATAAGGGCAGGAGAATGATTACTATTTTACAATACACATTTTAATATATCTATACTAATATATAAAGCTGAAGAGTTTGTTTGTTAATTTAATTGTTTGAACGCGCTAATCTCATGAACTACTGCCCCGATTTGACAACATGTTTGTAATATGTGCCGGCCCCACTTAGAGTGGTATAAGGGCAGGAAGATGATGATACCCCGCGATAAAGAGCTTCTACTATATAGGTGACATACCTACGGGATGTCTTGTTCGGTAATGAACTATACTAGAATCGCTACCGGACTTTACCGGCATATTTTATACTAACTAAATGAAACCATAGTTCAAATATATTAGAGTAGTTGTTACATTTTATTTATAAATTTAATTTACATTTTACGTACGCAAGACTACGTCAGAATATTGCTGTTGCTTGTTGATATTGACTCGATTTATAATTAAATACTCTGACTGATTCATTCATCATTTGATCATATAATGCTTTTTTTTTAAATAATTACGAATGTATGAATATTGTTAATAGATTTTATCTACTCTGATACTATATTACACAGATTATAAAACTGAAACCAAAATTCTTATGAAAAACATTACGTACAGGCCAAAAATAAAAAAAATTAAAAAGTTTTATTACGATACAGGTATTGTATGGATACCTGTATCATAATATAACTTTTTAATCACAACAATACACCTATACAACCTCCAGCTGGACCAAGGAGGTTGAACCTCTACCTTAAAAAAAAGGTTTCAATGAACGAGTCCGCGGCGACGCAACACGCATGCGCAATCGATGTTTGCGCCTTGGCGCTAACATTTGACATTTAAAAAATCTTTTCAATATTTAAACAAAGTTAGGTTTTTATTAATATTGTTTTACGTAATATAGAATTAGAGTAGATAAAGTAGTGTATGACACTGTACGTAACTTGGTCTTATAACACTCGTGTGATAATATAAAAAAACTCGGTGTAAGAACCCTTATTATGCAACACTATCATAATCTACTATAATTGCATATAAAATATTCTACCGATCGAGAAATATTATGGTACTAATATTGTTTTATGCAAAAGAAAAATATTATGATTTACAAATTCTCTTGATATCTATTATAGATAGCTACAAAAATGACATTATTATCCTCCTATCCAACCAATTATGTGCTATAATGTGCAGCCAATCATGTAGTCACATCATTTGTAGCAAGAAAGAGTGGTCTATTCTACTCAACCGGATACCACAATGTGCGCCAACTTACCTTAGTCGCCTTTTAAGATACCGCGGTACCAAATGAAGGTGGTTTATTCTACTCAATCGGACACCACACAACATTATTAAGATACGAAAGATGTTAGACCCATTTTTATCTCTTTCTAATCTCACATAAAAAAGAGAGATAGCCTCATTTGCTTTCTCTTTTGTTTCGATCGCTACATTTCAGTCTAAGATGCATTGATGTATTTTACGTTGGCTTTCATAATATGATAGTAACTGTATATTTTTACGACATTTATACATAATATTAAAGGAAATTCTATTTAAATTCAATTATTTTCCAAATCGGTACGAAATTTTTGTCAAATCAAATCAATACGAAATTGCGATGTTAAGGAGTTAATTTTTAATATTTAGTTGTAATGAATTTAAATTATTTGCAGTTTGAAAAAATATTTCTGAAAGCTACGTAGGAGAAAGCCAGTTTGCGTATATGATGCAGTAATTGCGGTATACAGTTTGCATGTATTCATGAATGTGATAGTATTTTATAGCTTGGCTTGCAAAAGGAATGAGAATATTATTTTGCTATAAGCCGCGATAAAAGAAAATATATGTAATGCTAAATGTAGAGTGTACTATTCGTTCTTATCTCTGATACATGCAGAATTTGTAAGAACTCATGCACTACCCGACACCGATAACAATACACAAGCATTGCACACATTCACCACCACAATCTCAACAATTGTTTCGCCCCGTAACCGAAGTATCGGCAGGAGATAGACTCCGCGACAAAATCGCAAAGCTTGACTTGGTAAATACCATACGAGTATGTTGTAATAAGATAGAGATAATATACATATTATATTATCTCTTTCTTCTCTCTCTCTCTTTATCTCTATCTCTTGTTACAATATATTCATACAACAAGATAGAGATAATATACATATGTAAAGGCAGGCCTGTAAGTGAGTGTAACAATATATGAGAGGGGAAATGGAACTCGTATACTTATCTCTGTCTAATCACTCACAAAAAAGGGAGATAGGTATATTGTCAATTGCTTCCTCTTTATTACTTCATTTTTTATTAAAATAGAGGACATTTAAGGCTTTCCTACTCTTGTATAATAACTCTATTCATTTATTAAGAAGACAAACAGTTATACAATACATAATTATATGAGAAACAAAGCAAAAACATAAACCAAAAAAAATCTTCACAGAAAAGAAAAAACTTAAAGAACAAATAGAACACACATACAAATTAAATTACATATAAATTAATAAAAATAAAAGAAAAGTGAATATGAAATATATAAACTTATAAACGGGCAGGGAAGGAACTCTTTGTATGACACCTTAACTTATTTAAACTATGTTGAACAAATCAATGTCAATCTGTGTAACATAATTTTCTCACATTTTGATTCTATAATATCTTTATTTAAACTGGCTTTACACTTTTAATACACCTTTTGTTCGGTCTCATTTGTTTTTGTCTTCCCTGATATATCCTTTAACAGTTTTATCTAATTATTTGCCTGGTATTTTATCAATGAACGTTTATTCGACATAACTCAGTGTCTTTGATCAAATATTTGGAAATTTTGATTAAAGACAGGATATGGTATCCTGGCGTTAATTCGTAATATGTACCTAAAGGTTTTTGAATTAAGTGTAAGAAATATGCTTATACGTATAGCATATTACATAATTGAATGATTAAAATGCCTGGAATTTGAAAATGTTTAAAATTTTTACCGCGTTTCTTGCTGGTTCGTCTCATTTATAATGATCCTTGACGATTCAAAAGTGCTTGAAATAGCTTATTTGAACAAAGATTATTTTGATTTGATATTTCTTTTTTATTATAATATTTTTCCGTTATTCTTGATTAATCATGGCCCCTATTAAAATAAATATTCAAAATATGCTTCTAGTTGGTTCTTTTCTCTTCGCACATTTCCGAACGTCAATGATAGACTCATTTTGAAGCTAATTTGAATTAAGAATTATATGACTTTTAATACTGTTGGCAACATTTTTTGTTATGTTATCTATAGTGCATCATATACGCATCCGGCCTTGCATGTCCATAGATTATGGATAGTATGATAAGTTAATTTTTATTTGCATATTTTTTTTCTTAGATGTGTAATATTTTTTATGTTTTCTTTGTCTATGGATTTATTTATTTGTAAGTGTAATTGAATGTTGACAATATACGCTTGAATGAATGTGCTTGTTGTGTTTTTTTTTGCGTCTTGCATCCTCGCTGCTTTTTTTGTTCCTATTTAAATTTCCGAAATATTCGTTTTAGATTTTTAAAATAAACTTAAGACTTGTGATATTAGTGAGATGGATTCGACCTTATTAATAATATAAATACTCATGTCTGTTTGTTGTTCTTTCACGTCCGAATGATGGGGAAGTTTTTTTGGTATGAAAACAATCAATGCTAGTAGAATAAATAGACTTTGCCGCTACTTTAATCCATTCAGACATTCAAACGCACAGTTACAATTATTAAATTAATTTAAAAAATATTTTTTTTTGTTAATATATGGGACGACCGTGTGTGTAACACGGTCATCCGTCCCCAAAGTAAGTAACTTATTACTTGTGTTATGGGAGACAGACAACTGGTGAATATATACTTATATATTTTTTAAATACATACTTCAATACAAATATACACCCAGACTCAAAGTCCAACAATTTCATTTATATAAAATGTTGTCCCTCGGCGGGAATCGAACCCGCGACCCGAGGAGCTGAACGCAGGGTCACTACCCACTGTTCCAACGGGCCAGTCAAAATTAATAAAAATAAAGATTGCAATGATCGGATTAAATGTATATGCATGGAAATCTTTCTAAAGTACGAGTTTTTGTTTCAATTATTTAAAAAAAAATATTCATGAACCACTTAAGAAGATTTCTAATACCTTCCGATCGTCGTATATACAAACGGACAATTTTGATCACGGAATCCATAATAAATTTTAAGAAAAATCACGTTCAGATATCTTAAATCGAAATTATAATTTTGTAATGTTATTGTAGGATATCGATAAAACATAATTTCACAAAACTTAAAATATTTTTAAACGAAGAAAAAAGTTGTCACATTCAAAATAAGCGTTACTAATAACATTTTCATTGGCATTTACAATTTAAGTCCGCGTGATTCCCTGCGAGAGAAGTTTAAGGAAATAGGTATTCTTACATTGACTTCACAGTACATTTTAAGTAATTTAATTTTTGTGCATAATATACATAATTATTGGCGATGATTATAATAGACCAAGAAGAACCGACATAAGCTTGCGGCTCCTGCTTTGCGCCTTGAAAAAGTACGTAAGTCGTTTTGTGGGCTTGGGTATAAGATTCTGTAATAAAATTCCGCTATCAATTTTAGTTTTGCAGCAGTTTAAAAACACTCAAAAAGTGGTTGATACAGAAAGCGCACTATACCTACTGTTGATTTTAGCTTTGCCATTACAGCAGTTTAAAAACACTATCAATAAAAGGCTAATACAGAAAGCCTACTATACTGTTGAGGAATACTTAGATGATAACAATGCATGGACGTAGCTACTCTTGTACAAGACAGTAATAACTAAATGTAACTAATACTAAGAATTATATTTTAAAAAGAGCAACCGCCGAGTTTCTTGCTAGCTCTTTTCGGTAGGAACAGCTTTTTGAACCAGCAGTAGAGTTGGTGATTCAAAAGCACTTGTTTACAAGTTTATAAGGAATATTTTGAATTTGAATTTGATCTCATTCCTTATTTGATCGCGTAGAGATACACCAAGTATAGCTCGCTCCATCGCCCACTGAGTAACTGAGCTTTCTTATGAGCTCCAAATAAATTTTGAATTAGAGTTTGAGTTAAAACTTTAGAGGTAAATCAAATCAAATCCAACAATAATAATCTTTATTCAAATAAGCTCTTTCAAGCACTTTCGAATCGTCAACGATCAATATGATTAATGAAGCTACAACTGGTTCGGAATGTTGCTCTTACTGAGAAGAACCAGAAAGAAACTCGGCGGTCAATCTTTTAAACATTTTCAATTTTACATAATAAAACCGCAGTCCTGTGTGAAGTTGAAAAGATTTTCAAATCCAGGCTTTTTTATCATCCAAATAATCTTCAATTTTGTAATATGCTTTACGCACAAGTACATCTCTTATACTTAACTTAAACCTTTCTGTAGACTGGTCTAGTATGGATTGCGGAATTTTATTGTAGAAGCGAGTACCGAGACCATCGAATGAGTTGCTAACTCTGCTGTGCCGCGACACAGAGGTATCTCAGGACTGGTCAGAATTCGACGCAGCTACTTCAACCATACACCAAGCATAGCTCCCTCCATCGCCCGCTGAGTGACTCTTTCTTTCTCTCCAAATGTGTATACTCTGTATTAGAGTTTGAGTTAAAACTTTAGAGGTATCTCAGGACTGGTCAGAATTCAACGCAGCTACGTCAACCATAGACGCTCTACGTCCTGGAGTGCGGTCTGCAGGTGCTTCGCCTCGCCACTCTCCTCGGGCGACGCGGAAAGCGCCCATACCTGCGGAGAACGCTTACGGAGAGTTGCGCGCTCCACCACTACCACCACGGAAAAGTCTCTCTCCGGCGGAGACTATTGTTGCCGCTTCGAGTGTTCAGGATATTGCTTCCGCTAGTAGTCTAATGGGTGAGTATTGTGCGATTAAACCCATAGAGAAGTATCAACAAAAAATGAGATTTTACTGTTATTTGACTTTGCTAAAGCATTTCCAACCATTTATTTATCTTTAGACATGTAAACGCCTATTTATCGTCCTCCTAGCCTTTATACTACTCTAAGTGGGGTCGGCACAACATGTTACAAACATGTTGTCTCATGATTTGGCTACTTACGACCGGCCGTTTGCCTGACGTCAACTTACGTTAGTCGTATTTGACGATAACTCGGCAAGAAAGAGAGTAGTCTATTCTACTCGACCGGATATCACATGACGTGTCAACTTACCTAATCGCCTTTTACGATACCTCGGTAAGATATGAGGATGATCTATTCTACTCATCCGGATACTGCACTGCTTCATATAAACGCCTATTAAGTTGCGTAATTTTTACATCAAAAACGTGCCTTGTGGTATCCTGCCCGGTGGAATAGCACCCTCTTTCTTACCGAGGTGTAAAATACGACTAAAGGCAAGTTGACGTCAGGCTGGCGGCCGGTCGTAAAATACGCAGCCAAATCATGTCATATTATGTATATGTTAAATTAATTTCATCTGTATGTACATAATATATATACTATACAGAACCCCGTCGCCGCTCGTCATTAGAACCGGAACCGGATTTACGGCACCGCCTCACTTCTGTCATAACTGGATCCACGGAAACCATCACCGGACTTATCGACACACGGCATGAGGTAATATTAACTGTAAGGGAAAATAACCCATAGACCGTCACATAGCCCAATGCTCCCTGACTCCCAAACCTTGTATACTAAGGTCTGAGTGAACTCCTTCACTAAAAGCTGATACCTGTAGCTGATGCTGAAAAGTGATACCTGTGTCGCGACTCAGCAGAGTTAGCAACTCATTCGATGGTCTCGTTATTCGCTTCTACAATAAAATTCCGCAATCCATATAGACCAGTCTACAGAAAGGTTTAAATTAAGTATAAGAGATGTACTTATACGTAAAGCATATTAAAAATTGAAGATTATTTGGATGACAAAAAGCCTGCATTTGAAAATCCTTTCAGCTTCATACAATGCGGTTTAATAATGTAAAATTGAAAATGTTTAAAAGATTGACCGCCGAGTTTCTTGCTGGTTCTTCTCGGTAAGAGCAACATTCCGAACCAGTTGTAGCTTCATTAATCATATTGATCCTTGATGATTCAAAAGTGCTTGAAAGAGCTTATTTGAATAAAGATTATTTTGAATAAAGATTATTTTAATTTAATTTGTTTTAATTAAGAATCAATCAGTAAGTGTTATATGCAACACAAATCAGTAACTAAACAGAATCAATAATTTATTTCTCAACTTATAGATTCTTAAAGCACATTTTTAGCATATAACATCTTAATACCAATATATTATTTTGTAAATTGTTCCATCGTACCATCCATATTTTTTAAATAGTGAAACTAAGATGAATAGGAGAGGAGCAGCAATTAATAATATTACGAAAACGGCAAAATTTTAAGCTTTCCTTGCATGCTCTAAGTAAACGGTGATAGTTATTAAAAAATCATGTATACAAAAATGTTTCCCTCTAAAAGATCTAAATAAGAGTCCGCGACATTATATGTCTAGCTTTTAAAGTAGAATAGAATAGACTAGAAAAAACTTTATTTGTTCTCACACCATGATACAAATTACAAATAACAAAAAAGTAAAGACCACTAAACCAAATCTTAAACCTAACAATTAACCTTACCTAGTTATTTAGTATATATGTAAAGATTTGTACAGTGCCTGCCCTTATCCCACTCTAAGTGGGGTCGGCACAACATGTTATAAACATGCTGTCACATGATTTGGCTGCGTTTTTACGACCGGCCGCCTGTCTGACATCAACTTACCTCTGTCGTTTTTTACGACACCTCGGTAAGAAAGAGGGTGAACTATTCTACTAAACCGGCTACCACACGGTGGGTCAACTTACCTTAGTCGCCTTTTACGACGCCTCGGTAAGAAATGAGGTTGGTCTATTCTACTCAGCCGGATACCACACGGCGGGTCGACTTACCTTAGTCGCCTTTTACGACACCTCGGTAAGAAATGAGGGTGGTACTATTCTATTCAGCCGGATACCACACGGCGTAAAGATTTGTACAGTGGTGTGACACCAAAAAGGATGACCACTCAGCTTTAATTGGAGGAAAGCCCCAAAACTGATTTTCAGTGGCCGCCGTAAAGTACACCTACTTCAATCATTTTTATGGTTATTAAAATACTATATTACGGTTTTAATCTTTCCACACGAACGGAGCCGATGGCAATTACTAGTACAGCAATAAAATTGAATTACATGTTTTAATCAATAATTTTACATTATTTCAGGTACCACCAGATCCGAGAGCCTTCGAGAAACCCCGACGAGCGTGCACACCACAATCTAACAGCCGACCACTACCAGCGCCGCCCCCTGAACGACAACCCGACAGACTCCACGAAATCATACCAGAAAAACAAGACAAACCAGAAAGACATATTGAAAGACAACCAGAAAGACAACCAGATAGACATTTAAACGAAAGACTTATCCCAGATAAAGAAAGACATTCAGAAACTCGTACACAATGTGATAGATTAGACAGAAATGATAACAGATCAGACAGATCGAACTCCGAAAATAGAATATTAGACAGGCATTCAGATAGATATATGCCGGATACTAGGCATATAGACTTCCGGAATCCTCCAGAAAGGCCCGATAAGCCTGATAGGGAAAGAATGCAATCTGATAGATCTAGTTTCGATCGGGATACTAGAGTTGAAAATAGAGCTCCGCCTAGACAAAGATCGTTGCCGACGACCACTAGTGGCAGTTTGGACGGTCATCCGACGAAATCTACGACGATGCCAAAGTTTCCGTCGGAAGATGTTAAGGATCCGCCTTACGAGAATGTTGCTGTGGAGAAAAATGAATTGGCCGTAGCGCGTAAGTATCATTTTTCTTTATATTATGCAGCTTAGGACTAGGTTTTACATTAAATTTGGATACATGATAGAAAAACTTTATTGTACACAAAAACTAACAATAAAAATATAGACATCTATAATTTAATTGATGGGAACTGAGGTAAATTATAGGTCTGATGCAAACCGTATAAAGTGTTAAGTGAATTGTCAAATTATCAAATACTGGCCAGTATTTCTAGGGAAAGACTTCTGTCCTTCTCTGCCCCTACTCGCTACTCTCATGATAAAATAGCATAATATGAAGCATAAAAGGCGCCCTTGTTATTAATTCGAAATTTCTTCCAGGCGCCAATTAAAAATAAAATTTAAGTAAAAAAGTAAAAGTAAGTAAGTAGCGGCCTGTTACTACCCCACTGCTGAGAATAGGCCTCTTCTCTCCGTTTTTGGAGAGAAGGTTTGGAGCTAAGACCTACCCCGATGCTCCAATGCGGGTTTGTAGGTTACACATATCTCCAGAATTCTCTACGGATATGCAGGTTTCCTTACGATGTTTTCCTTCGCTGAAGAGCGTGTGATAAATTGCTATTATCAATAAGACATAAGTTTTAACAGAAAAACTCATTGGTGTCTGCCCGGGTTTGAACCTCCTCAAAATAGTCGCACGGTGTTACCGCTGGGCTTCCACAGCTTTTTAAAATTTAAGTATGAAGAGCTAATTCTTCGCCGTGCGAAGTCGCTAATGATGGATAGTCATCTATAGAAACTTTGTCGTTGAATATAGGCCTAGCAAAAAAGTTTAAAGGCCCTCAATAGGAGGTGAGTACAAGTGTAACCCGACACTTGAAGTTAATATGATCATATGATGATGAACAGTAATTTAGAGTTCTTTCTGTGTATAACGTATACTTAATCCATCAAGTTACTATCACTCGGTTATCACAATCTCGTCGGTTATCGGTAGGTTAATATTTTAATAACAATTTTGAAATGAACTCTCCTCTTGTTTTTGAGCTTGTTTCTTACAGCTTGTTTGTTTTTACTTATGATTTTATAACCGATATTAGAATCAAATAACAAGTACGCCGTGTGGTATCTGGCTGAATTGAATAGTACCATCCCTTATTTCTTACCGAGGTGTCGTAAAAGGCAACTAAGGTAAGTTAACCCACCGTGTCGTATCCGGTTTAGTAGAATAGACCACCCTCTTTCTTACCGAAGTGTCGTAAAATACGACTGAGGTAAGTTGATGTCAGGTAGGCGGCCGGTCGTAAAAACGCAGCCAAATCATTTGACTGCATGTTTATAACATGTTGTGCCGACCTCACTTATAGTTGGATAAGGGCAGGAGGATGATTAGAATCAAATAACAAGTGAAAAAAATTGCATTGTTAATAATAGCTAAATTATATTTATTTCTCTTTCAGCCAAGAAAATCAACCCACTAACGCACGATAAACACGGCCGCAAGTACGGTGATAATGTATCGTATGAAAATATAAATTTAGATTACATTGCTCGGTTAGTAGGCGAGGGCTACCCCAAAGACATCGTCGTACGAGCGTTGGGCATCACGCGGAACGACTTGGAAATGGCGTGCGATATCTTACACGAGTTTGGCTCAAAAGTACAACATAAATGTTAGAATTATCAAATTAGTGGCACTAACTTTGACATTACACTTTTTAATCTGTTATTCGACATTTGAATTTTTAATCTGTTATTCGAATTTTGGTGTTGCACGCTTTGAAAATTACTTTTTTTGTTCTATTTGAATTGTTTATTATTAAATGAGATTTGGATATCGCAATACATTATGGCGTTTCAAATTTTAAACTTATTAATATTTAAATTTTGTATAACAATGCGTGATCTGTCATGTTGAATCTTCGGCGTTTTACCTCGATAATAAATTTATTATTGTAAATAAATACGTTTTGAAATTTTCAAATGTTAATTATATTAGCGAAATTGTAAATTTAACGCCTGATATTTAACTGTTAAACAACCTTTTTATTCTAATTAAAAGTATTATAGGTTAATTTTTTTTAGCTTCAGGGGTATATATAAATTGACACAGAAATTTCTCTTTACATTATAATGCGAATTTATTGCATTCCCTCGAGTATGAAATAGGTATTTTTAATTGCTTCGACTGTACTTACAAGTAAATGGGTTTTATTTCCGGTTTACATGATTTTCTGAACATAAACCGTATGGTATCCGGCTGAATAGAATAGTACCACCCTCATTTCTTGCCAAGGTGTCGTGAAAGACGACTAAGGTATGTCGACCCGCCGTGTGGTATCCGGCTAAGTAGAATAGACCAACCTCATTTCTTACCGAGGTGGCGTAAAAGGTGACAAAGGTAAGTTGACCCACCGTGTGGTATCCGGCTGAGTAGAATAGACCAACCTCATTTCCTACCGAGGTGTCGTAAATGGCGACTAAGGTAAGTTGACCCACCGTGTGGTATCCGGTTAATTATGATAGACCACCCTCCTTCTTACCGAGGCGTCTTACGACTAAGGTAAGTTGATATCAGGCAGGCGGCCGGTCAGAAAATACGTAGCCAAATCATGTGACAACAGGTTTAAAACATGTTGTGCCGACCCCACTTTAAGTGGTATAAGAGCAGGAAGAAGATGACTTTCAGAACTATCTCTATCTAAAGCTATATTTACGCTACCCTTTACACAAATAAGTAACTAAATTTGATTGCTAGCTAAGTCAATTATAAGAGAAACAGATAATTTTCTTATACATTTTCTTACTGGCCTATTTAGTGCACTGGTATAATAACTCTCTACACAAGGTTTATTTTCTATAATGTTCTAGGTTATTACCTTATTTAATTAAGTTATTAGTACCTAAGTAACCTTGCTCGGTAATTTTTTTACACGATCAAAAAAGATAAGAAAAAGAAGTAAAGTAGCGGCCTATTACTCTCCCACTGCTCGGAATAGGCCTCTTCTGTCCGTTTTTGGAGAGAAGGATTGGAGCTTACCTACCACGCTGCTCCAATGCGGATTGGTAGGTTACACATATCTCTAGAATTCTCTAGAGATATGCAGGTTTCCTCACGATGTTTTCCTTCACCAAAAAGCGTGTAATAAATTGCAATTATCAATTAGACACATAAGTTTTAGCAGAACTCATTGGTGTCTGCCCGGGTTGGAACCCGTGACCTCCTCGAAAGAGGAGTTGTTACTGCTGCTGTTGGGCCATCACAGATCTTGTGCTACAGAAAAGAAAAAAATAATAATTGGACAGGTCGGGCTCGATCCCTAGGTATTTTTACTTCTCAAGACCGCCCGTTTTCCAAATGAGCTACCATGACTTTGCAATTGACAGCGAAAACAGTCTTTTCTATTCTATGAAAATTTTAATATTTTTTCAGCACCTAAAAACAGGGACAAAATGACATATACGAATTTTTACGATTTATGAATGAAGCTTGTTATCCACCACACATTCTGAATTTCATAAAAATCTTTGGAGCCGTTTCCAAAATTATAAAAATATATAGTATATACAAGATTAAGTCATAAATAAGATTAAGTCTTTTAAATATTAAAAGATGATGCTAAAATAATAGACTACGCATATACGTAGCGTTTAATTAATATATTTTTATATGGTAACATTCTTTGTTCAGAATATAATGAATTACTTTCTCTATTATTAAACTCCGCAAAATATCGCCTAATTCTATAAATTATTTATTATTGCAACAATAATACAATAATGCGTATTTCAATAATACACAGATTGTTCAGAATCCGCTGAACCAATAACGATGAAATTTGGCACGACCATTCCCTATACACCGGAATAACATATAAGCCATAGAAATCCTGTTAAGTCTACTGGAATAGAATGCCACTATCTGTTATCACCCTAATACACGACAACAGTCCACGCGAAGTCGCGGCTTAAAGCTAGTTAATCATAATCATTTTTAATATAATCCTGTTAATTCTACAGGAATAGGATGTAACTAAAAAGCGCTATCTATTATCAACCTATCACACGAACGAAGTCGCGGGTAAAAACTAGTATTAAATAAACCAGACATCCGAGGATATTAGTCTAAGTATATTAGTAACAATGAAGGTTGAAATATGACTTTTTATTAAAACTACTTTTATTGTTTATCTATCTTTTATTTTAAATAGATAAAAATCTCGTGGGAATATAGCCGAATTTAAATTTGTATCAATATATAATAATTATTGAACAAATGTGACTTATGCCAAAACTTTTATTAAGTCAATCGCAGTGTGTGACCTATGAAAAGTGATATTTGCTAACATTTTAAAAAATATTTATACACTTTATTGAAAACCACAAATAAATAATAAAGAAAAAAACGGCAATAAAAAAAATATAACGTACAAAAAGAGATAATATCGCTCACATTATAAATGAATTATAATTATTCGTCGTATGTTTAGGTACTTAACTAAAGGTAAACGTAAAAATGGTTATTTTGAGTACATATGTAGATTACACCACATTACATTACCCTTAATATTATTATTATTTATTTTTTCAAAGCATTTAAACTTTGCGTCATTTTATTATGGAATGAATGCTGTCAATAATTTAAAATGTTTTAAACAAAAAAATATAATTATTTTAATGTAATGTATTGTTATCTGTATAGTTTAAGAACCTTTTATTGACATGTGACATAACAAATATAGATGTTTTATACATTTTCTAGAAAATGATGGAAAATATTAAATCTATACTAATATATAAAACTGAAGAGTTTGTTTGTTTGATTGTTTGAACGCGCTAATCTCAGGAACTACTAGATCGAATTTAAAAATTCTTTCAGTGTAAGATAGTCCATTTATCTAGGAAGGCTGTAAGCTATATAACATCACGCTTTTCACCATTGGAAAGCTGTATCTTTACTGAGCAACATAGGGTATATTACATTAAAAAAATAGGGATCTGTTATAAAAATGTCATAACGTAAAAAAAATACGTGGGTATAACTGCGGGATATTACAAGTCTAAAATAAACTAGAAGTATTTATGTTTTATATTATTATATAAACTATCCTTTTGGCTCCTCTTTATGATTGGCGATTACAAACGATCAAACAAGCACGATCGTGCATACTCAGCTAATAATCGTCTGTGATCGCCTACGATCACCTACAATTCTGGCATTGTCGGTTTTTCGGACACAAATCAAAGGGAGTGGCTGATTAATACGTATGATTATGTATCGTGTGATAATATGGATGATCGTGTAGACACTTGCGCGATGAACGTGCCGTGATCACACGATCATCGCTGATAGTAAAGTATTGAAATCTATTACTTAATGAACCCAAATGCAATGTCTATAAATGTTATAGACAACAAGTTAGTTTCAAGTAACAGTAAATAAAAGGCGGCGATTACTGAATTAATCACTCAGATTTGTACCGCTTGAATTAATCACTCAATGTATTTGCAATGCTTGATATATCACTCTATAGAAAGTTTTGAGGCTACTGAAATTATAACTAGATTTGATGTCGGCGCTAACAATAATTATTAATTACTAAATAAAATTAATTATAATGTGATATATCTCGCATGGTTGAGTCGTTTTTTGATTAAGCGAACACGTTATGAGTAGACCTATTACGTGACCAAAAGAGTTGTTTTAAATATGACTAAAGAGAGACTTAAGAGAGAAAAAAGTGTAACAATTTTTTTTTTTTTTTTTTTTTTTTTTTTTTTTTTTTTTCTTTCGAATTGACAATATGCTGTTAGCCCTAACGGCTTTTACAGCGTCACCGGGCGGGGTGTGTAACAAGGCTGGCCCAAGGCAGAGGTAAAGCGACCACTGGATCAACTCAGATAACAACCGTAAACCTACTACTAAATTATAGTTTGGACCAACGTTACATATTAAAGTTGACTAAATACGGTGTACTTTTGTTTCATATAAAAAAGCACCCGCATTCATATTGAGATGACAGGAGAAATGAAAATTCACCAAATAAAATACACATCTCACCTTTATTTTTTTATTTTTTTCGCACACTAACTAAGGCTGTTAGACATGAAGGCTTTGCAGCGTCACCGAGAGGGTGGGCGAGCACAGAAGCATCGCCGGGGATTGAGCTGGGATAGCGGGTCTCGAAAGAGGCCCGCAGCATCCTGGGAGCGTCGCCTTAAGGGTGCCTCCTGTGAGGCCGGACCTCAGCTTAAAACGACGCGTTGTGGAGCACTGTATCGGACTTGACATCTGCCATTGCCTTATATAGGCTGTCAAAGCTTAGAAATCTGGATTTTTAAAAATATTATATCTCAAGTAACTTAGCGATACACCAATTTTACTCGACTAAACATTCAGATACATATATATGTAAACATAGGTACTTTATTTATATTCACAATAACTTTGTCGTGTACGAAGCAAATAAGTCAAGTTAATAAAGCTTTTGAAAAAGCTTTTAACTAAATTTAACGTCCCTACCCTAGTGTAGATTAAATCCTGGAAGAATCTCATGGTAATCCTTCTGTTAACCATTAAGGAGTTCCCTCGTCTGGAGACAATCCTGGCAGCAGCTTCAGGCCATGCTTATCATAAACATGCATTGTCATCGGGACTGGACCAGTATGTAAAATTTCAGCTCAATTGGACACCGGGAAGTGGGTCAAATTTAACTTGCAAAATTCCACCTTCACATAAAAATATTTGTCAAGTTAAATAAAAGCTTTTAATAAATCCAAATCGTAATCAAAAAAAGAGGAATTCGGGTAGATACCACATTTTGTATCAAGTGTTTTATTAAATACCAAGTATTCAGGAATTTAATATATAAATCCGCTTTATTAATAGAATAATATAATAAGTATTTAAATTATTAATAACAAACAAACTGTAATTACGTATTTCTAAATAAGGGAATTCTTATATCTTTTTTATAATCCAATTTTAATGGATTTGATCATTTGTATAAGGCCAGGGATCGGCAACCTTTGGCTCGCGCACGCGGCTCTTTTTATGTTAAAATTGGGAGTACCAAAAATAATAAAAAATTGTTGTTTAAAGGTTAGAATATAATTGCTAATAATAAATAAATTAATAAATATAAGTATCTATATGTGACTTACAAGGTCGTCTGTCCCCAAAGTAAGTAACTTAATACTTGTATTATGGTAGACAGACAACTGGTTAAAATAAACTTATATCATTTTAAATACAAAACCCAGGCTCGAAGAACCAACAAATTTTTGTTAAAAAATGGTGGTCCCTGATGGGAATCGAACCCACGACCCGCGGAGCTGAAGGCAGGGTCACTACCAACTGCGCCAACGAGCCAGTCTATAATAAAAACAGCGATTAAGTTATGATAGAAAGTAAAGTAACAAATAAGTTCCGCAAAGTAAAGCCTGCTGCTATAAATTATATTAATTATTATAGTTTTTTTTTTTTTTTTTTTACACTTACACACACTGTCGTCCGTTCCCAAAGTAAGTAAACTAATACTTGTGTTATGGTAGACAGACAACTGGTGGTTATATATTTTTAAATACATACTTAAATACAAATATACACCCAGGCTCAAAGACCAACAAATTCATTTATAGAAAATGTTTGCCCTCGGCGGGAATCGAACCCACGACCCGCGGAGCAGAAGGCAGGGACACTACCCACTGCTCCAACGGGCCAGTTTTTAATAAACACTTATAGCTCTTTAGTATTAGAAGGTTGCCGACACCTGGTATAACTTAATACTTGTACAGTTTAAACATATATCGATGCAATAAATACCTTAATTAAGCAAACAACACTATTTTTAATATACCAAAGGTATTATTTTCTGCTTCGTATAAAGGTATTAGAATGAGGGTAGCAAGAAAAATCATTGTAATAGTAAATCATTGTAAAAGGAAGGAAATTTATTTTTAAGCAATTTTATTTTAATAAATTTAATTTATGATTAGCCAAAGCACAATATATTTTATCTGCTAATAACACAATTTTTTTTGTAAATTATTAAATTGAAATAATATTTACTGATTTTTTTATTACACCCAACCTCGCCTCAGTGAATAAAAAATGTGTGTTATGTTAGAAAATCGTAAACGGCGACTAAGGTAAGCTGAACAGTAAAACCGACCACCCTCATTTGTTATTCAGGTGTCGTAAAATACGACCAAGGTAAGTTTAAGTCAGGCGGTTGGCCGTTCTTTCAAGTTATGGGTCTCTTTAACAGTAATGAGTTTTGTAGGTGTTACGCAACGTTTTTTTAATTAGGTCACTTTAATACTAATCGTGCGATGTAAATATGTTCTATAATATCTCCAAACTACCTACGAATCCTGATGATTACTGAGTATAAGATCAAAGGATAGCATTTGATACTGTCACATGTGGAAAGTAGGCAGAAGTAACTCCTTAACGAAGTCAAATACAAATATTAGTTGTAATTAAAAGTGGAATTAATTTCCCTTAGTACATTCAAATTAACGATTCTTCGTTATAACGTACGCCGTAAAATCGATTACAGATTTCTTGATTATTTCGACATGCTACTTAATATTTGCATATATTTTCTTACATTGAACGTAAGTGAAGTAAATGTTATTTAATCTTAGCGAATCAATTTTAATTTTAACGGATTTAATTATATCCATAAGCTACCGCCGTCTGAATAGAATAGTACCACCCTCTTTTCTTACCGAGGTGTCGTAAAAGGCGACTAAGGTAAGTCGGCCCGCCGTGTGGTATCCGACTGACTAGAATAGACCACCCTCATATCTTACCGAGGTGTCGTAAAAGGCGACTAAGGTAAGTGACTCACCGTGTGGTATCCGGTTAAGTAGAATAGATCACCCTCTTTCTTATCTAGGTGTCGTAAAATACGACAAAGATAAGTTGACGTCAGGCAGGCGGTCGTAAAATACGTTGCCAAAAGCATGTGACAACATGTTTATAACATGTGCCGACCCCACTTAGGGTGGGATAAGGGTAAAAAGATGATGAATTATATCCATAAGGTAATAGATAGTTTAGGTTTAGATAAAGAAATTCCAAAGTCCACTTTTATCTTATGAAATAAACGACGATGTTTTACATAAAAAGAATTAGTTTAAACTATTCTATGAACACGTTCTAGTTGCTAAGTCAGAGGTTATTTTGGCACGACTGAGTGGTCTTAACAAGTTGCTATACTTCTTGCAATATTCCCAAGTTTAGAGCTATGGAAAAAGGTCAAAAACATTGCGTTTCCGCCTTAGATTTTATCAACTTATCAGCAGCTGAGATAGACGTTAGTTACTAGACACATTAACAAAATAATTCCCTTACTTTTGTAATACGATGTTATCATTATTTTTAGCTTGACTTATTAACTTCGAGCCTAGTCCGAGAGCACATTGATCTGCAGAAAGTATCAGAAATTATGTTTCAAAATAACAAATATAATGTCCTAAAACCAACCATACATGTGATAAGAGATCATTTTGTTGACTTTATACAAAAAAGACATAATACAGACCTAACTTCAACACCTATGTATTTAGATAGAAATGGGTTCAGACATATGTGGAAAGGTATGGAATTGCCAAAACTGAGAAGCTTGAGAAAAACTGATTTATCCGATAAAGTGATATCTAAAATGAATAAATTAAACAAGTCAGTTAACAAAACAAATAATGAATCTGATTCAAATACACCAGGAAAGGTAAAGGATAAACCTAAAAGGAAATTGAGAGTTGAAGCGGATCAAAGTATACCGATTAAACAGTCCTTAAGAGATGATTCAACAGTAGTCAAGACTACGTTTTTCTGTCCATTCTTTGGCGTGGTCCGAATGTCTACAACAGTTGAAAATTTTGAAGGTTTAGAGTAACATGTGTCTTTCATTTTCCTGATGATTATCTAAGCATCCAGAGTAATTGGAGGTTATTAAACATATTTACAATTTTTTTTAATGAATAACCAAAATGCTATCATCATTCATTATTCTCCTGCCATATTATTTTATGACCGGCCGCCTGGCCGGTCGCAACTTACCTTAGTCGCCTTTTATGACACCTCGTTACGAAATCAGAGTGATCTATTCTATTCAGCCGGATCTTTAAATAAAGTATAAGAAATATTCTTATACGTAAAGCATATTACAAAATTGAAAATTATTTGGATGATAAAAAAGCCTGGATTTGAAAATCATTTCAGCTTCATACAAGTTTGCGGTTTATTCATGAAAAATTGAAAATGTTTAAAAGATTGACCGCTGAGTTTCTTTCTGGTTCTTCTCGGTAAGAGCTACATTCCGAACCAGATGTAGCTTCATTAATCATATTGATACTTGCCGATTCAAAAGTGCTTGAAAGAGCTTATTTGAATAAATATTATTTTGATTTGATTTGATTTGGATACCACACGGTGGGTCAACTTACCTTAGTCGCTTTTTAAGATACCTCGGTATGATATGATGGCTGTCTATTTTACTCACCTGGATACCACACGGCGGGTTAACTTACCCTAGTTGCCTTTTACTTAGGAGATAATAAGCGCCTTTTTTATATAAAATAACATTATATTGATACATTATGATTTATTACAAAATTTTATTCCTTGTTTTTTTTATTTTCCTCCTCTTTTGATACATCATTCATAAATCTTCTATTAAATCGTCTCGTCATATACGGATCTTCGTCGTAATTATCAAATTTGTAACTGTCGAATGTATTTAGGAAACCGTTCACAGCTGTCTTAATGGCTCTTCTGTAACTGGTTACCGGCATCCTTCTTCTCAGCATCACAACTGGTTCAAATGGTATAACCATACCAGCAGCACTAGCTATCAGAGGTATGAATGGTGCAGGAAAATAATATGAAACTATTTCCATAACACCATTTACTATACAAGTACCAATGTTTCTTAAGACCGTATTAATTTTGGGTGTTGCTATAAAGTTTCTTATTAAACGTTTTATTATATTATAAATTTTATTAAATATATTGTCTTTTACTTCATTGGTCTGAATTATAACATTGGTTGTTGATTCAATGTCTTCAAATATTTCATTTTGTTCGTCATTTATATAGTTTAAAGGGTTATTTGTACTAAAAGTGGTGGTAGGTGTTGTATTTTCGAATTGATCGTTAATTTCTGGATGCAGTACTTCTTGAGGAAGCTACGGAGTAAATTTAATTCATTTCTTTAATAAAATTATTTGTCAACCATCAAGAGTTTAAAATTTATAGTTATTAAATTATTTAATTATAATTAATTATTATAGATTTTTATAGTGAATCTTATTATTGAAATGCTATTATTATGTAGTTATCACCTCATAAACGTCACTTGAAAGAACATTTTGTATTTCGGGGAGAAGTTAGACAGTGGTATATGGGATTTCAAATTCAAATGACATCTTTTCTGAAATTCTTTCATTTCATACAATATTAAGTCAATAATGAAATGGGGTAAATGCGCGGATAGTGAAAAAATTTTTGTT
The DNA here is from genome assembly GCA_947086495.1 of Morpho achilles. Taxonomy (NCBI): domain Eukaryota; kingdom Metazoa; phylum Arthropoda; class Insecta; order Lepidoptera; family Nymphalidae; genus Morpho; species Morpho achilles. The sequence goes on along the minus strand of CAMTZB010000012.1, from coordinate 4,903,637 downwards.
TAACAAAAAAGAGCTATACGTGGCATTTATAATTTAAGACCGCGTGATTCCCTGCGAGAGAAGTTTAAGGAAACAGGTATTTTTACATTTGCTTCACAGTATATTTTAAGCAATTTAATTTATATACATAAAAATATAAAGAATTATAAAACGATAGGTGATGTACACAATAGACAAAGCAGGAACCGACATAAGCTTGCGGCTCCTGCTTTGCGCCTTGCAAAAGTACATAATTCGTTTGTGGGTTTTGGTATAATATTCTATAATAAAATTCCGCAATCAATTTCAGCTTTGCCATTACAGCAGTTTAAAAACACTGTTAAAAAGAGGCTGATACAGAAAACCTACTATACTCTTGAAGATTATTTAGAAGATTAGAATGTGTGGATATAGCTCTCTTTGAACCTGTACCAGACAGTAACGACATAATGTAAATAGTATTAAGAATTATATTTTTAAAAGAGCAACCGCCGAGCTTCTAAATATATGTAGGAAATAATGAATAGCACTTAATGTTATGCTGTGATAGCCCAATGAGAACGTGATTTAAAAGGAGCTCATGTCAATTAAACACATGTTTTAACAGAAAAACTCACCAATGAGTTTTTCTGTTAAAACATGTTTAATTGATTTAATAATAAGGTTAAATTGATAATTACAATTTAATAATGGCTCGTCTCGGTAGGAACAGCTTTCCGAACCAGCAGTAGAGTTGACGATTCAAAAGCACTTGTTTACAAGTTTATTTGAATAAAGAATATTTTGAATTTGAAACATCAAATTGTTAATTAGAAAATTAAAGATTTGATCTAAAATATGTTCTCATTTCGAACACTAAGTATTAAAGTGACTTAATTCAAAAAAGTTGTTAGTAAATTGCATACAGCATAGCTTAGCGACTCAACAATACTCGTTTAAAAAACCCATAACTTGGAAGAGCTTTTTAAAGGTTTATAGCTTGATATAATAGATATTGTGATATCCTACATACATTATTACTAGATACATTATCTAACTCAGTGAATTATTTTTATGTGTGTTAGTGATTTATTTTCTGTATCTTAGGGTTAGAAGTTATTACCAATGGTTTAGAGTTTAGTTTAGATGCAGAACCGATTTATGCGTACAGCCACTGGTTGTCCGTGGTTCATGCGGAACGTTGACCTCCATAGAGACCTCGACCTCCCTACCATTACTCACCTCTTTAAACGTTTTTCGAAGTCTTACTTCGAGAAATCCGAGGTACACCCGAACCTTCTAATTTCAGTTGCTCCCACCTACATCCCAGTTAGGTCTGACCACCGAAAATATAGGCGTCCAAAAAGCGTCCTATATGACCCTGACGATCAAATAACGATCGCAAACACAAAAACACGTAATACACACACACAGCGTCTTCGCCGGCGAAGACGAGGTCCCAGATTTCTGACATCGGTTGGTCGTGGCCTCTTGCCACCCTTCCGTCGTCATATTGACTAATCAAAGTCATACCATCAGCCCTCCACTACACGTCGCCCTAAGCCGTGTCCGGCCTCACAGGAGGCACCCTTAGGACGACTTTCCCCGACGCTAGTAGAGCTTCTGCGCTCTACTCTACACATTTCGCAACCTCGGTGATGCTTCTGCGCTCGCCCGTCCCGCCCGGTGACGCTGTAAAAGTCTAGGGCTAACAGCATATTGTCAATTCGACAAAAAAAAATTAGTTTAGAGATTTTTTAACACTGAAGCGTTAAAGCAGTATATAAACAATTTTTAACCTGTATTATATTAATAGGATTACTTACAGTAGATGACGAAGCGTGAATAAAGACAATCAAAAACAATTCGAATAAATACGATCTCATATCAAAATATTACAATACTTTGAATGTTGGTAATAAATTATATTCATATTTCCCATTCCAAATACGAGTGTATTTTTTACAACTTCGGACTTGTTTGTTTGGAATTTTATTGTTGTTTTATTACTTACCAATCGACGATATTATGTAATATTACTTTTTTGTCTAAATAGAATAGACCACCCTCATTTCTTACTGAGGTGTCGTAAAAGGCTACTAAGGTTAGTTGACCTGCCGTGTTGCATACGGCTGAGTAGAATAAACCACCTTCATTTTTTACCGATGTGTCATAACGGGCGGCTAAAGTAAACTGACGTCAGAAAGGCGGCCGGTCGTAAAATAACTAGTCAAAACCGACCCCACTTGGAGTGGGATAAGGGCAGGAGAAGTCAAACATTCAACAACAAAGAATAAGTGTACTCAAAAATTCAATTAAAAAAACTAATTTTACAACTTTTCGAGTTTAAAGTTAGTGCTATTTAACAACCGTGAAATAACGTAAAACAACATTCTGTTAACATTGTTTTGTTTTACAAACACTAGACTTAAAATGAAACGTTTCTGTATTTTTGTGATATTTTCATTTTTAGCTTCACAAGTTATTGCACAGGTTGGTATATAATATTTTTTGTGGATTAATTTTATTGGCATTTTATTAATGTACTAGCAATCGCCAGTGCCCCGCCCGCGTGTAAAGTTTCAAACCGTAATAGTCTTTTAGTAACCATAAAAATGGTCAAAGTGGGTTACCCTTAAAAGCTAGACATATACTGTCGCGGACTTTTATTTAGATCTTTTACAGGGGAACAATATTGTTATATATGATTTTTGGATTACTATAAACATTTACTCAGCGCACTCAAGGAATGCTTTAAATTTTGCCGTTTTCGTACTATTTTTTATTGCTGCTCCTATTCATCTTAGCGTAATGTTATATAGCCTAAGCCTCCCTTGATAAATGGACTATCTCACACTGAAAGAATTTTAAACCGGTTCATTAGTTCCTGAGATAACGTTCAAACAATCAAACAAACAAACTCTTCAGCTTTATATATTACTATAGATTTCTGGGTTGTAACAATTACAAAAAAATATATCCTCCTACCCTATAAGTGGGGTCGCCACAACATGATATAAACATCTTGTCACATGATTTGGTTAGGTATTTTACGACCGGCTGCCTGCCTGACGTCGACTTACCTTAGTCGTATTTTACGGTAAGAAATAAGAGTGGTCTATTCTACTAAACCAGATAACACACGGTGGGTCAACTTACCTTAGTCGCCTTTTAAGGCAACTCGTTAAGAAATGAGGGTGGTCTATTCTACTCAGCCGGATATCACACGGCGGAACGAATTGTCGTAGTCGTATTTTGCGACATCTCGTTAAGAATGAGGGTGGTCTATTCTAATCATCCGGGTCAGGCGGGTCAACTTACCTTAGTCGCCTTTTAAAATACCAGGATAAGAAATTAGGGTAGTCTATTCTAGTCAGCCGGATACCACACGGTGGGTCACCTCATTATTAAATTGTAATTATCAATTAAACATGTTTTAACAGAAAAAATCATTGGTGAGTTTTGCTATTAAAACATGTGTTTAATTGACATGAGCTCCTTTTAAGAGTCGCAAGTTCTCACTGGGCTATCACAGCTTAACATTAAGTGCTATTCATTATTTCCTGCATATATTTTGTTTTATGGTAACACTAACATCGTTATGTAGTGTCGCCAGTCATAAATAATAAAACTTTATATCGATAGCATTAAAAAAGCGCATTAATAGTCTGTCCACAAACCATAACGATAAAATAGATAATAACTCTTTGATCCGGAGATTTCTTTTAAGATATTCACTTGTTTCTAAAGCGGCGTAAAAATGTTTCCAATTTCCTTTTATCTTTCCTTCTTTTATGTTCGCAATTTGTTCTGAAACGGTGTTTCTTATCTTAAGCTTTAAATGTAGAATTGTGTTTATAAAGCTAATGTAAAAAAGAACACAACATTTAACTTTATTCTTATCTTATCCATTCCTATTAATATGTTTAAAATCTATATCCTATCCTAATAATACTATAAATGCGAAGGTTTGTGAGTATGACTGTATGTTACTCTTATACGGCGAATCCGCTGAACCAATATCGATGTAATTTGGCACAATTATTCCTTCAAATCAAATCAAATATTTTATTTGTGCATTACAGTATTAAATGTATCTTATATTAGCACACAGTACTGTAAGCTACCCCACAAGGGTGTACAAAATTTCAAAATTCAAAATATTCTTTATTCATATAAACTTGTGAACAAGTGCTTTTGAATCGTTAACTCTACTGCTGGTTCGGAAATCTGTTCCTACCTGAATGTAATACCTGATTGATCCCAGATATAGATATTAGTTGGATTCTTCAACTGGGTACAATGAAATCGTGCCCTATTGAATGGTATTAAATGATAATATTTCTTGGTTGCAGGTACCTTATGATTATATTCCTTTGGGTAGAAAGTCACATCAGCAGCCAAAACCGCATGCATCTGATGTCAATCTAAATTATGAGAGGCTTTATCCGTCACGTCGTAGATATTTTGATTAAAAAATAAAGATTTTTTTGTATTTAATGAACTTTCTATACCTCACAAATCTCCACCACCGTCACCACAATACACGTTCACTATCACAAACTCTAGAATCGTTTCAGCCCACAATCGAAACATCACCAGGAGATAGACTAGACGACAAAATCGCAAAGCTTGTATATAGTGCTTGTGTATTTGTGGTGGCGGTGGTGGAGGTTTGTGCTTGTGTTTTTACGAATCCTGCTTGTATCAAGTATGAAAACGGATTGTCCGTTCTACATTTAGCATTATATATACTTTCTATTTTACTTCATTGCGGATTATAGCAAAATAATTTTATTATTACTTTTGATTTAGTTAAAATATTATCCGATGCGACTATCATTAGATCCCAACAACCCTATCATTGATCACTTAGAGGAACATTGAAAATTATAAGAACATAGAAGATTATGATAACAGGAATCGTCAATGAATCGTCTCTTTAAGATACAGAAGCAAAGTTCTGAGTAGTGACCGCCAATCAAATTCCATATATCGACTACCTCGGCGACCTACTTTAACTGGTCGCCTAATATAATGCCCCATGCCACCATAGGGAAATGGGTGAAATAATTATTGTTGTGGGCTGACCACTCATTAAATTCAAATTTAAATTCAAAATATTCTTTGTGAGAACGGAATGTTAATATAGCGGCCTCGCTTCCACACCTGCGCTCTCTCTCTCTCTCTTGACTGGTCGGGCGCGTCTAAGCTGATTGTAAAGTGTCTCGAAAATAAAATTAAATTACGTTACTAAATAGACTTTCATTTGGATATAACAATTGGCGACGGGCTTCAGAACTCAGTAAAGTGTGCATTACATTAATAATTTTTTTTGGAAAAAGTGAAATTAAACTTTTCTATATAAAAACGTACAACCCGAGTGAAGATAGCTACGCGTCACCTTTATTGCTTCAACATTCCTATAAGACGCCATCTTGTAACAATAAGGTGCGAAACGTGCGAACTTCAAAGGGTGACACATGTCAGAAGACATTGACAAATTTAAATTAATACGGCAAGGGAAACTAAATTATATCTATAAGTGCACGAAACAAGAACTGCAAAACTTACTGATAGAAGAGAAAATAAATTATCTGGAGGATGCAAGTATAGAAAATCTACGAAAAGCATTAAGTGCTTACTTCAAAAGCCAGCCAAAGAATAAAACAAGTCAATCATTGAAAACAACAAAAATGTCTATGGGAGAGTTAAAACAATTTGATGGGGATAACTGGGAAGTGTTTCAGCAACAATTAGATTGTTTCATGATTGTAAATGATATTGAGACAAATAAAAAAGCACCGTTGTTGATAACAAAACTAACCCCAAAAGTTTTCGAAACACTCACTTACATATGTACGCCTATGAAACCTTACAAATTGAGTTATGAGGAACTTTGTCAAAAATTACAAGAGAAATACGATAAACCCTTATCCACGGCATTAGAAAGAGTAGAATTTCGTCGAAGAAATCAATTACCGAAAGAAAAAATTCAGGAATACGTTTTGGAACTAAGAAAATTGGCGGGTAGATGTAATTTCAGAGATGTAGATGATCAAATTAAGGAAAAATTTATGGATGGAGTCAATTCCAAAGTAATAAAATTTGAATTAATGAAAAACTCTATAGATATGCCCTTAGAGAAGTGTGTGGAAGTAGCTAGAACTGTAGAATCTGCGCTATGTCACACCAACACCAACGAAGTATCTGAAACATTCTACAATGTATGCAATAAATTCAAACAAAAACCAAAATCAATGCCCAAATCAAACAATAAACAACAATCAAAATGTTATTGCTGTGGCAAAACCAATCACATGAAGGCCTCTTGTACCCTTAACAAGAAATATTGTTCAGAATGTGGACAACAAGGACATATATTTAAAATGTGCCCTCAGAAACAGCGCAGAACAAATTTCCTGGAATTGAACTCTTCATCGGAGGGTTGTATAGAACAAGAAGAAGTAGAGTGTTCAATAAAAAATTTATATAAGGAATATGATACATATACCTTTGATAGTGTAAGTAAGGTACCACCTCATTTTATAACAGTAAATGTCAATAACCAAGATATTTCTTTCCAGTTGGATACAGGTTCTGATGTAACAGTAATGTCTATAAAAGACAAAACTAAATTTTTGAACTCTTATTGTATACAAAAGTGTGATATTATTTTTAAAAATTTTGATCAAAGTTTGTCTCAACCCTTAGGAATTGTTAAAGATGTATTAGTTAAATACAATAAATTAATTTTGAAACTAAACATTTATATAGTTAGGAACAATTGTCCCCGAATAATAGGGAGAGATTGGTTAAACCTATTACACTTATGGCCACCTATGATACCAAGTAGGATGGAAATATGTGTTAACAATGTAAAAACTGTTTCAGATGCACAGCAAGCAATAAAAACCAAGTTCGCAGAGGTATTCAGTCCTGGGTGGGGCAATTTCAAAGGTGAAGTTATCACTTTAAAACTAAAACCTGATTCCAAACCGAAGTGTTTACCAGTAAGACGGGTACCTTTTTCTTTAAGGGAAAAGGTAAATAATGAAATAAAAAGATTAATGGACAATAGTAGAATTATACCAGTACAACATAGTGCTTGGGGAACACCAGTAGTGCCCATATTAAAAGCGGATGGTACTGTTAGACTATGTGGTGATTATAAATTAACAGTCAATACATGTTTAGAAGTTGATCACTATCCTTTGCCTCATATAGATGATATATTAAACACCTTAAAACAAGGAGAATATTACTGCGAACTTGATTTAAAAGAGGCATACTTGCAAGCACCCTTAAGTGTGGATAGCCAAGATTGCACTACCATTATCACTGAAGTTGGTACTTATAAATATAAATATTTACCTTATGGAGTCAGCTCAGGCCCAGGTGCATTTCAACGGTTAATGAGTAAGAAATTGAAAGATATTTCAAACACTATTGTTTTTATCGATAATATTTACATAAAAGGGGACAATTTGCTCGACACTTTTAAAACATTATGTTTGGTATTAACTAAATTACAAGCATGTGAATTTAAACTGAAACCTGAAAAATGTAAATTATTTGTAACTAGTCTAGAAGTATTTGGTTACTATGTAAATAAAAATGGTATTAGTGTGGTTAAGTCAAATATTGAACCATTACTCAAAGCTAAATCACCGAGCAACTTGACCTTACTGAAATCATTTTTAGGCAAAATAAATTATTACTCACATTTCTTAAAAAATATGGCTACCATAATAGCCCCTTTATATGATTGTACTAAAAAGAATAAATTTAACTGGACCCCAGAATGTGAAAAAGCATTTCAAATTATAAAATCTAAATTAGCTTCTACACATAACTTATGGCATTATGATCCCGATTTACCATTAATATTAACCTGTGATGCATCAGACATGGGCTTGGGGGCTGTGTTGTCAAATAGAGATAGGCTAGGGGTAATAAAACCGATTGCATATGCAAGTAAAAAGTTGAGTGATGTGGAACAAAAGTATTCAACTATAGATAAGGAAGCCATGGCAATCATTTTTGGTGTCACAAAATTTTACAACTATACGTATGGGCGGTATTTTGAAATTGAAACAGACAATTCTGCTTTGACTCGAATTTTTGGTTCAACTAAAGGTATTCCAAAAATGGCTGCCAAACGTTTGCAACATTATGCCATCTTTTTATCAGCATTTAATTATAAAGTTAGACATATCAAAACTACTGTAAATCCTGCCGATTTCTTATCTAGGACAGCAAATGAATGTAATAGTATAGATATACATAAGTTATGTTCGGAGGCACAGAAAAGCAATGTGTACTATGTGAATGATTCTAAAATGGAAACACTTTGTTGGAGAAAAATAGCAGTAGAATCAAAGACAGATTCTGCCTTGTCTAAAATAATACAATATTTGACGGATGGTTGGCCAGAAAAAAAAAATTTAGCTACAAATTTGTTGCCCTTTTATAACCGCAAAGATGAAATAACTGTGGACAGGGGATGTGTTTTTTGGGGTTATCGAGTAATAATACCTATATCACTGCATGAGGCTGTTTTAACAGAATTGCATAAGTCTCATTTTGGAATCACTCGCATGAAAGAAATATCACGGTCATATTTTTGGTGGCCTAAATTCGATTCCGATATAGAAAGTGTAACAAAAAATTGTATAATCTGTTTACAGAATAGTAAGAATCCTGTGAAAACTCAGAAACTTTGGCCTCTTCCTCCTTCCACTTGGTATAGAATTCATGCAGACTTTTTAGGACCATTTTATAATAAAATGTTCTTAGTCATTGTGGATGCATATTCAAAATGGCCAGAAGTATATGAAATGGCAAACATCACAACAAATTGTACAATTGAAGTTTTCAAAAAATTGTTTTGCAAATTTGGATTTCCTGTACATTTGGTTACAGATAACGGTCGTACGTTTACCAGTTTAGAATTTAACGGTTTTTGTGTTAAAAATCAAATAAAACACACATTTTCACCACCATACCACCCAGCTACTAATGGAGCTGCAGAGAGATTCGTAGAAACATTTAAATCGGCCATAACAAAGATTAAAGAAAGTAACTATAATTTAATCAATGCTATTAACTTATTCTTATTTGACTATAGAAGCACACCTCAACGAACTACGGGAGTATCCCCAGCTCGTTTAATGTTAGGGAGAGAAATCCGGAATAGATTTAGTTTATTGCGTCCTCCACCATTAAGAGAACAAATATATGAGAAGGTAAACAAAAAAGAAATAGTTTCAAGACAAGTGAAATTTGAAATTGGCCAGAAGGTAATGGCGAGAAATTATACAAAACAAGGGAGGCCTTGGGTTCTAGGTTTAGTAATTGAGGAGTTAGTGCCAGGTGTAACATATGTAGTGGATGTGGGGGGATCCAAGTGGAAACGGCATGTAAATCAAATGTTACCGTGTTCAGAAACATTAGAGGAAAGTTAGTTCAGGGAATTTATTTGTACCTATTCAGTAAGATAATACTTGTGTAACAACTTTTGATAGTTATTTCTTTGTTAAGAGTGAAACAGGTGTGGGAGAGTGTGAGAACGGAATGTTAATATAGCGGCCTCGCTTCCACACCTGCGCTCTCTCTCTCTCTCTTGACTGGTCGGGCGCGTCTAAGCTGATTGTAAAGTGTCTCGAAAATAAAATTAAATTACGTTACTAAATAGACTTTCATTTGGATATAACATTCTTCATTCAAATAAACTTGTAAACAGGCGCTTTTGAATCGTAAACTCTACTGCTGATTTGGAAAGCTGTTCCTACCGAGAAGAGCCAGCAAGAAACTCGGCGGTTACTGTTTTATAAATATATATAGAATAGCGATATTTGTCCTTTATACTGTACTGTATACTTTATGCAATAAAACAAACAGTTCCCTCAAAGGTCAACCCATTTACTCTCTTTTAACAACTCAATGACACACATTGACGGCGACCATGTTTTTATATTATCAACAACAACTATATGAAAGAGGTTGTATTTGAAAGATGTTGTAACATATAATTCATCTGGCTCCTATCTACACATGAAACTAATATATAAACATGCGATAGATAAATATATTCCATTAAATATTCACCAATCCGCATTGGAGCAGCTCGGTAGGTCTTAGCTTGGAGCTCCTACTCTCCAAAAAACGGACAGAGACCTATGCCCAGCAGTGGGATAATAACAGGTCGCTTATATACTAGATAGAAATATCATCATCCTCCTGCCCTTATCCAACTCTAAGTGGGGTCGGCACAACATGCTATAAACACATGATGTCAAGATGAGCTAAATCTGATTTAGCTTTCGTATTTAACGACCGGCCGCCAGCCTGACGTTAACGTACCTTAGTCGTATTTCACGAAACCTCGGTAAGAAGGACGATTGTCTATTCTACTCAACCGGATACCACACGGTGAGTCAACTTACCTAAGTTGCCTTTTACGACATCTCGGTAAGAAATTAAGTTGGTCTATCCTACTCAGCCTAATACCACAGGCGGGTCGTCTTTCCTTAGTCACCATATACGACACCTTGGTAAGTGATGAGGGTGTTCTGTTCTACTCAGCCGGATACCATACAGCTACAAATAATAAAATATATGTAGGAAACAATACTCAACACTGGTAATTTGTAATAGCTCTTTTTTTAATACAGGAAAAAACCCCTTATGGGTACCGCCGCCCCACGGGGACAGGACTTGCACCGACTAAAACGACCTGTGTGCTCCACCACGCTGCCGATGGCAAGGACAGGGTATCGTTGTATACATTGCCCCCATCCCCGCCGACAGCTCTGATCCCAGAGAACACCTCCTCCGGGTAGGGACCCCTCGAAAGAGAAGCCCCCTCCGCTAACCGGTGCATCGGGAGCATCAGATGCAAATTTATAATAGCCCTGAGGTGAGGTAGGTCTATTTTACCCAGCCGGTTACCACACAGCTTACATAGAAATAAAACATTATTTAGACAACAGCACGCTTCTAACACTTTATTAACACAACGTATAAACAAAAACTACAATCAATTACATTATAATATCACTTTTGATCTATAAATACATAATTAGTGGGACTATATTACTGAGGAGCATGTGGCAAATGGGATTTTCTTATGGTGTCCTAAGGGTGGTTGCTAGCAGCACGGAGAGATGCTATCAGTTCTTCGACGTTGATATTAGCAGGTGCTGGCGATGCTAATTCAGCGTATTTGTCTGTGAAATCCGGGGATGCGACCCGATCTTGTTGATCGGCCTAGAATAGAACAGAATCGGAATAGAATAAAATGGATAAAGTAGAATAAGAACAAGAACATCTTTATTTATATAATTGCACTACTATTCTAACAGTGTACATACAGTGAAGTATAAAACAAACAACAGACATACACATAATAGCAGTGCAATGCTATAAAATGGTAGCTACTCAGCGATTGTTGAGCTGGAAAACCCAACGCTGATTTTAAGTATCAGCCAACTAAAACTAATCCTAATCCAATCCAATCTGAGTAGCGGCCTGTTACTACCCCACTACTGAGAATAGGCCTCTTCCTTTTTTAGAGAGAAGGATTGGAGCTGAGACCTACCACGCTGCTCCAGTGCGGTTTGGTAGGTTACACAAAGCTCCAGAATTCTCTAGAGATATGCAGGTTTCCTCAAGATGTTTTCCTTCACCAAAAAGTGTGTGATAAATTGCAATTATTAATTAGACACATTCAAATTCAATTCAAAATTCAAAACATAAGTTTTAACAGAAAAACTCCTTGGTATCTGGCCGGGTTCTGAAACCGGGAAACTGTGACCTCCTCGAAAGAGGCGCACGGTGTTCCCGCTGAGCTACCACAGTTGAATAGAATGGATACGAAAATAAAAACAACGTTGTAACCAAAAATGGTGATATGTAGAATTAGGTTCATAATACAAATGTAATGAGAATATTATTTTGCTATACGCCGCGATAGAAGGAAATATATCTAATGCTAAATGTAGAGTGTACTATTCATTCCCATTCTTGATTTTTTGACACAACAACTCATGCACTACCCACCACCAATAACACAACAATACACTAGTATTGCACACATTCACCACTACAATCTCACATTTGTTTCGCCCCTTGACCGAAGCATCATACGGATATAGACTCGACAAAATAGCAAAGCTCAATCAAAATGGTACCGGAAAAACGTTAGATTTCCAATGTAGCTACGGTTAAAATAAACAACAACTTCATTCAAATTAATCATATATTCAAGCTTTTACAAGCATTTTCGAAACTCTTACAATGAATGTTTCGTAAAGGTGCTTTTACCGAGAAGAACCAGCAGGTAACTCGGAGGTCGCTCTTTTGAACAACAAATATTTCATTGAATATTCCACAATATTATCAGATCAATATATAAATTCAAATTCAAATTCAAAACCCTTTATTTATATATATTGGACATATTGTAAATATTGATGAAGCACAATACACAATGCTTGTGTATTATGGCACCCAACAATACACAAGCGATTCGCTTAAGATGCTACGGTTACGGGACGAAACGATTGTCGAGATTGGCGTGGTGAATGTGTGCAGTGCTTGTGTATTGTGTTAACGGTGGCGGGTAGTGTATGAGTTTTTACAAATTGCATGTATCAGGTATGATAACGAATTGTACACTCTACATTGGAGAACGAATAGCAAAACAATATTTTCATTTGTTTAGTATTATGTACCTCCGCAAAGTAACGCCTAAACTGATAAAGTATTGATAAAAAAGCCTATAAAATATTAGCCAAAGACTCTTAAATAATAAAAAAAACATACCATAGCCGAATACAGCATTACGACCAGTGCACAGAGTAGCATAAACCACTTCATGCTGCCAATATAACTATAAATGACAGCCGTAGTCTTTTATACCAGTTTCTTAATACGCGTGCCTTTTAATTTGAAGATATCAGTTCACGCTTCAAGCCTGTTTAGTAAATCAATTTGGTACTGTGTGTTAACTGGTGCGTGGACTATGATCTAATGATAAATTAATAAATTTTATTACGAATAATTCGAATTTAATCGAATTTGCCTCTTCAGGTGACAAGAGGGCTGGCTCCTTTTCCGCACAAAGAATCAGCTTAGTGATTCAGCGCGGAAACGCTGCTAGCATTCTTGGGACCTAGCGTGTAAGTAGTTTAAGATAAATATAACTTGTACATTTGTATTTAAGTATGTATTTAAAAATATATAAGTATATATTCACCAGTTGTCTGTCTACCATAACACAAGTATTAAGTTACTTACTTTGGGGACGGACGACCGTGTGTGTAAGTGTCCCATATATTTATTTATTTATTTTGCTGTAAATAAATTTAATCGAAATCTAATTCGAATAAAAAAAACAGTTGATGAACCGTGTATTCTTGGTAATACTAGAATAATAGAAAATTAACCGTGTGGTATCCGACTAAGTGGAAAATACCACCTTATTTCGTACCGAGGTGTCCTAAGGGGCGACTAAGGTAAGTTGACGCACTGTGTGGTATCCTATTGCGTAGAAATCACTTTCTTTCTTACCGAGGTGTCGTAAAATACGACTAATGTAAGTTGACGTAAGGCAGGTATATAACGCGTATGGGGCTCGAATAAAATAATATAATCAGTTGATGAACCGTGTATGCTTGGTTATACTATAATTATATAAAATTAGCCGTGTGGTATGCGGCTGAGTAGAATAGACCACCCGAATGTCTAACCGAGGTGTCGTAAGAGACGACTAAGGTAATTTGACCTGCCGTGTCGTATCTGGCTGAGTAGAATAGACAACCCTTATTTTTTAGCTAGGTGTCGTAAAAGGCGATTAATGTAAATCGACCCGCCGTGTGGTATCCGGCTGAGTAGAATAGACAACCCTTATTTCTTACCGAGGTGTCGTAAGAGGCGAATAAGGTAAATCAACCCGCCGTGTTGTATCCGGCTGAGTAGAATAGACTACCCTTATTTCTTACCGAGGTGTCGTAAAAAGCGAGTAAGGTAAATCGTCCTGCCGTGTGGTATCTGGCTGAGTAGCATAGACCACCCTAATTTGTTACCGAGGTATCGTAAAAGTCGACTGAGGTAAGTTGACGCACCGTATGGTATCCAGTTGAGTAGAATTGACCACCCTGTTTCTTACCGAGATGTCGTAAAATATGAATAAGGTAAGTTGACGTCAGGCAGGCGGCCGGTCGTAAAATACAAAGTCAAATCATATAAGATAATATAGATGGCGCTGTACCGCATTCTTATCCATCCATTAAATAAAAATCATCTATAGCATCGTCGGGGTCGTTAAGGACGCTCTTCGGGCGCCTGTGAATCTTGTTGGGGTGCCTGAACACCTTATGTTGGACGCGGCCACTATAAGGGGGTTGGGATGGATGGACGCTTTCTCGAAGTAAGTCGTCGAGAATCGTCTGAAAAGATCGGCTACGTGGGAGATCGGCTATCGTGGGGAATCGGCTATCGTGGGTTGACGATGATGAAAAAACGCCTTTTAAGTACTAGATTTTGGAAAGGTTTTTATTAAATAATATTACATTAGTAAATTTTATTCAAGTAGAATACATTTCGATGAGGTAAACGACTATTTCTACGACCGCCGAAGCAGCGAGCACCACGCAGGCGACGACTCGGCTGTAGGTCTTAAGACGACATAATGTCGTATCGGTGTCGACGTCCCGACGTTGTCGTGTCGCAAGAATTGACCGCCATGATTCCTAAAACGTGTGGTTTTAGATGATTTTTAATTGAAGTCTGCTGATTAGGGTAAGATTACCCTCATTTCTTACCGAGGGGTCATAAAAAGCGACTAAGGTAAGTGTCGTGTGTTATCGAGCAAAGAAGAATATACCACCCTAATTTCTTACCGAGGTGTCGTAAAAGGCGACTAAGGTCAGTTGACGTTTGGCAGTTGGCCGGTCGTAAAATACATAGCCAAATCATATGACATGTTTATAACATATTGTGCATATCCCATGGGATAAGAGCAGGAGGATGATTGCTGGTTAAGGTAAGCGTCGGCAAAATATATTTATAAATTCTGTATTTAGAACCACTATGTACCCTATTGAAGATTTCAATAAATTTTATATTTATGAACCGCCATACACCCGGTTGCAGATTTGGATAAATTCTATATTTATGAACCACAATGCACCCGGTGTGAGATTCAATAAATTCTATATTTATGAACCGCAATGCACCCGGTTCGAGATACAATAAATTCTATATTTATGAACCACAATGCACCCGGTTGGAGATTCAATAAATTCTATATATGAACCAAATGCACCCGGTTGGAGATTCAATAAATTCTATAGTTATGAACCACAATGCACCCAGTTGGAGATTCAATAAATTCTATATTTATGAACCACAATGCACCCGGTTGGAGATACAATAAATTCTATATTTATGAACCACAATGCACCCGGTTGGAGATTCAATAAATTCAATATTTATGAACCACAATGCACCTGGATGGAGATTCAATAAATTCAATATTTATGAACCAGCATGAATATTAATAAATTATAAATTAAGGACCACCCTGGTTGGAGATATTAATAAATTCCCTAGATCTATTACTTCTAAAATAAAACATCAGAGTCCCATTTATTGAATAAAGTATTATTTATAATATAAAAATTTACCTTATTTGGAGAGAATGCTGGATTCAGCTCTTGAGGCATTAAAGCTGATTGAGAATCTGCTTCATTTTGTAGCTTCTAAAAAAAGTAATGTAAATATAATTGTTTTATTCTGTGAGTAATTAACATTTTTAAATAATACTATAGTACTGTTGTTTATTGTTACTGTAATAATAATAATTTTGTTCCTCAATCCTGTGAGCTGATTTTAACTCTTGGCTGCATATTTTACGATCGGCAGTCTGCCTGACCTCAACTCACCTTAGTCATATTTTATGACACCTTGGTAAGAAAGAGGATAGTCTATAACTACTTCACCGGATACCACACGGTAGGTCAACTTATCTTAGTCGCTAAGAAATAAGAGTGATCCATTCTACTTAACCGGATACCACAGGCTGGGTCAACTTACCTTAGTCGCCTTTTACGACACCTCGACAAGAAACGAGGTTGGTCTACTCTACTCAGCCAGATACCACACGGCGGGTCGACTTACCTTAGTCGCCTTTTACGACACCTCGACAAGAAACGAGGTTGGTCTATTCAACTCAGCCGAATACCACACGTTGGTTTTTCGAGTCTGGGTGAATAGTTGTATTTAAGTATGTATTTATAAATGTATACATTCACCAGTTTTCTCTCAACCATAACACAAGTATTAAATTATTTCTGGGACAGACGACCGTGTGTGTAAGTATCCCAAATATTATTATTATAATTCCAATTAAATTTCCACTGGGCAAAGTCAGCAGAATTCTCTAGTTAGTAACAACATACCAAATGGGTTAAACACAAAACACACATTGCGATAGCTGTATTGTGTTGATATTATTAAACCCCATTTAATGCTCAACGGGGAAATTTACTGTCCATGTTTACCCTTTATACTAGCCTTTCTTGTAATAATGGTTGCCAGTTTATTTTTAGAGATCCGCTGCGTATACGGAAAACACCCATTTTATAACACTTAGATATAATATGGGCTTGCTTCCGCTATGTTTTTGTTAAAAACCTTTGTAGAATATTTGTTGTGTATCTGATCTAATATATAAAGCTGAAGAGTTTGTTTAATTGTTTGAATGTGCTAATCTCAAGAAAATGCTTTGTGTTTAAGATAGTTCATTTATCAAGGACGAACAACAC
Source organism: Morpho achilles (assembly GCA_947086495.1). Taxonomy (NCBI): domain Eukaryota; kingdom Metazoa; phylum Arthropoda; class Insecta; order Lepidoptera; family Nymphalidae; genus Morpho; species Morpho achilles. The sequence continues at coordinate 4,886,847 of CAMTZB010000012.1, read as the reverse complement.
TAACAGCGTCGTGTGGTATCGGGCTGAATAGAATAGTACCACCCTCATTTCTTACCGAGGTGTCGTAAAATACGACTAAGTTAAGTTGACGTCAGGCAGGCGGCCGGTCTTAAAATACGTAGCCAAATCATATGACAACATATTTGTAACATGTTGTGCCGACCCCACTTAGGGTGGGATAAGGGCAGGAGGATGATGATGATCTACACTAACATATAAAGCTGAAGAGTTGGTTCGATAATTTGATTGTTTGAACGCTAATCTCAGGAAAAAATCTTTTGGTATGGTATAATTAATGGTAAGATTCCATTCATCGAAGTCCATTTATCGAAGAAGTTTATAGACTATATAACATCACGCTAAGATGAATAAGAGAGGAGCTGCAATGAAAAATTGCGAAAATGGCCATAAAATCTAAAGCTTTCTTTGTATCTGCTAAGTAAAGGGTGAAAGTTATTCAAATATCTCTTATAATTAATTCAAGATAACTATTTTTATGTTCACAATTGATAAGTGTGTATTTATGAGTTATGTGATTGCTGCCTGCTTCCACTTAGCATTGCATGTATTCTCCTAAGCAAAATAATTTTAATGTAACTTCTATATCTATAAACGTAAATGACGGGTACAAATTCAAAGTCAAATAGTCGTTAACTCTTAGTTAAAAAGTTTTTGCTTCTTGCCTACATAAACTGTTAAGCCATAGTTAAAGCCAGTAGTTCTTGTTTTCTCGTCAGACTCCCAGCAGTTAATGACTAATATAACGCACGGTAAGTCCGCCTAACCCTATATTCAACCTCGCAGAAGTCATGCTTCGACTGGCCCAGTGGTTTGGCGCAGTAAATAATGATCCTGCCTTCAGTTCCGCGGGTCGTGAGTTCGATTCCCGCCGGGAGCCAACATTTTCTATAAACAATTTGTTGGTTCTATCCGGGGTGTATATTTGTATTTAAGTCTCTATTTAACAAATATTAAACGTATTACTTTGTGGACGGACGAACGTCTGTGTAAGTGTCCCATATGCTTAGGACAGTGTTATTTAAAAAACATAAGCTGTATTCTTCAAATTTCAAACACTCAAATGCTTATTCTTCGTATTTCAAATACTCAAATACTTTTTGCTCTTTACCCTTTAGAAATTGTATCAACTATTAGAACAGATCATTGAGTAAAAACTCCAACTTACATCTCCATGACCTTGAACCGATATAAACAGCATTAATATTGAAAGAGATTGAAACATATTTGGTACAAATTTAACCGAACAAAATTTTTTAAATAATACCGCTAAGTTTCTTAGGAAACACAACCTTTTCTGTACAACAAATAACTTTTCTATCAATACTATAATATACATTTGAAATTGTAATAAAAGAACGAAAGTTCTTCTGTCTGTGTATAAGTTTTTTTAACTTATACCTAATTGTATAATTATTATTCGAAGAGAGTATCTGCTGAGTTTCTTGCTGTTTCTTCTCGGTAGCAGTAAACTTTCGAATTAATGGTAGAATATTTTACAATGCCGTGTGGTATCCGGTTAAATAGAATAGTAATAGTAATTACCACCCTCGTTTCTTACCGAGGTGTCGTAAAATACGTCAAGGTAAATAGCGTCGGGGAGGTGGCATGTCGTAAAATACGAAACCGAATTATGAGACAACATGCTTATAACATGTTGTGCTGACCCCACTTAGAGTGGGATAAGGGTAAGAGGATGATGATTGCTTCTTATTTAATTAATAAATGTAAAGGAAAAACATCGTTATTAATAATATTATATCGGTGCGAGGAAAGTCACGAATGTCACGGAGTTTTATGCTTTATAGAATTTTCTTTATTTTGTTACACAAATGGTATTTTTATATGGCAATTTTTTTATTGGTTATATGAAGTTTTTATTTATCAATATGCACAGTTAAAACAATGTTTTGAACCGGAAATGAAAACTTTAATTTTCTTTATTGTTGTGTCAGCTTGTGACGCACTTGGAAATAATAATGAAAATGTAAGTAATTTGTTTTTTAATTTATGTCATAAAAGGTCACGTATTTTTCGATACGAACGAGTTAGTCTTTTTGAGTTTAATATCATAGCACCTGGTTGACCGAGCTTAACGCGATAATTTTTTTAATGATAATTAAAAAATTAAAATTAAAAAAAGAGATAAAATAATCGGGCAGTTGGGGGCAAGCTGTGGTAGTCCAGCGGTATCACCGTGCGACTCTTTCGAGGTGGTCACGAGTTCAAACCCGGGCAGACAACAATGAGTTTTTCTGTTAAAACTTAAGTGTCTAATTGATAATTGCAATTTATCACACGCTTTTCTGTGAAGGAAAACATCGTCAGGAAACCTGCATATCTCTAGAGAATTCTGGAGATATGTGTAACCTACCAATCCGCATCGGAACAGCGTGGTAGTTCTTAGCTCCAAACCTTCTCTCTAAAAAAAAACGGAGAGAAGATGCCTATTCTCAGTATAGGGATAGTAACAGGCCGCTACTTAGGTGGGGCCCGATCCTAGGTATTTTCACCTCTCTAGACCGCCCGTTTCCCAAATGAGTTACCATGACTTTACAAATGACAGCGAAAAACTGTTTTAGTATTCAAAGTAAGTAAAAAAAAAATTGCTCGAAAGCAGGGATGACACAACATTTTTTTAAATAAAACTTAGCTAGTTCGATTTTCCTTTTTTTTCATTTTTCAAACAAAACGCTTATTTAAAATTCCATAAAAATCGGTCATCTTCTAGTGCATGGTCAATTACTAGTGTACTTACCTTACGTGTTTCACCCCTATATAATCCAACTTGTTAATTCCCCCCAAAAGTCCCATTGTCCTCTGTAACACGTACTTTATGCAAACTTTCAGATCCCTAAACTACTATCCAGGTTAAAGCGGGATGCGACAGGTGCGTTGGATATACTCACAAACCACGCCCAGCCGATACACGCGGACGTCAAAAATGATAACACCGGCGTAGCAAAGGTATATTTATTCAGAAGCGGAAAAGATTAAAAAACATATAGCCGTGTGATATCTGGCTGAGTATAATAGACCACCCTCATTTCTTACCGAGGTATCGTAAGAGGCGATTAAGGTAAGTCAACCCGCCGTGTGGTATGCGGTCAAAAATGATAACAACGGCGTAGCAAAGGTATATTTATCATTCAGAAATGGAAAACATTAAAAACCATATAGTGTGGTATCCAACTGAGTAGAATAGACCATCTCATTCCTTACCGAGGTGTCGTAAAAGGCGACTAAGGTAAGTTGAGCCACCGTGTGGTATTCGGCTGAGTAGAATAGACCAACCTCGTTTACTTACGAAGCCATTATAAAACTCGGCGGACTACTATAGACGATAAGAATGCGTGGATATAGATATTGTTCGACCCTGTACAAGATAAAATAGTTTAAATATAATTTGAATTATATTTTTAAAAGAGCAACCTACAAGTTTCTTGCTGGCTCTTCTCGGTAGGAACAGCTTTCCGAACCAGCAGTAGAGTTGACGATTCAAAAGCACTTGTTTACAAGTTTATTTGTATAAAGAATATTTTGAATTTGAATATACTATGCTATATGCACTATGCGGCGTACTAAAATAACTTAGTAAAATAACTTAGATGGTCTTAATTCAAATTCACCTATAAACCTATTTGCCCGGTCGTATTCTGAATCCCCTTAATAATTCACAGCCCTGCCCGAACACTTATACGGGAAACTTTCCATCAAATATTGAATCGGGCACAGTTTTCCAGGTAGGGTTATATTAAAATTTTAAATTGCACCTTTGTTTATAGGGATAACTGGTTGGCAAACAATTTGACTTACAATGTTTGATATTAGACATTATTGACTACACAGTATTTATTTTAGTCGTAGAGTTCTTATACTAGAGTAAAGGAGCCAAGCAAGCCTATAAGTGATAGAGATACAGTAAATAATGAGAGAGAAGATATAACATCAACAACATAATACGTTTGTTGGGTAACAAACATACAATCGTATGTTTGTTACTCTTTCACTGCGAATTCACTGAACCAATATCGATGAAATTTGGCACAAATTTTCCTTATACACGAGTAAACATATAGGCTATAGAAATTCTGAAGATTCTTTAATAGGAATATAATATTAATATATAATTCAGGAATAGGATGACATTGAAAAGCGCCACCTATTATCGACCCATAACATGACTACAGTCTACGCGAACAAAGTCACGATGATGCGGATGACGACGGCGACGAAGAGGACGACGCGACGGGCGAACTACCACTACTACCATTCCCAGACTTCTCCACCGAACAAGACATCCATTAGGTCACCTAGGTGACCTAATGGATGGTCTACTACCTGTCACCTCCAAACTGCGGGTCTACGGTGCCTACGTCCGCTCGCGCTTGACGTATGCGGCACCCGCCTGGTACGCGCTATGTTCAGCGTACCAGAGGCGAAGACTTCAAGTCCAGCAGAATCGCTGCCTGCGAATGATCGTAGGAGCCCCGAGGTATGTGCGGAATGACGTCGTGCACAGAGACACCCAAATGCCGACCGTGGAGGAGTTCGTTCGTCGCCTTGCGCGCCGAATGTTCGCGCGAGCGGACAACAGTGCGCACGTTCACCTTCACGGCATCGCGCCACTCCACGCACGACCACCCGAGGGACGTTCTCTGCCTCGCGAGCTCCTGCGATCACCGTCACCGCGGCCCGACGCGGATGACGACGGCGACGACGAGGACGACGCGACGGGCGAGAGGGCGACACCACCGGATACGACACAACCACCCGAACGAAACACCACTACCACCGGACGAGACACCCCCGATTTGGACATCGCGGTCTGGGAGCTACCACTCCTAGGCCCCCCCACCGAACCCGACAACCCTTAGGTCACCTAGGTGACCTGGGCCTACGGCCCGAACATAGTCCAGGCCATTAAAGCCTGCGAGGACCAGCCCGGGCAAAGAGGTTCGCCTCGAGGCCCGTACCTCACCTACCCCCAAGGGTATGCGAGATGACCCCCCTGCTGGATGACGACGGCGACGAAGAGGACGACGCGACGGGCGAACTACCACTACTACCATTCCCAGACTTCTCCACCGAACAAGACATCCATTAGGTCACCTAGGTGACCTGGGCTTACGGCCCAAATACCAATACCTTTGGGTCACCTAGGTGACCTCGGCCTACGGCCGGAGCACATACCGGGCTTAAGTGCCTGCGAGGAGATGCCCGGGTAGAGAGGAATTCCTCGAGGCCCGCACCCCGTTTACCCCCACCCGGGGAGTAAACGAGAAGACCCTGCTGCTGTACAAAGTCACGGGGAAGAACTCGCCACAAATAAAAATCAAAGTACTTTTTTTTTTTAGCGGATTCGGTATGAAAATGTAACAAACACATAATCACAAACTTTCGAATTCATAATATTATTACAAATATACATTCATACTCACACCCTATCGCATTTATAATATTAGTAGGATAGGATAGGAAATAGGATAAATGATATATGAAGTGTTTTTACTTAATTACATTTCAGGTAGTGCAACCATCAGTTAGCGTATATCAAGGAAAGTCTCTTCGGAAGTCCCTCCCCCTCGTCACAAGTCTAGACCTGGTGCGAGCCGTTAGTCGTCTGGTCACCTTGCTTGCCCTCGTTTTCTCAGCCATAGTAGAATTCTATCCTTTAGTGCAAAACTTGTATAATACATTCTACGAATTCATGTACCCTAATAAATATTGATTTTACTGTTATTTTATTATTTCACATCACCTTCCTGCCCTTATATTATTAGTAGGGTCGCCACAATATGTTCTAAACATGTCCCATTATATGGCTACGTATTTTACGACCGGCCGCCTGCCTGACGTAAACTTACTTTAGTCGTATTTTACGACACCTTTTAATAGTTCAGTTGGGAATGGCTCCAAAGATTTTCAAGAAATTCAGCATGTACTTGGAAGGCAAATCGATCTATTGTAAATATCGTTTTATCGGCACTGAAAAAAATGCTTTAATTTTATGGGGAAGCAAAGTATAATTTCACTCTCAATGGCCATGATAGCTGAATTGGGTGACGGGCGGTCTCGAATGCAGAATACTAGAATCGATCCCATATAAATCTTTTTAAAAAAAATTTAATTGTATTTTTTTTATTTATTTAAAAAAATTAACGAGCAAAGCTCACTCACCCAGGTACTGATGTTTTTAAGTTATTTTGCATAAACGTGACATAAATTGATAACGTTCATTATAATATTATTATAAAAGTATAAATAATTATGTTTTTTATAAATTCTCTAAACCGCATATAATTGTACTCGTATTAAACATTTGTGTTACGTTGTTTTAGTATTATCAGCTAGTTCTATATTGATTGTTCTATATGACGAAATTAAACTTTTTAAATATTTTAGTCATTTTTATATTTTATTTGATGGAATATGTAAGTTATTTAATTCAATTAATTATGTCAATTTCAAAAATGATGGTACAGTTGTATACATACTAATACTAAAATGTTTATAGGTAAATACTAATGAACAAATTCCACAAAACTGGCAGAGAGTGAGAGTTGCAAAAACGAATTATAAAAATGATAAGCACGATATATGTACCAAAAAATCAAATGATAGATCAATTAAAGATAAAAATGCAAAACTACTAATTTCAGATACAACAGTAAATAAGTCTACTGCCTTCGATTTCAACGAAAACACCAATAATAATTCAGTTACAAGTAAAGATAAAAATATTAACCAAAAGCTATATTTAGCATCTACTCATGATAACGCTTCGATTAATAATATATCTCTACATATAGATCCTCACAACCTAAATAGAGAAATAGATAAGAATATAAAAAACAATAAAGAAAACCATATATTAATTTTTAATACATCGAAAAATACATGTGAAAAAGTTGAATTATTAAAACAAGGATCAATAGAAAAAGTAAATGACACTCAAATTATAAATAAAGTTGACGCAAATGAATTTCAAAATGAAAATAAAGTAAAAACAAATATAGCTCATGAATTAAAAACTGACAAACACATGCAAAATAACAGCAACGTTAAAATATTAAAATCTAATAGTAGCATAGCAAATAATGAAATGAGAAACTGTAGTAAGGTACAGATATACTCTAAATCTAAGGTTTTTTTGCCACCTATCAAGCATATAGAACAAAATAATGTTAATAGTGATTTATATGAAATCAATACAATATGTGATAGACAGGAAATTTCCATAAACGATGAATTAAGTCAGAAAACTGCAGGAAGGTTATCATATTTATTCAATTCACGTATCAGAAAATTCTGGATCACACATTGTTTTACTCGAAATTAAACCTAAATTGAAAATTACTAAAATTTGTCATAGCAAAAATACTAAATATACCATAAAGATGATTAAAATTTTGTATCATTAGTAATTTGCAATTGTTAAATATTGCAATTTTATCGTATTCTTCAATTATCAGATCCAACTGCTGGTGAAAAATACTACGATGAATTTGTTAAAACAAAGAGAATATCTGAAACAGATGATTCAGGCACAAATAAGAACGAAGATCTTACAGATAATTCTTTACCAGTGCATAATAACATTATTCCAATTCAATCGTACAAAGGGTGCATGTCACATCAATATGCAAAAGATTCTTTGTCAGATAACACAAATGATGCTTGTTTATAAAAGTCAGGACTCAACACGGAACAAGGTTCTGTATATCCTTATTATTACTTCGTAATACCTCAAGATTATAGCGAATATAGCTTCGAGGAAAATCCTGGCAATAATTATATATTTACGTAATATTGGACGTATATAACTATAATTTGATGATTACAAGCACAAATGTATTTTGGCGTTAAATTAACGGACTGAAGACCAAAAGTAATAATAAAATTATTTTGCTATAATCCGCGATGAAGTAAAATAGAAAATATATATAATGCTAAATGTAGAGTGGACAATCGGTTATCATACCTGATACATGCAGGAGTCGTAAAAAACACATGCACAAACCTCCACCACCGCCACCGTGATACACAAGCACTGTATACATTCACTATCACAAACTCAACAATTGTTTCGCCCCGCAACCGAAGCATCGTCAGGAGATAGACTCCACGACCAAAATCGCAAAGCTTGGCTTGGCTTTGCGATAACCGATTGTCCACTCTGCATTTAGCATTATATATATTTTCTATTTTACTTCATCGCGGATTATAGCAAAATAATTTTACTATTACTTTTGTATTATGGATCTCCGCAAAGTAACGCCTAATTCTATAAATTATTTAAGGACTGAAGACCATTATAATTTCTTGCCAGAAGAATATTTGAATTAAAATGTTAAGTATGAATGTGTGAATTCATTTTTATATGCTTACATTTCGCAAAAGGTGTCGAATTTCACTTGAATGTTTTAACTGGATATTGATTGAAAACCGATTTACCAGAATCACTTGCAAATTCTGAATTAAAGTTATTGTTCATCACGTCATATTAATGATTTCCTTTTCCATATTTCATTTCCTAATTTTAACACAATGAAGCTTTTATTTATGACAGATTTTATTTATTATTTATCATTTATAACAGATTTTATTTATTATTTATTAGGGATATCGAACAAAGTCTCAATTTCTATGGAACTGTCATCTTCGAAACCTGAAATTCTAGTTTGGGCTCAAGTTTTTAAAGCAGATTCATTTTCACAAAACAACAATATTAACCTGAACCTTGTAAATCGCTTGCAGACAGGCAGACAGCCTTTTTGGACCTGGTTTTATAATAGGTATAGATATACAAAGATACAGATATCAGAAGTAGTCTCCTTTGATGTTTGCAAGTAATACTATACCTATTTTGAATTTTCTTTCATTCAACGGTTGATTATCAGGGTAACAACCCCAACCCTCATCAATGTCAGTTAACAAGCCAAAATTAGCATTTGTCGGACGTAAAAATTGCCAAAGTCGAAGCTTGTTCGATTAAATAATTTCTGTTCCCCTTTTTTGGCCAATTGGCATGCAAATTACGGGCTAATATGATTAGCTACCAGATATTATAAAGACTAATTTATCCGATCCTTTTCATAAAATATACTGGGTGAGGAAATAGAGCAAAATTTGGCTAAACTATCTGTACTTATTATAAAACAAATTAGGTACCCAAAAACTGTCTGTTTGTATGTGATGGATTTTCTTAAAATCCACTAAACGGATTTTAGTGTAGTTCTTGCTAAAGGACAGTGCAGTTTTTTCCGGAAGGTTCAGGTTAATTACTCGTAGTACGTAAATTGTAGATCTACAGAAACACTACCAAAAACCTGCGATAGCATATCCCTATCTCTTAGGGTTAACTGACAATAACTACTTTTATGTTTAAAATTTCAATCACGATTCAAGTCACTATTTTCTTTTCTACCCTCACTTGAACCGCACAATCCACGTAAGGTCTCTTACACACTACACTGATATTATATTTACGCAAGGTACTTGCAACGATTTCTTTCTCGAGTTGTATTTACTAATCACTGAATTCCATGGCGTCCTTGGAATCCATTCCAAATCCATTCCATTGTGATTTCTCTTACTATGACTTTATTTGCTACTCTTGCATAATAGTGAGCATAAGTGGACTGTAAAGTTATTATTTTCTCACATTGCATTGCATTTTATTTAGGCAATAATAAAACAAGATTTTAATGTAGGCGAATATTATATATTTGGTTTAATATAATCATTAATATAGCCGGCAATTTACAAGAAAACCAATTATATTTCCACGCATTACAAAATGATTTACGCAATTTGAGATCAATAAACACTCAGGATTTTTTATGATAAATCAATTTGAACATTTCTCAGCAACAATCTAAAACTACAAATAAGAGTTTCTTAAGTCTAAAATAAATTAAGTTTTAATAAAATTAAATATTTTTGGCGATTCTAAGCGCATGAATGGTGAACATTATTTGAAATAGATTGACCAAAATTTTTGTTATAGAAAATGAGACAGATACCTACATTTATATAGTTTTAGTTTCAATATAATTAATTAACATTAATTTAATTCTTCTCTACACATCAGTAATCATTTGATACGTCAATAATTTCAAACATCAGGATAAGATTAAATATGACGTTCATACAATTGACATATTTCGAACGATTACATAATTAACTTTGCTAATGAACGATGCTTATATCTATATATGTATGTCTTGAATTTTGATACAGGGGAAATAAACGTAAAACGTGTGAATAAAGTGATGGAAAAAATAATTTTAAATTCGATTTTTACTTTACAGAAATGTGTTAACTATTTCCAAGAGCATACATATAAAGGACTTTCCTGCAAAGAGAAGAACGCGTAGCCAACTTAGTTGGTGGTGTCTTTGCGCACTTTGTGACCTCGGAAAGAGGCCTGTATCTTGGTCGCAGCCTTGTTCAGATCGGGATCTTTGAGGTCAATCTTCTCTATGTCCTCCTGAAAAAAAATATTTTGTAACTTAAAATTATTCGCACGCTTAGTATTAAAGAGACTTAATTCAAATTTTCACCGGCTCATTTATATATTATATTTATTTGTTTATTTTTAATACAGGAATAATATTTACAATACACTTCTTGTCCTAGACCCCTAAAATAGGAAAACCCGTATCTTAGGGTTCAGTACCTTCCCGTTTTGTGTGTGTGTGTGTGTGTCTGTGTGTGTGTGAGTGAGTGTATATGGCTGTATACATATGTGTCAGCTAGCTAAATATATTTCTGTTTGCTCATTGACGCAGTTGGTAGTAATCCCTGCCTTCAGCTTCGCGGGTCGTGGGTTCTATTCCCACTGAGGGCCAACATTTACTAACAAAAATTTGTTGGTTCTTCGAGCCTGGGTGTATAATTGTATTTAAGTATGTATTTAAAATTATATAAGTATATATTCACCTGTCTGTCACCCACAACATAAGTATTAAGTTACTTACTTATCTTTTATATTGAAATGAGTTAATCTTATATATATATATATATATATATATATATAATATATATAATATATATATATATATATATATATATATATATATATATATATATATATATATATATATATATATATATATATATATATATATATATATATATATATATATATATTCAGAATCTCGGAAACGGCTACAACGATTTTCCTGAAATTCAGTATGTATCGATCTAATTAAATTTTATTTAAAAAAAAAATCATTTTATCCCTGTTTTCGGGCTCTAAAATTTTTTCAGCCAACCGTCAACCAGGTACTTTCTGTAAAATGTCAATATTTTTTCGGGCAGTGCTTCGAAACTGAGGGCTAAGCAATACCTTATCTTGTTGTTCCTGAGTTTTCTCCACCTGAGTCTGCTTACGAGCCTGGTGGCCTCTGAACGAGGCCTGGATCTTGGTGGCCGCGTTGCATAGCTCTGTAACAATAAATACAATTTATTTAATTCCAATCAACATACCTGTAATGGGTATTTTAGCCTGCAACCTAGAGATAACTTCGTATGAAAAAAACCGCTGCCGTGTGGTAACCGGCTGAATAGAATAGACCACCCTCATTTCTTACCGATGTGTCGTAAAAAGGGGAATAAGGTAAGTCGACCCGCCGTGTGGTACCCGGCTGAATAGAACAGTACCACCCTTATTTCTTATCGAGATGTCGTTGACTTACCTTAGTTGCCTTTAACGATAAAGGCAACTAAGGTAAGTCAACCCGCCTTGTGGTACCTAGCTGAGTAGAATAGACCACCCTCATTTCTTATCGAGGTGTCGTAAAAGGCAACTAATGTAAGTTGACCCACCGTGTAGTATCAGGTTAAGCAGAATAGACCACCCTTATTTCTTATCGAGGGTTCGTAAAAGGCGTCTAAGGTAAGTTGAGGTAGGTTTAGACGACGACTAAAAATAGGGAGGCTGAAATAAAATTTACTGTGTTAAATAAAGTAACATCCTATTACTTATCCCACTGCTGTGTAGGGCATAGCCCTCTTCTCTACGTTTTTGGAGAGAAAGATTGGAGCTAAGACCAACTACGCTGTTCCAATACGGATTGGTAGGCAACACATATTCCCTGAATTCTCAAGAGATAACTTAGTTTCCTCACGATGTTTTCCTTTATCGAAAAGCGTGTGATAAATTGCGATTATCAATTAGACACATAAGTTTTATCAGAAAAACTCATTGGTCTACCCGGGTTCAAACCCGTAACCTTCTCGAAAGAGTCGCACGGTGTTAGCGCTGGGCTATCACAGCTTGCCCCTACTTGGGGCGCGATCTCTCCCTGTCGACTGTGACATAGCAAACACGGTGGGCAGAGAGCGATCGTGGGCAGCGATGGCCTCCCTTTGCTCTGCGGAGGCGGCGGAGCGGTTCCACGAACTGTTGTTCTGGATCCAATCTGCTGCTGGTGAGTCCAGGTGTTAGTGACTCGCCCAAGCCCATCGTCTGCCGCCCTAACTGGGGACCTTCGGGTGTTCCGAACGGGGTACATCGGACACCTGGCTTACAGGTCCCCGAGGCGGTCGGTGCATCTGGTGCTCCCGATGCACCGGTTAGCGGAGGGGGGCTTCTCTTTCGGGGCAATATGTACAATGATACCCTGTCCTTGCCATTGGCAGCGTGGTGGAGCACACAGGTCGTTTTAGTCGGTGTGAGTCCGAAAAATGTTCTACTGGGGCACCGTATGTAGTAGAGAAATTAAAATTAAAACACAATTATTATGCCTCATTTGTGGTGACGGTCCAGGAAAGTTTGTTTGAATTTTTTATGACACCAGAACATTGGCCACCGAATGTTAAATTTAATGAATGGTTTCGTAGACGTCCAGTTAAAAACGCCGATAACGGGGGAGATTTTTAACAAGAAAATTGATAATTATCGCCAAGTAGTCATATGTTATCAAAACGTAAGAGGTCTTCGTACAAAATTACAGCTATTTTCATCGGCTATTACTGCTTCGCCTGCAGATATTCATCTCATTAGTGAAACTTGGTTAAGTGACAGTATAAGTGATGCGGAAGTTATTCCCAATGGTTTTTATATGCTTAGGTGTGACAGGCGAAATAATCGTCGCGGTGGGGGGGTAGCCATTATTGCCCGCCAAAAATACAAACTGCAATCTATATGTGTACCGTTGAATGAGACATTAAACTGTGAGTTGGTTTGTGGCGGATTATACCGTGGTAATAATTTAATGTGTGTATTGGTATGTACTTATATACCGCCTAATTCTAGCGACGAAAATTATTTAATGGTATATGAGTGTATTGAATATATTTATAATTGTTACAGCCAGCATAGAATTATGATTTGTGGAGATTTCAATTTTAATTCTGCTAATTTAGGTGCAAAGTCTGATTTTCAATTTTTATTATCTTTTTGTGAGCTGATACAAATTAATGAAATATACAACGAAAGCGGCCAGCTATTAGAACTTGTTCTCGTTACTGAATCGATGAGCCAAGTCACTGTATGCAGATCTGAGGAATCGCTTGTTCCTCCTGATTCTTATCACCCTCCAATTGAGATATGTTTTGAGTGTTCATTTACCGGTCGGAAAACAATTTTTTCTGTATCTAGCACAGAACTGGAATGGGACTTCAAAAAAGCTAATTTTTCTTTGCTATATAATAACTTATTAGATGTAGATTGGTCTCCTTTATATGAAATTTTGGATCCAAATACAGCCATTGAACTATTTTATTTAATTCTCGAATCATGTTTAGTTGATTCTGTGCCACGCAAGATAAAGAACATGACACGTGAATTAAAGTATACATATCCTGTTTGGTACTCCGATATTACCAAGCAACATATATTATTGAAAGCGCGATATCATAAGTTTTATAAATCTACGAAAGATGAAAAATATTTAAAGTTATTCTCGGAGTATAGATCCATGGTTAAATTAAATATCAACTCTGATTTCAAAATATATAAAACTAAGATGGAGAACAATATACAACGGGAGCCAAATTTATTTTGGAATTATATAGCTACAAAAAGAAATATTATTAAGAACAAGATTTCAAAAAATGGTGTATTGTTACAAAGCGATCAGTGCGCAAATGCATTTGCAGAGTATTTTAGTTCGGTGTATGCGCAGGTACCGCCGCGGTTATGTGTTGATGAGGCATTAGAAAATTATAACGGGGGCAGTGAGCGTATACATATAGACTGTATATCAATAGTGGATGTAAGGAGGGCGCTAAATAGACTTAAGCCGAAACGTTCGTCAGGCCCGGATGGTGTTCCGTCATATGTAGTTAAGGACTGCAGTAGTGTATTTTTGTTACCATTGAATCATATTTTCAATTTATGTTACATGAACTCGTTCTATCCAGATGTTTGGAAAATATCTCGGGTAGTTCCTGTACCAAAAAAGACCTCTAGTTGTGACATAAGTGATTTTAGGGCTATTGCTGTATTGTCTACCTTTGGCAAAGTGTTCGAATCAATATTGGAGTATCGCATAAGGAAGCAGTTAGAGCACCAACTTTCTGAATCTCAGCATGGATTCAGAGGCGGGCGCTCGACATGCACTAATTTGCTTTCGTTCTGGACGTATGTTACAGGAGCTGTAGATTGTGGTTTGCAGGTTGATGCTGCATACTTTGACTTCCAAAAGGCCTTTGATACAGTAGATAACGACGTACTTCTCAGTAAATTTGCTTCTGTGGGTTTTACTCCCTTACTACTTAAGTTTTTTTCCACGTATCTTCGAGATCGAAGACAGTATGTACAGTATGAGGGACATCGTTCAGAACCCTACTTTACTTATTCTGGAATAAGTCAGGGAAGCAATTTGGGTCCTCTGGAATTCTTAATAATGATCAATGATTTGCCAAAGGTAGTCACCCAGGCGAGTTGTCTCTTATTTGCGGATGATTTAAAGCTTTTCTTTACCATCCAAAGTTTTTCTGAAGCCAGGATTTTACAGGCTGATATTGATAATGTCATACAATGGTGTCACCAAAATAAGTTGTTTTTCAACGATCGGAAATGCTCAGTCGTAACATATACTCGAAAAAAAACACCTATCGTAATGGACTATAAAATTAATAGAACAGCGATATCACGTATAACAGCAATTAAAGACTTGGGAACAGAAATGTCTGCAGATGTGACATTTCGCGCTCATATAAATAATATGTGTATTAAAGCATACAAAACATTAGGTTTCGTATTGCGACAAGCGCAAACTTTTGATTCGGCCATAGCTATAAAGTTCCTTTACAACGCTTTTGTGCGAAGTAAATTGGAGACTAATGCACTCATCTGGAACCCATATGAGTCAAAATATATAGACATGGTCGAAAAAATTCAAAAGAAATTTATACGTTGGCTATACAGGAAACAGTACGGATACTTTGTCGGATATCCTACAATATATCCTAGTCGATTCTTGCTGGGTATGACAGGATATGACACGCTTGAATTTAGGCGTACTATAGCATTGCTGTTATACGTGTTAAACGTCTTTCAGGGCAGAAATTCTAATTCTGTAGTATTAGCATCTATAAATCTGCACGTGCCAGACGGGTATGTAGCTGCACGTCGCCGTACTCTGTTCGCGTTACCGCAATGCAGGACAGAGCTAGGCAAGCATGCTCCGCTTGTTCGTGCGCTGCGCTTGCTCAACGATTTGGTTAGGGAGAACTCGGCCTTGGATGTGTTTCATACTCCACCGCTTCAGCTCATTAAATTAATTACATTTAGTTTACAGAATAAGTAAACCTAATATTATGGTTTTTACGTTTATTTTCTTGTCTTATCTTATTTTATATAATATACTATTGCATGCTTTATTGTGATTTTTGTACGATGTAGCCCCACAAGATGAATTGGGTAACTGTAATGTCTTGTGGGTTAAGTTTTTGATAAATAAATAAATAATAAATAATAATAATAATAATAAATAATAACCGCCGCCTGCCTCCATCGGGCGGCGGTACCCATAAGGGGTTTTTTTCTGTATAAAATAAATGATAAAAAATGGGCTTTCACAGCTCCCCTACTCTTTATAGCATTTACTTTATATTTTTTAATGTATCATGTATCTTTTGAACACGTGTTTAATGTATATATTTTTGATGGATAAAAAAAATTCCTTAACAAGAGATTGATTACATGAAGTATGGTATATCATTTATGTATAGGATACAATTATAAATTCAAGAATCACGTATAATGGTTTTTCACAATATGTTTTTGCTTTCATTCACGAATAAAGCCTGTGTAAATCGGTGTTCTCACTTGTCAGACTTTTCATGGCCGCGAAAAATTCCTAATCCACCTAAAAGGCAAAAAGCGTTAGTTTTTTTTATCCTACAATGATAAATGGTGCCGCCTGTACCATGACGGTATGGATAAAACGTTTTGATTCTTAATAGTTTTGTATAAGGGTCATTATGCTTTGAGGGGTTAAAGACGTGACTTGTAAGGTCATTTTGTTAGCCCATAAGCTAAAATGTAGCTGTTATAGACCAGCTATAGTGATGTGACTTGGAGTAGAAAAAATCAATGAATAAATAATCGATTTTTATCCCTTTAAAAATAATAACCGCTTTTTAACTACTAGCATTCGCCAGCGGCGAAAGAATAAGACCGTAATATATTTTGTAACACCGTGCAACTCTTTCGAGGAGGTCACGGGTTCAAACCCGGGCAGACAACATTGAGTTTTTCCGTTAAAACTTATGTGACTAATTGATAATTGCAAATTATCACACGCTTTTCGGTGTAGGAAAACATCGTGAGAAAACCTGCATATATCTAGAGAATTCTAGAGATATGTGTAACCTACCAATCCGCATTGGAGCAGCGTGGTAGGTTTTAGCTCCAATCCTTCTCTCCAAAAACGGAAGGAAGAGGCCTATTCTCAGCAGTGGGGTAGTAAGAGGCTGCTACTTACTTACTATAGTATTTTGATAACCATAAAAATGGGTAAAGTGGGTTCACCTTAAAAGCTAGACATATGCTGTCGCGGACTTTTATTTTGAACTTTTAGAGGGAAACAATTTGTTAATACATGATTTTTAATAATTTATTAAAATAATCAATCCACACGCAAGGAAAGTTTTAAATTTTGGCGTCTGCGTAATATTTCTTATTGCTGCTCTTCCCCTATTCATCTTAGTGTGATGTTATATACTCGTAACTTAGCCTTTCTCGATAAACGGACTATTTTACATTCAAAGAATTTTTCAAATCGGTCCAGTAATTCCTCAGATTAGCGCGTTCAAACAATCAAACAAACTCTTCAGCTTTATATATTAGGATAGATTTGATAAATTGCCTTTTTTATATTAATAGTTAATACGAATAAAGAGTAATTAAAAGACAACTACCAATAAAATAAAAATAAAATAAAATTTAGTGACAGTAACAATTTTTACATTTTGTATGATATATTGTTGAGGACTTCTTTTAAGCTTAATAAAGCCTGTTTCAGAAGTCCTAAAAAATACCTATATAATAGGTGTAATATACCTACCAATAAATAATAACAAATGTACTGTTATTATTTATTGGTAGTCACGTTAGTCTACATTGGTTTCATCCAACATAAATATCTTATCTTAAAAAACAAGAAAAAGAGTAAAAAAGAAGAAAAGTGGATAATGTAAATAATCGATTTAAAAAATTCGATTTATATGATAAAAAATCGATTATTTTAATAAAATAATCAACTATTTTTTCACATTCATGTGGTGAGACTATTCGACTTAATAAGTTCAAATCCAGGCAGTTACATGAGTTTTGTTTTGTTGAAATCCGTGTGTCTTATAATTCTATATTATCAGACGCTTTCCAGGAAAAGAAAACATCGTGAGGAAACTTGCATATTTATCCAACTCCGGCGTTGCTCCTTTTATAAAAGCATTCCACCATTTCTTCTTAAAAAAATCCTATTCTTCATATCAAAGAATACGAAAAGATTCACAAAAAACTCTGCGGAAAATTTTAACGAAGAGAAACTAGATAGCTTTGCGGTGTCATGGATCTTTGTTTCCATACAAAAGCTTTTATTATGTAAGGAGCTTGCGCGCAGAATACATAAAATATTCATACATGTCAGTTCGCTTTAGACCGTTGCCGACGTTTCTTCGTTATAAAGAATTAAAAATTAAAAGGAAAATATATGAAATCTTTGAAAAATTTAACAAGATTTACTAAAAAAAATACTAAGCAAAGCTCAGTTATCCAATTCAGAGTGCTTGAAAGAGCTTATTTGAATAAAGATTAATTTGATTTGATCAATTATCATATAATATAGTTCTAAATAAAAGTCCGCGACAGCATATATCTACCTTTTCTGTGGCAGTCACTATGACCAAAATTGTGAGCCATAAATATATTTAAATTAGATCCTATTTTACAATGCAGCGACTAAGGTAAGTTGAACCACCGTGTGGTATCCGGTTCAGTAGAATAGACCACTCTATTTCTTATCGAGGTGTAGTAAAATACGACTAAGGTAAGTTGACGTCATGCAGGCGGCCCGTCGTAAAATACGAAGCCAAATCATGTGACATGTTTATAACATGTTGTACCGACCCCACTTAATAAGGGCAGGAGAATGATTACTATTTAACAATACACATTTTAATATATCTATACTAATATATAAAGCTGAAGAGTTTGTTTGTTTATTTAATTGTTTGAACGCGCTAATCTCATGAACTGCTGCCCCGATTTGAAAAATTCTTTCAGTATAAGATAGTCTATTTATTAAAGAAGGCTATATAACATCACGCTAAGATGAATAGGAGAGGAGCAGCAATAAAAAAAAGTACTAAAACGGCATAATTTAAAGATTTCCGTGCGTGCGCTGAGTAAACGGTAATAGTTATTCAAAAATCATGTATTACAAAATGTTTCCCCTCTAAAAGTTCTAAATAAAAGTCTGCGACAGAAAATTTCTAGCTTTTCTACGCGGGCGGAGCCGCTGGCGATTGCTAGTTAAAAGTATATTTATTTAAAAAGATCTGTCATAAAAGTCAAAAGCTCAGAGTCGCTCAGCGGGCGATGGAGCGAGCTATGCTCGGAATTTCTCTACGTGATCAAATCGGAAATGAGTAGATCCGTAGAAGAACCAGAGTCACCGACGTATCTCAGCATGTCGCGAGGCTGAAGTGGCGATGGGCGGGCCACATAGTGCGGAGAACGGATGGGCGTTGGGTCTCAAGGTGCTGGAATGGCGACTCCGCACCGGAAAACGCAGTGTCGGCAGACCCCTCCACGAGATGGACTGACGATCTCAAAAAGATCGCGGGGAGCCGCTGGCTGGCACAAGATCGTGTATAGTGGAGATCCCATGAAGAGACCTATGTCCAGTAGTGGACGTCCATCGGTTGAAGATGAAGAAGAATAAAAGTTAATGTGGCAGACTGAACTCCAGAGCGAAGCCGCAGCCAAAAGTTAGTCTACTTTACAAACGCTATATCAAGCGTTCATTTCCATAATCATAAATGCTAAACTGTAAAACTACTTAGCGATAGTTCATCTTAAAAATAGGTCGAACACACTTAACATATATCTCGCTAACCGTGATCTGAAGTGTTACTTATGCATCACAAGTGACTGTAGACCGCTCGGGAGTGTATGTAAATGATAATGTACCTTATCGTGGTGAATATCACCATAGATTATCATATAGTACCGTTGACCGAGCCTAGATCGGTAATCTTTTAAAAAATAAATAAGAAACTTAAATAAAGCTGAAGAGTTTGTTTGTTTTTTTATTATATTGCAGAATAGGCGAGCGCTTGACTGCAATCATGCCTGATGGTAAGCGATGATGCAGTCTAAGATGGAGCGCGCTTGCCTAGAAGAGGCCTATTCACTCTTGCTTTAAAGAGACCCATATCAAAAGAACTCAGAAATATTGATGCCGGGAGAGAATTCCATTCCCTTCATCATTATCATCATCTTCCTGCCCTTATCCCACTCTAAGTGGGGTCGGCAAAACATCTTATAAACATGCTGTCACATGATTTGGCTGCGTTTTTACGACCGGCCGCCTGCTTGACGTCAATTTACCTTAGTCGTATTTACGACACCTTAATAAGAAATAGGGTGGTCTATTCTACTAAACCTAAACCGGATACCGCACGGAGGGTCAACTTACCTTAGTAGTTTACGACGGCTCGGTAAGAAATGAGGTTGGTCTATTCTACTCAGCCGGATACCACACAGCTAAACTGGTTAAGTATGTATTCGTAATTATTTAAAGAACTAACGGAACATGTCTATACTAATATATAAAGTTGAAGTGTTTGTTTGTTTGAACGCAATAATCTCAGGAACTACAGGACCTATTCGAAAAATTCTTTGAGTGTAAGATAGTCCATTTATTGAGGGAGGCTGTAGATTATATAAAATCACGCTAAGATTAATAAGCGAGGAGCAGCAATAAAAAATCGCAAAAACGGCAAAATTTAAAACTTTCCTTGCGTGCGCTAAGTAAACGGTGAAAGTTATTCAAAAACCTCTAATAATTAACTTACGATAACTATTTTCATATTTAAAATTTCAGTTCTGTTAAAAATACACTGATTTCCATGCGGGCGAAACTAC
The DNA here is from genome assembly GCA_947086495.1 of Morpho achilles. Taxonomy (NCBI): domain Eukaryota; kingdom Metazoa; phylum Arthropoda; class Insecta; order Lepidoptera; family Nymphalidae; genus Morpho; species Morpho achilles. The sequence goes on along the minus strand of CAMTZB010000012.1, from coordinate 4,866,215 downwards.
TGGCACAGTTAGTATTAAATAAGTAAAAAAAAATTGACTTATTTTGCTATAATCCGCGTTTAAACTTGCATATTGACAAAAATTGCTAGCGCCGCCGTAAGTGTAAATATTAACATAACTTACAGTTTCATCATCATCATCCTCCTGCCCTTATCCCACTTTAAGTGTTGTCGGCACAACATGTTATTAACATGCTGTCACATGATTTGGCTGAGTTTTTACGACCGGCCGCCTGCCTGACATCAACTTACCCTAGTCGTATTTTATGACACCTCGGTAAGAAAGAGGTCGGTCTATTCTACTCAACCGGATACCACACGGTGTGTCGACTTACCTTAATCACCTTTTACGACACCTCGGTAAGAAATGAGGGTGGTATATTCTACTAAGCAGAATACCACACGGTGGATCGACTTACATTATTCGCCTTTTACGACACCTCGGTAAGAAATGGGGGTAGCACTATTCTATTTAGCCGGATACCACACGGCGGATTAACATAACTTACAGTTTCGTTGTAAATAAACATAGAACGTTGTTCTGTTCTTATTGCCAGTAATATTAAAGGAGGAAAAAAGGTATATCCTAACTTGAGAAACGAAAGATCGGAATTCGAATGAAAGATTAGGCACTGAATATCTCATCGAACTCAACAGTACAATGGTTCTTTTGTTACGAAAACGTATTATACGCGACAATGGGGCTTGAAAATTGGTGCTTCAGGTATCTGATATACAAAGAGTTTTGGTCGAATATTTTCTACGTAGTGAAAAAATCCGACGCCATCATGAAAATGTCACGATCACGAACCTAGTGTTATGATGTAAAGTTATATGTAAATAGTAGATTATGAAACTGTTGCATAATAAGGGTTCTTATAACAAGAGTGTGTTTTAAAAAAACGAGCCGCAGGCGATTCATTTTATAGTATCACACGAGTGTTGTAAGACCAAGTTATGTACAGTGTCATACACTACTTTATCTACTCTTATACTATAAAACGTAAAACAATATTAATAAAAACCAAACTTTGTTTAAATATTGAAAAGATTTTTTAAATGTCAAATGTTAGCGCCAAGTTGCAAACATCGATTGCGCATGCGTGTTGCGTCGCCGCGGACTCGTTCATTGAAACCTTTTTTTAAAGGTAGAGATTTAACCTCTTTTGTCCAGCTGAAGGTTGTATAGGTGTATCTTTATGATTAAAAAGTTATATTATGATGCGGGTGTCCATACAAGACCTGTATCGTAATAAAACTTTTTAATTTTTTATTTTTGGCCTGTACGTAATGTTTGTCATAAGAATTTTGGTTTCAGTTTTATAATCTTTGTATTATAGTACCAGAGTAGATAAGAATATATATATTATATATTTCTTTTATTTTTATTGTTAAATTAGGAAATTATTAGTAGGTCATTCTTTTTCATAATGTTTGATATTTGCGTACCAACTTTTTCTTAACTATAAATTGTCTCACTTCGTAGGTTAGCTGGCAGAGATCTCTGTCTTAGGGATAAGTTGACCTTTGTACACTTTTTTTACTAATAATGTTTTTTCCAATATTTTTTATTGTACGTAAATAAATAAAAGTAAAAAAAGTCAAGTTAAACCTAAGCGAATTTAATACTGGAAGGAGCCTTATATTATACAAATGACTTTGGCATAATTATTCCTTATACACCGGAATAACATATAGGCTATAGAAATCCTGTCAATTCTACAATAATAGGATGACACTAAAAAGCGCCATCTATCACGTGACAACAGTCCACGCGAACGAAGTCAGGGGTATAAACGAGTTCTTTCATATGAACAATAGGATTTTTTTTTTAGTAGAGATGTTAGACTGCGTTTATAAAAGGAGCAACGCCGGAGTTGACGAATGTTAGGAGAGAATGAAAGAGAAAAACATGTTGTGCCCATATAAAGTGGGATAAAGGCCCGTGTTGTATCCGTCTGAGTAGAATAGACCACCCTCATCTTACCGAGGCGTCGTAAAAGGCGACTAAGGTAAGTTGACGTGAACCTGGCGGCCGGTCGTAAAATACATTAACCAAATTATTTAACATGTTGTGGTGACCACAACATGTTAAATAATTTGTTGGTGGTTGGTGCGTGCGGAAGGAAACGGGAAGGATGCTGTTGCAAGTATGATATCAAACAACGGTGTACCACAAGAGTGGGACAAGGGCAATATATATATTTTTTTTTCAATAAAGTTTAACATTTTCTTACAACTAATTATCTCGCCAAACTAATTCAATTTGTTGGCGAGTAACATGCTCAACTATAAAAATCTATATTCTACCTATAACAATAGAACAACGAAAAAAAAAAACAAAAAACATGTGCTAGTCACAATTTTTTTTTAAATTTTATAAATGATATACATACACGTATATATTCATAAACATATACATACATATATATTTATAACAAAGTTGTCTTAGTACTGAAAAAATGTCTTTTGATGAATAGGTCATGAAAAATAAGAACGAAAATATATATTTTTTCATTCTTATATTTTCATGACCTATTCATCAGAGTCATGCTTGTAGTTTCTATCACTAGTTAAATAATATTTTCTTAATAAAGCACCGTTTTAGATCGGTGCCGCCGGCGTTATTGAAAGCTAAAAATAAATATAGCTCGCTCAGCTTTCAACTTGTACTATAAAGGTCTGTCTGCGCACGGTGAACTCTTGCGTACAGTATAACCGTGCCCACTGAACCACGGCAATACGAACGAGTTAATGTGCGTATAAAGGAGTCCTTGTTTAATGCAGCGCAGTGTTTAGTGGGTGTAAACTTTATCTACCAATAAAGTTATTTTTAGACGTCTCAGAGGCAGATGTCCGTTTCTTTGCGTAGATTTAAGTCCATATATAACAAAACACTCATAGTTGCATGTATACATATTCACGCATGCATAAAAAGTAACCACGCGCATGCATGCAAATGTAACTATGCGCAAGCATACAATAGTGACCATGTACACAAATAGAAATGTATCCACGCGCACGCATACATAAGCACCTATGCGCAAATATACAAAAGTAACCACGCGCACAAATAAAAATGTATCAGCACGCACGCATACAAAAGTAACCACGTCCATAAATAGTAATGTATCTAGGCACACGCATGTATAGGCAATCATGTGCACACATACATAAGTAAGTACGGGTACAAATAATAAGCTATCAACGCGCACGCATACATAAGCAACCATGCGCACGTAACAAAAGTAACCACGCGCACAAGTAAAATGTATCCCCGCGCATGCATATAAAAGTAACCATGCCCACAAGTAATAATGTATCTACGTGCACGCATGCATAGGCAATCATGTGCATGCACACATATGTAAGCAGGGGCAATAATTATATTTTATATAAAACTCAAGTTAATAAACGTATATAACATAATAATTTGAATATCTCACATTCAAATAAATTAGAAAGAAAAGAGCATAAAGGCGGTGAATATTCCTGGAATATATAAAAGATAAGGCCTCCAATATTCTTGTAGACTCGCCGTTGAAATTGCGGGCATCACAATGATATGTATCTTTTGTTGGAAAAGCAATGATGTATGACAAAAGAAAAGTACAAAAGAACAGGCAAATTGGCTTAGTTTGGTATGTCTATAATTTTTTACGATGCTTGTTATGTTATTTTGTTTGTATTGCTTTGTTTGACATATTTTTAATTATTTGGAGATTTTTTCTTTATTATTTGCTCAAAGTTTTACGTATGAATGAATAAATGAGTAAAGGGAGGTACCATAAAAGAGGTGGATGAAGTGTTATTCTTTTTTTTTTTTTATGGAATAGGATGGCAAACGAGCATGCGGTGCACCTCAAGTAATCACCGCCGCCCACGACCTCTCGCAGAGCGAGGGTGTTGCTGTCCTTTAAAAAAGTGGAAAATACGCTTTTTGAAGGTACTTATATCGTACCGATCCGGGAACACCGCCAAAGGGAGATCGTTCCATAAAATGGTGGTGCGTGGAAAGAAATTATTTGAAAACCGTACTGTGGTGGATCGCCACGCATCCAGATGGTGAGGATGATATTTTAATCTGTGACGTACAGTACGGTTATGGAATTTAGCGGCAGGAATCAGGTCATGTAGTTCAATGGAACACTCTCCGTGAAAGATGCGGTAGAAAACGCATAGTGAAGACACGTTACTACGCATCGCTAAAGAGTCCAGCTGTTTGCTAATCACCTTGTCCCCAATAATACGAGCTGCTCTGCGCTGTATGCGATCGAATGGCTTAAGTTGGTACTGGGGTGCACCAGCCCAGAGATGAGAACAGTACTCCATGTGAGGCCGGACTTGTGCTTTATACAGCGCAAGTCTATGGGCCGGCTTGAAGTATTGTCTCGCTCTATTGATAACACCCAATTTTTTAGAGGCCAACTTAGCCTTCCTTTCCAAATGATCGCGATACTTGCAACTATTGGAGATGTCGAGTCCCAGTATTTCGATGCTACTCGAGACACCTAAATTCACCATATACCACTTATATATATACCACTTATATTATATACCACTATATTCACCATCCTCTTGCCCCTATCCCACTCTAAGTGGGGTCGGCACAACATGTTGTCACATGATTTGGCTACGTATTTTACGACGATTTTACAACACCTCGGTAAGAAAGAAGGTGGTCTACCAGATACCACACAGAGGTCCACTTACCTAAATCGCCTTTTATGACACCTTGGTAAGGAATGACGGTGGTCTATTCTACTCAGCCGGATACCACCCGGCATAAAATAGGTGGATAAAGTATGTTAAGAATAATTTACTGATGTTTGATTTATTGCTAATGTAACATAGGTTTAACAAAATATTATTTTGCTATATAATTTTATCCGAGATAAAATAAAATAAAAATTGTCGGGGCGTCTATCTTCTCACGACGCTTCAGTGACGGGGCGAAAAGATTATTGAGGTTGTGGCAGTGAATGTGTATTGTACCTGTGTATTGTTGTTTTATTGTTGGCGGGTAGTGCATGAGTTTTTAAGAACTCCGCATATATCAGGTATGAAATCGCATAGTACACTATATTTAGCATTACATATGTTATTTCATCGCAGGTTATAAAATATTTTCAGTTCTTTTGTATTATGGATCTCCGAAAAATAACACCTAATTCTATAATTTAATATATTTCAATAAAAATCTAATGCCTACCTTATTTTATCTTGTACCTTTCTCATTTTTCATTTTTCATACCTCTCTCATTTTAATTTCCGTCAGCCATATTAACTTATAAGTACACTGACATACAAAATATGAAATGTTCCATAATTGGAATGCGCTACTTTTCTTTCAAAGCTAGAAAATAACAATGCCGAGGCACAAAGTCTTTCATTACGAAAGCTTGTGTCAAGATATCTGTTTTTAGATTCTGCAGAAAAATATGACACATTACATATGACATGATATAAGAGGTAGAGTAAATGACACATTGTATGCGGATATTAGAGGTAGAGTAAAATAAGAGTAAAATGAAAGTAAAATAAGAGAATTTTGTCTTTAAATTGTACATTTTCCCTTGCGAAATACCTTGAAATACTATAAAGAAAAATAAAATCACGAAATCCAAAATAAATTAAAATAAATTATTGAAGCAGACGTTACTTTGTGGAATTCCATAGTACAAAAGATATGATTGAATTATTTTAACGCTATAAACCGCGTTTGTTAAGAAAATCTATGTAGGTGCTAAGTATAGTTAGCAAAAAGTTCTCATACCTCATATAAGCAGGATTAGTTGCCGTACTTATCACAAAACACCGCCAAAAATCAAAAAATAGAAACTTAAAAAAAAAGAAAAAATGATTGGGATCGATATTTTATATATAGATATATTATATTTGACTGGCCCGTTGGAGCAGTGGGTAGTGACCCTGCCTTCCGCTCCGCGGGTCGCGGGTTCGATCCCCGCCGAGGGCCAACATTTTCAATAAATGAATTTGTTGGTCTTTGAGCCTGGGTGTATATTTGTATTTAAGTATGTATTTAAAAAATATGTAAGTATATATTCACCAGTTGTCTGTCTGTCCATAACACAAGTATTAAGCTACTTACTATGGGGACGGACGACCGTGTGTGTAAGTGTCCCATATATTTATTTATTTATTTATTATTTATTATTCATATTAGGTTTTATCATTTCTCGAGACCAGACGTTCCTCGAACAAGCTACAGCAAAAAGTTCTATATTCAATGTAAATTTTAGTATTTTTTTAATGCCCAGGGATAAAACTTTTTTTTTAATAAAACCTAGCTAGATCGAATACTGAATTCCCCAAATGCTGAATTTCAGGAAAATCGTTGGAGCCGTTTCCTAAAATTCCGAAAATATATATAACTCTTTTAAATATTATTTTCATGTTATTTTAATATAATGTATAAAATTCTCGGGTCACTCTTAAAATCTTAGTTACCATACTCCTCCGATACGGCTTGACCAATTTTTATGAAATTTTATATGTTTATTCAGTAGGTCTGAGAATTGGCTACTGTCTATTTTTACACAGTTGTCCACCCCCTAACTTTTTTTTTACTGGACAATTTTTTTATATATAATGTACACTAGAAATTCTCAAGAAATAATTTATATATGTATATAGTAAACAACGATGTTATCGGTATTCGCTTCTACAATAAAATTCCGCAACCAGTCTACAGAAAGGTTTAAGTTAAGAGATGTACGTAAAGCATATTACAAAATTAGAGATTATTTGGATGATAAAAAAGCCTGGATTTGAAAATCTTTTCAGCTTCATACAGGACTGCGGTTTAATTATGTAAAATTGAGAATTAAAAGATTGACCGCCGAGTTTCTTTCTGGTTCTTCTCAGTAAGAGCAACATTTCGAACCAGTTGTAGCTTCATTAATCATAGTGATCCTTGACGATTCAAAAGTGCTTGTAAGAGCTTATTTGAATAAAGATTATTTTGATTTGATTGAACGATAGCTGGGTAAGCTAGGGTAGCTTGTATATATTTAATGTTTTGTAACTTAGAATGGGCTAATGAACTCAGCTTTATGTGTTAGAATGAAGCACTCAATTAACCTTATAATGGACTTACAAGAGCCTTGAAAAGAAAAATCGCTGGTAACAAAAAAGGTTTCGGAAAATATAAATTGCCTACTTTCCTTCGGCCTTGATAGTGGGTTCTACACTTTAATACACTTATTACGTTTAAACACTTTGCCTTGAAGATTTTACATTATAAACAAATTGAGAAAGTAGAGGATAAAATTTTTAAGTTTGTTTCACAATTTTTTTTAATGTAAAATTCAAAAGTTTATTTGTTGAATGTTTTTTTAATTTCAATAATTTCCTTTTTAATGAATTATTGCTATAAATCTTTTAATATACTCATAGAAGTGTCAGGAATTTCACTTATGATTTTAGCGATCATATATAGAAAATGCTATCAGATAATGTATCAACAAACGATAAACGTAAAGCTATTACATAAGGAACGGGCCAAGCAACTATTGACAGGTTAAGTTAAAAATAATTTGGAATTGTTATGCCAGGACGATTCTACCACCGGTTCGGAATACTGTCATACATTGAAATAACTGGCAATTTTCTACTAAAACTTGTGTGATAAACTAACATGCTTGTAAGTCAAAAACTGGGTCAAATTAAAAAAAAAGAATCTGAAGAAGAAGAATAAAAAATCTATCAAATGCTAATGAAGATACCATTGGTCCGGATTTTTACTTTTACTTTAAGAAGCAAAAACTTGGAGTTCAACTTTTAGAAAAAATGTGCATTTACATAAATTGAAGCTGCGGTCTTGAGGGGAAGGATTTCAGCCGAAAGTAAATTCGCGATATCATAGACAGGGTGTTACTAACGATACGACATTGAAGGTCATAAGGACACTGATAGGGTTGTGGTGTACCGAGTGGTATCCGGCTTAGTAAAATAGACTACCCTCATTTCTTAACGAGGTGTCGTAAAAGGCGAATAAGGTAAATTGACGTCAGGTAGGTGGCCGGTTGAAAAAATTAGCCAAATCATGTAACAACATGTTTAAAACTTGGAAAAACGGGAGGAAACAATAACATTATACTTTTGTCTTCCTAATACCTGTTTAGTTGTGCCGTATTTACAAGTACCGTATTTAGGCCAAGCGTGTACGGTCATTGATCTATATAAATTGTGTTTATTTTGTTAAAGGTGAAATAATTGCTACGGCTAAAATACTTAATAGAATTAACTGATTTTTCTATATAGGAATTTTTCGAATTTTTTGTCCCAGTCTGTATATTTATCGCGGATTATAGCAAAATAATATTCTCATTACTTTTGAATTATAGACCTCAGAAAGCAACGCCTATATTCTATTCTATAAATTCTATTCTATTATATCCTATATTCTCATCATCTTCCTGCCCTTATCCCACTCTAAGTGGGGTCGGCACAACATGTTATAAACATGCTGCCACATGATTTGGCTGTGTTTTTACGACCGGCTGCCTGCCTGACGTCAACTTACCTCTGTCGTATTTTACGACACCTCGGTAAGAAAGAGGGTGGTCTATTCTACTAAACCGGATACCACACGGTGGGTCAACTTACCTTAGTCGCCTTTTACGACACCTCGGTAAGAAATGAGGGTGGTCTATTCTACTCAGCCGGATAGCACACGGCGGGTCGATTTACCTTAGTCGCCTTTTACGACACCTCGGTAAGATATGAGGGTGGCACTATTATATCCTATATTCTATTGAAATGAATTTAGAAATTCAACCGTTTTAAATTTCACATAATCCTCGACTATATAAAATGGGTAATATATTCTCAACACTTAATTTAAATTTGCAAATAAGCAGACCCAATGGGTGTTGCGGAATTTAATTTTAAATATCCAAGCCCGCACATAATTAGCTGAGATTCGTAGCAGAATAACCGCAAGCTTATTTCGCCCTAGTATGTATGTTAAAAGATTTGTTAGAGGGACCCAATAAAAAAGGAAATTGTCGGAATAAAAAAGGTTCAACAAATGAAACGAGATTACCTACTTTAACCTTCAAGGTTGGCTTTATATAACCATTAATGGAGCTTAAAGGAATCGATTTTTCTGTGTTACAACGCGAACGTGTAATTACGCTACTCCATATAAAAAGATAGCTGTGATATTGTTTCACTTCTAGGGGATCATAGATTTCAATCCCAAGCAAGTATCAAGAAGTTTTTCTGTTAAAACTTTGGTACATAATTGATATTTGTTATTAATTTTTTACACGCTTTTCTGTGAAGGAAAATATCATAAGGAAACTTGCATATCTCTAGAGAATTCTATCGATCAATCTGCATTAGAGCAGCGTGGTAGATCTTAGCTCCAATCCTTTTCTTTTTTTTGTAGAATAGGCGAGCGTTTGACTGCAAACATGCCTGATGGTAAGCGATGATGCAGTCTAAGATGGAGCGCCCTTGCCTAGAAGATGCCTATTCCCTCTTGCTTTAAAGAGACCCATATCAAAAGAACTCAGAAATGTTGATCCCGGGAGAGAATTCCATTCCCTTGCTGTGCGCAATGAAAACGAGGACGCAAAGCGCTCCGTGCGCCTTCGTGAGAGATCAATGATGTAAGGGTGGAAATTCTCCCGGTGTCTAGCAATGCGATAATAGAAAAGCGATGGAGGAACAAGGTTATGAAGAGCTTCAGCACACTCCCCAAAATACATCCTGTAGAAGGCCGATAGACAGGCAACCTTGCGCCGATGATGATTCTCCAAAAACGGAGGAAGGCGGCCTATGTCTAGCAGTGGGAGAGTTATTACTATTGGGCGTTACGTAGGTTTGAAGTTGCCTAGTTACTACTTAAATATTTAATTTTCCAGAAAATACTTAATAACTGAATTATACTACTTGAAACGGAATTATAAGAATAGACCGTCATCCGGCTCGAAGGACCAATATTTGGGTATGAACCGAAAGTATTGTTAATAGTGTTGATATTAAATTAAAAGTTTAAATTATGATGAATAATTCATATGATAATAGCTTACTTGGTAATCATACGCGAAATGTTTTATGCCGACAAAAATTTGGCAAAGGTGCAAATATACTGATATAACTATGTACGGTGTATTACATGTAATCATTCGCTTTGTAAAAAGTAGGACATTTGATATACAGAGGGTTTTCTGTATCAACAAACTCTTCAGCTTCATAAATTAGTATAACAAGTAGAAGATTAAAGTAAAATCATTCCTTTTGTATGCAAACATTACGTAATTACCGGGAAAAACGCCTATCATAACTGCAAATTAATCTCGTAATTTCTTTCCACGAAGGGTAAAGGAAAGCAATTGATCGTAAAAAACCTTGGCACCTTTCGAGTCAATCGATTCAGCCCCGTCTTGCACAGGTGCTGTTTGAACGAGGTAGTTCAATTTAGTTCGCTAATTGAATTTGGAGCTTGTTTTAACAAAGCCGGAAGCTAATACTAAGAGATAATGCAATTTTTACATTTAAACTATCGTGAGTAGTATTGTTAGTTAATGTATAGAATCGGCTATACTCACGTGTTATTCTATCGGGTTAGCCCGACTAGTTTCGAACCCATCCGGGGCACTTATTCATGAGCTCTTTACACGATGCTATCGCGGTGGCAACTGCGTCCAGCAGCTCGCTGGGCACGACTCGTGGTCCGGATGGGTTCGAAACTAGTCGGGCTAACCCGATAAAATGAGAAATAAGTATAGCCGGTTCTATACATTAACTAGAGAGAATGCATTTTGAAGAGAAAACTTCTTTAGCGCTATGCACTTTTGATTACGTGTGCACACATGACCTGATCGAATAGGCGTAAGATGGAGGGAGAGTGGACCATCGCGACGTAGGAGAGGAAGTGTCCCCTCTATTTCTACCGCACGCCGCAAGTGTATGCCTGCGCCTGCTGCACTTTAAGTGGGGTTGGCACAACATGTTATAAATATTTTGTCACATGATTTGCTTCCAGACGTCGATTTACCTTAGATGTATTTATCTTACCTTAGATGAATCTCGGAAACGGCTCACACGATTTCAGCATACAGGAGAATTTGGGGGTAGAAAATCGACCTAGCTAGGTTTTATTAAAAAAAACATTATCCCTGTTTTTGGGCATTAAAAAATTACTAAAGTTGACATTCAATATAAAACACTATTTTTGCCATAAATTGTCCAGTTCGCGAAGCTTATTCGGGGAAGGGGTGGTCTCGACAAATGAAAATACCTAAAATCGAACCCCACCTACCCAATTAATTTTTTTTAAGTTTCTTTTTTATTTTGTTAAAAAATAGCAAATAAAAGCCACCTTCTACGCCGTGTGGTGTCCGGCTGAATAGAATAGTACCACCCTCATTTCTTACCGAGGTGTCGTTAAAAACGACTGAGGTAAGTTGACGTCAAGCAGGCGGACGGTCGTAAAAACGCAGCCAAATCATGTGACAGCATGTTTATATTAGCAGAGTTTTTACAGCAGGTATTTGTCACATAATTGTCATTAGAAACTAAGTATATTTTACAGAAAAGAACAAAATAATAAGAAAATAGAAACTTTTTTTCTTATTATTTTGTTCTTTTCTGTAAAATATACTTAGTATACAGAATGTCACTGACGTTCTAGGCGTAATATTAGTTTTAGTAGCGGTCGCCACTGAAAACCAGCCTTGAGGCATTTCCTCATTTCTGGCTGAGTGGTGCTCCTTTTTACTTGGTCACATTTTTCTACATTAACATTTATAAGGTTGTTGTTTTTTCTGTTATGTATTGTTTACTCTATTTTTGTTTGTAGTTAAGTGTGATAAGAGTAAATAAAAGGATTTTGATTTGATTTGATTTGATTTGTTTATAACATGTTGTGCCGACCCTACGGGATAAGGACAGGAAGATGATGATGTTTTATTTTGTAAAAAAATACAAGGCTTGGTCAATCAGGTACTAGTAATAAAATAACAAATAAAGGCCACCTTCTATAATTATGTGAGGGTTGTCATGCCACAATGCCATAAAGATAACTCGTCTCTGCACTTTATCAACTCCACCCCTGTATACATCAGTAAAGGTCAGCTAAATATGGAAGCTCGACACACTCTAATAGATTATCACTACATATCATAAAAATGTTGCCCTCCTTTAAGTCTGTACGCTTTTAATAAAAAATCATTTTTAATTTAATTCAAGATAAAATATTCTTTATTTTATTTATTTCTTTTTATACATATACGACGTGTGGTTTCCGGCTGAATAGAATAGTACCACCCTCATTTCTTACCTAGGTGTCGTAAAAGGCGACTAAGGTATGTTGACCCACCGTGTGGTATCCGGTTTAGCAGAATAGACCACTCTTTCTTGCCGAGGTGTCGTAAGATACGACTGAGGTAAGTTGATATCAGGCAGGCAGGCGGATGTAAAACGCAGCCAAATCATGTGACAGCATATTTATAACATGTTGTGCAGACTCCACTTAGAGTGGGATAAGGGCAGGAAGATGATGATGATGATTTCTTTTTAAACGTATAGTTAGAAAAGAGAAAGAAAAAGTAAAAAAGCATATGTACAGAGACGGACTTATTCCTAAAAGGGATCTCTTCCAGTCAAACTTTGAGTAACAGAAGGAAAAGAACAAGAAGTGAAGAAGAAAGAGAATACGGGTAATATAGAGAAAAAATATTTTTTTTATAAAAATTTAGCTTTGTCATCTTTTAATTAATTTCGGTAAAAACGTCGTGTGGAATACAGCTGAATAGAATAGGTCCACCCTCATTTCTTACTGAGGTGTCGTAAAAGGCGACAAAGGTAAGTTGACCCACCGTGTGGTATCCGGTTAAGTAGAATAGACCACCCTCTTTCTTATCGAGGCGTCGTAAAATACGACTAAGATAAGTAGTCGTCAGGTAGGCGGCCGGTCGTAAAATACGTAGCCAAATCATGTGACAACATGTTGTGCCGACCCCACTTACAGTGGGATAAGGGCAGGAAGATGATTACTAGCAATTGCCAGCGGCTCAGCCCACGTGGAAAGATTAAAAGGGTAATATAGTATTTTGATAACCATAAAAATATAAATAAAATATAAAAATATTACCATAAGTTCGTAGACATATAATGGCGTAGCATTCGACGTAGCACATCTACGAACATCGTAGACCAACGACGTTCTATAACGGTAAGTGTAGCAAACTCTCACAATTGAGTTTGCTTCACTTACTAATCACAAATTGCTTTTATCTGTAACTAGCAATCGCCAACGTCTCCACCCGCGTAAAAAAATTAAAACCGTAATATAGGATTTTGATAACCATAGAAATGGTTAATGTGGGTTAACCTTAAAAGCTAGACATATGATGTCCCGGACTTTTATTTAGAACTTTTAGAGGGGAGCAATTTTGTGATACATCACTTTTAAATACTTTCACCGTTTACTTAGCGAACGCAAGGAAAGCTTTAAATTTTGCCGTTTTCTTATTATATTTTATTGCTGCTCCTCTCCTATTCATTTTAACCTGATGTTATATAACCTATACCCTTTCTAGATAAATGGACTATCTTACACTCAAAGAATTTTTCATATTGATCCAGTAGTATCTGAGATTAGCCCATTCAAACAATCAAACAAACAAACTCTTAGCTTTATATATTAGTATTGATTTGATAAATTTCCTTTTTTAATATTACTAGAGACATCTTTGTCAAATTTATGTAGCAATTGTTGATGGAAGTTGATGGAGTCTCGTGCGTACGCGCGCAGTGAACGGACGCTTATTGTTTATGTGAACGTTATCGCTGCGCGTATCGCGTGAGACGCAAAGTTCGCCAGTTTCGGTTAACGCCCCTGCACCCCTGCCACCGGCGCCAGTTGTACTCGCCGCGACCCGTGTTGCGGCTCGAGGAAGCGGTCGGCAGCGCATCGCGTGCACCTGCTCCGCCGAAGCTGCCCGGACGCAGCGATCTGCACCGCCTTTCGTTGCAAAGACGTATGCAGACGTGCCCACAGTGACACCACCGCTCATCATACCTACGCGCTTGTAGTCTCCGCCCCCGCTCGCGGGCGCCTAGCTGGGCCTCCCCCAGGGGTCTCACCCGGCTGGGTTGCACGCGCCGAGGGTGCGCGGAGCTGCACTCGCACAGGAGCGGCTCACTGAGCACCTCTGCTGCTACTCTCACAAGTAGCACAACTCACACGCGCAATACTGCGCGACCATGTCCGGTCGGGGGGAGCCCCCCCCCCCCGAGGGACCCACGTATTAGGGGGGAGCGCCCCGCGTTCGCCCGTGCTGTAGTACGGCGCGACGTACGGGACAATAACATCGTCCCGTTTACGCCGATCGCACCTGCGGCAGCGACACCACCAACGCCAGCGCCTGCACCATTACCACGCTTCCGGATTCCATCCAGCGAGCGAAAGTCGCCAGACTCCGCGCCTTTGTTCTCCGCCGATGTAGCTGAGCTTACATCGGGCGGCGAAGCACCGAAGCGTCCGCGGGCTGCCGACTCTTCGCCCGAATCCCTCGAGGGAGATGACAAGCGTCCGAAGACGGACCATTCACCGACCACCTCATTGACAACGTCGTCATCATTCGACGTTCACCTAACAGCCGAGCAAAGGACTCGGCCCACTCCACCGCCGGCCTCCTCGCCTCGGGACGAGGGTGGCGTGCGACCGCTTGCAGAGAGCGCGTCGCAGGGATCCGTCTCGTGGCCTCGGGACTCAACGAGCTACGCCGGATTTGCTTCGTCGCCGCCTCCAATGACGACGTCTCGCCCCCCTACCCCTCAGGCTGGGCCATCTGAATACGCCGCCGCCGCCGCCGCGCCGCCGTCACCTCGGGCGCTCCAGCAGCGCCACGAAGAGCTGCAGCGCCAGCAAAAACCGCAGGCCACTACCGGAGCGAAGACAGCGCGCTCTGAATACCCGCCAATCACCGTGGAGTGCCTCCCCAACTGGACGAGGCACTTCACCGCGATCCGAGAAAAGCTCGGACACGCCCCTAATGCCCGCCCGATGGGGAAGGGTGTTAGATTCCTCCCAAAGTCGGCGGAGTTTCGGGTGCTACAGAAGTACCTCCTCGACGCCGCTAAACAGGACTCCAACATCGCGTGGTTCTGTTATAGCCCAGCGTCAAGCCTGCCCAGCAAGGTAGCTATCAGAGGGCTGCCACAGGACACCCCACCAGAGGAGGTCATCGCGGCGCTGCGATCCCTTGGGTATCCGGCGACCCAGGCGAGGGCCATTCCACCGGTCAGAGGGCGGCACGGCTGCACATACTACGTGCAGCTGGAGCACCTAACCTTTGAAGAGCTCGGTCATCTGTACAGAGAGACCGAGCTACTGTCGATGCCGGGCCTCGCCATCGAGGCCTTGAAGGGTGGACGTGGCCCGCCCCAGTGTCACAGGTGTCAGCAGTTTGGCCATTCATCGGCCAACTGCCACCGTCCGCCCAAATGTGTCCGCTGCGCAGGTGGGCACCTGGCCCAGGACTGTGACAGGCCCCAGGAAGACGCGCCCAAGTGCGCTAATTGTGGCAAAGCACACGTGGCGCGCGACCGACGATGCCCAGTCTTTCGCCGCGAGGCGCGAAAGCGCGGAATTGATGTCGCGCCGCCGCGCCCGGACGGGCAGGTGAAGAGGAGGGCAGGGAGGGGTGAGCAAGTTCCCCCAACCGCAACACCCGCCGCCGCCATACGAGTCACCGCAGCAGCCCCCGCCATCCCCGCAGTACGTCCCGCGGTAGCCGCACGCGCCGCCCCTGCCCTCGCGGCACGACCCGCAGTGGCCGTACTTGCCGCCCCCGCCCGACCCGCACTGAGTAGCGCCCCGCCGACGCCCGGCGTGTCCATTCATGCTACTCGACGGGGGGAAGCGGGAAGGGCTAACATAGTCCACGAGCCGGCGACCAAACAACCGCCGGCCTATATCCCGACCGCCCGAGCTACTCGACGGGGGGAAGCGGGCGGGGTTACCATAGACCAGGAGCCGGTGACTCTGCAACCGCCGGCAAACGACCCGACAGGCAGGGGGGAGCCCCTGCGACGGAGAAGAAACCGGCGCAGGCGCAGGCAGCCGAAGCCAGCAGATGCTGAGCCCGCTGCCGCGTCCACACCGCACCCCAGGCCGCCAACATCAACATCGTTGGCGGCGATACCCAAAACTGCCGAGGCGCCGAGAAGCCGCGGCCACCGACTGGCCACAGAAGAGGCGGAGCTGCGAGCTCCGCAATATCCTACGTCCCTCCCGCCACCCTTCGCGCAGGACTCGGGCATTAATAATATTGTCCGGGTCCTTATTGAGGCGCTTATGGCGGCGCTCACTCACTATTTGAGCAACAGGGACGTAGTCGGCGCCATTACGGCAGCAATTACCCAGTTTGGGAGGTCGTATCAATGACCTCCCTACGAATCCTATATTGGAACCCGGGCGGCATCAGACGTCACGTCCGTGAGTTAACACTACTCGCCCAGTCGCAGGATATCCACGTCATCCTCCTGGGCGAAACCAAACTCACGGACAGCGTTGAGCTCCGCGTGCCCAACTTCTTCGTGTATCGGCGTGATGAAATCTCTCCCCGGAGCTATCCGTACCGAGGTACGGCCGCTCTGGTGCGGAGGGATATTTTACATGAAGAGTTGGAGCACACCCCGTTCACTAGCACCCGTACACAGGGGGTGCGTGTCAACGTGGGCAACCAGGAGCTCCGCATTTATGCCGCCTACAAACCACCCGGATTGACTTTCTGCAGCACCGATGTCGGGACCATCTTCGGACAGCAGGGACCCGCAGTGATCGTGGGTGATCTCAACGCGAAACATCATGCGTGGGGATCGCGAATCATCACTGGGGTCGGGAGGCAACTGCACGAAGATAGCGTGAGGAGCGGGTACGGTGTAGTGGGGCCGGGAGCGCCGACCCACATACCCACCGACAGCCGCTCCCAGCCAGTCTCATCGACATTGTGCTGCACCACGGACTTGACAACCCATTCGATGTCGAGGTCCTCTACGACCTCGACACGCAACACCTACCGGTTTTGGTCACCCTAGCCACCCAGGGAGGCTTCTTAGTGCCTCGCCCGCCGCGGACGCGGACGAACTGGGAGCGCTATACCGCCGAGCTTGCCGGGCTTGAGCTAGCAGGCCCGATCACCACACCTTCGGAAGTCGACGATGCTGCTGCACTCGTCGCGGCGGCGATCATCGCCGCCAAAGCAGCAGCCACCACCACCACGTCGACTTCACCGGATACTACCAACCGAAGGAAGGACCTGCCGAGCTCGCTCCGCCGCATGCTCAGACGAAAGCGCACCCTGCGCCGCCTATGGGCCCGCACTCGCTGCCCCAAGGTGAAGGCTGACCTGAACCGGCTTGCAGAGAAGATCGCGCGTGCCGTAGTCGCTCTCGACGAAGCGCGATGGGAGGATACCGTCGATCGAGCGACCGAACACGACACAGCGCTGTACTCTCTCTGCAAGAAGCTTACCGGACATGACACCCCCGTTTACCCGCTGCTCGATGCCGCGGGTAAACGCACCTATGCCGCTAAGGATCGTGCTGAGATTCTGGCGGCCCACCTGGAGAAGACATTCACGCCAAACGCCCCCAACACCTCCAACCTCCATATCATCCGTCATCACGCGGCTGTCGAGGACAAGCTGGAGAGGTTCCTGTCGGCCCCTACACCGCCGCTCCGGGGAGAGGACTTCATCTCCCTGTCAGAGCTGCGGTCGGTCGTTGCTCGCCTTGATAAGCGAAAGGCGCCAGGTCCCGACGGAATCGCCAACGCCGCGCTGATGCTGCTGCCCCGAACAGGTCTCGTAGCGCTCACGAGACTGTTCAACGGAGTACTCCACACCAGTCACTTCCCAGAGGCGTGGAAGACCGGGAAGATCATCGTTCTTCCCAAGCCGGGGAAGGACCGCCGCCTGCCTGGAAGCTACCGGCCGATCACCCTGCTCTCGCACATAGCCAAGCTGTTCGAGCGTCTGCTGCTGCGTCGAGTCACGCCCCATCTGCCCCTGCGCGAGGAGCAGTTTGGATTCCGCAGCGGCCACTCGACGACGCTCCAGCTGGCGAGGGTCATAAACCACCTGACCAGTGAGCGAAACAACGGGTGCTACACCATGGGGGTCTTTCTCGACATCGAGAAGGCCTTTGACCGAGTGTGGCACGCCGGGCTCCTGGTCAAAATACTGTACACCACCATGCCGCCTGCTTATGTGCGAGTGCTAGCATCGTTTCTACACGGCCGTAGCTTTTACGTGGCAGTGGATGGTGCCGAATCCCAGCCACGCACCATCCAAGCCGGAGTACCCCAGGGCAGTTGTATATCGCCGCGCTTATACGCGGCGTATACGGATGACATCCCCACCCTGCGCCATCATCTGCGGGAAGGGGAGGAGGACGTGCTGTTGTCGCTTTTCGCTGACGACAGCGCGTATTTCGCGTCGTCCTACCACCAGATCGTCGCCACCAACCGCATGCAGCGTATGCTGGACTTGTTGCCGGAATGGCTGGACAAGTGGAGGATGGCCGTCAACGTCGGGAAGACGGCCGCTCTGCTCACCAGCCGCTCCAAGCCGCTACGTCAGCTGACTTTACGAGGCCAGGACGTAGAGTGGAAGACCACAGTGAGGTTTTTGGGGTGTGAGTTGGACCGCAGCCTGCGCATGGTCCCCATGGTCAATCGTGCCGTGGGCCAAGCTGCTGCTGCCAGGTCCCAGCTCCACACGCTGTTCACATCCCATTTACCTGTCAACACCAAACTGCGAGTCTACGGTGCCTACGTCCGCTCGCGCTTGACGTATGCGGCACCCGCCTGGTACGCGCTATGTTCGGCGTACCAGAGGCGAAGACTTCAAGTCCAGCAGAACCGCTGCCTGCGACTGATCGTAGGAGCCCCGAGGTATGTGCGGAACGACGTCGTGCATCGGGATACCCAAACGCCGACCGTGGAGGAGTTCGTTCGTCGCCTTGCGCGCCGACTGTTCGCGCGCGCGGACAACAGCGTGCACGTACACCTCCATGGCATCGCGCCACTCCATGCGCGACCACCCGATGGACGTTCCCTGCCTCGCGAGCTCCTGCGATCACCGTCTCCGCGTCCCGATGCGGATGACGACGGTGACGACGAGGACGACGCGATGGGCGATAGGGCGGAAACACCGGATATGACAACACCACTGACCAAGACACCACCAGACCAAGACATACCCGAAGATGACTTTGAGGTCTGGGAGCTACCATTCCCAGACCTCCCCACCGAACAAGACATCCATTAGGTCACCTAGGTGACCTGGGCTTACGGCCCAAATACCGACACCTTTAGGTCACCTAGGTGACCTCGGCCTACGGCCGAAACACATACCGGGCTTAAGTGCCCGCGAGGAGATGCCCGGTAGTGAGGAATTCCTCGAGGCCCGCACCCCGTTTACCCCCACCCGGGAAGTAAACGAGAAGACCCTTCGTCGTCGTGTTGATGGAATATAAGTCATTCTCCTTAGAAACGTCAATCTGCGTATTATTTACTAGTTATTAAGAGATATAGTACAACAAAAAACCTGCCTATCTAATATTATTATTTTCTTGTGGCAGCACTAATGTAGGTGAAATAGAAAGATGGCGGTTTGCGGGGGATTTCATATATAAATAAAAACTTAAATAACAAAGTCGGTTTACTCTCTGGTCGTATATTTGAACGCTAAAATGTGTTCTAAATCGAGTAGAGGACGTGCAAAATTGAGTTTATCCCCTCAAATTTTACCTGAAAATATTCACAAAACTAATTTTAAATTCCAGCACGACGTTCAGGAAAATGCTAAAAGACTTGCCTCTCTTTAAATTTTATTTTATACTTGAAACCACAAATGTATACTAATATATAAAGCTGAAGAGTTTGTTTGTTTATTTGATTGTTTGAACGCGCTAATCTCAGGAACTACGAGATCTATTTGAAAAATTCTTTGATTATAAGATAGTTCATTTATTGAGGTAGGCTACATAACATCACGCTGAGATGAATAGGAGAGGAATAGCAATAAAAATATTGCGAAAACGGATAAAAAATTAAAGGTTTCTTGTTTCTTAGTTTGCTTGATTGTTTGAACGCGCTAGTCCAGGAACTACTGGATCGATTTCAAAAATTCTTTGAATGTAAGATAGTCCATTTATCGAGGAAGGCTATAGGCTATATATAGTAGTAACGGCCTGTTACTATCCCACTGCTGGGCATAGGCCTCTTCCCTCCGTTTTTTGGAGAGAAGGATTGGAGCTGAGACCTACCACGCTGCTCCAATGCAGATTGGTAGGTTACACATATCCCCAGAATTCTCTAAAGATATGCAGGTTTCCTCACGATGTTTTCCTTCACCGAAAAGCGTGTGATAAATTGCAATTATCAATTAGACACATAAGTTTTACTAGAAAACTCATTGGTGCCTGCCCGGGGTTTGAACCCTAAACCTTCTCGAAAGAGGCGCACGGTGTTACCGCTGGGCTACCACAGCTTGCCTATATACCATACCACAGGCTATATATACCATCACGCTAAGATGAATAAGAGAGGAGCAGCCATAAAAAATATTGCGTAAACGGCAAAATTTAAAGCTTTCCTTACCCATACCCGTACGTAGCCTTTTACATCTTGGTAAGAAATGAGGGTGGTCTATTCTACTCAGCCAGATACCACACGGCGTTGGCAATTGCTAGTGGAAGCTAAAATTAGAAGCACGATGTATCTTAATGGGTACTGGATCGATACCAAGGAAGTGCTTAACGCAGTTAACCTACATAGTACCTGACTGACCTTACTTTTATTGTATATAATAAATTCAATAAAAAAGAAAAAAAAGAAAAGGCTGGTGATATCACAAATCAAATCAAATCAAAATAATCTTAATAGTATAAGTAAATATACTATCACTATCACTACATATTATTAAACAAAGTCGGCATATCCCTATGTACGCATAAAACTTTAAAACTACGCAACAGATTTTGATGTGGTTTTTTTTAATAGATAGAGTGATTCCAGAGGAAGGTACGTATAATAACATTCAATACGGAGTAGAAAAATACTGTAATTTTTGAGATTTCGTAAATAATTACATTTTTTTTCGCTTACATTGCAAACGCAGGCTAAACCCTACGAGATTTATCAAAATAATGTACTAAGTATTTGTACACATTGAAAAGGTCTACAGAAAAGTCCGCGATGGTATATGTCTATCTCTTATGGATAACCCACAATAGCATTTTTTGTCATTTACTTTTTACGAAAAATAATGCCTCATGTTCAAAGCAATTTTTATACAATACAGCATTAATCCTTATCCAATTAAGTACCTTAAATAAATAGTTAATTTAATATAGATCAATATGGCCGTTTACAGTATGTAATTTAAGTGAACATTTTCGGAGATATTACAGATTTAAAATGCCGTGAGGACGCCGCGCTTCGCCCTATAACACTTCGACTTTAGCAGCTATGTCGCTCTTTTAAGAGTTTGTTCAAAGACATTCTGTAATTAATTGTAAAGATAAAATACATAGAAAATGTAAAAGTAAATAATTAAAAATGTACTATATGAATTTAGATATTCCAAAGATAGCAGGAAATCTTCTTGGTATAGGGAAAGGAAATTGTTTTTCTCCAAATTTTATGCTTGCGGGCCACGGGCAGTAATGAATAAATCAAAACTACTGGATCGATTTTAATCATTTTTTTACACTGACTGAAATGGGATATATATTTTATACCCGTGCGAAGCAGGGGCAGGCTGCTAGTATTAAATAAAATTAATAGGATACCAATACATAAATGTACAATAGTTAAGTTATGAACAGTAACGAGAAGGTCAAACGTGTATACCCTAATATCCATTAAGTTTAGCACATACGTGTAATATTTACCAAAAAAGGGCGAGCTAGGGCGTGTGCAAAAAATATAGATTTATCCCATTTATGCAATAGATACCTTTATCATATTGGAGTTATATTTAAGATTTAGATCTTAAGCAGTTGCAATTTTCACTGCGCAATTTTCATAGCGTAAGTAGAGAATAGATTTATTAATAACATCGTAAGAGAACGACAGTAGCGGAATGTTTAGGGTAACGGACTTGCGATCGAGAGGTCGTGGATTCGAATGTAGGCTATTATACTACCGACGTGAACTCCAAACACAAGCGTTTAGGTTAGCTAGGGGGGAAAAAATTGTAACAACTAGTAATTTGTAACCCAAAATTGCTAGTAACGTCTCTAAAAAAAAGGCATGATAAAAATGCTTTTACAAAAGCTTTTATAAAGCATTTCCCTACTATTAACCGTTGAGCAGTTCACTCGTCAAGAGCCAATCCTAGCAGCAGAATCATGGTTATCATAAATTTAAATTATTATTGAGACTAGGCCAGTATATAAAATTTCAGCTCAGTTGGACCCCGGGAAGTGGGTCAAATTTAACTTGCAAGAATCCACCTTCATATACATTGCAAGAGTAAAAACTTTTAGTAATAAGTACCTCGGTAATTTTTTAAAAGATATTTATAAAATTTTATAAAATGCAACTAAACGAATAAAAAAAGAAAAAAGCGTCGGATGACATGTGGGAATCAATCCCCGGTTTTTATATTTGTTCCGTTTTTTTAATTTAAAACTTTTAGTGGGAAACAATGTTGTAATATATAATTTTTGTATAACTATCACCGTTTACTCAGCGCACGCAAGGATAGCTTTAAAATTTTGCCGTTTTCTTTATATTTTTTATTGCTACTCCTCTCCTATTCCTTTTAGCGTGATGTTATATAGCCTATAGCCTTCCTCGATAAATGGACTTATCTTACACTGAAAATATTTTCAAATCGGTCCAGTAGTTCCTGAGATTATCACCTGCAAATTAATGAAACAAACTCTTCAGCTTTATATATTAGTATAGCTTAAGTCATTTAAATATTAAAGATTTTATTATTACTTTTGTATACCTCATAACAATTAAATTTAGTTATGTTACCTTTACACTTTAGCCTTTTTATATTGACTCGTATAGATTAACTCATTATAATATTAAAGATTTTATTTTACTTTCGCATACATAGCGCTTAACTTTTGATACTTTTGGTGCTTTAGCCTTTTTATATTGACAAAACATCTCTGTCATTAAACTTCGCTCAAATTTCTGATTCCAAATGTTACCGAATGTAGCTCGTATTGCGAGTTCTGGTTCGTTACTCGCCTATCTGGCTACTAGCTGCCTATCACAAAGGGGCAAAGCCTTTGATGCCTAAAGCGGTAACAAGATTGTTCCAACAATAGCATATCAAACATTTGTGTAGCCTTACGAGAATTTGATTGATTAGTTTATCAGTAAGTACCTGGGTGGCCGAGTCTTGCTCGGTAATTTTTAAAATGATGTAAAAAAAAAAATTGAAAAAGTAATAGGGCAGGTAGGGCTCGATCCTAGTTATTTTCACCTCTCTAGACCGCCTGTTCCCTAAATGGACTACCATGACTTTACGTTTAACAGCCAAAAGTTGTGATTGTATTCAACTTAATTTAAAAAAAAAATTTAGAGCCCGAAAACAGCAACAAAACGACATTATTTTTAAATACTAGGATAACTCACTGGACAAAAGTAATAATAAAATTATTTTGCTATAATCCGCGAAGAATTATAGGAAGGATTATAGCAAAATAATTTTATTATTACTTTTGTATTATGGATCTCCGCAAAGTAACGCCTAATTCTATAAATTATTTATAGCTCACTGGACTTATTTTTAGATATAAGTTAATTTATAACTTTAGGTAATCTTTAAGTTGCTTATTAGCCTCTTGGCTAGATCGCAACATCAATAAAGTACTTCCTTTTGGTTGTTCTTTATAATAGCAAAATTTTTTTTTTTAAATAACAACACCATTGCTTGACAATAAATTAAAGCATGAAACTCTCTTTCGGTTGCGTTCACTACCTGTTCCTAACTACCCTTCCTTTTATTTTTCACAAATTACTGCAGATGATATAAAAAAACAAATGTTATCAATAAAGTCTGACGCCGTTGGCTGCGATGGTATTAGCCGCAGAATGATTATAATGGTTCTTGATAACATTTTGCCAATCTTAGCTCACCTATTTAATTACTCTTTTTCTTCATGTTACTTTCCAGAAGCTTGGCGCAAATCCTTTGTTATCCCTATACCTAAAATTCAAAATCCCTTACTACCTTCTCACTTCCGGCCTATTTCTATACTCCCTTTTTTATCCAAGGTATTAGAACGCATTGCTTATAATCAACTTAGTTTATTCCTTACCAGAAATAAAATTTTATCTCCTTTTCAATCTGGCTTCAGACCAGGCCATAGTACGGTCACGACGCTTGTAAAGGTATGTGATGATATACGCTATGGTCTGGATAATAAGTTAGCTACCGTTTTAGTACTTCTTGATTTCAGCAATGCGTTTAATACCGTGGACTTTGATTTGCTCCTTGCTACATTAAGAACTTTAAATATCTCTCCTGAAGCTCTTGACTGGTTTCGATCATATACGTGCAATCGGCAACAGTGCGTTAGGTTTGATAATACGTATTCCACCTTTTCTTATCTCTTCAATGGAGTACCTCAGGGTGGTGTCCTATCTCCACTCCTTTTCTCCATCTACATAAATTCTATTTCATCTCTTATTTCCTCTTCCTTCCATTTTTACGCCGACGACTTACAGATTTATACATCAGCTTCGGTAGAAGATATAGTAACCGCCATTGAAAAGCTCAATTCGGATCTGTCCAAAATCTCCGGTTGGTGTAAGTCGTTTGGACTTCAAGTTAACCCACAAAAATCGCAAGCAATTATTATAGGCAGCCCTTATACACTATCGAAGCTGAATGCCATTAATCTTCCCGTAGTCTGTTTAGACGGTACTGCTCTGCCCTTTAAGAACTCTGTCAAAAATTTGGGTCTCCATATAGACAGAACATTCACTTGGACTACACAGGTTGGGGAAGTCAGTCGTAAAATTTTTGCAACTATGGGCTCCTTGAGGCGTTGGAAAAACCTTTTACCTATTAAAACCAAAATATCTTTAGCAAACTCTCTTCTACTACCAATTTTGGACTACGCTGATTCGTGCTATTTGGACTTAACCCAGGAGCTAGTTAATAAATTGGAGCGATTACAGAATCTCTGTATTCGTTTCATATTCGGGCTTAGAAAATATGATCACGTTTCTCAGTACCGCTCGCAATTAAAATGGCTGACTGTTGATCATCGAAGGAACGTGCATGGGCTCTCACTTCTTTACGGGGTTCTTTATCATCCACACACTCCCGTGTACCTTAAGGAGCGTTTTAGCTTTCTTGGGGATGTAAGTCCTTTTGATCTGCGTTCCAAGAATGATAACAAGATCAAAACGCCGCATAGTCGTACTCAATGGTACGGTAACTCGTTCACAGTTAAGTGTGTCAGGCTTTGGAATTCCCTTCCTGCGGATATTCGTCACTCACCTTCGGTGCATACTTTTAAAAGTCGTTTGAAACGCTATTATTTATC
This sequence comes from Morpho achilles, assembly GCA_947086495.1. Taxonomy (NCBI): domain Eukaryota; kingdom Metazoa; phylum Arthropoda; class Insecta; order Lepidoptera; family Nymphalidae; genus Morpho; species Morpho achilles. The sequence goes on along the minus strand of CAMTZB010000012.1, from coordinate 4,840,641 downwards.
ATTATGCTAATATAAGTATGTAGAATGTATTTATGTATATTTATTTTTATATACTATAAATATATGTAATATGTGTATATGTATGATATTAAATATATATTTAATTTTAGTATTTAAAATATAGACATCAAGATAAATTTATTTTTATTATGAAGTGTTGTTCTTTGTAGTAATTAACTGTTGCGCACCCGTAATTTAACCATGATCCTTACATCAAAGGTTGTCTGGGAGAGATCGCTCCAAGCGATAAGACCGCCTTTGCACGCTACTGTGTGTTCATATGCTATGTAAATTTAATTCTTCTTTGTGTGTAATAAAGAATAAATAAATAATAAATAAAAATAAACTTATCTTAAATCTTTATGTATATACTCGTATATATACATACAATATTAACTCATTTAGATATTAAAGATAAGTGTACGATATTATTGGTAATGTATTATTATTGTTTTGAGGAACAGAAGTAATATCAAATGATTATAATAATAATAGAATAATAATAATAAAAATAGATAATAGAAGTAATATCTTTGGTTTTAATACCGGATGTATTGATAACGCGATAATCAGGTGACCGATAGAACCAATTTGTGACTACTACAAATAGCTGGAATGTAGTTGTAGAATAAACAGTAGGTTCTATCACTCTTTAACCCTGCAAATATCTCCATCACAAAAATCTTGAGATTTTGAATGACAACGATTTATCGTTTTCTCGAGTTCATAGTTTAATTACTGCGGTAAATAACTCATATGACTTACATCTTTTACATATTCAAAAATGTAATTAAATATACCCAATATATAAAAACCGCAATATATAAAAGCTTTCTTAAACTTGACGTAAGGTGAATAGCATAATATAGAACCTATTTTTTTAATTAATAGACTTGACTTTGTCACATAGTTAAAAAAATATTGATATAATAATAATAATAGATGGAGTTCCTCAATCTTTTTTAACCTATATATCCCCCAGTATATAAAAATTAATTTGGCCAAATATCATCGATATCGGATTCACAATTTTAACTTAATAACCAATGTTAAGCTAATGTTAAGCCAAAGTTAAGCCAATATTTGACTGGCCCGTTGGCGCAGTGGGTAGTGACTCTGCCTTCAGCTCCGCGGGTCGCGGGTTCGATTCCCGCCGAGGGCTAACATTTTCTATAAATGAATTTGTTGGTCTTTGAGCTTGGGTGTATATTTGTATTTATGTATGTATTTAAAAATATATAAGTATATATTCACCAGTTGTCTGTCTACCATAACACAAGTATTAAGTTACTTTGGGGACGGACGACGGTGTGTGTAAGTGTCCCATATATTTATATATTTAATATTTAAGCCAATCTTAAGCCAATGTTAAGCCATTGTTAAACCAACGTTAACGATTGGCTATAAAAACGTAACAGATAGTTTTTACATTTTCAGTTTATTTAAATGAAAATTTTAAAAGCTGACCACGTAAACTTCATTACTCTAATAGTTGAGCTAAAACAACTAAACCTTGTGGAATTTGTAAAATACTCAGACTAAAGTTATTTCTCGTATTTTCTTTTTCAATTCCAACAATTTGACCCGAAAGCGGAACTGCGGTATTCCTAGTTGACTGGGCAAGCGAAAAGTTCACCTCAATTTTCGAATTTCAACTTCATATTATTTTGCTTTGTTGTATAGCGCTTTTGTTTACGTGGCAGATGACAATAGATTTTTTAGAGTGCTGTTTCCAATTTTCAATCGGGATTAGAGTGAAATCGATTTCATCCCGTCCGTGGTATTAAGAGATTTTAAAAGTCAATTCAATTACTGGGTTGTAGTTTTTGCAGGTGAGAAATACATTTTATTTAACAGTTTTGTTTATTTTAGACCCAATTCCTCTGAAGAGCCTAGTGTAAGCCATGATGGCTCAATATGTGACCCATGTCAGGCTTTGGCAGTTTCATATTCCGGACTGGCGCCTGGGAGTTTATTTCTACAATATTTTAGAATGATCCTTTTCGTCTAAAAAGCCTAGTGTAAGCCATGATGGCTCAATATATGACCCATGTCAGGCTTTGGCAGTTTCATATTCCGGACTGGCGCCTGGGAGTTTATTTCTACAATATTTTAGAATGATCCTTTTCGTCTAAAAAGCCTAGTGTAAGCCATGATGGCTCAATATATGACCCATGTCAGGCTTTGGCAGTTTCATATTCCGGACTGGCGCCTGGGAGTTTATTTCTACAATATTTTAGAATGATCCTTTTCGTCTAAAAAGCCTAGTGTAAGCCAGGATGGCTCAATTTGTGACCCATATCAGGCTTTGCAGGTTCAAATGCCTGACTGGCGCCTAGGAGTTTATTTCTGCAATATTTTAGATTGATCCATCTCTTTTGAAAAGCCTAATGTAAGCCATAACTTAATAATGAATGTGGCCTAACGCTTTGTAGGTTTAAACTTTAAATAGGCGTCTTGGAATTTTCTACAAATTCAAATTTTTTTTTTTATTCAAATTGACTTAAGTAACTTTGACTGACATTTTTAGTTGCTAATGCGATTTATAGTCAAACTAGCTGGGTGAGCGAGCCATGCTCAGTAATTTTTTTTTAATATAAAAAAATTCAATTACTTAAATAACATGTACGCATATGTAGTCCGCCCGTTTACTATTGCGCTATTACAACTTTACAATTGAAAGCAAAAATTGGCTAGTCTATATTGGCTAGTCTACTGTTAATTTAATTATTCAATTCCTGAAAACAGCGTTAAAACAACATTATTATTAATGAAACCGAGCTAAATCGATTTTTCCTCCTCAAAACCTGAAAAGCTGAATTTCATAAAAGTCGATAATAATGTCAATGTTACCAATTTTTCATTGCCTAAAAATAGGGATGAAACGCCTTTTTTAATTGAAACTTAGCTCGATAGATTATTCCCCCTAAAACCCTCTCCATGCTGAATTCATGAAAATCATTGGAGCCATTCCGAAAATCCGCTTCCGAAATTTATACAAAATTAACTCATTTAAATATTAAAGATTAAACAACGCGTAGAAATCTCCTCATCATTAGAGTGTAATATTTGTAACCTACCATTATAATTTGAGCAGTGTGGTGGGTCTAAGATCCAATCTTTCCCCCTAAAAGAATCGGCTTTTGTCCAGTAATAGGATACTAATCGTCAACTATAAAATTAATTTAAACGTAAAAGCTTATGACTTAAATCTGAACATGCCATATTATATGAATAAGTGGACGGTGGGTTATTAGCTGTTTGTTAAATCTGACCCAAAGTAAAGTAGGTCATGTATATATTATGTAGGGGAGTGGACGAGTACCCACCTTGTTACCTAGTTAATAGTTACCCGTATATTTGTGTAGAAACTACTGCACTTTAACCGTTTTTGTATTTTATAACAACAGTTAAAATAACTATTAAATAAAAAACTGATACAGAAAGTCTACTATACTGTTGTGATTTTACTCAGATGATAAGAATGCTTAGTTATAGCTACTCTTCGACCCTGTACAAGACAGTAATGTCTAAATGTAAATAGTAATAGTTTTAAAATTTTGAAAGGAGCAACTGCTGAGCTTGTCGATTGAGACAATATTGCGAACTGGTTTATAAATTTACTTGAATAAAGAATATTGAATTTGAATATAAGAGGGGGATATAGAATACTATTTATACTTTTGAATACATAATTGATAAAAGTGTAAATTTAGCTATTGTTCAAACTCAAACAAGATAAAGTGACGAAATGTGACTATTTATAAGAATAATATTTTAAAAAAGCAATTGTCAAATTTCCTAAAAACACTTGTTTACAAATTCACTTGGATAAAAAATATTTTGATTTTTTGACATAGGGGTAAGCATTGCTTCACCAAGTGATAGCGGGGTATATCGGACGTCTGGCTTACAGGTCCCCAAGGCAGTCGGTGCAAATGGTGCTCCTGATTCACCGGTTAGCGGAGGGCGACTTCTCATTTGAGGGGCCCTACCCGGAGGAGGTGTTCTTTGGGATCAAAGCTATAGGCGGGGATGGGGGCAATGTGTACAACGATACCCTGTCCTTGCCATCGGCAGAGTGGTGGAGCACACAGGTCGTTTTAGTCGGTGCGAGTCCGACATAACCGCCGCCTGTCCCCGTCGGGTGGCGATACCCACAAGGAGTTTTTTCCTGTATATATAAAAAAGGACAAGCCCGGGCAAAGAGGTGCAACCTCGAGGCCCGTAGCCCCCCAACAGCCTACTACAAGGTTAGGGAGAAGACCACAATATATATATAAAAAAAGACGATGATGGCTGATTTTTATCGCCATGAGACGAGTATTTTCATATAATAATCAATCGCGAAAGTTAAAAATTTAATAAGGATACAAAATGTTTCCAATAACTGGAATATCCTCAAGTGTCGTATCGGCTTCAATTGAGGAAACAAGTACAGGAAACCATGAAGAATTGATTCTTTAAATGCAAGGGAATCCAAACCTTATAACAAAGAGGTAGAAGCTACTTTTGTGTAAACATTTAGACATACAAAACCGTGAAGATACGACCGTTGACAAATTTATGGGATTCTATGACTTATGCGATTGTAATAGAGGATATATTAGCGAAAAAGATGTTATTGTAATAAGGTGTGTTATACAGGTAATGGATTCGGAAGACGCTTCCGATGCAAAGGCCTTTGTGAATGTCGCTGGATATAGCGAATTATAGTAAGTGGTAGATAATTTTGTAACTGAAATAAACAGCCGGTACTAGATCATCATCATCCTCCAGCCCTATCCCACTCTTAAGTCAGCACAACACGTTATAAACATGTTGTCAGATAATTTGGCTACGTATTTTACGACCGGCCGCCTGTCTGATGCCAACTTGGATTTCTTAAAGTGCTATAGTAAAAGGCGACTAAGGTAAGTTGATCCGCCGTGTGGTATCCGGCTGAGTAACATAGACCACCCTCATTTCTTACAGAAGTGTCACAAAAGGTGCCTAAGGTAAGTTGACGTTAGGCAGGCGGCCAGTCGTAACATAACTAGCCAAGAAATGAAAATATGTTCAAAACATGTTGTGCTGACCCTACTTAGAGTGGAATAAGGGTAGGAGAATGATGAAGAAATATTCTCTGTAATCAAATAGCTTGCGAAAATTATGATCAACTAGCTTTTACTCGCAACTTCGTTCGCGTGATAGTTTGATAATAGATGGCGCTTTTCAATGTCACCCTATTCCTGTAGAATTAGCAGGATTTCTATAGCCCATATGCTACTCGGTGTATAAGGAATAATCCTACCAAATTTCAACGATATTTGTTTAGCGGATTCGCCGTGAAAGAGTAACAAATACATCCATGGTCACAAACTTTCGCATTTATAATATTAATAACATTAAGTATAAATAATCTGAGTGCCAATAGACTTCAAATTAAAATCTGGTCAACCTTTAACAGAGCACGTTCGTGATTAACATAGATTATTACAACGTGATGTTGCGGTCAGTTGAGAATTATCCCTTATATAAAGTGGTCTCTTGAATGAGAGATTATAGTTTTGCGACGAACAATCTGAATAATCTTATTGCGGACATAATCTATGTGGACATATCTTAATATTCAAATCAGTTTCTGAACAAAAGTTATGATAGAATAATGTTGGTATAATCCACGTTTGTTAGAGAATTCTATAAATTACTAGGGGCCCGTTCCGGGTTCGCACGGCTATAAAATCTATGTCTATGTCATAAAATATTCTATGTAATAAAATAAAATAATAGTATTATTTAATAAAGTAATAAAATAGTCTATGTCACTCAGTGAAAAAAATGATTAAATCAATCCAGTAGTTTTGTTTTATTCATTACTGTCTGTGGCCCGCACACGTTAAATTTGGAGTAAAACAATTCCCCTTTCCCTATACCATGTAGATTCCCTGCTATCTTTGGAATATCTAAATTCATATACTACATTTTTACATATGGTTGGCCATGTGAACAAACCAGTCTGATCACAGCTAAATTTAAAGATCTATAGGGCGAAGCAAACAATCGCTATGCCCTGTATTTTAAATCTGTAATATCTTTGAAAATGTTCATTTCAATTACATGCTGTAAACGGCGGATCGAAAATAAGTCAATATTTTTCGAAAAAAGAAAATGACAAAAAAATGCTATTGTGAGTTATCCATAAGAGATAGACATATACCATCGCGGAGTTTTCTGTAGACCTTTTCTAGGTGTACAAATACTAGATATTTTAATGGAATATTGTACGGTTCAGCTTGCGTTTGCAATGTGAGCGGAAAAAAAAATGTAATTATTTACGACATCACTACGACATCATAATCAGACTGAGAAAGCGACTTTGTTTTATATTATGTAGTGACGTTTAGCTATTATTTTGACAATTGTCAAATTTTTTTTCATAGTTCCCCAAAGACAAAATTACGTTTATGTTTTGTTATTCCACTGTCATTGACATTTTGTTATTCCATGTCTTAATTGGTTTTGTTATACGTTTTTACGTACGTAAGTGACTTGGCGGAAACGCGGTCGAACGGGTTAAAAAGTATGTCCGTCTCCTGGTTCTAAGCAACCTCTCCACCAATTTTCAGCCAAATTGGTTTATCCATTCTTGAGTTATAAATAGTCTAACTATCACTACTTTCTTTTATATATATAAATTTCAGCTTTCCTTAATATTACCTATATTTCTTCAATTTAACATATGCCTAGTAGAGCAAGTCTTGTTTAGTATTCTCAACCATATTGCCAGTTTTTTTGTTAAATAGGGGTCGTTTGACCTTCGCAAATCGTTACGGATAAGTAGTGACACGTAGATAGAATAAATTTTGATTATTAATGGCCGGACTGACAACGTGACGTGTTTTTGTCGCACGAAGAAATAGAAAATATTTGTGAAATAGAAAATAACAGATGACCCTAGCTTTAAATTGGATCCGTGGTTAAATTCTGCCCTTATCCCACTCTAAGTGTCGGCATAACATGTTACAAACATGTTGTCACATGATTTGACTGCGTATTTTACGACCGACCGCGTGCCTTACGTCAACTTACCTTAGTCGTATTTTACGAAACCTCAGTAAACCTTGGTAGAATAGGATTTTGTGGGTAAAATAAATCTTCATTATAGAAACGCCTTTATAGATGAAATCCAAAAATAGCGTGTCGATGAAATTTTATTAAATGCAACGTCAATCTAAGGCTTCCGTTTGATAGGCCCCTTTTATTGAACGTATTATATTGCGTCGAAATTTAATTAACTTTCGATATTGTGTTGAAACGCTCAATATTGGTGGCCATATTATTTTATAAGGTTTCGTAATAATAATGGTAAAATTAATTTTCACAAAATAACTCCTGGGCGTAATTAAATTATTAGCATTATATTCTTATAAGGCTTCAAGGTTACATCATATATATGATCTTAGTTATTTAAATACTATATCTAGATGCTTTTTATCCTATCATATCCTGTTAATATTATAAATTCGAAAGTTTGTGAGTATGGATGTATGTTAGTTACTCTTTCACGGTTAATCCGCGGTACCAATATCAATAAAAATTGGCACAGTTATTCCTTATACACCGGAGTAACATATAGGCTATCGAAACCCTGTTAATTGTAGAGGAATAGGGTGATATTAGAAAGCGCCATATATTATTAACCAATAGAGATATTTGCAGTTACAGAAGGCTATAGACTATAAAACATCAGAAATGCGTAGCAGAGGAGCAGCAATAAAAAATAGTATAAAAACGGCAAAATATAAAGCTTTCCTTGCGTCCGCTAAACTAAACAGTGAAAGTTGTTTATCAATGATGTATTACAAAATTGTTCCCCTCTAAAAGTTCTAAATAAAAGTTCGCGACAGCATATGTCTAGTTTTAAGGTTCACCCACTTTAACCCATTTGTTATGGTTATTAAAAGACTACGTTACGGTTATAATTTTTACATGCGGGCGGAGCAGCTGGCGATTGCTAGTCATACATATTATGGTGAATGATGGATATCATAGTAACTAATCTTGACCATTAGTTATGAAAAACAATTGAAATTGTACTGCATAAAATAAATACCAAATAATAACATCCTGTATAATCATAAATCATATTTTAGTTAGTGATAAATGTGGTATTTCATTAAATCTTTCACGAAGCGTGTTTTGGTTATAAAAGGCTCAGTGTAATTAAGTTTGCCATTGTACATCTTAAAGGATAACGCCCTATCCTTACATTGGGTTAGCGGGCTTACACGTCAAATAAACGCCTCTGGGATTTGTAACAAATTTTCACTAATATTCGCAATTCATCTTACATTGGAAAGCGTATAATTAACAAACATGATATTATCTTTACTCTATACTAATATATAAAGCTGAAGAGTTTACTTGTATGTTTGATTGTTTGAACGCGCTAATCTCAGGAACTACTGGACCGACTTGAAATATCCTTTAAGTTTATTTATCGAAGAAGGCTTTAGACTAATAATAATATATATAACATCACGATAAGATGAATAAGAGAGGGGCAGCAATTAAACATATTGAGAAAACGTCAAATTATAAAGCTTTCCTTGCGTGCGCTAAGTAAACGGTGAAAGTTATTCAAAAATCTCCTATAATTAACTTACGACTCACTTATTTTATGTTCAAAATTTAAATTAGGGAAAAAATTAGCGACACATTGCTGGCACAGCTAGTACTAATATATAAAGCTAAAATTTTGTTTGTTTGATTGCATCAGGAACTACTGAAAAGATTTGAAAAATTCTTTGAGTTTAAGATACTCCATTTATCGAAGAAGGCTATAGACTATATAACATCACGCTAAGATGAATAGGAGAGAAGCAGCAATATGTTTGCCGGTTCAGCTAGTATATACATACATCCAAATAAACCATAAAGATCTTGTCCTTCATTTTTATAAAAGTAAAAGTAAAGTTTGTTTTTGAAAAGAAGGAGCTAAGACCGACCACGCTGCTCCAATGCGGATTGGTAGGTTACACATATCTCCAGAATTCTCTAGAGATATGCAGGTTTCCTCACGATGTTTTCCTTTACCCAAAATCATGTAATAAATTCAATTATCGATTAGACACATAAATTTTAACAGAAAAACTCATTGGTGTCTACCCGGGTTTAAACCCGTGACCTACTCGAAAGAGTCGCACGGTGTTACCGCTGGGCTACCACAGCTCTTCATTCATTTTAATATTAAATTTTAATAATAAAATTACGCAAATTATCTCCTATTCCTTGTCTTAAGACAATGTTTTATTATATATCGTATCATAAATATTATGGCAGCGTGATGGCATTAGCTTTGTCCTTAATCATGGCCCGATATGATCTTCTTGGGTCAATACAATATATCACAATTTTATCACATGTTGTTGTTATTCCAACTTTGAATATTCCGATCCAATTGCTTTATATCACCCTTATACTTTATTCGTTGTACAATTTAATGATGTAAATTAATTTATTTTATTTTTGAATAATACAAGTACATTAGTACACAATTTTGTCGCATCTATAAACTTGCATTATGCAAGTGCCTTTACGATGAAATCAGCATATAGCGTGTCAGCGCCGTATATTAAATGACACGTCAAGAACATGCTTTTATTATTTTTGATTATTTTCGTACTTGCTTTTTTAATTCTACTCCTACTAATATTATGAATGAGAAAGTTTGTGAGTATGTATGTTTGTTACTCTTACACGGCGAATCCGCTCCAAACCAATATCGATGAAATTTGGCACAATTACTCCTTATACGCCCGAATAACATATAATAAAATAAATAAATAAATAAAATGAATTTTATTCAACAACATAAATTTAAATAAAGATTATTTAAAACATTATTGTATACATATAAGAACGTATGCTGAGGAAAAGGTTGTAGACTCAGCTACAAAGCTGTTTTTCAGTCTACGCCTTATGACTAAGACTGCTGCTAACACAAATTGTCCAATTGTAAAGTTACATTAAACAAGTTATATACTGCGTCACATGAGCTGCATTCGATAATAAATTAAAACTTTATAGTAGCCTTAACCTCAAACGCTGAACACATACAAAGGTATAAAACAGGGGGGGGGGTAAATATTAATTTAGAAATAGCTGTATATTATTTGGCAAACATAGGCTATAGAAATCCTGTTAATTCTACAGGAATAGGATGACATTGGAAAGCGTTATCTATTATCGACCTATCACACGACAACAGTCCACGCGAACGAAGTCGCGGGTAAAAGCTAGTTAAAATTAAATTTTAGCCCGTCTTGATCCATTTACATGATAATAATATAAATATCCTCCTGCCCTTATTCCACTCTAAGTAGGGTCGGCACACCATGTTATAAACATTTCATATGATTTAGTTCCGTATTTTACGACCGGCGGCCTACCTGACGTCAACTTACCTTAGTCGTATTTTACGACGCCACGTTAAGAAATAGTGTGGTCTATTCTACTGCAAAGAGACCTATTTCAAGCAGTGGACTTCCATTGACGAAGAAAAAGAACAAAAAGGAAGAGTACTAAAAAAAATATTTGCGGATTATAGCAAAATAATTTTACTATTACTTTTGTATTATAAATTTCCGCGAAGTAACTAATTCTATAAACTATACAGAGGGAAAAAAACAAAGCATTTTATATACAGTATACGCCGTGTGATATTCGGCTGAATAGAATAGTACCACCCTCGTGTCTTACCAAGGTGTCGTAAAAGGCGACTAAAGTAAGTTGACCCAGTGTGGTATCTTTGTGCGGGGCTACCGGACCATCTCCGGCGAGGCAGCCTGCACCTTGGCCGGGTCCCCTCCATGGGACCTAGAGGCCGAGGTGCTAGCTCAGGCCTACCGCCGTAGAGTCGAAGCCCGTTCACCGGGGGGAGATTCAGCGGCGGTAGAGGTGGATTGGCGGAGGGCAGCTCAGGAAGAGCTCCTCCGCCAATGGAGGCGGCGACTTGAATCGCCCAGTGCAGGAGCCTGGACGATTTCAGCCATCCAGCCCATTCTCCAGGGCTGGGTCGCCAGGAGGCATGGGGTCCTCACCTTCCGCCTGACACAGGTGCTTTCCGGACATGGTTGTTTCGGGTGGTATCTGTGGAAGGTGGCCCAGCGCGAAGCGAGTGGTGAGTGCCACGAGTGCGGCGCTGACTTTGACACGGCGCTGCATACGCTTGCAGACTGTCCAGCTTGGGCAGTTCAGCGGGCGGAACTCGTGGCACAGGTGGGGCACGATCACTCCCTGCCCACTGTGGTTCGCGCCATGGTGGACAGGGAGCGATCGTGGGCAGCGATGGCCTCCTTCTGCGAGGACGTTATCTCGCGGAAGGAGGCGGCGGGGCGGATCCGGGAAGTCGAGTCCTTGGATCCGATCCGCCGCAGGCGAGCCGGGCACAGGCGACTCGCTCAAGACCGTCGCGTGCCGCCCTAACGGGGACCTATGTGGGCGTTCCGAACGGGGTTTAATCGGACGCCCACCCTATAAGGTCCCCGAGGCGTTCGATGCATCTGGTGCTCCCGATGCATCGTCCAGCGAAGGGAGGGGCCACTTTTAGAGAGGCCCCGACCCAGAGGTGGCGCACTCTGGGGTACAGAGTTGCTGCTGGCGGGGACGGGGGTATTGTCTTTATAGGTACCCTATCCCCGCCACCAGCAGCGTGGAGCACACAGGTTATTTTAGTCGGTGCGAGTCCGACATAACCGTCGCCTGTCCCCGTCGGTCGGCGGTACCCATAAGGTGTTTTTACTGTGAAAAAAAAAAATGTGGTATCTGGCTGAATAGAAAAGTAAACAAGTGCTTTTGAATCGTCAACTCTACTGCTGGTTCGGAAAGCTGTTCCTACGAGAAGAGCCAGCAAGAAACTCGGCGGTTGCTCTTTTTAAAAAATACAATTCTTAATGCTAGTTACATTTTCTATCTTGTACAGGGTCGAACAATATTTATATCCACGCATTTTTATCGTCTAAATAATCCTCAACAGTATAGTAAGTAGGCTTTCTGTATCAGCCTGTCCTTAATAGTGTTTTTAAACTGCTGTAATGGCAAAGTTAAAATTGATCGTGGAATTTTATTATAGAATCTTATACTCAAACCCACAAACGACTTACGTACTTTTTCAAGGCGCAAAGCAGGGGCCGCAAGCTTATGTCGGTTCCTACTTTGTCTATTATATACATCGCCTATTGTTTTATAATTCTTTATATTGTTATATACAAAAATTAAATTACTTAAAATATACTGTGAGGCAAATGTAAGAATACCTATTTCCTTAAACTTCTCTCGCAGGTAAACCCCGGGGACTTAAATTGTATATGCCACGTACGGCTCTTTTTTGTAATACAAAGACGTCGTCAGGCAGGCGACCGGTCTTAAAAATGCAGCCAAATCATGTGACAGCATGTTTATACCATGTTGCGCCGACCCCACTTAAAGTGGGATAAGGGCAGGAAGATGATGATGATTGAATCTAGTTCGAGTTGTTAAGGTAACTATGCGAAATCTTTTCGCCATCCATCCTACCGAGAAGAGCCAGCAAGAAACTCGACGGTTGCTGTTTAAAAATATAATTCTTATGACTAGCAACACCGGCTCTACGCAGATACTTTTATTTTAAAGCCATACAAAATACGTCGTATATACTTGTGGTGAATATTTCATGCTCGCAATCCCTTTCATACAGTTGACAGGCGGATTAGCCTATAGAAGAGGGATTACGCTCCATTTATCAACATTACCCTCATTATGTAGGTGTGTGTACACGCTAAATTAACGTTGGACGTATATTGCACATTAATATTTAAACGACGAATTAAATGTTAAATATGATTATTAATGTCGAAAGGAATCTATAATATTTATTTATCTACTCTGATACTATAATACAAAGATATTGACTGGCCCGTTGGAGCAGTGGGTAGTAACCCTACCTTCTGCTCCGCGGGTCGCGGGTTCGATTCCCGCCGAGGGCCAACATTTTCTATAAATGAATTTGTTGGTCTTTGAGCCTGGGTGTATATTTGTATTTAAGTATGTATTTAAAAAATATATAAGTATATATTCACCAGTTGTCGGTCACCTATAACACAAGTATTAAGTTACTTACTTTGGGGACGGACGACTGTGTGTGTAAAGTGTCCCATATATTTATTATTATTATATAAAACTGAAACCAAAATTCTTATGACAAACATTACGTACAGGCAAAAATTAAAAAATATACGATACAGGCCTTGTATGGACACCTGTATCATAATATAACTTTTTACTCATAACGTTACACCTATACAACCGCCAGCTGGACCAAGGAGGTTGAATCTCTACCTTAAAAAAACAAAATGTTTCAATGAACGAGTCCGCGGCGACGCAACGCGCATGCGTAATCGATGTTTGCGCCTTGGCGCTAACATTTGATATTTAAGAAATCTTTTCAGTATTTAATCAAAGTTTGGTTTTTATTAACATTGTTTTACATAGTATAGTATGAGAGTAGATAAAGTAGTGTATGCCACTGTACATAACTTGGTCTTACAACACTCGTGTGATACTATAAAAATACTCGCCTGTGGCTCGTTTTTTAAAACACACTTGTGTTATAAGAACCCTTATTTTACAACAGTATCATAATCTACTATTATTTATACAGTTATTCTACAGCGTTACAAAATTTATATAAATATACGTGAGACACTTACACACACGGTCGTCCGTCCCCAAAGTAAGTAACTTAATACTTATGTTATGGTAGACAGAAAACTGGTGAATATATACTTATATATTTTTAAATACATACTTTAATACAAATATACACCCAGGCTCAAAGGCCAACAAATTCATTTATAGAAAATGTTAGCCCTAAAAATAGTAAAAAAGCGTAATTTTAATATGACATTTATCTACACTAAACAAATATAAGCAACAGTTAGTTCACCCACTCATATCCCAATGCTAAGAAGTCTTTGTCTCGATTGGAGATTAGATCAGGTTCATCATTAGATCAAGTCAATGTTTTATACTCTGTGGTGAATATGCTTCTGAATCGTGTTTTTATTTGTCCATGACTGTTAACTTTTGTGTTACTGCTTTGTCAAAAAGTACATATCAAAAACCATAGAGTAAATTGATACTAGAGTATGGGAGCAATAAACAGGGCTGTACGTGAAACACAATGGATTTATGTTTGTCACTCTTTCACGCTGAATCCGCCGAACCAATATCGATGAAATTTGATACAATTATACCTTCTACACCGAGATAACATATTAGCCATAGAAATCTTTTGAATTCTACAAGAATAGAATGACATTGAAAAGCGCTATCTATTATGAACCTGTCACAGTTCACGCAAACAAAGTTGTGGTTTAAAGAGCACATAAAAAAGAGTGACAGATAGATACACCCTTATTTGTGCTGTTGTGCAATTGTTGTGTATTTGTGTGTGTTCGTTTGCTAGTGTTTGTTAATAAAAAAAAACTTCTTGAAATAGAAAATATTTCCCTTTCCTTAAAACTATTTTTACTCGTAAAGTGGCTTAAAGAAGACTGCTATAAATCTGTCAATTATAACAGAATATTCTCTCACAAAATTGCTTTATTTGCCGGCAGGGGATTATAGCCGCGCTTTTCTCTTAGTTCTCCTATGTCGCATTTCCGAGATGCATTTGTCACTGTCTGCATTTGTCTTTGGTTTTGACAAAAGTTAAGATGGAATTCTTTCTTAAACCCGGATTATAGCAAAATAATTTGTAACAACAATTTTTACTTGAGAAGAACAGTTTTTACTGAAGAATTTTGTATGCACTAAATGTAGATTGTAATTTTAAGGGGGAATAAATAAATAAATATGGGACACTTACACACACAGTCGTACGTCCCCAAAGTAAGTTACTTATTTTAGGGGAATTAAATGGCATTAAATATTTTAAACATGTTGTTACATAATTTTGATATTTTTTTACGACCAGCCTTCAATTTACCTTAGTCACCATTTACGACATCTCGGTAAGAAATGAGGGTGGTCTATTCTACTAGGCCGGATAGCAACAAGTTACATTCCTCTGATTTATAGAAGCAAGCGTTACTTTGTGGAATTCTAAGTAAGTTCTAAGAAACTCTAGTACAGAAGTTACAATAAAATTATTATGCTGTAATCTGCGTTTGTTAAGTGTATGAAGCAGGCAACATTCACATACCTATGCAGAACAAGTCACCACACGTATCACAAAACGCCGCCAACCAACATTCCACACAAGCACTACACACTCTCACTACCACAATCTCCTGTCACAAGTTACATTTCTCTCATTTATTGTGTCACTATAACTTATAGCCTCCTTCCATACTCTAGTATAATAACTCTTTGATATTATGCGGTACAAATTTGAGTTAAAATTGTCAAGATTTTGAAAATATTCCAACACCTATTTACGTGAAATGCGAAAATCCAGCAATTTATTATAACAAGGACGAATAAATTACGAAAAACGAAGGTACTTCTTTACAAATTTCATTGTAATCCCGCACGCGCTGTCAACGCGAATGAAATACTACTCGGCACTTTAAATAGATTGTCCAAGTATTTTATGTACAAGCGATGCTTGTTTATCAGCGAAATACTGAAAAATTGCATTTGCGTATTCAGTTTCAGTATTAAATTAATTAAAAAATTTAAAATGATATAAAAAAAAATTTAAAAGAAAAATAAAAAATTAATAGGGCTCGATCCTACGTATTTTCACCTCTCTAAACCACCCGTTCCCCAAATGAACTACCATGACTTTACGTTTAACAGTGAAAAATTGTGATTGTATTCAACGTCTATAAAAAAAAATTTTAGAGCCCGAAAACAGGGATAAAATGACATTTTTTAAATTAAAACTTATCTAATGTAGATGGATTTTTCTCCCCCAAAAACCCTTTATTCCGAATTTCAGGAAAATCGTTGAAAATTGAGCCGATTACGAGATTTCGAAAAAAATATATACATACATACATATATATATATATATATATATATATATATATATATATATATATATATATATATATATATATATTACAATTTCCGCTTACATTGCAAACGCAGGCTAAACCCTACGAGATTTATCAAAATGACGTACTAATTATTTGTACACCATGAAAAGGTCTACAGAAAAGTCCGCGATAGTATATGTCTATCTCTTATGGATAACCCACAATAGCAGTTTTTGTCATTTACTTTTTGAGGAGAGGCTGATGCAGAAAGCCTACTATACTGTTGAGGATGGGTGGAATAGTCCGGAATAGGAGCTGACCACCCGCCCTGCACCGACAAGCGTCCCCGAAATAAGATAGATACTGCTGAGGATTATTTAGACGATA
This sequence comes from Morpho achilles, assembly GCA_947086495.1. Lineage (NCBI taxonomy): Eukaryota > Metazoa > Arthropoda > Insecta > Lepidoptera > Nymphalidae > Morpho > Morpho achilles. Next base: position 4,824,247 of record CAMTZB010000012.1, on the reverse strand, counting down.
TGAATGCGTGGATACAGATATTGTTCGACACTGTACAAGATAGAAACAATTAAATGTAACTAGCATTAAGAATTATATTTTTAAAAGAGCAACCGCCTAGTTTCTTGCTGCTCTTCTCGGTAGGAACAGCTTTCCAAGCCAGCAGTAGAGTTGACGAATCAAAAGCACTTGTTTACAAGTTTATTTGAAAAAAGAATAATTTGAATTTGAATATAAAATTCTAAAATACACCCAAACAAGTTGCCCAGTGATGCTTCATCGCTCGCCCATCTTCGCTGACGCTATAAAAACCTTCAAGGCTAACAGCATTAGTGTTTTTCAAAAAACAAAACCACCAACCTTGTATTTCCTTTGTCACAATAATGCTGATTCGGATTCGAAACTGTATTCATCATTCTCCTTATCCCACTCTAAGTGGGGTCGGCACAACATGTTACAAACATGTTGTCACATGATTAAGCTACGTATTTTACGAGCGGCCGCCTGCCTGACGTCAACTTACCATAGTCGCTTTTTACGACACCTCGATAAGAAATGAGGGTGGTCCTATTCTATTCAGCCGGATACCACACGGCGTTCGAAACGGCATTATTAACTGTTACTTTAGTATAATTAACACAATTGAAATAAATGAATATTTATGACGCTCTTTATGATAAACAGTGGCAAAGCAAACTGGAATTGCAATTATGATTCGCATCTAACAAATATTTGCTAGCTATGTTGTGCATGTACGCTCTCAGTATGGTTATTTAGCAAACACATCTACATATTGTGGTATGGGATGACACATTAATAACATGCCGTTACGATATGTAGCACTAGGAATCACCAGCGGCTCCGCCCGCATGGTAATATTAGAACCGTAACATAGTCTTTTGATAACCATAAAAATGGTTAAAGTAAGTTATCCATAAAAGCTAGACAGATGCTGTCTCGGACTTTTACTTAGAACTTTTAGAGGGGAACAAATTTTATAATACATGATTTTTGAATAACTATTACTGTTTACTCAGCGCACGCAAGGAAATCTATAAATTTTGCCGTTTTCGTACTATTTTTTTATTTCTGCTCCTCTCGTATCTTGGAGTGATATTATATAGCCTTCCTCGATAAATGGATTCTCTTACACTGACAACTTACTCTTACAAATCGGTTCAGTAGTTCCTGAGATTAGCACGTTCAAACTGACTGTTTAGCTTTATATATTAGTATAGATTTCATTGCGTCCAAAAACTATAATGTAATTTGCAAGTATAGTTAAATTAATAAACATATTGGATGCCTTAATTAATGTACGTGTTCCCACGAGATAACGTCGTATAAAGAGCTCATGGATAAGTGCCCTGGATGCGTTGGAAACTACTCGAGCTAAACCGATATAATAAGACTTGAGTATAACCAGTTTCTATACACTAAATACGAATACTACTCACGACAGTTTAAATTAAAAAAATATTTAATGCCTTTTTATTATTGCTTAAACTTTTGTCGTAAAAAATTATTACTTCACGCGTTTTAATAAATATGGATGGATATGTGATTAAAAAGAGATAGATTGTGTGAAGTATGACATGCATATAAAAGGAGTAATGCCAGAGTTGAGTGATCGAGGAGAATGGAAGAGAAAACATCTTGTGCCGACCCCACTTAGACTGCAATAAGGGAAATGAAAACAATAAATTAAAACGTGTTTTTTTTGTTTAATATTTTTTTTTTGTAATAAGCTGTGATGGCCCAGCGGTGCGACCGTGTGAATCTCTAGAGACGATCACGGGTTCGAACCCGGGCAGACACCAATGAGTTTTTCTCTTAAAACTTATGTGTCTAATTGATAATTGCAATTTTTCACACGCTTTTCGGTGAAGGAAAACATCGTGAGGAAACCTGCATATCTCTAGAGAATTCTGGAGGTATGTGTAACCTACCAATCCGCATTGGAGCAGCGTGGTAGGTCTTAGCTCCAATCCTTCTCTACAAAAACGGAGAAAAGAGGCCTATTACCAGCAGTGGGATAGTAACAGGCCGTTACTTACTACGTTTGTAATGCATATGAATGGAAAATTTATCTGACAGCGCTATCGTGCGCTAGGATTTTCAAAAATACCTCGACAGAATCAACATCAACCTATTATCCAACTCCCTAAGGATATCTTTTTGATATCTTGCCAAAAGGAAGCCAATAATTCTTTTCGGCGACAGCAGATCTACGTGCTTTGTGTACGTACATATTTGTCTATAAATTTCGTTCTTAGTGCTCAAGGGATAACGGCCAAAATGTACTAGACTAAATTCTTTCTGACATTTATAGTTTTAGCAATTTCGAGTTCTATTACACGTAAAATAAGAACTAAATTTTAATGGATGACTTTTATATAAGTGGAATACATGTAGAAAATAAAATGAATTTTTATTTAAAGCGAATGGAAAGTCCTGTTTACATTTTAAAAGGAAATATCAGCTTATTTTAGAATGTAAAGTAAGATACCAATTTTGACACGATTTTATGCCAAAATATTCAAATACTGGCAACTTCGTTAGTGTCCAATTAAACGTTTGAGTACCTTCAACGATCTGTTTTTATCCTATTCTTGATGGAATAATTTTTTTTTATCAAATACTAGATGTCTGGCCATAGCCGTGTGGTATCCGGCTGAGTAGAATAGTACAAACCTCATTTCTTACCGAGGTGTCGTAAAATACGACTAAATTGATGTCAGGCAGGTGGCAGGTCGTAAAATACGTAACCGAATCATGTGACAGCATGTGTATAACATATCGTGCCGACCCCACTTAGAGTGGGATAAAACGACATTTTTTTAAAATAAAACCTAAGCTACATCGATATTTCCCCCCAAAACCACCTGTATGTCGAATTTCATGAAAATTGGTCTAGTCGTTTCCGAGATTTGAAAAATATACAAGATTAACTCATTTAATTATTAACCAATGTCAATCCGCAAATCCCTTTCAATATTTAAGTTACAGACTAGAAAATATTTATCTTAAGTAATTTTATATTAGTAGCATCTATTTATTATACCAAAATTAATTAATAGATTAAATAGTTAAATTTATATAAACTTTTTCTTTAAGAAAAAACGAGTAATATAGAGAATATTACTCGTTTTTTCTTTCTTCTTCAATTCTTTACCTTCTTACTTTTTTGTTGCTCAAAGGTTGACTGTTGATTCCTTTTAGGGATAAGTCCGCCTTTTTACATGTGCTTTTTTTACTTTTTCTTTCTCTTTCCTAAATATATGTATAAAAAGAAATAAATAAATAAATAAACGACTTGTATTTTCTTTTATACTTAAATATGTATGTTTCAGTATCGCCATCTTTATCCATCCCATTTGTCTTCCGGCTTTTTAATATTCAAAGCTTCCGAGTTGCTGAAGCGTTGTTAATAAATAAACAGGTCTTGCATACAGAATGAAGTGCAAGCCGAGGCCATATTTCATGAGCAAATTCAATTTACTTACGTAAAGTAATTTATAGTGCGCACTAATTTGCGGAATTTTAGAAAATAATATTTACTCATTTTGCTCCGCTGTGTGGTATCCTGCTGAGTAGATTAGACCACCCTCATTTCTTACCGAGGTGTGGTAAAAGGCGACTATGGTAATGACGCGTCGTGTGGCATTCGGCTGAGTAGAATATATCACCCTCGTTTCTCACCGAGGTGTCGTAAAAGGCGACTAAGGTAATGACCCGCCGTGTGGTATTCGGCTGAGTAGAATAGATCACCCTCATTTCTTACCGAGCTGTTGTTAAAGGCGACTAAGGTAATGAGCCACCGTGTGGTATTCCGCTGAGTGGAATAGACCAACCTCATTTCCTACCAAGGTGTGGTAAAAGGCGACTAAGGTAATGACCCGCCGCGCCGTGTGGCATTCGGCTGAGTAGAATAGACCACCCTCATTTCTTACCGAGCTGTTGTAAAAGGCGACTAAGGTAATGAACCACCGTGTGGTATTCCGCTGAGTGGAATAGACCACCCACATTTCTTACCGAGATGTCGTAAAAGGCGACTAAGTAAGTTGATGTCTGGTTAAATCATGTTACATGTTCATAACATGTTTTGACCACTTGGAGTGGGATAAGGGCAGGAGAAAGATGAATGATGATGGATAGATTGCAAAAACTATTGTTTTGAGTTTTAATCTTACACAAAAGCTGTTATATTATAAAGTTTGAACCTCCGTACTCGAACTTAAAACCTTTTAAGTTCGCAAAAGCTTTAAGGGTCCTTCAAGAACTCTACTTGAGATATGACCGTCCATTATAAAGAAAAGAAAGCACTTCAAAGAATAGCTATTGTGAATATTTGTTATATATTTTTTTACTTTAAAAGGCTTTATCCTTAATAAATTTTAGTATAAATTCTTCTTTTTTTATTATTTTTTAAGTTTATTAATAGTTAAAATTGAAAATGTTTAAAAGATGGACCGCCGAGTTTCTTTCTGGTTCTTCACGGTAAGAGCAACATTCCGAACCAGTTGTAGCTTTATTAATCATATTGATCCTTGACGATTCAAAAGTGCTTGAAAGAGCTTATATGAATAAAGATTATTTTGATTTGATTTGAGTTATAAAGTTATGTCAATTATTATCCAATCAAATGTCAAAAAACAAATGTCAATTCTTCAAAGTAAAATGTCAACTTCTTTTTTCTTTCTTTTATTATAAAGACATCTATTGGGTATAGGCCTCTTCCGTTTCCTTCCATACCTTTCTTACATAGTAGTAGTAGTAGTAGTAGCGGCCTGTTACTATCCCACTGCTGGGCATAGGCCTCTTCTCTCCTTTTTTGGAGAGAAGGATTGGAGCTGAGACCTACCACGCTGCTCCAATGAGGATTGGTAGGTTACACATATCCCCAGAATTCTCTAAAGATATGCAGGTTTCCTCACGATGTTTTCCTTCACCGAAAAGCGTGTGATAAATTGCAATTATCAATTAGACACATAAGTTTTACTAGAAAACTCATTGGTGCCTGCCCGGGGTTTGAACCCTAGACCTCCTCGAAAGAGGCGCACGGTGTTACCTTTCTTACATACTGTCTGTTATGTCGATACAAATATTATTAATGTGAGAGTTTGTATGATTGTCTGTCTGTCATGTTATCTACTGGACCAATATTGATGGAATTGGAATGAAATCTTATGCACGCAATTAAAGCTTATGCACCGGGGTAATATACAGGACAATAAAATTCGCATTTCACAACGTTTCTTTTAAGGGAAAACAATTAATGATCTACTAGCTTTTACCCGCGACTTCAGCAGCAGGGTCTTCTCGCTTACTCCCCGGGCGGGGGTAAACGGGGTGCGGGCCTCGAGGAAATCCTCTCTACCCGGGCATCTCCTCGCGGGCACTTAAGCCCGGTATGTATTCCGGCCGTGGGCCGAGGTCACCTAGGTGACCTAACGGTGTCGGTATTTGGGCCCTAAGCCTAGGTCACCTAGGTGACCTAATGGATTTCTTGTTCGGTGGGGAGGTCTGGGAGTGGTAGCTCCCAGACCTCAAAGTCGTTTTCTGGTAGTCCTCGTTCGGGTGGTGTCATGTCCGGTGTTTTCGCCCTTTCGCCCGTCGCGTCGTCCTCGTCGTCGCCGTCGTCATCCGCATCGGGCCGCGGAGACGGTGATCGCAGGAGCTCGCGAGGCAGGGAACGTCCATCGGGTGGTCGCGCATGGAGTGGCGCGATGCCATGGAGGTGTACGTGCGCGCTGTGGTCCGCACGCGCGAACATCCGGCGCGCAAGGCGACGGACATACTCCTCCACGGTCGGCGTTCTGGTATCCCGATGCACGACGTCGTTCCGCACATACCTCGGGGCTCCTACGATCAGTCGCAGGCAGCGGTTCTGCTGGACTTGAAGTCTTCGCCTCTGGTACGCCGAACATAGCGCGTACCAGGCGGGTGCCGCATACGTCAAGCGCGAGCGGACGTAGGCACCGTAGACTCGCAGTTTGGTGTTGACAGGTAAATGGGATGTGAACAGCGTGTGGAGCTGGGACCTGGCAGCAGCAGCTTGGCCCACGGCACGGTTAACTATGGGGACCATGCGCAGGCTGCGGTCCAACTCACACCCCAAAAACCTCACTGTGGTCTTCCACTCCACGTCCTGGCCTCGCAGAGTGAGTTGGCGTAGCGGCCTGGAGCAGCTGGTGAGCAGAGCGGCCGTCTTCCCGACGTTGACGGCCATCCTCCACTTGTCCAGCCATTTCGGCAACAAGTCCAGCAGACGCTGCATGCGGTTTGTGGCGACGATCTGGTGGTAGGACGACGCGAAATACGCGCTGTCGTCAGCGAATAGCGACAACAGCACGTCCTCCTCCCCTTCCCGCAGATGGTGGCGCAGAGTGGGGATGTCATCCGTATACGCCGCGTATAAGCGCGGCGATATACAACTGCCCTGGGGTACTCCGGCTTGGATGGTGCGTGGCTGGGATTCGGCACCATCCACTGCCACGTAAAAGCTACGGCCGTGTAGAAACGATGCCAGCACTCGCACATAAGCAGGCGGCATGGTGGTGTCCAGTATTTTGACCATAAGCCCGGCGTGCCACACACGGTCGAAGGCCTTCTCGATGTCGAGAAAGACCCCCACGGTGTAGCGCCAGTTGTTCCACTCACTGGTCAGGTGGTTTATGACCCTCGCCAGCTGGAGCGTCGTCGAGTGGCCGCTGCGGAATCCAAACTGCTCCTCGCGCAGGGGCAGATGGGGCGTGACTCGACGCAGCAGCAGACGCTCAACAGCTTGGCTATGTGCGAGAGCAGGGTGATCGGCCGGTAGCTTCCAGGTAGGCGGCGGTCCTTCCCCGGCTTGGGAAGAACGATGATCTTCCCGGTCTTCCACGCCTCTGGGAAGTGGCCGGTGCGGAGTACTCCGTCGAACAGTCTCGTGAGCGCTACGAGACCTGTTCGGGGCAGCAGCAACAACGCGGCGTTGGCGATTCCGTCGGGGCCTGGCGCCTTTCGCTTATCAAGGCAAGCAGCGACCGACCGCAGCTCTGACAGGGAGATGAAGTCCTCTCCCCGGAGCGGCGGTGTAGGGGCCGACAGGAACCTCTCCAGCTTGTCCTGGACAGCCGCGTGATGACGGATGATATGGATGTTGGAGTTGTTGGGGGCGTTGGGCGTGAATGTCTTCTCCAGGTGGGCCGCCAGAATCTCAGCACGATCCTTGGCGGCATAGGTGCGTTTACCCGCAGCATCGAGCAGCGGGTAAACGGGGGTGTCATGTCCGGTAAGCTTCTTGCAGAGAGAGTATAGCGCTGTGTCGTGTTCGGTCGCTCGATCGACGGTATCCTCCCATCGCGCCTCGTCGAGAGCGACTACGGCACGCGCGATTTTCTCTGCAAGCCGGTTCAGGTCAGCCTTCACCCTGGGGCAGCGAGTGCGGGCCCATAGGCGGCGTAGGGTGCGCTTCCGCTTGAGCATATTGCGGAGCGAGCTCGGCAGGTCCTTCCTTCGATTAGTGTCCAGTGAAGTCGACGTGGTGGTGGTGGCTGCTGCTTTGGCGGCGATGATCGCCTCCGCGACGAGTGCAGCAGCATCGTCGACTCCCTAAGGTGTAGTGATCGGGCCTGCTAGCTCAAGCCCGGCAAGCTCTGCGGTGTAGCGCTCCCAGTTCGTCCGCGTCCGCGGCGGGCGGGGCACTAAAAAGCCTCCCTGGGTGGCTAGGGTGACCAGAACCGGTAGATGTTGCGTGTCGAGGTCGTAGAGGACCTCGACATCGAATGGGTTGTCAAGTCCGTGATGCAGCACTATGTCGATGACGTCTGGCTGGGAGCGGCAGTCGGTGGGTATGTGGGTCGGCGCTCCCGGCCCCGCCACACCGTACCCGCTCCTCACGCTATCTTCGTGCAGTTGCCTCCCGACCCCAGTGATGATTCGCGATCCCCACGCATGATGTTCCGCGTTGAGATCACCCACGATCACTGCGGGTCCCTGCTGTCCGAAGATGGTCCCGACATCGGTGCTGCAGAAAGTCAATCCGGGTGGTTTGTAGGCGGCATATATGCGGAGCTCCTGGTTGCCCACGTTGACACGCACCCCCTGGGTACGGGTGCTGGTGAACGGGGTGTGCTCCAACTCTTCATGTATAATATCCCTCCGCACCAGAGCAGCCGTACCTCGGTACGGATAGCCCCGGGGAGAGATTTCATCACGCCGATACACGAAGAAGTTGGGCACGCGGAGCTCGACGCTGTCCGTGAGTTTGGTTTCGCCCAGGAGGATAACATGGATGTCCTGCGACTGGGCGAGTAGTGTTAGCTCATGGACGTGTCCTCTTATGCCGCCCGGATTCCAGTATAGTACTCTTAGGGCGGTCACTGGTACGACCGCCCGAACTGGGTTATGGCAGCCGTTATAGCGCCGACTACATCCCTCGTGCTCACATAGTGCGTGAGCGCCGCCATGAGCGCCTCGATCAGGACCCGGACAATGTTGTTCATGCCCGAGTCCTGCGCGGGGGGTGGCGGGGGGAAAGTAGGGTATAGCGGCACTCGAAGCTCCGCCTCTTCTGTGGCCTGTCGGTGGCCACGGCTTCTCGGCGCCTCGGCGATTACTGGTATTGCCGCCAACGATGTTGATGTTGGCGGCCTGGGGTGCGGTGTGGACGCAGCGGCGGGCTCAGCATCTGCTGGCCTCGGCTGCCTGCGCCTGCGCCGGTTTCGTTTTTTTCGCAGGGGCTCCCCCTGCCTATCGGGTCATTTGCCGGCGGTTGCAGAGTCGCCGGCTCCCGGTCTATGATAACCCCGCCCGCTTCCCCCCGTCGAGTAGCTGGGGCGGTTGGGATGTAGGCCGGCGGTTGTTTAGTCGCCGGCTCCTGGTTTACGCTAGCCCCTCCCGCTTCCCCCGGTCGAGTAGCATGAATGAACACGCCGGGCGACGGCGGGGCGCTACTCAGTGCGGGTCGGGCAGGGGCGGCGCGTACGGCTACCACGGGACGTACTGCGGGGATGGCGGGGGCCGCTGCGGCGACTTGTACGGCGGCGGCGGGTGTTGCAGTTGGGGAGGGAACTTACCTACACCCCCCTGCCCTCTTCTTCGGTTCCTTGTCCGGGCGCGGCGGCGGACATCGATGCCGCGTTTTCGCGCCTCGCGGTGGAAGACCGGGCATTTGCGGTCCCGCGCCACGTGTGCTTTTCCACAATTCGCGCACTTAGGCGCGGCTTCTTGGGGCCGGTCACAGTCTTGTGCCAGGTGCCCGCCTGCACAGCGGACACATTTGGGTGGCCGGTGGCAGTTGGCCGATGAGTGACCGAACTGCTGGCACCTGTGGCATTGTGGCGGACCTCGTCCGCCCTCCCATGCCTCGATGATGAGGCCCGGCATCGACAGGAGCTCGGTCTCTCTGTACAGGTGACCGAGCTCTTCGAAGGTCAGATGCTCCAGCTGCACGAAGTATGTGCAGCCGTGCCGCCCTCTGACCGGTGGTATGGCCCTCGCCTGGGTCGCCGGGTACCCTAGGCTGCGCAGCGACGCGATGACCTCTGCTGGCAGAGTGTCTTGCGATAGCCCCCTAATGGCTACCTTGCTGGGTAGGCTCGACGCTGGGCTGTAGCAGAACCACGCGATGTTGGGATCCTGCTTGGCAGCGTCGAGAAGGTACCGTTGGAGCACCCGGAATTCCTCCGCCGACGTAGAGAGGAATCTGACGCCCTTCCCCATCGGGCGGGCGTTAGGGGCGTGTCCGAGCTTCTCTCGGATCGCGGTGAAGTGCCTCGTCCAGTTGGGGAGGCACTCCACGGTGATGGGAGGGTATTCGGAGCGCGCTGTCTTCGCTCCGGTAGTGGCCTGCGGTTTTTGCTGCAGCTCTTCCTGGCGCTGCTGGAGCACGCGGGGTGACGGCGGCGCGGCGGCGGCGGTGGCGTAGCCGGATGGCCCGGCCTGAGGGGTAGGGGGGTGGGACGTCGCCATTGGAGACGGCGACGAAGCAAAGCTCGTCGAGTCCCGAGGCCACGAGACGGATCCCTGCGACGCGCTCTCTGCAAGCGGTCGCACGCCACCCTCATCCCGAGGCGAGGAGGCCGGCGGTGGAGTGGGCCGAGTCCTTTGCTCGGCTGTTAGCTGTACGTCGAATGACGACGACGTTGTCAGTGAGGTGGCCGGTGACTGGTCCGTCTTCGGACGCTTGTCGTCTCCCTCGAGGGATTCGGGCGAAGAATCGGCAGCCCGCGGACGCTTCGGTGCTTCGCCGCCCGATGTAAGCCCAGCTACATCGGCGGAGAACATAGGCGCGGAGTCTGGCGACTCGCTCGCCGGATGAAATCCGGAAGCGTGGTAGTGGTTCAGGCGCTGGTGGTGATGGTGGCGCTGCTGCAGGTGCGATTGGCGTAAACGGGACGCTAGTGTTGTCCCGTATGTCGCGCCGCACTACAGCGCGGGCGAACGCGGGGCGCTCCCCCTTAATACGTGGGTCCCTCGGGGGGGGGGGCTCCCCCCGGCCGGACATGGTCGCGCAGTCTTGCGCGTGCGAAATGTGCTACTTTTGAGAGTAGCGGCAGAGGTGTTCAGTGAGCCGCTCCTGTGCGAGTGCAGCTCCGCGCACCCTCGGCGCGTGCAATCCAGCCGGGTGAGACCCCTGGGGGAGGCCCAGCTAGGCGCCCGCGAGCGGGGGCGGAGACTACAAGCGCGTAGGTATGATGAGCGGTGGTATCACTGAGGGCACGTCTGCATACGTCTTTCCAATGAAAGGCGGTGCAGATCGCTGCAGATCGGCGGAGCAGGTGCACGCGATGCGCTGCCGACCGCTTCGTCGAGCCGCAACACGGGTTACGGCGAGTACAACTGTCGCCGGTGGCAGGGGTGCAGGGGCGTTAACCGAAACTAGCGAACTTTGCGTCTCACACGATACGCGCAGCGATAACGTTCACATAAACAATACGCGTCCGTTCACTGCGCGCGTACGCACGAGACTCGTTCATATGGACTATTGTGTGATAGGTCGATAATAGATGGCGCTTTTAAATGTCATCCTATTTCTGTAGAATTAACATGATTTCTATAGCCTATATGTTATTCCGGTGTATATGGAATAATTGTGCCAAATTTCTACGACATTGGTTCAGCGGATTCGCCGTGAAAGAGTAACAAACATACATACATATTCACTAACTTTCGCATTTATAATATACGTAGGATAGGATTGAGGTTACACGTTAAAGTTGGCGAAATTGAAGATGTGAGAGGATGGTCTATTCTACTCCACCGGATACCACACGGTGAGTCAACTTACCTTAGTCGCTTTTTCAACACCTCGGTAAGAGATAGGTCTATTCTATTCAGCCGAATACGGCACGGCACGTCCAAATAAATAAACAAATGTTGTAATGAAATTTCAACACAACGAGTTTTATATCACCTGTACATTATCACAACATATTTCACCAAAACAATTCCAAGTTCCTTTCAACTCCCATCGGACAGTCATATTTATTCTTACATATTTATATAATTAATTTACGCCGTGTGGTATCCGGCTGAATAGAAAAGTACCACCCTCATTTCTTACCGAGGTGTCGTAAAAGGCGACTAAGGTAAGTTGACCCACCGTGTGGTATCCGGCTGAGTAGAATAGACCACCCTCATTTTTGTTACCGAGGTGTCGTAAAAGGCGACTAAGGTAAGTTGACCCACCGTGTGGTATCAGGTTGAGTAAAATAGACCACCCTCTTTCTTACCGAGGTGTCGTTGGATACGACTAGGGTAAGTTGACGTCAGGCAGGCGGCCGGTCGTAAAATACGTAGCCAAATCATATGGCAACATGTTTGTAACATGTTGTGCCGACCCCACTTAGAGTGGGATAAGGGCAGGAGGATGATGATTAATATAATTAATTTGAAAAATTCCAAAGAATAAATTGGCTTCGCAAAACTTTGATTAAGGTATACCCTGATCCGTCGTACAAAGTTTGCTCAGTAATTTGTTATACGCGCTAATTTTGTGAAAGTTGATAACAATCTTGAACAAATACAGTTCATCGCGCCACTCCATGCGCGACCACCCGATGGACGTTCCCTGCCTCGCGAGCTCCTGCGGTCACCGTCTCCGCGGCCCGATGCGGATGACGACGGCGACGACGAGGACGACGCGACGGGCGAGAGGGCGACACCACGGATTATGACACCACCGGATATGACACCACCTGACGACGACTTTGAGGTCTGGGAGCTAATATTCCCAGACCTCCCCACCGAACCAGACATCCCTTAGGTCACCTAGGTGACCTGGGCCCATGGCCCAAATACCGACACCCTAAGGTCACCAAGGTGACCTCGGCCTACGGCCGAAACACAAACCGGCCTAAGTGCCCGCGAGGAACTGCCCGGGCAATGAGGTACGCCTCGAGGCCCGTACCCCGCTTACCCCCCACCCGGGGAGTCAGCGAGGCGACCCTGCTGTAAATACAGTTGAAATTATTCATAACTAGCTTTTACCTGCAACTTTGTCCAAAATCCCGGAAACGGCTCTAACGTTTTTCCTGAGCATGTAGGGGGTATTGGGGGAGAAAAATATATCTAGCTAGGTTTTATGTAAAACGAAGATTGTTTTATCATTGTTTTTGAGCATTAAAAAACACTAACATTTATATTAAATTGAACTTTTGCCATTAACTGTCAAGTCAGCGTAGCTTATTCGGGAAACGGGCAGTTTCGAGAAACGTAAATACCTAGACGTAAAGACCTTAGATTTTTTTTTAAAATAAATCTCGAGCAAGGCTCTGTCACCTAGATATTATAAAATTAACTCATTTAAATATTTTATTTACTGGAATATATACTAGTAAATAAAAGTAAGACAGTTTTATCTTCGTTTGAAAAGTTTTATCCATCTCACTTGTCATATTACACGTTCATTCCCAAGTTTCTCAGGATTATAACAGATAAAAACTGTGCGGATAATCCTAGGGATCTGTATTATTGCAAAACGGAGTTTGTCGTGGAGATTGCTTCTTTATATTTATTCCTTTCCTATAAAAGGCGATCTTTATTTTCACGAGTTTATTGTTAAACATAAAAGTTTATTATTATTAATGCCGTATGGTATCCAGCTGAGAAGAATAGACCACCCTCATTTCTTAACGACGTGTCGTAAAAAGCGACTAAGGTAAGTTGACCCACCGTGTGGTATCCGTTTTCGTAGAATAGATGACCCTCTTTCTTACCGAGGTGTAGTAAAATACGAATAAGTTAAGTTGACGTCAGGCAGGCAGCAGTTCGTAAAATACGTACCCAAATCATGTGACAATATGTTTATAACATGTGCCAACCCCACTTAGAGTAGGATAGGGGTAGAAAGATGATGATTTACTTCTAAAAAGTAACCGTATTTTTATCTCTGTATGATAAATTTCTTATAATATTCTTTATTTATTTATTTATTAAGACATCCAGTATTTGCTACATATAAAACTTACATATTATAAAAAGAGATTACGCCGTGTGGTATCCGGCTGAATAGAATAGTACCACCTTCATTTCTTACCGAGGTGTCGTAAAAGGCGACTAAGGTAAGTCGACCCACCGTGTGGTATCCGGCTGAGTAGAATAGACCACCCTCATTTCTTACCGAGGTGTCGTAAAAGGCGACTAAGGTAAGTTGACCCACCGTGTGGTATCCGGTTGAGTAAAATAGACCACCCTCTTTCTTACCGAGGAGTCGTAAAATACGACTAAGGTATGTTGACGTCAGGCAGGCGGCCGGTCGTAAAATACGTAGCCAAATCATATGACAATATGTTTGTAACATGTTGTGCCGACCCCACTTAGAGTGGGATAAGGGCAGGAGGATGATGATTGTAAAAAGAGACAAAAAATAGATTAACATGTACAACTTATGAAAGTGTCACGGCTTGCATCAAAAAATTATTAAACAATTTAAATAAAAACACTACATAAAAATATAAGCAAATTACGTTAATAGGTAAAAAATTTTTGGTTGCGGGGCGAAACGATTGTTGAGTTTGTGATAGTGAACGTATGTAGTGCTTGTGTATTGTGGTGGCGGTGGTGGATGTTAGTGCGTGTGTTTTTACGAATCTTGCATATATCAGGTATGAATATCTGGGTGACCGAGCTTCGCTCGGTAATATTTTAGAAAAAAAAAACTTAAAAAAAAGAAAAAACAATTATTTAGTTGGGATCGATCCTTGGCATTCACATTTCTCGAGGCTGCTCGTTACTCGAATAAGCTACGTCGATTTGACAGTTAATGGCGAAAATTCAATTCAATATAAATGTTAGTGTTTTTTAATTCCCAAAAACAGGGATAAAACAATATTTTTTTTGCATAAAACCTAGCTAGATCAATTTTTCTCCCCCAAAACCTCCTACATGCTGAATTTCGGGAAAATCGTTGGAGCCGTTTCCGAGATTCAGAAAATATATATATATACAAGATTAACTCATTTAATAATTTAAGATAACCGATTGTGCACTCTACATTTAGCATTATATATATATTCTATTTTACTTCATCGCGGATTATAGCAAAATAATTTTATTATTACTTTTGTGACAATATTCTCTGTAAACGAAACACATAAAGAAGATATCGATTGCATCAAATTAATCTCCTCTTAACAATTTTACTGTCTTTTTTTTAACTTTCGTAAAGTGTCGTTAAAAATATCCAATTCTCCGCAGATGGGATTAAATAATTCGTACTTCTTACTAATATTATAACTACTACCGTCACGAAGAACTACTCGATGCAAGCCATCTCAACTATCACTCAAATTGGGGTTGAGTGATGGATGTCGATGGAAACCTTTCGGAATCCTCTTCAAAGGAATGTCACGTCCGCCTTTCCGCCTTGAGTAATGATCCAAGGCTTAACGAGGTCATGATTAAGATTCTTACAAGAGTTCAAAAGTCGTGGTGCCAATTTGATGGTTGGTTATAAGCTAATTATAAGCTAGCTTCGACCGCGTGAAAGTCAGTGTGTTACAAAAAAAATCCGGACAAATAAACAAATTCGTTATTTGTGAGTTAACAATAATAGATAGAGACATTCTGTTGCAGACTTTTTCATAGTATTTTTGTAGATCTACAATTATCTAGTACCTAACTTTAGTGTATCTCTGCTGGTTTACGTGGCGCACGCGAGTTAAGCTACCAGCGGGTGAGTTTTTTTTTACACTTTACGTTAAACGATAAAGTACTATTTACCTAAGCCTTTGAATCGAGTATCTAGTGGCCTTTTCTCGTTAGTAGCAACTTTCTGAACCAACAGTAGAAAACTTGTAAACAAGTGCTATTGAATCGCCAACTCTACTGCTAGATCTAAAAGTTGTTCATACCGCGAAGAGCCAGCAACAAACTCGGCGGTTGCCCTTTTAAAAATATAATTCTTATTATTAGTTACAAGGTCGAAGAGTAGCTATGTCCACGCATTCTTATTATCTAAGTAATCCTCAAAAGTATTTTGTACAAGCCTTTAATTTGTTAGTGTTTTTAAACTGCTGTAATGGCAAAACTAAAATTGATTGCGGAATTTTATTATAGAATCTTAAAACCTAACCCTAGTCTAGTCTAACCAAACTCACAAACGACTTACGTAGTTTTGCAAGGCGCAAACCAGGAGCTGCAAGCTTATGTCGGTTCCTACTTTGTCTGCAATACATCGCCAATCTTTTTGCTTGTAAAAATATACTGTTAAGCCAATGTAAGAATACCTTTTTTCTTAAACTTCTCCCCCAGGAAATCATGTTGACTGTAAAATGCCACGTATGGCTTTTTTTTGTTTTCTTTTTAATATTTTCAATATCCGCGCATTTACCCCATAACAATATTCCATAAGACTTAATGCTATGGAAAAAAGCAAAACAACAAACAAGTCTTGTTGTTCCAACGTGAGTTAACCGTTTTATCTTAAGTAGGCTGAACCGAGTTTCCCAGTGAGAGTTGTTATGTGTGAGCCCTGTTGGAGTTTTGTATCCCATATTTAATATTGTTTCATCAATATCAGCCCACTTTAGTCCACTGCTGGACATAGGCCTCTCCAATTTTTCGCCACTTAGCCCGATCCTGGGCTTTCTGCCTCCAACCACTGCCCGCTGTCTCACTATATCGTCACTCCATCGAGTCTCAGGGTGTCCTACACAACGTTTCCCGACTCGCGGTCTCCACTCCAGAACACGTCTACCCCAACGGTCATCGGTTCTGCGACAGGTATGGCCGGCCCATTGCCACTTCAGCTTGCTTATGCGCTGAGCTATGTCGGTGACTCTAGTTCTCTGACGGACTACTTCGTTACGAATACGATCCCTCAGAGAAACCCCGAGCATAGCTCTTTCCATAGCCCGCTGAGCGACTTTAAGCTTATGGACCGCCTTAACTGTTAGTGTCCACATTTCGGCACCGACTGACATGACTTAAGGTGATATTATTTAAAGGTTAAAGGTTATATTTTTAAAGGCTTACCTTTATCATCAGCTCGGAACTCAGCTTCCAGCTCCGCCTTAGACGGCTCCGGCTCTTGCTTCGGCTTGCTAGCCGCTTTCATGCTTATCGACTGCCTTGTCTTGTGACCTCGAAACGCCGCCTGTATCTTAGTCGCCGCTTCCTCCTCTGATGCTTTGTCCTCCTGCGATGGTTCTTTTTGTCGATCCTCTGTAAAAAGTAGAAAATTGTTAAGTATTATTAATGTATAGAAGCCGGCTATAAAATAAAATAAGCCTTTATTGCTGTTTTCCTTTTACAATTATTCTTATTCTACTAACATTGACGGTCGGTTTTGTGAACAGCTCGCCCTTCGACAAAGGCTTCCTCTAGAGATTTCCATTTCTCCCTGTCTCTTGCTATTCTAATCCATTCTGGACCAACAACTTTGAAAAAGTCATCTTCTTAACTTTTGTAGCTGTTCCCGAGATTAAGAAAATATATTTATACATACAAGATAACCACATTTAAATATTTTACAATGTATGTTACTTCAAATAAAATTTTCTTCACTTATTATTTCTTCCACACTTAATTAACCAAGTAAATTTTAGGTCATACAAAACATGAAATCTCTGAGCTTTGTCGCAAAAAGACTCATTACTACTAATGAAACGCATAAGCTACAAAAACAGGCGCTGAATTTATTTAAAAACAGAAGTTGCTTTAGTATGAAAGTAGTAATAATTACATTTGTTAATTAGGCTAAAAGTTTTCCAAAAATAATTGTTTTTTCCAAAATAACATTTTCAAATTTAGTCAATCCGGACCATAAACAAAAAAAACGAAAGTAACTGTTAGTATTCCACTGCTGGGCATAGGCTTCTTTTCCATTTTTGGAGAGAAAGATTGGAACTAAGACCTATTGGATTGGTTGGTTACATATATCCCTAGAATTCAGGGATTCATTAGGTGTCTGTTTAGTGTTTGAACTTTTGACCTCTCGAAAGATTTGCACGGTCTCACTGCTATCATACTTCTTTGACCATGTATAATTCTGATTTAATTATTATAATAGAATAGGAATAGAAAAACAAAAATATAAAGAACATCACATTAAAAATAAGCTTTTATGTCATATAAATACATTTTTTAAACAAGAATGGATGTGATTAATTTTGTCACAGAGCTACATATATCTTTTTCTTGTGTATGTTGTCGCCAATGACTTCCGCTATGTATTTTATAGCAACACAGTCTTGAAACAAGAGTATCGCGCCCTTTTTGATTAAAATGGTACCAACACTGTGACGTGTTGTTTCCGGTTGAGTCTTCCTATTGATAAAACGTTTCAGTGACAGTCAGTCTTTGTTCGTCATTCAAAAGAAGTGCATCTCGGAACGGAATTGTGGTATTCCTATTATATCGTGTTATTGTATAATATCTGGGTGACCCAGCCTCGCTCGGTAATTTTTTACAAAAAAAAACTTTAAAAAAACAATTATGCCAAGGATCGATCCCCAACTAAGGATCGATCCTTGGCATTCACATTTCTCGAGTCTGCCCGTTACCCGAATAAGCTACGTCGACTTGACAGTTAATGGTGAAAATTCAATTCAAGATAAATGTTAGTGTTTTTTAATGCCCAAAAACATGGATAAAACAATTTTTTTTTACATAAAACCTAGCAAGATCAATTTTTCTCCCCAAAACCTCCTACATGTTGAATTTTAGGAAAATCGTTGGATCCGTTTCAGAGATTCGGAAAATATATATATATACAAGATTAACTCGTTTAAATATTAAAGATAGTGTGCGTTAACATGTATATTTATCATACATATTATCATCATATGGCAGAACCTTATTTTCACTTAACAATATATCTATACTTATTATAAAACAATGTACCAAAAAGCTGTCTGTCTATATGTGATCGATTTTCTCAAAATCTAAACAGGATTTTTCAACAATTTTTACTAACATAAGATAATGCAATCTTAAAGAAGGTATAGGTTAATAGTAACTGTACATTACAGTTTTACGTAAATTGTGTTAAAGAGGTCGCTAGGTTTAAAAAAATATCATCTGCTAGGAGCATTTATCAGTTGCGCCGCGTAAACCAACAGATATACACTAAAGCAATCATCATATTCCTGCCCTTATCCCACTCTAAGTGGGGTCGGCACAACATTACAAACATGTTGTCACATAATTTGGCTACGTATTTTACGACTTGCCGCCTGCCTGACGTCAACTTATCTTAATCGTATTTTACGACACCTCGATAAGAAAGAGAGTGGTCTATTGTACTTAAGCGTATACCACATGGCGGTTCGACTTACCTTAGTCGCCTTTTACGATACCTCGGTAAGACATGAGGGTGGTCTATTCTATTCAGCCGGATACCACACGGCGGATATACACTAAAGTTATGTATTACAGAATTGTTTGTTTGTTTGTTTGTAATCTCTTTGTTGCATATTATCTAAAATAATAAAGTAAAAAAAATATCTTAAATACTACAATAAAATTTGAGTAGCCGTGTGGTATCCGGCTGAGTAGAATAGTACCACCCTCTTTTCTTACCGAGGTGTCGTAAAAGGCGACTAAGGTAAGTCGACCCGCCGTGTGGTATCCGGCTGAGTAGAATAGACCAACCTCATTTCTTACCGAGGTGTCGTAAAAGGCGACTAAGGTAAGTTGACCCACCGCGTGGTATCCGGTTTAGTAGAATAGACCACCCTCTTTCTTACCGAGGTGTCGTGAAATACGACAGAGGTAAGTTGACGTCAGGCAGGCGGCCGGTCGTTAAAACGCAGCCAAATCATGTTACAGCATGTTTATAACATGTTGTGCCGACCCCACTTAGAGTGGGATAAGGGCAGGAAGATGATGACTACAATAAAATTTGAGATAGCATGTCTCTATCTCTTATGGTTGTTATGTTAACTCACAATAACTTCTTTTGTGTGTTTTACACATACATCGAGTTATTCTTAGTTAAGCATAAACATAGAGACATACTATCGCGGAATATTTTAGTTTTTTGTAGCTCTACAATTCTCTAGTACATTTTTTTAGTAAAGCTTCCAGCAGGAGTAGTAGTAGCAGAGTAGATCAGTAGATTTTAAGAATTACATACAGACATTTTTACAGATATTTTTAGTTTTAAATATTATTATTTCAAATAATATTTAAAATTATTTATTTTCTCCTTTAAACCACAAAGTATAAGCAATCATCAAAATACACAAAACATTTCTCACATCACAGAGTTACAAAATGGCCTGTTTTTTTGTAACGCGTGAGATACTAAAAAGCTTTGTTAGTAGAGCTTTCAAAGGGTATTTGAGTACCTTTTCATTTCACGTCATATGTGAGAGCATTACAAGCACCATTAACGTTTTAATTAGGCCAAACAAACATGAAACTAAAAAGCTATTTTCTGATAATAAGAATGTAGAATAAAATTTATACGGTTAGTACCTTAACCTTTTATATTCAAGCTAAAATTTCATTAAATGCTTTGCCTTAAGGTTGCCTGGAAGGGATCCCTTTTAGCGATAAGGCCGCCTATTGTATCAATACTTCTGTTAGCTAATTTCATGTATTAGTACCTAGAGCGGCCTTGCTTGGTAATTTTTTACAAAACAAAAAAAAGAATACATGAAAAAAAGATATAAAAAAATTGGGGATCGATCCCGGGTATTAAGATTTCTCGAGACTGCCTGTTCCCCGAATACGCTACGCTGACTTGACAGTTTGTGGCAAAAATTGAATTCAATACAAATGTTTGTTTTTTTATGCCCAAAAAACAGGGATAAAACGAATTTTTTTACATAAAACCTAACTAGATCGATTTTTCTCTCCCAAACTCCCTACATGCTGAATTTCAGGAAAATCGTTGGAGCTGTTTCCGAGATTCGGAAAATATATATACATACAAGATTAACTCATTTAAATATTAAAGATAATATATAATTTTTATTTTTGTTTAGCATTAATCAAATGGTTGCATTTATAACATTTGGTGTACAACAAGTACAAATAAATAAATGATTAACAAAACTGAAACGCAAACAATAAATAAAATGTTAAGTTAAATATTCAGGAGCATAACCCAATTCCTCTCGCCCCAAGACGCCCGTTCAATGAAATAACCCGCAAAATAAAAGTTTGTCGGCAACGAGCTAGCTACAAGGAATACTTAAATTTTTAAACGGAATTTTACGACGCCTTTCTTTACACACAATTTATATAAAGGTATTTCAAACTTGAATACCGTTGGGTGAGAAAATGCAGAAAATTTAAACTACTTTAAATTTTGCTGTACATTCTTTTATACTATATCAATTGTATATTTATATCTTGTATTTGTATTGTTATTAAACATAGTATGCCGTGTGGTATCCAGCGTAATAGAATAGTACCACCCTCATTTCCTACCGAGGAGTCGTAAGAAGCGACTTAGGTAAGTCGACCCGCTGTGTGGTATCCGGCTGAGTCGAATAGATCACCCTCTTTCTTACCGAGGTGTCGTAGGCGACTAAGGTAAATTGACCCACCGTGTGATTTACGGCTGAGTAGAATAGACCATCTTCAATCCTTACCGAGGTGTCGTAAAAGGCGACTAAGGTAAGACAACCCGCCGTGTGGTATCCGGTTAAGTTAAATAGACCACCCTCTTTCTTACCGAGGTGTCGTAAAATACGACTCAGTTAAGTTGACGTCAGGCAGGCGGCCGGTCGTAAAATATGTAGCCAAGTCATGTTACAACATGTTTATAACATGTTGTGCCGACCCCACTTAGGGTGGGATAAGGTTTTATTATTAAACTTTATTGGTTCGCGCATTAGTCTGTAACAGCTTTGCATTTTTCAGCTCATATATCTATTGCTTTTTGTTCTTATTTTTATTACTAGACCTACTTATATTAATAAAAGAAGTAGTCTAAATCAGTTTTATTCTTTTCATAAAAATTTCAAAAATAAAATCAAAGGAAACTCTCATTCGCTATTCGCGGGCTACCTGCTAATGACAGCAGCTGTCACATCTCCCACGTCGAAATGGCGCGAACGGCTGTGGCAAGATGTGACGTCATGACTTGCTTGCTTGCAGTAGCGACAAGGCGGCGTTGTTACATTTTAGTAGCTTTTTTAGTGTCTTAGCTAGATCGATTTTTTTCCCACAAAACCCCATACATGCTGAATTTCAGGAATATCGTTGGAGCCGTTTCCCAGATTCCGAAAAAAAAAAATTATGAAGCTATGTCAAAATATGCAAAAATAGTTTCTAATATAGTTTTGAAAAGCAGGGACAAGCTTTTGCAAATGCACAGTATTAGCATAGAACTATCAAACTCTGCTTATATTTGTCACAGAGCTTGTAAACAGTAAAGAGTCGAAAGAGCTTTTAGCTACTTGAGTTACAAAAATACGAACTGTTTTAGTACTTCCAAAGGTACTGCATTTCAATCAGTATTCTCTTTTGGCAACATTTCAAAGCATCCATTCTACAGATTGGACGTGAGGCAGCAAATAATTTACGAGTCCATCGCTGCCACAGTTGTAATATTTTCTAAAGAATCTTGTATAGTCTTTTTAGTATTAAAAAGTAAGCAGCATGCACTTTTTTATATCAGAAATAATTGGTCGTCACCGCCCGACGGGGACGAGCGGCGGATATGATTATGGCCCGACTAAAAACCTGACAATGCTCCACCACGTTGCTGGTGGCGGGGACAGGGTACCGTTATACACACTGCCCTACATCCCCGCCAGTAGCGGCTTTGTATCCCAGAGACCCATCTCGGGGTAGGGGTCTCTCTGAAAGTTGCCCCCCCATGGGCTAATCAATTCATCAGAAGCCCCTGATGCATATATGCTTATACGACCTTGTGTGTAAGTGTCCAATATTCATCATTCTCTTGCCCATATCTTGCTCTAAGTGGGGACGGCAAAACATGTTATAAACATGTTGTCACGTGATTTATCTTCGTATTTTACTGACGTCAACTTACTGTATTTTACGATTTCTCGGTAAGAAATTATCGATCACACGGTGCGTCGATTTACCTTAGTCGCCTATTACGACAGTTTGGTAAGAAATGAGGGTATTCTATTCTACTCAGCCGGATACCACACGGCTTAAGTGTCCAATATGGTAGGTTTCTTTTTTACCATTTTCACGACATAGTTCATGGCTATTGCTTAGCCAAGCGCTTTCAAAATATCGACACGTAAAACAAATAACCGTAATAAAATAAAAAATTGCTTATAAAGATAGATATATAAGATCGAAGCTGTCGCTAAGATATTAGTGATATTTCATTTAGAATTATCCATAAAAACAACGATTAATTTGCAAATTTTGCTTTTCGCTCTCCTTAGAAGTCGTCAAAACACAGATGCGTCTAAGGTCGAGATTTATACTTATAGGTTGCTAGTTGCTATGCTAAATGCTAGGTTTCTTTTTCACCAATTTCACGACATACTTCACGGCTACAGCTTGAACCAGCGCTTTCGAAATATCGTCACGTAAAATAAATAACCGTAATAAAATAAAGTAATTGATTATAAGTAACCCAAAATTAAATAATTCATAATGCCCCATTCGCAACGCGCTGTTAGAACATCGCGTGGTATAACCCAATTATCAACCGTAACGACTTCTCAGCAATTACCTAAGGAATACCATATAATAAAGGAAAAGCTCTTGAATTTCCTTTAAGAATCGCACGCCTGAGTTCTGAAATACACGGAAAGTTTTTGCCTGATAAATTTATAGCCGTTTAACAAAAAAAGTTAAAAGCATTACGAGTCGTATAAGAAAACTTAATCATAATTCTCCTGGCCTTATTCCACTCTAAGTGGTGGGGATTTGGCTAGATATTTTACTGGCCAACTATCTGATGTCTGAGCGACGCTTGGTCATCATTAAATGATCTAATTGTGTGTGCGTATGTGTGTGTGTCCAATGCCACAGCTCATTCATAACCGTCGCCTTAAGTCTGAGACACATTTTTTTCTTCTTTTTATGTCAGGATAATCCATTATGGATCATCATCGCCCAATGGGGACTAGAGGCGGGTTTTTCGGACTCACGCCGACTAAAAACCTGACAGTGTTCCACCACGTTGCTGGTGGCGGGGACAGAGTATCGTTGTACACATTGCCCCCATCCCCGCCAGCAACAACTCTGAACCCCAACGCCACCTCTGGGTCGGGGCCTCTCAAAAAGTGGCCTCCGCTAATCGACGCATCGGGAGCACCAGATGCATCGACCGCCTCGGGGACCTTTTCAGATGGGCGTGCGGTAAACCCCGTTCGAGACGCCTAGAGGTCCTCGTTAGGGTGCCCTACGACGGGCTTCCGCGAGTCGTGTGCGCCCCGTTCTCTGCGGCGGATCGGCTCCAAGGACTCGACTTCTGGGACCCACCCCACCGCTTCCTTCCACGAGATTACGTCCTCGCAGAAGGAGTCCATCGCTGCCTACAATCTCTCCCAGTCCACCATGGCACGAACTAAGGAGGGCAAGGAGAGTTCGTGCCCCACCTGTGCCACGAGCTCTGTCCGCTGAACCGCCCAAGCTGGGCAGTCTGCGAGCGTATGCAGCGCTGTGTCAAATTTGGCGCCACACTCGTACTACCTTACCGGGCTACCTTCCACATATATCTCCGAAACAACCATGTCCGGAAAGCAACTGTGTCAGGCAAAAAGTGAGAACCCCATATCTCCTGGCGACTCAGCTCTGGAGTCTGATTCTAATATCATACAGTAAGTTTGAAAAAAAAAGGAACGTTATTTTTGTTGAAAAGATTTCCACTCGCCACACTGGCAAAATGTTTTGAACCTAATTTACTCTGTATAGCCCATATATAAAATAAGAAGTTATTTACAAGAAAAATATGTAAAGTACGAACCGTAATAAGCACACTCACGATCGCTCCATTACGGCCGCCTCACTGAATGTAAACAGCGACATATTCCCACATGTTACTTCAACGACATATAAAACAGAACTGACAGGAAATAAGTACAGTAGACGGACTAAGGGATTAATTGGATACTGGCGGTATGTGATGGTAATAGAATTAAAATAATCCAATTAAAATGATGCACTTATCAACCGTTGTATTCATCTTTAATATATAAATGAGTTAATTTTGTTAATGTTAAAATAATATAATTATTATTATCTTGTTTATGGCCTGTACAGCGCAAATTGATCGCAAATCACTCTGCCAGTGTCTCGTAAAATATCAAACACACGAGTAATGGAATTTAGAATTTGCCTCGAAGAGAATGTACCAAATAAGCTAACTAAATAAAATAATATTGTTAGGAATCCAGATCTCTACGCTTTGACAACGGTATATAAGACAACGGCTGATGTCATTTGTTTTTCCTTACGTCTAGCGGCCGGGGTGTCCAGCCCCGCCCGTTATGACATTAGGACTTTTCCACAAGTCCGAGACAGTCCTCCACAACGCGTCGTTTTAAGCCGAGGTCCGGCCTCACAGGAGGCACCCTTAAGGCGACGCTCCCAGGATGTTGCGGGCCTCTCTCGAGACCCGCTCTCCCAGCACCTCAACCCCCGGCGATGCTTCCGCGCTCGCCCACTCTCTCGGTGACGCTGTCAAAGCCTTCACGGCTAACAGCCTTAGTTAGTGTTCGAAAAAAAAAAATCATTTGTTTTCTTTTGGCGTGCAGTATTCATAGGAGGTAGACGTGTTTGGGCGACTTTATTTCGTGTTATTAGAATTTAACCTCAAATAATAACTATTCGTGATAAGAGCGACCACTGAGTTTCTTGTCAGTTCTTTTCGAGTGGATTAGTGTTCTGAACTGGTCGTTGGATATTGTAGTGAAAAGTGTTGGTGCACAATAAGGTGCCCGACGTGATTTCCTAAACGCATACGTAATATATATATATATATATATATATATATATATATATATATATATATATATATATATATATATATATGTTTTAGCTGATAGAAAAGCAAATAGTATGTTTTTAGTTTAAGATGGCATAGATTTGTTATATAATTTTATAGCAAAATATCCTTCTCATTAAATTAGCCAGCATTTTATTTTACCAATTTCAAACCATGCAAGCTGTTACATTATATTAATGTAAAAACATAAATTGCGCGACATAAATCACATCGCCCTATATGTATGGAAATGAAACGCAATTTAAACTTTTGCCAAAGTTATGAATTATGTTTGAAACTATCTCAATAGAGACAATGTAAACTGGATATATTACATTCCTAATATGCCAATAGTTCTTGTTTTATCAGACTATCAGTAACTATCTATTAAACTGTATGTTAGAAATAACCTTTCAGTTTATAATTTATAGAATTAAGCGTTACTTGGTAACGATCCATAATACATATGTAATAATTTATTTTATTTATTTACTAGTGGCCCGCTCCGGCTTCGCACGGGTATAAAATATATAGCCTATGTCGCTCAGTAAAAAAAATTATTAAAATCTATCCAGCAGTTTTGTTTTATTCATTACTGCCCGTGGCCCACACGCGTCAAATTTGGAGTAAAACAATTCGCCTGGGGTGCCAAAGTGGTCGGCCTCCTCGTGGCGCACCCTGGGCAAGCTTAGTCTTGGCGAACGGACCACTGTGGGGTGGCCAATCCAGTTGTCCTTTTGATTAGCAGAGGGCAATCTGGACAGGCCGGGGACTCTGGGGGGCTGGGGTGGGGTTCCTAATGAGCGACGGGTCCGGTTGGGCTTACTCTAAGACTAGCTGGACATGGTTACGGCCACCGTCGGCGAAACCCGGAAGCACAGCAATGGGAACGGGGACCTTCGGGTTGCGAGGAAGAAAACCTCTATAAAAAATTACCCGGTGGGGGCGGAAACGCCCACCAAGGCGTTGTGGCCCCTACTTGGGGCGCGGTCTCTCCCTGTTGACCGTGATATAACAAACACGGTGGGCAGGGAGCGCCCGTGGGCAGTGATGTCCTCCCTTTGTTCTGCGGAGGTGGGTGAAGGGAGGCGGCGGAGCGGTTCCACGAACTGTTGTTCAGGATCCAATTTGCTGCTGGTGAGTCCAGGTGTTAGTGACTCGCCCAAGCCCATCGTCTGCCGCCCTAACTGGGGACCTTCGGGTGTTCCGAACGGGGTATATCGGACGCCTGGCTTACAGGTCCCCGAGGCGGTCGGTGCATCTGGTGCTACCGATGCACCGGTTAGCGGAGGGGGGCTTCTCTTTCTAGAGGCCCCTACCCGAAGAAGGTGTTTGTTCTCTGGGATCAGAGCTGTTGCCGGGATGGGGGCAATATGTACAATGATACCCTGTACTTGCCATCGGCAGCGTGGTGGAGCACACAGTTCGTTTTAGTCGGTGCGAGTCCGACATAACCGCCGTCTGTCCCCGTCGGGCGGCGGTACCCATAAGGATCTTTTTTCTGTATAAAAAAAAACAATTCCCCTTTCCCTATACCATGAAGATTCCCTGCTATCTTTGGAATATCTAAATTCATATCTACATTTTTACTTATTTACTTTTACATTTTCCCTGAGCATTTTATTTTTACAATTGAATACAGAATGTCTTTATATACAACATTCACAGCTTTTTTGTCATAAAGAAAAATCTTCAATACACAATACAAACATGTTTTCTTTAGAGGTTACTCTTGATAAAGCGACATATAGTCGGCCATGTGAAAAAAAACCCGTCCAATCGCAGCTAAATTCGAAGTGTTATAAGACAAAGCGCGCAATCGCTATACCCTGCATTTTAAATCTGTAATATCTTCGAAAATGTTCATTTAAATTTATTGTGGGTCCATAAGAGATAGACATAATATGTATACCATCGCGGAGTTTTCTGTAGACCTTTTCAAGGTGTACAAATACTTAGTACATTATTTTGACAAATATTGTAGGGTTCGGCCTGCGTTTGTAATGTAAACGGAAAATAAATGTAATTATTTACGACACTACATTGGAAACCTCAAAAATGATAGTATTTCTTTACTCCATATTGAATGTTTATAATAAAAGTTTATAATATGTTAGATTATACATATAAACCTTTCTCTTCAATCACTCTATCTATTAAAAAACTGCATCAAAATCTGTTGCGTAGTTTTAAAGATTTAAGCATACAAAGGGATATAGGGACATAGGAACAGACAGAGAAAGCGACTTTGTTTTATACTATTTAGTGACGTTTAGCTATTATAATTAACGACGATATTTCTCCTTTATTCTTATGCAATAATAAAAATCAATTTTCCCAAAGTCAACTCATTTACTCTTTCTCAAAAACTACTCAATGACACATATGACAGCCACAATGCTTTTTCATATTAATGACCAACTCTATGAAGGAGGTTGTATTAAAAACATGTTGTAACACTATTATTTTGATAATTGTCAAATATTTTACCATACTTCACCAAAGAAAAATTACGTTTAGCTGTCATCTATGTTTTGTATTCCACTGACATTTGCGTTTTGTTATTCAATGTCATAGTCGTTCTTGTAATACCACGATTTATAGTGACTTGACGGGATAAAATAAATGCGGTCGAACGGGATAAAAGGTATCCTATGTCCGTCTCCTGGTTCTAAGCAACCTCTACACCAATTTTCGGCCAAATTGGTTCATCCGTTCTTGAGTTATAAATAGTGTAACTTAGACCAACTTTCTTTTATATATATAGATTTATTTGAATTAAATAGAACGGAAACTAATTATACTAATTAACATTAAAAATCATACAAAAAAAATTAAAAAAACAAGATAGGATCTAGAATATAAACAACTGTTGAAAATAAAAATAAAAACTTAACCTAGCAACATAGTGGAGTTATAACGCTCACTGAAATGTAGGTAGGCAACAATACACTATGCTTTTCCATTGGTCTGCAAATATGTCGCAGTTAGGTCACTCCGTTAACAGTTCATTCATAATATAATTATATTGCTATAATCCGCGATAAAGTTAATCTATACTAATATTATAAAGAGGAAAAATTTGTATGTATGTTTGTAATCTTTTCACACAAAAACTACTGGACTGATTTCAAAAATTCTTTGACCATTCAAAAGCTGCATCTTTACTGAGCAACATAGGCTATATTACATAAAAAAAATAGGGATCCGTAATAAAAATGTAATAAGGTGTAAAAAAATAAGTCATAAATATCTGTCATCGCATGCGCTGCGGAAACTATAGATGATATATTTAACGAAAATAAACCTTTAGTCCGACTTGGTAGGCTTTTCACTGCCATCAGCTCAGTATATACGCGGGTAAAACCGCGAGCTATTACTAGTACTTATATAAAGCTGAAGAGTTTATTTGATTGTTTGAACGTGCTAATCTCAGGAACTACTGGATCTATTTGAAAAATTCTTTGAATATCCTTGACAGCATATGTCTAGCTTTTAAGGTTGACCCACTTTAACCATTTTTATGGTTATCCAAAAGACTATTTTAAGGTTTTAATCTTTCCACGCGGGCGGAGCCGCTAGCGATTGCTAGTATTATATATAATGCTAAATGTAGAGTACATAGTAAAAACCCGATAAAAACTAGGTCGTTAAGGCATTTTATTAATTCAAAAACACATTCAGGTTTCGTGTACCGAGAATTCACGCCACACACTGCATTTCATTTTGCATAATTTTTTTCAATATTATTTGCATAAATTACTTTTGCTTCGAATATATGCCCTGTGGTATCCGGCTGAGAAGCTTAGACCATCCTCATTTCTTATCGAGGTATCGTAAAAGTCGACCAAGGTAAGTTGTCACGCCGTGTAGTATCCGGCTGAGTAGAATAGACCACACTTTTTCTTACCGAGGTGTCGTAAAAGTCGTCAACTTACTTTAGTCGCCTTTTACGACAACTCGGTAAGAAATGAGGTTGGTCTATTCTATCCAGCCAGCGGCGTTACATAAACAATTTTAAATATATACTCTTATAGCTATTTTCACAGTTTACATCCAGATTCGAAGAAAAAAACAAGTATTTTTAGAAAAAGTAGGGTTTCAGCGGAAATCGAACCCGCGACTCGTGGAGCTTAAGGCAGAGTTAGTGCCAACTACACCAACGGGCCAGTCATTACGTTCAATTTCGATGCAAATAATAGATTTACAACAAAGTGCATAGCAGCTTTGTACGTATTTGCATATTTGATCAAATGTTTGGCACTAGCTTACGAATACAGCAAATGTTTGCTTTCCAGTCTAGCTCCGTCTTAGTGCAAATTATACACTTGCAAAACATTCTCTCTTTGAAAATATTCAACATACTGGCAAGTTAATTAGCGAGTAGCACACTGTAGTCATAATTTTCCTTCCTGTAGTTCATTTTATAAAAGGTTTTAAATACATTTTTTTTCACAATTTGCCATGCAACATCATCATCAATTTCAGCTTTGCCATTACAGCAGTTTAAAAACTCTGTTAAAAAGAGGCTGATACAGAATATACTCTTGAAGATTACTTAGAAGATAAGAATGTGTGGATATAGCTCTCTTTGAACATGTACAAGACAGTAACAACTTAATGTAAATAGTATTAAGAATTATATTTTTAAAAGAGCAACTAACGAGTTTCTTGTTGGCTCTTCTCAGTAGGAACAGCTTTCTGAACCAGCAGTAGAGTTGACGATTCAAAAGCACTTGTTTACAAGTTTATTTGAATAAAGAATATTTTGAATTTGAATTTGAATCTAATAATATACCCACGACTCTATCTAGTACTTCAAAGTATTGCTATTAGAAACAGCACTTATTTAAGTAAAACTCAGAACAAGTCAATTTAAAAATGCTTTAAATAAGCTTTGACCAAAATTTCATTTCGTTTCAAGTTAACGATTTAGGAGTTCCCTCCTCTGGAGCCAATCCTAACAGCAGCATCAGGTCATGCTTATCATAAACATGCATTGTCATCAGGGATGGACCAGTATGAAAAATTTCAGCTCAATTGGACACTAGGAAGTGGATCAAATTTAACTTGCAAGATTCCACCTTCACATACATACAAAGCAATTTCAATAAAAGCTTTTAAAAACGAAGTGAAAATAGTACAAACTAGTTACATAATCAGGGTTTACTTTAATTTTGATTCAATACAGATACTAGGAAAGTGAAAAAGTGATCGATTTTTATATTAATTGATTAATTTATTATATAATCGATTTTGAACAAATGATTTTCTAAACATTGTATTAAATTGACCTGCTCTGTAGTATTCGGTTAAGTAGAAGAGACCACCTTCATTTCTTAACGAGGTGTCGTAAAACGCGATTAAAATAATTTGACACACCATGTGGTATCCAGTTTAGTAGAATAGACCACCCTCGTTTGTTACTGAGATATCGTAAAAGGTGACTATCGTCGTTGTTATGTAGTAAAATAATAAGTAAAAAATGTAATAACATGTTTTGTACATGTTCGGCGTAATAGCAGGAAAATGATGATTAAAAAAAACTATACATGTATTTAACAGTCTGTCACACATTATTGTTAAATTAGGAAATTATTAAGGTAATTCTAATTTATAATGTTTGATATTTGCGTACAAACTTTTTCTTAAATATAAATTGTCTCACTCCGTAGGTTACCTGGCAGAGATCTTTGTCATAAGTTGACCTTTGTACACTTTTTTTTACCAATAATGTTTTTTCCAAAAATTTTATGGTACATTAATAAATAAATAAATATAAATAACACAAGTATATCGTTATTTACTTTAAACAGACAGATTTGAGTCTAATTGACTTATACATATGTAAAAAAACATGTTCAAACTCGCCACGACTTTTCCTTTAACCGACAAATGCCTAATGAATTGTCAATATCAATTAGGCCAGAGGTTAGAATCTTTTGAATTCGAATTTAAAGGATTTACACATAAAACCCTTGGGGCTTCTAAGATCATCATATTGTCCCACTCTCAATGGGGTCGGCACATTATGTTATAAACATGCTCTCAAATGATTTGGCTGTGTTTTTACAACCGGCCGCCTGCCTAACACCAACCTATCATAGTCGTATTTTACGATACCTCGGTAAAAAGGGGGTGGTCTATCTACTTAACCGGATACCACACGGTGGGTCAACTTACCTTAGTCGACAACTCGTACCTACCTACCTTACCTAACTTACCTACCTACCTACCTACGTTACCTAGCCTTTTACGACATCTCGGTAAAAAATGAGGTTGGTCTATTCAACTCAGCCGGACACCACACGGCGGAGATTTGAGTCTAATCGAACTATACATATTTAAAAAACATGTTCAAACTCGCCACGGATTTTCCTTTAACCGAAAAACGCCTATTGAATTGTCAATATCAATTAGGCCTGAGGTTAGAATCTTTTAAATTCGAATTTAAGAGATTTACACATAAGACCCTTGAGGCTTCTAAGATAAATATAATTAATTATTTTAATCAGCGTACTTTGTGGGAAACGAAACAAAGGAAACAGAATGAAAACACAAAAAGCTTCCAGACTCGTAATGTTTATTCATTGCATTCCGCCAAGAAACAATTACCTAGGTTAAGATACTCGTTTCTCTTTGTTTGAGAACACCTTAGTATATAGTTTTATGCTAGCCGGAAAAAAGTAATTTTCGGGCTTATATATGACCTACATTTAATAATTTTCTGGTAAAATTTTCATTATCACATACATTATCTACAATTCTGTAGATTCTGTACGACAGTTTTGTTAATATTTTGTAATTATGTTTGTTTGTTATGTATCAAAACACATCATCCTCTTGCTCTTATCCCACTCTAAGTTGGGTCAGCACAACATGTTATAAATATCCTGTCACATGATTTGGCTGCGTTTGTACGACCGGCCGCCCGCCTGACCTCAACTTACCTTAGTGGTATTTAACGACTCGGTAAGAAATGAGGTAGGTGTATTTTACTAAACTGGATACCACACGGTGGGTCAACTTACCTTAGTCGCCTTTTACGACAACTCGGCAAGAAATGAGGTTGATCTATTCTACTCAGCCGGATACCACATACCACACATGTTTTGTATGAATATACAAAAACGTTTATTTTATCGTCATAAAACTTTACAAAAATAGAGACTGACACGGTCTAGCGGTCATTAAACATACTTGTGTCAGAGGATTTCAGCCTTTCAGCGCGGACAACAGCGCGCACGTACACCTCCATGGCATCGCGCCACTCCATGCGCGACCACCCGATGGACGTTCCCTGCCTCGCGAGCTCCTGCGGTCACCGTCTCCGCGGCCCGATGCGGATGACGACGGCGACGACGAGGACGACGCGACGGGCGAAAGGGCAAAAACACCGGACACGACACCACCCGAATGAGGACTACCAGAAGACGACTTTGAGGTCTGGGAGCTACCATTCCCAGACCTCCCCACCGAACAAGACATCCATTAGGTCACCTTGGTGACCTGGGCTTACGGCCCAAATACCGACACCTTTGGGTCACCTAGGTGACCTCGGCCTACGGCTGAAACACGTACCGGGCTTAAGTGCCCGTAAAGAGATGTCCGGGTAGTGAGGAATACCTCAAGGCCCGCACCCTGTTTACCCCCACCCGGGGAGTAAGCGAGAAGACCCTTCATCAGGCCTTTCATAGCGGTAAGTATTTCTATTTATAAGTTTCATAACAATTTAAATAGCTTGTTTAAAATAAAATGTGTGTGTGTGTGCGTAGTTGTGTAGGTCTATGAATCATAGAAAAAAAAACATTATATACAAACACTAAATTACACATAAAAAGCAATTTTCACAACAGAGATTGCTACACTTACTTTAATAGAACGTCGTTAGTCTACGATGTTCGTAGATGTGCTACGTCGAATGCTACGACATTGATTACACTACTACGAACTTATACATATAATAATTTCTCTTACTCGTTTATTCATTAAATCTTTTAAGAAAAAGATTAAATAAGGAAAAATAAAGGAAAAACGAAAGAGGGATTGAAAAAAAAAACGTTATTAGAATCGAAATGAAAAAAAATAGTGACACAGCACGAGGTATAATAAGAAAAAAAGAAATTTATAAGATAATTAACCAAACCTTAACGAATTACAATTGCTAATAAGTTATTATAAAATAAAATAAACACACTTTTATGTTATAAATTAAAAATGAGTAATTTATAGAACTAGGCGTAACTTTGCGGAGATCCATAATACAGAATTAAGAATAAATTATTTTGCTATAATCCGCGACGAAGAAAAAAGAAGATATATATAATTCCAACTGTAGCGTGGACTATGCGTTTTCATACCCGATACATGCAGGATTCTAAAAAACACACGCACAAACCTCCACCACCGCCATCACGATACACAAGCACTACACACGTTCACTATCACAAACCCAACAATCGTTTCACCCCGCAACCGAAGCATCATCAGAAGATAGATTCTACGACAAAATTCTCAAGAGACCATATGAAAAACAAACGCGTCCGATCGCTGCTAAATTTGAAGTTGTATAGAGCGAAGCGTGCAATAGCTATGCCCCTGCATTTTAAATCTGTAATATCTTCGAAAATGTTCATTTAAATTACATGCTTGAAATGGCCATGTTGATCTACATTAAATTAACAATGTATTTAAGGTACTTAATTGGATAAGTATTAACGCTGTATTGTTTGCAATTGCTTCGAAAATAAGGCATCATTTTTCGTAAAAAGAAAATAACAAAAAGATGCTATTGTGGGTTATCCATAAGAGATATACCATCGCGGAGTTTTCTTTTCATGGTGTACAAATACTTAGAACATCATTTTAATAAATCTCGTAGGGTTTAGCCTGCGTTTGCAATGTAAGCGGAAAAAAAATGTAAAAATTTACGACATCACATTAGAAATATCAAAAAATTACAGTATTTCTCTACTCTATATTGAATGTTATTATATAAAACTTTCTCTTCAATCACTCTATCTATTAAAAAAACCGCATCAAAATCTGTTGCGTAGTTTTAAATATTTAAGCATACATAGGGATATAGGAACATAGGGACATGGGGACAGTCATAGAAAGCGACTTTGTTTTATACTATGTAAGTAAGTAAGTAACGGCCTGCTACTATCCCACTGCTGGGCACAGGCCTCTTCTCTCCGTTTTTTTTTTTTTTGGGGAGAAGGATTGGAGCTAAGACCTACCACGCTGCTCCAATGCGGATTGGTAGGTTACACATATTCCCAGAATTCTTTAGAGATATGCAGGTTTCCTCATGACGTTTTTCCTTCACCGAAAAGCGTGTGATAAACTTGCAATTATCAATTAGACACATAAGTTTTACTAGGAAACTCATTGGTGCCTGCCCGGGGTTTGAGCCCTAGACCTCCTCGAAAGAGGCGCACGGTGTTACCGCTGGGCTACCACAGCTTTTTTATACTATGTAGTGATATAATATTAAATAATTTTAATATTATTTTGTGTTACAAATACACTTAAGTCGACGGGAACGATGTTACGGATAGCACTAGTGTATTAGTTAAATATTAATCTTATTTCGTGGTAATGTCGGGGTATCCCGAGCGAATTATGTGATTTATGTAGCCCGCCGGCTCGCATTGTAACAAAATACAAGCCAGTTCCCCTCCAATGAGTTTAGCGATTCAACACAGACACAGATAGCATTGTTAAGACCATACGAACATGACTTGGGTAGTAATAGCTAGTGAACAAACATATTTAATATTGATTTATATAGTTTACTAGAAATCGCTAGCGGGTTCGTTCGCTTGGAAAGATTAAAACCGTAATATGTAAATAATATAATAATGTAAATAATATTAAGAATTATATTTTTAAAAGAGCAACCGCTGAGTTTCTTGCTGTCTCTTCTCGGTAGGAACAGCTTTCCGAACCAGCAGTAGAGTTGACGATTCAAAAGCACTTGTTTACAAGTTTATTTGAATAAAGAATATTTGAATTTAATATAGTAAAAAAAAAGTTATAACAAAATTATTTTGCTATAAACCGCGATGAAGTAAAATAGAAAATATATATAATGCTAAATGTAGAGAGGACAGTCCGTTTTCATACCTGATACATGCAGGATATTTCCCATTTTATTTTATCGCGGATTATAGCAAAATAGTTTTATTATTACTTTTGTAATATGGATCTTCGCAAAGTAACGCCTAATTCTATAAATTACGTAATACAGTATTTTGATAACAATAAAAATGGTTAAACTGGAATAACTTCAAAAGCTAGACGGATGTCGCGGATTTTAACTAGAACTTTTAGCGTATAACAATTTTGTAAAAGCATTGTTTTTTTAATAACTTTCATCGTTTACATAGCGCAAGCAAGAAATGCTTTTAATTTTGCCGTTTTCGCAATGTTAATTATTACAGCTCCTCTCCTATTCACCTTAGCGTAATGTTATATAGCCGATAATATATATAATCATCCTTTTCCTGCCCTTATCCCACTCTAAGTGGGGTCGGTACAACATGTTAAAAACCATGCTGTCACATGATTTGGCTGCATTTTTACAACCGGCCGCCTGCCTGACGTCAACCTCAGTCGTATTTTATGACACCTCGGTAAGAAAGAGGGTGGTACTATTCTATTCAGCCGGATACCACACGGCGTTTATTATAGTATTTTGATAACAATAAAAATTGTTAAACTCGGTTAACTTAAAAAATTTAGATATATTCTCTCGCAGACTTTTATATAGAACTTTTAGCGTAGAATATTTTTTTAAAAGCATTGTTTTTTAGCGCATTTGTTTTGTAGCGCACGCAAGCTTTAATTTTTGCCGTTTTCGCAATGTTATTTAAACTGGTAAGCATAAACAAAAAAAAATATAAAAACAACTTAAATTTTAACTTATGTGGTAATCTAGGTAAGGGTCACTGCCTCAGCATATTGCTGCAGTATTTAGGAATATAAAATAATAATACTGTAATACCGATTTATAGAATTAGGCGTTACTTTGCGGAGAGCCATAATACAAAAGTAATAATAAAATTATAGTCTATCTCCTGATGATGCTTCGGTTCGGGGCGAAACGATTGTTGAGTTTGTGATAGTGAACGTATATAGTGCTTGTGTATTGTGGTGGCGGTGGTGGAGGTTTGTGCATGTGTTTTTACGAATCCTGCATGTATCAGGTATGATAACCGATTGTCCATTTACATTTAGCATTATATATATTTTCTATTTTACTTCTTCGCGGATTATAGTAAAATAATTTTATTATTACTTTTGTACTGTAATACCGGTTAATACTGTAGTATATATTATGATAACAGTAACACTACAAACCTTTGTGGTTTTTTATAGTGTTAAGTAACATTTGTTAATAAATTGTTTAAATTGTTAAATAAATAAAAAAAAGTAAAAAAATAAAACCGCAGCGCTGATTTTCAGGCGCGACCTGAAAGTGAAACCACGGACTGGTCTTAAAACAGTGGCACTCTGACTTTTTATTGTCGCGTTGTTGTGGACAATGTTATATACCAAGGCTTCTTAAACTTTTTTATATAGCGACCCCCTTCAAGCTTAGGAAATTTTGAACGACCCCCTCCTCCATATAATGAAATATATATTAACCGTAGATGTAGATGTAATATCGCACTATTTTACAATGT
This sequence comes from Morpho achilles, assembly GCA_947086495.1. Taxonomy (NCBI): domain Eukaryota; kingdom Metazoa; phylum Arthropoda; class Insecta; order Lepidoptera; family Nymphalidae; genus Morpho; species Morpho achilles. The sequence continues at coordinate 4,787,209 of CAMTZB010000012.1, read as the reverse complement.
AAATAACAGTTTTGCATTGCCACTTTTTTCAAAAAATAGTTATAATAAAACTACAATAGTATTTTGTATGATTTTTATTTGTATTTATATTTGTACGTAGTGTGTATACTAATTTTAAAATTTTATTTATAATTTTTGTAAACTAACCAATCATAAATTTAATAAAATCTATTTAATTAAATTTAATGAAAAGGGGTAATGAAGGAACTTAGGAGGAGAAATATCAATAAATCTTTGTTAGAAAAGTTCTTTAAAGGACATCTGCAGCCATGTAGTTGTATCAATAATTATTAAAAATTATCTCAAATCTTTGCGACGCCCCTTTCAGTAGTTCAGTAGACCCACAGTTTAAGAAGCTCTGTTACATACCATAGTACTATATGCTTTAATGCTTTGGAAGTAAGTATTTATTGCAGCTCCTCTCCTATTCACCATAGCGTAATGTTATATAGCCTATAGCGTTCCTCGATAATATATATAATATTCATAATATTAGTAGAATAGGATTAAATATAGATAGATGTGATGCACCGATATAATCCACCTAATGACCCACCGGGTTTCAAGTATTACGTGAAAGTTCGATCAATACAAAACACTCGGTTCAACACCCGTCGTTTCCCACCGCAAGGTGTAATCAAGCCAAGTTGTTGAAAGAAGCCATCTGTTATTCTAACTTGTATACCTAATAATGTAAATTGCACTTTACTTTGATAGCAATAATGTTCTATTTTAGTTTTATTTATTCGCAGTCCGCCGCTTTGAACAATATTTGCATGGAATTTTCAAAGAGCTGCGACACTTCCTAACTAAATGTTTTATGCCACTTCATCATACTTCGTTATACGAACTTTTGTATTCTGTATTTGTCAAATGCAAAATTTATTTCTGCAAACGAAAAAATTACGACTGTTTACGTAAATTGTGTTAATATTTTTTCAAGTGTTTTAGATTTTTAATATTTGAATGAGCTAATGTTGTATATATATAAATACATAATCTAAAATAGGTGACAAGAGGGCTGGCTCCTTTTTCGCACAAAGAATCAGCTTAGCGATTCAGCGCGGAAACGCTGCCAGCAATCTTGGTACCATTCCACGTGGGCATGATTTGTATAGTTCTAGCGTGTAAGTAATTTAAGATAGATATAACTTGTACATTTTTGATCTAAAATTCAAACACAGCTCCTACGATTTTCATGAAATTCAGTATGAAGGGAGTAGCAGAAGTGATAAATACATTTAGCTAGGTTTTATTTTTAAAAAAATGTCGTTTTGCGCCTATTTTTAGTCATTGAAAACTAAAACATAAACGTAATACACAGGTTAATTTTTCTGTTATTTGTAAATTTGCAATAGCTCAGTGGGGAATTAAGGGACTAAACAAGTTAAAATACTTCTTCTTCTTTTTTTTAATTGCATTTTTATATATCTTTGAAAGAAAATACTAGGCTTGGGTACCTAGGTACGATATTAATTTAATTTTAAAATTATTTTTAAAGTTAAATTAAAATAAATTCAGTAAAAGGATAAGAACTAATTTATAGTTCTTATCCTTTTACGACACCTCGTTAAGAAATAAGGGTGGTCTATGCTACTTAGCCGGATAGCACACAGCGGACAGTGTATTAATAAATCTGATACAAAATACGTTGATAGACGCCGTGTGGTATCCGGCTGAATAGAACAGTACCACCCTCATTTCTTACTGAGGTGTCGTAAAAGGCGACTAAGGTAGGTCGACCCGCCGTGTTGTATCCGGCTGAGTAGAATAAACCAACCTCATTTCTTACCTAGGTGTCGTAAAAGGCGACTAAGGTAAGTTGACCAACCGTGTGGTGTCCGGTTTAGTAGAATAGACCACACTCTTTCTTACCGAGGTATTGTAAAATATGACAGGGTAAGTTGACGTCAGGCACGCGGCCGGTCGTAAAAACGCAAATTATGTGTCAGCATGTTTATAACATGTCGTGCCGACCCCACTTAGAGTGGGATAAGGGCAGGAAGATGATGACATAATACGTTGATAGATTAAAAACCCTCGTATCGTTTTGATTATGACATAACAAAGCGAATACGTGTGTATTTCTGGAATTGGATGATGGAAATGTCCGCATAGAAGTTAATTATTGGAGCGTACAGTCGTTGATTAAATACGCTATGTACAATGGCGATTGTCTGGCCAAATGGATATACGATGATAAAATTTTGGCACTTACCTGTTTAGAAATAAGGTTGATACTCCTGTGAATTCACAAAAAAATTAAAGACAGGCAATTCTACCGTGAATACGAGTTATTTTTATACGAAATGAATTTGTAATTCACTTTGATATAAAATTTAATCGAATTTTATTTAATATTAAGCTAATTAAGTGATATAATTATATTAGGGAATATAATAAAGAAACAAAGTAAAGAATTTAAATTATAAATTAATATTATTAAAAACAAGCAATAGCCAGCGTTAGCGAAAGATTAAAACCGTAGTAGTCTTTTGATAACCATTAAATGGTTACAGTGGGTTAACCTTAAAAGCTAGATATATGCTGTCGCGGACTTTTATTTAGAACTTTTAGAGGGGAACAATTTTGTAATACATGATTTTTGAATAACTTTAACCGTTTACTCAGCGCACGCAAGGAAAGCTTTAAATTTTACCGTTTTCGTAATATTTTTTATTGCTGCTCCTCTCCTATTCATCTTAGCGTAATGTTATATAACTTATAGCCTTTCTCTGTAAATGGACTATCTGAAACTGAAAGAATTTTTGAAATCGGTCCAGTAGTTCCTGAGATTAGCGCGTTCAAACAATCAAACAAACTCTTCAGCTTTATATATTAGTATAGATATAGGCTAATGTATTTAACATCAATTTAAATATTATTTCAATGCCTGAATAAAACGAAATTTGTTTTTAATAATGTCCCGGATGCCCCGATAGAAATATTATAGCCGGTATTAAATCCGATAGAATAGATTATAGCCGGTTTCAATGCATTAACATATTACAACATGCTTAAAAAATGTTGTGCTGACTCCAATTAGAGTAGGATAAAGGTAGGAGAATGATGATGAATCATTAATATCTAGTCGGTACAACCCAATAACTTGAAATGTTAGCATATTCAAGCTTAATTAATAAAGTTTAAAATTGTTTACTATATAAAATTCAATCTTCCGAAAATAATGTACAGAAGTGAAAATCCCAAAATATCAAAGCCTGGTGGACCGGCAACAATGTTTAACGACCAGAAATAACTCGAATAAATATTCGGTTTTGCTAAATAATAGACCTACTTCGGAATCTCAAAATGTTGGGTTGGTTTTCTTTTGATATTTATTTTATATTCGCCGTAATTAATAACGCAAAATTAAAGCTTGTTACTTTTGTTTGGAGGCAAATAAATGGTGGGTTGCACCAATTCAAATTCAAATTCAAAATTTTCCTTTATTCAAATAAACTTGTAAACAAGTACTATGGAATTGTCAATTCTACTGCTTTTTCAGAAAACTGTTCCTACCGAGAAGAGCCAGCAAGAAATTCGTTAGTTGCTCTTTTCAATAAATAATACTTATAACTAGTTATATTAAGTCATAACTATCTCGTACAGGGTCGGGCAGTAACTATATCCACGCATTCTTATCGTCTACTCTCAATCTATCAATTACTGTAATAATGCTTGTTTGGATTCTGGGTTGCGTTGCGATTCTGTCGTAGAGTCTATCTCCAGATGATGCTTCGGCTGCGGGGCGTAACGATTGTTGAGTTTGTGATAGTGAACGTGTGTAGTGTTTGTGAGAATGAATGTATGCTTGTGTATTATGGTGACAGTAGTGGAGGTTTGTAGTGTATGTTTTATTAGGAATATTGCATGTATCAGGAAATAATAACGGAAAATTCACTCTATGTTTAGCTTTATATATACACGTATTTTATATTTACTTAATCCCGGATTATAGGAAAATGGATCAATTATTGCTTTTGTACCACAAAATCGTAAAAGAAAACTGCGAGTTAAATTTTTTATAATGCACTAGCAATCGCCAGCGGCTTCGCCTTAAAGTTTAACCCACTATAACCATGTAATGGTTATAGTGGGTTAACCTTAAAAGCTAAACATATGCTGTCACAGACTTGTCTTTAGAACTTTTAAAGGGAACAAGTTTGTAATATATGATTTTTGAATAACTATTACCGTTTACTCAGCGCATGCAAGGAAAGCTTTAAATTTTGCCGTTTTCGTACTATTTTTATTGCTGCTCCTCTCCTATTCATCTTAGCGTTATATAGCCTATAGCCTTCTTCAATAAATGGACCATCTTACACTGAAATAATTTTTCATATCGGTTCCTGAGATTAGCGCGTTCAAACAAACAAACTCTTCAGCTTTATATATTAGTATAGATTATATTCATAACAAGATTATTATAACCAACTACCGGGTTTCAGCTCCAGCGATTACGGGTTCGATTCCCGCCAATGTAATATATTTTAAAAATACAATTTATTAGTCCTTCGAGTCGGAGTGTATTTACATATTTAAGTATTCTTTATTTATAGTGTCTTTAACTGTTCGATATACTTATTTAACTATCTGACTAACCATAAAAGCTTTCATTAATTAAATTAGTTAGTTAAAATGAAATTAATTGATTAACCATAAAAGCTTTAATTGAGTTAATCTATTGCAGCAATATTGATGAAATTTTAAACAATTGAAGCTTAAATACCGGGAAAAGCATATTGAATTATTAAGCATATGTAAAGCTTAACCGAGAAAAGGTGACTAAGGTAATTTGACCCACCGTGTGGTATCCGGGTGAGTAAAATAGACCACCCTCTTTCTTACCGAGGAGCGTAAAATACGACTAAGGTAAGTTGACTCACCGTGTGGTATCCGGCTAAGTAGAATAGACCACACTCTTTCTTATCGAGGTGTCGTAAAATACGACTAAGGTAAGTTGACGTAATATACGTAGCCAAATCATGTGACAACATGTTTATAACATGTTGTGCCGACTCCACTTAGAGTAGGATAAGGGCAGGAAGATGATGATGTAAAGCTTAATTTCGCGTAAACAAAGGCGCTGGAACTATTTGTATATACAACTTCAAAATCCAAGAATAACTACAAATAAAGTTCTATCGAAAGCAATCAAGGAAAGTTTTGAAAAGATCCGGATATTAAAGCCTTCCAACAATAGCTGCCGGCCCAAAATAACTAGTACATTTGATATTTCGTGCACGAAATCGTGATTAGGTTTTTTTCTCGTCAAAAATGTTACCTAACTCTGTCGTTTCGCTTCCCTTTTCTCGTGACACCTTAGTGAGAACACGTGACCCCTTAGGAAGGCCTGCGAAGGTTTCCTTGCAAAGCTTTCTGCTTAAATGACATTTATTTTACAGTAAAGAAAGAACTGATAAAACCTTCTTTCTTTTTTCCTGCACTTATCCCTCCCTAAGTAGGGTTGGCACAATCTATACAAATATATAATAATAATCTATATTAATAAATAAAAATTTAAATGATAATAATGCTTTTGTTTGAAATAGTTTGTTTCATCATCTTCCTGCCCTTATCCCACTCTAAGTGGGGTCGGCACAACATGTTATAAACATGCTGTCACATGATTTGGCTGCGTTTTTACGACCGGCCGCCTGCCTGACGCCAACTTACCGCTGCCATATTTTACGACACCTCGGTAAGAAAGAGGGTGGTCTATTCTACTTAACCGGATACCACACGGTGAGTCAACTTACCTTAGTCGCCTTTTACGACACCTCGGTAAGAAATGAGGGTGGTCTATTCTACTCAGCCGGATACCACACGGCAGGTCGACTTACCTTAGTCGCCTTTTACGACACCTCGGTAAGAAAAGAGGGTGGTACTATTCTATTCAGCCGGATACCACACGACGTTTTGAAAGAGTTTGTTTGTTTGTTTGATTGATTGATTGATTGTTTGAACGCGCTAATCTCAGTAACTACTGGATCGATTTGAAAAATAATATTTCAGTGTAATATAGTCCATTTATTGAGGAACGCTATAGGCTATATAACATCACGCTAAGATGAGTAGGAGAGGAGCAGCAATAAAAAATATTACGAAACGGCAAAATTTAAAGCTTTCCTTGCGGTGATAGTTATTAAAAAAATCATGTATTACAAAATTGCTCGCCTGTAAAAGTTCTAAATAAAAGTCCGCGACAGCATATGTCTAGCTTTTAAGGTTGACCCACTTTATATCATTTTTATATTTATCAAAAGACTGATATTATAAACATGTTGTTACATGATTTGGCTTCATATTTTACGACCGGCCGCCTGCACGACGTCAACTTACCTTAGTCGTATATTACGATACCTCGGTGAGAAAAAAGTGGTCTATTCTTCTCAGCTGGATACCACAGGGTAGGTGGATTTAACTTAGTCGCCTTTTACGATACCTCGCTAAGAAATGAGGATGCTCTATTCTACTCAGCTAGATACCACACGGCAAATAATATAAGAAAAACATAGTTTTAAAATTGTGTTTGTAGATCTGTACTATCGAGCTTAAACTATTAAACTTAACCTTTTAAGTTTTAGGAAAAACCATAAAATTCACACTAAAAGTTTAGCTCCCAAATAAAACTTAATAGCAACATTCAAGATACCTGAAGGTACATTAGAGATGGACGTGCCTTGAAAGTTTAGTTTTTAGTGCTTTTGGCTACAATAAAGTTTTAATGGGTGCATATACTGTAAATACTATTAAGATATTTGTCTAGGAAGATGTAACAGGCTTTTAGTAACCGTTGTTGAGCAAAAGCCATCTTTAGCTGGAGGGGATTTATACATAATCCAACTAAGTATGTGGTAATAACTAACCTCCAGGTCTATCAACTTCCAAAAAGTTTGTTAACTAAAGTAATTTGGAACGAAAAGTTGTGAAAAGACCCGTATATTGAAGTCTGGTCAGGCGGCAACCATAGTAATAACTCGAGTTAGTTTAGTTGGTTTCTTACCGATGTGTCATAAAAGGCGACTAAGGTAAGTCGACCCGCCGTGTGGTATCCGGCTGAGTAGAATAGACCACCCTAATTTCTTGCCGAGATGTCGTAAAAGGCGACTAAGGTAAGTTAACTCAGCGTGTAGTATCTGGTTAAGTAGAATAGATCACCCTCTTTCTTATCGAGGTGTGGTAAAATACGACTAAGCTAAGTTGACGCCAGGCAAGCGGCCGGTCGTTAAATACGAAGCCAATATCATGCTGCATGCATTGCATGCAGTGGGATAAGGGCAGGAAGATGATGATGAGTGTAGTTGGTTTAATGAATCAAATTTTTAATGACTCGTCAAATCAAATCAAATCATCTTTATTTGCAGATTATGGGTACATAGAAAGATATTTAAATTAATTAAACACAGCCATAAACTACCATAAGTGGCCTGCAAGTGTCAAACACTATAAATTTATGTAACGAGTCCGAATAAAATTATGATGTCATGTAAATTAAAATACAAAATGTCAAAAAAAATCATTATATCAATTAACTAAAAATTGATTAATATCATAATAACAAATCCAAATATAATTGAATAATTTAATCTTAAATCGGGTAAAAGGTAGTTTCTTTAGATAGACAGAGATAGATCCTTTGAATAAGTAAATATCTTAAGAAAAGATTTAGGATTTATCAGTTAGTTAATTGATACACTATATATTCCTTCAAAGAGTCTACTAATTTTAACTAACAATTAAAAAAAATCATTATAACCAATGTTACTTGATACAAAAAATTGTGTGTAAAGACCCGTATATTAAAGTTTAAAATAGTGGTGATAATGCTTACTCATAGAAATCATTTCAGTTCGTTTGGCGAATTTCTAATAAAATTTTCAATGTACCGTCATTATCAAAAGAAAATATCTACGACCAGCAATGAGTCAATAGAGATAATGAGGCATTCACTACAGCACAAAATCCCTCCATATTTTTTCAACGAATCTACTAATTTCAACTAACAACAACAAAATTCATTATAACTAAGATAATTTGGTACAAAAAGTTGTGAAAAGACCCGGATTAATATTAAATTATAGTGAGGTGGTAACAATGATTACAAAAGCAGAAATCAGTTAGTTTAACAGGTTTATTAATAAAAATTGTACTGTCATTATGAAGAGCGAAGATTTATGATCAGCAGCGAGTCAATTGATACAATGAGACCTTATATACTACAAAATATGTCCATATTTCCTCAACGAGACTACAATTTTTCACTAACAACGCCTAAAAACATTAATTATAACAAAAGTAACTTAATACGAAATGTTGTAGAAAGACCCGGATATTAAAGCCTAGTGAGGCGATAACAATGATTACGTAGACAGAAATCGTTTCAGTTAGTTTAACAGGTTTATTAATAAAAAATTTCAACGTACCGTCATTATCAAGAGCGAAGATTTACGACAAACAGCGAGGCAATTGATACAATGAGGCCTTATATACTACAAAATATGTCCATATTTCCTCAACGAGACTACAATTTTTCACTAACAACGCCTAAAAACATTAATTATAACTAAAGTAACTTAGTACGAAAAGTTGTGTAAAGACCCAGATATTAAAGTCTAGTGAGGCGGTAATAATGATTACATAGGCAGAAATCATTTCAGTTAGTTTAACAGGTTTATTAATAAAAAATCTCAATGTACAGTCATTATCAAGAGCGAAGATTTACGACAAACAGCGAGTAAATTGATGCAATGAGGTCTTACATACTACAAAATATGTCCCTATTTCTGCAACGAGACCACGAATTATTACTAACAACACCTAAAAAATTCATTATAACTAAAGTACTCTGGCACGAAAAGTTGTGGAAAGACCCGGATATTAAAGTCTAGTGAGGCGGTAATAATGATTACATAGGCAGAAATCATTTTAGTTAGTTTAACAGGTTTATTACTATAAAAAATTAATGTACTGTCTAGCAGGGAGTCAATTGACACAACGAGGCCTTCACTATACTATAAAATATGTCCCTATTTCTTCAACGAGACCACGAATTATTACTAACAACACCTAAAAAATTCATTATAACTAAAGTACTCTGGTACGAGAAGTTGTGAAAAGACCCGGATATTAAAGTCTAGTGAAGCACTAACAATGGTTACCAAGGCAGAAATAACTCGAGTTAGTTTGGCGAGAATAAAATTTTTGACCTGATTTTTACTTTTTGTATTTTTATAGCGAATTTCTTTTGTGAATTTTTTTCTTGGATCCATTCGGAAATACAAAGTCATTATTTCTATATGTTCGCATGTTTCGCCCTATGCGATGAATACAGTCACAATTCCTTTCCTTATACATGGGAGATGTAAATTTGTTCTTGGGTAGCGGATTTTGATACAGTTTTAACAATTATTAAGAGCTTGTCTTTTGAATTCACGTATGTGAATAATTAATTTTAGATTAACCCTACTTCCCACTAACACAAAGGTAAAAGTTTTGGAAAGAGAGTGTGTGTGTGTGTGTGTGTTTGTACTTTTTAATGCTCCAACAGTTTAACAGATTTGAGTTTCGCGATCAAATAAGTCTAAGAACAGCACGTAAGCTAATTTTTATTTTGAAAAAATCCATATTTCTATTTATTAAGCTAGAGGAAGCTTTGAAAAGCAATAGGTTAAAAGCAAATTGGAAAAAGAGCGTATTATACGGGGTACCAACCATATGACATTAAATTTAATTTTAGGTACCTACACACTATATCAGCCAACCTAAAAAAATCAGTTAATTTAGTGAAGTCATTTACCAACAGAAGTGATTTTACGTTTTGAATTAAAGATACAAGACATAGAAGGGTCAATGACCGTACCCTATTGCAATCTATGTGTTATGTAATGCATAACCTTGACCGAGATATTAGATGCAAGTGCGAGGTAGACAGAACTATAATGTTATTGTTTTATCCTGTTTTTTGATCAAAAGCGCTATGCCAGGTCAGTCAACCATTACTTGTCAGCTAGATCTCAATTAAATTATAATTATTTTGTTCCAAAAAAAAAATTTTTTTAAAACGGTCTTTATAAAGATTGTGTTATGCCAAAGTTAACTTATACGTGTGTTAATGGGCTTCAAACGTAATATAATATACAGTACCTGATTGACCAAGCCTTGTTTGGTAATTCTTTACAAAATAAAAAAAAAAAAACCAAAAAAAAATATTGGGTAGGTGGGGCTCGATCCTAGGTATTTTAAGTTCCTCGAATAAGCTACGCTGACTTAACAATTTTCGCCAAAAATAGTGTTTTATTTATTCAATGTAAATTTTTTTAAAGCCCAAAAATAGGGTTAAACGATTTTTTTGAAAAATAAAACCTAGATCGATTTTTTCCCCCAAAAACGTCCTTCAGGAAAATCGTTAGAGCCGCTTCCGTGATTCCGAAAATATAATATATACATACAAGATTAACTCATTTTAATATTAAAGATGTAATGATATATTAGTGTGTGTAACCGGTATTTGTATAAGACGGCGTGTTATTTATTATTATTTATTGATTTTCACGAGCGAAATCACGGACCAAGCTAGTCCATAAATAATACTCAATTATTCTTCTCGTAAAGGTTAAACATCGTACTCTAAAATACAAAAGGGTTGTTCAATCTGAAAAACAATGAAGCTAGTTTTGATGAATGGATATCGAGTAACAAAGAAAAGCCAATTAATGTCGGAACAAACGTCCAAGTATTTGGTGAACTCTTCAATATAATTGTTTTATCTACTGGAACTCGAATACTTTGCCAAATTAGCTATGATATCGTGTGGTATCCGGCTGAGTAAAATAGACCACCCTCTATGTTACCGATGTTTCGTAAAATACGACTGAAGTGAATTAACGTCAGGCAGGCGGCCGGTCGTAAAATACGTATCTAAATCATATGACATGTTTATAACATGTTGTGCCGACCCCTCTTAGAGTGGGTTAAGGGCAGGAGGATGAGAAGTGGCTGGAATGTAAGTTGACGTCAGGCTAGGCGGCCGGTCATAAAAACGCAGCCAAATCATTTGACAGCATGTTTATAACATGCTGTGCCGACCCCACTTAGAGTGGGATAAGAGCAGGAGGATGATGATCGCATATAACAAACTTGTGAATATTTTAATAACTCTCTTAAACGTATACTAAACGTAAACCTATTTATGGCTTCCCTGAAAAGTGTGCGTTTTGGACTTGTCAATTTATTCACGCCCATGATTTTGAAAAAATATATTTTTTTTATTAACAGCAAAAATGTACAAATTACATCTAACGTAAATTAAAAACGCTAGGACTATACAAATCATGCCCACGTGAAATGGTCCCAAGAATGCTGGCAGCGTTTCCGCGCAGAATCACTAAGCTGATTCTTTGTGCGAAAAAGGAGCCAGCCCTCTTGTCACCTAAAGAGGCAATTAACTGATCTGTTAAAACGGATAAATATATTGAATATTGAATTTGAATTTGGATATTATACCGAGAATATCGTATCTGGCGATTAAAAGACCTAAAAGACAGTTGTTAGATAAAGTAAACACAATGAAAACGCTAAGGTATCGATTAAAGAAAATTCTTTCTAATTGGTAAACGATGAGGTCATTCTTTTCATCGGACGTTCGATTGTCATTGGCTCACAAAGAAATCCAATTAAAGTCTGAACAAAGATCATCTTGGATTAAAACCGTGTTTAATCCTTGTTTATTTTTAGACTTAGTTTCTAATTAGTCTAACTCGTGTCACATGTCATGTCATAAAATATATATTGGACAATCACACACAAATCATCCGTCCCCAAAGTAAATAATTTAGTACTTGTGTTATGGTTATGGTTAATACTTGTGTTAGGGTAAATATATACACCTGTAATTTTAATACTAAACACCAACAATCGGGGAACGAACAAATTGTATTTAAAAAATATCGGCACTCGGCGGGAATCGAATCTGCAATCCGTGTGGCTGAAAACACCAAAAACTTTATTTTTGTCTATTGTGAGTATCTTATGTTACACCTACTTCTCGTTCTTCTTATCTTTTTAAATTTAATCAACAGTAAGTATAAGTTTACTATCTTTAGCTACATAAGTATTTTTAAGTTTAAGTAATAACTTCTAATTCTAAAATAATTTTTAAGTTTAAGTAAAGTCAAGAAATAACTTTATTTATATTCGAGACAAATTAGTCTTATTGTTTATTTAAGCCGTAAGTTATTTAATAATACAGCTATTCTACACACATTACTCTATATTAAATTTATAGTAATTATAGATTTATTTATTTCAGCTACATAAATATTTACAAAATTTGATTATAATATTATAGTTTAGAAATAACGTTATTTATATTCGTGTCCATCTTGTATTCTTGTTCATTTAAAGCTCTCAGACGTGAGTTATTTAATAATACAACTATTACACACACATTATTTTCTTATAAATTTATAGTAATTAGAGATTAATTAACTTCAGCTACATAGTTAAATATTTTTAAGCTTGTAATTTTTTTTAGTCTAGAAATAACTTTATTTAAATTCGCGTCAAACATGTCTTCTTGATGAGTTAACCCTCTTTGTCACGAGATATCTTACGTTACAATGCAAACACCTGCACATTTCCCGTCTCATCGTGATAAAAGCTTCCTATTTTAATGACCCGTTCTTACACAACATGTCTTATGTTGTGCTACTTTTTACCCGCATCTGTGTCAACAAACACTTTCTAATCTTCCGTGTCTGCCTGTTGCTTAGAGAGCAGTTTTTGGTCTAACTATCACATTGTTTTTTGTTAGATACCTACATTTATATATCACAAAAGTAATAATAAAATTATTTTGGTATAACCAGCGATGAAGTAAAATAGAAGGTATATATAATGCTAAATGTAAAGTGGATAATCCATTTTCATACCTGATACATGCAGGATTCGTAAAAACACATTCACAAACAAAAGTAATAATAAAATTATAATATAATATAATTTATTTTTATATAAAATAATTTTATTATTACTTGTGTATTATGGATCTTCGCAAAGTAACGCCTAATTCTATAAATTACATTCACAAACCTTCACTACCGCCACCACAATACACGAGCACTACACTAAGAAATGAGGGTGTTATATTCTACTGGGTGAGAGGGTGGTTCATTTTGTTTGGTAAATACTTTAGTTAGTAAAAAGATAAAAAACAAACATAAATCAAATGAAAATATTCATAACACATATGGAACAGTTCACAAATTGCTACATCCATTGAAATAAAAATATAAGAAAGGTAAAAGCCAAGAGCGTTTGTAACAAATCGGAAGAATCTATCAAATTCTTCGATATTTATTACATCCAAAGAGTTCCCGAATTGAAAAATTAGACCAATTTTTCATCGAACTTTTATATGAATGATATTCGAATTCGCATTAATTTGTCTGGAATATCCTTAAATATACAGCGTATTTTATTACGGTTTCCTCGTATTTGACAAGTCTGTTTAACACATTCCCTCACATTAAAAAATTTGAATGAACCACAAGTTCAATAGACTTTTACCAAACTTTAGCCAAATATAGTTTTTATTTTGTCACGCCGTGTGATATACCGTTGAATAGAATAAACCACCCTCTTTCTTACAGGTCAGGCAGATCGTAAAATACCTAGCCGAAACACGTGACAACATGTTTATAACATATTAAATATTATAAAACGCGATAGGTGATGTATTTATATACATAAACATAATCTTGCGGCTCCTGCTTTGTGCCTAGCAAAAGTACGTAAGTCGTTTGTGGGTATAAAATTCTATAATAAAATTTTGCAATCAAATTCAGCTTTGCCATTACAGCAATTTAAAAACACTGTTAAAAAGAGGCTACTACAGAAAGCCTTCTATACTGTTGAGGATTATTTAGTTGACAAGAATGTGTGGATATAGCTCACTACGAACCTGTACAACATAGGAATGACAAAATGTAACTAGTATTATGAATTATATTTTTAAAAGAGCAACCACCGAGTTTCTTGCTGGTTCTTCTCGGTAGGAACAACTCCGAGCCAGCAGTAGAGTTGACGATTCACTTGTTCACAGGTTTATTTGAATAAAGAAAAATTTGAATTTCAATTGTCTAACCCCGCCTAGAGTGGGATAAGGGCAGGGGGATCATGATTATATTTGGAATACCGTATTTAACACCATCTTTAAAATTATACCGTAATAGTAATATACCGTGCTTTCACCCGACATACCGATCTCATGGCAGTGGAAAGTCTACTAAGTCGGACTATTGATTAATTTTTGTTAAATATATCATCAATAGTTTCCGCAGCGCATTCGATGACAGATTTTTATGACTAATTTTTTGCACCTTATTACATTTGTATTACCGATCCCTATTTTTTTAAGTATGCCTATGTTGCTCAGTAAAGATGTAGCTTTCCAATGGTGAAATAATGTTAAAATCAGTCCAGTAGTTTTTGTGTGAAATCATTAAAAACATACATACAAATTTTTCCTCTTTATAATATTAGTATAGAAATATGAGGACCTAGATGACCAAGCTTTGCTCAGTAATTTTTTAAAAGATTTAATAAATTTGCAATAAAAAAAAAGAAAAAAGCGCTGGATGACATGTGGGAATCTTGTTTAGAACTTTTTTGGTTTACGCGTTACCATTATGCTACTTCAGCTTTGCATTTGACATCTCAAATTATGAGTTGCTATCTATTCCTATTTTAGTAGTATGTTATCCGGCTGAATAGAATAGTACCACCCTCATTTCTTACCAAGGTGTCGTAAAAGGCGACTAAGGTAAGTCCACCTGCCGTGTGGTATCCGGCTGAATAGAATAGTACCACCCTCATTTCTTACCGAGGTGTCGTAAAAGGCGACTAAGATAAGTCGACCCGCCTTGTGGTATCCGGCTGAGTAGAATAGACCAATCTCATTTCTTACCGAGGTGTCGTAAAAGGCGACTAAGGTAATTTGACCCACCGTGTGGTATCCGGTTGAGTAGAATAGACCACCCTCTTTCTTACCGAGGTGTTGTAAAATACGATTGAGGTAAGTTGACGTCAGGCAGGGCGGTTGTAAAAACGCAGCCAAATCATGTGACAGCATGTTTATAACATGTTGACCCCACTTGGAGCGGGATAAGGGCAGGAAAATGATGATAAAGATGATGATATACAAGATAAACCCATTTTAATATTAAAGATAAAACCGCGATATTCAAACAAAATAAATTCTCACATGAAATATTTCATTTTAACACAAACGCCATATTTAAATTACGCCGTGACATAACAAGGCCTCGCTTCGCACTCCCATTCGCACAAACGTTCTAAGGAAATATTACGGTAATTTTTCACATTGAAAATTTATTTTCACCGTTATATTTGACCGATAAACCGCAACGTTTACGATAAACAAAAGTACTAATAAAATTAATAAATATGTAGCTAAATCATATGACGACATGTTTATAACGTGTACCGACCCCACTTAGAGTGGGATAAGGGCAGGATGATCGCATGTACACAACAAAAGTAATAGTAAAATTATTTTGCTATAATCCCCGATAAAGTAAAATAGAAAATATATATAATGCTTAATACAGAGTGGACTATTCGTTTTTATACCCGATACATGCAGAATTCGTAAAATCACATGCACAAACCTCCACCACCGCCACCACAATACACAAGCACTACCCACGTTTACTAGCACAAACTCAATTAATAAATTGTATACGTTAAACGTATGAAACTTATGAACCCTTATCCTGCTTACCCTATCCTTATTCTTATGTCCTGCCCTTATCACACGCTACGTGGGGTCGATACGACATGTTAAAACATGTTGTGATGTCATTTGGATAGGTTTTTTACATCCGGCCGCCTGCCCGATGCCAACTTAACTTAGTCGCCTTTTACGATTACGACACATCGTTTCGGAATGAGGGTGGTCTATTCTACTCAGCTAGATACCACATGGTGGGTCAACTTACATTAATCCCCTTTTACGACACCTCGGTAAGAAATGAGTATGGTCTATTCTACTTCGCCGGCTACCACACGGCAAAAATTTTGTTACTATAGTGACAAGCCTTTATTTTATTATACTTTATGCCTCTAGGGTCCCTAAAACTTAAATAAAGTATGAAAGTTGTCTTAGCTACTTTGTTATTCATATAACAAAAGCAAGTACATTGCGGTATGCGCATTCTTCTAAAGAAATTCAGCGATACCTGAGAAAAATGAGCGGAAAATTTTATTATATAATCCACTTACGAATTTTTTGTGAGGTCTCGAAAGCACCGCGTATACCCGCAGCGTAATAACGTTGAAGTAACTTTCAACAATTATGGAAGTTGGTATGACATGTTAACACAATGTATACGTACTAGTACGATTTCTGACGATTGATACTTAATCGTGGGTCGCGTACTAGTACGTTTTCTGACGATTGATAGTTGAGCGCGGATCACGTACTAGTACGTTTTTTGACGATTGATAGTTGAGCGTGGGAAACGTACTAGTACGTTTTCTGACGATTGATATTTGAGCGCGGAACACGTGCTAGTACGTTTCCTGACGGTTGATACTTGAGCGCAGGAAACGTAATAGTACGTTTTCTAACGACTGTTACTTGAGCGCGTTTCACGTACTAGTACGTATTCTGACGATTGATAGTTGAGCGTGGGACACGTATTAGTATGTTTCTCATATCTTTTTAAAAATAAATGTATGGGACACTTACACACAGTCCATCTTCAAAGTAAGTAACTTAATACTTGTGTTATGGGTGTGAGAAAATTAAATGTTAATTACAAATATACACTCCGGCTCGAAGACCAACAAACAGTTTATAGAAAATGTTAGTCCTCGGTGGTAATCGAACATACGACCCACAGAGCTGAAGGCAGGATCACCACCCACTGCGCCAACGGACCAGTGTATATTTTTTCTATATCATCGTTACACAGTGTTATTCAAGTTATCCACTATTTTTACTGTACTTTTATGATCCACAGATTAATGTACAGATTTACATATAATAATGTCACGTTCTATTTACGACCGGTTTAGCGGTCATAAATTTTAATATAATGGCTCACTCTGTTATTTTAACTACCAACCAACCCATTGCTTGCTGGGTTTGTTTGTATAAAATGCCGAGATATACAAATAATTCGTATTATTTAGAACTATATTAGGTATATTTGGATGTTAAGATAGTGAGGATATAGCTAGCTTTTTTCGAACCTGTATAAGCCAAAATGTAACTAGTATTAAGAATTATATTTTTAAAAGAGCAACCAATGAGTTTCTTGCTGGCTCTTCTTGTTAGGAACAGCTTTCCGAACCAGCAGTAGAGTTGACGATTCAAAAGCACTTGTTTACAAGTTTAATTGAATAAAGAATATTTTGAGTTGAAAGATCAACTAATTAATATGATTCTGAGATTAATCAATAATTAATATAAAAACAAAATACCCAAATGTACGGGCTAACACGTATATTTGCAACATCGCCATTTACGCCATATTGTTAATATCTAATCAATTGTAAATCAGAACGACGTAAGCGGCCGCGCGTGCTCAACGTATCAAAATTAATATTAAAATCATATATCATATCATTATTATAAATAATAAAACTATCAATTAAGCGTCGCAATCTATCAATTTATCAATCTATCAACCAAAGAGCGTACAGGGTAGTAGCAGCCCGAACACCAATGTAGTAATAAGTAAAACTGATCGATTTTCTCAAAATTAACTAAACGGATTTTTGTACGGTTTTCACTAAAAGGTGGTGCAATTCTTTCAGAAGATTAAAGTTGATAGTACATTATAGTTTTATGAAAATTTGTATATTAATGATGTCACGCAGATGTAAAAAACTCGTCTGCTGAAAGGTTTAGTCGCCTACAACGCGTAAGCCAGCAGAAATACACTAAAATAATGTACTAGAGAAATGTAGAACTATAAAAAATCTACGAAAAAGTTTACAATAGCATGTCTCTGGTTAAGTCACAATAACTACTTTTCTGATTTCCACGCGGGCAAAACCGCTGGGCACAACTAGTTTGAAATAAAATAAAAACAAGTGTATAAAACTGGGTCCATTAATCAATTCCAGTCAATAGATTTTTAATCTCGCACAAACTACGCGTCCATTAACGGCGCCATTTTGTAAAGGTAATTCACTAAAATGGCCGATGACTGGCAACTTTCGTTCAGAAACTTTGATTTACAATGTTTGCACGAAACACCCTTTGATGGTTTTCTTTACGAGAAAAGAAATTTCTGGTATAGTAATTCAGATATACAAAGGACTGTGTTAGAAATTACAAATCATATTTCAGGTTATGCTTTCGTTGGAATCTATACAAATATATAAAACTAAAGAGTTTGTTTGATTGTTTAAACACGCTAATCTCAGGAAATACTGGTCTGATTTGAAAAATTCTTATAGTGTTATATAATCCATTTAACAGCAATTAAAAAATTGCGAAAATGGCAAAATTTAAAGCTTTTCTTGCGAGCGCTAAGTAAACGATAAAATTTATTCAATTGTTCCCCTCTTAAAGTTCTAAATATAATGCGACAGCATATGTCTAGCTTTTAAGGTTAACCCACTTTAACCATTTTTATGATTATTGAAATACTATATTACGGTATTAATCTTTCAACTTGGGCGGAGCCGCTTGCAATTGCTAGTATTGAATAAATTGAGCAAACATGGTTTTTTTAACTTGCAAAACTAACAATATTGCATAAGTTTTTCCATAAAATAACAAATTATTTTCATGTAACTCCATTATGACTCTAATGGGATCGATAGTGCAATAATTTCCTATTGCCTTCTACACCAGACTGTTGCACCTTTTATTTAGAACTTTTCAAAATCAAGGGGTGCGTGTCAACGTGGGCAACCAGGAGCTCCGCAGTTATGCCGCCTACAAACCACCCGGATTGACTTTCTGCAGCACCGATGTCGGGACCATCTTCGGACAGCAGGGACCCGCAGTGATCGTGGGTGATCTCAACGCGAAACATCATGCGTGGGGATTGCGAATCATCACTGGGGTCGGGAGGCAACTGCACGAAGATAGCGTGAGGAGCGGGTACGGTGTGGTGGGGCCGGGAGCGCCGACCCACGTACCCACCGACTGCCGCTCCCAGCCAGACGTCGTCGACATAGTGCTGCATCACGGACTTGACAACCCATTCGATGTCGAGGTCCTCTACGACCTCGACACGCACCTGCCGGTTCTGGTCACCCTAGCCACCCAGGGAGGCTTTATAGTGCCCCGCCCGCCACGGACGCGGACGAACTGGGAGCGCTACACCGTAGAGCTTGCCGGGCTTGAGCTAGCAGGCCCGATCACTACACCTTCGGGAGTCGACGATGCTGCTGTACTCGTCGCGGAGGCGATCATCGCCGCCAAAACAGCAGCCACCACCACCACGTCGACTTCACCGGACACTAATCGAAGGAAGGACCTGCCG
Source organism: Morpho achilles (assembly GCA_947086495.1). Classification (NCBI taxonomy): domain Eukaryota; kingdom Metazoa; phylum Arthropoda; class Insecta; order Lepidoptera; family Nymphalidae; genus Morpho; species Morpho achilles. Next base: position 4,767,674 of record CAMTZB010000012.1, on the reverse strand, counting down.
AGCTCGCTCCGAAATATGCTCAAGCGGAAGCGCACCCTACGCCGCCTATGGGCCCGCACTCGCTGCCCCAGGGTGAAGGCTGACCTGATCCGGCTTGCAGAGAAAATCGCGCGTGCCGTAGTCGCTCTCGACGAGGCGCGATGGGAGGATACCGTCGATCGAGCGACCGAACACGACACAGCGCTGTACTCTCTCTGCAAGAAGCTTACCGGACATGACACCCCCGTTTACCCGCTGCTTGATGCCGCGGGTAAACGCACCTATGCCGCCAAGGATCGTGCTGAGATTCTGGCGGCCCACCTGGAGAAGACATTCACGCCCAACGCCCCCAACACCTCCAACCTCCATATCATCCGTCATCACGCGGCTGTCCAGGACAAGCTGGAGAGGTTCCTGTCGGCCCCTACACCGCCGCTACGGGGAGAGGACTTCATCTCCCTGTCAGAGCTGCGGTCGGTCGCTGCTCGCCTTGATAAGCGAAAAGCGCCAGGCCCCGACGGAATCGCCAACGCCGCGTTGATGCTGCTGCCCCGAACAGGTCTCGTAGCGCTCACGAGACTGTTCAACGGAGTACTCCGCACCGGCCACTTCCCAGAGGCGTGGAAGACCGGGAAGATCATCGTTCTTCCCAAGCCGGGGAAGGACCGCCGCCTGCCTGGAAGCTACCGGCCGATCACCCTGCTCTCGCACATAGCCAAGCTGTTTGAGCGTCTGCTGCTGCGTCGAGTCAAGCCCCATCTGCCCCTGCGCGAGGAGCAGTTTGGATTCCGCAGCGGCCACTCGACGACGCTCCAGCTGGCGAGGGTCATAAACCACCTGACCAGTGAGCGGAACAACGGGCGCTACACCGTGGGGGTCTTTCTCGACATCGAGAAGGCCTTCGACCGTGTGTGGCACGCCGGGCTCCTGGTCAAAATACTGGACACCACCATGCCGCCTGCTTATGTGCGAGTGCTGGCATCGTTTCTACACGGCCGTAGCTTTTACGTGGCAGTGGATGGTGCCGGATCCCAGCCACGCACCATTCAAGCCGGAGTACCCCAGGGCAGTTGTATATCGCCGCGCTTATACGCGGCGTATACGGATGACATCCCCACCCTGCGCCACCATCTGCGGGAAGGGGAGGAGGACGTGCTGTTGTCGCTCTTCGCTGACGACAGCGCGTATTTCGCGTCGTCCTACCACCAGATCGTCGCCACCAACCGCATGCAGCGTATGCTGGACTTGTTGCCGGAATGGCTGGACAAGTGGAGGATGGCCGTCAACGTCGGGAAGACGGCCGCTCTGCTCACCAGCCGCTCCAAGCCGCTACGTCAGCTGACTCTTCGAGGCCAGGACGTAGAGTGGAAGACCACAGTGAGGTTTTTGGGGTGTGAGTTGGACCGCAGCCTGCGCATGGTCCCCATGGTCAATCGTGCCGTGGGCCAAGCTGCTGCCGCCAGGTCCCAGCTCCACACGCTGTTCACATCCCATTTACCTGTCAACACCAAACTGCGAGTCTACGGTGCCTACGTCCGCTCGCGCTTGACGTATGCGGCACCCGCCTGGTACGAGTTATGTTCGGCGTACCAGAGGCGAAGACTTCAAGTCCAGCAGAACCGCTGCCTGCGACTGATCGTAGGAGCCCCGAGGTATGTGCGGAACGACGTCGTGCATCGGGATACCAGAACGCCGACCGTGGAGGAGTATGTCCGTCGCCATGCGCGCCGGATGTTCGCGCGTGCGGACCACAGCGCGCACGTACACCTCCATGGCATCGCGCCACTCCATGCGCGACCACCCGATGGACGTTCCCTGCCTCGCGAGCTCCTGCGGTCACCGTCTCCGCGGCCCGATGCGGATGACGACGGCGACGACGAGGACGACGCGACGGGCGAAAGGGCGAAAACACCGGACATGACACCACCCGAACGACGACTACCAGAAGATGACTTTGAGGTCTGGGAGCTACCATTTCCAGACCTCCCCACCGAACAAGACATCCATTAGGTCACCTAGGTGACCTGGGCTTACGGCCCAAATACCGACACCTTTGGCTCACCTAGGTGACCTCGGCCCACGGCCGGAACACATACCGGGCTTAAGTGCCCGCGAGGAGATGCCCGGGTAGAGAGGAATTCCTCGAGGCCCGCACCCCGTTTACCCCCACCCGGGGAGTAAACGAGAAGACCCTGCTACTCAAAATCAAAATCGGGAAACATATTTGTGAAACATGATCAAATTTAGATTTTTTTAATACCTTCACCGTTTACTTAGAAAAGCTTTAAATTTTTCCATATTCGTAATATTTTTTCTATATTCCTAGTCTTCTCATATGATGATATACAACCTATAGCCTTCCTCGATAAATAGACTTACACACAAAGAATTTTTCAAATCGGTCCGGTAGTTCCTAAGCGCGTTTAAACAATCAAACAAACCAACACTTCAGCTTTATATGTTAGTATAGATGAAGTAAGATTATAGTAGTTTCAATGCGGATAAAGTAGCGGGCGAAGCTTGTTTCCAATATAACTAGCACAGCAATTTTGCAACTATTCTAATTGAAATTCCGTATGGATACTTTACAAAGCTTCACTATTCGCGTCAGCATCAATATTAGAATAACTTTTGTTCCACTTTTTGAACACAAAACCATTAATTAAACTATATCATCTATACCAGGGCTTCTTAAACTGTGGGTTGCGACCCCCCGAGGGGACGCGAGACTACTGAAAGCAAAAGGCGTCGCAAAGATCTGATACTTTTCAATCATTATTGATACAACTACATGGCTGCAGCTGTCCTTTAAAGAACTTTTCTAACAAAGATTTATTGATATTTCTCCTCCTAAGTTCCTTCATTACCCCTTTTCATTAAATTTAATTAAATAGATTTTATTAAATTTATGATTGGTTAGTTTACAACAATTAAAAATAAAATTTTTAAAATTAGTATACACTACGTACAAATATAAATAATACAAAATACTATTGTAGTTTTATTATAACTATTTTTTGAAAAAAGTGGCAATGCAAAACTGTTATTTACATTGTAAAATAGTGCGATATTACATCTACATCTACGGTTAGTATATATTTCATTATATGGAGGAGGGGGTCGTTTAAAACTTCCAAAGCTTGAAGGGGGTCGCTATATAAAAAAGTTTAAGAAGCCCTGATCTATACTAAGGGTTCGCGTTAGAGATGTGTTACAACATGTTTCAAATATAATCTATACCAATATTATAAAGAGGAAAAATTTGTATGTATGTTTGTAATGTTTTCACATAAAAACTACTGGACCGATTTCAAAAATTCTTCCACCATTGTCCAGCTGCATCTTTACTTAGTAACATAGACTATATTACATTAAAAAAAAGGATGCGTAATAAAAATGTAATAAAGTGTAAAAAATTAGTCATAAAAATCGAAACTATCGATGATATATTTAACAAAACTAAATCAATAGTCTGACTTAGTAGACTTTCCACTGCCATGAGATCGGTATGTGCGCGGGTGAAACCGCGGGATATTACTAGTTAATAATAAAAAAGAATATTGTCGCCGTCAATGTCATTGAGTTGTTAGAGAGAATAAATGGGTTGACTTTTGAGAAAATTGCTTCTTACTTATTGAATAACTATAAAGGAAAAATCATTTTTATATATTATAACAAACGGCGATATTTCTTTCTTTCTTTACGCTTATTCAATAAATTAAAAACAAAAGTCAGCCCATTTACTCTTTCTCAACAACTCAATGACACATATATCTTCCTGTCCTTATCCCACTCTAAGTGGGGTCGGCACAACATGTTTTTCTCTTCCATTCTGTCCTATCTTTCGTCAACTCTGGCGCCGCTCCTTTTACATGAATATTATACTTCACACAATCCAACCATCTCTTTTTAGGCCTCCCTCTAGGCACATATCCATCCACATTCAAATTTAACACACGTTTGGTCACATGATTTTCATCCCTCCTCATTACATGTCCATACCATCTCAATCTTTCACTTCTCGTCTTATACTCAATGACACATAATGACAATGCTTTTTCATATTAATGACCAATCTATGAATGAGGTTGTATTACAAACATCATCCTCCTGCCCTTATCCCACTGTAAGTGGGGTCGGCACAACATGTTATAATCATGTTGTCACATGATTTGGCTGCGTTTTTACGACCGGCCGCCTGCCTGACGTCAACTTACCTCAGTCGTATTTTACGACACCTCGGTAAGAAATGAGGGTGGTACTATTCTATTCAGCCGGATACCACACGGCGTAAGGTAAATAAGACAAATATAACTAAGTTATTAATTACTTTAGATTTTTTTGAGGTTGTATTACAAACATGTTGTAACAATATGTTTGATGATTTTGTACGCAGCATTGTCACGTCATTCAGCTTATATAAAAGCTAATCTTAGAACAATCGTAATCTTTTGTTAAATTCAACTTAGAACTTCAGCCTACCAGCTGACAAAGAGAATTCTCCTCACAAAGGGTTCTCTTTGGTGATGTTTGAAACTAAAATTACCGCTGATAAGCCTTAATAAGTCTTTGACAATATAATGTACTGGTAGAACTTTAAGTAATAACGCCTGTGCCGTCATTTGATACGAAATAACGGAATTAAAAAATATGTTTCTTTTCGATGTGAAACTATAAAAGTGAGTAGTATAAAAGGTAATATAAAAGGTTCTCTAGAGATATGTAGGTTTTCTTTCGATGTTTTCCTTCACCGAATAGCTTGCGAAATTGCAATTACCAATTAGACACATGTTTTCAATATATGGGATATTAATATATGGGACACTTACACACACGGTTGTCCGTCCCCAAAGTAAGTAACTTAATACTTGTGTTATTGGTGACAGACAACTGGTGAATATATACTTACACCCAGGCTCAAAGACCAACAAATTCATTTACAGAAAATGTTGGCCCTCGGCGGGAATCGAACCCGCGACCCACGGAGCTGAAGGCAGGGTCACTACCCACTGCTCCGACGGGCCAGTCAAAAATAGAAAAACTCATTAGTACCTGCCCGGGGTTTGAACTCATGACCTCCTCGTAAGAGTCGCACTTACTCGCACGAAATTATTTAACATTTTTCTTGTAGCTTTGTTTACAATATCTAGAAAACTTATATAGGTAATTATCACTGTAATGAACGTAATTATATTATCCTGTAATTTGTGATTTACTTACATAGAACCCAACCATGGCGTATCATTCAGTAAATCTGAGGTTAGTGACCGGTTTCAAATTTTATGGATAATGAAAAAAATTTGGCAACGGTTTTAAGCAAAAAAAGGGGTTAAAATATAGACAAATTATAAACTGCTTGTTGGAAGCCTGAACGATGTTTTATAGTGGAAATTTGGCAACTCGCCGACAAAGCTGCTACGTTTTTCGTGTAAAACTCCAGTTTATCAAGTTATCTGGCGTCAAAGAGTCTGTCCTATAGTCTTGTATAAATAATAAAAAAAAAACGATTCATACTTCGGCTTACTTAAGTGGAAACTTGAATATGAACGTTGTGCATTTTTGATATTTTATTTATTTATTTATTTATTTAAAGGGTACACAAAACAGAGTCCTGTCGGCGAAGTACAAGGTAAAAACATAAATATATATAAACTTAAGACTAGACAGTAATCCAAAATATGTGTACACATCATGATTTACCATAAACTTTGGGGATCAAGTTAATATATAAAAAAAACTACATAATGCAAAACTTACTTTTAAAATAAAAAATATATATATTTAAATTAAACAGAAACTATTTTAGGTGTGCTTTAAACTTATTATAATTGTTATCAAATATTTTATTATCAGTATAAAAGTATAGCTTTGGTAGCCCAGCGGTAACACCGTGTGACTCTTTCGAGGAGGTCACGGATTTGAACCCGGGCAGACACTAATGAGTTATTCTATAAAAACTTATGTGTTTAATATTGTTAATTGCAATTTATCACACGCTTTTCGGTGAAAGAAAACATCGTGAGGAAACCTGCATATCTCTAGAGAATTCTGGAAATATGTGTAACCTACCAATCCGCATTGGAGCAGCGTGGTAGGTCTTAGCTCCAATCTTTCTCTCCATAAACGGAGAGAAGAGGCCTTTTCCCAGCAGTGGGAGAGTAATAGGTCGCTACTTTACTTTTATAAAAGTAGTATCCTATATATACCGTGTGGCATGCGGCTCAGTAGAATAAATGAATAGACCACCCTCATTTCTTACAGAGATGTTATAAAAGGCGACTAAGGTAAATTGACCTGCCATGTGGTATGTGGCTGCGTAGAATAGACCATCCTCTTTCTTAGCGAGTTGTCGTAAAAGGCGACTAAGGTAAAATGATTCGCCGTGTGGTATCAGGTAGAGTAGAATAGACCACCCTTATTTCTCACCAAGGTGTCGCTAAAGGCGTTTAAGATTAGTTGACGGCAGGCGCTCGGTCGTAAAATATATAAAGTCAAATCATGTAACAACATGTTCATAACATGTGCTGACCACAATTATGGTGGGATACGGGCAGGAGGATTATGAGTATAAAAGTATTATCATTGTGATAAAATACAATATTCGTTTATTGCACTATCATACACATAACATGACATATTCGCGCATGCCATCTTCGTCGTATAAATGAATACAGCAGATGTACACACGTTTCAGTAGAAAGATAGGGGTATATTTCCTCTCCTAGGCCAACACGGCGGTCTACTCTTCCTCCGCATTGCAAGTTTCCAATCAGTTCCTGACGCGATTCACTACGCATCATAGAAAGTGGACAATAAAGCTAAAGAAGTTTACACTTCAAAAATTCCTAAACCAGACCACAATACAAACTAAAATTATTTTGGCTCGCAAACTTCAACTTTTAACAAAGTAAATTCATAATGTGGCAAAGCAAGTTAAGCACAATATTAAATAAGTTAGCCGGTTTATGCGGTCTAGCCACGTAAAGTATTTTCGTAGACTAAATGAAACTTGAAATGAAACAGAATGAATGAATAAATGAAGGAATGAAACAAACAGAAACAGAATGAATGAATGAGAAAAGAAACAGCAGGTGGTAACATAACAACAAAGTTACATTTTTGGTATAAAGAGAGGAGGATACTTCCTCTCCTACGCCACGCCGGCGGTCTACTCTCCCTCCGTGTTATAAATTTTCCATCTGTTCATGTGTCCTGACGCGAGTTTAACATTATTAACCTGATTTTAAACTACTGATTATTATATAAACATACGGGTCACATCGCGTTATAAACGAATAACGAATTACCTTTGTATAAGGTTCCAGTCAGTTCTTGACCACGGTGGATGCAACTCTGCCGAAACGTCGAACCTTATACAAAGGTAACGAGATTATAACGCGATGTGACCCGTATGTTTATATAATAATTATTTACCTGTCATAGAAAGTGGACAACGTCGCTAAAGAAGTTTACACTTCAAAAATTCCTAAACCAGACCAGACCACAATACAAACTAAAATTATTATGGTTCGCAAACTTCAACTTTTAACAAAGTAAATTCATAATGTGGTAAAGCAAGTTAAGCGTAATATTAAATTAGTTAGCCGGTTTATGCGGTCTACCAACGTAAAGTATTTTCGTAGATGCTACGGCGCTACGATGCTACGAAATTATAGACTTACGGTCTTATTCATAAAAGTTATAACATGCTTATAGACTCGTTATAGTACGTTTTAAAAAAAGTGTTATTCACAAACGCATTTTAGCACTAAACCATTCTACAAGTCTACTATAACTTTATAGAGCCCAGGACCCTACTATAACAGTGCTATAAGGTAAAAGATGGCCGACTTTCTACAGCTGATTATTACGAAAACAACATTTGACGTATTTACGGATTGAAATTGAAGTGTGTCAGTTGTCGTTTGTTTTATCAGGGATGTGAAAAATTCGATTTTTTACATTAATCGATAATTTCAGTAAAATGATCGATTTTTAATAATTGTTTTTTTCTTATAAATCAATTTAAAAAAGAACGATTCTTTTAATTATATATTATTATATCTTCTTATTTAAGTCTTTCTTTTAATTTTTTAACATAAGATTTGCATTAATGGATCAAAACAATTTAGCCAAATGTAGACATTTTAATTGAATTTCACAAACAGTGCATCTGTTATTATTATTGGTAGTTGTCCACTTTAATTAGCCTTTATTCTTATTAATTATTAATATTAAAAAAGAAACTTTTCAAATATTCAGAAAAAATCGATTATTTTGATACGAATATATTAAATTAAAGGGGAAAACTGATTATTTATTAATCGATTTTTCTACTCCAAGTTACATCCCTATGTGAAAGGCGACCCCGTGACGTAGACAATAAAATATTTTTTAATCCGTAATAATGTCTATGGTTATACTTATTCGATATGTAGACGCATATTATCTGTGGCGAATTCGGTGTGATCGGCCAATCGGAAGCCAGTATTCCTTACAATGGCAACATTCGGATTAATAACCGCATTTTAGTTATAGATCAGTTATAGAAGGTTTATGAATAAACAATTTTATGAAACGTCTTATAAGCTTATAGAGCATTTTAACTAAAACGTGTCTAAAACCTTCTATAAGCTGTTTTTATGAATAAGACCGTTAGTTAATTTGTATAATACATTTAGACGTTACTTTTTATATAAAAGTAATAATAATTTAATTATTTTGAATTAATCTGCGATAAAGGAAATAGAAAATCGTTGCTTAAAATAAACTTTTTTTCTATATGACCCGTACTCTCTTTCTTCTTCAATTCTTATTCTTTTCCTTCTATTACTCAAAAGGTGACTGGAAGAGAACCTTTTAAGGGATAAGTCCGCCTTTATACATGTTTTTTTTAAGTTATCATTTGTCGTTACCATATTGTCGTTCCCTACCACTAAAAGACTGGATTTTTCAATAGATGCCGTATCGAACCATCCCTAGCTGACTTTTGATACAGTAAAAGGGTATATGTCCTAACGCTGAATGATGTATTTCATTCCCATAGCACATAATATAGCAATCATCATTCATCATTCTTGCCCTTATCTCACTCTAAGTGAGTCAGCAGAACATGTTTTAAACTTGTAGTTACATGTTGGCTAGTAATTTTACGATCGGTGACAGACTGACGTCAAATTTTCTTTTCAGTTAGGTACTTCTCTTAAAGATGCCTTTACGACACCTCGGTAAGAAATGAGAGGGGTCTATTCTACTCAGCTGAATACCGCACGGTGGGTCAACTTACCTTAGTCGCCTTTTACAACACCTCTGTTAGAAATGAGAGGGGTCTATTCTACTAGTGATATTATAGCAAATCGTTATAATTCTAGCGACAATATCATCAAATTAGTGCTTCACATAAACTCTGTTATCACACCATGCTCTTAACAGGATTAGACACGACTTAACATGCACGTTATACGTAATAATCATCCCTAATTCCCACCTAAATCGGCTCAGTAAATTTCGCCCACCAAAGTCATACACATTTTGAAGGAATTCCGACCTTAGCTATCCAAAAATAGAGCTCAAAATCAAGTGAATCGTTTTAATTCGAGATCAGCTCTGCTAATACCAATTTGGTTGTCCACTTTGTATAGGTCTCGATGCGTTCATAGAAATGTCATATACTAATTTACAGTTAGATGCAGCCATTGTTCTACTATAAAGTCACTTAACTCAGCCGCTATATTTTTTTCGGAATTAGGTGGTTCACCATAGAGTTTAATATACTAGAATAAGGGAGTTATAGGCAATATCCGTGTGGTATCCAGCTAAGTAGAATAGTACCACCCCCATTTCTTACCGAGGTGTCGTAAAAGGCGACTAAGTTAAGTCGACCCGCTGTGTGGTATCCGCCTGAGTAGAATAGACCACCCTAATTCGCTACCAAGGTGGCGTAAAAGGCGACTAAGACAAGTTGACCGACTCTAGAGAATTCTGGAGATATGTGTAACCTGCCAATCCGCATTAGAGCAGCGTGGTAGGTCTAAGCTCCAAACCTTCTCTCCAAAAACGGAGAGAAGAGGCCTATTCTCACTAGTAGGATAGTAACAGGCCGCTACTTACTTTTTTTTACACATTAATTGTTCTATGTAGGCAACATTGATAAATTGGAATAGCAATTAGTATGGACAAGCTACGTTTCAAATTGAGCATTAATATTACTGAGAACCACATATGTAGCAATTTGGTTGGATGTTAACACCGCAGTATTGTATTATTACTTGTATATCAATAGTTATATCAATTTGTAGATACGTTAGCTGCATCACATATATAAGGGACCTCTACTATGGCGGGAGCAGAAGCTACTAATGCAGAACATGCCAAGAGGCGCAAATATGAAGACATAGATAGAAAGTAATAATAAAAATTATTTTGCTATAATCCGCGATGAAGTAAAATAGAAAATATATATAATGCTAAATGTCGAGTGGACAATCGGTTACCATACCTGATACACGCAAGATTCGTAAAAAACACATGCACAGACCTAGCACACTCCAGGAGTCTATCTCCTGATGATGCTTCGGTTGTGGGGCGAAACATTGTTGAGTTTGTGATAGTGAATGTATATAGTGCTTGTGTATCATGGTGGCGGTGGTGGAGGTTTGTACATGTGTTTTTTTACGAATCCTGCATGAATCAGGTATGATAACCGATTGTCCACTCTACATTTAGCATTATATATATTTTCTATTTTACTTCATCGCGGATTATAGCAACATAATTTTTATTATTACTTTTGTATTATGGATCTACGCAAAGTAACGCCTAATTCTATAAATTACATAGATAGAAGCTTCATTTTTGTGCCTTTTGGTGTAGATACCTTCCATGGGGCCCGGATTCTCGATTTAAATAATTCTAACAAATATTTTTTACTTATTTATTTATTTATTTAAAGACCACATTTCAATAAATTGTTAAACTATAAACATATTAATAACGTTCGTAAAATGTGCAGCTTATTAAGGTACATAAAAGAAACAAGTTTTATTACTTTACAAGTTAACAATACTAATTTTAAAATTAATGTTACAATGAGAAACAAGCGAAACAAAATTAAAATTAAAAATTATAAAAAAACAGATACGCTAAAAAATAAAAAGTATATAACTTATCAACGTCTATCTCCTGACGATGCTTCGGTTGCGGGGCGAAACGATTGTTGAGTTTGTGATAGTGAACGTATATAGTGCTTGTGTGTCATGGTGGCGGTGGTGGAGGTTTGTGCATGTGTTTTTTACGACTCCTGCATGTATCAGGTATGATAACCGATTGTCCACTTACATTTAGCATTATATATATTTTCTAGTTTACTTCATCGCGGATTATAGCAAAATAATTTTATTATTACTTTTGAAAAAGTATATATGTATTTTATATAGGAAATTTAAAGAAAATCTATATCACAGCTTACATAGGTATGTACTCAGCACTTTTTAACAACTTAAATGTATTTTGACAAAATGAGTTTGCGGAGTCATTGAAGATATCCAAAGTCTTACAAAATGTGTTGTAAAAACGCGTAACACGGGGGATAGGTGAATTGCTACCTAGTTTAGTGGAAGTGAATTTAACATTGAAAGTCCTCCTGCCCTTATCCCACTCTAAGTGGGGTCGGCACAACATGTTATAAACACGCTGTTACATGATTTGGCTGCGTTTTTACGACCAGCCGCCTGCCTGACGTCAACTTACCTCTGTCGTATTTTACGACACCTCGGTAAGAATGAGGGTGGTCTATTCTACTAAACCGGATACCACACGGTGGGTCAACTTACCTTAGTCGCCTTTTACGACACCTCGGTAAGAAATGAGGTTGGTTTATTCTACTCAGCCGTATACCAAACGGCGGGTCGACTTACCTTAGTCGCCTTTTACGACACCTCGGTAAGAAAAGAGGGTGGTACTATTCTATTCAGCCGGATACCACACGGCGTAATTTACCATCGAAAGTGTTGGGACGCAATCTAACGTTTCTCCTAAGAACTCTTAATTTTGCCAGGCTCAGGATGTTAGGTGCATCTATTAAATTACGCGTCAATTTAAACAAAGAACAAAGATCCATTAATTGTGTACGGACAAAAAGACTATCGAGCTTAAAATACTTTACTTTATAAAACGTTGTGCCGACCCCACTTATGGTGGGATAAGGGCAGGAACATAATAAAATGGTTTATGTATATGTAACAAACATGTATCAATAAACACTTATGATTTAAGTTTTAGTTAAGCATTAGTTTTTACTATATGGGATTTAAGAGATTGCTATCAGTGATAAGGCCGTTTTTATCTTTCGTTAATTCTATTCACAGTTAATTCACATTTTTTAAAGTTATAAATAAAGGTAGCTAAGCTCTGATCGTGTAGTAAATGGTTGTGTTTTGAATAATAAGTACATATACCTAACAAACTGTTTAATTAAAGTTACATAATCTCCTTCCAGTTCTATCTAACGAAGATAAAATAATTTGATATACCGCTGTGTTATTCCCAGTTGCCTCATAAACAATACTTAGGAATAACTCTCCGGAGATATGAAACAAAATGCGAGAGCTTTAAAGCTGAATTGGTAGCGACTTAGCTAGAAATTAGCTTAGCTTAAAGAATATTAGCGGAACCGACAGAATAGGTGAACGAGCCTTGAACGGTAATTTATTTAATATATAAAAAATGCAATAAAAAAAATATTTTATCTGTAATTGATCCAGGTGTACAGCATTCTATCATGACTTTACAATTGACAGAGTAATTATCCTTTGCTTTCATAAAATTGTTGCAGTGTTTTTTCAATATTATTTCAAATAAAATATAAATAAAACGATATTTTTTTAACACACAGACACATAAGTTTAAACAGAAAAACTCATTGGTGACCTCCTCACAACGGTTACCGCTAGGCTACCTCAGCTTTTGTATATATACAATTTAGTGCCCAGAAACAGGGATATTTTTTTGTTATAAAAGTTAGGTAGATGTTTTTTTCTCCCCCAAAACTCCCTACATACTGAATTTCAGGAAATTTAATTTCTATTTTTTTACAAAGAAGATAAATCGTTAAATAATTTGTGCCACTTGGTGACAAGGTTGGTAAGTTGCCCCGTCGTGTTATATCCGGCTGATTAGATTAGACCACACTCATTTCTTACTCAGGTGTCGTTAAAGGTGACTTTGGTAAGCTGAAATCTAGCAAGTGGTCAGTCGTAAAACTTAGCCAAAACATATTAGCCGACCCCACTTAGAGTAGACTAAGGGCACGGCACCCTGTCCCCGCCACCAGCAGCATAGTGGAGCACTGTCAGGTTTTTAGTCGGTGCGAGTCCGGCATACCCTCCGCTCGTCCCCGTCGGGTAGTGACGGCCCATAATGGCTTTTCCGGACATAAAACAAAGGATAAGGGCAGGAGAATGATAAGTACTCCTTGTCTATAGACGTTTTCCGGTGTGGGGACGCCATTTTAACTTAAGAACATTACGCCCTATACGTTAAATAAGGTCAGGTTTGGCTTAATTGCGTTGATTTCATTAAATTCTACCTGTCAAACTTCGAGCGCCGGCCCACGTTTATGATTACAAGGCCGAAAATTAACATTCATAACTTCTTAATGGATTTCGCTTATTGTTTTCTGAATAGGTCTTTAACGATGTTTGTACTTTTGCTGATATTTAAAATCACATTTGTAATATTCTTTATTGAAAAAGGTTTTTATAAACAAAATGGACGCAACTGGACAAATCCATGCAACAATATATCTTTCACATTTTTAATACCAAAGTCTGAAATTATGATAGAATTATTTTGTTACGTCAAAATTTGTAATTGTAGATTTTGTCGTGGAGCATATTTTCATTATGTACACTAAAATCTTTGGTGAAGCATATCCCCATGATTCTTATATTATAGTGTTTTATCTATGCACCTGATGATGCTTCGATTACGGGGCGAAACAACCGTAGAAATTGTCATAGTGCGTGTATGTAGTGCTTGTGTTATGAGTTGTTGGTGGCGGCGTTTTGTGATACGTGTGGTGACTGGTCCTGCATGTATAAGGTATGTGACCTGCTTCCTACACTTAGTATTACATAGATTTTAACAAATCCGGGTAGTAAAATAATCCTATCATAGCATTTTATGTCATAGCATTTGTAATATGGTATTCCGCAAAGTAACGCCTGTTTCTCTAAATTAATGCCAAAGTCTGTCTGTCACTGCGCTAAAGTTGACCCCAAGAAATTTGCAAACACAACTTATGTTTTCATAAAAGAACAAGGGAATGTGGAAAGTTGAACCTTTTTCCTATTTTAATGCGGTTTCAAACTTTTAGATATAATTCTCTTTCACAATGTTTTTCTTAACTATACAGTGCATTAGTAAGTAAAGTAACGGCCTGTTACTATCCCACTGCTGGGCAAAGGCCTCCTCTCTCCGTTTTTTGAATGAAGAATTGCAGCTAAGACCTACCACCCTGCTCCAATGCGGATTGTCCAGAATTCTCTAGAGATATGCAGGTTTCCTCACGACAAGCGTGTGATAAATTTAAGTTATCAATTAGATACATGAGTTTTAACAGAAAACTCATTAATGCTTGTCCGGGTTTATAATACTATTATATCTTACAGCGTATTATGAGTATAAATTTATAACCTTACTAGTTTTTATCTGCAACAACTGCGTAGACTGTTGTCGCGTGATGAATGGCGCTTTTAAATGCTATCCTATTCCTGTAATTTACTGGATTTTTATAGCTTATATGTTCCCCTGGTGTATAAGGAATAATTGTGCCAAATTTCATCGATATTTGTTCAGCGGATTCGCCGTGAGAGTAACAAACATAAATTTATACTCACAAACTTTCACATTTATTATATTAGGATAGGATAGGACAATATAGCGTGCATCATTTCATTTGAGAGATCATGCCAGATTTTGAACACGTTACAAAGTAATTTTAATTTACACAATCAAAACATCTCTGTTTTTTCTTCATAGAAAAAGTTTTTCTATAAAAAAAAGATTAGTTTCCTGCCAAACGTTATTTTGAAATATCAGTAGGATTAAAAAAAAACTAGATGACCGTCATAAACTTGTTTTTCAAGACTGATTATTTCCCATAATCTAAGAAGTTATAAGGAAATTTAAACCAAATTCAAATAATTCTTTATTCAAATTGGCACTTTCGAAGCGTCAAATTACAATGAAGCTACGACTGGTTCGGAAAGGTGCTCTTACCGAGAAGAACCAGCAAGAAACTCGGCGGTCACTCTTTTCAAAATTGAGTAGTACAATAATAGCTTAATTATGAACAAATTAAAAAAATTACAATATAATCTAGTGCGTAGCTGGTCGCAATTTAAAACCAAGCTTTCTTATCATCAACATAGTCCTCAACCAAAAAATAACATTTGAGCTGCATATAGTTCCACCACCTTTAAAGTAAAGTAAAGTAAAGTAACAGCCTGTTACTATCCCACTGCTGGGCATAGGCCTCCACTCTCCATTTTTGGAGAGAAGGGTTGGAGCTAAGACCTACCAATGCGGGTTGGTAGGTTACACATATCCCTAGGATTTTCTAGAGATATGCAGGTTTCCTCACGATGTTTTCCTTCACCGAAAAGCGTGTGATAAATTGCAATTATCAATTAGACACATAAGTTTTAATAGAAAAACTCATTGGTGTCTGCCCGGGTTTGAACCCATGATCGTCTCTAGAGATTCACACGGTCGCACCGCTAGGCCATCACAGCTATTGCCAGCCACCACCTTTAACGTGATATAAATCGAACATAAATAGCAAAATATGTTAGTCACGCAAAGCTATATGAATATGGATATACTTTATTATGTAAATTGTTTTTTAACGATCCTAAACATTATCATAACTTACTACACGTAAAGTGATTTTTGTGTTGAATTTACGAATTAATTAAATCTATACTAATATGTACACAAGTGCACCAGAATGAGCAGGAACAGGGAGAAATGGCGAGACATCGTGAGGCGAACAACATCTGCCACCCATAAAAATACTTAGTGTTAACCACGACCACTCTGTCAAGAATGTTGCGACTGAGAAGAAGAAGATACTAATATATAAAACTGACGAGTTTGTTTGGTTGTTTGAACGCGCTAATCTAAGGAACTACTGGACCAATTTCAAAAATTCTTTCAGTGTAAGATAGTCCATTTATCCAGGAAAGCTATAGGCTATATAACATCACGCTAAAATAAACAGGGGAGGATCAGTTTTAAAAAATATTACGAGAACCGCAAAATTTAAAGCTTTCAATGCGCTGAGTAAACGGTCATAGTTATAAAAAAATCGTGTATTACACAATTGTTCCCCTCTTAAAGTTCTAAATAAAAGTCCGCGACAGCATTTGTCTAAGTTTTAAGGTTGACCCACTTTAACCGTTTTTATAGTAATTAAAAAACTAAATTAGGATTTTAATATTTCCGCAGGCGGAACCGCTGGCGATTGCTAGTATATAATAAAGGTTAACGACCTGAGAAATTTTCTTTAGATATTTGTAGAATTACGCGTTACTTTGCGTACATAATACAAATAATGCTAATATTATATTGCTATAATGTAATAAGCCGTGGTAGCCCAGCGGTAACACCGTGCGACTCTTTCGAGGAGGTCAGTGGTTCAAACCCGGGCAGACACCAATGAGATTTTCTCTTAAAACTTATGTGTCTAATTGATAATTGCAATTTATCACATGCTTTTCGGTGAACGAATACATCGTGAGGAAACCTGTATATCTCTAAATAATTCTGGGGATATGTGTAACCTGCCAATCCGCATTGGAGCAGCGTGGTAGGTCTTAGCTCCAAACCTTCTCTCCAAAAACGGAGAGAAGAGGCCTATTCTCAGCAGTGGGATAGTAACAGGCCGTTACTTATAATGTAATATATAAAAATGAACGTTTGTCTGTATGTACTTTATAGACTCCGAAGCGGCTGGACCGATTTTAATGAAATTTTCACACAATCTTTAGAAAGACCCAGCGGGTGACCTTGCTATACCATGCTATAGGGATCGCTATTTTTTTTAAATAGGAGGTAAATATAATGACATTGCTCAAAAATATACTTGTATAGACATTATGGGTCTAAATATGAACATACCTCGTGTTAATTGGTTCTAATCTAATTATCCCAGCTTTCCCCAGCTTACCCCAGCCTTTGTTTTCATATTGTACAAAATTTAAACTAATTACGTACGCCTATTAGAGGATAAAAAAGGGTGGCCTTTGGAATTTTAAATATAATCATTTCAAGGATAAATGTGTAATACAAATATATATATTTTTTATTAAAAATAATATATAATTGTTCTATATATTTATAATGTGTAACATTAAGGTAAAATCGGCATATGCCGTAAGATATTTTTGTTTTATTATAAATATTAAAAATACCAAAGTACTAACTAAAATACTACAACTTGTATTATTATAATTAGCAAAAATAATAATAATAAAGGACCTTATAATTTTGTTACGTTTTATTTATTAATATATTAAAACCAGTAAAAAATAATACGTTCAAAACAAAGTAAATAAAGTTCATTAAGTTATATATTAAATTTATCCAGCACAAGTTTTATATCGTTTTAAATTAGAAGCATACTTCACAAAATTATCACTTAAATTAATTCAATTTCATTATTTTATTTAGTTAACATTAAAACCATCAAAGGTTAATGTATATTGTGTTAGTCTGACTCTAATAAAATTAATTCCATTTTTTCAAATGGCAACCAAACGATTATTTAATCTTTTGCTTAATATAAAACAAAACAAAAATATTTTTCATAATTTTACATCACATTTAGAAACTAGAATAGTATAAATATGAAATAGGATTCAATTTTGGAACAGCACAATAGGTAGGCTTTGTCCTATTTTATAAAAATTACTTCAGTTATTAAAAAAAAATGCTTGTCTTTGGTTTGCGTAATATGGCGGATTTGATTATTTCATTTTAAATAATTTTCATTATTAAAATAGATATTAAATTCAAAAATGAAAGAAAGAAGGCGATAAGTAAACCTTATTGATTAATATACCATAGTTTCCTAATTAAATATTAGTCATCAAAGAATTTAAAGTAAATAAACTTCATATATTTCCATAGATATATATCCTTTTTTCCGTTACACTTTTAATACAAAAAATACCTACCAAAGTTAGGCTCTGTAATCGTCGGTCTTAGAGTCAATAAAAAAAGAACTCACCCGGAAAGAACCTCTCTTCGACGATCTTCAAATATTTCCTTAGTAAATCCACTTTAACTTTTTAAAGTACTTCTAACTTTGCCACCGATGTGGGTGGCAATATTCGTCTGATCGAAAGACGTGTTATCGTCACGAAACACGCGAGTACTATGGTAGGAGAGAATTAAAAAAAGGAATAAAAAGGACAGAGCTATATGTTAGAAAGAGACGATTGACGCCCATCCTTGTTTACTGCAGTATCGTCTCTTTCAGTCAGGCTGGTTCGTTGGGATATTTCAGGTTTGCGTAGCGCGGGAAAAGGGTGGTATACAGTAGACAAACATATATTTATCTACATGCTATTATGATTTTTATTGTACAGTATTAAGGTTTAATATCGCGTGCTTTTTCTAGACGGGTTGGTTTAGGGGTGTACATATAAACGGCAGTCGGCCTAAGTTTTCATGTGAAAAATTATTTGTTTTTTTTTCCTTGAACGAAGGCTATGGAACAATGCTAGCACCATTTGAACTACATTAAGGAATTCGGAAACAGTGTTTTGCTGTAGGTTTGAATTTGAAACTATTTTTATTACCGCATTATTACGATCGCAATTATAATTTATAATGACTCTTACCAAGGGTTTTCGATTTTGAAAACTCGGTCTAAGACTTAGACGTTTTCTGTAGTACACATCATATCAGTTTATATATTATAGTTTTTAGAAAGCCTACTATACTCTTGAAGATTATTTAGAAGATAAGAATGTGTGGATATAGCTGTTTTTGAACCTGTACAAGACAGTAAGGACTTAATGTAAACAGTATTAAGAATTATATTTTTAAAAGAGCAACCGCCGAGTGTCATGCTGGCTCTTCTCGGTAGGAACAGCTTTCCGAACCAGCAGTAGAGTTGACGATTCAAAAGCACTTGTTTACAAGTTTATTTGAATAAAGAATATTTTGAATTTGAATTTGAATTTAGCACATGGCCTAGATATGAAGACATGTACCTAAGTACCTAAGTAGCGGCCTGTTACTCTCCCACTGCTGAAAATAGGCCTCTTGTCTCTGTTTTTGGAGAGAAGGGTTGGAGCTAAGAACTACCACGCTGCTCCAATGCGGATTGGTAGGTTACACATATCTCCAGAATTCTCTAGAGATATGCAGGTTTCCTCCGATGTTTTCCTTCACTGAAAAGCGTGTGATAAATTGCAATTATCAATTAGACGCATAAGTTTTAATAGAAAACTCATTGATGTCTGCCCGGGTTCGAACCCGTGACCTCCTCGAAAGAGTCGCATGGTGTTACCACTGGGCTACCACAGCTTATAGGTACCAATTTCCCCTAAAAACTATGAGTTTCAGACAACAGTTTCTTCTAATATTACCTTCATTACAAAAATTCATCATTATCCTGCCCTTATCCCACTCTAAGTAAGCTCGGCACAACATGTAAGTACATGTTTTGGCTAGTTATTTTACATTCAACCGCCTGCCTAACGTCAAATTACCTTAGTCGCCTTTTACGGCAACTCGGTAAATGAGGGTGGTCTATTCTACTTAATCGAATACCACACGGTGGGTCAACTTACCTTAGTCGCCCTACCTTAGTCGCCTTTTATGGCACGCGGTAAGAAATGAGGGTGGTCTATTGTACCTACTCAACCGGATATATCACGGTGGTAACTGACCCGCCGTATGGTATCCGGCTGAGTAGAATAGAATACCTTCACTTCTTACCGAGGTGTCGTAAAAGCGACTAAGGTAAGTTGACGTCATGCAGCTAACCAGTCGTAAAATACCTAGCCAACTCACGTTACAACATGTTTAAAATGATTTGATTTGATTTTAATGATGAATCAATATGCTTATTAGTTACTAATAAAACTCTAAAAAAATATTTTTAACAAAAAAAATTTTTTTTTTTTAAATTTTTAACGACAATGTTTAAAATACTTTAACAAAACTACAAAGCGATAAAAGAAAAGCGAAAAAAAGAAACTTTAATAAAACATCTTGTCCTAGATAAGACTGTTTTATTTAAAGGAATGGAAGTCAGTTTGATAATGTATCTTTTAAATAAATTGCAGAACTTGTTCCAACTTGTTCTGTGTAGATTAAGGTGCGTCTGACCTACATTCAGTTTTGTGTACTTCGGATATTTAACTTAGTAACCCTCGCGGGGTTTAGTGCACCAAAAACCTTTACTTAGAGTGTTTTGTTATTTACATTTAAATTAAGTTTATTTAACACCTTGCGACTCTTTTGAGGAGGTCACGGATTCTAACCCTGGCAGACACCAATGAATTTTTCTATTAAAACTTATGTGTCTAAATGATAATTGCAATTTATCACACGCTTTTCAGTGCAGGAAAACATCGTGAGGAAACCTGCATATCTCTAGAGAATTCTGGGGATATGTGTAACCTACCAATCCGCATTGTAGCAGCGTGGTAGGTCTTAGCTCCAATCCTTCTCTCCAAAAACGGAGAAAAGAGGCTTAGACTCAGCAGTGGGATAGTAACAGGACGCCACTTACTTTTTTTAAATTTATTTCAAGTTTATACTTAATGCAGGGGGCAGTGAAACTACCTTTAGCTCCAGGGATCACAGGTTCAATGCCCACCAAGGGCATTTAATTTCTAAATAAAATAATTTGTTGATTTGTCTAGTCCGCACATACATTTGACAGCTTAAATGAGATAAAACACTTTTTTCCACTTTGCTATGGAGTAAATGCGCGGATAATGAAAAAAATTGTATTACAAAAAAGAACCATCCGTGCCATTTATAATTTAAGTCCGCGTGATTCCTTGCGAGAGAAGTTTTAGCAAACAGGTATTCTTACATTTGCTTCACAGTATCATCATCCCCCTGCCCTTATCCTACTCTAAGTAGGGCTGGCACGACATGTTATAAATATGTTGTAACATGATTTTTTGGCTACGTATTTTATGACCTGCCGCCTGCCGAATATCAACTTACCTTAGTCGTATTTAACGTCACCTCGGTAAGAAAGAAAGTGGTCTATTCTATTCAACCGGATACACATGGTGGATCAACTTACTAAAGTCGCCTTTTACGACACCTCGGTAAGAAAGAAGTTGGTCTATTCTACTCAATCGGATATATATAGTGGATCAACTGACCAAAGTCGCCTTTTGCGACAACTCGGTAAGAAAGAGGATGGTCTATTATACTCAACTGGATATATATAGTGGATCAACTTATCATAGTCGCCTTTTACGACACCTCGGTAAGAAAGAGAGTGGTCTATTCTTCTCAACCGGATGCACATGGTGAATCAACTTACTATAGTCGCCTTTTACGACACCTCGGTAAGAAAGAGAGTGGTCTATTCTTCTTAACCGGATGCACATGGTGAATCAACTTACTATAGTCGCCTTTTACGTCACCTCGGTAAGAAAGAGAGTGGCCTATTCTTCTCAACCGGATGCACATGGTGAATCAACTTACTATAGTCGCCTTTTACGACACCTTAATCTAAATCTGGCTTTATTTATGTATTTATTTTAAATTATTTATATATATATTTCATATATTTACCAGTTGTCTGTCATAAACCAAGTATTAAGTTACACCCTTACTTTGGGGCGAACGAGCCCATATTTATAAAATACTAGTAATATCCTGCGGTTCGACCCGCATAATTTTTTTTTATCCCTATTTACTTGTAAATGTAATATAGCCTATGTTAGATAAGCTGAGTAAAGATGCAGCTTTTCAATGGTGAAAGAATTTTTGAAATCGGTCCAGTAGTTTTTGTGTGAAAACATTACAAACATACATACAAATTTTTCCTTTTTATAATATTAGTATAGAAAAATATTCGATCGCGTCGTAGCATCGTAGTAAGTGGCATCGTAGCATAGCTAGGAATACACCAAAGCATAAATATTATTCGTAGACATGCTACAGTATCAGCTGGTAAATATAATACCTGCACTTTACTAGCGGCAATGATCGATGATTGTTGATCGTCTATAATCGGCACGATCATCATCATCGTGTAAATATCCGCACGATCACCCATATACATACGATACATTTACACCTTATACGAGATTCACCTACTCATTTCTTCCCTAACTGTTCACCTTCACTCCTTGATTTAATAACTGTTTCTTCTCCAGAACTTGTTAGCGCGCACGGTCAATTTCCAGCAGAAGCGTTCTCGTACCACGATGCTATATACTTATCGTATAAAATTCGCCCACCCAAGGCTCAGCCGACTGTTATGATGCGACGCAGTTACAAGACCTTCAACCATGAGCGTTTTTCACAGGATCTTAGTAAAATTGATTGGGAATCAACTTTTAAGGCACCCACAATCGATGAAAAAATTAATATTTTTAACTCAACTCTGGTTGAACTTTTTGATTTGCACGCACCGCTTAGACCCATTAAGCTTAAGCACATTCCTGCACCTTGGTTATCGGACGGTATTAAGGCGATTATGACCAAACGCAATTCTGCTAAGTCCAAATACAAATCGAATCCCACCGACGATAATAAACGTAAGTACAAGTATCTCCGTAATCAGTGTAATAGAATATGCAGAGATGCGCAACGAAAATATATACAGTCCTCGGTTGAAAATAAGAAATCCTCAGATGTATGGAAATTTTTAGGCTCGTTAGGTATTGGACGGCAGAGGGAAAAAATTCCCCATAATATAGATCTAAATACTTTGAACCAACATTTCTTAAATATCACCTCTAGTTGCTCTCAAAAACATATTACCATTGCTGCTTTACAGTCACAGACTAAGCCTAGTCATCCATTATTTCACTTTCACTCCATAACAGTGGACGACGTTAAAAAGCATATTTTAGCTGTCACATCGGGGGCTGTGGGTTCCGATGGTATTAGCCGGAAGATGATTGTTCTCGCATTAAATAGCATAGTACGTGTACTGTGCCATATTTTTCTCTGTCGTCCTCTACTTTTCCGAGTACCTGGCATATGGCTCAAGTTATCCCCGTTCCTAAGGTTTCAAATCCTACATTACCTTCTCAATACCGTCCCATTTCCATACTACCTTTTTTGTCTAAAATCCTTGAACGTATTGTCCATTCTCAATTATTTCTTTTTCTTTCCACTCATAATATCCTAAGTCATTTCCAATCTGGGTTTCGCCCTGGGCACAGTACTGCAACGGCACTCACTAAAGTATGTGAAGATATTCGGTACGGTATGGATAGCCAACAAGTAAGTCGTAAGGCGTAAAGTGGACCCGATAAACTTTAACTATAATATTGATGGTAGATACGTTAAAACAGTTACTTCAACAACAGATCTTGGCATAAAGTTAGATAGTAAATTTTCTATGAATGAGCAGATTGACAATATTATAAACAAAGCCTACAAACAGCTCGGTTTTATAAAACGTGTCACGAAAAATTTCAGCAATATAGCTTGTATCAAAACTCTTTATTATGCCTACGTACGAAATGTGATGGAATACGCCAGCAATATTTGGTCACCTTATTACGATACAAACATTCAAAGGCTTGAACGCATCCAAAAACGGTTCATAAACTACTTAGCTTTTAAAGAATGCAAAAAATTTCAAAATTATCAGGAAGCATGTCAATACTACCAAATGGATTCCCTCGAACATAGGCGCGAATTAAGTGATATGATCTTACTACAGGCAATCCTAACTAGTAAACTAGATTGTCCAAGTATTTTATCTAGTATGCCACTACATGTTCCGACTTACAGGACACGTCATACCCCTCTATTACATGTAACGAAAAGAAAGACCAATTATGGCAAAAACTCAATCTTATATCGATTAGCACAGAGTTATAATAAACAGTATTCCAAAATAGACTTATTCTATCTCTCTAAGGCGCAGTTAAAGAAGGAAATTAATAAATTACATAATATAAACTTAAAGAATATCAAAGGATAGGGAGTAATTTATATATATATATATATATATATATATATATATATATATATATATATATATATATATATATATATATATATATATATATATATATATATATATATATATAATTATTATTATTTATTTTCCAAAAAAAAAAAAGAATACCACACTCAACACACACATCCACAAGCACGCACACACAGACGCATACACACTAACTATACTTTTTCTGTTAAATATAAATTATTTTAGAGTAATCTTTTATTGGCCTTATTGTGAAATAGCAATGTTTATTGTTCATTACTAAAACTTGTGAAACGCTGTTTGATTACCAATAAAGAAAATAAATAAATAAAGTCTAATTGCACTCCTTGACTTTAGCAACGCTTTTAACACAGTTGACTTTGATATCTTGTTGGCTATCCTAGAATCCATTAATATGTCGCCTAATGTCCTCTCTTGGATACGCTCGTACCTACGTGGTAGACAACAATGCGTTTCTTTAGAAGGGCGGTCATCATCGTACTGTCCCTTGCGTGCTGGTGTTCCTCAGGGTGGTGTACTTTCTCCGCTTTTATTCACTATTTTCATTGACACTGTTACTGATCTTCTTTCCCTTCCCTTTCACCTTTACGCGGATGACTTTCAGTTGTATGTTTCAACCCCAGTTGACGATATAGCACATGGCATTGATAAATTAAATCAGGAATTGAATGTCATCGCCAATTGGAGTAGAGAAGTTGGATTATCTATCAACGCTGGTAAGTCTCAGCTCTGTATAATTGGAAGCTCGAGGCAGATCTCTAAATTAAACCTAACAAACCTTCCACCTGTTGTCTTGGATGGATCGACGCTCCCTTACAGCACTGTTGTGAAGAACCTCGGCATTCTTATGGATAATACTCTTTCATGGAAGCCACATGTTTCTGAAATTTGCCGCAGAATATTTGCAACATTGCACTTAATGAAAAAGTGGAAGAATTTTCTACCCATCAAGACAAAAATATCTCTTGCCAACAGTCTCCTGCTGCCTATTCTTGACTACGCTGATACTTGTTTCTGCGATTTATCCGAAGAGCTTCTAAATAAATTAGAACGTATGCAAAATCTTTGCATTAGATTTGTATTTGGATTGAGGAAATTTGACCACATTTCGCACTTTCGCTCTCAACTTGGTTGGCTTCCCATTAGGCGCCGTCGTGATTTTCATCTTCTTTCTCTTCTGTATAATGTCCTTTTTCATCCTTGCACACCTGTCTATTTAAAAGAACGTTTCACCTTCCTTGCAGATAACAGCTGTCTTCATCTTATTCTACGCTCTCAATTTGATAACAAACTAAAAACACCGAAGTGCCGTTCCCAAACTTACTTTGACTCCTTTACCTCTAAAGCTGTACGTTTGTGGAATGCACTTCCAACCGAAATAAGGCACGCGAAGTCACTTTCTACATTTAAAAATAAACTTAAAGTTCACTATTTGTCTTTCTAAAGCATTTTATCTATTTGTTTTTTCTTTCTATTTTCTCTTTATTATTGATATACTGTAATTATATTATATCTATTATATTTATACTATGCATATATATGTTATATGTATGTTTTATATTTATATTATATATATATTTGTGTATATAGATATGTATGTTTGCTATGACTATTTATTTATTTATCTTTAAGTATATAAATATTGATATGCAAGTAGATTTAAGACGTTTTCTTTTTGCACACTCGCCACGTTCATACGTGTTATCCTATAATAAGGGTTGCCTGGAAGAGATCACTATTCAGTGATAAGGCCGCCCTTTGTACATATACATAAGGTTAAGTTCTTTCTTGTAATTTTGTATATTATAATGTGTAAGTGCAATAAAGTTTTAAATAAATAAATAAATAAATACATATAATCATTCGTATCCAAGCGATTTCTTTTGATACGTATCCAAAAAAATCGACAATTCCCTGTTTTGTAGACGATCGTAGGCGATCATAGACGATAATTGGCGAATACATATGAGTATATTATGCTCTCTACATAATCGTGCTCGTGCTGTTAACCTTTATAATTGCTTATTATGAAGAGATATCATGAGATAACTGACATAACGATTATCATTACACAACCGCAAAAAATAGAATAGTTCAAGCCACAAAAATCTATTGTTCGTCATGGATATTAAAACAGGCTATCACTAGCGAAACCTACTGTTATTTACAGATACTACGTCATCAAGGAACCTACATTTTGTTGAGTATTCAATGAATAACAAGCGTACACCGCCATCTACATTTACACCTCAAATACTTGTCGTGTTAAAATAAATAGTAGCGCCATCTATATTAGAGGGTTTAAACTGAGTGGTTTTCGTAAGAGTATAAAAAACCCTGAAGGTTACAGCGATGGCGACGAAGGGGACGACGCGAAGGGCGTCGGCAACACCGGACATGAAACTACCAGGACAAAACACACCCAATAGCGATTTAATTTACGAGGTCTGGGAGCTACCATTCCCAGACCTTCCCACCGAACAAGACATACATTAGGTCACCTAGGTGACCTGGACTTACGGCCCAAATACCGACACTTTCAGGTCACCTAGGTGACCTCGGCCTACGGCCGAAACACATGCCGGGCTTAAGTGCCCGCGTGGAGATGCCCGGGTAGAGAGGAGTTCCTCGAGGCCCGCACCCCGCTTACCCCAACCCGGGGAGTAAGCAAGAAGACCCTTCGGTAACCAATAGCTTAGAATGATACGGATATAATGCTAAATTAAAATAAAATATATAAGTATATATTCACCAGTTGTCTGTCACCCATAACACAAGTATTAAGTTACTTACTTTGGGGACAGACGACGGTGTGTGTAAGTGTCCCATATATTTATTATTTATTTATTAAATGTAAAGAGACAATACACAAGCACTGCACCAAGATAAAATCTCAAAGCAATCGCTTTTGGGATTTTTTTTAAGAAATAAAAAAATGCAAATAAAAGCCGATTTTTTTTAAAAGCCGACAAAGCGTCATGATTTTTGGGTCTTGATTCCAGGCATTTCACCTTTTTTAGCACACCCCTTCCCTACTGACCTATTACAACTGACAGCTAAAATATTCTTTTCTATTTAATGTTAATTTTTCAAGGCTTGAAAACAGGGATGAACGGATATTTTTTTGAATGAAACTTAGCAAAATAGATTTTTCCACCCCAAAACCTTCTATATGCTGAATTTCTTGAATATCGTTGAATCCATTACCCAAATTCGGAAAATATACATTTATATACAAGATTAACTCATTTTAATATTAAAGATGAAAGATAAGTAATTTATCTGTGCCTTACATTTTGTAAATAATTAAAACAAAAATAAATAAAATAAACAAGCACTAAAGCCTGCGAAGACTAGCCCGGGTAAAGAGATTCGATTAGATCATAGATAATTTAATTTATTAATAGTTTTCAAAAGACAGACTCTTTGTATATTCAAATTTTATCTAAATTATTTATATTATCTTTAGATAAATTACTTATCAAGACCTAAACTTTGAACGTTTGATCTGAGTTATTAGTTTTAGTAAGATCGACAGTAAAGGTTGCAAAATGACCTCTAGCCTAATAACCTAAGGCCTCGATTTTCCAATAAATTTTTTAATTACGAGTTGAATAATATAATAATAATAAAACGGCAAATTTCTTTCATTTTGACATAAAATGTTCTTATTAATTTGATAGTAGGGTCGCCATAGGTATAAGTGATAGTGACCCAATAAATACTTTTGAGAGGAAAGATGACTCTCGTATACTTTATCTTTGTCTAATCACACATCAAAAAGAAAGATAAAAACTGTTTTTTTTTATTATTCTTTAAGGCTTACTAGCCTACTTCTTAATTTATGTATATATGTAAGTGAGTTGACGTCAAGCAGGCGACCTATCGTAAAATACGTAGCCAAATCATGTGACAACATGTTTATAACATGTTGTGCCGACCCCACATAGAGTGGGATAAGTGCATGATGATAATGATTTGTCTGTAGTAACACAGATTCAAAATAATGAGACAATCTTTTTTTAAAGGCGATTACATTTAAAGTGCTATTATTTCGTAGAATGAGATTTTTCGAAACTTTTTATGGTTGCCTTTTGCAGCCAATGACTGAAGAAGAAGAAGAAGAATAACTTTATTACACAAACAAAAATATAAAATGAAAAGAAGACACAGATAACAGATACATTTGAATATGCAAAGGGCCGTCTTATCACACTGTTGACTGCTCTTGATAAATGATCTTAGGTCATAGCAAACAACGAAATTTAAATTTATTTATTGCTAAAGCTCTTACAAAAGAGCTCATGCTTTTGTATATACATACTTAAGCGAGTACATTATAGCAAATTATTTATAGTAAAGGATTATATAAAATTCATTAACTACTGCCCTGAATTCCATGCTCCAATGATAAGATTTACACGGTTTTATTGTGTTAAATCAAAGTACCATAAGTAAAAGTAAGTAACAGCTTGTTACGCTCATAGGCATAGGCCTCCTCTCTCCGTTTTTGGAGAGAAGGTTTGGAGCTAAGACCTACCACGCTGCTCCAATGCGGCTTGGTAGGTTACACATATATCCAGAATTCTCTAGAGATATGCAGTTTTCCTCACAATGTTTTCCTTCAAGGAAAAGCGTGTGCTAAATTGCAAGTATCAATTAGACACATAAGTTTAAATAGAAAAACTCATTGATGTCTGCCTGGGTTGGAACCCCTGGTCGTCTTTAGAGATTCACAAGGTCGCACCGCTTGGATATCACAGCTTATTACAGCAAAGCACCATAATCAATGGTAAACAATCTCAGAGTTACACCGAATTTGATTATATTTGTACGTAAACCTTGACCTATATTTAACAAGGAAAATAACAAGATGTAAGAGATTCCTAAGTCAGATTTAGTAACGACATAAAAACAACACAGAACCTAATGAAATAAATCAGACTCCCAAATGAATACAGAAAGTTTATATCAAGACTCAGGCGCTGTTATATTGGTAAGGGTAACCATATAGAGATATGTTTCATCATCTTCATCTTCCTGCCTTTATCCCACTCTAAGTGGGGTCGGCACAACATGTTATAAACATGCTGTCACATGATTTGGCTGCGTTTTTACGACCGGCCGCCTGCCTGACGTCAACTTACTTCTGTCGTATTTTACGACACCTCGGTAAGAAAGAGGGTGGTCTATTCTACTAAACCGGATTCCACACGGTGGGTCATCTTCCCTTAGTCGCCTTTTACGACACCTCGGTAAGAAATGAGGTTGGTCTATTCTACTCAGCCGGATACCACACGGCGGGTCGACTTACCTTAGTCGCCTTTTACGACACCTCGGTAACAAAAGAGGGTGGTACTAATCTATTCAGCCGGATACCACACGGCGTCATATAGAGATATGTTTATTCTTTCAATATGTATGTGCCGTGTGGTATCCGGCTAAGTAGAATAGACTACCCTCATTTCTTAACGAGGTGTCGTAAAAGGCGACTAAGGTAAGTTGACCCGCCGTGTGATATTTGGCTGAATAGAATATACAACTCTCATTTTGTTACCAAGGTGTCGTTGAAGGCGACTAATGTAAGTTGACCTGCCTTGTGGTATCTGGTGGAGTAGAATAGACCACCCTCACTTCTTACCGGTAAGTTGACGACAGACAGACAGCCGGTCGTAAAATACCTAGCCAAATCATGTGACAATATATTATAATATGTTGTGTCACCCCACTTAGAATGGGTTAAGTGTAGGAGAATGATGACGGACTTCAACAAAACTAAAACAAGCGAGGGTTTCAAAAACAGGCGGAGATTGTGCGTCGTGCAAGATAACAAAAAACTGACTAAAAATGATGGGAGGTTAAGAGATATGGAAAAGCGTTGGCGTGCGTATAGGGATTACGTATATATGTCAAATTTGAACCATTTGTAACGCCTGTATGCAATACGCAACTGTCTCATAACACACGTTACTTCCTCCCATTCGTTCATTTTAAATATAAATGTGGGAATTTGTTCGAAGTAAAACACAATTATTCTTTCACTGATTTTATTCAATTAATATCTCGTCTTAGCCAAATCGTGTTGCATTCGTATATCCGTCTTCCATAATTCTTTATTCCTTCTACCTCGCACACTTTCATTCTTCCCGCTCACACGGCTTCCCTTCTTTTCCATGCGTCACACATAACGTTCCATTCCCACATTTTAAAAGTTATTAATCATTCATTAAATAATTATCAATCCTGATTGCTTTGATAACAATTAAGAAATAGTAAAGCTTTACCATCAAACAATGTTTTTATTTGATATTTAATTAGATCGTACTGTTCTCGTATTGTACATAAATAAAGTTTTTCTTATTCTTATTCTTATTGCTGTTTAATTTTTTTAAAATAAACTAGCTACGAATAAGACGTTGCTCTATCATTTACCATTTTGTTTTATGAGTGGAATAGTCCAGAATAGGAGCTGACCACCTGTCCTGCAACGACAGGCGTCCCCGCAATTAGATAGATAAATAGATAGATCATTTACCATAAATCCTAATCATTTCTGAGCACTTGAGGGTAAATGAACGATGATTTCATCAAAAGTCTTTATAACGCGCTCAAACATCATAATCTTCAAATCAGACCTCAAAGCTTATGATGGTATAATTTTAAACAAGCTTCCAGACTTCAACTATGCAATAATATTTGGAATTTTAGTTTCGCTAATCAAGTTCAAATTATTCTTTATTCAAATAAACTTGTAAACAAGTGCTTTTGAATCGTCAACTCTACTGCTGGTTCGGAAAGCTGTCCCTACCGAGAAGAGCCAGCAAGAAACTCAGCGGTTACTCTTTTAAAAATATAATTCTTATTAATAGTTTAGTCATTACTGTCTTGTACGGGGGTGAAGAGTAGCTATATTCACATATTCTTATCTTCTAAGTAATCCTCAACAGTAAAGTAGGCTTTCTGTATCAGTCTCTTTTTATCAGTATTTTTAAACTGCTGTAATGGCAAAGTCAAAATTGATTGCGAAATTTTATTACAGAATCTTATACCCAGTTATAAATAGTTCTAAATAAGTATACAGGAGATGTCTCAGCATACTTATGGTCACCCTAATCATGAGTCAGTTTATTTAGTACTCGATCGGCGTAAGAAAATTTATTGTGATATTCTTGTGTTTAACTGAATTTCAGTACATATTACACTGACAGTGATATCTTTAATATTTAAATGAGTTAATCTTGTATATATATATATATATATATATATATATATATATATATATATATATATATATATTTTCCGAATCTCGAAAACGACTCCAACGATTTTCCTAAAATTCAGTATGTAGGAGGTTTTGGAGGAGAAAAATTGATCTAGCTAGGTTTTATGTAAAAAAAAAATTGTTTAATAAAAAAAAAAAAACACTAAAATTTATATTGAATTTTCGCCATTAACTGTCAAGTCGACCTAGCTTATTCGGATGACGGGCAGACTCGAGAAATGCGATGCCAAGGATCGATCCCCAACTCAATAATTGTTTTTTCTTTTTTTAAGTCACCCAGATATTATTATTTGAAAGTAAGAAAGAAGATATTTATATGAACTGAATTGAGATATTTATTTGAAGTGAATGCATCACTCACAGGCTAACAATTTCATAAACTATACTAAACATTGCTTTGAACATGAACATAGGATTTGATCATTCTCTATTTTTAAAATTGAATTCAATTTATCCTTAAATTAACTTGCCTTATATCAAAAGGCATAAAGTTATTTAATTTATAAATTACCGGCGATTTTATTCAGTCAACTTTAATGTTGTAAGAATATTCAATTATGTATGAATAGAATGACATTGAAAAGCGCCTTTTATTATCGGCCTATGACAACAGTCCACGCGCACGAAGTCTCAGGTAAAAGCTAGTATTATATATATTAATATATATTTACCAGTTCTCTGTTATCTTATAATAAAAGTATTCAGTTACTTACTTTGTAGACGGATGAACGTGTTTGTAATTGTCCCATATATTATAAAAAACTTGGAGATACACTTGCACGACAAAATTGCAAAGCCTTTGCTTTCCTTTGCGATTTTGTCGTGGAGTTTATTGACTACCGATGCTTCGGTTATGGGGCGAAACAATTGTTGAGATGGTGGTGGTGAATGTGTGCAGTGCTTGTATTGTTGTGTTATCGGTGGCGGGTAGTGCATGAGTTTTTATAAATTCTGCATGTATCAGGTATGACAACAAATAGTACACTCTTCATCATCATCTCCCCGTCTTTATCCCACTCTAAGTGGGGTCGGTACAACATGTTATAAACATGCTCTCATATGATTTGGCTGCGTTTTTACGACCGGCTGCCTGCCTGACGTCAACTTACCTCAGTCGTATTTTACGAAACCTCGGTAAGAGGATACCACACAGTAGGTCAACTTACCTTAGTCGCATTTTACGACATCTCGGTAAGAAATGATATTGGTCTATTCTACTAAACCGGATACCACACGGTGGGTCCTCTTACCTTAGTCGCCTTTTACGACACCACGGTAAGAAATGAGGGTGGTACTGTTCTATTCAGCCTGATACCACATGGCGGGAATAGTACACTCTACATTTAGCTTTACATATATTTTCCTTTATCGCGGATAATAGCAAAATAATAATTTCATTAGTTTTGTATTATGGACCTCCGCAAAGTAACACCTAATTCTATAAATTATTGTTATTTACGTAATACGTAATACGAAGCTGTGATGGCCTAGCGGTGCGACCGTGTGAATCTCTAGAGACGATCATGGGTTCAAACCCGGGCAGACACCAATGAGTTTTTCTAATAAAACTTATGTGTCTAATTGATAATTGCAATTTATCACACGCTTTTCGGTGAAGGAAAACATCGTGAGGAAACAGGAGGTGCATATCTCTAGAGAATCCTAGGGATATGTGTAACCTACCAATCCGCATTGGAGCAGCGTGGTAGGTCTTAGCTCCAACCCTTCTCTCCAAAAATGGAGAGAGGAGGCCTATGCCCAGCAGTGGGATAGTAACAGGCCGTTACATACGTAATACGAGTATATTTGGGAAAATAATTTTCCAGCTCCATTGGTGCTATAATGGGAAATGAATTAGACAATTCCAGCCTTCTTACGTTTCATTTTACGTTAGAATATCGATATCAGTTCAATTTCGAAATCAACTCGATTTACTACGCCAATGGGCGTAATCAAATTTACTTCGTCTGATCGAAAAAACTTGCGTCTCAGACGACCTTCACACAGGTAGGGCACGGCTGATAAACATTTATCTAGAGAAAGACTATTTTACGATTCGGTAAATGGCAATACATGATAGAAATTTATGGTATGAAATTAATTTGATGAAAATCTGTCGCTGCCAACATTTTGCAGAGCTATTTTAAAATAAATAATAGTTACACTTTCATGGTCGCCATCTTGTTTCGGCCTTTTCTATACTTTTTGTATGCAAGAGGAAGACTTTGGTGTTAAATCATCACGCATAGAGTTGTGCTGTATTTCTGATACTAATTAAGTATTGAAATTATATAGTAGGTATATATTGACTGGCCCGTTGGAGTGACTCCGCCTTCAGCTCCGCGGGTCGCGGGTTCGATTCCTGCCAAGGGCTAACATTTTCTATAAATGAATTTGTTGGTCTGTGAGCCTGAGTGTATATTTGTATTTAAGTATGTATTAAAAATATATAAGTATATATTCACCAGTTGTCTGTCTATCGTAACACAAGTATTAAGTTACTTACTTTGGGGACGGACTACCGTTTATGTAAGTGTCCCATATATTTAAAATATAAAAAAATTTAAATATTATACTAATCCATACTGCATAATACAAACTCAAGATATTATTTATTCCAGTAATCTAGTAAACAAGTGCTTTTGATTCGTCAACTCTGTTGTTGGTTCGGAAAATTGTCTTTACTAAGAAGAACCAGCAATTATCTCGTCATAGTAGTCTTGCTCTTTTCGTAAGTTAATTTTAATTTTTATTCTAGACTCACCTGTATTCGTAGTGTTGTCTTTATTAGATGTATTCGTATTCTTTTGATACTCTTGATAGCCCTTCTCCTTAGCACACTTGGCCTCAGAGCTGGTGTTGCTAACTATTTTGACTTATTTTCTATCCTTACACAATTTTCGACGAAAAAATTGGCACAGGACAGTCAGCAAAAACTCGTCGCTTGCTCTTTTTATAAGTTAATATTCACTAAATTCTAGACCAACCTGTGTTCGTAGTGTTGTCTTTATTAGATGTATTCGTATTCGTATTCTTTTGATTCTCTTGATAGCATTCTCCTCAGTACACTTGGCCTCAGAGCTGGGTTTGCTACCCATAGTGACTAATTTTCTACCATCATACAATTTTCAACGAAAAATGGCACGAAAAAAAATTGCCTCTACTAAGACCAGCCAGCAAGAAACTTTGTGGTTACTCTCTTAATATTAATTTTGTTATTAAATACTAGACTCACCTGTATTCGTAGTGTTGTCTTTATTAGATGTATTCGTATTCTTCTGATTCTCTTGAGAGTCCTTCTCCTCAGCACACTTGGCCTCAGAGCTGGTGTTGCAACCCATTTTTACTTATTTTCTACCTTATATGAATTCGATACAAAAATAGCACAGTAAAAAGTTTAATTAAATCCACTTCGGGCTTGGCATTACAAAAAAATCTCCCAAGATCAGTTTCGGGTGTATACCTGCAACAAAGAAATTTCAGTTAAAGAAAGCCACACAACAAAATCAATTAATTGCCATACAACTAAAGCTAATCTTTTTTTATACTTAAACTATAACACCTGGGTAACCGGTTTTTTTTTTTGATAAATAAATTAAAATGCAATTAAAAATATAAAAAAATATATATTTTATCTGGGATCGATTCTAGTATTCAAAATTGGAGACCGCCTGTTACCCCTAATGCGCTAACATGACTTTGCCATTGACAGCGTAATTATCATTAACTTTGGTATAAAACCAAAGCAGTTTTTTTCAGTGCCCGAAAACAGGGCTAAGTCAGCATTTTTTTAAAAAACTAGCTAGATCCCAATCCCAAGAATTTTTTCCCAAAGCCCCTATATGCCTATTTGAAAATCGTTAAAGCCGTTTCCTAAATTCAGAGCAATATATATAAAAGATTAACTTATTTAATACTTAAACTATATGAACAGAGGACTACTGACTTTTTTTTTAAATATATTGGAAATGCAATATAAGATAAAACTACTATCAAATGTTTGGCTGGTTTTTGATAAAATCTATTATAAAACATCTATCTATTCACAAACAAATTTTCAATAAAATCTAAACAAATAGATATCCCAGTCTAATTTCAAATTTAATTCATAAAATGCTTAGTGGAATGTTCGTCAAATATATCGCGGACGATGGAACTCGGTGCACAGAAAGGGTTAGAAACTTTGACAATTAAAACCACCCCAATGGAATAAAGCAAAAGGTAACTTTAAAGCGAACCTTTGAAATAATTGCCTACAATAAAAAGGATATTCCTCAACCGCATTTCAAAGAAACGAATATACCTTTTATATTACAGTTTGTTGCAATAATTATAAAAGTATTGTTGCTCAGATTATTTAAATATTTATTTTTGAAAAGAGTGACCGCCGAGTTTCTTGCTGGTTTTTCTCGATAAGAGCACCTTTCCGAACCAGTCGTAGCTACATTGTAATTTGACGATTCAAAAGTACTTGTAAAAGTCCAATGTTTTCGCCAATGACTTTTGCTTTGTATTTTATAGCAACACAAGAGTATCGCGCCCTTTTTATTAAAATGTTGGCAACACTGAGCCGTTATTGTTTCCGGTGGAATCTTTCTATTGATAAAACGTTTCAGTGGCATTCAGTCTTTGTTCGTCATTCAAGAGAAGTGCATCTTGGAGCAGGAATTGTGGTATTCCGCTATATCGTGTTATTGTATATAGTGTGCGCTTACACCAATATGATAAAAGAATTATCTAAATTTCAATTTGTTTAAAAGAAGAGAAATAATACTTCTTTCCTTGTTTTTTTTTTACGATTGACTTTGCTAGACTAAAAATGACGCAATTGCAAGTTGTCACAACCTTTTACATAATGTTAATTTTATTTAACACTAGCTTATAACCGCAACTTCGTAGCAGCAGAGTCGTCTCGCTGACTCCCCGGGTGGGGGGTAAGCGGGGTACGGGCCTCGAGGCGTACCTCTTTGCCCAGGCAGTTCCTCGCGGGCACTTAAGCCCGGTTTGTGTTTCGGCCGTAGGCCGAGGTCACCTAGGTGACCTAATGGTGTCGGTATTTGGGCCGTGAGCCCAGGTCACCTAGGTGACCTAAGGGATGTATGATTCGATGGGGAGGTCTGGGAATGGTAGCTCCCAGACCTCAAAGTCGTCATCAGTTTCGTCATCATCGGTTTGTTTTCCTTCGCAGGGGCTCCCCCCTGCCTGTTGGGTTGTTTGCCGGCGGTTGCAGAGTAGCTGTGGCGGTCGGGATTTAGGCCGGCGGTTGTTTGGTCTGCGGCTCTTGGACTTTGTTAGCCCCTCCCGCTTCCCCCCGTCGATTAGCATGAATGAAAACGCCGGGCGTCGGCGGGGCGCTACTCAGTTCGGGTTGGGCGGGGACGGCAAGTACGGCCACTACGGGGCGTGCCGCGGGGGCACGGGCGGCGCGTACGGCTACCGCGGGACGTACTGCGGGGATTGCGGGGGCTGTTGCGGCGACTCGTATGGCGGCGGCGGGTGTTGCGGTTGGGGGGGGACTTGCTCACCACTTCCTGCCCTCTTCTTCACCTGCACGTCCGGGCGCGGCAGCTCGACATCGATTCCGCGCTTTCGCGCCTCGCGGCGAAAGACTGAACATCTTCGGTCGCGCGCCACGTGCGCTTTACCACAATTCGCGCACTTGGGCGCATCTTCCTGGGGCCTGTCACAGTCCTGGGCCAGGTGCCCGCCTGCGCAGCGGACACATTTGGGCGGCCGGTGGCAGTTGGCCGATGAATGGCCAAAACTGGCACCTGTGACACTGGGTCGGGCCATGTCCGCCCTTCCAGGCCTCGATGGTAAGGCCCGGCATCGACAGTAGCTCGGTCTCTCTGTACAGGTGATCGAGCTCTTCGAAGGTCAGGTGCTGCAGCTGCACGTAGTATGTGCAGCCGTGCCACCCTCTGACCGGTGGTATGGCCCTCGCCTGGGTCGCCGGATACCCAAGGGATCGCAGTGCCGCGATGACCTCCTCTGGTGGGGTGTCCTGTGGTAGCCCCCTGATGGCTACCTTGCTGGGCAGGCTCGACGCTGGGCTATAACAGAACCACGCGATCACTGCGACGCGCTCTCTACAAGCGGTCGCACGCCACCCTCGTCCCGAGGCGAGGAGGCCGGCGGTGGAGTGGACCGAGTCCTTTGCTCGGCTGTTAGCTGAACGTCGAATGACGACGACGTTGTCAGCGAGGTGGTCGGCGACTAGTCTTCGGACTCTTGTCGTCTCCCTCAAGGGATTTGGGCGAAGAGTCCGCAGCCCGTGGATGAAATCCGGAAGCGTGGTAGTGGTGCAGGCGCTGGCGGTGATGGTGGCGCTGCTGCAGGTGTGATCGTTGTAAACGGGACGGTGGTGTTGTCCCGCATGTTGCGCCGCACTACAGCGCGGGGGAACGCGGGGCGCTCACCCCTAATACGTGCTGCGTCCGGGCAGCAGGAGCACGCGATGCGCTGCCGACCGCTTCCTCGAGCCGCAACACGGGTCGGGGCGAGTACAACTGGCGCCGGTGGCAGGGGTGCAGGGGCGTTAACCGAAACTGGCGAACTTTGCGTTTCACGCGATACGTGTAGCGATAACGTTCACAGAAACAATACGCGTCCGTTCACTGAGCGCGTACGCACGAGACCACGAGACTGACTGACAGCAACTTCGTTCGCGTGGACTGTTGTCGCGTGATAGGTTGATAATAGATGGCGTTTTGCAATGTCATCCTATTCCTGTAGAGTTAACAGAATTGTTATAGCTTAGTTATTCCGGTGTATAAGGAATAATTGTGCCATTTTATCGATATTGGTTCAACGGATTCACCGCGAAATAGTAACAAACATACAACCATAATAACAAACCTTCGCATTTATAATATTAGTAGGATAAAATGATCGCAACCAGAATCGATCTCGTGAAAGTTGGCAGCAATACATACTCGTATGTCATCAACACAAACACTAGTCAAGACAAAAAAATTGTAATTCTAAAATTTATATGAATATTCAGTTATTCATTTTAAAATAAATTTCATCATTCTGCCCTTATCCTACTCTAAGTGGGCTCGGCATAATATGTTGTCACATGATTTGTTGTCACATGACCCGCCACACGGCGGGTCGACTTAAAGACTACTTACTTTCGTCGCCTTTTACGACACCTCGGTAAGAAATGTGGATGGTTTATCGATGTCTACTCAGGCGGATAATATACAGTGTTCGATCTTTGCTTATTATATTGGTGGGTAGTAATACAAAACATTACTGCATCAATTTTTTGTTCGTCTACCGTCGCATTCAAATGGTGCGTAGACGCCCACTTGCCTTCCGGACGTTCAACAGACGACACTTTGTCGTCTCAGTGAGGTGTGTGATCTTAAACATAGGACTCTTGTCTCGAGAACGTTCTACTGACGATACGTTATCGTCCTTGTGAGGTGCGTGCACTTCCAAACAGTGAATAGTGCTGCGCCAAGTCCACATCCAGCTGGTGCGCCGTGCGTCTGGCAACAGGTCTCCGTCCATTCGGGGCGAATGTGGATAGCAAGGTTGGTGTGGTTTTTATTACTCACTGATTTTGGCAAAGATCTGCATATCAAGCACAAACAAACAGTCCACTAACCAGCATTCTATCAAAGTTTTAACGTTCACACGTACAGCATCATTTTAAAATAAATTTATGCACTTTAATTTCATGGCGTTATATACATATTATATTATAGATGTATATTTTCGACAGATCTCGTCATAACAACATAAAAATAAAATAAAAAGCAAGAACGTAATTTATTTTCAATTCATTACAAAAGTTCCATTTTCTTGAGTACAGAAAGAAAATTTTATTACTTCAATTTTTTTAATACAGTAGTTTAAAGCACAAATGCTTTTATTTTTATTTTATACGAAACCGTTGCGGCAAGCACGATCTCACGAAATTTGGGGCGTTTGGGGGGTAGTTTAAACATGTAATCTATGCTAATATATAAAGCTGAAGATTTTGTTTGATTGTTTTAACGCGCTAATCTTAGGAACTAAAGGACCAATTTCAAAAATCTTTCAGTGTATAATAGTCCCTTTATCGAGGAAGGCTATAAGCTATATATCACGCTAAGATAAATAGGAGAAGAGAAGCAATAAAAACTATTACGAAAACGGCAAAATTGAAAGATTTCTTTGCGTGCGCTGAGTAAACGGTGATAGGTCAAAAATCATGTATAAAAAATTGTTCCCCTCTAAAAGTTGTAAATAAAACTCCGCGACAGCATATGTCTAGCTTTTAAAACCAGCAGCAGAGTGGAAGATTTAAAAGAACTTATTTACAAGTTTACTTGAATAGAGAATATTTTGAAGTGGAATATTATTCTCAACAAGAAGTAATGCAATAGATCTGAATATTTTTTTTTATTAAAATAACTCCAGCAAAATTATTAAATCCTACTGATATTATAAATGCGAAAGTTTATGAGTATGGATGTATATTTGTTACTTTTTCACGGGGAACTGCTGAACCAATATCGATGAAATTTAAATAAATAAATATAAATATATGGGACACTTACACACACGGTCGTCCGTCCCCCAAGTAAGTAACTTAATACTTGTGTTATGGTAGACAGACAACTGGGGAATATATACTTATGTATTTTAAATACATACTTAAATACAAATATACACCCAGGCTCAAAGACCAACAAATTCAAATTCAAAATTTGGCACAATTATTCGTTATACGCCGGAGTAACATATAGGAAATCCTGTTAATTCTACAGGAATATGATGAAATTTAACAGCGCCATCCACCTATTACGCGACAACAATCCACACGAACGAAGTTGCGGCTTAAAGCTAGTAAAAAATAAATGTCTTGGCTAATGTCTGCGCTACACAGAGGCTGCCAAATAGGATGACCAGATTTATATCCTTCGTCTAGGTCGTTG
Organism: Morpho achilles; assembly: GCA_947086495.1. Taxonomy (NCBI): domain Eukaryota; kingdom Metazoa; phylum Arthropoda; class Insecta; order Lepidoptera; family Nymphalidae; genus Morpho; species Morpho achilles. The sequence continues at coordinate 4,727,239 of CAMTZB010000012.1, read as the reverse complement.
ACCGCAATGCCATTTCGTGAAACAAAGGGTACTTTAGTTTCAACAGTAAATTATATTGAAGTTTTTCATGAATAAGTTAAAAGTTTTTATATTGTACGCTCACGTTAGGGATTTATATGAAATAGTGGTAGCGTAATGTTTGAAATTCGAATATAATTGGTAATAACTGAAATAAAGATGTTGTCGTAAAAGGCAACTTAGGTAATTTGACCCACCGTGTGGTATCCGGTTAAGTAGAATAGCCTCTTTATTACCGAGGTGTCGTAAAAAACCACTAAGGTAAGTCGACGTCAGGCAGGCGGCCAGTCGTAAAATACGTAGTCAAATCATGTGAAAACATGTTTATATTATACTAGCAATCGTCAGCGGCTCCGTCCGCGTGCAAAGATTAACACCGATTAAGATTAAGTTATAAAAATATAATACTATAGCATTATATTTTGATAATCATAAAAATGGTTAAAGTGGGTTAACCTTAAAAGCTAGACATAAGCTATCGCGGACTTTTATTTAGAACGTTTAAAATTTTGTAATACATGATTTTTTAGTAACTCACACCATTTACTCAACGTACGCAAGGAAAGTTTTAAATTTTACCGTTTTCGTAATATTTTTTATTGTTGCTCTTCTCTTATTCATCATAGCGTGATAGCGTTATATATATATATATATATATATATATATATATATATATATATATATATATATATATATATATATATATATAATAGACTTCCTCGATTAATGGACTATCTTACACTCGAAATATTTTTAAATCGGTCCAGTAGTTTCTGAGATTAGCGCTTTTCAACAATGATACAAACAAACAAACTCTTCAGCTTTACATATTAGTATAGATTCATCATCCTACTGTCCTTTTCCCACCCTAATTGGGGTCGGAACAACGTGTTATAAACATGTTTACACTTGTTTTGGCTAGGTATTTTACGACCGGCCGCCTGCCTAACGTCAACTTAACTTAGTCAGCTTTTGCGACACATCAGGAAAGGGTGGTCTATTCTACTCAGCCGGATACCACACGATGGGACGACTTACTGTAGTCACCTTTTATGACAAGTCAGTAAGAAATAAGGGTGGTCTATTCTACTCAGCCGGGTTCCACACGGCGGGTCAACTTACGTTAGTCGCCTTTTACGACACCTCGGTAAGAAAGAGAGTGGTCTATTCTACTCAGCTGGGTTCCAAACGGCGGGTCAACTTACGTTAGTCACCTTTTACGACACCTCGGTAAAAAAGAGAGTGGTCTATTCTACTCAGCTGGGTTCCAAACGGCGGGTCAACTTACGTTAGTCACCTTTTACGACACCTCTAATCTATTCAGCTAGATACCCCACAGCGTAGCAGTCTCAACACAGTATGACGTCGAATATCGACCAAACAGTTCAACTCTTCGTGCATGACGTTAGCATATTTCTAATGTCGAACAGATTATTGTCAGACGCTATTTAAACAGCAAGCTGTGATAGCTCAGCGGTGAGCCACAGGAATCACAAGCTTATTGTGACCTCTTCTATATCTAAGACTAGCTGTGCCAGCTGCTTCGCCCGCATGGAAATCAGTGTGTCATAATTTTTCCGAATAGAAATTTTAAACATAATAGTGGTTATCGTGAGTTAATTATAAGAGATTTTTTTAATAACTTTCAAAGTTTACTTAGTTCACGCAAATAAAACTTTAAATTTTGCCGTTTTCGCAATATTCTTTACTGTTCCTCTCCTATTCATATATAACATCACGCTAATGCGTGATGTTATATAGCTATAGCTTTCCTCTATAATAGTTATATACCTATAGCTTTCCTCTATATAGTTATATACCTATAGCTTTCCTCTATAATTAAACTATCTTACACTCAAAGAATTTTTCAAATCGGTCCAGTAGTTCTTGAGATTAGCGTGTTCAAACAAACAAACAATCAAACAAACTCTTCAGTTTATATTAGTATAGATGAACATCAAATTTTTTGTGATACAAACAGAAATTTAGAGCAGTCTTACTAATGGAAGAAAGTAGATTAAGTATTTTTGGAATAATAATATGAATGAAATGGAAAAATATCCTAAATATTTGGATCTAGCTCATGATATTACCGCCATGTGGAATATTGACTCAACAATAATTGATCCAATTATTGTATCGGTAAATGGTCTGGTATACTAGCGAAGAGCCTAGACCAACATCTCAAGAGGCTCTCGCTTAGTTATTAGATCAAAGGCAGGATACACAAGGCAGTGTAAAAGTTCGCAGTTTAAAAGGCAGCAAAATTTCGTTATCCATATTAGACCAGTCTACAGAAAGGTTTAAATTAAGTATAAGAGATATGCTTACATGTAAAGCATATTGCAAAATTGAAGATTATTTAAAAGATAAAAATGGCTTTGAAAATCCTTCAGCTTCATACAATGTTGCGGTGTAATAATGAAAAATTGAAAATGTTCAAAAGATTGAATGCCAAGTTTCTTTCTGGTTCTATTCGGTAAGAGCAACGTTTCAAACCAGTTGTAGCTTCATTAATCATATTGATCTTTGACGATTCAAAAGTACTTTAAAGAGCTTATTTGAGTAAAGATTATTTTGATTTAATTTGATTTGAGATTTTCACTCTGTACTTCTAACCGCCGGGAGCTTGGGTCCTTTCTCCGCTCTCCGTGGATAATATTTTTTTGATGTTTTTTGCTGTTCGTTTAAAAATTAATTTAAAATATAATATCGTAAAATGAATACATCACAATAGTACATCATGTAAAATGAATACACTACATGAATAAAATAAATGAATACATCAGAAAATATTGCACACTAATAAGAATTTAGATGATAGAAAACTTTTCGCAATGTGATACACATTCAACACGTCGCAGCAAACTTTACGCAATTTAAAGTTTCCAAATAATATAGCTTCCGAAGCGTTGGGCATGTATCGTTGAAATATGAATAAGTTTTATGAAGCTAATGGGCTTAAAAACTTGTCAAAGTTTTCATATCTAGGTATATATAAAAATGAAACAACGTTTACAAAAGTAATCTTTATATTTAAATGAGTTAATCTTGTATATATATATATATTTTCTGAATCTCGGAAACGGCTCCAACGATTTTCCTGAAATTCAGCATGTAGTAGGTTTTGGGGGAGAAAAATTGGTCTAGCTAGGTTTTATGTAAAAAAAATATTTTTTTATCCCTGTTTTTGGGCATTAAAAAACACTAACATTTATATTGAATTGAATTTTCGCCATTAGCTGTCAAGTCGACCTAGCTTATTCGGGTGACGGGCAGACTCGAGAAATGTGAATGTCAAGGATCGATCCCCAACTAAATAATTGTTTTTTTCTTTTTTTTTTAAGTTTTTTTTTCTAAAAAATTACTGAGCGAAGCTCGGTCACCCAGATATCTTAATATTTAAATGAGTTAATCTTGTATATATATATATATTTTCCGAATCTCGGAAACGGCTCCAATGATTTTCCTGAAATTCAGCATGTAGGAGGTTTTGGGGGAGAAAAATTGATTTAGCTAGGTTTTATGTAAAAAAAAATATTGTTTTATCCCTATTTTTGGGCATTAAAAACACTAACATTAATATTGAATTGAATTTTCGCCATTAACTGTCAACTCGACGTAGCTTATTCGGTTAGCGGGCAGTCTCGAGAAATGTGCGTGCCAAGGATCGATTCCCACCTAATAATTATTTTTTTCATTTTTTAAAGTTTTTTTTTGTAAAAAATTACCGAGCGAAGCTCGGTCACCCAGATATTCTTAATATTTAAATGAGTTAATCTTGTATATATATATATTTTCCGAATCTCGGAAACGGCTCCAACGATTTTCCTGAAATTCAGCATGTAGGAGCTTTTGGGGGAGAAAAATTGATCTAGCTAGGTTTTATGTGAAAAAAAATTGTTTTATCCCTATTTTTGGGCATTAAAAAACACTAACATTTATATTGAATTGAATTTTCGCCATTAACTGTCAAGTCGACGTAGCTTATTCGGTTAGCGGGCAGCCTCGAGAAATGTGAGTGCCAAGGATCGATCCCAACTAAATAATGGTTTTTTTCTTTTTTTAAAGTTTTTTTTTGTAAAAAATTACCGAGCGAAGCTCGGTCACCCAGATATTGAGCTATAATCCGCGATAAATTTTATCGCAGATTATAGCAAAATATTATTCTAATTACTTTTGTATTATGGACCTCTGCAAAGTAACGCCTAATTCTATAAATTATTTAGACAACGTTTGTTAGTCTCACGGTTTGACTTATTTAGGACATTTTAGACGCACAAGAAAGGTTTAAAAGAAAATATGAAGATATTATTAGAAAAATAGTAAAAGCAACAATTTTATTTACCTATACTAAGTTTTCGTACCTGCCCTAAAAATAGTGCATTCGGAATATTAAGCAAGAAACAAGCTTAGATTCTTAACATCGGACGACGGCATTTTTCCATTGTTGTTATAAGAATTATATCCGCCGTGTCGTATCCGGCAGAATAGAATAGTACCACCCTCTTTTCTTACTGAGGTGTCGTAAGAGGCGACTAAGGTACGTCGTCCCGCCGTGTAGTATCCGGCTGAGTAGAATAGACCACCCTCATTTCTTACCGAGGTGTCGTAAAATGTGACAGAGGTAAGTTGAAGGCAGGCGGCCGGTCGTAAAAACGCAGCCAAATCATGTGACAGCATGTTTATAACATGTTGTGCCCACCCCACTTAAAGTGGGATAAGGGCAGGAAGATGATGATTACGGTTTTAATATTTCCAGGCAAGCGCAGCCGCAGGCGTTTGCTAGTTGGTAATAAAGGCGCGATCATAAACTAGTTTGTTTGATGAAATAGCCAATTAATATATTCCGCTGACAGCCGCGGCTCAATACAAACTGGCAGTTGTCACGCAAATGTTGCCATTTATTAATTATTCCTTTGTCTGTAACATATTGGTAAGTTCTAATACTAGTACACTGGTATGCTCAGTATAACAATACCCTATATATTGCATCTCACAAACGTAATAAAAAAATTATACAATCCGCGATAAAGTAAAATAGAAAATCTTGAATATTTAAATGAGTTAATCTTGTATGTATATATAAATAAATAAATATATGGGACACTTAGACACACGGTCGTCAGTCCCCAAAGTAAGTAACTTAATACTTGTATTATGGTAGACAGACAACTAGTGTGAATTTGGTATATTTGTCACCCAGGCTCGAAGAGCAACAATTTCATTTATATTATATATATATATATATATATATATATATATATATATATATATATATATATATATATATATATATATACATCTTGCACGTCATGTTGCGTCCTACATGGCACTTTTTACCGATCTTGTTGCGTCCAACCGACTTGTTGCATCCAGTATACGGACGCAGGATAAACCAACCCTAAAAATTTGTCAGGAGCCGTGTTTTTATATGTATAATGCGTGGGCAAAAAATTGGATGGGACGTTATTTTATCGCGGGAATGAATTCCGACGTATTTACTAGTTCAGCGAGTTGCCGCGCACAATTTGGAGGTCGCTACGTGCTCGCGTATATTTGGGCGCGTATATTATATTTCTGATGTTAGCATTCTATTGCCTCCGACGTATATTTAAAAAAGTTTTTTTCAATTTTTATTTAGGATTATCTTGCATCCAAATTGTTTCCCAATTTAATCGATTTAATAAGTGATGCGGGGGCCCAAGGGGTGCGCGCGCGATTCCTGCGTTTTGTTAATAAACAAACATTGAGCCGTTAGGACGCGTTTTAATTTGCAAAGTGATTGTACTCATAATTGCGTATATTATTAATATTGTAAAACTGTAAATATGAAGAGAGCGGATAAGACATCGCTAGTTGCTAAATCAGATCTTCTTATTTGTGCTTACGGATCCCAATATTAAAAAAGTCGTTCGGAAAAACATTTTATTAATGTGGTTTCAAAAAAAGTAAGAGTTAGCAAAATATTAATCGAAATTTAAAAAATTAACAATTCTATAATAAATTTATTGAGTGCCTTAAAACCATTCAATTAAGATCTTATGGCGGAGGCAACTAAAGTTGTAGATAACTGTGATGCCAAAAAGGATAGATTCGAAACCTTCTTTTGCTATGAATGTTTCAACTACTTTTAAACAATGCTGCAATATAGCCATTATGTTTGCATTGAAAAAACAAGGTCCTTACAATGAAATCAATACCGCAGAAACAGAAGCAGATCTTAAGACATTAATGCATCTTGTAGATGCAATTTTGCGACATGTCATCTCCAGTCAAGCTGCAACAGATTTAAACAAAAAGAAGTGGAATAAAGTCACTATAGTCCCGTTAGCCAATGAAGCTGCAGCCATAATGAAATCAGGGTACTACTGTTGCAACATATATTCAGTTATTAAAAACCGTTTATTGCAAAATTTTATTATTATTACAAAGTTCTCGAGGGATACCCAAGAATATCTATCTATATATAAAAACTTTGGGTTTTTGGGTCCAGATAATCTTCATCAATTTCGTCTACGCGACTCAGAAAACATTTAGCAACCTTTTTACAAATATTTAGCATAACTGAGAATGATATGAAAAATTTAGCTACGTTTATGGGCCATACTGGTGACGTGCATAAAAAGGCATATAGATTGCCGGATTACGTGGCATCATCATTATCAGCCCATTTTCGTCAACTGCTGGACAAAGGCCTCTCCAATTATTCGCCACTTAGTCTGATCCTTGGCTTTCTGCTTCCATCCACTGCCCGCTGTCCTACGGATATTGTCACTCTATCGAGTCTCACGGTGTCCTACACTACGTTTCCCGAATCGCGGTCTCAACTCCAGAACACGTCTACCCCAAGGGTCATCGGTTCTGCGACAGGTATGGCCGGCCCATTGTCACTTCAGCTTGCTTATGCGCTTAGCTATGTCAGTAAACCTAGTTCTCTGACGGATTACTTAGTTGAGAATACGATCCCTCAGAGAAACCCCGAGCATAGCTCTTGCCATAGCCTGCTGAGCGACTTTAAGCTCGTGGACCGCCTTAGCTGTTAGTGTCCACGTTTCGGTACTGTAAGTCAAGACAGATAGGACACACTGGTTAAATACTTTAGTCTTTAGACTCTGCGGGATGGATGACGAGAAGACTCAACGTAGATTGCGGAATGCTGCCCAGCCTAGCTGTATCCTTCCCATAATCTCACACTCGAAATCGTTTTTTTTAGTTCGAGCGTCTGTCATAAGTAAATGTACTTGTCAACAATTTTGAGAGTGACCCCATCTAAGGAAATCGGTTCCGGAGCAACGTGCTCGTTGCACATGATTTTGGTTTCACTCAAGTTCATCCGGAGAGCGATCCTTTGAGAAGAAACAGCCGGTCCATGCAGCATATGGATTCAGTCGTGAAGACCATATCATCTTACGCGAATCTGAGATGAGCACCATTGATGTTTATGCCATATCCAGTCCAATTCAGCGTCTTAAACATATCCTCTAGTGCGTTTGAAAACAATTTCGAGGAAATGACGTCCCCTTGTCTTACGCAGATGGATATGCCTTGTCTGCTGGTTTTGGACTCGGACTGCCTTTCTTGCGTTTTGCGACTTGGCATCTCTGTAAAGACTCCAGAACAGCCCAGGTTTCGACCGAGTGAAAAGCTTTTTCATAATCCACAAACGCTAGGCATAGTGGTTGATTGTACTCTTTAGTTTTTTGTACAATTTGCCGTACGGTGTGGATATGATCTATCGTGCTGTACCCGCTTAGAAACCCGGCTTGTTCGGGGGATGGAACTCGTCGAGTCATCATGCGAGGCGGTTTGTGATAACCCTTGAAAACAGCTCATAGACATGGCTCAGAAGAGATATTGGCCTATAGTTCTTTAAGAGTGTTGTATCTCCTTTTTTGTATAACACTATACTTCTGTGCCATGCCTTTGGAGTTCTCCCGGCAAAGAGAACGGTTTTAAACAGCTCTTGAAGCTCTGTTACCAATAGAACTCCACCAGCTTTTAACAGTTCTGTTGTAATACCATCCTCAACCGCGACTTTTCTATTTTTAAGCTGTCCAAGGGCTAAAACAATTTCATCTAGATCGATATCAGGCAGTTCTTCCGTATAGTGGCGGCTTAATTTGTCCTCTGTGTGCAGTGGTAGCATGCGATGCGTAAAATTCGGCGTAGTGGCTTTCCACTTCCGAGAGAATTTCCGGTTTGGAAATAATGACTTTCCCTTTAATGTGGTTAACTTCGTCAGGTGACTTTTTCTAAAAGGCTTAATAAACACTTTTGGACCCCGATTCTGCTCAATTGAGTTTTGAGCGTATTAGCTAATCGGAGGTCGCGTCGTTAACCATCTTTGTAATTATTTTGTTTCAAGCCTCTACTCTCACGAAGTTAGCATAGGGTTCGTCGCTCTGCCATTAATAGGAGAGTATCTCCCGAAAGCTTTGACTTCATGCCCTTACGTTGGCTTTCGCAAATTTTCGTGCCCTCATTTCGAAGGACTTCTGCTACTCGATCGAGTTTTGCCCTACGTTATCCGTGGTTTCCAGAGTAGTGACAATTCACTACTCTGGAACAACTTAAAACCAATGTTTAAAGTTATTTCTAGAATGATACAGATCTAATTACGGTTCGGAGAACATTCAGACGGACTGTTGATTTCATTAAACGGACCCGTTCCAGCTTTAGATAAATGTTCAGAGTGCCTCGTACCAACCTATGGTTGCTAATAGTCGGTGGTAAGCACCGAGACATCCCTAAATATACGCTTCTTGTCCATAATAATAAAATCAATCTCATTTTTCGTCCGCCCATCGAGACTTCGCCAAGTCCACCTACTTTGGGGCTGTTTCTTGAAAAAAGGATTCATCAAAAACAACTCCTTCTCGAGAAAGTCGACAAGCATTTGTCCGCACTCGTTCTTTCGATCCAAACCAAAAGGTCCTACAACTAATTCAACATACAACACAATTTTACTCCCACTTTAGACTTAAAGTCCCCCATAACAACGTTGAAGTGGGCTCTAGAGGCCTTGCGCCATACCTCTAGAGGTATGGCGTAAGGCTTTTGTTATATCCTCATATAGAGTTTCCACTTCCTAATCCGATTATTACTCCGTGAGCGCGTACGCTAATACCACTTAAAGGTATACCATGCAGATATTTTCAGCATGAGATACGCAACCCACGGAGACACACTGGTAGTTTCTAAAACGTTGTTACAAAGGCAGGATATTTATAGCTGAAACACACACACACACACACACACACACACACACTTACACACATAATGTTCACACACACACACACACACACACACACACACACACACACACACACACCACATGGCGTCCACGCACCTACGCATGCACGCACGCACACACGCATACAATACGCACATTCACCTAATAATCTCAACTACTTCCCTGCAGTTCAAGTTTTTTCTGGGTTAGTACCATCACTTATCTGCCTATAAAAGCTTTCTTTATTAGTTAACTGAATGACGAGGACACTAAGTTACTTACCTGTTCATAAAAGCTCACTTAGTAATAAGTGAACGACTATAAAAAAAAATATTTAATAATATGACTCACGTGCCATATTTAAGTATTAGAAATCTGATAAAGTCAATGGAAGCCGTTAAGTCAATGTTACGCATAGGTTCATACAGCAGCAATATTCGGAAGCATTTTAGTTGAAACAAAGAATGGATGTAATAATGTCAATGTAATATCAATAACATATATTGAATAATATACAGAATCAAGTTAGATATAAATTAATTAGGAAGCGTGAAAGGCTAAACAGTGTACGAAGTATATACAAAAATATACAATGTGCCACATTATTTCGACGACGAACGGAAGCGCTAAGTGATTGAGAAATTTATAAAATTGAATATCGGTATAATACTTTTAAATGAAATTTAAAGATGTGTAATGAAATAATACAGATTTAAAGGTATAGTATACGCATTAATTTAGTTAAAAATCCCTTCAGGAATGGTAGACGCAACAGGGTTCGAGTTTAAAATGACGCAAGAAGTCTTCTGCGATTTAAATATATATATATATATATATATATATATATATATATATATATATATATATATTCGGAATCTCGGGGGAGAAAAATCGATGTAGATAAGTTTTATTTTTAAAAAATGTCGTTTTATCCCTGTTTTCGGGCTTTTCTGAAATTTACGTTGAATACAATCACAATTTTTCGCTGTCAAACGTAAAGTCATGGTAGTTCATTTGGGGAACGGGCGGTCTAGAGAGGTGAAAAACCTAGGATCGCGCCCCATCTGCCCTAAGTAACGGCTTGTTACTATCCCACTGCTGAGAATAGGCCTCTTCTCTCCGTTTTGGGAGAGAAGGATTGGAGCTAAGACCTACCACGCTGCTCCAATGCGGATTGGTAGGTTACACATACCTCCAGAATTCTCTAGAGATATGCAGGTTTCCTCACGATGTTTTCCTTCACCGAAAAGCGTGTGATAAATTGCAATTATCAATTAGATTATTCAAATTTTTCTTTTCAATTTTTTTACATCATTTTAAAATAACCGAGCAAGGCTCGGTCACCCAGTTACTGTATATAATGCTAAATGTAGAGTGGAAAATCCGTTATAATACCTGACATAGGGCTTACACTTGTGAAATAGTAACAATTCTTTTAATTAATAAAGTAGGGTTTTGGTCAGCAATGTCAACATTGACCTATTCAATGTTTTTTTAATTAGCTATCCCCGAATGAATTACAAATTTAACTGTAATTATATACGTCTTTAAAAAAACTGTCACGATCTTTTGACGTTTAATGATTTCGACCCAGTTTTCTAACTCAGCCGAACTTTGTTCGGTAATATGTAACTAAATCTTACCATTCCAACGTTATTTTCCTTAAGTCACTTTGATGAAGACAAGTTCGGTAAACTGATTTCCCTTTTGCTATGGAAGCTATGTAATAGCTTCTGCCCGCGACATCGTCTGAGATAAAAAACAGCTACGACATTGTACTATTGTTTCGTACTTTCAAACGTTAAAATTTCTACCATTCGATCAGGGGATTAATAGGCAACACAAGCCTCATCCTAATGACAGTTGCACTCAACGTCATTCGGTTACTGTCACTGCGCTTAAACGGTAACGGTCGAATTCTTTCTACTCGCACGACTCCGAGCTCCCTTGTTAATAGACATTTTACGTGAAAGAGAAGTGAAGTTAAGTGAAACCAGCCAAATTATAGTAAATGCACCTGTGGACATCAGCAGACGGGGCCCCGCAACGCGTGACTGTTCTGGATGCTGGTAAGTGTTTGCTTAATTACTCCTCTGAGAGATCGAAGGAACTAAATATTCACAACATCTATTCTTCGAGCCGGATATACCGCATTATATTTGGTTATTTTGATTTAACTTCGCGTATTTTTATTAATTTTGCAATAACATTTTCAAAATTAATTTGTTTTCGTCATATAAAGTTGTTGCTTAGCGCGGGTTCAACCGCCGGCCATCAAACTTTAGATTCAAATTACAAGCATTTAGCGTGTTATTTTACGATAATACCGATGTGTACAGTGTAATCTTGACGAGTACTTTCTAATTATATATAGATTTGTAGTTAAATACGCAAATTTGGTGAAATTACATTTCATCTTTTTTTTTTTTCGAATCGTTACGTAGGTAGGATATTTAATCTTGCGCTCGGGCTTCGGAGTCTCGGCATACGCCGGCGAATAAAATAAGGCTAGTCACTGACTGAGCTTTTATTATTTTGTACAACGTACAAAAAACATTTGTACTTAGTATTTTCGTACTAAGCTACGATATTAGGTTTAGGTATTACGTACCAAATCTATTTTCGGGGTAATTGTATTTTCGTACTTTACTCATTTAGCTGTTCATGTATTTTCGTACTGGACACATATTACATCATTGCATTTAACACAACGTGTTAAATATATATTTTTTTTCGTGAATTTCCTTATATATTTCTTTTCGTTAAAATAATATTTCTTTTAATATTAACTTCTTTACATTTTAATTTGTTTACATTTAAATTTTAATTTGTATACATTTATATTAAATTTTATATAACGGTTTTTTTTGTAGTGACAATGGAACTAGAACAATTAATTTTCGAACGTGATCTTGCTTTAAACAGTATGCAACGCATAGTAGACTGTTCAAATAATCCAACGGAGTTTCGTGTTCGTTCCAAGGAATTAAATGCAATTAAGAAAACATTCTTTCAAGTCCAAGCAAAAATAGAAAAACTTTCCGTTAAATTTGAAAATTTCTCCAAAGAAGAGCATTTAGCCATACGTAATGAATTTGATTCTTTATACTTTCAAGTTCAAGTAACATTAGATACTATGAAGGAGACTCGTAAACAAAGTATCGCTAGTGTGTCGCCTGCCTGTGCCCTCGACGGCCACGCACACTGCAGCCGCTCGCAGCAACACATACGCCTACCGCAGTTATCATTGCAAACGTTTGACGGTAAACTAACCGAATGGAATGCTTTCTATGACTTGTATAAATCGCTCGTACACGATAATGAATCCTTAACAAATGTCGAACGGTTTCGTTATTTGTTGTTATTTTTAAAGGACGAACCATATAATCTAATTAAGTCGATACCGGTCACTGAATCGAATTATGAAAATGCCTTACAGGTTTTAATCAATCGTTACGAAAACAAAAGAATTATTTCGACAAAACATTTAGACAATATTTTTGATGTCGAACCGGTGAACGACAAAAACGTTGAACCTAGTTTGCGTCGTTTGCTTAATATCTATCACGAAAATATAACGGCATTAAATTCGTTAGGATTTCCAGTTTCTAGCTGGAGTTTTATTCTTTTAAACCTTTTACTACGCAAAATAACGCCTAGTATACGGAGACGTTTCGAATTATCCTTACGATCGTCAAGTGAAGTTCCCGCCGTTAGCGAATTACTTGACTTTCTCGATAAAGAATTATCGGCGTCCGAGGTCATGTCGGCGTCCGCGCGCCCCGCGAGCGCGCTCGCTGCGGCGGGCCGGGCGGGGGCGGCTGGCTCGGCCGGCGGCTCGGCCGGCGCGCCTTCTGCGGTGATGTCATCACGCCACGCGCAGGCGGCGAGCCGCGCGTTATCTTTTACTCGCTCGCGCTCTGATGCACAATACAATGCGCCGCGCGCTTATAATAATTATACTTCGCCGCGTTCGACGCGATCTATGAGTGTTCACGCTACAACTGCGGCCGATTTACCTAATAAAATTAAATGTGCATATTGCAAAGATAATTCGCATCCATTATACAAATGTGACAACTTTCAAAGGCTTACTTTAAGTAAGCGTAAGCATTTTATTAACGAAAATAAAATTTGTCACAATTGTTTGTTCGTCGGTCACGATACTAAAAACTGTAAATCGCGCCACAGTTGCCGCGTTTGCGCTCAGCGGCATCACTCTTCATTACATGAAGATGTGCCCGTACAAAACGTCACGCTGACGTCAGAATATTTTCCTTCCCCTGAGTTACACTCGGCAGCGGAAATCTCAGCGCCCACTCCTTCATGCGGAGCTACGGCGAGCTCGAACAAACAGAACTGTACGGTTTTGCTTACTACCGCGTTAGTAAACGTCCGTCGCACGGATCACGGACCTTACTTTCCGCGTTCGGTGCGCGCCCTCATCGACCAGGGCTCGCAGGCCACGCTCATTACTGAGTCGTGTGTCCAACGCCTCGGCCTGCCGCGGTACCCCGCGCAGACGAGCACCACTGTTACGGGCATAGGTGATAGCAACGCGCAACCGCGTGGGTATGTATTGTGCGAGGTTACACCCCACAATAAGCCGGAACCTAAGCTGATCATCGAAGCTCTTATACTACCAAAAATAACAAGTTACCTTCCGAATATACCGAAATCATTCGAACAAATTCCGCATCTTAAAGGACTCACTCTGGCGGACCCAGAATTGCGTTCTGCGCGTCCCGTTGAACTTCTTTTAGGGTCGGACTACAGTGATAGCATACTGCTGCACGACAATATCAAGGGCCCGCAGGGAACCCCTGTGGCTATTAATAGCATTTTTGGCTACCTACTAAACGGTAGAATATCGCATTCTATTCCGGGACAGGTTTGCACTAATCTTAGTACATGTCAATTAGACATCCAACTACAAAGGTTCTGGGAACTGGAGTCAGTACCTGACTCGACACATCTTTCTAAGGATGAACTCCGCTGTGAGTCGATTTTCGTCGATACTCACAAACGAGATTTAAGCGGGAAATATACGGTTTCCCTTCCTTTTAAAGACAACGCACCTCCCCTCGGTGATTCACGCGCTGTTGCCCTCTCTCGTCTGAACAAACTGGAGGTCAGGTTGTCACGTGACCCTGCTTTACGAGCAGATTACAAAAGGTGTCTCCAAGAGTACCTAGACATGGGACACATGGAGCCTGTCACTGCTTCTGCGAACAGCGACACGCTTCCGTACTACATTCCTCATCACTGCGTGATCAAGAAATGTGCTACTACAACTAAACTCAGGGTAGTTTTCGATGCCTCATGTAAGACGACATCGGGTCGTTCCCTTAACGACAATTTACTGACGGGTCAGAAATTACATCAGGATATTACCGAGGTTCTTCTTAAATACAGACTACACAAGATAGTCTTCACTGCAGACATCAAAATGATGTATCGTTTCATTGATCTGTGTAAAGAGCATCGCGACTTCCAACGGATACTCTGGCGATTCTCTCCTCTCGATCCTGTGCAGGAATTTCGTTTATGCACAGTGACCTTCGGTGTTGCGTCTGCACCATTTCTGGCTCTTCGGACACTTCGTCAGCTAGCGACTGACGAGGCAGCTTCTTTTCCACGTGCTGCGCAAGTACTTCTCAACGAAGTATTCGTTGAGGACATTGTTACTGGTGCCGATACCCTCGAAGATGCTGTAGATCTGCAACGGCAGCTTACAGACATTTGTAAGGCGGGTTCCTTCGAACTTCGTAAATGGACTAGTAACAGTGCTAAGTTCTTGTCACATCTGAACGATTCAGCGTCAAATTCCGACGATGCACTTATACTTTCGGCACTAGACACGGATACTTCCGTTAAGGTCTTAGGGCTCAAATGGCATCCTAAATCTTACATACCAAACAGATACCCCTTCACATAAATGTACGAAGCGTATAATGCTCGCGGAAATTGCTAAAATATACGATCCTTTGGGTTTTCTTAGCCCCATAACATTATTCGTTAAACACTTAATACAGCTTTTGTGGGTATCAGGTACAGGTTGGGATGACGCTCCACCTACAGGTATTTGTGAGTTGTGGTATAAATTTCTCAACGAGATTCCACTTTTACAAACAATTACTTTACCTCGCCACGTTCTTTCTTGCCATAAACCTTATCAAGTGCAACTTCACGGCTTCTCAGACGCATCTGAAAAGGCATACGCTGCCTGCGTCTATATTCGCGTGGTCGACTCGACTGGTGCTATCAATGCACATCTTCTTTTGGGGAAAACGAAAGTTGCACCCTTAAAACAACTTACAATTCCACGTCTCGAACTTTGTGCCGCGCATCTGCTATCCAAACTTATTAAAAAAATTCTTACCACTTATAGCAACTCGTTAGCGATTGAAGAAGTATTTGCTTGGTCTGACTCATCGATAACCCTCGCGTGGTTACGTTCGTCTCCTCATAAATGGCGAACATATGTGTCGAACCGCATCGCGGAAACGACAAGCAACGTGCCTGCTTCGCAGTGGCATCACGTTGCGTCTGCGGATAACCCCGCAGACCCAGCTTCACGGGGTGTACTACCATCCCAGCTGAATCACCAGCAGTGGTTCAATGGCCCTCACTGGCTCACTAAGCCGCAATCAGAGTGGCCAGTGTCGAACGTTCCGTGTCATACTGACGAAGAACGTCGACAACACACTCTCGTAACGCAACAGACCGAACCTAGCTCAGAGTTCCTGGAGCGATTTTCATCGTTGCCAAAAATGTTACGCATTATTTCACTTGTTTTTCGGTTTTACCACAAGTGTCGAAAAACTAAAGCTTATCCGACAAGCTACATTACGGTTCCAGAGGTAAAACATGCTCTCAATCGAATAATTCTCCTTGTTCAAGCTGAACATTTTTCTGAGGACCTTTTGCGTCTTAAGGATGATGATAGGTGTACTAAGCGTCTACAAAGGCTTAAACCCTTTGTAGATGATACGGGTTTACTCAGGGTCGGCGGCAGAATAAACTGTGCTAACGTCCCTTATGATGCCAAGCATCAAATTCTTTTACCGAAGAAGCATCACTTCACCAATCTACTTATTGACTTTTACCACACTACAAATATGCATGTCGGTCCGCAAACGTTACAGTATGCTCTTGCTCAGAGGTACTGGATTTTAAGCGCCCGCAATGCAGTGCGTATGCGAACACATCGCTGTGTCCCCTGCGCTCGCGCACGTCCTATCGCACCACAACCTGTGATGGCTCCGCTGCCTGCAGTAAGAGTCCGCTCTCTTCGTCCCTTTCTGCACGTAGGGGTAGATTTTGCTGGACACTTTTACCTGAAATCTAATCGTTTTCGGAATGCGAAAATATACAAATCGTACGTCTGCGTTTTCGTGTGCATGTCAACGAAAGCAATCCATTTGGAGCTTGTTCCCGACTTGTCAACGGAATCTTTTGTAAATACATTACGGAGGTTCATATCCCGCCGCGGTTTATGTACCGATATTTATTCCGATTGTGGTCGCAATTTTGTCGGATGCGATCGTTATCTTTCCGAACTTTACTTGTTTCTACGAGACGAGTCAAATCAGTCCTTCATTACCAAAAAATTGACTGACCTATCCGTTACATGGCATTTCAATCCTCCTTACGCTTCTCACTTTGGGGGAATTTTCGAAGCAGCGGTAAAGAGCATGAAAACTCACCTTTATCGCGTCATAGGTAAGCTTACACTTACACATGACGAATTTCAGACATTACTTTGTCAAATTGAGGCGGTTCTCAATTCTAGACCGCTCTGCACACTCAGTAGTGATCCCGGGGATCCACTACCTCTTACTCCCGGTCATTTTCTCATCGGGGAACCATTAACCGCGCTACCGGAATTCGACTTATCGAATGATAACCCAAACCACCTTGTTCGATGGCAGGTTATTCAGCAAGCTGTCCAACATTTTTGGAAACGCTGGAGTGTTGAATATCTCCACCAACTCCAACCACGCGGTAAATGGTTCCATGATAACAAAAATACAACCCTTAGCGAGGGTTCCGTAGTCGTGTTGGTCGACAACACGTTGCCGCCATTGCAATGGCGCTTAGCGCGCGTGCATCAGCTGCACCCCGGTGCTGACGGCGTTACTCGTGTCGTAACTGTACGCATCGGTAATACGTTCACCAAGCGACCTGTAGTTAAGGTTTGCCCTCTGCCTGTTCAGTAGGCAGTATTTCTTTTAGTATATTTAAGTTTTATTCGTAGTTTAGTTTAGATTCTTAATAAAATAAAAGATTATTTTATGGCCGGCGGCATGTTTCGTACTTTCAAACGTTAAAATTTCTACCATTCGATCAGGGGATTAATAGGCAACACAAGCCTCATCCTAATGACAGTTGCACTCAACGTCATTCGGTTACTGTCACTGCGCTTAAACGGTAACGGTCGAATTCTTTCTACTCGCACGACTCCGAGCTCCCTTGTTAATAGACATTTTACGTGAAAGAGAAGTGAAGTTAAGTGAAACCAGCCAAATTATAGTAAATGCACCTGTGGACATCAGCAGACGGGGCCCCGCAACGCGTGACTGTTCTGGATGCTGGTAAGTGTTTGCTTAATTACTCCTCTGAGAGATCGAAGGAACTAAATATTCACAACAACTATCCTACTAAATAGCTGTGATAGCCCAGCGGTTCGACCGTGTGAATCTCTAAAGACGATCATGGGTTCAAACCCAGGCAGAAACCAATAAGTTTTTCTATTAAAACTTGTGTCTAATTGATAATTGCAATTTATCACACGCTTTTCGGTAAAGGAAAACATCGTGAGGAAACCTGCATATTTCTACAGAATCCTAGGGATATGTGAAACCTACCAATCCGCATTGGAGCAGCGTGGTAGGTCTTAGCTCCAACCCTTCTCTCGAAAAACGAAGAGAGAAGGCCTATGCCCAGCAGTGGGATAGTAACAGGCCGTTACTTACTTTTACTATCCTACTTCTTAGGCATTCTCTGTCCTTTGTGAGAGAAGGTGGTAGTTGACCCGCTGTGTGGTATCCGACTGAGTATATTAGACCACCCTCATTTATGAGTTCTCGTAAAAGGTGACTAAGAAAAGATGACGTCATGCAGACGGTCTGTCGTAAAATACCTTGCCAAATTATATAACAACATGTTTGTAACGTGTTGTGCCGACTCCACTTAGAGTGGGATATGGGCAGAAGAATGATGTTTTTGTTCATATAATTCAATTTCAATTTAATCAATTTGTAATTCAGAAGATTGTAAACAAATACAATGCTGAAAGGTAGATTTAACTTTATGATTGAGGAAGGAAGTTTTGGTAAATACGCAAACTGGGTCAAATTGAAACTTAACTTCAACTTACTTAACTAAGTTTAGAAACAACTGTTATTTCTCAGATTGCGGTTCTGCTAATAAATAGTTCAAATACCACAACACAACATAATAGTCATCATTGTCCTTACAGTGTAAAGGATGGTTACTATCCCACTGCTGGGCATAGACCTCCTCCTTTTTGGAGAGAAGATACGAGCTTAGATCAGAGTGCTACCTCTGCTCCAATGTGGATTGGTCGAATTTCAATTTTAACCACTTTTTAAACAGGCTTTTTTTTCTGTTACTCATAAAAGAAGTAAAGTAACGGTCTGTTATTAATCCACTGTTGAACATAGGTCTCTTTTCTCTGTTTTTTAAAGAGAAGTATAGGCTGAGGTTTAGCCCTACCACGCTGTTCCAATGTGATTGGCAGGTTGCACATTAGGTTACAATACATTAGGTTACAGTCTAAAAACTCACAAATGTCACATTGACGGTGACAATTACACACACGACTGTCTGTGTCCAAAGTAAGAGACGAGACACGATCATCGATCATCGCTATATTTACTGGTTGATACTGTATAGTGTCTACGAATTCATATTATTTCAATATAATTTAATTTGTCTCCTTTTAGTAATATAAATAATTTTTGTACCTTACTACCTACCTATTAACGCTGTACTCGCCTTAAAAAGTGTTTTACCTAGAACTTGTACTTGTAGAACTTAAGAATGTGTACAATGCTATTGTCATAATCATCCTCCTGCCCTTATCCCACTCTGAGTGGGGTCGGCACATCATGTTATAAACATGCTGTTACATGATTTGGCTACGTATTTTACGACCGGCCGCCTGCCTGACGTCAACTTATCCTAGTCGTATTTTACGACACCTCGATAAGAAAAAGGGTGGTCTATTCTACTCAGCCGGATCCCACACGGCGGGTCGACTTACCTTAGTCGTCTTTTACGACACCTCGGTAAGAAAAGAAGGTGGTACTATTCTGTTCAACCGGATACCACGCGGCGTAATGCTATTGTCATAATAAATAAAGCAAATAAATAAATAAAATAAAATTCATAGTTATGCTGCGGTATATTCGTAGACCTGCTACGGCATATTCGTAGACCAACTACGCCGTGAACGTAGACCTGCTACGGTGCTATGACACGATATATTTTTTTATATAAATATAGGACAACACTGTCCTTCGTTTCGGAAGCAAATAACCTAATACATGTGTTATGGGTGACAGACAACTGCTTAAACAATATTATTTTAATTAAATACTTAAATATAACATATACACGCCGTGTGGTATCCGGCTGAATAGAATAGACCACCCTCTTTCTTACCCAGGTGTCGTAAAATACGACTAAATAAGTTGACGTCAGGCAGGCGGCTGGTCAAAAAAGGCACCCAAATCATGTTAAAGCATGTTTATAACATGTTGTGCCGACTCCACATAGAGTGGGATAAGGCCAGGAAGATGATGACTTAAATATATATATACACCCAGAGTGGCGTGTGGTATCCTGCTGAGTAGAATAGGATACCCTAAATTCTTACCGAGGTGTCGTAAAAAGGCGACTAAAGTATGTCGATCCGCCATGTGATATCTGATTCAGTAGAATAAATATAAATAAATATAAATATATGGGACAGTTACACACACGGTCGTCCGTCCCCAAAGTAAGTAACTTAATACTTGTGTTATGGGTGACAGACAACTGGTGAATATATACTTATATAGTTTTTTAATACATACTTAAATACAAATATACACCCAGGCTCACAGACCAACAAATTCATTTATAGAAAATGTTGACCCTCGGCGGGAATCGAACCCGCGACCCGCGGAGCTGAAGGCAGGGTCACTACCCACTGCTCCAACGAGCCAGTCAATAGAATTAGATAGAATAGACCACCCTCATTTTTTACCGAGATGTCGTAAAAGGTGACTAAGGTAAGTCAACCCGCCATGTGGTCTTTTCTGTGCGTATTTTTTTCAGTTTTAATCTAGAAAATACTGAAATAGGGACAAGAATTCTCAAGAAACCAGAGCGTGCATGAATTTAATGAATGTGAATGAAGTTGGAACTGTAACGCGGAAAGGGGTGAAGGGTTAAGGGATCCTTCATTTCTGAATCGCGGTCGTATTTAAGGGTTGATTTCTAAACATTACTGTAATTTCACGATGTATTTTACGTATAAGTCGTATTTTACGACAACTCTGTAAGAAATGAGTGTGGTACTATTCTACTCAATTCTATTCAGTTAGATACCACATGGCGTATATAATATACTACAGAATCGAATTTATTCAAATTCAAATTCAAAATATTCTTTATTCAAGTGGACTGTTTACAGTACTTTTGAATCGTCAAATGTTTTAAAGAAGCTACCACTGATTCGGAAGTTTGCTCCTACCAAGAAGAATCAGCAAGAAAGAAGCGGCTAATCTTTAAAAAAATTATTACAATTTGATGGTTACAAGATAATCGTTGCATCTGGATGCGTGGCTGACTGCAGTTAAGATATGCTATCACTCAAATAATCCTCAATAGTATAGCAAGTATTTGAACAGTATGTAACGTAAGAAACGGATATTTATTTATTTTTATATTTATTTTAACGTATATATGTATACTAGCTTTTACCTGCGCAACTTCGTTCGCGTGGACTGTAGTCTTGAAATTAAGAGTATCTTCTGTCACCATCCAAACCTTCAAATATCTCCATCACAAAAATCAGATCAATCCGGCAAGAATCTGAAGGATTTATCGTTTTATCAAGGGCATAAATTGATGATTTTAATAACCCGTAAATAACCCATGTAAATAAGCCTTACTTACATGAAATAAATATTAAAATAACTCAGTAAAAGGAGTACAAAAACTTCATATAATTCAAAAAATTCATTATGTTTTTCTGGTATTAAGTATCTTTGTAATATTATAAACTTTTAATGGGAGCGTGTTAGAAAACTTATTTAATATTAACATTTATACGTAACGTATCAAATGTCAAATTGTTTTTTTTAATCACCGATACTTATAATCGCCATAAATAAATAAATAAAATAAATAAATAATTTATTTTCACTCTAACTTGAACTTTAACAATTGTTTCATAAGTGGCCAAATTGGTCCAGCATTTCTCAAGGTATGCTTTCAGCGATTCATCTTTATTCACATAGGTTTTACGATCATGTGCTGCAATAAATTTATATGTGGACAAAACATGACTTTTATGTCCGTCCCCTAAGAGAGTCGTAAATAGAACTTGTATATTTTCTCATATTCGTTATTACCCTACATAAATTACACCCTTACCATCGCCATATCGCTGCATATCCTACTTATATTATAAATGCGAAAGTTTGTGAGTATGATTGTTACTCTTTCACGGTGAATCTGCTGAACCAATATCGATGAAATTTGAAATTATTCATTGTACACCGGAGTAACATATAGGCTATAGAAATCCTGTTAATTCTAAAGAAATTGGATGATATTGAAAAGCGTCTAAAATTACAAACATATCACGCGAACAAAGTTGCGTGTAAAAGCTAGTATTATAAATGCGAAAGTTTGTGAGTATGGATGTATGTTTGTTACTCTTTAACCAATATCAATGTAATTTGGCACGTTTATTCCTTATACACCGGAGTAACATATAGGCTATAGAAATCCTGTTAATTCTATAAAAATAGGATGACATTGAAAAGCACCATCTACTATCAACCTATCACGCGACAACAATTAACGCGAACAAAGTATAAGTTAGTAGGTGACCTGGGCTTACGGCCCAAATACTGACACCTTTAGGTCGCCTAGGTGACCTCGGCCCACGGCCGGAACACATACCGGGCTTAAGTGCCGGCGAGGAGATGCCCGGGTAGAGAGGATTTCCTCCAGGCCCGCAACCCGTTTACCCCCACCCGGGGAGTAAGCGAGTCGACCCTGCTGCTGAATTGTAGACCTATAAAAACGCCACAAAAATGTCCACAACAGCGTTTTTCTATCTCTTTAATTAACTCACAATAACTACTTTTAAACTCAAAATTTCAATTCGGGAAAAATGTTAGTGATACTGATTACAATGCGGGCGAAACCCCTGTCATAGTTAGTAATCTAATAAAGCCCTCTAAAGCTGCGCCTTGTTCATAGATTATTCTAGACCACTGGTTCGATCAGCCAATGGTATATCAATATTAGTACCTAAGTGACCGAGCTCGGTTATTTTATTAAAAGATATAAAAAATGCAATTAAAAACAGAAAGAAAAGGATGGTGATGTCTGTAACTCGATCGAAATAATATAGTTTTTTTTTAAATAAAACCTAGGTAGATGAATTTATCGCCCATTTTCCCATTTACTTAATCACGTATTATCCTACCAATATTGTAAATAACAAAGTTTTTAAATATGGATGTATGTTTATAAATCTTTCACGGCGAATCCGCTGAACCAATATATATGAAATTTGGTAAAACTATTTCTTATACATCGGGATAAGATATGAGCTATAGAAGTCCTGTTAATTTTACAGGAATACAATGACATTGAAAAGACAACAATCACACGAGGACAGTCCATGCGAACGAAGTTGCGAGTAAAAGCTAGTAGCAGAATAATTTTAGTCTTAATTATCTAAGATCGGTCAAATTTTTGTAGCATACCGCATCAATGTTAAAGTAAAGTAAGTAACAGCCTGTTACTATCACACTGCTGGACCATCTCTCTCCGTTTTTGGAGAGAAGGGTTGGAGCTAAGACCTACCACGTTGCTCCAATGCGAATTGGTAGGTTACACATATACCTAGAATTCTCCACGATGCTTTCCTTTACCGAAAAGTATGTGATAAATTACAATTTAGAATTAGACACATAACTTTTAATAGAAAAACTCATCGGTGCTTGCCCGGGCTTTGAACCCATGATCTTCTCTATAAAGTCGTACGGTATTATAGAGACTGATACAAAAAGCCTACTATACTGTTGAGGATTATTTAGACGATAAGAATGCGTGGATATAGCTACTGTCCGACCCTGTACAAGATAGTAATGACTTAATGTAACTAGCTATAAATATTACGTTGAAAAGAGCAGCCGCTGAGTTTCTTGCTGGCTCTTCTCGGTAGGAACAGCTTTCCGAACCAGCAGTAGAATTGATTCAAAAGTACTTGTTTACAAGTTTATTTGAATTAAAGAAAATTTTGAGTTTTTATATTTTTTGGCTGGGCTATCGAAGCAATGTAAAAGTACTAGCAAATAATTTTGTATAGTGATTATCAAATGTAAAATAAGGTCATGTTTTAATAAACTTAATTGAATTCAAAAGCGAGGTCTCAAAATTGCATTATACTAAATAACAGGAAGCGGGTAGAGAATTTTGAAAAGGCCAACGTAATTCAATTTGCATGCGAAATACGTTGAGGAAGTACAAGTTAATTTTTAAACAGCACGCGGTGAAGCTATGCTGAGATTATTAATCAATAAATTATCGTTGTTTACATCTTTCATGAAAATTTATATAATTAAGCTTTACTTTGCGGAGGTCCATAATACAAAAGTAATGAGAATATTATTTTGCTATAATCCGCGATAAAAGAAAATATATGTAATGCTAAATGTAGAGTAATTTATAGAATTAGGCGTTACTTTGCGGAGTTCAATAATACAAAAGTAATAATAAAATTATTTTGCTATAATCCGCGATGAAGTAAAATAGAAAATATATATATAATGCTAAATATAGAGAGGACAATCGGTTATCATACCTGATACATGCAGGATTCGTAAAAACACATGCACAAAATCGCCTTTTACGACATCTCAGTAAGAAATGAGGATGGTCTATTCTTCTCAGCCGGATACCACAAGGCATTCAGTTTATAAGAGACATAGTCACTAATCAAGTTGCAAAGAAATCCTTTATTCAAAACCTAAATAAGATATCTTTCGATTGAAATGTGAAATCCTTTTATGTACATTTCAAATAAATTCTAAATATACGACAAAGAGACAAATAAAAAATCAAAGAACTGCGTCGTCTAAATTTTTCCGAACTACTCCGCACCAATTCTATTTTCCCTTATCCCTTGGATATCAAGTACACGCCATTTTCAATTCAAAGCTATAAGGAATACTGTTGATAATAGTGTGAATGGAATAAAAGCTTACAATCATGGTATAATCCTGACATACAATAGAAAGCCTTTCTTTGTAGTCCGTTCAATAAAAAACAACGTTCGGTTCATGCTCTATTCTTAAGTGTGGGATGTTTTTTTAAGACGATCGAGAACAGCTTTAGACACGGTCGAGTTGAATGCATACTATTTATACTAATATATAAAACTGAAGAGTTTGTTTGTTTGATTGTTTGAATGCGCTTATCTCAGGAACTACTGGACCGATTTGAAAAATTCTTTAAGTGTATGATAGTCCATTTATCGAGGGAGGCTAAAAACTATATAACATCACGCAGAAAAAAAAACGAAAACGACAAAGTTACATTTTCAATTCGAGAAAAAAATTGTGACGCTGATTTCCATGCGGGCGAAGCTGCTGGCACAGCTAGTATAATATAAAGACTGTCTATCTGTCTCTTACATTTTCACGGCTACTTGGCTGGAGTTATATATATAATAAAATTTGATACAATTAAAGTTTATGAAGTAGTCTAACATGTGCAATAAAAATGGTATTATTCACTGATATTTTTTGATTAATAACAATAATATTAAATTTGTAATAGTATCGTCATTCGACTGTTCTTATCCCGCTCTAAGCGGGGTCGGCATTTTATGTTTTATACTTGTTGACACATGACGAAGCCCAAGGTTACGTATTTTACGTTCAACCGCCTGCATGAAGTCAACTTACCTTAGTCGTATTTTACGACTCCGAGGTAAAAAGAGAGTGGTCTATTCTACATAACCGGATACCACACGGTGAGTCAACATACCTAGTTGCCTTTAACGACAACTCGGTAATAAATGAGGGCGGTCTATTCTACTCAACCGGCTTTAAATAAATAAATTTTTAATACGTGTAGTTATATATATAGGACAATTAAACACATTTTCCGTCCCCAAAGTAATGAAAAAACAACACAAGTAACCTGAACCTTACCCGGCAGGCGGCCGGTCGTAAAAACGCAGCCAAATCATATAACAACATGTTTATAACATGTTGTGTCGACCCCACTTAGAGTGGGATAAGGGCAGGAGGATGATGACTGAAATGTATAAATACACCCAGACTCAAAAAACCAACAAATCTTTCATATTTCTTACTAGTAATATCCCGTGCTTTCACCCGCGTACATACCGATCTCATGGCAGTGGAAAGTCTACTAATTCCGGACTATTTATTTATTTTTTGTTAAATATATCATCAATAGATTCCGCAGCTCATACGATGGCAGATTTTTATGACTATTTTTTAGGCCTCATTACATTTTTATTACGGATCCCTATTTTTATGTAATATAGCCTATGATGCTCAGTAAAGATGCAGCTGTCCAATTGTGAAAGAATTTTTGAAATCGGTCCAGTAGTGTGAAAATTACAAACATACATACAATTTTTTTCTCTTTACAATATTAGTACAGATAGATTTAGACTATCTCCATTTAAAACTGCATCACGGTTAACTATGCTATTCACGTGAAAAGGTGTCATCGATAAAAATAGTCCAACTCAGCGTAAACCGCATTCATAAGGTCCGGATGCTACGACATCTGACGTGTGGACACTGTTGCCTTTATATGAAAAGCTTTGTATTAAACCTAGTATTCTTTCAGAATGTTCAGGTTTTACGGATGGCTTAATTCAATTATTTTTGATTTGTGAACAATTACAAATACGTTGAAATATTTATTTTTGATTATTTGGATAATAAAAATCCCTGGATTTGAAAATCGTTTCAGATTCATACAAGACTCCTTTTAAATAATGTAACATTGAAAATATTTCAAAGATTTAAGCAAAGTTTCTTGCTGGTTCTTCTCGGTAAGAGCAACATTCCGAACTAGTTATACCATCATATTAGTCCCTGACGATTCAAAAGAGCTTGAAAGGGCTTATTTGAATATAGATTAATTTGATTTGAAAAGAGTGACCGCCGAGTTTCTAGCTGGTTCCTCTCGGTAAGAGCAACATTCCGAACCATTTAGAGCTTCATTATTCATATTAATCTTGGACGATTCAAAAGTGCTTGAAAGGGCTTATTTGAATAAAGATTAGTTTGATTTGATTTGATTTGAAAAGAGTGACCGCCGTGTTTCTTGCTGGTTCTTCTCAGTAATAGCACCTTTCCGAAACAGTCGTAGCTACATTCTAATTGAACGATTCAAAAGTGCTTGTAAAAGCCATTTTGACACCTGGGAAAGAAATAAGGGTGGTCTTTTGTACCCAGCTGGAAACCACATGGCGGTTCAATTTACCTTAGACGGCTTTTAAGACATATCGATAAAAAAGAGGCTGGTCTATTCTATTCAACCGGATACCACACGGCGAGACCACTTACTTTAGTCACCTTTTACGACACCTTGGTAAGAAATAAGGTTGGTCTATTGTACACAGCCGGAAACCACACGGCGGATCAACTTACCTTAGTCGCCTCTTACGACACCTTGCTAAGAAATGATGATAGTATATTCTACTCAACCGGATACCACAGGGCGGGTCAACTTACCTAAGTCGCCTTTTACGTCACCTCGATAAGAAAGACGGCGGTCTATTGTATTAAGCTGGATACATACAACACGGTGTTCTCTATACAGATATCAAAATAACCATTGTTAAAGTAAAAATAATTTCTCCAACTTTATAAGACAATATAATGCAGTTTCCGCGTTGAAAGATATACTCCAACTATAAACTTTGCTATTGGCAAACTTTAAGCTCGAATCTCCTCGATATTGCAAGTTTATTGAACTTTAACTGTAGTTCTATAGAATACTGTGTAATAAGTGCAAATACAATTCAAGCTGTGATAGCTCAGTGGCGAGACTATACGACTGTTCCGAGAGGTCACGGGTTCGAACCCGGGCAGCCACCAATGAGTTTTTCTGTTAAAACTAATGTGAATAATTGATGTAATATTGTAACTAATGTGCCTATGTCCAGCTGTGGACTAAAGTGGGCTGATAATGATGATGTCCAATTGATAATTGCAATTTATCTTTCGGTTTTCGGTGAAGGAAAACATCGTGAGGAAACCTGCATATCTCTTGAGAATATGTGTAACCTACCAATCCGCATTGGAGCAGCGTCGTAGGTCTTAGCTCCAATCCTTCTCTCTAAAAACGGAGAGAGGAGGCCTATGCCCAGCAGTGAGATAGTAACAGGCTGTTAATGTACTTTTTTGATAATTCAAATTTCTTCATCTTATTCTATGGGGTAAGCCCGACTTGGAAGCCCATCCGGGGCCTTTAATCATGGGCTTTGTATATGGAGATAACATGGCTAGAATTGATCCTATTGATAACCCCGTAGAACGGGCTAATCCGTCAAAAAAAGAATTAACAAAATTTTTCCATGCATTCACGCGTATGAGATGAGTAAGGAAAGAGATTCATTTAAAATCTTTGTCAACGTTCTACGCTTTGGTATCCCTGGACATTCCAAAAAAAAAAATAACTAAAAATGATTTCACTCAAGACATAAAAAAATTCGACATCCTACCCCAGATTTCCCGCCCATCAAAAAGCCTTTGCACTAAAATTGCAAATCGTCAATCCAATCGATAATATGAAGGTTAAACCGAAAGTTTGTTCTCGATTTATTGGCCACCAACACGCAAACATGTTAGACATTTATCGTTTATTGTTTCCGAAACCTGGCGTTTTGTCTCCGCTCATACTGAAATAAACTTGTCATTACATTGGTGACAGTTGCACTAACTTTTTAATAACTACTTATTTTAAAAAATTCATTCTAAAAGTAATATATGTTACATTGAACTGCTACTTATCGTTTTGTTTATCAGGAAAACCACTTATGGGTACTGTACCCATAAGTTTTTATATTTTCGTCCAAGGGGAACTGGCGGGAGGCAAGGCCATTTGTTTCCCACTGAGAAGTTACAGTTTTGTAATTAAGAGCAAAATAAATCATTTTCATCAAAATAAGTCTCCAGGGGCTGTCTATCTGTGTGATCGATTTTCTCAAAATCTACTGAACGGATTTTTGTACGGTTTTTAATAAAAGATAGTGCAACTCTTCCGGAAGCTTAAGTTTAAAAGTAAATTATGGTTTTATGTAAATTTTGTTGAAGAGGTCGCGCAGTTGTTACAAAACTCGCCTGTTGGAAGCTTTAGTCGCGTAAACTAGCAAAGATACACTAAAGTAATGTAATACAAAATTGTAGATCTACATAAATACTACAACAAAATCCGTGATAGCATGTCTCTATCTTTTATGGTTAGCTCACTATAACTTCTTCTATGTTAAAAATTTCAATTCGGGAAAAATTTTGTGATACACTAATTTCGTCGCCGGCGAAGCCGATGGCATAGCTAGTTTCTAATAATTTTTATCAATTTTCCAGTCCCTGAAAACAGGGACAAACAGACATTTTTCAAAAATGAAATCCAGCTAGATCGATTTAATACCCCCGACACCCCCTGTACAAAGTATAATGAAAATCGTTGGAACCGTTTCCGAAATTCCGAAAAAATAACTTATTTAAACATTAAAGATATTACTAAAAATATAATACATACTTACTTGTAACACTAAAAAAATGTCTGCGAACGAGACCTTGAACATTTTATCTAAATTAAATTTTTCATAAAGGCTACGATGAAATAACTTTTAAAAAATTCATTATAAAATTTATATTGGACAGTATACAAGCGTACGAGAAAAAAATGGGATTTGATACCAAGTATGAATGGCAAGATTAATGAACGTTGTCTCCGCGGAAATTGTAAGCGATAAAAAGAGGGTATCACAAAAGGCCTGTTGCGCGCAACATCCAGGGTAACGATGCTTGTTAATGTCCACCCTGGACAAATACAAAGACATGGGTTTCTACTAAAATAAAACTCTTTTAAGTAAGTAAGTAAGTAGCGACCTGTTACTATCTCACTGCTGAGAATAGGCCTCTTCTCTCCGTTTTTGGAGAGAAGGTTTGGAGCTATGACCTACCACGCTGCTCCAATGCGGATTGGTAGGTTTACACACATCCCCAGAATTCTCTAGAGATGTGCAGGTTTCCTCACGATGTTTTCCTTCACCGAAAAGCGTGTAATAAATTGAAATTATCAATTAGACACATAAGTTTTAACCGAAAAACTCATTGGTGTCTGCCCGGGTTTGAACCCGTAACCTCCTCGAAAGAGTCGCACGGTGTTACCGCTGGGCTACCACACCTATAAAAAACTCTTTTATTCTAATAATATTATAAAAATGAAAAAGTTTGAGTGTGTGAAAACAAAGTCTCTGAGTGTATGTTCAAAGTCTTGAAAAGCGGAGTCTCTATGTGAAAAGTGAAGTCTGTGAGTATGGAGAAATCGAAGTGTAAGCGTGTGTGCAAAATCGAATTCAGTTAACTAGTACAAGCGAAATCTGTGAGTTTGGAGAAGCAAACTTTATAGGTGTAAAAAGCATAGTCTGTGAATGTGTTAAAAACAAAGTCTGTGAGTTTCTAGAAGCGGAGTCTGGATGTAAGTCACAAGCAAAGTCTGTAAATGTGTGACAAAATCTGATTGTGTGAAAAGCAGAGTGTCTGTGTGAAAAGTGAACTTTGTAAATGTGTGAAACGTGTGTGTGTGGAGAATTTGAACTCTAAGCGTGTGTGAAAAGCGAATTCTGTTTGGTAGTAAAAGCGAAATCTGTAAGTTTGTGGAAGCGAACTTTATGGGTGTAAAAAGCATAGTCTGCGAATGTGTGAAAAGCAAAGTCTGTGAGTGTGTGATAAAAGTCTGAGTGTGTAAGAAGCAAAATCTGAGAGAGTGTGAAAAAAGTCTGCTAGTGTGTAAGAAGCAAAGTCTGAGAGTGTATGATAAAAGTCTGAAATGTGTGAAAAAATCTGAGAGTGTTTCTAAAAAGTCTAAAATGTGTGAAAAAAGTCTGAGAGTGTGTGAAAAAAGTCTGAAATGTGTGAAAAAATCTGGGAGTGTGTCTAAAAAGTCTACAATGTGTGAAAAAAGTCTTAGAGTGTGAGACTGTATGTATGTCTGTGAAAAGCAAGAACTGTGAGTGCATGAAAAACAAAGTATATAAATAATCACATATTACAAATTTAATCAGTATATTAAAAAAACAATTCTCTTCTATTAAAAAGTCTTCTTCTACTAAAAAAAATTCTACAAAAAAAATTATTCAATTCTTAAAAAGATTTTTTAAAGTATGGCTTAAACCCACCATAATGCTCCAATACGGATAAGTCCAGTTTTTTTTAGTCCAACTATATACTATGCCCTAGCAGCTATAACGTCACCTGGCGGGACGGGCGAGTATAGAAACATCGTCTCAGATAGCGAAATGTGACAGTAGATCGCAGAAGTTCTACTAGCATCGAGGAACGTCATCCTAAAAGGATCAGGGCTTAGTGCGTTTGACTGTGATTAGTCATCATGTCATCGTAAGGGTGGCGAGAGGCCACGGCCGACTGACGTTCGTAAACTGAGAAAAAATGGACTGAATTTCATTGTATTTCTACCACTTTTCTAGCACGTACGTGTCGAACGTGAGATGCCTTTTTAATGTCGGGTCCTCACGCACGACTTTGGTCGCCGTCGACTCGCCAGCGACTTTTAGCTTTTTTGTCACATAAAATCGATCTTTCATTAAAATAATAATAAATAAATATATGGGACACTTACAACGGTCGTCCATCCCCAAAGTAAGTAACTTAATACTTATGTTATAAGCTGACAGACAACTGGTAAACAAATACATAATTTTAAATTTTTTTAAATTCATACTTAAATACACACTCAGGTTCAAAGAACCAACAAATTGTTTACAGAAGATGTTGGCCTTCGGCGGAAAACGAACCCGTGAACCACTGCGCCATCGGGACAATCAAAAGTTATTATAGCTATTTAGTAGTAGATGTGAATGGACCTCGCAACCTCCTCTAGTATTCTTCGTTACTTGTAATGTCTTTAGAAAGGCAACATTGCTTTTAATCATTCTCAATTCCAGTAAATTTCTGTAAAGTTCAATAAATTCCACCACAAACTCACGTACATAATCACGAAAGTTCGCCATTTTAGTTTTTTTCGAATGTTGACATTAAGTTGTAACGTGCCATATATACTACGTCCACACAGAAGCAATATTGTTGGCGACCAGCGACTTTATAGAAATGCAGCGATCGGATCGCCGCAACTATAGCGATGTTAAGTCGAATCAAATCAAATCAAAATATCTTTATTCAAATAAGCTCTTTTCAAGCACTATTGAATCGTCATGTATCAATATGATTAATGAAGCTACAACTGGTTTGGAATGTTGCTCTTACCGAGAAGAACCAGAAAGAAACTCGGCGGTAAATCTTTTAAACATTTTCAATTTTACATTACTAAACCGCAGTCCTTTATGAAGCTGAAAGGATTTTCAAATCCAGGCTTTTTTATCATCCAAATAATCTTCCATTTTGTAATATGCGTTTAAGCATATCTCTTATTAGCTGTGACAGCCGAGCGGTGCGACCGTGTGAATCTCTAGAGAAGATCATGGGTTCAAATCCGGGCAGACATCAATGAGTTATTGTATTAAAACTTATGTGTCTAATTGATAATAGCAATTTATCACACGCTTTTCGGTGAAGAAAAACACCGTGAGGAAAGCTGCATATCTCTAGAAAATCCTAGGGGTATGCGAAACCTACCAATCCGCTTTGGAGCAACGTGGTAGGTCTTAGCTCCGATCCTTTTCTCCAAGAACAGAGAGAGGAGGCCTATGCCCAGCAGTGGGATAGTAACAGGCCGTTATTTATATCTCTTATACTTAATTAAAACCTTATTGGTCGCTTTTAATATTCACGTACACACACCAATTTTCCAGTCGCCAGCGAGTCGCCGTCGATCGTCGCTGTAGTGTAAACCCTACTTTAGGGTTTTCTCTGTGACACTTTTAATCTGTGGAAAGTGAAAATATTCTACGCACACGCGTGCTTTACCCACATCACTTCCATCATTTACAAGTTCACATTTATCTTGAATATGAAAAATGATATATTTAGGAAAAGGGAATTGTTTTCCTAATATAGAATATAGTTTAATAGGTACGAAGTGTCTTTAAGGGAATATATTAGGGGGGAATGTTTTCGAAGTCTGAAAGTTGCGTTCATTATGAAAATGATAAGAAGTATGATTTTCATTGAATATGGTCATTTAATAGAGGTATTTAAATCATGTGATTAATAACAGTTTGTCATATGTTTATTTGTCATAAGTGAATTAGTATTAAAGTGACTCAATTCAAAATTAGGGTTAATAGAGTTAGACACATTGTAATCCTTAGGTCAATGCCATATATGGTATCACACTTAGAACTAATAAAAAAACTGTTTTTACTCTTCCAAGTTATGAGTATCTTGAACACCCACGAGTTTTTTATATGCTACGCTTTATTGCGATATGCCACAAAACAACTTTTTTGAATTAGGTCACTTTAATAGTAAACGTGCGTATGTGAGACAATATCACACTGACGCCATATGTAAAGTATCAATAATAAGGAAATGAGGAAATCTGAATAAAGACATTTACAAAAACAACAAACAAAAGCTTTAAGTAACAGACAAAAGATTAGATTCGCGAACTCGCAAACTTTGGACGTAATCGCATGTTTCCGTAAAATATAAAGAAAAGGCTTTAATACTATTACACCTAATAGTATTTAAACGTACGCTCAAAAATGTTTTTTCAATTAAAAAACTGACCCGATTTATTTAGAACTAGTAATATCCCGCGGTTTCACCCGCATACGTACCAATCTCATAGCAGTGGAAAGTATACTAAGTCGGAATTTTTTTTATTGATGTTAAATCATCAATAGTTTTAGTATTTTTATGACTAATTATTACATTTATATAACGGATCCCTATTTTTTTAAAATGTAATATAACCTATGTTGCTTTATAAAGATACATCTTTCCAATGATGAATGATTTTTTGAAATCGGTCCAGTAGTTTTTGTGTGAAAACATACAAACATACATACAAATTTTTCTTCTTTGTAATATTAGTATAGATATTGCCAGAGGGTTAGATGAAGCTGCAAACATAACATCAAATACATTTTTGTCCATTTCAGCCCCCTCATTTCACCCTCTCGAACTTTTTCTATGAGAAATGTTAATTTGGAAATTTTCGTTTGACTTTTATAAATTAATTGTCATTCACCTGCCCTTTATACCACTCTAAGTAGGGCACAACATTTTATGTATTTTAAGACCGGCCGCCTGCCTGACGTCAACTTACCTCAGTCGCCTTTTACGACACCTCTGTACGAAATGAGGGTGGTCTATTCTACTCATCCCGATACCATGTGGTGGTTCAATTTACTTTAGTCGCCTTTTTGGACACCTCGGTAAGAAATGAGGGTGGTTTGTTCTACTCAGCTGGATACCACACAGTGGTTCAATTTACCTTAGTCGCCTTTTTTGACACCTCGGTAAGAAATGAGGGTGGTCAAATTTACTTAACCGGATACCACACGGCGGGTCAACTTACTTTAGTTGCCTTTTACGACACCTCTGTAGTCGAATGATGTGACAACATGTTTTTAACATGTTGTGCCGACCCCACTTAGAGCGGGATAAGGGCAGGAAAAAGAAGAAGAAGAAATATGATTAACCAACTATGTTAGAATTTTATTATATGTAATATGATTTTATTTATTAAATACTTTATTGCACATAGATACATACGGATCTATTTATAAAATTGCCATAAGACCTGTATTAGGCAATGCATTTTAAAGTAAAAATAAAGAAAATTACGATATTACTATTAGTAATGTTTCAATAATCTATAATAACCTATACTTAAATAAGTTTAATCGAAAATTCTAGAAAAATAATATTGTCTTAACATATTATAATTCTATATTAGGCGTCACTTTACACATATCCATAACACGAAAGTGAAGATAACAATATTTTGCCCTAAAATTTTAGCTCCAAAAAAAACCATTCCTTCACATTATTAATAATTTTTGTTGTTAATAAATGTACACTTTAATAATTATGATAACAATAAAGCTTCCCTTAATCAAAATTACCCTCTTAACTTGAATTAATGCTTATCATAAAATATCTTGTAATATTCCAAAATAACATAAAAGCAAATGTAATAAAATACCAATCGCTATTCAACATTTAACAACTTTCGTATCATTGACGAATTATTGTTATAAAATGCCTTAAATCATCGTCCTTAATTGGCATCGTTAATTGCAACAAAAGAATCGCAACAATAGAATACTTACAATAATAACGAGTAATCCAATTCAAAAATCACACTTTATTATCACTGACGCGGAAAATTTAGCGCGTTACGGAATAATACATCCGATTCCAACGACGGTCCAGACCACACTGGCTAGGATTCAGCGTAATTTAAGGACTCGCATCGTTAGGGCGGGTTCAGATGTATGAAAAAAAATTAAACTAATTTACCGATTTATTTTATCGGTTTTTAGTAGCCGCAAGCGTAGTACACGGTTAAATTATTAGTGACCGAGCTTTGCTTAGTTATTATTTTAAATATATAAAAATGCAAATAAAAAAAAAACAAATAGATGATGTTATTTGGAATAAAGCCTGGTGTTATGTATTCTAGACTGCCCGTTACCCGAGAAATAACCTTTGGTTTCTCATAAAATTGTTGCAGTATTATTAGTGCCTAAAAACAGGGATAAAAGAAATATTTAAATGAAACCCAGCTAGATTCATATATACATACACCACGACTCAGGTGTGCCAAACATTTTATGACAACAACATGATCTACAAATAAAGAAACTGTAACAAAAATGCACATGTCAAAATAAGTACCACCCTCATTTCTTACCGAGATGTCGTAAAAGGCGACTAAGGTAAGTCAACCCGCCGCGCGGTATCCGGCTGAGTAGAATAGACCAATCTCATTTCTTACAGAGGTATCGTAAAAGGCGACTAAGGTAAGTTGACCCACCGTGTGGTATACGGTTTGGTAGAATAGACCACCCTCTTTCTTACCGAGGTGTCGTAAAACACGACAGAGGTAAGTTGACGTCAGGCAGGCGGCCGGTCGTAAAAACGCAGCCAAATCATGTGACAACATGTTTATTACATGTTGTGCCGACCCCACTTAGGATAAGGGCAGTAAGATGATGATTTATTATTTAATTTAATAAATCACACGGTTTGAAATATTGTAGCTTTAGCACCGGCTTTTACTTCACCAAGCGGGCCAGGCGAGCTTGGAAGCATTACCGAGGGTGCCAAATGTGCAGAAATTCTTCTAGCATCGTAGAAAATATGTGTAGTTGATACGCTGTGGAAGTACGGTGTACGTTCAACAATCTATTCGGTTTTTATTACTAGGATCTTATACCGTACTTATCATCTCATACTGTAATCAGAGATTTTGATGTATAAAGACGGGTGAATTAGCAAATTCCTGCCGACAGAGAATTATCCTCGCAAAGATGAGGGTCGTGTTTTATATAAAGCTAGTGTTACACTGTTCCTTTGAAAATAAATGTAGGAGATAGATCATTTTACATAAGCTGTCATTTTTCATATATTCTTGAACCTTTACTTTTATGGAAGATGTTTGAAAGAAAATAGGAAATAGTTTTTAGGATTGGAGTTTGGATTGGATTGGAATAGCCCGTTGGTGCAAACACGGTTGGGAGTGGTCGCGGGCAGTGGTGGCCTCCTTCTGCTTTGTTGATGGACGTGGTGGAGCGGTTCCGGGAGATTTTGTTCTGGATCTACCTGAGCCCTACCTTCTACTCTGACAATATTCTAACAATATTTTCTATAAAAATATTGTTGGTATATATATATATTTTAATCATAGTTAAGGTAAATATAAACATTGTAACTTTAATTAAGATGTCAATTCAGTTTCAGTTAATAAACATTTCTTATTATTTCTTATATATATATATATATATATATATATATATATATATATATATATATATATATGTGTATGTATGTATGTATATATATATATATATATATATATATATATATATATATTTATTTATTTAAAGTTAGTTCCTGATATGCTTATGCCAGTAATACTGTATTAATAATGCTTGAGAAAGTACATTACACCAAGTCTTAACACCTCGGTTAATTGCCTATTCAGGTGACAAAAGGGCTGGCTCCTTTTTCGCACAAAGAATCAGCTTAGCAATTGAGCGCGGAAACGCTGCCAGCATTCTTGGGACCATTCCAAGTGGGCAATATTTTACATTTTTTCCGTAAATAAAAAAAATAAGCTGCTATATTTTTGTATTCAAATTTTAAATTAGCAGTGTAACATAAGCTTTATTTCAAATAAATGGGCCCCCCATTTTGGTAACGATAATTTTCTGTCGGGAAGAGTTTGCTAATTCACCCGTCCTTACACATCAAAATCTTTGATTGCAGGTATACGTACTAAGAATTACCTGTGACATTACATCATAATAAGTAAAACAGTAAAGTAATGGCCAGTCAACTCAGTTATTGTCAAGTAAAAAATGAGGGTGGTCTATTCCACTCAGCCGGATACCACACAGCATTTTGCTGGTTATAATTAATTTTAAATAATTTATACAATTGGGCGTTACTTTGCGGAGATCCATAATACGAAAGTAATAATAAAAAGTAGAGGGTGGTATTTTCTACTCAGCCGGATACCACACAGCATTTTGCTGGTTATAATTAATTTTAAATAATTTATACAATTGGGCGTTACTTTGCGGAGATCCATAATATAAAACTAATAATAAAAAAAGCGCGCAATGCGATTGCTTTGCGATTTTGTCGTGGAGTCTATCTCCTGATGATGCTTCGGTTGCGGGGCGAAACGATTGTTGAGTTTGTGATAGTGAACGTATATAGTGCTTGTGTATTGTGGTGGCGGTGGTGGAGGTTTGTGCATGTGTTTTTACGAATCCTGCATGTATCAGGTATGACAATGGATTGTCCACTCTACATCTAGCATTACCTT
Source organism: Morpho achilles (assembly GCA_947086495.1). Classification (NCBI taxonomy): domain Eukaryota; kingdom Metazoa; phylum Arthropoda; class Insecta; order Lepidoptera; family Nymphalidae; genus Morpho; species Morpho achilles. Next base: position 4,689,462 of record CAMTZB010000012.1, on the reverse strand, counting down.
TACATATTTTCTATTTAACCTCATCGCGGATTATAGCAAAATAATTGTATGATTACTTTTGGTTTTTAATTCATACGAGCAATACAGTTTGTGGCGAAATTTGAAACTCAAATTGTATATACTACGGAGTTTAAATTTGAATTTATTTTGCGAAATTCAACAGAGATAGAGTCGCAGTCTGTACCTAACTGCCTTTTGAAGGCTAGATGTTATTATTTGCGTGTCTACGAGGCCAATTAAAAATGTAAAAGCAACTTATACACAGAATTATGGAAATTGTATTACTACACGACATTTTATGATTTTAAAATTTCAATTTACATTTTAAAACTTATTTTATATTATAGCTAAGTACCTAGGTGACCAAGCCTTGCTCGGTAATTTTAAGAATGATGTCAAAAAAATTAAAAAAAAATTGAAAAGGAAAATGAAAAAAACAATAGGGCAGGTGAGGCACGATCCTAGGTATTTTCACCTCTCTAGATCGCCCGTTCCCCAAATGAACTACCATGACTTTACGTTTGACAGCGAAAAATTGCGACTGTATTCAACGTAAATTTAAAAAAATTTTAGAGCCCGAAATCAGATAAAACGACATTTTATAATAAAACTATCTATATATCTAGATCGATTTTTCATAACTTTTAAATAATAATAAATATATGGGACACTCACACACACGGTCGTCCGTCCCCAAAGTAACTTAATACTTGTGTTATGGTTGACAGATAACTGGTGAATATATACTTATATATTTTCTAAATACATAATTAAATAGAAATGTACACCCAGAATCGAAGACCAACAAATTCATTTACAGAAAATTTTTGCCCTCGGCGGGAATCGAAACCGCGGCCCACGGAGCTGAAGGCAGGGTCACTACCAACTACGCCAACGGGTCAGTAATTTTATGTGAAACTGTTTTAAATATCTGCTACAATTTCCAATAACTCCATAGGAATTTAATTAATATTTGCAAATTAATTGCTCATCGGCGTAATATATTGGCCTTTACACGTCATCGATCATTGTGCAGGTCATCTGTATGTGACAAATTAATCATTTAACAGTTGCATGGTCACGAATGATGGATAATCAATACAGAGTGCACGAGATATCGTATAATTCAAATTCAAAATATTTTTTATTCAAGTAAACTTTTTAACAATTGCTTTTGAATCATCAACTCTACTGCTGGTCAAAAAGTTGTTTATACCGAGAAGAGCTAGTAACTCGGCGGTTGCTATTTCAATATATATTTCTAATAACTAGTACACTAACTAATTACTATCTTGTACAAGGTCAAAGAGTAGCTATAAATAAGCTAAAAAAGAGCCATACGTGGCGTTTATAATTTAAGTCCGCGTGATTCCCTGCGAGAGAAGTTTAAGGTAACGGGTATTCTTACATTTGCTTCACAGTATATTTTAAGCAATTTAATTAATGTACATAAAAATTTAAAGAATTATCTTTAATATTTAAATGAGTTAATCTTGTATATATATATATATATATATATATATATATATATATATATATATATATATATATATATATATATATATATATATATATATATATTCCGAATCTCGGAAACGGCTCCAACGATTTTCCTGAAATTCAACATGTAGGAGGTTTTGGGGGAGAAAAATTGATCTAGCTAGGTTTTATGTAAAAAAAAATTGTTTTATCCCTGTTTTTGGGCATTAAAAAACACTAACATTTATATTGAATTGAATTTTCGCCATTAACTGTCAAGTCGACATCGCTTATTCGGGTAACGGGAAGACTCGAGAAATGTGAATGCCAGGGATCGATCCCAACTAAATAATTGTTTTTTTTTGTAAAAAATTACCGAGCGAAGCTCGGTCACCCAAATATTATTTATAAAACGATAGGTGATGAATACAATAGACTAAGCAGGAACCGACATAAGCTTGCGGCTCCTGCTTTGCGCCTTGCAAAAGTGCGAAAGACGTTTGTGGGTTTTGGTATAAGATTCTATAATAAAATTCCGCAATCAATTTCAGCTTTGCCATGACAGCAGTTTAAAAACACTGTTAAAAAGACGCTGATACAGAAAGCCTACTATACTCTTGAAGATTATTGAGAAGATAAGAATGTGTGGATATAGCTCTCTTTGAACCTGTACAAAACAGTAACCACTTAATGTAAATAGTATTAAGAATTATATTTTTAAAAGAGCAACCGCCGAGTTTCTTGTTGGTTCTTCTCGGTAGGAACAGCTTTCCGAACAAGCAGAAGAGTTGCCGATTTAAAAGCACTTGTTTACAAGTTTATTCGAATAAAGAATAGTTTGAATTTGAATTTATTTAATCCTCAACAGTATAACAGACTTCCTCTATCAAACTTCTTTTATCAATTTTTTTAACTGCTGTAATGACCAATCTGTAATTATTATAGACTCTTATACCCGAACCCATAAAAGACCTAGGTACGTATTTTTGAAAGACACAAAACAGGAATAGAGCCAACAACCGAGTTTCTTGCCGGCTCTTCTCGGTAGGAACAGCTTTCCGAACCAGTTGTAGAGTTGACGATTCAAAAGCACTTGTTTACAACTTTACTTGTATAATAATTACCTATGTGTTAAGAATCTCCTCAAACCGACTAATTAGATCTATAAATTATTTTAAAACAGACTTTTTATATTATATTTTACTAGCTTTTATCCGCGACTTCGTTCGCGTGAAATGCTGACGCGTAATAGGTCTATTCGGCTATACTCATGTAATATTATATCGTGTTAACCCGACGCGGGTTACAAAACCTTGTCGCGGCGGGAACTGCGTACAGCAGCTCGCTGTTCGCGACTTATTTTTGGCTGGGGGGATGTTACATGGTAGAGGTAGGTAGGTAGGTCTTATTCTAGTCGGGCCCGATAGAATAAGACGTGAGTATAGCTGGTTTCAATACATTAAATATTAATACTACTAACGATAGTCAACGAAACTCTAAAGAATGTTTAATTTTTTAAATATATCATTTTTTCATTGATTTCTCGGTGAAATTCCCGGGAGCTCGCGCTTGGCGACTCGTTGTCTGTCGGCTCGGCAGAGTAGTTACACCGCAGAGACCATTATTTATTCAGTACCCAGTGAAAAATATTGTACCAAAATATAACAATAGTCTGAATATTCTAACAATACTAGTGGGATTATTTTGATATTCACACGAAGATGTACGATTTGAAATATTAAATTTAAAAAACAACTTAATTTATTCCAAAAATAACTATCTTCTAATATATAAGTATAAATACGACATTTCTCGAACCGAAACGGCTGAACAGATTTTAATTAAACTTTCAATCTTTAGAACTACTCAGCGGATAATCCTGTAAAGTTTGGTGACAATAGGAGCACTTTTTTAACTGTTGATTTCCGTATTTAGAAGAATTTGAAAACAGACTGAGCCACAAAAACGCGTGACTGGACATCTTGTACATTTATAAAGAATATCTATTTCATGATGGTACAATTTTGCTATCATTCTGTTAATTATTATAGGAGAAAAGAAAAATTTTGAAAGTTTAGCGGAAAAAGTAAATTAAAAATAATATCTACAGATAAAATAATATCTATATATAATCTACATATCCATCTTAATCTTGATGCCTATTAAATACCTTTTATCATGGCATCGTGGGACTCAAATGAATGTCACCAAATCTTCTACTGAGTAGACAAATAAGTCTACTCAGTAGAAACTAAACCACAAATAAGTCGTAGTTAGCTAATAGAACGGATAGTATACTACTTACTAAGTATTACTACTTTTAGCATTGCATATATTTTCTTTTATCGCAAATTATTACATCGGTCATACCATAATATAGAACGAAGTTACACAAAATCTACAAAACGGTAGATTTATGGACAAATATCAATTATACAATACTAGTATAAAAAGAATAAAAAGGATAGAGCTTCCAGAAATATTTTATTGATTAATCTGTAGCAAATGTCACACAGCCGAATAAAAAAGTACAATAAAAGAACAACTTTATAGTCTATATTTAACCCCACTCGGATAAATGACTGCAGTCGTATGTATTCTAATATAAAACGGGTGTGACTTCTGAAATAGATCTTGTTTTCATTGATTTCTCGGTGAATGGACCGCCGGCGAAGGTTTTGCGTTGCCCTGTCTGCCGAATACAGAGTAGCTACATGACAGAGTGGAATGATTTTTAATGTCAGTGTCGAAATTCAAACTATTGGATTCATAGAATTATTATAAAAGAGTAGAGCCATAGGATATTACTATATATAACAATATATATAGTAATCACTACATATTATAAAACAAAGTCGCATTCTTTGTTTGTCCATATACCCCTTTGTATGCATAAAACTTTAAAACTACGCAACAGATTTTGATGCGGTATGGCCGTTTACAGCATGTAATTTAATTGAACATTTTCGGAGATATTACAGATTTAAAATGCCGTGAGGAGGCCGCGCTTCACCCTATAGCACTTCGAATCTAGCAGCTATATGTCGCTCTTTCAAGAGTTTGTTTGACAAGGAAGCTGTGAATGTTGTATATAAAGACATTCTGTAATTAATTGTAAAAATAAAGTTCATAGGGAAAAATGTAAAAATAAATAAGTAAATATGTCGTTTGTTTTTCTGCAAATTTAACACTTGCGGGCCACGGGCAGTAATGAATAAATCAAAACTACTGGATCGATTTCAAACATTTTTTTTTACACTGACTGACATGGGATATATATTTTATACCCGTGCGAAGCAGGGGCAGGCCGCTAGTATTCTATAAGTACGGAAAAATATCCATATCCATAAAACGAAATATGATGATAAATATACTAATGTTAAAATTTCTAAAAATATCCTGCACTAAATAAAGGGGAGAGGCTTTGTCTCATCATTCTCCTACCCTTATCCCAATTAATTGTCATTCTCCTTTATCCCACTCTAATTGGGGTCGGCACAATATGTTATAAACATGCTGTCACATGATTTGGCTGCGTTTTTACGACACCTTGGTAAGAAATGACGGTGGTACTATTCTACTCAGCCGGATACCACACGATGGATCAACTTACCTTAGTCGCCTTTTACGACACCTCGGTAAGAAATGAGGGTGGTACTATTCTATTCAGACGGATACCACACGGCAAGTACTTTTTATTAGAATTATATTTTAACCAACCTATCACTCGACAACAGTCCACGCGAACGAAGCTGCGGGTAAAAGCTAGTGTAAATATATGTTGCAAATGAAATAAATAGAATTTGGAATCTATTGGTGATGTACTGATTTGTAGTTCCAATATTAATGAGATATAGCAGGATTTATAATAAATAAATAATAAATAAATATATGGGACACTTACACACACGGTCGTGCGTCCCCAAAGTAAGTAACTTAATACTTGTGTTTTGGTAGACAGACAACTGGTGAATATATACTTATATAATTTTTAAATACATACTTAAATACAAATGTACACCCAGGCACAAAGACCAAAAAATCATTTATAGAAAATTATGTCGGCGGAAATCGAACCCGCGACCCTCGGAGCTGAAGGCAGGGTCACTATCCACTACACCAATGGGCCAGTCAAATTTATAATGTACTCAGGTTTTTTTTGAGGAGGAAAATTATCTACCCTGTGACGTTGCCTAGCTACAGTTGCTAGGCAACCGGCGATCGTTCGAAGCGAACTATGGATTCACATCGCTATGTGAATTGTTATGCCCATTTTTGTATTTACACCGCGAACTGCCAGTAAACTTAAAATATGACTCGATTTAGGTATACCTCTGTTATCATAAACTCACAATACATAAATATTAAAAACGCTTTTTAAAATATAAAATTTGTTTCGCTTTCGAGAGCGATATTTTGTACTAACAACCAGTTACGCACTAGATAATATTTTAAGCTTATTTTATGCTGTAATTCGCGTTTGTTAGGACAATCTATTTAATCTAGGTGTATGAAGATGGCAACACTTACATACCTATCACAAAACGCCGTCTTATAACATGTTGTGCCGACCCCATTTAGATTGGGCTAAAGGCAGGAGGAGGATAATGATGTTGTCTTATAACAAATAAAAAAGATAGACAAATAGGTTTCCTTTCTTTTTATTTTCGATTGATACATTTTAGTATGGAAATAGTTGAAGCGATACAGAGTAAGAAAACTTTTTTTTATAATAGGTCGCATGTAGTTATGCTTATGTTACTTTTAATTACTTACTTATTATGACTTATGTCTGTACATGTACTGTACAACAAGAAGTACTTTTTATGTATACATGAAAAGTAATTAAAGAAGTTATCATTTTTCATAATATGAATCTCAAAATGTTACGTTAAATTCCATCTTTTTTACAATTATTTGGTACAAGATCTCTCTAATTCAGTGTGGGCTTAATGACTTAATTGAACATTTTTATTTCCTATCTTTAATGTTTGTTGGGGGCTTTTAAGGGGGAAAAATCAATCTAGCATAGCAATCTTTTATTGCATTTTTTGTCTTTAAAAAAAATTGCCACGCAATGTTCGGTCACCCAGGTGACTTTATTTAATACATCTGGAATACACAACGACGGGTAAAACAATTATGTCAGAATATTAAAAGGCAAATCGAAAAATCAATTTTCATCGCCAATAAAACAATTAATCAAAATTGATAGGATATATGTTAATTTAGAAACATTTCGCGCGTAATTAAAACGACATGGCGGCCATTTTGGAAAATTTGTCACAGATTAATGTGGTATGTATAAAAGCAAAATGTAATTAAAGAGGTCGTAGTTAGAATTTAAAGCACAATGAAGTTTGGAATTATTATCTGCGTTTGTTTTGCTGTAGTTTTGGCTGTACCAGCAGTAAGTTTATATTATTGTAATACACTGTACTATAATTATTAATTAATTAACTGTTTTTTTTTTTATGTGGAAAATTAACAATCCAGATGTAAGAACTTTTTTGTTAAATAAAAAATTATGAAATGTCATGGGATAATTTTTATATATTTTAGATTGTTCAAAATTATACAATTAGGCGTTACTTTGCGGATGTCCATAATACAAAACTATAGAAAATATTAATTTGCTATAATGCGATACAATTGCGATACGCAATTGTATCGCAAAATAATATTTTCATTACTTTTGTATTGTCCGAATTACCAGTTTTGTTTAATAAAAGTTAATAGAATTTCTTTTTATTGTATCAATATTAATACAATGTCACATAAATTATCTTCAACATTTTTTTTTAAACGGAAACGGCTCCAACGATTTTCCTAAAATTCAGCATGCAAGAGGTATTGGGGGCGAAAAATTGAATCTCGTTAGATTTATTTAAAAAAATTGTTTTTTCCCTGGTTTTGGCAATAAAATAATACTATAATTAACTTTTAATTTATTGAATATATAAACATTATTTTTGCCATTAAATGTCAAATCAGCGTAGCTTATTGAGCCCCACGTACCCTATAATTTGTTTCTTTTTTTTCCTTTCGTAAAAGTTACCAGGTACTTAATAACATTAAACGTGATGTATATTAGGTTAACCCCCAGTTTGGCAAGTCAATCCTTCTTTTGAATCAAATTCAAAATATACAAGTAAACAAGTGCTTTTGAATCGTCAACTCTACGAATCAGCAGGTTCAAAAATCCTGCACCTATTGACTCTTCGATCTTTTTTCGAGATATTTTCTAATCCTTAGTCATTTTGATATTACTTATTTATTTTGTGACTCACTAGAGTTCTGACTCAGCAGATGAATCAGCACTAATTGGAAACAATAGCAGCAAAGCTTTTATAAAAGCAGGCATTACTTTGCGATATTATTTGGTACACAAGAAACAATATTTTCCCAACCAATGAATTCTTTCTACTGGACGTAGACCTAGTCTACGTGATGTAACTTGGAGTAGAAAAATCGATATCTAAGAAATCGATTAATAAATAATAATAAATAATCGATGAATCGATTAATTATAAATAACTTTTATTATATTATATTATATTTCTTAGACGATTATTTTTATACGAAATAATCGTTGAATAATAACGGATTTTTCTGACTTTTTTAATATGAATGATGATTAGAATAAATGCTATGCTATATGTAATTAAAGTGTACAACTACCAATTAATATTATATTTGATTGTTATAATAATAATGAGATTAATATTTTGCACATTTTTTTTTATTTGGATCCTTTATAACAAAGATTGTCTGTTAGAGATTTTTATACTGCACTTCTTCTGCCTCTCCTTCCTATCCCACTCTAAGTGGGATAGGTAGAACATGTTATAAACATGTTGTCACATGATTACGCTACGATTTTACAACCGGCCGCCTGCCAGACATCAACTTACCTTAGTCGTATTTTACGACACCTCGGTAAGAAAGAGGGTGGTCTATTCTACTTAACCTCTACTTAACGACTTAATTATGCTTACCTTAGTCGCCTTTTACGACTCCTCGGTAAGATATGAGGGCGGTACTATGCTATTCAGCCGGATAGAACACGGCGTATTTTTCATACTGCACGTACTGCATGTATGCGAGTTTATTGATCATATTGTTTATATATTTTGTAAGATGTGTATTTGTAACTAAATACAGGTGTTATTAAATAAAAAAAATAAATTTATTAATATAGCCAGATCAAGACCAGGACCAACAATGGAATCAGGTAATTTCATGTTAATTATTATTTTGAAAACTGCTCTTCCAACGTCGTGATGACTAATCACAGACCAGCTCTCCACTACACGTCGCCCTAAACCGTGGTCCGACCTCACAGGAGGCACCCTTTTTTATACAGGAAAAAACCCCTTATGGGTACCGCCACCCGACGGCAACAGGCGGCGGTTATGTCGGACTCGCACCGACTAAAACGACCTGTGTGCTCCACCACGCTGCTGATGGCAAGGACAGGGTATCGTTGCTCTGATCCCAGAGAACACCTTCGGGTAGGGACCCCTCGAAAGAGAAGCCTCCCTCCGCTAACCGGTGCATCGGGAGCACCAGATCCACCGACCGCCTCGGGGACCTGTAAGCCAGACGTCCGATATACCCCGTTCGAAACGTCCGAAGGTCCCCTGACAGGGCGGCAGACGATGGGCTGAGGCGAGTCGCTACCACCTGGACTAGCCAGCAGTAAGCACCCTTTACGCAAATCCAGCTTCAGCACTCTACCGCGTTTTGCACTCGACGATGCTTCCGCGCACCCCTTCTAGCCTGGTGACGCTGTTAAAGCCGTGTAAACTAACAGCATAGTCATTTTGAAAAAGAAACCGGTTTCACTCACGTCGTCGCATGGCATTAGTTTTAACTAACTCACTAGTTTAGAGACAGTCCATAGTTCTTAGACGTCAGTTAAATAAGGCGTATCAAGAATCATGTGTGGGTTGTTGTTTAACTCAAAGCTAAATAGAAGCTTTAAACAATTTTAAGTTTCAATTTTTATATAGTTAATAGTTATGCAAATTCATAGCAAAATATTTAAAAGTATTTAAGAAAAATAATAAGACTTTGTAAAAACTCATGCGCTTCCCGCCACCCCGTTAGCGAAGCATCGTCAGGATAGAATCCACGACAAAATCGCAAAGGATTTTGCGATTTGTGATTTTGTTTACGGGGTGAAACAATTGTTGAATTAGTGGTGGTGAATGAGTGCAATGCTTGTGTATTGTTGTTTTATCGGTGGCGGGTAGTGAAAGTTAGCAAGTAGAAAAGTTTTGAATTCTGTCATATTACTACTAAGCGTATATATAAAATTATATGCAGGTTTTCATCAAGATGGTTTTCCTTCAACGTATAGAATAAGATAAGTTATAAATACTAATTTTTATTTGTTTTTATTCATAGCAACAATTCCGGAGAAGATTACAAAGTCTCAGCGTGAATGTAAGTTATTTAGGGCAGATATATAAAGGACTAGCAATCGCCAGCGGCTCCGCCCGCGTGGAAAGATTAAAACCGTAATATAGTATTTTGATAACGATAAAAATGGTTAAAGTGGGTTAACGTTAAAAGCTAGACATATGCTGTCCCGGACTTTTATTTAGAACTTTTAGAGGAAAACAATTTTGTGATAAATGATTTTTGAATAAATTTCACCGTTTACTTAGCGCGCGCAAAGAAAGCGTGATCATGAATTGTCTAGAGATATGCAGGTTTCCTCACGATATTTTCCTTCAACGAAAAGCGTGTGATAAATAGCAATTATCAATAAGACATACAAGTTTTAACAGAAAAACTCATTGGTGTCTGCCCGGGTTTGAACCCGTGAACTCCCCGAAAAAGTAGCACGGTGTTACCGCTGGGCTACCAAAGCTTTTTTTTTGTATTTATTTTATTATATATAGAAAATATTTAAAAATATAATGTTAATTTGTATATAAATAAATAAAGTCACTAAAAATGTACAGAAACACGACAATCGTCACGATCGCAAGGAGCCCCACCAAAACCGTGATGATCGTCAGGACCTCGACCAACAGGATCGCAGCCAACAGCAGGAGCGTAATCAACCGGATGTTGATAAGACCCAAGATCGCGATGATGATGCTTTGAGGGTACGTAGGCTTTTAAAGTTTCGCAATTCTTATTTAGCAATATACCTATCTATAGTATATTTTAAACTTTCGCGATTCATACTAATTAAAATATAAACAACCGGGCCACATCGCGATAATCTGGTCACTGTGGTCACGAACTGAGTGTTCGTGAGTCAGTTCGTGACCACGGTGGATGCAACTCTGCCGAAACGTCGAACCTAATACAAAGGTAAGGAGATTATCGCGATGTGACCCGGTTGTTTATATTTTAATACCTATCTATCTTTATATATTTAAATGAGTTAATCTTGTATGTGTACATGTTAGCGCACACTATATACAATAACACGATATATTAGGAATACCACTATTCCCGTTCCGAGATGCACTTCTCTTGAATGACGTACAAAGACTGACTGTCACTGAAACGTATTATCAATAGGAATCCACCGGAGACTATAACGGCACAGTGTTGCCAACATTTCAATAAAAAGGGGCGCGATACTCTTGTTTCATGACTTTGTTGCTATAAAATATAAAGCGGAAGTCAATGGCGACAACATACATATGAATATAGTACCAGCTTGACCGAGCCTTGCTCGGTAATTTTTTACAAAAAAAAAAATAATAGGGTAGGTGGGGCTCAATCCAAAGTATTTTCATTTCGCACGACCACCCGTTCCCCGAATAAGCTACGCTTACTTGACAGTTAATGGCAAAAATTCAATTCAATATAAATTTTAGTATTTTTAAAGCCCAAAAACAGGGATTAAATGAATTTTTTTTTAAATAAAACCTAGCTAGATCGATTTTCCTCCCCCAAAACCCCCTACTTGCTTTATTTCAAGAAAATCGTTGGAGCCGTCTCGTATATATATATATATATAGCCGTCTCGTATATGTATATATATAAGCCGTCGTATATATATATATATATATATATATATATATATATATATATATATATATATATATATATATATATTCTTGTATGTACGCCGTGTGGTATCCGGCTGAATAGAATAGTACCACCCTCTTTTCTTACCGAGGTGTCGTAAAAGGCGACTAAGGTAAGTCGACCCGCCGTTTGGTATCCGGCTGAGTAGAATAGACCAACCTCATTTCTTACCGAGGTGTCGTAAAAGGCGACTAAGGTAAGTTGACCCACCGTGTGGTATCCGGTTTAGTAGAATAGACCACCCTCATTCTTACCGAGGTGTCGTCAAATACGACAGAGGTAAGTTGACGTCAGGCAGGCGGCCGGTCGTAAAAACGCAGCCAAATCATGTAACAGTGTGTTTATAACATGTTGTGCCGACCCCACTTAGAGTGGGATAAGGGCAGGAGGATGATGATATATTCTTGTATGTATATATGTGGGAATCGATCCCCGGGTTAGATCCTTTTTCGTCCGCCCTTTACCATTAGACTCTCACAACTTTGTACTTGACAGCTCAAATATAATTTGGTTACATTTAAGCATTTTTTTTGCATTTTTTCAATGCTCGAAAACAAGTATAAAACGAATTTTTTTTTATTGAAACCTAACTAGATCGATTTTTCTTCGAAGAAAATCTTCGAGATGCATCTTGTATATTATATATCTTTAATATTTAAATGAGATAATCTTGTGTATACATATATCTAAAAAATATACTCACATTATGAATGTGTGTATATTTTCGGAATCACGGAAAAGGCTTCAACTTTCCTGAACTTCATGCATGCAGGAGGTTTTGAAGGAGAAAAATCCATCTACCTAGGTTTTATTTTACAATAATTTGTTTTATCGCTGTTTTAGGCATTAAAAAATATTAAAATTTACATTAAATATATAAAACACTATTTTTGCCGTTAAGTGATAAGTCAGCGTAGCTTATTTGGAGAACGGGTGGCCGCAAGTAACGAAAACATCTGAGCCCCACCTACCCTATTATTTTTTTAAGTTTTTTTTTTATTGACTTAGGCCGCCTTGCTCGGTAATTTTATTATAAAATATAAAAATACAATTAAAAAATAATACAAGAAAGAAAGGGCAGGTGACATTTGGGACTCTATTCCAGTATTTTCAATTATTAGGTCCGCTCGTCTCCCATAGAGCTATTATAACTTTACAAATGACAGCAAAATTAGGCATTTTTTAAATGCAACCTCGCTGGATTGATTTCTCGCCCCTAAAATAAAAAATGCTGTGGTAGCCCAGCGGTAACACCGCGCGACTCTTTCGAGGAGGTCACGGGTTCAAACCCGGGCAGACACCAATAACTTTTTCTGTTAAAACGTATGTGTCTAATTGATAATAGCAATTTATCTCACGCTTTTCGATGAAGGTAAACATCGTGAGGAAACCTGCATATCTCTGGAGAATTCTGGAGCTATGTGTAACCTACCAATCCGCACTTGAGGAGCGTGGTAGGTCTTAGCTCCAATCCTTCTCTCCAAAAACGGAGAGAAGAGGTCTATTCCCAGCAGAGGGATAATAGCAGGCCGCTACTTACTTACTTTTAATGATATAAAACAAAAGATGGCACAAAGCGCTATAAAGTATTAATTTTTTTTAAGTTATATATTTAAATTACTGTTTTCTCATCTGTTTTTGGATAAGTGAACAAAGTTTGAATTAAACTGTACGCTTAAAGTGGGATAAAATTGTTTTATATTTAAACTTATTCTTCCCAAGCAATATTTTAGACATCAAAAGCAATAATATAATTCATCCTCCTGCCCTTATCCCACTATAAGTGGGGTCGGCACAACATGTTACGAACATGTTGTCATATGATTTGGCTATGTATTTTACGACCGGCCGCCTGCCTGACTTCAACTTACCTCTGTCGTATTTCACGACACCTCGGTAAGAAAGAGGGTGGTCTATTCTACTAAACCGGATACCACACGGTGGGTCATCTTACCTTAGTCGCCTTTTACGACACCTCGGTAAGAAATGAGGTTGGTCTATTCTACTCAGCCGGATACCACACGGCGGGTCGACTTACCTTAGTCGCCTTTTACGACACCTCGGTAAGAAAAGAGGGTGGTACTATTCTACTCAGCCGGATACCACACGGCTATATTTTTAAGTTATATATTTATATTAATGTTTTCTCATCGGATTTTGGATAAGTCAACAAAGTTTGAATTAAACTGTCCGCTTAAAGTGGGTTAAAATTGTTTTATATTTAGTTTTATTCTTCCCAAGCAATATTTCAGACATCAAAGTAATAATAAAATTATTTTGCTATAATCCGCGATGAATTCATTTCAAATTACAATTTATCACGGATTTAGCAAAATAATTTTATTAATTCTTTTGTATTATGGATCTCCGCAAAGTAACGCCTAATTCTAGAAATTAGCTTCATAAATCACTAAATGTTGTTAAGAACATTGATCTAACAAAAAATAATTATTTACAGAAATCTCACTACTACCTTTTATCAAGCCTGTTTGACCGTTTTGCTCACGTAAGTAGTAATATATTTTTAATTTAGTTATTAAACATATAACAAAACAATACTGTTAAAGCCATTTAATAATGTCATTTTTTACGACTTATTTATTTATTTCTTCCTTTGTACTATACATGTAAGAATCGGAGATGCAGGAGAGACAAAATCCTCATTATCTTCATTATCCATTTTATTAAACAATCAGAGAACAATAGCAAGTAATCACTTTCACTATGGTTTTTAAACAAAAATCTTCAAATCACAATTACTAACTTTATGACCTGAATTATGACCTTAAATAATATACTTCAAATAAACAACAACGACTTCACACTGAGGGTGTTCACAGACGAATAATCCCTCCACCTCTTTTTTTTCGGACACTAACTATGGCTGTTAGCCATGAAGGCTTTGACAGCGTCACCGGGAGAGTGGGCGAGCGCAGAAGCATCGCCGGGGGTTGAAGTGCTAGAAGAGCGGGTCTCGAATGAGGCCCGCAGCATCCTGGGAGCGTCGCCTTAAGGGTGCCTCCCGTGAGGCCGAATCTCGGCTTAAAGCGACGCGCTGTGGAGGACTATTATCGGACTGTTGATCCCTCCACCGACAAAGCTCCGTTATTTATAGTCTGCGCCAAGGTGGGGTTGACAACGCGATTACATCTGTAGTGGTGTTGCCAACACTACGTTCGCGCCGATATACATACATATAGAGAAAGAAAAAGTTAAATAACATATGTACAAAGCCAGATTTATCCCTGCAAGGGATCTCTTCCAGTCAACCTTTGAGTAACTGAAGGAAAAGGACAAGAAGTGAAATACAGCTAATATTATAGAGAAAAAGAAAAGGGAACCAACGAAAAACTATATACATAAACACATAAATTAATATTTGCACACTTAAAACAGAAGATAAAAGAAGATGCAATATAGATAAAAGTAATTATTTCATACATCATGGGAAAGATAACTTTATTGCAACATCCGATCGATGGCGAAGTTGTTATTTGTTCCCAATTTGTTATTTGTTAGTTTGTATTTAATAAGGCTTTTAGTAAAGGAAAGTCAAGATATTTGATTACCAGATATAAGAGTTACTTAAAGTATCCGACCTTCTGATAATCACAAATTCATTGCTTGCAATATTTCAACTATTTTCAAACAATTGCTAGTTTAGACTAATGGAATTAAATTATAGCAAAAATAGCTAGCAATCGGCAGCGTGGAAAGATTAAAACCGTAATATAGTATTTTGATAACCATAAAATCGGTTAACCACAAAAGCTAGACATGCTGTTGCGTCTGTTGGGAGCTTTAGTCGTATGCGCCGCGTAAACTAACAGACATACACTAAACTGATGTACTAGAGAATTGTAGATCTACAAAAGTTCTACAAAAAAGACCGTAACAACATGTCTCTATCTCTTATGGTTAGCTCTCAATAACTATTTTTATATAAATAATTTTCCAGACAGGAAAAGCCCCCATAAAATAGATAACAGTAGTTATTAAAGAGCATTTTCATGTTCGCAGAATTACCAAGGTCGAGGTGTAAGTATTAAAATTTAATTTTTAGCTAATTTATTAATAGAATGAGGAGTTAATTTGCAAAATCCAAATATAAGAAGGATATTATTTTCCTATCGCGGATTATAGCATAATATAATTCTTGTTGAATGGCTCGTTGGCGCAGTTGGTAGTGACCCTGCCATCAGCTCCACGGGTCGCGGGTTTGATCGCACCTAGCAATTTGTTGTTTCTTCGAGTCTGGGTGTATATTTGTATTTAAGTATGTACTTAAAATTATATATACATAAATTTACCAGTTGTTTGTCTCCCACAACATTATTTGGGTATTGCTCCGCTTTGCGATTTTGGTCGTGGAGTCTATCTCCTGATGATGCTTCGGTTGCGGGGCGAAACGATTGTTGAGTTTGTGATAGTGAACGTATATAGTGCTTGTGTATTGTGGTGGCGGTGGTGGAGGTTTGTGCATGTGTTTTTACGAATCCTGCATGTATCAGGTATGATAACCGATTGTCCACTTACATTTAGCATTATATATATTTTCTATTTTACTTCTTCGCGGATTATAGCAAAATAATTTTATTA
Organism: Morpho achilles; assembly: GCA_947086495.1. NCBI lineage: Eukaryota > Metazoa > Arthropoda > Insecta > Lepidoptera > Nymphalidae > Morpho > Morpho achilles. The sequence goes on along the minus strand of CAMTZB010000012.1, from coordinate 4,673,322 downwards.
TTACTTTTGTATTATGGATCTCCGCAAAGTAACGCCTAATTCTATAAATTATTAGTTAATTAGTTAATAAAACCTGGTTAATTTTTTACAATACAATAAAAAAAAGAAAAAATAGTAATTGGGTAGGTTGGGCTCGATCTTAGGTATTTTCATTTCTAGAGGCCACCCGTTCCCCGAATAAGCTACTCTGACAAGACAATTATATTACATTATATATTCAATGTATTAGTATTTTTTTTAATGCCCAAAAACAGGGATAAAACGCAACCGGGCTAGATTGATTTTTCTCCCCCAAAATCCCCTACATCCAATTTCAGTAAAATCAGAGTCGTTTCCGATATTCCGAAAAAAAAAAAAAAAATATATATATATATATATATATATATATATATATATATATATATATATATACATACATACAAGATTAGCTCATTTAAATATTGAAGATATGTATATATTTACCAGTTGTCAATTTCCCATAACATAAGTATTAAGTTTATATTAACTTTATATATTTCATTAAAACACATCTTTTTTACCAGTCTCTGAAAATAACATACGTAAGTCAAATCATATTCTGCAAATATTATATTAATTCTGTTACCTATTTACCTCACATTCACTTATTTAATCTGTTACTAACCCAGTTGTTGGATCTCTCTATCTGCTTTTGAAGAGATGAGTTGGAGCTAAGACCTATCACGCTGCTCCAATGCGGATTTATAGGTTACACATATCCCTAATTCTCTTGAGATATGCAGTTTTCCTCACAATATTTTCGTTCAACGAAAAGTGTGTGATGAATTGGCATTTCCAATCAGACAAAACTAAAACTTATAGCTTATTAACAGAAAAACTAACGCCTTTTACGAAATGAGAGTGGCCTATTCTACGCAGCCGGATACCACACGGTGGGTCAACTTACCTTAGTCGCCTTTTACGACACCTAGGTAACAAATGAGGGTGGTCTTTTCTACTCAGCCGTATATCATACGGCATTATTTACCTAATACTTACTATTTTACTAGTGCTTATTTATCTTAAAGATTTAATTTTTTTTTCAATTTGTTTATTTTTTTCCTATAGAATCCTCAGCAACCATGGGTGAGAGCTTAAAGTTTAAGAATTTACAAAACTATTAGTTCCTTAGTATTCATAGTTTTATACTTACAAACATAGTCCCTAAAAGCTTTCCGTATGTGATTAATTATCTCAAAATCTACTGAACGAAATTTTTACGGTTGTTATAATCTTAATATCTTAATCTTAATATTTAAATGAGTTAATCTTGTACATATATATATTTTCCGAATCTCGGAAACGGCTCCAACGATTTTCCTGAAATTCAGCATGTAGGAGGTTTTGGGGGAGAAAAATTGATCTAGCTAGGTTTTATGTAAAAAAAATATTGTTTTATCCCTATTTTTGGGCATTAAAAAACACTTACATTTATATTGAATTGAATTTTCGCCATTAACTGTGAAGTCGACGTAGCTTATTCGGTTAGCGGGCAGCCACGAGAAATGTGAGTGCCAAGGATCGATCCCAACTAAATAATTGTTTTTTTCTTTTTTTAATTTTTTTTTTTGTAAAAAATTACCGAGTGAAGCTCGGTCACCCAGGTATTATTAAATAATAGTGCAATCTTCCGGAAGGCTTAAGTTAATAGTACAAGTACATTACGGCTTTATGAAGATGAATTTTCTTGAAGAGTTCCGGCGGTCGAAAAACTGCTGGTAGCTTAAGACGCGTGCGCCGCGTAAACCAGCAGAGATACACTAAAGTAATGTACTAGAGAATTGTAGTAGATCTTTAAAAATACTATAAAAAAAGTCGCAGATAGCATGTCTCTATCTCTTATGGTTAATTCACTATAACTACTTTTATAGTTAAAACTAAGTTTAATTCGGGATAAATTGACACACTGATTTCCAAGAGTCGAAGCCACTGCCACGTCTTTCTTTCAGTGTAGGATAGTTCATTTAGTGAGGAAGGTTATAGGCCCTATAGCATCACGCTAAGATGAATAGTAGACGAGCAGTAAATAAAAAATAGTCCGAAAACGGCATAATTTAAAGCTTTCCTTGCATGCAGTAAGTAAACGGTTATAGTTATTCAAAACTCATGTATTAAAAAATTGATCCCCTCTAAAAGTTCTAAATAAGGGTCCGCGACTCATAAGTCTAGCTTTTGAGGTTTACCCATTTTTATGGTTACCAAAAGAATATGTTACGGTTTTATATATATACACGTCGCTTAGACGTCAGTCAGTTACGTCCAACCGCCGACAAGAGCGATCATTGAATTATTTAAAAAGAAACACGCAATTCATTTGGGGGTCACCACCTCGCACCTCGCACCTCTTAAATGGTGACGTTAGAAACAACATCTCTAACGCGTTTTCCCTTTGGTATCACGGAAAGTAACACTAGATATATAATTGAGGTTTATGTTAATTTAAATGTCAAAACATTTAAATTAACATAAACGTAAATCACGGGTATCTTGTAAATCGTCGTATATCATACAACTAAAAAACTTAGTTAATATACTATGTATATTCCTCAGACGGGACCAAATACGAGAGTCTACGATTTGGGGGTAAGTTTTATTTGTTTTTGGTTTAATTAGCTACCAATTTTCTTCTTTTTTGTATCATTCAAACTTAGGTTAATAGTACCTAAAGCTTAAAACTTTGGGCGATGCATAAGGGTTTTCAAATGTTAGTTGTATGGCACTACAATTTCTCATACAAAATAAATTACGATAATTTACGTTTTTCTTTCGATACACGTGTGAAGAAGTGAAGTTACGGCCTGTTACTATCCCACTTCTGGGAATAGGCCTCTTCTTTCCGTTTTTGGAGAAAAGGGTTGGAACTAAACCCTACCACGCTGCTCCAATGCGAATTGGTAGGGTTACATATATCTCCAGATTTATCTAGAGATATACAGGTTTCCTTACGATGTTTTCCTTCACACCCGATTCACGTGAGCAAAAAACTAACGTGGAGCGGCGCTATCAGTCCAAATTTTTTAAAGTTATTCGACGCAATGACGTAGTTTGAAGGAATTGATTCAAGCTTTAGCCGTTTATCCACACTGTTTAAAAAGATATTTTTTTCTAAACTTAAATTTGTCATGTTATAACGTTGCTCCGCCCAAAGTGTACATAACGGCTCCAACGATTTTCCTGAAATTCAGCATGCGGGGGGCTTTAGGGGAAAAAATCTAATTTTACCCCTGTTTTTGGGCACCTAAAAAAACTACGAAAATAGAAATAGACACCAATTCATAATTTGAACTGTCAAATGCGAAGCTGTGACAGCCTAATGGTAGCGCGCAGACCAAAAATTTTAGAAACCTAACTTCGATTCCCACACACGGCGTTTGTTTCTTTTATTATTTTTTTTATTGAATATTTTGTATCTTTAAAAAAAATTATCTAGCATTATTATAAATGCAAAAGTCTGACAGCTTACACTCTAGCCTAAAATATAAAATATATAAACTACACAAATTTAATTACTTTTTTCCAGAGCCTGGGCTTGAAATACGTAAGGCTATCTCAATTTTATATATATATAACTTAAATTTTATGTTACTTTTTTTGCCATAATGTATTTTTTCGCAATTTTATAATTATTCACCTAATATTTTAAACATCAATGGCGATGCAATGCCATTTTATGCAATCAATGTGCATACATTAAATCAATTTTTTTGAGGGTTATTTTCTTTAATTTTTAGTATTTTTTTAAATATAGTGTTTTATTTTTACAGTACACGCCCTACTATGGACCGGTAATATATAATCTGTTAATTATTATTTGACGCTGTCTAGTTTGCCACAGAGTAATGAACATCTTTCATGAACGATGACAGACAAAATAAAAAGTATAATAAACTACGGCCGTTATTATAAACATCGTTATAGCTTCACTAGAAATTTTTCTGCCACAGAACATATTTTATCAACAAAATCGTCATTAAAAACTATAAAAAAAGATGAAATTCCTAACTACCTTTTATATATATATATATATATATATATATATATATATATATATATATATATATATATATATATATATATATATATATATATATATATATATGCTCAAAAAGTATGCTATCTCTTAGGCTGGAATAAATCATCACAATAGCATTTAATACATTCAGATATATGTATATTATTTTAAATGCTAAGTGCATTTTATTTTTACAGTATTATCCTTCGTACCATGGATCGGTAAATATTTGGAAATTTATCTATTTTTACCGCTTTCTACTTGGCTTTAGACAATAAGATAATGATCAAAAAATTTTTATACATGGACTATCAATATTCTTATTTTTTCTAAGTTAAAATATGAGTTCACTATAGATTTTAAATACGAATTGGTCATAAAAAGGGCATAACCATTTTAATCAATAGGATCGAAATGTGGAATTACGACTTTGGACGTATTAATTAATTTTAAATTATGGATTTTCCATTTTAATTTTTTTTTAATTTTCCCATATTATGTTCTAATTTTTTTCTCGAGGGATTTAATAAACGTAACATACCCAATTATAGTTCTCTAAAATTTAAATTCATATTTAACTATTAGCACAAATTCTTTTTTTTTATTACAGTTTTATCCTTCACACTATGGATCGGTAACTATTTTTAAATTATCACTATATTTTCCATTCGTGTACACAGACAAATAATGTATCACATGTCATAAATCATAAAGCCGCGTCCTTATGATATAACAATTACACAATTATGAAAATACATTTTTACTTTTGAAATAAACTTATATAAAAACTGATTATTTAATATTTACTAAAAAAATATACTTGAAAGTTGCAATTTGTATCTTTAAAAAGTTTCTTATTAAACATTAATGTGTTACATATACATTTTGTATGTTTACAGGGCTATTATTCAAAGTACGGCTATGATTCTAACGTAAGTTCTAAGTTTTTGAAAGTAAATTATTAATTATTATTAGTGAGTAAATCAATCTTTTTTACAGAATTATCCTTCGTACCATGGATCGGTAAATATTTCATATTTATTATTTGTATATCTGGCGTACTTGACCACAGAATATTAATAAATGAGCATCGCACATCTCGTTCCATAAAAAATATATTGTAACTTTTGAACTACGTATCTTTATTTTATCCTACATGTTAGGTCCATTACAACTTTTAAAATGGGCAGACAAAATCAATGAAAATCCAAAAAAATAATTTACGCCATGTACTTGTAATCCAAATAGAACTAAAGAAAAACTGGATAAACAAATTGATTATTATTTGAAATAACGGCTCACGTCAATTGTTTGCTTTAAGGAGAACGAAACAAGAAAACGGGACGATATTCCCGTTTATATAGAAGAATATTAAATGAATAAAATATAACCAGTAAATTAACATATATTGACAATTAGAACTTGGAGCTATAAAATTAATAAAACGTTATTTTTTTCTAAACTACACTTATGACAATTTTGTTTTTTTTATATTCACAGTTTGTCCCTTCATACTATGGATCGGTAAATACCTTATTTATTATATTGTTTTTTTTTTGTTAAATTGTATACGGTTTTGTTAATACTGAGCTATATATTACAAGTTACAAGTTTACTTGAATAAAGATTAGTTTGAATTTGAATTTGTATATATGTATTTAACGTACATTTTAATTTACAGGGCAGCAATTCAAAGTATGGCTATGAGTACGGGGTAAGTACCATTTCTTAAAATAAATTGTCTATTAAACAAACTCTTTCCTATATAATCTGTTTTCCCTTTAAATGCGTGACGTGGATCTATAGACGTCATAAATTTATTTCGTCTGGCTCAAAACTAATTCAACTATCTTAAGATTTGTCTAACTACATGGGGGGACGTCATGTGGTAACCGCCTGAGTAGAATAGACCACCCTTATTTCTTATCGAGGTGTCGTAAAAGGCGACTATGGCAAATTGATTTTAGATAGGCAGCCGGTAGTTAAACACCTAGCCAAATCATATAACAACATGCTAAAACATGTTGTGCCAACCCCATTTAGAGTGGGATAAGGGCAGGAGAATGATGATGATGATGGGTTCACGCGTTTTCCAGTAGGAGATGGTCTTTCTAATACCAAAGACCGTCGACTTTTAGACATGGGGCTCTTCAATTGCTGTCCATAGTTAACCATCTTGTGCTTATAATAATAAATGAGCGTTTTTCAATGCTGGAAGCACCTCTAATCTTAGACCCTAACTCCCATCAGTTCTTCAATCTATCTATCCCCCAAATCACCATTTAAACTTCGCAATATGATCAGCTATAATGATCTCTCTTGGTAAATTACAGATCGTTTCATTTCTGAATTGATACCATATAGACATTCATAGCTTCACTAATTAGATCGCCCATTACTCGACTAAGCTCTATATCTAGTTGGACAAACATTTCATGAACTTTATTTAAATGAGCTAATCTTGTATATATGTAATCCGAATTTTGGAAACGGCTTCAACGATTTTCTTGAAATTTTGCGTTAGTGGGCTTCAATGGGTGCTAAATCGATGTAGCTAGGTTTCATTAAAAAAAAATCGTTTATATTTCTTATCAAGCATTGCAAAATTGATAAAATTTAGTAGAATATATATTCACATTCACATATATGTAGTAGAGTGACCCTGCCTTCGGCTACACGGGTCGCGGGATCGATTCCCATTTTCATCATTTTCTATAAATAAATCTTTTGGTTATATATTGGCTATATATTTATATTTAATGGCTATATATTTGTATTTAAGTATGTATTTAAAAAATATATAAGTATATATTCACCAGTTGTCTGTCACTCATAACAGAAGTATTAAATAACTTTGGGTACGGACGACTGTGTGTGTAAGTGTACCATATATTTATTTATATTTATAGAATACGAAAGTTAATTATGCTGTCTTTTGTAAAGTAATAGCTCAGTTGGGAACGGACTAAAGGAATGAAAATATCCCAGATATCACCTCTTTTTTATATTTTAATGCTTTTTTTTTAAATATCTTATAAATAAATACTCAGGCACACTCACTTGAGTGTACCTGAGTATTTACTGAACTTAATATTCTTACAGGCCGGTTATCCAAAATACGGCTATGATCCCAGCGTAAGTATCTATGTATAAATACTAAATTTGTATATAAACAAATTATTTTCCATTACACTCTTTTTTTATCAATTTATGGACAACGATTGATGCACTTCTATCTCTTTAATTGATATCAATGTTTTGATTATGATTGATAATGATAATAATTTTGTACCGCTTAGGATCCAGCTTATTAAAACCTTTTTGTGATCGTCTACCTGCCATAACGGTCAAAATCGCACTGTGCTTTCCAGTACTAGCTATTCTAAAATGTTAAGACACCAAAATTATTCGGTTTTTCGAACTATATGCTTCGCCCGTAAATACATTTATTTACAGATCTTTTCAGTAAGAATAAATGCCGCAAAAGCACCCAAAGCTACTCCCTTCTTTCACTGAAATTAGCTAACTCTATCGCTCTTTACTGATTCGAGAATTAAAGACTTCTTATAAGCACCATAGGCTCCATAAACTTTTTATAAGCTGTGATAGCCTAGCAGAGACACCGTGCGACTCTAGAGACGAGATTTTTTCTATTAAAACTTATGTATTTAATTGATAATTGTAATTTATCACACGCTTAGCTCAACATTTCTTAATTTTTTTAATATCACAATTTTTATATGCTTACAGGCTGGTTATCCAAAGTATGGCTTTGATTCTAGCGTAAGTATTGTTCAATGTTTGTATATATTATTTCATTTGACTTTTATTAATCAAAAATTTATTTATCTTTTCAAAATTCAAATTCAAATTCAAAATATTCTTTATTCAAATAAACTTGTAAACAAGCGCTTTTGAATCGTCAACTCTACTGCTGGTTCGGAAAGCTGTTCCTACCGAGAAGAGCCAGCAAGAAACTCAGCGGTTGCTCTTTTAAAAATATAATTCTTAATACTATTTACATTAAGTCGTTACTGTCTTGTACAGGTTCAAAGAGAGCTATATCCACACATTCTTAACTTCCAAATAATCTTCAAGAGTATAGTAGGCTTTCTGTATCAGCCTCTTTTTAACAGTGTTTTTAAACTGATGTAATGGCAATGCTGAAATTGATTGCGGAATTTTATTATAGAATCTTATACCAAAACCCACAAACGAATTACGTACTTAATTAACAATTAATAACATAAATAATTGACCTAGGCCTTTTCAAGAGATATTCGTTCAAGCGGCACAAGATCGTATTGTAATACGATCTTGTGCCGCTTGGATTCTCCAACCCTCTGCAACCTTATTAAGACGTGGTTGCCTTTTAAAACAGTGGTTTCCTTCAATCTGCTTAATGTCAGTTTACCCATAATTAAGGTTATACCAATGTAGCATAAAATACTGCTTAAAAAGGGAAAATTATAATTCTCTACTGACTCTCTAAAAATACTTACCTAAATATCGACATTTGAATGTATAAAAAGTAAGTAACGGCCTGTTACTATCCCACTGCTGGACATAGGCCTCTTCTCTCCGTTATTTATTTTTTTGGAGAGAAGGATTGGAGCTAAGGCCTACCACGCTGCTTCAATGCGGATTGGTAGGTTACACATATCCCCAGAATTCTCTAGAGATATGCAGGTTTCCTCACGATGTTTTTCTTCACCGAAAAGCGTGTGATAAATTGCAATTATCAATTAGACACATAAGTTTTACTACAAAACTCATAGGTGCCTGCCCGGGGTTCGAACCCTAGACCTTCTCCAAAGAGGCGCACGGTGATACCGCTGGGCTACCACAGCTACTTGTAATTTGAATTTGAATGTATACTCTTTAAAAATTAAACATACATTATGGTTAGACGGAAAGCGGATATTTGAAAAGTAATATTAACTGAGAAAATACGACTAGACATCACTGAATATCTTAATAAAACCTTTTTTTATTACAGTACCACTACCAACCTCATTACGTAAGTCACTTAAACATGCTGTTATAACATATCAAATAAAAAGAAAATGTATGTTTGTTTATTTTTAACGCATCCGATGTTCATAAAATTTGGCACTATTTAAGCTTACATACCGGGCTAAATTATAGAATAAGCCATCTCAAAGGAACATAAAAACACAAACTACATAATTGAGAGTGTTTAAACATTTAAGTTGACGCCAACGGAAACGGGTACAACTTTATATTTAACTAGCGGCCTGCCCCTGCTTCGCACGGGTATAAAATATATATCCCATGTCAGTCAGTGTAAAAAAAATGATTAAAATTGATCCAGTTGTTTTGATTTATTCATTACTGCCCGTGGCCGTAGCGTTAAATTTGGAGAAAAACAATTTCCTTTCCCTATACCAAGAAGATTTCCTGCTATCTTTGGAATATCTAAATTCATATAGTACATTATTACTTATTTACTTTTATATTTTCCCTATGTATTTTATTTTTACAATTAATTAGAGAATGTCTTTAAACAAACTCTTGAAAGAGCGACATCGCTGCTAAAGTCGAAGTGTTATAGGGCGAAGCGCGGCCTCCTTACGGCATTTTAAATCTGTAATATCTCCGAAAATGTTCACTTAAATTACATGCTGTAAACGGCCATATTGATCGATATTAAATCAACTATTTATTTAAGGTACTTAATTGGATAAGGATTAATGCTGTATTGTATAAAAATTGCTTCAAAAATAAGGCATTATTTTTCGTAAAAAGTAAACGACAAAAAATGCTTTAGTGGGTTATCCATAAGCGATAGAGATATACCATCGCGGACTTTTCTGTAGACCTTTTCAATGTGTACAAATACTTAGTTATTTTGATAAATCTCGTAGGGTTTAGCCTGCGTTTGCAATGTAAGCGGAAAAAAATGTAATTATTTACAGAAACCTCAAAAATTACAGTATTTCTCTACTCCGTATCGAATGTTATTATACGTACAAACCTTCCTCTGGAATCACTCTATCTATTAAAAAAAACCGCATCAAAATCTGTTGCGTAGTTTTAAAGTTTTATGCATACATAGGGAAATATGGACTTTGTTTTATAATATGTAGTGATTGTTATTTTCCTCGCTAGAGAGCTCCGATCATAAATGCGTCCGATCGCTGCTAAATTCAAATGGTTAAAGGGCGAACCGCGTTTTTTTTTCGAATTTGACTAATGCTGTTAGCCCTAATGGCTTTGACAGCGTCACCGATAAGACGGGCGAGCGCGGAAGCATCGCCGAGAGGCGAACCGCGACCTCCGACGCGCTATTTATAGGCTCGCGGCGCGGCCCCTGCATTTTAAATCTGTAATATCTTCGAAACTGTTTATTTAAATTACATGCTGTAAAGGGTCATATTGATCAATATTAAATAAACAATATATTTAAGGTTTTTAATTGGATAAGGATTAATGCTGTATTGTATAAAAATTGCTTTGAACATAAGGCATCATTTTTCGTAAAAAGTAAATGACAAAAACTGCTATTGTGGGTTGTCCATAAGAGATAGACATATACTATCGCGGACTTTTCTGTAGACCTTTTCATGGTGTACAAATACTTAGTACATCATTTTGATAAATCTCGTAGGGTTTAGCCTGCGTTTGCAATGTAAGCGGAAAAAAATGTAATTATTTACGACATCACATTAGAAACCTCAAAAATTACAGTATTTCTCTACTCCATATTGAATGTTATTAGACATGTAAACCTTCCTCTAAAATCACTCTATCTATTAAAAAAAAACCGCATCAAAATCTGTTGCATAGTTTTAAAGATTGAAGCATACATAGGGATATACGGACATAGGGACAGACAGAGAATGCGACTTTGTTTTATACTATGTAGTGATATTATTTATTTTTATAATTGATTAGACAATGTCTTTACATACAACATTCATAGCTTTCTTATCATTAGACAATATAAACTTGAAAGAAGGACATTTAGATGCGCCTCCGGTCGCTGCTAAATTCGAAGTGCTTATAGGTCTAAGCGCGGCCTCCTCGCGGGATTTTAAATCTGTAATATCTCCGAAAATGTTCACTTAAATTACATGCTGTAAACGGCAATATTGATCTATATTAAATCAACAATTTATTTAAGGTACTCAATTGGATAAGGATTAATGCTGTATTGTATAAAAATTGCTTTGAACATAAGGCATCATTTTTCGTAAAAAGTAAACGACAAAAAATGCTTTAGTGGGTTATCCATAAGCGATAGAGATATACCATCGCGGACTTTTCTGTAGACCTTTTCAATGTGTACAAATACTTAGTTATTTTGATAAATCTCGTAGGGTTTAGCCTGCGTTTGCAATGTAAGCGGAAAAAAATGTAATTATTTACAGAAACCTCAAAAATTACAGTATTTCTCTACTCCGTATCGAATGTTATTATACGTACAAACCTTCCTCTGGAATCACTCTATCTATTAAAAAAAACTGCATCAAAATCGGTTGCGTAGTTTTAAAGTTTTATGCGTACATACGGAAATATGGACTTTGACTTATACTTATTTCGTGTGTGAGAATGAAAAAAGTTCATATAATTATATATTATATTATAATTGATTTAAATAAACAGTAAAAAGGGCAAATAATAATTTCATACTTATATTTATTTAAAATACATATTAAATACATACAAAAAAAGTAATGAGCCTATATGACCATGACAATCAATTAACGATTTAAAATCGCATTATACACACACAGCGTCTTTACCGCCAAAGATAGAATCTCAGTATTCCTATGTGGTCGGTCGAAGCTTTTGGCCACTCTTCGTGATGTCTAGTCACAATCATACCACTAGCCCTCCACTACACGTCGCCCTAAGCCTTGGTCTGGTCTCACAGGAGGCACCCTTAGGACGACGTTTCCCAACGCCAGTAGAGCTTCACACAACAGCGTGATGACTAGTCACAATCATACCACCAGCCCTCCACTACACGTCGCCTTAAGCCGTGGTCCGACCTCACAGAAGGCACCCTTAGGACGACGTTCCCCGACGCCAGTAGAGCTTCACATAATATGGTGATGACTAGTCACAACCATGCCACCAGCCCTCCACTACACGTCGCCCTAAGCCTTGGTCTGGCCTCACAGGAGGCACCCTTAGGACGACGTTTCCCAACGCCAGTAGAGCTTCACACAACAGCGTGATGACTAGTCACAATCATACCACCAGCCCTCCACTACACGTCGCCTTAAGCCGTGGTCCGGCCTCACAGGAGGCACCCTTAGGACGACGTTTCCCAACGCCACTAGAGCTACATACGACAGTGTGATGACTAGTTACAGTCATACCACCAACCCTCCACTACACGTCGCCCTAAGCGTTGTCCGGCCTCACAGGCACCCCTAGGACGACGTTCTCCACCGCTACTAGACTTTCTAAGCTTTGCTCTCCGCATTTCGCTACCTCGACAATAGTTTTGCGCTTACCCGTTCAACCCGGTGACGGTGTAAAAGCCGTTAGCTCCAATAGTATATTATCCATAGATAATACACTATATAGGATATATTATCTATGGTTAGTCTTAAGCTATATTGTCAATTTGAAAAAAAAATACTTTTATTTATTCATTTATTTTCATTTATTACAGACTAGCTACAACAATGATAGACCTTACTTGGTAAGTAACAAATGCTTCAATAGAATATACTATACATTGCAGAGATGTCATCTGATAAATAAGGATATAGTGGACGCTCGCGCGTTTTTAAAATTTAAGTACTTATTTCAGTAATTTGTAAAATATGCAACCAATAGTATGACATTCTCAATAAGAACGTTTTGCAAATCTAATTTCCTAAATAACAGAATTATTCTCGAATATTCCACAATTAAAAAATAATAATCGCAGCTATATTAAAATAATTTCATTATTACTTTTCTATTATTTCATATTATTTTTCAGAGAGAGCAAGACCAAGATCGTGAAGATGATGAAGATTAGTAAATATGAAACGAAGATGTGATATACGCTACTATAACATGACCGCGCAAAATTCTACAGGATAAACGTTTATTAATAAAGTTTTTATGCAAATAAAGAGCAAAGCCATAAAGCTATTAAAGTTTTATTTATATTGACAAACATATACACAGTGATGTAAAACATAAATGTAAGGATGTATTAATATCCACATCCTCAAATGATAATAGATATGCAGCAAAATTAATACTGTTGAATAATAATATCGAACTTAAAAAAGTATAAGTACCTTTGATGTATTTAAATATTAAATTGAAAGAAAATATTTCAGAATATTCAAATATTGTAATACATCAGGAAATTGTATCACCTAACTCGATTGAAGCATAATAAATATGGGACACTTACACACACGGTCGTCCATCCCCAAAGTAAGTAACTTAATACTTAAAGTAAGTAATGTTATGGGTGAGAGACAACTGGATATAAGTTCAATTTTTCTACACAGTCAAAAAAGAAGTACCTACGCTAAGAAAACTATTAGCTGTGGTGAAACAAGACTTAGATTTTGATGGCAGCCATGAACTTCTCAGACAGATATTACATTCAATTGGATTTAAGTTCAAAAAATGCAAAACAAATAGACTGGCGCTTATAGAAAAGCCACTTATAGCTTCAAAACGTGAATATTATTTGAAGCAAATTCTTGAAAATAGAAGATTGCCAGAAGAGCTTCAAAAAAACATAATTTATTTAGATGAAAGTTATATTCATGACTCCTACAAAGTAACTAAATATTGGCAGTCTATAAATATTTCTGGCGTTCAACAAAATGTATCTAAAGGGAAAAGGTGGATAATTTTGCATGCTGGTAGTGAAAAAGGTTTTGTGAATAATGCATTGTTAATATTTAGTGGTAAAAACAAGACTGAAGATTACCATTCTGAAATGAATGCACATATTTTTACAAAATGGGTAACTGAAAAGTTAATACCTAATTTAACTGAAGCATCAATAATTGTTATGGATAATGCCCCATATCATTCAGTTGTAATGAACAAGGTACTATTTTTTACATATTATGTTTCTTATTGTCACATTCTTTATCATTATGTATGCTTCATGTACAATCTGAAATTTGATTACTAAATTGAACCTTTTCACCAGGCTCCGACATCTAGTGTTGAAGAGATCAAAATGTGGTTACGTGAAAACAATATTTTATTTGATGCCACATTAAGAAAACCGTCCTTATTAATGTTAGTAAAAAAACATAAACCTGAACCGGTGTACCACATTGATGAGCTTTTAGGGGAACATGGGCATACAGTGATAAGACTGCCACCTTATCATTGTGATCTCAACCCCATTGAACTGGTTTGGGTCATCTTAAAAAAGTGTATTGCCCAAAAAAATGTTGGTGGTCAAAATATTGTAAAGTTGGCAGAAGAAGCATTCAAATCAGTTACCCCACAAGAATGGAAAAATTGTACTGACCATGTCATTAAAATTGAAAATGAATATTATGCTCGAGGTGGGACTCTGTATAATGATATAGACCAACAGATCATAACAGTAGGCGACAGTTCCAGTGAATCTGAAGATGCAGAAATGGAGCAATACTTCCTTGTGCTGGATCTTCAGGACACATTTCAGGAGTTGAATACCTTGATTCTGATTTTGACTATGATTAATTAAATAATATTATCATAAACTGTTTTTTTTTATAAAATTAGGCGTTACTTTGCGGAGATCTATAATACAAAAGTAATAATAAAATTATTTTGCTATAATCCGCGATGAAGTAAAATAGAAAATATTAGGTCCTTACATATGAAATTGGCGTTTTGTCGTACTGGCCACTTAATGTCAATGTAATGTCTTAGACATCCACTGGACTCTCCGGACCTTGCTCCAACAGATTACCATTTTTTTCGCAATTTGGATAACTACTTGCAAGGAAAAAAATTCAACTCCGATAGGGCAGTCCAAACCGCCTTCAAAGATTTTATTGATTTCCGCCCGAATGGTTTTTTTAGTAAGGGGATCAATGAACTACCTATGAGATGGCAAAAGTGCATACATAGCAATGGTACATACTTTGATTAAATAAATATATTTCATTAAAAAAACGACTTTATGTTCCTCCCATAGAAAACGCCAATTTCATTTGTAAGGACCTAATATATATAATGCTAAATGTAGAGTGGACAATCGGTTTTCATACCTGATACATGCAGGATTCGTAAAAAATACATGCACAAAATCGCAAAGCAAAGGCTTTGCGATTTCTATCTCCTGATGATGCTTCGGTTGCGGGGCGAAACGATTGTTGAGTTTGTGAAAGTGAACGTATATAGTGCTTGTGTATCGTGGTGGCGGTGGTGGAGGTTTGTGCATGTGTTTTTTACGAATCCTGCATGTATCAGGTATGATAACCGATTGTCCACTCTACATTTAGCATTATATATATTTTCTATTTTACTTCATCGCGGATTACAGCAAAATAATTTTATTATTACTTTTGTTTTTTTTTTCAAATGAAGTATCAAAATTTATTAATCGAAGTATATAGAGATACCATGTAAAAAACAGTGGCGCCCTCCTTTTTTTTCACGACTTTCTTGACGGACTATACTTGTATTATGGGTGACAGACAACTGGTGATATATGATATGAACAAATATATTTTTTTAAATACATACTTAAATACTAATATACACCCAGGCTCAAAGACCAACAAATTCATTAATAATAATGAATTGTTAGCTGAAATAAAAATGTATTATTATTATAAACCAGACATTTAGAACGCCCAATAATTGAGTCAATTGTAAGCCACATTCACCGGCTATGGGGTTTAAGGCGCATAAATAGTCGAAATTTCAAATTACTTCGTATTCAAAATAAATTAAATTATCAGTCTTTTAATTTTTTCTCTAGATTATGTAGAGCTATTTAATCGTATCCTTAAGTATTATACAATATATTTTGTCTAAAAATATTTGTCATCTTAGGTTTAAAAAAGCTAGAATCCACTCATAAATGCGGTTTAAAATTCTCCAAATGTCTATGTCTAATGTGAAATGCAGGGCGGTTTTACTACAGGCGCCAACACATGCTATCTCGCATCCCTCTTGCACATGTACGTATTTATGAATGAATCGTATGAAAATAGTCTCAGCTGCATCTCGCTCCACTCCATATACATATTTTTACGCATCATTCTCATCAGGGCGGTTTTACTACAGGCGCTAACACATGCTATCTCGCATCCCTCTTGCACATGGACGTATTTATGAATGAATAGTATGAAAATAGTCTCAGCTGCATCTCGCTCCACTCCTCCATACATATTTTTTATTTTACGCACTCATTCTCATTTTGACTGTCTTTCATATAACAAGACAACAAGTTGATTTTATTAATGAATGGGCGGTGTACTAAATTTTTAAATTTCCCGTTGTAAAGTTCTAGTACTTTAATTTTTACTAAAATGTATAATTTTGTTTTAATTTAGTTCGCAAAATTCTTGAAACAAATATCACTAGAAGCAAATTAAATGTATAAAGTCTTATTTCACCAATAGCTGTTGAGATATTTCTTAAAATGAGAAATATAACAACGAAGAAACGTGCAGTCATAAAACAATAAGAAGAGGATTTACTTAATCATTATATAAATGTAAGTGTTGAATTTTAATGAATTTTGTGCATCTAAATAATAGTAAGAGCTTTCTAAAAATTTCCATTCTCACATTCTAAATATAATAACCTAACCTTGCATGGATAACCCAAAACCTTTAACATGCAGTATAATTTTTATTTCCTATTTGACTTAGTTAATTATGATTTCGTACATTAATTTCGATTGATGAATTAGCTATATTCATTACTAGCGGCCTGCCCTTGCTTCGCACGGGTATAAAATATATATCCCATGTCAGTCAGTGTAAAAAAATGATTAAAATCGATCCAGTAGTTTTGATTTATTCATTACTGCCCGTGGCCCGCAAGCGTTAAATTTGGAGAAAAACAATTTCCTCTCCCTATACCAAGACGATTTCCTGCTATCTTTGGAATATCTAAACTCATATAGTACATTTTTACTTATTTACTTTTACATTTTACCTATGTATTTTATTATTACAATTAATTACAGAATGTCTTTAAACAAACTTTATAGGGTGAAGCGCGGCGTCCTCACGGCATTTTAAATCTGTAATATCTCCGAAAATGTTCACTTAAATTGCATGCTGTAAACGGCCATATTGATCTATATTAAATCCACAATTTATTTAAGGTACTCAATTGGATAAGGATTAATGCTGTATTGTATAAAAATTGCTTTGAACATAAGGCATCATTTTTCGTAAAAAGTAAATGAAAAAAACTGCTATTGTGGGTTATCCATAAGAGATAGATATATACCATCGCGGACTTTTCTGTAGACCTTTTTAAGGTGTACAAATACTTAGTACATCATTTTGATAAATCTCATAGGGTTTAGCCTGCGTTTGCAATGTAAGCGGAAAAAAATGTAATTATTTACAGAAACCTCATTTTCAAACTTTCAATTCAAACTTTGTATTGAATGTTATTATACGTACAAACCCTCCTCTGGAATTACTCTATCTATTAAAAAAAACCGCATCAAAATCGGTTGCGTAGTTTTAAAGTTTTATGCGTACATACGGAAATATGGACTTTGTTTTATAATATGTAGTGATTATATTAAGGTTATGTCTTGCGATTTTATATAGCTTCTAGTGTCTTGTAGTGCAATAGATGATTAATAATGGAACATTAAAGTTTTTTAGAAGTTGTTCTAATTGATCATAAGTGTGTATCTATCTTAGTTATGAATAATTTGGACATAACTAAATGGTCTACTTAATATTTTTTTTTTAGAAGTATTTTCAATTGAAGTTGTATTATACTTCATTGTATTATATTAGAACTTTAAAAATGATTGTCAAGTTTTTTATAATGAGACTCGGATGAAAAGGGAGTAAATAGCAAAAGAGAGCAAGTTTATTCTGTATAAAGCAATAACGGGTATATTGCTTTATAAAGCTATATAGTGTTATATATAACACTATTGTTGATTTTTAATTAAAAAGCAAAAGCAAAATTTAAATTTACAATTGTTTAAACGATTAATTGCAGATTCAAGAATCCGCATATCCAAGATTAAGAGTAATTTTTTATTTTAATATGATTGTCACATGATGTTATTTATAGTTATGATTTGAGATATCTTTGCATTTACAGTGCTAATAAAAGATATAATAGTATGTGTAATGAATGAAAGAATAACAGCAATATTAAAAGACTGTTCTACAAAACTGAAAGTAAATATTTATGTAATTTATAAATAACTTAAAATGTGCAACTGTTTATATCTAACAGAAATTAAATAACAAACAATATTTCTCCTTCATACTTATGCAATAATAAAAAGCAAGTTTTCTAAAAGTGAACCCATTTACTCTTTCTTAACAAATCAATGCATAATGACACAGACAACATTTTTTTTATATTATAGAACAACTATTCATATATATTCAAATACAACCTCTTTCATAAGAGGTTGTATTTGAATAGTAACAATTAATTTTAATTTTTTTAATTTTTTAAAATTATTTTCAGAGATTGAATAGCACTAGACTAAGTGCAACTAAAGGAAAGCTATAATATATAAAGCAGCATTTGTGCAAGAGATAGGTCACTCAAGCTACCAACTTAACTGATAAGGATGTTAAAACATTTCCACACATACCTGTGACAACTAGATTAAAGTATGTAAGTGTGTTTTTATCACAAAGTAATATAATAGTAGTAACTATATAATTTTAAATTAATTTGTGCTCTGGGGTCTAAGCAGACTTATATTATTATTTCTAGATATTTCTCGCAGATCTAGCAATCTTAGCACTTTTTAACACTAGGTTTCAGCATTTTTGGGACATTTTGTTGATAGTATCTAGCCGGCCCCCAACTAATACTCAAGTGAAGTTTGAATTTATGAAGCTAAGTTAGATTCCCGTAATTTCAGCCAGATGTAAGCTTGCACTCAAATATCAGTAGCCAAAAGCGACTGGGAAAAGAATTAAGGTTTTACATGTATTGCAGGTGCCAAATACCGGCTCTTTGCCAACCGCAACACATAACCATTACAAAAAAAATGTACAAGTTAATGAAGTATGAATTAGCAAAACTGCGCAATTTCAGAAATCAGTACGACACCTTTATAATGGCTAGCCCGTTAATAAAACGTCTAACAAAGTAGCGCGCTTTTTAAGCTAATGTTCGACGATTCAGAAAACGAACATTACCAACAAAACGCCTACACAGTATGGGAAGAGAGAACACTGCAGTGTCCACCTCAACCATACTGTTAAATGAGAAGAAAAAGCCCTGCAGCTTTTACAGGAGGGCAGTCAGACGCTGCTAGTGCGACGCGGGAGTCCGACAGCTGGCCTCGTGACTCCACGAGCTACGCTGGTCTGGCCTCGCTGCCGCCAATGGAGACGTGCCGCCGCCCCTCACCCCAGACCGGCCCGTCCGGCTATGCCGCAGCAGCTGTCGCTCCGCCGTCGCCTCGAGCGCTCGAACAGCGCCAGGCCGAACAGTAGCGTCAACCACCAGGAACAGGACCGAAGACGTCGTACGCGTCTTCGCGTTCGGCTACGTTCCGCGGTAACCGCATGGCGGGACGTCCTCGACCGCTTCATCACCTAGTGGTGACATGTTTCTCCCAACTACACAGTACAAAGCCCGCATCACAGTTTTCGACCTCTGTAATTTGAGAAAATGCATTTGAGGTAACTAATACTCAAGTGAAGTCTGAATTTATGAAGCTAAGTTAGATTCCCGTAATTTCAGCCACAGATGTAAGTGTGCACTCAAACATCAGTAGCCAAAAGCTACTGGGAAAAGAATTAAGGTTTTACATGTATTGCAGGTGCCAAATACCGGCTCTTTGCCAACCGCAACACATAACCATTACAAAAAAAATGTAAAAGTTAATGACGTACGAATTACCAAAACTGCGCAATTTCAGAAATCAGTACGACACCTTTATAATGGCTAGCCCGTTAATAAAACGTCTAACAAAGTAGCGCGCTTTTAAAGCTAATGTTCGACGATACAGAAAACGAACATTACCAACAAAACGCCTACACAGTATGGGAAGAAAGAACACTGCAGTGTCCACCTCAACCATACTGTTAAATGAGAAGAAAAAGCCCTGCAGTTTTTACAGGAGGGCAGTCAGACGCCGCTAGTCATTAAATATTAAAGATTACAATGTTTATATTTACCTAAGCTATGATTAAAATAGAGTAATTATGCAAAAGTAATAATAAAATTATTTTGCTATAATGGGCGATGAAGTAAAATAGAAAATATATATATATATTGCTAAATGTAGAGTGGACAATCGGTTATCATACCTGATACATGCAGGATTCGTAAAAAACACATGCACAAACCTCCACGACCGCCACCACCATACACAAGCACTATATACATTCACTATCACAAACTCAACAACTCAAATGTTTGAATTTCAACAAACATTCTCGGATAAAATGTGAGTAGTTATCCAAAACTTAATAACAAATAAACTATACTTTTGCACTGTTTAATACGAAGAAAATTGAAATGTACTGACTCACCAGAAACGTTCGTTATACGTAATATATAAATGTAATCACTTTTTACTTACGCAAAAATATACAAACCAACAAATGATTTTTAATTAAATTTAGACAAGAGTAAGTTTAAAAAGCCACAATTGCCGTAAATCAGGATGCTCGGACAACGGACACGACGCGAGTAAACTTTTACACTTCTGATGTCAACGCACACTATATACAAGAACACGATATAATAGGAATACCACAATTCCCGTTCCGAGATGCACTTCTCTTGAATGACGAACAAGGACTGAATGTCTCTGAAACGTTTTATCAATAGGAAGACTCCTACCGGAAACAATAACGGCACAGTGTTGCCCCTATTTAATAAAAAAGGGCGCGATTAGGGTTGCCACCTTTTTTTTGAAGAAAAATAGTACTTTTCTTTTTAAATAAAAAAAATATAGTACTTTTAGGAAATTGAGGAAAAAAAAATAGTACACATCTAGTTTCAATCATTATTTATTTTTCCATGATTATTTTTTATTACTTTTCGCTGGATAATGACACGGAGTTAGAGTTACTAACTAACTAAGCCCCGTAAATATATGAATGAGTTTCGTTCAAACATGACTGGCCCGTTGGAGCAGTGGGTAGTGACCCTGCCTTCAGCTCCGTGGGTCGCGGGTTCGATTCCCGCCGAGGGCCAACATTTTCTGTAAATGAATTTATTGGTCTTTGAGCCTGGGTGTATATTTGTATTTAAGTATGTATTTAAAAAATATATAAGTATATATTCACCAGTTGTCTGTCACCCATAACACAAGTATTAAGTTACTTACTTTGGGAACGGACGACCGTGTGTGTAAGTGTCCCATATATTTATTATTTATTATTATTATTCCCTATGCAGTGCTGCGGGTGCGTTCCATTCACAGATAATTAAAAAAAAAGCACAACAATTGCAATTAGCGATAAAAATATAGAATTTTTCGTCCTATATTCTTTACAAGGTATAAAGCAGGGACCGCGAAGCATATAGCATTATAGTATTTCCAAGGTTTTTTTATAGAACTGTAATAATATTGGGAAGTTTTATTTTTTAATTTTAAAATATAAGTAAAAATAAAACTAAAATAATAAAAATAAAACTTTTCCTTTATAGTAATATTTATTGTGTATGCTTTATTGAAGTGTTGTATATCATATGTCATACCCAATATCAGTTATATTCTATGTTTTAAGTGGTTATTTCTGAATAGTTTTTATTCTTTCTGCGAAAGACAATATGGATTATAGACATACTTTAATTATTTAACAGAAAGTTGTTTGTTCAAGATACTTTAACATAGTATCCCATTTAGTTATGCACATTTCAACTGGATTTTTTTGTCTGAGTAACTGTGTCTGGTCAAGGTACTGCTACTGTTGTTGCAATGAATTCATTAATATCTGATACAATGGCTGATATTCTTCAAGTGAGTTAAAATGTTTCAAATATAAATCATTTTTGTTTGTAAACACAAAAATTGGCATGTGTATGTTTAAAGTAACAGCCTGTTATCCACCCCAGTAGTGGGAACCATAGGCTTCCTCTATCCGTTTTTTGGAGAGAAGTATTGTAGCAAAGACCTACCATCGCGTTGCTCCAATGCGGATTGGTAGGTTACGCATATCCCTAGAATTCGCTAGAATTATGCGAATTTCCTTACCATATTTTCCTTCACCGAAAAGAGTGAATTAAATTGCAATTGTCAATTAGACATTTGCCTGCGCGGGGTATAAACCCATGATCGTCTTTACTGAGTCGCACGGCCTCACCGCTGAGCTATCACAGATTGTTCCATATTTATTAAAATGTTTTTGCAATAATTTTCAGATGAACCTGGTCATTGCCAAAGAGAGTACTCATTGGGATGACGTCTAAGGGCTATATGCTGTTGATGCTTTATGGGATGAAGCACATGATTAGGTCAATTGATTTGACTAGATGAAGGCAAGTAAATAATTGATGTAAAGTATGTCAGTCTGTCCATTTCACTTTCAATTAAAACTGAAGCTTATATGTCTAATGGGCTAACTGCCTAATCCGTTTGAGATATAACAAAAAATGTTTGGTACAATTTTTCCTCTATTATAGTGATGCAAAAAAGTGTGTGATATAAGAATAGCTTAAAAGACATTAGTGATGATCATTGGAACTTTGTTACATATGCTTCTTAATTGTCACATACAATTCAGTATTTGGAAAGCATAATATTTTTAGCCTGGTACTGCTAACAGTACAAAATCAAAGATATTTAACATAACACAAAGATTGTCACAGATACCCCTTATATTTTATTATTTAAAAAAAATATTATTTATAATTATAGTCTCTATTCTATACTTAAAATACAACTGTAGACCATGGTATGTTATCTTAGAACTAAAGGTCCTGATTCGGTTTTCAGCGACATCCAGAGTTCAGTTTTTGAAACTATACAACAGTGTTTACACATTTTTAATTAAAGAGTGTAGTGTTAACATATTAAAAAATAAAAATTTATAAATTTTATATTTGTAATTATTTTTTTAATGTTATGTTGTGTCAATTAAATAATTGAACAAGAATAAGTAATATTTTATATAATTTAAATAGAATAATTTTTCTATATAAAAAACTATAGCTAAACTTGTTTTTGACCATAGATAATACACTATAATGAGTGTTTGACAGATATCTATTAAATTTGAAAAATTACGATGAATATATGTAATATATGGACTTTGATTTGAATATTTTTAGTTTTTGTATGTTACGTAGAAAAAAATGTTGCAAAATGTTTTTTGTCCAACAGTCTTTGGTGAAGGTGAGTGCTTATTATTAAATTAATCAAAACTCCTGCCGCGTCTATGGCAATGACGTTTACACTTAGATTATCGAATAGTATTAATTTATATCTGCTTAAAATAATTCTTGCAGATCCTCTAAGAACATGGATTTATTCCAAACTTGGGTACGGAGGATTGGAGGTCCGCTAAATATAATAATTTGGAAGCAGATTACGTGTTCAGAAATCGACGTGTTTTGGCGCAAACATGTTTACATATATCCGTTTTTATTTCCTTAAAAAATTTCCATTTCATTTTAATTTGTTCGATTTGTTAATGTTCTTTTGGTGAGTTATTTAATACACAAGGCAAGTAGTAAAACCAAGACTTTTCTATAAGCATCATTGCTTCTAGGTGTAATAAACGCTATAATATCAGATAATTTACGTATGACGTTCTTTTGTTAATGTTTAAGGTAGGTTCGATTCCTGCCGAGAGCAAACATTTTCTATAAATGAAGTTGTTGGTATTTGAGCCTGGGTGTATATTTGTATTTAAAATTATATAAGCATATATTCACCAGTTGTCTGTCACCCATGTCACCCCACACAAGTATTAAAATTAAGTTTACTTACATTGGGCACGGACGACCGCGTGTGTAAGTGTCCCATATTTTTATTTATATTTATAATGGCTTGATTTGTATTTATAATTTAAATTTATAATTTGTAGATATTACTATTACTTGTAGATATTATTTTGTACATAAATTATATAATGAGCTTTATATTATAAAGTTAAGCTTTTCGCATATATATTTATAAGCCTGCAATACTAAAGTAATTGTAATTTTCGTTATATTCAAATCAAAAGTAATTTATTGTTAAAATGACTGTATTATTTATACAAAATAGATAACTTTTCAATAATTTTGTTTTTTCATTTCTTTTGTATTTATACCCCGCCCTACTGCAAAAATATTATATATATATAGTATATATAGATATATATGACAGCATCAGCAGGGTCTTCTCGTTTACTCCCCGGGTGGGGGTAAACGGGGTGCGGGCCTCGAGGAATTCCTCTCTACCCGGGCATCTCCTCGCGGGCACTTAAGCCCGGTATGTGTTCCGGCCGTGGGCCGAGGTCACTAGGTTACCCAAAGGTGTCGGTATTTGGGCTGTAAGCCCAGATATATATGTATTAGCCTTTTGACCTTTTTAGTACAGAAATTGATCTCTAGATGGCGCTATTACGGATCACAAAAAACGACTGCGAGTTACCCATCTATTTCATTATGTACACTGTAATCTTTGCTGTAGACAAAGCTATAGACACGTAAAAAATATTTTCCAGACACTATTTAAACCAGTAGAAGCTTAAAAATATATTTTTAAAATTTAAAATCTCTGTTATTTGTCAATGCATCATTCTCCTACTCTTATCCCACTCTAAATGGGGTAGGCACAACATGTTTTAAACATGTTATCACATGATTTGGTATCTTACGACCGGCCGCCTGCCCGACGTCAACTTACCTTAATCGGTTTTTGCGACACCTAGGTAAAAAATGAGGATGGTCTATTCTACTCAGGGGATATCAATGCCAAGATTGTCTGTAAGACTACCTTTGCAAACTTATGTTCTATCTATACATTATTTAAGAATTACTTATTTATTATAGGTTAAATATGCTGCGAACTCTTCCGCCGGGAAGTGTCCACGAGCCCGATGATGCAGATGAACATATATGAAGAGCTTCAGTCGAATCATAATTATTTAGCCTCATTTATTGACATTAGTTAACATTTTCACAGCGCGAATGCTTTTATTCACTAACAATTTATTTTGCCGCCTGAACCATTCGGAATTTTGGAATAAGGCTTTAAAAGTCCGCTTCAATGCTAGAGACTCAAGAGAAGGTTGTGTCTTCAAAATAGTATTCATATTAGTATAATTGACAAACATTATGAAGTTTGAAACTTCTTAACTAGGACCCAATGGATTTTTTCTCAAATCCGTGGATAAGGGGGCTCTAGCACACTAGAACGGATCATAATTTGGTTTCATTGTTTAAAACATTATTGGTTAATATTATTGTTTGATAGTTATAGTACCTTGTATTCGATCAGAAATATTTGCCAGACCCAAGCCGTTTCATATTACCGGTTCAGTATATTGATATATCGGTCATGTGCAGCAATAGCGGTACACCTCAAAAACTCATATTTTGAGATGAATGGGTTTAAAATTTTCATTACTAAGGAAAATGACTAACAATTGCTTAGTTGCTAGTTTAATTGCTAGTTTGATTAAACGACGGGCTTATATTGAATTATGAGTTCTGCCCGTATTGCTGCTAAAAATTGTGTATTTTAACATTAACACCATTTATTCCTATTCAAAACACGTGTTTTTACTTGTGTAGCAAAACTAAAAACCTGAGCAATCCTGGGAGTAATATATTTTCAAAACAGGATTATTTAAATTGTGAAATTTTTATAATTACGCTATTGTGTAATAAAACTGAAAGATTTGATCTAGTTAAAATTATATTATCCATCACAAAAACTTATATCTTTGGAATGGCATTATATGGCATGTTAAGCGTTAATTAGTCAAAAATGTATATAACTTAAAAAACTATAATTCTTGGTTAACTTGCGTTAATCATAAATTTGATTTCTTATAAGTTTTTTTGCATATTCGTTATCATAATGCGAGTTAGACAATGGTGTATTAATGTTAAGGAGAATTCACAGTACTACAGATACTTGAAAAACGATAATGGAAATGGAAAATTTTATCGCAAGTGAAGTTATAGAACTATGATACACTATGATACATGAGGTAAAAGTAACTAACTAATATTACTATTATTAACATTTAAAAAGTGATACAGTTTTCATATTTAACAATATTATTAATATGTAATTAATATGTATTTACTATACATGCTCCATAAGTATAAAAACGTAACAAGATGTAAACAAACAAAACCATGTGATTCAGGAGTGACAAATATGTCATTACAATAATATTATTAACAAATGAAGAAATTGGAATTCAACTGCAGTGGTCCAAAGAATATCTCCAATATTTATAAAAGTAATTTTCTTAAATTGATTGTTATTTTCTAAAATTAAATATTTACATATTTAGTATAGCAAAACAGCAATATATAATTTAATGAATTTCAGCAGATACAAATTAGCCAAGTAAACTACCTAAAATAGTAATTGCATTAGATTAGCCGACGTAACATAATATCAATATTCTATGAGTTTCACTCTGTGATACTTAAATGTGTAGTATTTTAGTGTCTTTAATATTGTCCATTGTTTTCTTTAAAAATTTTATAATACCTTTATGATTGGGTTCTTAAAAGTGGATATTACATAATATTCTTATTTATTTGTTTCAAAGTTTGTAAAATTATTGATAGCAATCATACCATATTTAACCTTATTAAGTGGTGCTAATACTATCAATAATTTTAAATTATTTGAAAGAAATATAAATAACATTTAATATTAGTATCATGTGTTGTAATAAAAAAGATACTTTATACTAGGCAGATAATGCCTACTATAAAGTACCTGTTTTGACATATTTACATTTAGTTAAATATTTAACCCATGGAGTATAGTTCCTCATGATATTTTCTTTCATCGAAAAGCTTGATATCAATTGGCACATTAAATATGGCAAAATTTCACTATTTAATTCTTACTTTATAAGTATAAATTCGAAGTGTTAACTGATATGATGGAAAATATTATACTTAGAGATAAAAACCACTAATATTCTATAAAACTACTACTAATATATCTAAAAAAAACTTAAATATAAAATAAATATTTGTAATTTACCATCAAGTACACTCCTTTTAAGTATAATGTTTTTTCCTAAATACTTAAACGATAAAAACGAAAGCATCTATTGTTTCAAATACTAATCTTGTACATTGGTTTTCGAGTGAATATTTTAAATTAATTTTGTTTAATAACTAGCGGCCTGCCCCTGCTTCGCACGGGTATAAAATATATATCCCATGTCAGTCAGTGTAAAAAAAATGATTAAAATTGATCCAGTTGTTTTGATTTATTCATTACTGCCCGTGGCCGTAGCGTTAAATTTGGAGAAAAACAATTTCCTTTCCCTATACCAAGAAGATTTCCTGCTATCTTTGGAATATCTAAATTCATATAGTACATTATTACTTATTTAATTTTATATTTTCCCTATGTATTTTATTTTTACAATTAATTACAGAATGTCTTTAAACAAACTCTTGAAAGAGCGACATCGCTGCTAAAGTCGAAGTGTTATAGGGCGAAGCGCGGCCTCCTCACGGCATTGTAAATCTGTAATATCTCCGAAAATGTTCACTTAAATTACATGCTGTTAATGGCAATATTGATCTATATTAAATCAACAATTTGTTTAAGGTACTTAATTGGATAAGGATTAATGCCGTATTGTATAAGAATTGCTTCAAAAATATGGCATTATTTTTCGTAAAAAGTAAACGACAAAAAATGCTTTAGTGGGTTATCCATAAGCGATAGACATATACCATCGCGGACATTTCTGTAGACCTTTTCAATGTGTACAAATACTTAGTACATTATTTTGATAAATCTCGTAGGGTTTAGCCTGCGTTTGCAATGTAAGCGGAAAAAAATGTAATTATTTACAGAAACCTCAAAAATTACAGTATTTCTCTACTCCGTATTGAATGTTATTATACGTACAAACCTTCCTCTGGAATCACTCTATCTATTAAAAAAAACCGCATCAAATCTGTTGCATAGTTTTAAAGTTTTATGCATACATAGGGAAATATTGACTTTGTTTTATAATATGTAGTGATAGTGATTGTTATTTTCCTCGCTAGAGAGCTCCGATCATAAATGCGTCCGATCGCTGCTAAATTCAAATGGTTAAAGGGCGAACCGCGTTTTTTTTTCGAATTTGACTAATGCTGTTAGCCCTAATGGCTTTGACAGCGTCACCAATAAGACGGGCGAGCGCGGAAGCATCGCCGAGAGGCGAACCGCGACCTCCGACGCGCTATTTATAGGCTCGCGGCGCGGCCCCTGCATTTTAAATCTGTAATATCTTCGAAACTGTTTATTTAAATTACATGCTGTAATTTAAATATAGATCAATATTAAATAAACAATATATTAAAGGTTCTTAATTGGATAAGGATTAATGCTGTATTGTATTAAAATTGCTTTGAACATAAGGCATCATTTTTCGTAAAAAGTAAATGACAAAAACTGCTATTGTGGGTTATCCGTAAGAGATAGACATATACTATCCCGGACTTTTCTGTAGACCTTTTCATGGTGTACAAATACTTAGTACATCATTTTGATAAATCTCGTAGGGTTTAGCCTGCGTTTGCAATGTAAGCGGAAAAAAATGTAATTATTTACGACATCACATTAGAAACCTCAAAAATTACAATATTTCTCTACTCCATATTGAATATTATTAGACATGTAAACCTTCCTCTAAAATCACTCTATCTATTAAAAAAAAAACCGCATCAAAGTCTGTTGCATAGTTTTAAAGATTGAAGCATACATAGGGATATACGGACATAGGGACAGACAGAGAATGCGACTTTGTTTTATACTATGTAGTGATATTATTTATTTTTACAATTGATTAGACAATGTCTTTACATACAACATTCATAGCTTTCTTATCATTAGACAATATAAACTTGAAAGAAGGACATTTAGTTGCCCCTCCGGTCGCTGCTAAATTCGAAGTGCTTATAGGTCTAAGCGTGGCCTCCTCGCGGGATATTAAATCTGTAATATCTCCAAAAATGTTCACTTAAATTACATGCTGAAAACGGCAATATTGATCTATATTAAATCAACAATTTGTTTAAGATACTCAATTGGATAAGGATTAATGCTGTATTGTATAAAAATTGCTTTGAACATAAGGCATCATTTTTCGTAAAAAGTAAATGAAAAAAACGGCTATTGTGGGTTATCCATAAGAGATAGATATATACCATCGCGGACTTTTCTGTAGACCTTTTTTAGGTGTACAAATACTTAGTACATCATTTTGATAAATCTCGTAGGGTTTAGCCTGCGTTTGCAATGTAAGCGGAAAAAAATGTAATTATTTACAGAAACCTCAAAAATTACATTATTTCTCTACTTCGTATTGAATGTTATTATACGTACAAACCTTCCTCTGGAATCACTCTATCTATTAAAAAAAACCGCATAAAAATCGGTTGCGTAGTTTTAAAGTTTTATGCGTACATACGGAAATATGGACTTTGTTTTATAATATGTAGTGAAGATAGTGATATTATATAATAATTTAAATTACAATTCCTACATTTTCAAGATAGTTTGAGGACTGTGAAAGCTCTGTTTGGATAATTTTTAGTCAGCTTGCTGTTCCTGTTTCCTATTTAAAAATAGTAATAATTTTTGAAGTTGTACTTTTAGCGTGTTAGAAATGCAAAACGGTTGTTGTATATATATTTTTTTATTGCAGTAAAAGTCTTAATAAAGAAGTTCCTTAAATATTTTGTTTTATTAATATTTAAAAATCATTATTAATATGTAACAGGAAAAGCGGTTATCCAAAAATCGGTAAGAGCGGTGTGCGAATCGATAATCATCTTTTGACATCACTAATTACGGTTTTAGCGCACCAAGTATATCACTAATTTTACTACGATTTTACGTCATACGTTATATATAATTATTACTACTCCATATGTGAGAAAGAGTCAGAGCTGAGACTAAATCCGTTTTATGAATGAAATGGGTGAGAGGCAGATAGTTTATATAGAATGAGAATGTAAGTAGCTATAGTGCTACTTTGCACCCCCCCCCCCCTCCATACCACCGAAAATTAGGCTTGGGTATTATTGCTATATAAGAATCATATTCGTTCCACGATATGATCGATTATAATCACGTGATCATACCTGCTATTGCTAATGCTATTGGAATACAATCAAATGTATTCTTTATGTCGTATGCAGTGTATAGGACATAAAGACTAAATTTGTTCGTATAAGCAATCATTTAGTCCATTAACGTAAATAATATAATAGCGGATAGCGTTTTTGCTAATCAATGTTGCTAGGCAAAATTATTGTTATTTCAAACAAATGTAATTCTTTTATCTTATATAATATGGTCGATAATTCGGGAAGATGACGCACTTTTACGTTATTCCAACTGAAACTATATCCTAGAAATATCGACCGTATTGAATATGATTTAAGAATTACATTTGTTTGTAATAGCAATCGCTTTATCAAGTAATAATATTATAGCGAATAGCTGAATAATATAATAGCGGAAAGCGTTTTTGCTAATCAATATTACTGGGTGAAATTATTGTTATTACAAACAAATGTAATTCTTAACTCCTATATAATACGGTCAATATTTCTATCTTATAATTTAAGTTGGAATAGCGTCTTCTTTGGAACAAACAAATCTTGTCTTTATTTTAATTTATTTATTTACTTAACCCACGTTCCTTTGCATATGTTTTTGCTCAATATCAGTGAATTAGTCTCAGTATTAATTTATTATTTTACTTTTTCATAGAATATCCATAATTTTGTATAGCAGTATAGCAGTTACTCTAAAACTCATTAGCAGATGATGCTATATGAAAAGTTTTTCATATCATGATCATTAAGTGATTGGTGATTCTGTCCATGCCTACCGAAAATAGACTCGCGCCAATGTATGAATCTCAACCATCTATTTTATAGTTAGTAATCTATGGTGAGATTGAGAAAAAAAAGGCGGGAACCTTCGTATGAAAAAGGCGCGTTGCAAAACTATAATTTTTATATTGTACTTTTAACTACTTCAATTATTTCTAATCAGTGTATTTCCAAAATTATAAGTTGCTATAAAGTTGGAAAAACTGTTTTGACTCTTCCCCAAAATGGGGAAGGGTGCTAAAAGACGCAAGCAAGATTTGCCAGCGTCAGAAGCTGAGCCGCCCGATTCATCGGATTCGGAATCTTCAGAACAAAATAGAAGAGATGCAGCTGACAAGTATAAAATCTTCAAAATGCATGGATATTCTAGAAAATATCCCGAAAAACCAGATAAGAAAGAATTTATAGTATTTCTTACACACACTGACGATAAAACACCATTCTCTGATAAAGATAGACTAGCTCTTTCCAAAGCTTTGCGGGATCATTGCGTATCGGGTATCATGCATTTGAGGCCCATCAACCGCTTCAAAGTTGGTATAACATTCGATGTTTCTAATAATGCCAATGTATTTCTTACAAATATTAATCTTCAAAATGAGCTTTCTTTAAAAGCATCGATTCCAGCGGCTGACACCGAGGTGACTGGAGTACTTACTTCAGTTCCCGTAGAGCTGTCAAATAAAACCATATTTTCTTTAATTGGTAGTTCTAGAAATGTTATTCAAGTAAGGCGATTCATGCGCAGAGTAAGAGGCGAAGGTGGTGAGATCTCTTTTCAACCAACTCAAACTGTAGCAGTAACTTTTGCTTCCACACAGCTCCCAGAGCATGTATATTTGGACTCATGGCGACATGAAGTTAATGTTTATATACCACCAGTCAAACAATGTTTAAATTGTTTACGTTATGGTCACATTGCAAAATTTTGTCGCAATGCTGATGTTTGCTCAATCTGTACAGAAAATCATAATTTTAAAATTTGTAACAAGGACAAAAATGCTCCAAAATGTGCAAATTGTCAAGGAAATCACATTGCCATTTCATCTACATGCCCAATTAAAAAACAAAAAATTGAAGAAAACAAAATTAAGTCCCACTCTGTTAAATATTCAGATCTTTTTAACAATGCAGCCTTTCCTTATATTAATTCTAAGGGTATAGAGGTTCAATTAAGTAAACTATGTAAATCTGATATTTTTATGAATTTATTGGTAGAGGCATTAACAAAAATAGTAAGTAATAAAAACAATATTCCCATAAATTCAGGATCCATTCGAGAAATCATTCAGCAAACCATAAATAAGAAACAAACTTCTAGTAATCATTAATTTATGGATAATTTAAATATTTTTCAATGGAACGCACAGAGTATTTTAAGTAATAAGCTGAGTTTAACTCGTTTTTTATATGATTTCAATATACATATAGGTATCATATCAGAAACTTGGTTGAAGCCTAATATTCGTTTTAGTATTAGTGGATATCAAGTAGAACGAAATGATTGTGGTAGCAAACACAATGGTGTAGCTATTTTAATACACAATTCTATTTCTTATTCTAAAGTAGACTCATATTTTGATAATTCATTGCAAAACATTTGTATTAAAGTTAATAACAAAGAAATAAGTATAGTTAGTTTATATATGCCAGCAGTCTCCATTCCTGCTTTCAATAAGCTGAAATTAGATAGATTGATCAAATCTATACCTAGTCCAATGATTTTTGCTGGTGATTTTAATGCTCATCACATTTCTTGGGGCTGTGTTGACACTCAGCAACGGGGAAGAGATGTCCTGGATATAATAGATGATAATAATTTAGTGCTCCTTAATGATGGCCAACCAACTACTGTGGGCACCTTGACTTGGCGTCCTAATGCACTTGATTTATCACTAGCTTCCCCGTCTTTAGCTTCTTCCTGTGAATGGTATGTACATAATGACCCCCTTGGTAGTTATCATCTCCTTATAATGATTAAATATGTATTTAACAGTGGTGTAGGTAATAATGAGGTAACAGCCTGTCCATATAGTAATTTACATTTACCTATTTATCCTAAATATAGGCAAGTAGATTGGAAAAGATATGAAACTAATATGCAAAATCTATTGTTAGATTTTAGACCAGACTTGTATTCACCTTTAGATGCATATGAAATTTTTACTAATAAATTAAAGCTAGCTATAATAAGATCTATATCAAATAATTCAGTTCCAAATACTGTTAAAAGTCATTCTTTTTGTGGTAAGAAAGCTAAGCATAAACCTAATCTACCATGGTGGAATAATAAATGCACAGAAGCTGTTTTCAATTCAAAACAAGCTTATTTAACTTTTAAATACAATCCTTCAGAGGAAAATTACTTGGAGTTCAAAAGGCTTCAAGCTTTAAAGA
The DNA here is from genome assembly GCA_947086495.1 of Morpho achilles. Taxonomy (NCBI): domain Eukaryota; kingdom Metazoa; phylum Arthropoda; class Insecta; order Lepidoptera; family Nymphalidae; genus Morpho; species Morpho achilles. The sequence continues at coordinate 4,639,715 of CAMTZB010000012.1, read as the reverse complement.
AATATACTTTAAAAATTGAAAGAAATAATAGTTGGCATTCTTTGTGTAGTTCCTTTAACCGCTGTACACCTTTGTCTGTCATTTGGAAATTTATACGTAAGTTTAATAAGTCATTTATCCCATTTAATGAAGAAGATGATAGTTGGATTTTGAAATTTTTACAGACATATACTCCAGATTTTGTTTGCAATAATACTAAAACAAATTATTACATGCTAAATTCAAGCAGTGAGTTCATTATAAAATTATTTTCAATTCAGGAACTCAGATCAGCTATTTCATCACGGAAAGATACAGCTTTTGGACTAGATGGTATTCCATATACTGCCTTTAAGAAAATGAATGAAAAATCATTAAATTCTTTTTTAAGTGTTTTGAATTCACTCTGGATCAATAATGAAATTCCTTTTTATTGGAAAGAAGATACTCTAGTTCCTATATTGAAACCTGATAAACTTAAGCTAGACCCTAAGTCTTATAGGCCTATAGCTCTTTCATCTTGTACTGCTAAAATATTTGAACAGCTTTTGAAACAGCGTCTGGAATTCTTTATTGAACAGAACTGTTTATTGCCATCAAATCAGTTTGGATTTCGAAGAGGTCGGTCTTCTCGCGAAAGTATATGTCAACTACATTTAGATATACACAATGCTATAATGAGTAAAGAGTACCTTTTATGTGTTTTCTTTGATATTTCTGGTGCTTATAATAGTGTAAATATTGATATTCTCTGTTCTGAACTTTCATTGATAGGTTTGCCTGGAAAATTAATTAACTGGATTCATGGATATATGACTGAACGAAATGTATACGTTAAATATAATAATCATTTATATGGTCCAAGGTTAGCTTCTATTGGAGTCTGTCAGGGTGGTATTTTGTCCCCATTATTATTTATTTTGTACATACGACAACTGAATATCATCCTAGGAACATCAGTTAAAAATTTGCAATTTGCTGATGATTTAGCTGTTTATGCATCAGGAAATAACATATCCATTATTACTAAAACGATTAATGTTGCACTGGCTAAATTGAATGAATATTTTAATTATCTTAATTTAGAAGTAAATCCTTTTAAATCAAAGGTTGTACTGTTTGGTAAAAGATGCAGTTCCCAACCTAATGTTTACTATAATGGTACCTCTATTCCAATTAGTAGAGAAGTTAAATTTTTGGGGGTAATATTCTCTCAAAATTTGTCTTGGAAGAGATATGTTGATATCATTACTGTTAGAGCTATTAAAGCATCTAATATTCTAAAATCCTTGACAGGTACATACTGGGGTGCTGACCCTAAGATTTTACTTATGTTGTATAAATCCCTTGTACGCAGCCATTTTGAATATGGCTCTTTTTGTTTTGCAGCAGATGAAAAAATTATTAATAAATTAGAATTAATACAAAATAAATGTATGCGAATTATAACAGGTGCATTCAAATCTACTCCAATTGGTACCATGCAGATTGAATGTAATCTCCCACCAATCTCAATTAGGATGGAATACTTAAAGGAAAAATTTATTCTTAAAATTTTTTATCTTCCCAAAAATATGCTTTTTAATAGCTTATGCCAAAATGCTTCAAAAATATCACAAAAGCCTTTCTTCTTATTACTAGAATTTTCTAGCATAATTCTTCTTTTTAAAAACCTAAATATTTTTCGATCAAATGCAGTTTTACCTTGTTATCAAGGTAGTTTTATTAGTAAATTCCCTTCTATGAATATTGTCATAGATCACACCTTATCTACAAAAGAACATGTTTATGTTAAACTTTCACACTGGCATGATCACAAGTTTATTTATACTGATGGTTCTAAGAACTCAGACTCTTCTTCCTTTGCTATATATGACTCATCTCAAAATAATGGGTTTGGTTACAGACTAGAAAAACATGCAAGTATTTTTACAGCTGAAGCAGCTGCTATTCTGTTTGCTCTTAAGTACATAAAAAAATCATATCCCTCATCTAATAAATGGGTTATAGTTAGTGATAGCATGAGTGTACTTAAAAATTTACAAAACAACAAGTTGCATGCTAACACTAATTATCTTATTTACAGTATAAAAGAAATATGGATTGAGCTTACACAGTTAGACATTCAAATTACTTTTATTTGGATACCATCTCATGTTGGAGTTGTTGGAAATGAAAGAGTAGATTATTTAGCTAAAGCAATTGTTAATTCTATAAATGTTACAACAAATTCTGAAATTAGTGATAATAGTATTACTTTACCGTTTACAGATATTGTCTATAATTTAAAACAGCGTATGTGTAAGAAATGGGCTAAACATTGGTATAATTTTTCTGAAGTTTTAAATAAGGGCCGCTGGTATGCTTCTCTAGACATCAAAGTCAATAGTTCTCCTTGGTTTTACAAAACTCGAAATTATTCTAATAGAAAATTCTATGCAATCATGAGTAGATTGCGTTTTGGTCATTGTCGTCTTAACTTCCATCTTCACCGCATAAAATTATCGAACTCATCGCTGTGTGATTATTGCGGAACTCAAGAAGTACAAACTATACAACACATCTTCTTCGAATGCCCATCTTTCGGCATTCAGCGCCTTGTGCTGATCGATGAGCTTATTCAATCTTATGGTGACTTGTGACTTGGTCCCGCATCATATAACGGATTTATTAATGAATCCATCGGTTTATTATTACCTTTATAGGTTTATTTCATGCACTGTAAAAGACTTGTAAATATAGTGTATAATCATATTATATTCTATGATCTATCATCTATTGTTATCTTCAGAAACTGAAGATATACCCGTTCTGAGCTTTGACTTTAATTTCTGACCATGACAATTTACAAGGACAGAGGACATTCAAGGATAATGAGAACATGCAAGGATAATGAGAACATGCAAGGATAATGAGAACATGCAAGGATAATGAGAACATGCAAGGATAATGAGAACATGCAAGGATAATGAGAACATGCAAGGATAATGAGAACATGCAAGGATAATGAGAATATGATAATTTACTATGTGAATTAAACTAATGAAAAATATTATAACCAATTTGAAGACAAATACAATATGAAAATAAGGAAAAATAATTATTTACGCAAGACAAAATTATTGGATATGACTTCAAAGATTTAATAAGTGAATATGAAAAAGTTAAAAATGAAAGAAGAATATACTAAAGACGAAAACTCATTTTATTATTATGGACAATTGACAAGGCGGTATGGTCAACGACCTTAGCCTGCTCGTTTAGAAACGGGCGAATGGAAGAAAAAAAAAAATCTATGGTGAAATGTCAATCGACGAATGACGATAAGTGTTTCTATTTTGTACTCGTTTCTTAGATTTTCTTAAAAGCAAATTAATCTTATTCTGTTTTTTGTGGTTCTTATGGTTTTTTATTACCAAAGAATACATCGTGTAATTATACTTTTATATAAGCAAAAATGTCGTCGGCAGTTGATCAAAAAACATATTTACAAAAATATCTGAGTGGTCCATCAGGTGATAAGAAAAGGAAAAGAAAAAAAAACGTAAAAGGAAAGGGGTAAGTAAAATTAAGACATTATAAGCAAATTTGCGGTATCTTCTTTCTGTAATAAAAAACTTATACATAAGTCGTCCAATTTAAAAGTTCTTCAATTATAGATTTGTTCATTTACTTTCGTGAAGACCCGTCCTGGCTAAGTTATGTGAAATTATAATCTGTTTTTAAAAGTTAAAGGTTTAAGAGGAATTAAAAAAAAGCTCATGTAAGAGTTTAACACATCTACCAATTAAATTTTCAACAAATATAGTGTGATTGCCACTTACAAAGGTGTTATTTACAGAAATCTTCTTCTTTTCTTAATAGCTTCTTATTTATTTATTAGGAAGCCAACGTGATATACAATATGGTTTATTTAAAACTTATATAATCTAAATTATAGTTTTTTATTGTATATCTCACTTAAAGGCTAACTCAGCATGTATAATTAAATAAAAAGCTAAATAATTTTCTGCTCACTAAATCAAATACAAAAAATTGTAAAAGAACGAAGAGAAAAGAGTTATTACAATAAATAAAATAAAAAAACCAAACTAGTCGACTTTAACAATTAAAATGTGGCAGAAATAATCAAAAATAAATACAGTAATATAAAAAACTAACTGAATACAAATCTTACAAAAGAAATTAAAATTATTGTTATATATAATAAATAAAATAGATATTAAATAAATAGATATGATTCCTTGATTTACTAACATCTAGTAAATCAAATACTGAAGTTGGCATAAGCTTAATTAAATCTACTGATATCTGTAAATATGCTTTCAATGGGTAAAATTTTGTTATCTAGTAGACAATATATACTGGACCTCTATATCTGCACGGTGAATTGAAGATTAAATGTAAATCAGTATTTTTTTAGATACATCTTTTCTTATGATATTTCTCCTGTCTTTAAAGCAAATCAAATCAAAGCAATTTGGATAGCTTTAATTTATCTGATTAGGATAGCTTTAATTTTTTTAATGTAACTGCTTGGTATATGATTTTAGATTCAAAATTATTGATGATGACTTGGATCTATCAAAATTACGAGCTCTAGATGGTGATGAACTAGACTTTCTCAATGAAGGTGAAGACGCTCCTCAAATAGCAGGCATCATAGATGAAAGACCCGAGGAATTAAAGTTTAAAAACTCATCAAAATGGAGAGTTATAAATCAGGTAAGTGTAGTGAAGAATTAGTATAATAGTAGTGTAGTAGTAGTGTTATAGTAGTGTAGTAGTAGTAGCATAATAGTAGTATAATAGTAGTGTAGTAGTAGTGTTATAGTAGTGTAGTAGTAGTAGCATAATAGTAGTATAATAGTAGTGTAGTAGTAGTGTTATAGTAGTGTAGTAGTAGTAGCATAATAGTAGTGTAGCAGTAGTGTTATAGTAGTGTAGTAGTAGTAGTAGCATAATAGTAGTATAATAGTAGTGTAGTAGTAGTGTTATAGTAGTGTAGTAGTAGTAGCATAATAGTAGTGTAGCAGTAGTGTTATATATTAGTAATATAATAGTAGTGTAGTAGTAGTGTTATAGTAGTGTAGTAGTAGTAGTAGCATAATAGTAGTATAATAGTAGTGTAGTAGTAGTGTTATAGTAGTTTAGTAGTAGTAGCATAATAGTAGTATAATAGTCGTGTAGTATCCTACTATTATACTACTATTATGCTACTACTACTACAATACTATTATACTGATAGTATAGCGAAGGTCATAATCAATGTTTTATCAGAATATAGCCTTAATGTTAACTAATACAACCCATCTGTTTAATATTATTTTTTTTTTATCTATCATATTTACATTTATATTTTATTTTTTCATCTCATTACAATTCGATCTAATTAGTTAGTATTATAAAGAGGTATTTGGCAAAGATAGTGGCAATTGCTCATTCATACAAATGTTGTACTAACTTTTAAAGGTGTTTTACACATATTTAGAGTATATTATATATCAGTAATGTTTTTGTTAAATTATGTATTGTAAAATGCTATTTGTTGGTTTAATATATAAATAAATACAAGTTAATGTTGATCCTTTTTGTTTAGATAATAAAATAAATAATAACATCTTTTAGTTTGTCTTCCTTCTTACGTTCTTTAAAGATTACTAGTAATTCATCTCATATATTCTTGAATTGAAAGTCAAAATTGTTATTTAAAGTCAAAATCTAATCTAAAAGACAAAACCTGAATTAAAGTCAAAAGCCTGACTTGTAAGACTTTGCCAGTTCCGAATAATTACTTACTAGGCGGGCAGATTGCTGATAGCTATTACTTTTTTTTTTAAATTTTATGGGTTTTATTTTTACTTATTGGTTTTTAGTAACAAATAGTGAGTATGATAATATGAATGGTTCAAAATATTATAACTCATATATTAACTAAAACTAACGACACACAATTATTAATATAACAATACATCATCAGTTTCAACTATAAAGGGATTATACTGAATAAAACAATCTTGCAATATTTACAGGATGACGGCTTCAACAGCAAGTTGAAAGTGGAAGAAGTAACAAGAAGTGTAAAAGAAATCGAGAAAGAAAATGAAATTGTATTCGGAAAAATGTACAGTGATTCTGAAGATGAGAAAAACGACTCAGATACATCTGTACAAAGAAAGGTACCAAGTGATAAAAATAAACAAAAGTCAAAAAAGAAAAGCAAACATCATAGTGATAGTGATGTGAGCCCTCCAAGAAGAAATAAATCTAATGCTAAAAGCAAAAATTATGATTCTGATGTGTCACCTCCAAGAAAAAACTCAAAAAGGACAAATGATATAGACAGTGATGCTAGTCCTCCACGACGAAATCATGTAGTAGAAAATTCTAACTCAAAACATCATAAATATGATTCAGAAACTACAAGAAAAACCTCAAGAGATTACGCATCAAATAGTAAAAGGTCAAATCCTTATCAAAATGATAGTGATCAAAGTCCGGTAAGAAGAAAAAAATTCGCTAGTAGTAATAATTTACAGAAACATAGCTCTGAAAAAATTGAGAGCAACAGTAGACAAAGAATAAGAAAGCCTTCCCGATGGGGAGACTTTAAAGAAGAAGATAGTATACCAAAACAGAGATCGGAAAGTCCCAGAATATCTGACAGTGGCGAAAAACGAAGAAGTTCTCCAGGAAAAAGCAGTCAATCGTACAAAAACATTAATAATAGCAAAGAGATTAATTATGATTCTGATATATCACCACCTAGGAAATCAAGGCGTGATTCTAACAAAAGAGATAGATCTGATCCTAATTTATCTCCATCAAGAAGAAGATCTCCAGATAAATTAAATGAAAAGAGAAGTTACAAAAATGATAAATATAAGGATATGTCACCAAAAAGAAATAAACATACCAACCAAATTTACAATAAAAGGAGACATGGAAGTGATTCTGATCCTTCACCACCAAGGCAAGAAAGAAGAAAGAATAACGATAAAAGAAATAATACAGAACAAAGAAAAAGGCACGATAGTGATTCTGATCTATCACCTCCCAGAAAAAATAGTAGAAGAATGTATCAAGACAAAACAAATCGTAGATATAACGATGAACCTCCACCGTCAAACAAGAAAATGGAAAAAACTTTGGAAGGCAAAAAAGCAGGATTGCAAGACGCTGAACAATTAAAGCAAGAGAATGCAGCATTTAGAAGGAGAGAAGACGAGGTTTTTAAAAATATGACGGATGAAATGTCGGGGCGAAATGCTCAAATTGTGTCAAGGAAAAGTAAGTAAGGAGATTTATTTAAAGCTTTTATTTAACTTGGTGTGTATATGAAGGTGGAATCTTGCAAGTTAAATTTGTCCCACTTCCCGGTGTTCAATTGAGCTGAAATTTTACATACTGGTCCAATCGAGATGACTTGCATGATTTTGTCAGGATTGGCTCCAGACAAGGGAACTCCTTGGAAATGGTTAACAGTAAAGACATGAGATTTTGTTATGCACATTTTTTCTAAGAAAATGGATAAAAATATTTTTATACTTATAGGTAAAAGGGAAACATCAGAAGACAGGCAGAAGCAAAAAGATAAAGCGGAGAGACAGAAGGAGTTAGATGAGAAATACAAAAAATGGAGTAAAGGGTGAGTCATAGCTATTAATACGACTTTACATATTTAGAAATGATAATCTTATAATGGAATAAGGTCTTCTAGATATCATATTATATTGTTATATGACCAATATAAGACTGGCCTGTTGGCGCAGTGGGTAGTGAGCCTTCAGCTCCGCGGGTCGCGTGTCTGATTCCCGCCGAGTGCCAATATTTTCTATAAATTAATTTGTTGGTCTTCATGTCTGGGTGTATATTTGAATTTAAGTATGTATTTAAAATTATATAAGTATATATTCACCAGTTGTCTCTTACCCATAACGTAGATATTATGTTACTTACTTTGGGGACATATAGTCCCCATATAGTAATATAGTATATTGGGGACGTATAGGGGGACAATATAGTCTTTTGATAACCATAACAAAGGTTAAAGTGGGTTAACCTTAAAAGCTACACATATAATGTCGCGCACTTTTATTAGAACTTTTAGAGGGGAACAATTTTCTAATACATGTTTTTTGAATAACTATTACCGTTTACTCAGCGCACGCAAGGAAAGCTTAAAATTTTGCCGTTCTCGTTTAATATATAATAAAATAAAATATATTTTAATTCTGCCACTCTCCTATTCATCTTAGCGTGATATAGTCTATAGCCTTCCTCAATAAATGGACTAACTTACACTAACAGAATTTTCAATTCGGTCCAGTAGTTCCGGAGATTAGCGCGTTCAAACAAACGAACTCTTCAGCTTTATATATTAGTATAGATATACAATTGCCATTAACACTGTTAACATTAACACGAAATTTAACCCATTACTAACTTTATATACCAGGAGCGTAACATCAGCGACACTAAAAGTAGTTCAAAAGATATTCCATTAAACTTATATTGACTTTGGATGATAGTAACAAAATTTATACTAAAGTATCACCGCAGGCTGAAGCAAATTGAGTCCCAACAAGCAGCTGCAGAGGATTTCATACACGAAGCATCCAAACCACTAGCTCGGTACAAAGATGATGTGGACCTTGAGAGCAAGTTAAAAGACGTGGAGAGAAGAGGTGACCCGATGCTGCAGTATATGAGGGATAAAAAGAGGGAAAGAGGAGAGTTGGGACCTGGTAAGTGGACAAAGTAGATAATAATACGTAATAGTAAGTTGTGACATCATTGTGTGGCATCCGGAATGAATAAACCACCGTCATTTCTTACCGAGGTGTCGTAAAAGGCGACTAAGGTATGTTTGCACTCTTTGTGGTTTCCGGTTGAATAGAATAGACCAACTTCTTTCTTACCGAGTTGTTGTAAAATACGACTAAAGTAAGTTAAAAACTCTCCCATAAATAGACTTATGTGTCAATATTAAAAGTTATCTAAAGGTAATAATATGTTAGTTATAATGAACGATTCCGTTATAATATTTAGAAAATCCCTTCTAAAACTTTTAACTGAAACATAGTTTACATAATTTGTGTTATTGTCACCAGTTCTTGCTTTTTGTTTTATGGATGTTTGTTATTATTGTAAATGTTGTAGCCATCTCTCATTAATATAGCATTTAGTTTCTATTTTTAATGTATCATGTACCTTGTTACATCGTCCGCTTGGTAATCGGCAACAATGTTGCAGACGATGATTATTCAACCATGAAATCAGTAACATATTTAAAAATCACGTTTGGCAATAAAAAAATGTGCTTAAGTTTGCAATTTCCAACTGACAACCATATATTATTCCGAGGATTAAAGCTATAAATTAGATTTTACGATTTGGAATATGAATAATCCCCCACTTGGAGGGGCTCGCGGCATGGTTACTGTTTTCAGTTAAATAGGGAGCTGCGTCTCCTAACAATCATTCACTTAGTTTCCTTCGTATTGGTGTAACCTCCTCTTAAGCTTCCATATATAAAATTGTTGTATTAAATTTTTATTTTGACAAAATATTAAATTAATTTAAGAAAATCACAAAGTTTCATTCAACGGTCACGAGCACCGATCTCTTCGGATAACCCAAAATTCATCAAAATTAGATAACGCAAGACAGAAACCAAAACTACCTTTTGAACACGTATTTAATGTATATATTGTTTTTGGCCTAATAAAATAAATAAATTTGTTTCAGAAAAACCTACCTACAAGGGGAATTTTGCCCCAAATCGTTTCAACATCAGACCCGGCTACAGGTGGGACGGCGTCGACCGCTCCAACGGCTACGAGAAGAAATTCTTCGAACAGCGAAGCAAGAGGAAAGCAGAAGAAGAAGAATTGTACAAGTGGAATACAGAGGATTTATAAAAATAAACTTTTTTTATACAAAATTGAGTTTATTTTAAAAACAATATGGTCCTCCTTTATATTTATTCTTTTTTATTAATTGACTACGTCAAATGGCACTACCACCCTCCTCTCCGCACCGCATCGCTTCTCTCCGTCTGTTACACCTATTGCACGTCTCTATGCTATAACTTCCGCTCCTTTTCCTTCTGTTACAATCTAGTTCGACTGCAGCCGTGTGGTATCCGGCTGAATAGAATAGTACCACCCTCATTTCTTACCGAGGTGCCGTAAAAGGCGACTAAGGTAAGTTGACCCGCCGTGTGGTATCCGGCCGAGTAGAATAGTACCACCCTCATTTCTTACCGAGGTGCCGTAAAAGGCGACTAAGGTAAGTTGACGCGCCGTGTGGTATCCGGCTGAGTAGAATAGTACCACCCTCATTTCTTACCGAGGTGCCGTAAAAGGCGACTAAGGCAAGTTGACCCGCCGTGTGGTATCCGGTTAAGTAGAATAGACCACCCTCGTTTCTTACCGAGGTGTCGTAAAAGTCGACTAAAGTTACTTGACCCACCGTGTGGTATCCGGTTAAGTAGAATAGACCACCTTCTTTCTTACCGAGGTTTCGTAAAATACGACTAAGTTAAGTTGATGTCAGGCAGGCGGCTGGTTGTAAAATACGTAGCCAAATCATGTGACATCATGTTTGTACATCTAATTAGAAATTTTTAGCAATTGTTAACGAAATCTAAAAATTAACTAAAGGAAAGTAAAAACTATAGAAATTATTTATAATTTATTACCATTCAGTCTCAAGCTTTAGTAATATACAAATACTAGATAAGTAACAGTATATCGTTCTTCTATAGTCTATAGAATGAGAATTTTACATTATACGTTAGTCTGTGGTATGTTTAAAAAAATATAAGATTCAATTAATTATGTTGAACAAAAAGCAATCGAGCAAGACAATGAAAATTATTTTAGTAAAGATTTATGATAATATAATTAAAGAATTTTAAAAATATTCCATATAATTATAAATCAACCATAAAATAGAGTATTAATAAGTCTATGCTAAGACCCAGTTCTCTACATCAACCCAGTTTATATACTTAAGATCACAAGTTTTGCGTCAAATTAATATTTGATTCGTGTTATATAAGACTATTTTCTAATCTAAAAATCTTAAGTTTAGTAAATCCAATTAAATCCATTCTTTTTCTGTTCAAAAAGAACTTAATTTTTTTTTAATTTACACACCGAAATTTCATTATTTAAATAATTACACAAAAACGTTGAAAAAAGCCATTATGTTCTAGCTACATATATACTCTAATAAAGTTACAACAGATAAAAAAAAATGTTAGCAATATCGATTTCATAATAGCATTAATCGATTTATACAAATAATTTCGTTTTAAATTATACCATAGCTACATTAAGAGATATATCTTCTCTATATATAAAAATATAAAGGCGAAATCCTTAAATAGTTTAACACTATGTGAATTTATTGCATTTATGCTAACTGCTATAAAGGTTGGTGTGACCATCGGTCAAATTACACTCCAAATATGGGAGTTATTAATTTATGTAAATGATACGACTGTAAAATCTTCCCATATATCGATGTCCAGCCGTGGGCAGAGATAACAAATTTCACAAAGAATGAGGTAATATTTGGCAAATTTTAATTTGCTAATAAAACACTATTCTATATGCCACAAATGTCTAAAAGATTTTATAAAAAGTTGCTTTTTTTGTTTGTTTATAAAGTAACACTAACGACACAAACACGTTTAATAACAAGTTTTAATATGTTTTTATTCATTTCTACTCATATTTGTATATAATATACAAAGTGGTACCGAATCTAAGACATTTCAATTTTAGGTACCCACAAACTTCAGTACCGATACATTAAAAAAAATCAGTGAATTCAGTATAGTATTTTAACCACAGGCATTATTTTACCCTTTTTAAAAAGAAACAGTTTGTAAAGATCAATGACCGTACCCTCGCCATTCCATATAATGTACACATAACCTTGACCTAAAAAAAACTGGTGCGAGTGAGACAAAACAAGAATGTTAATGTTTTCTCCTATTCGCGTCATTCAAGTTTAGTGAATCGTTACAAAGTCAGCTCCCAATTAAATGTAATATTTATTTTGCCAACATATAACTATGCCAAAATTATTTTATACATTTCGGTGATCAGTGGATTTATTTTGTTAACATATTCCAAATCAAATTCAAAGTGCTAAACCTATTTTAATAAGAAAGTAATGTTAAATTATTTTAAGATATAAAGTTTTATTAGCTACAAATGTTAATATTCTTGGTCAACGTCTTCCGCGATTGTACCCACCACGACGGCGGTCGCGGTCGTCGTGCTCGTTTTGATACCCGCCACGCGACTGGTAGCCCTGGTTGCTCTGGTACCCGCCACTCTTGTATCCGCCGCCGCCGCCTATGGAAATGGGATGAGAATTTTGAGTGTGTGTTATATATATATATATAGGATATGAATAAATACCGTGTGGTATCCATGCTGAGTAGAATAGACGACTCTCATCCCTTACCGAGGTGGCATAAAAGGAGACTAAGGTAAGCAAACCCACCGTGTGATATCCGACTAAGTAGAATAGACCATACTCATTTCTTACCGAGCTGTCGTACAAGGCGACTAAAGTTGACCCGCCGTGTGCTATCCGGCTGAGTAGAATAGACCACCCTCAAATCTTATAGAGTTGGCATAAAAGGAGACTAAGGTAAATTAACCCGCCGTGTGGTATCCGGCTGAGGAGAATAGACCACCCTCATTTCTTACCGAGTTCTCGTAAAAGGAGACTAACTTAAGTTAAACCATCAAGTGCTATCCGGCAGAGTAGAATAGACCACCCTCATCTCTTACCGAGTTGTCGTAAAAGACTTATAATAACTTGCCCAAACATGTTGTACCGACCCCACTTAGAGTGGGATAATGATGATACACGAATAAATAATAATAAACTCACCCTGAGAGGAGTAACCTTGATTGTATCCACCGGAACTGTCATATCCGCCTTGGCTATAACCCTGGTTGGAATTGTAACCCTGGTTGCTGCTGTGACCTTGTCCACTGCTATAGTTCTGGTTGCTGTTGTAACCTTGTTGATATAATTAAAATAGAAAAGTTAACAACTAACATAAAAAAAAAAAACAATGCCTTATACTTTGTAAATGATAATATAATAATAATAGTACTAGAATTAATATAAGGAATTATTGTTAATGTATGTTTAATATATAAGTTGGTGTATCAAATAAATAAATAAAAAAAATAAATAAATAAACCTCTGTTATCATTATAGCTGCCATCGAAACTCTTCTGGGATTGGTAACCAGACTGCTGTTGATAACCACCTGGTGGTACCTCGTAGGTTTGGTAGTTACGGGATTGCTGGTGTTCTCTGGAGTTCTGATATCCCGCCGGACTTGTTTGAGGTCTGCAACATTATAAATATAAATAAACGGGACGTGCTGTGTGTGATAACTTCACAATATATTTTTTGTGCATAAGAATATATATAATTAAAAACATATTGGCGATGTATATAACGCCGTGTGGTATCCGGCTGAATAGAATAGTACCACCCTCATTTCTTACCGAGGTGTCGTAAGAGGCGACTAAGGTAAGTTGACCCACCGTGTGGTATCCGGTTGAGTAGAATAGACCAACCTCTTTCTTACCGAGGAGTCGTAAAATACGACTAAGGTATGTTGACGTCAGGCAGGCGGCCGGTCGTAAAATACGTAGCCAAATCATATGACAACATGTTTGTAACATGTTGTGCCGACCCCACTTAGAGTGGGATAAGGGCAGGAGGATGTATTGGCGATGTATATAATAGACAAAGTAGGAACCGACATAAGGGACTCCTGCTTTGCGCCTTGCAAAAGCACGTAAGTCATTTGTGGATTTGGGTATAAGATTGTATAATAAAATTCCGCAATCAATTTCAGCTTTGCCATTACAGCAATTTAAAAACACTGTTAAAAAGAGGTTGATACAGAAAGCCTACTATACTCTTGAAGATTATTTAGAAGATAAGAATGTGTGGATATAGCTCTCTTTGAACCTGTACAAGACAGTAACGACATAATGTAAATAGTATTAAGAATTATATTTTTAAAAGAGCAACCGCCGAGTTTCTTGCTGGCTCTTCTCGGTAGGAACAGCTTTCCGAACCAGCAGTAGAGTTGAGGATTCAAAAGCACTTGTTTACAAGTTTATTTGAATAAAGAATATTTTGAATTTGAATTTGAATATAATAATGCAATCAATTTTACCTTTGCCATTACAGAAGTTTAAAAACAATATTAATAAAAGGCTAATACATAAAGCCTACTATACTATTTAGGATTACTTAGATGATTGGAATGTGTGATAGGTAATCTTCGATCCTGTACAAGACAGTAATAACTAAATGTAACTAATAATAAGAATTATATTTTTAAAAGAGCAACCGCCGAGTTTCTTGCTGGCTCTTCTCGGTAGGAACAGCTTTCCGAACCAGCAGTAGAGTTGACGATTCAAAAGCATTTGAATAATTTAGCGGTGAGACCGTGTGACTCTTCAAACTAAGGTAGGCACCAATTCTGTTAAAACTTATGTGTCTAACTGATAATTGCAATTTAACACCCTGTTTTCGGTGAAGGAAAACATCGTGAGGAAACCTGCATATCTCTAGAGAATTCTGGAGATATGTGTAACCTACCAATCCGCATTGGAGCAGCGTGGTAGGTCTTAGCTCCAATCCCTCTTACCAAAAACGGAGAGAAGAGGCCTATTCCCAGCAGTGGGATAATAACAGTCCATTATTTTAAGTATTGATAGATGGAGCTAAACAAGTTTTATATCAGTAGTGTACTCTAAAGCACACTCGTATTTTTTAAATTAAATATTTAAATTCTATATTCGGAATCTCGGAAACGGCTTCAACGATTTTCATGAAATTCATCATGCAGAGGAAGAAAAATCGATCTAGTGACTTTCATTTAAAAGAAAATATCTTTTTATCCCTGTTTTCGGGCATCGAAAAAAATGCTAAAATGATACTAATTGAATCCAAATTATATTTTAGCTGCCAAACGTAATGCTGTGATAGCCTAATGGGTAACGGGCGGACCAAAACAATTCAGAGACCGGAATCGAGTGCCACATGTCACCTATGCGTTTTCTTTTTTTTTTATTGTATTTTTTTATATCTTAAAATTAAATTACCGAGCAAGGCTCGTTCATCGTGGTACTTATATTTATTTATTTATTTAATATATCATACCTGTGGTCGTTAGTAGACTGATTGTACCCTCCTTGTACCCTGCCACCTCTACCACTGCCGCCGCCGTCGCCACGACCACCGCCGTCACCGCGTCCGCCACCGCCGCCACCGCCGCGCTGTTGACCACCGCCGAACCCGCCAGCACCACGGCCACCGCCACGACCACCGCCCTGTCATACAAAATATAAATTAGATTGCAAGCTCATTGCAGGGTTGCCACCTTTTTTTTTGAAGAAAAATAGTAATTTTCTTTTTAAATCAAAAAAATATAGTACTTTTAGGAAATCAGACAAAAAAAAATAGTACACATCTTTTTTTAATCATTATTTATTTTTAGGAGTTATTTTTGCGCAAAAAAACGACATGGGCAATGTTGGCCAAAACTCCTGATTATTTTGCCATAGTTTTGTTTATATAGTTTTGCATATAGTTGTATGAAAATAACTAATATAGTACCGGTCTTAAAAACGCAGCCGAATCAATCCATCAATAAATCTCTGTCTTTTGTTTTATCCAAAACAAGTATAATAAAAACAGGTAATTTAAAAAAAATATCTCGAGTATTCTAGTTTAAAGAATTATACCTGTGGAGCTGATCGTTGTTGCCAAGAAGGCATTTCCGGTGGTGGGGGTTGTTGCTCGTTGGGTCGACCACCTCTATCTGGAACCTGTAACATAAATATTACTTAGCAATTTTTATAATAAGCAATAGCAAAGGATGAAATTGAAGTTGAGGATCTGACAAATATCTCCTTCAGGGATATTATCAGGTTCGTAAAAGCCACGGGTAGATTAGAACAGGTGACACTGTCGGGACAGCAGTGAAACCCTTGTCCCAACATGGGGAATTGGGTGGAATAGTCCGGAATAGGAGCTGACCACCCGCCCTGCACCGACAGGTGTCCCCGAAATTAGATAGATAGATATATAGATCGTGAGTAGTATTCATAGTTAATGTATAGAATTGGCTATACTCACGTGTTATTCTATCGGGTTAGCCTATTATAGCCTAGCTATAGGGTTAGTTAGTTTCAAGCCCATCCAGGGCACTTATTCATGAGCTCGACGTCATAACGTCGTGTAAAGAGCTCATTTTCTCAGGTTCTATAAGTAAGTAACGGCCTGTTACTATCCCACTGCTGAGAATAGGCCTCTTCTCTCCGTTATAAGAGAGAAGGATTGGAGCTAAGACCTACCAGGCTGCTCCAATGCGGATTGGTAGGTTACACATATCTCCAGAATTCTCTAGAGATATGCAGGTTTCCTCACGATGTTTTCCTTCACCGAAAAGCGTGTGATAAATTGCAATTATCAATTAGACACATAAGTTTTAATAGAAAAACTCATTGGTGTCTGCCCGGGTTTGAACCCATGATCGTCTTTAGAGATTCACAAGGTCGCACTACTAGGCCATCACAGCTTCAAAATAATAATAATAAACTCTTTATTGCACATCAAATACATAGGCAATACAAGACAAAAGTAATAAAAATAAACATGAACACATACAGAAGTGCAAAGGCGGTCTTATCACTGAGAGTGTTCTGTTACAGACAACCTCTACAGTAAGAAATTAAGAACAGAAAGGTTGAGAACGATGCACAAGACGTATACTACATAATATAATCGATAAACATACTTTCTAATATTTACATTCTACTTTACCTAAATAATATGAAATAATATATGTTTATATAAATATAAAAATATCATCATCTTCCTGCCCTTATCCCACTCTAAGTGGGGTCGGCACAACATGTTATAAACATGCTGTCACATGATGTGGCTGCGTTTTTACGACCGGCCGCCTGCCTGACGTCAACTTACCTCTGTCGTATTTTACGACACCTCGGTAAGAAAGAGGGTGGTCTATTCTACTAAACCGGATACCACACAGTGGGTCAACTTACCTTGGTCGCCTTTTACGACACCTCGGTAAGAAATGAGGTTGGTCTATTCTACTCAGCCGGATACCACACGGCGGGTCGACTTACCTTAGTCACCTTTTACGACACCTCGGTAAGAAAAGAGGGTGGTACTATTCTATTCAGCCGGATACCACACGGCGGATAAATATAAAAATATATATACTTAAATATTACATATGTAAATATTAACTACATACGTACTGTTATTACTTGCCTGGAAGATATGTTCCTAACTGAGATGATATTAAAACAAAAGTGTTGCAATAATCTTGCTATAATCCGCGATAAAATTAAACTCCCTGAGTGACATCAGTGATTTTTTAAGAGATATAAAAAAATACAATATAAAAAATTAAATTAGAAAATGCTGGGTATCATGTGGGAATTCTTAGGAGGTTATAAAATTTTTTGGTCCACCTGTTACCATTAGGCTATCACAGCATTGCATTTGACGGCACAAATATTTGCTTTCATTTGCTTCGGCTACCGGTATTGATAATATTTTTACTAACTACAGTTGTAATATCTTAGAAAAATCTATAATAAGTCGCTTAAAGTCTGACCATAGTGGGCAAATTATATCTGTCCCTAACTATATGCAGGAAAAAAATGATTATATCAAGTACAGGCCTTTCACTTCGAATAAAATAAAGCGATTTCAATCAAAAATATCATCAAAGATATTGCAATTCGACAAAAGTCGCGGTAGCTCAGATGAACTTTTTAATGCCCTCTTTGGAATGATCGGTTGTGAATTTAATAAGACTTTTAATATTATAGAAAAAAAAGTGTTCAAAAATCTTAGGTTTAGTGAATGGGCCACTAATGGCATCTATAAGAGTAGGAATAAGTTATTTGATCTGTATGCAGAAAAACAATATAATCAGTCCCCCACTTCTCTTGAATATGTAAAAAAATATTCAAAAACGTTTAGAAGTGTCTGCACACAGGCCAAATCTCTTCATATTAAAAGTAAAATAATTAATTCCAAAAATAAAATAAAAACAACCTGGAATGTTATTGGAGATGAAACAGGTAGACGTAAAATGTATAATTCTTCCATAGAGCTTAAAATTGGGAATGAACTTATTAATTCTGATACAGCAGTAGCTAGTGCATTTGAGCATTTCTTTCAGAACATACCCATTTCTATCACTAGCTCAATAAACTCATCCCCAATGGAAGCTTTTAATGTTTTGAAGGACAGCGTCACGAAGTGCAGTGTTAATTTTAAATTTGAACACATTTCCCCATACGATATCGTCAAAACTTTTAAAACATTAAATATTAAAAACACAACTGATCTGTGGGGAATGTCCGTAAAATTAATTAATAATATTATTGATATTATCGCCCCGATTATGGCCAAGATCTTTAACAAATCTGTAGACACAGGGATATTTCCCAATTTAATTAAACATAGTAAATTGATCCCCCTTTTTAAGTCCGGTGATAAGAGCGACCCTCAGAACTATAGACCCATTTCGGTCTTGCCAACTCTAAGCAAGATTTTTGAGAAAATCATTTTAAAGCAGCTGCTCCAGCATTTTAATTTAAATAATTTACTTCATCCTGAGCAGTATGGGTTTACTAAGGGTCGGTCTACAACGGATGCGGGTGTGAAGTTGTTAAGGCATGTCTACGATGCGTGGGAGAACTCACAAAATGCCATAGGGGTATTTTGTGACTTGTCCAAAGCATTTGATTGCGTTCAACACGAAATTTTATTGCTAAAGCTTGGCTATTATGGCATTAAAGACAATGCACTTCGTCTCGTTGCATCGTATCTTCACAGCCGGATTCAAAGAGTGTGCATTAATGATGTGCAGTCATCCGGAACGGCCTTAGTTATGGGTGTGCCTCAAGGATCAATCCTTGGTCCGTTTCTGTTTTTAGTTTATATAAATGATTTGCCATATTTTATTCATAATATTTGCGATATTGTACTGTTTGCAGATGATACATCATTAATTTTTAAAGTTAATAGAAATGACGATAATTTTGACGAAGTAAACAGGGGTTTATCGCAAGTAGCTCATTGGTTCAGGCTAAATAATTTGGTACTGAACTCAAATAAAACTAAATGTATAGAATTTGTATTGCCTAATGCTGCAAAAACAGCAAATAGGCTCTCTTTAAATAATGTGCCACTAAAAACAGATAATTCAACGGTATTTTTGGGAGTATCCTTGGATACAAAACTCCAATGGAGCACACACATAACAACTCTTGCAGGGAAACTGAGTTCAGCGGCCTACGCTGTTCGAAAGATAAGACAATTCACAGATGTTGAAACAGCAAAACTTGTTTATTTTGCCTACTTCCATAGCATTATGTCCTATGGAATATTGCTATGGGGTAAATGCGCGGATAGTGAAAAAATTTTTGTTTTACAAAAGAGAGCCATACGTGGCATTTATAATTTAAGACCGCGTGATTCCCTGCGAGAGAAATTTAAGGAAATAGGTATTCTTACATTTGCTTCACAGTATATTTTAAGCAATTTAATTTATGTACATAAAAATATAAAGAATTATAAAACGATAGGTGATGTGTACAATAGACAAAGCAGGAACCGACATAAGCTTGCGGTTCCTGCTTTGCGCCTTGCAAAAGTACGTAACTCGTTTGTGGGTTTTGGTATAAGATTTTATAATAAAATTCCGCAATCAATTTCAGCACTGCCATTACAGCAGTTTAAAAACACTGTTAAAAAGAGGCTGATACAGAAAGCCTACTATACTCTTGATGATTTTTTAGAGGATAAGAATGTGTGGATATAGCTCTCTTTGAACCTGTACAAGACAGTAACGACATAATGTAAATAGTATTAAGAATTATATTTTTAAAAGAGCAACCGCCGAGTTTCTTGCTGGCTCTTCTCGGTAGGAACAGCTTTCCGAACCAGCAGTAAAGTTGACGATTCAAAAGCACTTGTTTACAAGTTTATTTGAATAAAGAATATTTTGAATTTGAATTTGAATTTCAATATTTTAGATTTTTTTAAATGCCCGAAAACACAAATAATTTTTTTTGTAATGAAACCTAGCTAGATCGATTTGTCTCCCACAATAAACCCCTATATGCTGAATTTCTGAATTTTGTGTATTTATATTATATTATTTATTAGTTTATATATTTAATATTTATTATTTCTATATAATTTTATGATGTGTAAATGTTTTGTCTGTGTATTGATTTGTATTATTAGTATGTATTTAATTTTATAAAAGTCCACAACCCACATAAAATTTTCAGCGCTCCTTAACCCTAAGGTCGTCTGGAAGAAATCGCTACTAAGCGATAAGACCGCCCTTTATACATTACATTTTGTTTTCTTTTTTTTATTGCTGTTTTTGTTTCTTTTCTGTATTTTTATCTGTGGTGTATAAAGTATATAAATAAAAAATAAATAAATAAATTTCATGAAAGACATAAGAATATCAAAACATCACTCACCCTTCCAATCATAACTTTGTTCACTTCGCTCTGTGTATTCTTCCTAACGCTGGCACTTGATGTCTTCTCCACTTGCAGCAAGGACGTCCTGGCTGCTAGGAAGTCGGAGAACTTTATATCAGGCTTCACTTTCAAATTCTCACGTTTCGGTCTGTACGTTGATTGGATATGATCTTTTTTAACTTTGAGACGTTCAGACCACTGTAAAAAAAATCTTTATATAAAAAATAATAATAAATAATAAATAAATAATTATATGGGACACTTTACACACACGGTCGTCCGTCCCCTAAGTAAGTAACTTAATACTTGTGTTATGGTAGGCAGACAACTGGTGAATATATACTTATATATTTTCTAAATACATACTTAAATACAACGCCGTGTGGTATCCGGCTTGATAGAATAGTACCACCCTCTTTTCTTACCGAGGTGTCGTAAAAGGCGACTAAGGTAAGTCGACCCGCCGTGTGCTATCCGGCTGAGTAGAATACACCAACCTCATTTCTTACCGAGGTGTCGTAAAAGGCGACTAAGGTAAATTGACCCACCGTGTGGTATCCGGTTTAGTAAAATAGACCACCCTCTTTCTTACCGAGGTGTCGTAAAATACGACAGAGGTAAGTTGACGTCAGGCAGGCGGCCGGTCGTAAAAACGCAACCAAATCATGTGACAGCATGTTTATAACATGTTGTGCCGACCCCACTTAGAGTGGGATACGGGCAGGAAGATGATGATGGTTAAATACAAATAAAAAATAATAAATTATTTTGTTAAATTGATAGATAGATCTAATCTAAAAATGAGAATCTATTATGCTAAAAGTGCATAAAGATTATTTATTATATACATACCCTCCTGCCGTTATCCCACTCTAAGTGGGGTCGGTACAACATGTTGTCACATGATTTAGCTACGTATTTAACGACCGGCCGCCAACTTACCTTACGTCATATTTTACGATGCCTCGGTAAGAAACAGGATGGTCTATTCTACTGAGCCGTATTACACAGCCGTACTACACGTTTACCAAATTACGTTAGTCGCCTTTTACGACACCTCCGTAAGCAAAGAGGGTGGTCTATTCTATTCAGCCGGATACCACACGGCGTGGAAGATTATTATATATTATAATAATCTTCACGAAGATTATAATATGCATAGAGATAATTACCTACATAATAGTAAAAACCCGCATATTTCAATTATTTTTAGCTGTGGTAAATAAAAACGACGATTTCCAAAAAAAAAAACACAAGAGTTGAGTATGCGTTTTTGTACTATTATTCCTTTTTTGTCACTATTTATGTAAGAATCCCGAAAATATAGAAAAGTAATAATAAAATTATCTTGCTATAAACCGCGATGAAGTAAAATAGCTATTAAAAAATTCCAATAAAGTATTAAGTACTTTAAGTTTAATGTAAAGTTCTTTAGAGCAACAAGTGTTCGAAGGCAAAATAAACGGTGGTGGTTTAACTTATTACTATATAACTTTGCTTATGTGTGTACTGTCGATTCTGTCGTGGAGTCGATACTTTGTCGATGCACAGCTTGTGTATTGATGCGTTATCGGTGGTGCATGATTTTTTACATATTCTGCATGTATCAGGTATGAGAACTAATAGTACACTCTACAAAAGTAATAATAAAGTTATTTTGCTATAATCCGTGATAAAGTAAAATAGAAAATATATATAATGCTAACTGTAGAGTGGACAATCCGTTTTCATACCTGATACATGCAGGATTCGTAAAATCTGAATCGTTCAGTTTAATGTTTCAAGTTTGTTATATATGGTAAGGTTGAACCGATTAGTTTATACCTAAGCCTTTTTGGGTATAACTTCGCTTTGCGATTTTGGTCGTGGAGTCTATCTCCTGATGATGCTTCGGTTGCGGGGCGAAACGATTGTTGAGTTTGTTATAGTGAACGTGTGCAGTGCTTGTGCATTGTGATGGCAGAGATGGAGGTTTGTTCATGTGTTTTTACGAATCCTGCATGTATCAGGTATGATAACCGATTGTCCACTCTACATTTAGCATTATATATATTTTCTATTTTACTTCATCGCGGATTATAGCAAAATAATTTTATTATTACTCTTGTATTATGGATCTCCGCGAAGTAACGCCTAATTCTATAAATTACCTACATAATAGCAAAAACCCACAAATCTCAAATATTTGTAGCTTTGGTAAATATAAACGACAATTTAAAAAAAAACTCAGTTATGAGTTTTTGTACTACTATTCCATTTTTGTCACTATTTATGTAAGAATCTCAAAAATATAGTTTTTTAATGCAGTTTCAACCATGAATAGATCTAGTATCAGTCTGTAACAAGACTTATCCATCCTTTATGGGGCATCCTGTGTATATAAATACATACCTCAAAACTTTGTATAGTGCATTCCAACCGAGTGATAAGTGTTTCTCGTCTCAGTCTGTACTCTTCGAACATCTCACTGAACGCCTTTTCCAATTGTCTCCAATCTTTTTCTGATAACGCCTTATTGTATAATGGCTTGCCTACTAACTGGTCGCCTGGAAATAGTTGTTAAAAGCTTTTATCTACTCTGATACTATAATACAGAGATTATAAAACTGAAACCAAAATTCTTATGACAAACAATACGTACAGGCCAAAAATCATCATCTTCCTGCCCTTATCCCACTCTAAGTGGGGTCGGCAGAACATGTTATAAACATGTTGTCACATGATTTGGCTTCGTATTTTATGACCGGCTGCCTGCCTGACATCAACTTACCTTTGTCGTATTTTACGACACCTCGGTAAGAAAGTGAGTGGTCTATTCTACTAAACCGCATACCATACAGTGGGCCTTTTACAACACCTCAGTAAGAAATGAGGGTGGTCTATTTTACTCAAGCGGATTCCACAAGGCTTGTCAACTTACCTTAATCGCCTTTTACACCTCAGTAAAAAATGAGGGTGGTACTATTGTAATCAGCCGGATACCACACGGCTTAATAAGAAAAAAATAATATATACTAATGTTTTCGGTTTTCTAAAATTATATAAAACTAAATATTAAAAAAAATCAATCTATCTCCACCTGTGACCGATATAACTATTTTGATAATTTTTTTATGTGTTAACTTCAACGTACCTTCTTTCTGAATGGTGTCCTTTAATTTAGCTTCTAATTTTGAAAATAAAATCTCCGGTGTGATATTCGGCGGTGGTTTGTTGAATTTCAATGTTATTAATATATCTTTCAGATCTTTAGCAGTCGGTGATTCTTGCTGCAAGAAACATTTATACATATCAGTCATAATCACATATCTGTAATATAAAGAACTCTTCAAGTTCCAATAGCAATATTCATTTTTTAAATTAAAAAAATATTGTAGGGAGAATAGGACAACTAGGGGGCCATTCATAAAATACGTCACGCTAAGTTTTGTGACACTTGAATATATATAAATGATATATAAAAAAGTAATAATAAAATTATTTTGCTATAATCTCCACGACCAAAATCGCAAAGCTTTGCGATTTTGCGATTTTGCGATTTTGGTCGTGGAGTCTATCTCCTGATGATGCTTCGGTTGCGGGGCAAAACAATTGTTGAGTTTGTGATAGTGAACGTATATAGTGCTTGTGTATCATGGTGGCTGTGGTGGAGGTTTGTGCATGTGTTTTTTACGAATCCTGCATGTATCAGGTATGATAACCGATTGTCCACTCTACATTTAGCATTATATATATTTTATATTTTACTTCATCGCGGATTATAGCAAAATAATTTTATTATTACTTTTGTATTATGGATCTCCGCAAAGTAACGCCTAATTCTATAAATTATATAAATGATATATACATGAGGTCATGTAATCTCCATGTAACGTCACTCGATTTAACGATAAACTCCCTAAAGCGTTGATATCGCTTGGCTTTGGTTGGTTTAGCTTGTTTCCCATACAATGATACACTCTATATAGCATTACATACTCTCAATAACGACAGCAATCGCAAGATCATCAATCAATCAACGCACTGTATGAAAAAAATATTTTAAAAAATACAACAAAATTACTGGTGCAGCAAAAGACGTCAGACAAAAATAACAAATCGATAATCGATCAAATTAGAACTGTTTTTTATGTAATTACTAACACTAGTCTGAAACAAAAATTTTCTTTTTCTAATGTAAACTGAATAAATTAACTTTGTGATGCATTTACTTTTTAAGTTTAATTTAATCAGATCGAGTCAAAAAATTTGAATATTGTATATCTACATATTTGACGCATCCCACAGAGTAATGATTATTTAATATATTACCATAATAATTTCCATTCCAGATCCTTGTTTGCTCTTTGGACAGTCCACACTGATCATTCTGGCTGCCATCAATTCAGATATCAAATAGTCTAACAGTAAGATTCTATCTTCTTTGCTTTGGAGACGTGATGACATATGACCTGTAGAAATACAGTGTAGATATAATTCATCATCTTCCTGCCCTTATCCCACTCTAAGTGGGGTCGGCACAACATGTTATAAACATGCTGTAACATGATTTGCTGCGTTTTTACGACCGACCGCCTGCCTGACGTCAACTTACCTCTTTCGTATTTCACGACACCTCGGTAAGAAAGAGGGTGGTCTATTCTACTAAACCGGATACCACACGGTGGGTCATCTTACCTTAGTCGCCTTTTACGACACCGCGGTAAGAAATGAGGTTGGTCTATTCTACTCAGCCGGATACCACACGGCGGGTCGACTTACCTTAGTCGCCTTTTACGACACCTCGGTAAGAAAAGAGGGTGGTACAGTGTAGATATAATTATTAATAGATTATATTTTAGGTATAGACATTTCTATAATGGTTATCTCAAGAGCATACACATGTATAAGGCACTACTAGAAGACTTTGGTCATAATATCAAAGGCATTTTTAGGCTTTAAATATAGCTTAATATATAGCATGCTTAGGGACCTTTCAAGTATTATGTGAGCACTACTGGGGTATTAATCTAAAATAACTTAAATTTATTAGAAAAATTATTGTATCTCTGTATATATGTGTACTCTCTCTCTTTGTGTGTTCGTGTGTGTGTGTGTGTGTGTGTGTGTGTGCGTACGTGCGTGCATGCGTGTGTGTGTGTGTGCGTGCGTGTGTGTGTGTGTGTGCGTGCGTAAATGCGTGCGTGCGTGTGTGTGTCGAGTCTGGCTTTCGTCTTTTTACAAAAAAACAATAATTTTATATAAAAAATAAGTATTTATATCAAAATTTCCTCCCTGTCCTTTTAGAAGAGTGAGAGCGCTTTAGAGAGATAGAATAAGTAAATTTTGAAATAGTTTTTGTTAATTTAGTGTTTAAATTTTGAAATTTCCTTAAAGTGTAACATAGCTTGAAAGAGCAAGAAAACACTACTTGTTTTAATAATATGTACTGTAATGTCATAGACAACATTATAATAAGTTTAATGCTCTCAATGCTCAAATGCTCCCTAGGCATTGAAATAAGGATTACAACATCCCTAACTCAATTAAGCTAATTTTGAATTAGGTCAGTTTAATACTAAGTGCAATAAGCTTCATAACAACATAAATAAATACCTGTCACTAATTTCTTATAAGGACATCCAAGCTCTTTCAAAAAAGAACTCAACTCAAGAAGAAACGAACTAGATTCATCTGAATTATTCATCATACTGACAGTCTCTTCTAGATTACATAATTTCTTAAGTTCTTCAGCTAAGATATGTACCAGTTTGGTGTATTCAAGGGATTTTGGGCCCCCATCGAGTGCCTTCGAAAAGGCAATATCATCTTGCAGTGGGCCTTCATATCTGTAAATTAATTATTAGTGTTTAATATATAGCATTAACTTACCGCAGTGTGGTATCCGGCTGAGTAGAATAGACCATCCTCATTCTGAAGTGACATATAAAGCTACTAAGGTAAGTTTTTTACCTGTTTTTTACCAAGGTGTTGTAACAGACGACTAAGGTAAATTGACATCAGGAAGGCTGGTCATAAAATAACTAGGCAAATCATGTTACAGCCTGTTTAACTTGATGGGCTGACCCCATTTAGAGTGGGATTAGGGCAGGAGAATGATGAATATATAGTACCATGTACCAGTCTATATTTGGAGACACAAATGTTATTTATCTGTGTAATTGCAGCTGAGAAATTTATAAACCATAGGTTCCAGTAATAATCACTAACATCTTTAAGTAATTATTAAGCATTATATTTTTTAACCTTATGCATAAATGAAGTTCATGTTACTTGATAATAAATTTATTTTGCACAATTTATTTTACCACTTAAACCGCTATCATTTCAATATATTATATTTCACAGTAAAATAAACTTCAAGTTTTATAAGCAAAGTTCAAGTTTTATAATTATTTTTTATTGCACATTAAAAAAAAATAGTTATTTGGTCATAAAAAGCGACACTACTTGATGCAGATAAAAATAACAATAAAAATCTATAGATAAATAATAAAGTCACATACTGTCTCAAAACTTACCATATGCCATGTCATAGATTTGCAAAGTGTCTACATATTGATTTTTCAAAGTGTTAATACATTATATAGTATAACTAAAATCTTTGATTAGATAATCGAATTACTTTTAAGTATTTATGGTTTAAAAAATTATACATTATATACACATGTTAGACATTTGTAAAACATTGCACAACATAGTAAATTCAATATTTAATATATTTCAGATATCTTTTATGCCTTTTTTAATGCTTAATTAACAAAATAGTGTAAAAGAAAATCTAATTAGCATCTTATATACTTAATATATAGTTATTTTGTCTTACACATAAGCACCGCACATACCGCTCTTACAAAATTAGCTCTTATAGAGCAACGATCTCCATCACACAATATCTCAGTTTTAGATACATTTATTTTCTAATATGAACACAAATAAAAGTAATTTCTAGAAAGACTTAGGTTCAGCTTGATCTCAAATAACCTAAATTTAGTACTCACCCTAAATCATTAAGGGAATCTAAAATATCGTTTTCCATGTTTCTTAAAAGTCTTATTTTACTTTAGGTGAATTATAATAACTATGCTATATAACTATGCACATCTATATTGCTTTAAATTCTGAATATCACAATAATTATGTTATCGGCTACAAGCGGTCCGTTTGCGTTTTTAGAGAATAGAGCATAGATAATACACTGGAATAGAGTTTAGGGATGGGCGACGGCGGATATCTGATCATAGATTACTAACTATAAAGTATCTGATACTGATTCTAATTAAAAATCATAGACTACGGAAATCGAAATCGACTTACAATCGAAAAGTTTAACTAACTTTAAAAACTAACAGACTTAACTTCAAAATATAGAAATATCAATCAAAATCAAATATATGCAATTTATGTTCATTTTTTTGTAAATAGTATAGTTTTTAAAAAAAAAAAGTTTTTTAAAAAAATCACACAGTTTACAAACTGTGTGATTTTTATGTGAATGTGATAAACTAAACAATAAAGAGAATATAAAATATGTATCTGTCTCTATTTTTTAAGTGTGACTAGATAAAGTATAAAAATTTTTCATTCAACTTTTCATAGAATTATAATAACTCTATGTTGAAATGATAGTTTTTTAAATGTAAAGAAAGATATTGGTTACTTTTTGTGGATATATAATGTTGTTGTTATCGAAAAGGTATCGATACTTTTCTACTCGGCAAGAAAATACGGGATTATTTAAAATGTGTTTATGGCTTATGGTTTACACCATAGACTGTATATACCTTATAATATTATATCGAATTTAGTGTTGCCATCTTAGTGAATTTTCCACTAAAACTGGTGGTTTTAACTACCCACTTAGTGGCCAAATATTGCTTTTAGTGGCTAGTGGTTTTTTTTGGTGGTCTTGGTAAAATAAATTAGCAGTTAAAAAGTTAGATTTACTTTCATTTTACGATGATTTTTATATATCTCTTCGTTTTCCTTTTTGAATATGCATATATACATTGGTGTACAAGCTTAAATCCGCTGTTTGCTCATGGTTGGTGTTAAATGTTAATGAACATATGAATCTGATAGGACCATGCCAAATTTTTATTTTTAAAAGTACGACCTCGGTCAACAATATTGAATCAACATTATTTGTCATATCATACAAAATCCTAATTCATGAGAATCCTAAACAAAAAAACCGTGGTTTCATCCCGGCCGACCTTCAACATCCACTCCACGACGCAATCACTTCGGGCGGAGGACGATGCTGCGCGTATGGTGCCATCAGCGGGGCATAATTATCTATTATAAAGTGCTGAAATCTGTTAAAACTATAATAAAATAGATAGATAATAGAAAATAAAAGATAGGTAGATAATAAAATTGCGAGGTGCTATGAAGGAAGAAAGGCCAGAATATAAGCTAATTTTCCTCCATGACAGTGCTCACACACATCAAAAAAGGTTCAAAATTACTTAGAGACGCTCGACTGTTAGATGCTACTCCATACCGCTTATTCACCAGAACTGGCCTCATCCGACTATCATCTGTTTTCATCGGTGTGCTATTTGCTCGCTGAGCGGCAGTTCGATTCTTACGCGAGACGTCCAAAATTGGCTCGAAAAGTGGTTTGCCTCGAAAAACGAACAATTTTTTTATCCATATATTACCTGAGAGATGACAAAAATGTATATTTTGAATGAAGTTATCTTTTTTCCTTCCTATGAAAAAATGTTTTTTTTAGAAAAAAAAACGGATTTTAGCTTGTATATCTTGTAGATATTTACTTTGCTTGAGTAGGCATATTTGATCGGCAAGAATTAGTCGTCATGTTTCTCTACACGCGAGGATTTTCCACCTAATATTTTTCTTAACTTATAACTTTATACGCGGGGATTTCTCACTTCATATTCTGAATACTTATACTTAGAAGTTAGAAGGGTTCATCGTTCAGTAACGCTCATGGGCTCATAATTATTAATTTTGTTTTGTATTAACTGAGCGAATTAATAACGCGTAACTATGCAAAAATCACAATATACGCAACGGGATTCTTGGCTCGTAGGTATCTGAAATACTACGGGTCGAGTAGCGAAATGTAAATTTTGTGATATTAATTTGTTATTTTTTTAATAAGTAATAATAAAGGAAACTAATTATTTGTATATTTATTTTCTTCCATAAAACAAAAATTGTTTTAGTGGAAAATTTTGTGGTTGGCGGTCATTTTGAGTATAAAATTTCTGTTTGTTAGTGGTTTTCTGGTGGTTTCGAAAGTTGAATCTAGTGGGAAGCTTATTGAACCGTTGGCAACACTGATCGAATTTTATCTCGAGGGTTACCTACTAGGTGGCTGCAATGTGCTTGGAGAGATGGGGAGAAATTGAAAACATTTTATAACTATATTCAATAATTCCTTAGATTTTTAATCAGCATCAGCGTAGTGAAACTGAGCTCTAATTCTTCTTTAAAAAAATAAGGCTTCTGCCTAGCAGTTGCACAAAGTAAGTAATAAATTAATTAATACTTGTGCTGTGGGTGAGAGACAACTGGTGACAACAACCTCCTGCCTTTATCCCACTCTAAGTTGGGTCGGCACAACATGCTGTCATATGATTTGGCTGCGCGTTTACGACCGGCCGCCTGCATGACGTCAACATACCTTAGCCGCCTTTTACGACACCTCGGTAAGTAATGAGATTAGTCTATTCTACTCATTCAGATACCACACGAGGGGTCGACTTACCATAGTCGCCTTTTACAACATCTCGGTAGGAAACGAGGGTGGTCTATTCTACTTAGCCGGATACAACACGGCGTATAGAACTAGTGAATATTTACATATATAATTTTAACTACTACATACTTAAATACAAATATATATATACAGGCTCGAGGAACCAGCAAATTGTTTATAGAAAATCGAATCGGCGGGAATCGAACTCGCGACCCGCGGAGCTGAAGGAAGGGTCACTACCCACTGCGCCAACGGGCCAGTCAAATATTCACCTGAACTTTTAATACCGTTGATGCTCCGCGACATGGATAGTTGGAGTTTTATGCTAAAGTTTGTGTCGGACATAATTGGAAAGAAAGAAAGTACACTTGTTCAAAAGTCCACGAGAAGTCCATAAAGAATTTCCCCTCCTCTAGAAAAAAAGGAGACAATGCAAAAACCTTTCGCATGCAATTTTTTTAACCGTAACTTGTTACGCGAATCCCGAGTAACCTTTTAACTAACCGGTTAAGTTTCCCCCGGTTCCAAGAACCCAGTTTATAAATAAACCAAAAAAGCTTCGCCGTGTTACGTAATGTAGATGGTATCACAACAAACATGGTTGATAGTTACATCTGTATGCAGTGTATGTTTGTGAGAGAGATACCTGCGCTCGCGCATTTACAGGTGATGATGCGCGTTTCAATCGCAAGACCACTTGATATTTTATATCCTAACTAATCCTACTCATCATATACCCTTATCCCACTCAAAGTGGGGTCGGCACATGTTACAAACATATTGTCACATGATATATCACTCTTTAGTGATAAGACCGCCTTTGCACTGCTGTATGAGTTCCTGTTTATTTTTATTACTTTTGTCTTGTATTTTCTATGTATTTGTAGTGCAATAAAGAGTTTTTATTATTATGATTTGGCTACGTATTTTACGTCTGGCCGCCTGCCTGACGTCAACTTACCTAAGTCGTATTTTACGACACCTCGGTAATATAGAGGGTGGTCTATTTTACTCAGCCGTATACCACACAGCGGGTTGACTTACCTTACTAGCCTTTTACGACACATCGCCAAGAAATGAGGGTGGCCTATTCTACTCAGCCGGATATCACACGGCGGGTTGACTTACCTTAGTCGCCTTTTACAAAACCTCGGTAAGAAATGAGGGTAGTACTATTCTACTCAGCCGGATACCACACAGCGGGTCGACTTACCTTAGTCGCCTTTTATGACACCTCGGTAAGAAATGAGCGTGGTAATATTCTGTTCTAAGAAATTTTGACAGTAAACTTAATACTATATAATATATAGGTACTTTATAAACTATTACATTTTAGAATTTTTCTTATGAGCTTTCCCTATATAGTATATATTTTATGTTCTTTTAAATCAATCAACGAAAATCTGTAAGTTACTATAATTTCGCATATCTAACAAAGTAAGTAAGTTATATTATACTATTAACGCAAAATTGAAGCACGCAGGTAGCTAGCTGTCTTTTTCATTATTTTTAACACAATATACAAACAGGGTCGTTACGGAAATATAGTTTGTCATTAGATTACAAAAGATGACCATGCCGGTTCAATGAAAAGAACAAAACGGAAGAGGAAATAAACGTAAATAATTGGTAGAAGGTATTACCGATTTCATAAGCAAGCGTTTTATGCAATGAGACTGCGAATAGTATGTACAGATTATCTTTTGAAACAATTCTTTTTGGCGTTCATATTTTTTTACACAATGTCCAAAGATAAAAAATAAAAATAATCCACTGAACTACACGTCAATTAGGCCTCAGCCACCTTAAAAAAATTAACGTTACTGTGTATGGTTCGGTTTTTTTATAATTTACGCATAAATTTTTAAAACTCTAGTAACTTTTAGTCTAGACTCCGTAGTTCTGTGGTATCCGCCTAAGTAGAATAGACCACTCTCATTTCTTACGCGGGTATCATAAAAGGCGACTAAGGTAAGTTGAGATGGCGTGTGGTATCCGGCGGAATAGAATAGTACCACCCTCATTTCTTACCCAGGTGTCGTAAAAGGCGACTAAGGTAAGTTGACCCACCGTGTGGTATCCGGCCGAGTAGAATAGACCAACCTCATTTCTTAGCGAGGTGTCGTAAAAGGCGACTAAGGTAATTTGACCCACCGTGTGGTATCCGGTTTAGTAGAGTAAGAGAGAAAGAGAGTGGTCTCTCTTTCTTACCGAGGTGTCGTAAAATACGACAGAGGTGAGTTGACGTCAGACAGGCGGGCGGTCGTAAAAATGCAGCCAAATGTGACAGCATGTTTATAACATGTTGTGCCGACCCCACTTAGAGTAGGATAAGGGTATTAAAAATGTTACTATGTAATAGGTATAACCGCTGCAACGTTCACAATACCGGAGCCGAAACACGTTTTCCACACACGCTCTGTCTGTCCCACAATCACAGTCTATTCACGAAGCGGACGACAGTGTTGCCATCTTAGTGGATTTTCCACTAAAACTGGTGGTTTTAACTACCCATTTAGTGGCCAAATATTGCTTTTAGTGGCTAGTGGTTTTTTTTGGTGGTCTTGGTAAAATATATTGGCAGTTAAAAAGTTAGATTTACTTCCATTTTACGATGATTTTTATATATCTGTTCGTTTTCCTTTTTGAATATGCATATATACATGGGTGTACAATCTTAAATCCGCTGTTTGATCATGGTTGGTGTTAAATGTTCATGAACATATGAATCGGATATGACCATGCCATATTTTTATTTTTAAGAGTATGACCTCGGTCAATAATATTGAGTCAATATTATTTATCATTTCATACAAAATCCTAATTCATGAGAATCCTAAACAAAAAAACCGTGGTTTCATTCCGGCCGACCTCCAACATCTACTCCAAGACGGAATCACTTCGGGCGGAGGACGATGCTGGGCGTATGGTGCCATCAGCGGGGCATAATTATCTATTATTAAGTGCTGAAATCTGTTGAAACTATCGAAGTGCACCGTTACCACCGAAAGATAATAAAATTGTGAGGTGCTATGAAGGAAAAAAGGCCACACTTTAAGCTAATTTCCTCCATGACAATGCTCCGTCACACACATCAAAAAAGGTTCAAAATTACTTAGAGACGCTCAACTGTTAGATGCTTCTCCATGCCGCTTATTCACCAGAACTGGCCCCATCCGACTATCATCTGTTTTCGTCGGTGTGCCATTTGCTCGCTGAGCAGCAGTTCGATTCTTACGCGAGACGTCCAAAATTGGCTGGAAAGTGGTTTGCCTCGAAAAACGAACAATTTTTTTTGGTATGTTATCCATATATTACCTGAGAGATGACAAAAATGTATATTTTGAATGGAGTTATCTTTTTTCCTTCCTATGAAAAAATGGTATTTTTAAGAAAAAAAAAGCGGATTTTAGCTTGTATAACTGGTAGATACTTACTTTGCTTAAGTAGGCATCACTGATCGGCAAGAATTAGTCTACTTTTCTCTACACGCGAGGATTTTCCACCTAATATTTTTCTAAACTTATACTTTATACGCGGGGATTTCTCACTTCATATTTTTTTCTGAATACTTATACTTAGAAGTTAGAAGGATTCATCGTTCAGTAACGCTCATGGGCTCATAATTATTAATTTTGGTTTGTATTAACTGAGCGAATTTATTAACGCGTAACTATGCAAAAATCACAATATACCCAACGGGATTCTTGGCTCGTAGGTATCTGAAATACTATGAGGTCGAGTAGCGAAATGTAAATTTTGTGATATTAATTTGTTAATTTTTTTATAAGTAATAATATAGGAAACTAATTATTTGTATATTTATTGTCTTTCATAAAACAAAAATTGTTCTAGTGGAAAATTTAGCGGTGAGCGGTCATTTAGAGTGTAAAATTTCTGTTTGTTAGTGGTTTCTGGTGGTTTTGAAAGTTAAATCTAGTGGGAAGCTTATTGAACTGTTGGCAACACTGGCGCACGAACGGCTACGGGCGTAATAACACTCAGCACAGACTGCACAGTCGACCGCGCGGGCTGACGCGGCGCACGCCTTTGCGTCTTCCATTTAAAAAAAAAAACTTCGTTCGACATTTAATTATTGAACTATTAAAACAAGTTATGTGATTAATTTTAAATATTTATCAAACGTTAGTGCCATATGATGTTTTAGATTAAAATGGGTGTTTTATTGAAGTTGTTTTTAGTGACGATAGCTTTCCCAAGTGTTTTTGGGCAGCAGGAGTGTTTTGGTGCGGGCAGCGTGGCCGGGGCGGCTGTTGGTGCTTTTGTAGCAGCGTTTATTATAATCTGTGCTGCGTATTACTTGAGGAAGTTGTATCTGAAACCTCGTAAAGGTATGTTATTTGGATGTCATTGTTTTATTTTTTTTTGTAAAATGAACTCACGTAGTCTACAATTGTATTGTTTTTTTTAGTTAATCTTGAATAATACAATTGGCTTGGTAGATAAAATCTGAAGATATTATTAACGTAGTGCCGCCGTGTGGTATCCGGATGAATAGGATAATACCACTCTTATTTCTTACCGAGACGTAAAAGATTACTAAAGTAAGTCGACTCACCGTGTGGTATCCGGCTAAGTAGAATAGACCACCCTCATTTCTTACCGAGGTGTCTTAAAAGGCGACTAAGGTAAGTTGACCCACCGTGTGGTATCCGGCAGAGTCGAATAATACAACTCTTATTTCTTACCGAGACGTAAAACAGTACTAAAGTAAGTCGACTCGCCGTGTGGTATCCGGCTGAATAGGATGGTACCACCCTCATTTCTTACCAAGGTGTCGTAAAAGGCAACTAAGGTAAGTGGATACATCGTATCGTATCCGGCTGAGTAGAATAGTACCACCCTCTTTCTTACCGAAGTGTAGTAAAATACGACTAAGGTAAATTTACAGTTGGTTGTAAAATACTTAGCTAAATCATGTGACATGTTTGTAAAATGTTGTGCCCCCACTTAGAGTGGGATAAGAGTATGATGATTGTTTTATTTTTTTGCCAAATAAGCTCACGTAGTCCACAAATGCATTGTTTTTTTTTAGTTATTCTTAAATAATACAATTGGCTTGGTCGGATAAAATCTCACGATATTGAGTAGTTATTTCACGATGACCGGTTAAGTTCCGGTTTAGATTTTTTAGATTTTGATTTAAATTTATTAAATAACTATCGCCATTGTCTTTACTATTATGCGCATTTTTGTCTCTTATGGATATAAACAAATAATTTCAAACATTCTTTATCATCATCCTGCCCTTATCCCACTCTAAGTGGGGTCGGCACAATATGTTATAAACATGCTGTCACATTTGGCTCAGCCGCATACCACACGGCGGGTCGACTTTCACGATACCTCGGTAAGAAATGAGGGTGGTACTATTCTATTCAGCCGGATACCACTAGGCGTTTATTTATTTATTTCATACACAAACGATCTATTATAGATCCATTAACAATAAATCCTTATATTAATTCTAGTTCCATTATAATTATCATTTATGTCTAGCTTTTAAGGTTAAACCCACTGTAGCCATTTTTATGGTTCTCAAAAGAATATAAAACGGTTTTAAACGTGAGCCGCTGGCGATTGCTAGTCTCTTATATGACATGTAAAGTAACGTATAGAAACAGTTAATGCGTCGTAAATAATAGATTTGCCCAAGTAATAATCTCAGTCAATTAATAATCCCCAAAAGCTGTCTTGTATCGATTTTCTCAAAATCTGCTAATGAGATTTTTTATATATATGCAATCATTCATTTCAACTCTAAATCCTAATGTAAGTGATTTCTAAGAACAGTTTATACGTGATTCAAAGTGCGTATTATTTATATTATTCATAAAATGACGTTGCATACACAGTAGGTAATATAGTTTCCCATAATTTTCGAACTATGCATAATGGAAGGATTAATCATTAAAAGCAGTGTATGATCGATTAACAATCATTACTTTAATATTACAACCATCCGTAAAACCATCCGTAAAAAAATCCGTAACCGGCCATAAAAAAAATTTGTATTGTAAGTACAACAATCAAAAAAATATTACCTAACCCAGAAATAAGTAAGGCAAAGGAAAATTATTGTAAAGATTATTAAAAAAATATTAAACATTGTCCAAAATCTATACCAATTATAAAACAAAATCCCCATAAGCTGTCGTGTATGTCGATTTTCTCAAAATCTGCTGAACGAATTTTTGTACGATTTTAAATTAAAGATGCAGTGCAATTCTTAAGGAAGGTTAAGGGAAGCAAATTTTGCGGATCAGCTCAACCGATTTTGATGGGACTCTCACTAGAAGATAGAGGATGTTATGGAGCAACATTCCCCATTATGGAGCAAAATTCCCACGGTTTCGGCATTTACGCGGTAAAAATTTTATTATTTCAACGCGGGCGAAGCCGCAGGCACAGCAATAATATATACACGAAACTTTGTATGTCTGTCTGTTACGCTTTCACTAATGGCTAAAAATTCCGGTTTTTTTCGGAATAAGGAAAAATACAGATTGCATTATTGAGGGTAGGTAATAAAATAGTTTATCTATCGCAAACGAAGTCACGGGTTCACTAGTATTTTTATAA
The DNA here is from genome assembly GCA_947086495.1 of Morpho achilles. Taxonomy (NCBI): domain Eukaryota; kingdom Metazoa; phylum Arthropoda; class Insecta; order Lepidoptera; family Nymphalidae; genus Morpho; species Morpho achilles. Next base: position 4,602,779 of record CAMTZB010000012.1, on the reverse strand, counting down.
ATACATGCGACATAAACATTAAAATAACGCTTAGAATTTATTGAATAATAACATAAACTGGTTGTGCAATTATTAACTAAATTGAATCACTTGTCCACTAATAAAAAACAAACGTTATGATAAAACGAATATAATTTAATTTAATAAAATATAATTATATAATATATTTAATAAAATATAAAATAAATAATTTAAAAAACATCTATAATAACCATTTTATGATTAGGAAGAATGTTTAAAATTACGCCATGTGGTATCCGACTGAATAGAATAGTACCACCCTCATTTCTTATCGAGGTGTCGTAAAAGGTGACTAAGGTAAGTTGACCCACCGTGTGGTATCCGGTTGAGTTAAATAGACCACCCTCTTTCTTACCGAGGAGTCGTAAAATACGACTAAGGTAAGTTGACGCCGGGCAGGCGGCCGGTCGTAAAAACGCAGCCAAATCATATGACAACATGTTTGTTACATGTTGTGCCGACCCCACTTAGAGTGGGATAAGGGTAGGAGGATGATGATGATCAAATAAATAAATAAATAGACATAAGAACTTTGTAAATAGCAACCTCCGACAACTTCTTCCAGCATTTCCTTACAAAATTATTGATAATTAGCTATGCGGCCTCCACAGATTGATACACAAATTAAATCAAACGCGTAATTAATCTTATAAATATATTGCTAATTATAGATCTTATTTTAAAAGTAGAATAAGAGTTATAATTCCCTAAAGATATTGAAGACTTAGTTTCTTTTTTTAAATATATTTAAGTAAAGATTTTTTTTTCAATTTTGAATTAGGAATGATAAATATTATTATTTTTAATTATACACATTTGATTTTGAGTTTAAACTTAATAACAATAAGGTTAAATTTTGCTAATTTTCAAATTTTTTTTTGTTTCTCGTATGTTCGTTATGTTGCTATAATAATTTTATTCTATTTTGAATTATAAAGTTATTGTCATAAGGTTGTTTTTTCATCAATCATAGCTTAATGTAATGATCCGTGTAAACTTCGAAGTGTTAAGTGGCTAAACAGTTTTACACTCGCGACATATATTAACTTTCTATGATTTCTCTTTTAGAGTTATCGGCTTATAAAAATGTGCGGACATTAGTTTTAAAGGTTTCTTTTATAGATTTAACGATAGTTACGGATGTACGTGTATTTAAAATAATATCCTACTAATATTATAAATGCGAAAGTTTGTGAGTATGGGTGTATGTTTTCACGGCGAATCCGCTGCACCAATATCGATGAAATTTGCCACAATTCTTTATACACCGGGATAACATACAGCTACAGAAATCCTGTTAATTCTACAGGAATAGGTTGATATTGTAAAGCGCCATCTATTATCATCCTATCACGCGACAACAGTCCAGGCAAAGTCCAGCAGAATCGCTGCCTGCGAATGATCGTAGGAGCCCCGAGGTATGTGCGGAACGACGTCGTGCACAGAGACACCCAAATGCCGACCGTGGAGGAGTTCGTTCGTCGCCTTGCGCGCCGATTGTTTGCGCAAGCGGACAACAGCGCGCACGTTCACCTTCACGGCATCGCGCCACTCCACACACGACCACCCGAGGGACGTTCCCTGCCTCGCGAGCTCCTGCGATCACCGTCACCGAGGCCCGAAGCGGACGACGACGGCGACGACGAAGACGACGCGACGGGCGAGAGGGCGACACCACCGGATACGACACAACCACCCGAACGAAACACCACTACCACCGGACGAGACACCCCCGATTTGGACATCGCGGTCTGGGAGCTACCACTCCTAGGCCTCCCCACCGAATCCGACAACCCTTAGGTCACCCAGGTGACCTGGGCCTACGGCCCAAACATAGTCCAGGCCATTAAAGCCTGCGAGGACCGGCCCGGGCAAAGAGGTTCGCCTCGAGGCCCGTACCCCGCCTACCCCAAGGGTATGCGAGATGACCCCCCTCTACGAAGTTGCGAGTAAAAGCTAGTTTCTTATAATTATTTGTAAAAAAAAACTGGAGATTCTTACTGGTTTCTTGGTAGCTCAGATGGTCGCGAGTTTGATTCCCGACGAGGAACATTTTAGAAAAACCATTTGTTGGTCCTTTGAGTATATAAGCATTTTAACTATTTCTTTGAAATTATATATTTGTATATTTACCAGTTGTCTGTCACCCATAACACAAGTATTGAGTTACTTACTTACTTTAAGTGTCCCATATAACATCATCCTCCTGCTCTTATCCAACTCTAAGTGGGGTCGGTATATCATGTTATAACATGATTTGGCTACGTATTTCCGACCGCTTCTTCCGAACTTATCTTAGTAGCCTTTACGACACTCGGTAAAAAATGAGGGTGATCTATTCTACTCGGGCGGATACCACACGACAAAATTCTCGTATATATTTATTTACTATCTTTTCCTTCTCCTCTTTGAGCAAATCCCGGTGTATAAGGAATAATTGTGCCAAATTTCTCCCATATTGGTTCAGCAGATTCGCTGTGAAAGAGTGACAAACATACATCCATACTCACAAACTTTCGCAATTATAATATTAGTAAGAATATTTTGACACATTTTTCTATAAATTACTTTAAAGAATTTATAGAATTTGGCGTTACTTTGCAGAGATCCATAATACAAAAGTAATAGTACATATAAATTTTTTAAATTACCTTAAGCTCGGTTTAACATACTTTGTCTCAAGGGATAGATTATTAACTGGATTAACAATGTTAAGCAATTTAACGTCCTACATGGTCAATATTAATCCGCTATACACATAAGGTAAGCGGAAATCCCTTACCTTATCTAAATCTTAACAAATTTCATAACGCAAATATAGCTTACTACGTGACTTAAGTTAGTAAGTAGGTTACAGTGATATGTATTAAAACAACTTCATGTAATAAAAAATAAATATTCTTCCTCCCCTTATCCCACTCTAAGTGGGGTAGGCACAACATGTTATAAACATGCTGTCACATGATTTGGCTGCGTTTTTACGACCGGCCGCCTGCCTGTCGTCAACTTACCTATGTAAGTTGACGACAGGCAGGTCGGTAAGAAAGAAGGTGGTCTTTTACTATACCGGATACCATACGGTGGGTCAACTTACCTTAGTCGCCTTTTACGACACCTCGGTAAGAAATTAGGTTGGTCTATTCTACTCAGCCGGATACCACACGGCGGGTCGACTTACCTTAGTCGCCTTTTACGACACCTTCTTAAGAAATGAGGGTGGTACTATTCTATTCAGCCGGATACCACACGGTGAGTAATAAAAAAATTAGATATTTTACGTAAAAAACGTTATGATAATATATTATCTATAATTAGAAATTCAATTGGAACTATTTTATATTGTTTAACACTACTTATAAGTAGGGACGGGAAAAAAATATTCGATTTAAAAAAAAAAAATCTTTAAAAATAAGACGAGAGACACATATTTATCTTTTTCTAATTACACATAGAAATAAGACAAATTGGTTATTTATTTATTTTATTTTTTTTCGATTTTTCAGTCATTCAAAATTCGAATTTAGACTTGGCGCCTTTTTCTATTGTGTACGATAACGACTTAACCAGAAATACATATATTCAATCTGTCCAGTTTAATTATCTGTTAAATTATTCACCGAACGTCTTGTTTTTCCATAGCTAGTCTAGATTTAGAATGTACGATTTATTATATTTTCAACTCTTTGATCAAGCACGTATGGTTTAAAATTCTATAGAATTCGATCGTACCGACTTATTCACTGATCACATATTAAAGAAAAGTTGTTTTCTTATTTTTACAGTTTGTTCCAATTACAATTCTAACCTATATCTTCTAGGCCACCTAGTAATTTTATATGCATATAAGACGAGAAAATTGCCTGGGATGGCTATTTTCTCTTTTTTTAGGCTATTCTATTTTTAGGCTAAAATAGTTTTTAGGCTAACTATTTTTAGGCTAAATTAACGACAGTACAGTGATTGGTAATGTGTTTTTTATATGGTCAAAGGCCACGCCGGGTGGTATCCGGCTGAGTAAAATAGACCACCCTCTTTCTTACCGAGGTGTCGTAGAATACGACTAAAGTAAGTTGACGTCAGGCAGGCGGCCGGTCGTAAAACACGTAGCCGAATCATGTGACAACATGTTGTGCCAACCCCACTTAGAGTGGGATAAGGGCACGAGGATGATGATTGGGCAAAGGCCAACTAACTTCTAACTCAACGCAACACATACACACAATTCTCTTGCGTCCAGATTATAATAATAATAATGTTAGCAAAATTAAAATCCGTTATTGGCTGTATGTACAGAATAAATAAATGCTTTGTGAATTATTAGATTACTAGCGGCTTGGTCCTGCTTCGCACGAGCTATATAAAATATATAGTTTGTCACTCAGTGAAAAAAATGATTAAAATCGATCCATTAGTTTTGATTTATTCATTACTGCCCGTGGCCCGCACGCGTTAAATTTGGAGAAAAACAATTCCCCTCTCCCTATACCAAGAAGATTTCCTGCTATATCTCATATCTAAATTCATATACTACATATTTATTTTTACATTTTTCCCTATGTATTTTATTTTTAAAATTAATTACAGAATGTCTTTATATACAACATTCATAGCTTCTTATCATTATTAGACAATACAAACATGTTTTCTTTAGAGGTTACTCTTGAAAGAGCGACAGTTGCGCGTCCGATCGCTGCTAAATTCGAAGTGCCCTAGGGCGGCCCCCTCGCGGGATTTTAAATCTGTGATATCTCCGAAAATGTTCATTTAAATTACATGCTCTAAACGGCCATCTTGATCTATATTAAATCAACAATGTATTTAAGGTATTTATTGGATAAGGATTAATGCTGTATTGTATGAAAATTGGTTCAAAAAAAGGCATTATTTTTCGTAAAAAGTAAATGACAAAAAATGCTATTGTGGGTTATCCATAAGAGATAGACATATACCATCGCGGACTTTTCTGTAGATCTTTTCAAGGTGTACAAATACTTACTTCATTTTGATAAATCTGTTGCGTAGTTTTAAAGAAAAAAGCATACATAGGGATATATGGACAAACAAAGAATGTGACTTTTATACTATGTAGTGAAGAGCTGTGGATTTAGTAAAAATAAATAAATAATAACACGCCGCTGTTACTTTTTTACCGGCACCATTTTCTTTTCAAAGCTTTTCCCTTTCTTCCAATGAGAACTAAAAGCATAAGCATGATGCTACCAATCGATCAATGACAGGAAATAACTTAGCCGTACAATAAAGCGTCGTGTCAACATCGCATGTTTTCACTTTCCAATGTCCGTGGCCATCTTTCTTTTGTTATGTAAACGGTGATTTTAAACACCCGCTAAATTAACGACAGTACAGTGATTGGTAATGTGTTTTTTATTATCTGTGTATAAATTTTAATGTCTGTGTAAAAAATAGAAAGAAGCGCGAAATTATCATTGAATTATTAACTACAGTAGGGGAGTCATATCTAAGTAATACTATCTGAACAAATAATGAGAGCGAAGTTGCAAATCATGTGTCTATCTTTGTCTAATCACACAAAAAATAAGAGACAGATAATAATTTTCATTTGCTTTCTTTTTATTCTTGATGGACAAATTTTGGCTGTTTCCCCTACTCTATGTAACTCTATAATTTAAACACCCACTAAATTATCGACAGTATAGTGATTAGTAATGTGTTTTTTTTTATTATGTGTGTATAAAATATAAAGAAGCGCGAAATTAACATAGAGTTATTGACTATTAATGCGAAGGCATTTGAAACTCATGTTCCTATCTTTATCAAGTATAAATGCGAAAGTTGAGTATGGATGTTTGTTACTCTTTCACGGTGAATCCGCTCAACCAAAATCGTTGACATTTGGCACAATAATTCCTTATACAGTGGGGTAACATATAGACTAAAGAAATCTTGTAACTTCTATAGGAATAGGATGATATTGAAAAGCGTCATCTGTTATCAACCTATCAGGCAACAAAGTCCACGCGAAGTTGCGGATTAAAGCTAGTCTCACATAAAAAAAGAGCTAGATAATTATTTTCATTGCTTTCTTTTTATAGTCGAAGGACACATTTTAGCCTGGCTCTATTATTTATGTTTTAAACACACGCTAAAATATTGATAGTAGAGTGATTGGTAATATATTTTTCATTATCTGTGAATAAGTTTTAATGTCTGTGTAAAAAGGCGCGAAATTATTAAACGAGAAAGTGAGTTAAAATAAAATTTGTTGTGTTAATAATATGTTAGTGTGATTTTATGGTGTGTGCATTGAATTATTCATTTTAATTTAAAAATAATCTCTAATCATCTCTAATCATAGATAATATACTATAGTGTGTCTATGATAGGTACTTTTTTTCAGTCACCGAGAGTGAATTTAAAATTTTCTTGTGGTGTTTTTCTTAATATCATAAAACTTAGAAATTAAATCTTCAAGCATAACTTGTAGGTAATTCAGAGGTATCTTTAAAGCCAAGGTCGCTTCGAGAAAACCTGTCAAACGATTACACGGCATTCCATCGTAAATGTTAGGATTCGAGGAAACTTTTAAACTACGTAAATTTTAATACTGCGGAGTACAAACGGTCATGATGCCGTCATTAAAGGAAAGAAAAACGGGAGGTTTTTAATCATTTATGTTATCCTAGTACATCAGCTTAGTAGAAAATGAAACTTTTAGTCTCAATTGTAATAGGTTGAAGTATGTCTGGAAAAAGGGGTATATTTCTTTCCAGAAGTCACAATAAAATTATTTTGCTGTAATCAAAATAATTTTATTGTAACATCTGTGCTATGACAAATCATGTAAATTTTGGTGTTTTAAAATTTGTTACGATTAAATTTGTTAGGACTTAGGAAACTTTTTAAACTGCGTAAATATAAATACTGCGGAACACAAACCGTCATGTTGCCGTCATTAAACAAAAGAAAAACGGTCTTTTTTATCATTTATGTTATCCTAGTACATCAGCTTAGTAAATGAAACTTTTGGCCTTAATTGTAATAGGTTGAGGTATGGCTGGAAAAAGCGGTAAATTTTGGTCCAGAAATTACAATAAAATTATTTTGAAGTGATCCGCGTTTGTTTACAAACTTCTGCACTATGGAATTCCGCAAAGTAACGCCTGCGTCTATAAATCATGTAAATTTTGGTGTTTTAAAATATTACTTTGACCCGATCTAAGTCGACACCTCGGTAAGAAAAAGGGTGGTCTGTTCTTCTTAACCGATTACCACACAGTGAGTCAACTTACCTTAGTCCCCTTTTACGACATCTCGGTAAGAAATAAAGGTGGTCTATTCTACTCAACTGGATACCACACAGTGGGTCAATTTGCATTAGTCGCCTTTTACGACATCTCGGTAAGAAATGAGGGTGGTACTATTCTATTCCTATACAATAATAGCAACAAAAAGATGCAACAATCGTTTAAACATACCAACTGCACTTTGAACAGATGCTGCACAAAAAGTAGTATAACTATATTTGGCATCTTTCAAAGTTCTTGTCTTCTACACTTTAGCAGTAGAATTTTTATAATAATTTAAATTAAATACTTCTATGTAAACATTTTTCTTAGTTGGCAGGTGTTTTGGGTGCTTTTTTTTCTCTATTGCTCGTTAAATACGTTTTAAATTATACATAAATTATTTTTATAAATGTAAGCTGAAATACTTACATCTTCTTACATTTGTTTCACAGTATATTTTAAGCAATTTAATTTATGTACATAAAAATATAAAGAATTATAAAACGATAGGTGATGTATACAATAGACAAAGTAGAAACCGACATAAGCTTGCTGCTCCTGCTTCGCGCCTTGCAAAAGTACGCAAGTCGTTTGTCGGTTTGGGTATACTTCTATAATGAAATTCCGCAATCAATTTTAGCTTTGCCATTACAGCAGTTTAAGGACCGTTAAAAAGAGGCTGATACAGAAAGCCTACTATACTGTTGTGGATTACTTGGATGATAAGAAAGCGTGGACATAGGTACTCTTCGACCTTGTGCAAGACAGTAATAACTAAATGTAACTAGTAAAAATAATTATATTTTTAAAAGAGCAACCGTCGAGTGTCATGCTCTTCTCGGGAAGAACAGCTTTCCGAACCAGCAGTAGAGTTGACGATTCAAAAGCGCTTGTATACAAGTTTATTTGAAAAAAGAATAATTTGAATTTTAATATACCTATCTCAAAAAATAATTCTCGTACTTTAAGATATGTATGTGCCTTAAAATGAAGATTAAAAAAACAATTATTGTTTAGTCATAATCATTCATTCCAGTTCAGATAAAACATAGAAATCTGTACCTAATCGATAACGTATCGCCATTGAATTGCGATAAAAATATGTTAATCCAGTCTTTGATACGTTACGCAACTGAATCGTTGCCTGCGGTTGATTAAAAAAAAGTTAGTTTATTTTTTAAATATGTCAAATAGTGATGTGCCTGTGCCACCGTTGAGGAGGTTAATGGCTAATAATAAACCACAACCGCCACCGAGATCTAGAAATCGATTAAGTAAGTTATTTATTTCTAAAGTGCTTTTATACCTTTAAAATGATTATTTATTAAATTCAAAATGTAAAAAAATATACTTTACAAGTATACTGTGGTATCAAATACTTTTTTTGTTAAAGTATATTACGAAAATCATAAAAAAATAAACTAAAAAGGTACCAAAGACAACGAAAAAAAATGTTATTCATTCTTTCGAGATAAACATAATAAGTATTTTTAATTTGTTTTTGAATCATAATACTTAAAGGTTACGCATACCACAATGTTAATATGAATAAATTAAATATTGCTTAACAAATATCAACAACACGAATAAATGTGTAATGTGTTAATATGTACTCCTTCCCACCGAGTCAACAACTGTTGTTTTAATAATTGTAAATATTATAAAAAGTGCGTCATTCTGTTATTTTTTTTCTACGATGTTCGAAGCAACGAGCAATGGAGTTAGGTGTTTCTGCTAGAGATATATTACAAAGGCGTTTATGAGGATGAAATAGTGGGCAGAAAGATGTCGTAATTATAATGTAATAATTATAAACAATATTAAATTAAAAACTTTGCTTACATGCTTTGCTCATGTACAAGTGCGTTCTTTTTTCAAATTCATATATTTTTTTAATGTTATCTATGTTTTTGATCTAAGAACACACGTTAGCAAAATTAAAAGTTATGCGTACCTAATTAGTTAATTTAATGCTACGAAAATGGCTACAAGCCGTGAGAAAATATAACAAAAACGAAGCTAAATTTTTAATTAAAGAATCGTCACTAATTACTTGTAATATTGTAATAGGAATTACATCAACTCAATTGTCTCCTTCGAAATTTAAATATTACTACTCATAATTAGAATATAAAAAATAAAATTGTAATAACATTTTATAATAAGTATCGTTAATTAATATCCAATTATTAGAAATATATTAATTTATAATTAACGGAAATATAAATTTAATTGCCTATAATGTCTATTAATTTTTTCAATGTAATTAAATAAAACCTTCTCGAAGATTCGAAAATTCTATTCTTATTTCTTATGTATAAAATCTTGTGCTCAATTAATTTTAAAATTTAAATATACCCGTTACGTAAATTAAAAAACATAAATTCCAAGATTAAAATTGTTTTATAGCATTTTTCGTGTAGTAATGAATAAATGAACTCTATGGAGATAAAAAAAAACGGTAGTAAACCTACAATATCCTTACAAAAGTCTTGCGATAAGCTCCAATTCCTTAAGGGGAATCTTTGCCCAGCTGTAAGGAAGAGATCCCTTTTAGGAATAAGTCCGCCTTTGAACATGTGGTTTTTTTTCTTTCTCTTTTCTAAATATATGTATAAAAAAATAATGAAAGTAAAAAACATATTAGGCCTTTTTAATATGTAAGTACGTCACTAAAAAATAAATCTTCTATTATCGGCTAAGCTAAAATCGGTTTTATCGGTCATAAGCGAATTAGCATTCAGATATACTTGGTAGCCTAAGTTTACCGTATAAAGTTAATTAAAAGTATTGACCCGTCATATTGTATCCGGCTAAGTAAAATAGACCACCCTTATTTCTTACCGAGGTGTCGTAAAAGGCGACTAAGGTAAGTTGATGTACCGTGTGGTGTCCGGTTGAGTAGAATAGACCACCGTCTTTCTTACCGAGGTATCGTAAAATACGACTAAGGTAAGTTGACCCACCGTGCGGTGTTCGGTTTAGTAGAATAGACCACCCTCTTTCTTAGCGAGATATCGTAAAATGCGGCTAAAGTAAGTTGACGTCAGGTCGTAAAATACGCCACCAAATCATGTGACATGTTTATAACATGTTGTGCCGACCCCACCTAGAGCGGGATAAGAGCAGGAGAATGGATTAATTAAAAGTATTTTAAAATACTTTAGTTAATTATTAAGATATATGTTTTTTAAACAGACGAAGTCACGCTCTTTTAGTAGTACTGAATATACAAAAAACTCCAAGGACCAAAACGCAGTAACATTGTAACGCGCATACAAAAACAAAAGGGCATCACGCATAATTATTTCTGGTAAAGGAATGAGGAATAAAAAACTTTGGCATTCGAAGGCCGATGACGTCATCGCTCCAGGTATCCCAGTGCGTAGTCAGGTTGTTTTGTATTGGCCTTTTTATGTTTAAGTGACGTAACATTATGGCTCCTTTTCATAATCGGCGAGTAATTAAAAAAAAACTCGCACTAAGTACACTGATATTCAATTATCTCTGCACCATTAATATCGATTATTAACCCCTTTTAAAAGAAATAAAATTCCGCAATATTTTTTACAATGAAATTCCGCAATCAATATTAGACTATTATTTTATACAGAAAAGTTTGAATTAAGTTAAGTAAATATGCTAATACGTAAAGCATATTACACAATTGAAGATTATTTGAATGATAAAAATGCTTGGATTTTAAAATCCTTTCAGCTTCTTGCAAGACTGCGGTTTAATAATGTAAGTTTAAAAGATTTGTTGATCGCCGAGTTGCTTGCTGGTTCTTCTCGATAAAAGCAATATTCCGAACCAGTTGTAGCTTCATTAAATCTAATGAACATTTGACGATTCAAAAGTGTTTGTAAAAGGTTTACTTGAATAAAGATTCAAGTAAGTCTTAGCCGTGGACGTCCACTGTTAGACATGGTGGGCCGGCCTCACAGGAGGCACCCTTAGGACGACGTTCCCTGACGCTAGTAGAGTTTCTGTGCTCTACTCTCCCGCATTTCGCAACTTCGGCGATGCTTCTAAGCTCGCCCGTCCCGTCCAGTGACGCTGTAAAATCTGTAGGGCTAACAGCATCTAGTCAATTCGAAAAAAAAATACATAAATGGCCGACTGCACCTTCTTCCCCGTTCTCGTCTTTCCTCTGCGTCGTTGTACCCCGCACGCGAGGCCTGAGTTAAACGGTTGGCCTATAGAAAGAATAAATAAATAAACACACTTATCTTCTTATATTAGTACGGATAGCAAAGTATTGGATCTAGGTCAATATTAACAAAAAAAACAAAATTCAATGCTAAAGTATTAATAAACGCATTGTTAAGCCTACCGTGAAATACATAACATGTGAAGAATCACTGTTTTAATTATTGAAAAAAATTAAAATAATTGTTTATGATTACCATAGGTTAGTATTTAATTGTTATGCATATCAGGAACTCAATATTTCCAAGACAGTAATAACGTGGTTTCGTTTAGCTTAGTTGATGCGCAGTTTTGTTAAATAAATTACTAATTTACATAAATATCTAAGAACAAACTGCCTTATTATATGAATTAGTATTGTCACTAAAAATGGATATTGCTGGAAACTTGTTTTATTTATGACCATTTCTCAAATATGTTATTTTATGTGTAATGTATACGTTTTACGAATCCTTATATAATTCATGTAAATAAATAGTTCACTCTATATACGCAAAGTAACTTCTAATAAAATTCAAAATATTAATTGTTTAAGTAAACTTGTAAACAAGTGTGGAACAACATAGTCGAAGAGTACCTATATCCACAAAATCTTATCATCTACGTCATTCTCAGCGGTACAGTAGGCTTTGTGGATAAAGCTCTTTTTAACAGATTTTTAAACTGATGTAATGGCAAAGCTAAAAATTGATTTCGGAATTTTATTAAAGAATCTTATACCCAAACCCACGAACGATTAACGTACTTTTGCAAGGCGCAAAGCAGGAGCCGCAAGCTTATGTCCATTCGCGATCCCGCCCGTTGATGCTGTAAAAGCCGTTAGGGCTAACAGCATATAGTCAATTCGAAAAAAAATGCCCATTCCTGTGTATATTATATACATCGCCAACTTTTTTTTAATAATGTACAAAAATATTTGACAGTAAACTTACTTAACTTTAACTTTTTGTTTTATTGTTCAGATATGTGTCTTTTCGTAAACTTTATTCCACAACATTGTACAGCAAAAAAAAACTTAAAATGAGTACATAAAATATATAAATAATTCTATTGCAATACCGCATGTATTTTCATAATAATCCCACGAGTTTAAACGCCAAATTTATTCGCATTAAATATTAAAATACATCGCAATAAAGACGCGTCGAATTTACGTAGTTATATTTGCAAATTATTCTTAACGTCAAGTCTCGCAGTTTGGGCATTCAGCAAAAAATAACCTAAAATTGTACATCTTCGTATAATCTCAGACCGGTTAAGCAACAAACTTTTACCTCGTACATAAAAAGTATACGACACTTTCAGAGAAACGGCTTTTGAATAAATTAGGCGTTGAGTAATAAATTTTGTCAAAGGTCATACGGGCTGTTTTTTTATCTATACGCAGTGGAAGGTATCATTTCGGTTTAATGTTAGTAAATAAAAGGTATTTATTATAAGAAAAGGAAAAAAAAATACGAGAAAAACACCATCCTCCTGCCCTTATCCTACTCTAAGTGGTTGGAATTTGCCTACATATTTTACGACCGGCTGCATGTCTTTCAACATACCTTAGTCGTATTTTACGACACCTCGGCAAGAAAGAGGTGGGTCTATTCTACTCAAGCGAATACCACACGGTGTGACAACTTACCTTAGTCGCCTTTTACGACTCCTCGGTAAGGAATGAGGATGGTCTATTATACTCAGCCGGATACCACACGGCGTTGAAAATTATTATATATTATAAAAATCTTCACGAAAATTATAATATGTATAAAGATTGTTACCTACATAATACCAAAAACCCACAAACTCCTATCTCGCAGATTACAGTAAAAGAATCTTATCATTACTTTTGTATTTATTAATAAATCTTCAACAATTAAATGTAATAAAAACAAAAAGAAGCACCTACTTCAACCTTCCTACTAAGCACAAAAAATACTTTCAACAATATTTTGTAACTTATTATTTAATACACGTACGCCGTGTGATATCCGGCTCAATAGAATAGTACCACACTCATTTCTTACCGACGTGTCGTAAAAAGCGACTAAGGTAAGTTGACCCACCGTGTTGTATCCGGTTTAGTAGAATAGACCACCCCCTTTCTTACCGAGGTGTCGCAAAATACGACAGAGGTAAGATGACGTCAGGCAGGCGGCCGTTCGTAAAAACGCAGCCAAATCATGTGACAGCATGTTTATAACATGTTGCGCCGACCCCACTTAGAGTGGGATAAGGGCAGGAAGATGATGATTATGTAATACGCGTATATGTGTAATTTATTTGTATTTATCAGTCAGATAAAAAATAAAATATTCCTAATTATACACATTTCATTTGTCCTTTGTTTGTATTTTTTTTTAATTAAGCAAACCAGTGGAAAGGCTACATAACAGTAACAACTTATACATTTAAAATTTTCTTTGTAAAAAAACCTATTCAACATCCTTCCATTTGGGGAAATTGGTCAACCGTGTCCAACGAAAGTAGTATTTGTTTACATGCGTGAAAAAAAAGGCGTTCGCTATAAAGGGCCAACGCGCGTTCGGTCCACTATAGTTATGTGGGTCAAGCGTGGAATGTTGTTACACCGGCCCGGCCCCACCTGCGTGAGACGAGCTTAATAGTCTAAGAGATCGTCACAATAAATACAGAGTGGTACCGACGATACGACAATAATTTTAATCCTAGATAGCTACGCACCTTAGCAGCCTACATAAAAAAATTCAGTTAATTCAATGAAGTACTTTAGCCACAGGATATTATTTTTCATTTTGAAAATTAACGTCATGATGTATATGGATCAATGACCGATTGCAGCATGCTATACAAAAATAAACCTTATTAACAATATTATACTCCTCTGTATCAAAAATGTAAAAATGGCCTTGGCCTTGTGGTCACCGCGCCGCGACCTTTGTATTTCAACGCTCCGTTTGATCTTCGCGGCGATCGCCATATCTACACCGAGCGCCGTACGCGTGCACTACAATGTGAGTGAACCCTAATGAATGAGCGTGTTTCGCAATTTAAACGTATTTAGTTTGTTAAAATATATATTTTTACATAAATATCCTTGGGGTTAAGATCAAATCGATTCAAAAGAAATAATAAAATTATTTTGCTATAATCCGCGATGAAGTAAAAAAGAGACTTGATACATGCAGGATTCGTAACAACACATGCTGAATGCACAATAACGAATGACAAAGTCACAAAGCATTGCAATTTTGTCGTGGTGTCTCTCTCTAAATGATGCTAAGGTTGCGGGGTCAAACGATTGTTGGGTTTGTGATAGTGAACGTGTGTATTGCTTGTGTATTGTGGCGGCGATGGTGGAGGTTTGTGCATTATTTTTACGAATCCTGCATTTATCGGTTATGAAAATGGATATTCAACTCTACATTTAGCATTATATATTTTCTATTTATTATCGCAGATTATAGCAAAATATTTCTATTATTAGCGGAGCGGAGTAAGATGCCAAGCTCCCAGTACTTATTATTCTTAGCGTATTCAGTACGTAGGCAATGTTACAACCATGTCTTATATTATGAGGCCTGTTCACAGTGACAGACTTCGGAGATCCCGTTTATATCTTCGGACTTACAATTTCGCGTTCATTCTATAGCAGTATCGTAATATAAAAAAATAAATAAAAACGAGTTCTTGTTTAGCCACGATGTAAGTTTACAAGCAATTAACGATGTTAAAAAACACGACGTAACAAGAAAAAGTTAAATTAATTACTATACATATATTTCTGTAACGAAATGTTATATTATTTGAATGGTGTAAACGAGTTGTACATTGTTTTTATGTAATATTTCGGAAGAAATCATCATTGCATACAGCGTTAAGGGCATGTTTCACAAGTTACTGATAAAGTATCGGATAGTTAACCGACAAATAAACTAAGTAGCAGATAAATGTCTCTAAAAAGAGACTCTAAAAATGAGAATTTAAAAAAATCGCGGCCATTTTGGAATAGGTATTTGCTATACAGCAGATAAACAAAATAACAGCCACATGATCTACCTGTTAACTTATTAGGGGCTTAAGTGCTGAATAGGAAAACTGAAACCTGAGAAACGCAAAATTCCGAGATATGTGTCAGATACGTTCCTAATAAGCTAACTGACAGTTTATTGGTAACTTGTGAAACAGGCCCTAAGTCTGTGATAGACATAGTTGAAAACGTAAAACTTTCGATTTCCATTACTAATAAAACATAATGATAAATTTATTATTATCCTATATAATACCTAAAGCTGTGATAGCCCAGCGGTGAGACCGTGCGACTCTTTCGTGATGGTCATGTGGGGGGTTTTGGTGAAGAAAAATCGATCTAGCTAGGTTTTATTAAAAAGAAAAACATTTTATCCCTGTTTTTGGTCATGAAAAAATACTAAATTTTATATTGAATTGAATTTTTGCCGTTAAATGAGAAGTTAGCGTAGCTTATTCGGGGAACGGGTGGTCGCGAGAAATGAAAATACTTAGGAGCAAGCCCCACCTACCTAATTTTTTTTTTTTTGAATTTTAATTTTTTTATTTTGTAAAAAATTACCGAGCAAGGCTCGGGCACCCAGATATTTAAAACTTATATGTCTAATTGATAAATGTAGCGTATCACACGCTTTACGGTAAAGCTAAACATTGTAAGGAAATCTGCATATCTCTAAAGAAATCTAGGGATATCTCTACCCGTGGTAGGTCTTAGCTCCAATCCTTTTCTCCAAAAACGGAGAGAGGAGGCCTATGCCCAGCAGTGGGTAAGTAACAGACTGTGACTTTTTTTTTTAACATGATTTTAATCTATGAAAACGTGTTAAACATACAGACTTTCGCTAGCATATTATGAGTGTATGCTAACAGAACGGTGTTTCTGTCAGTTAAGAGTGGTCAAACGGTTTTATACAAGTGTCACAGATGTTCTGTTAGTTATTAAATGAGTATGCTAAATACTGCACGACTTAGATCGATTCTACACCATTACAAGCAAATATGTTATATGTGTTATATGTGTTATGTGTGTTAAATATGTTATATATGTAACACTTAGTTGGTTTTGCTTGTAAGTACGAGCAAAAACAACTAAGTGTTGCCTCCTGTAGTTCTTATTTGTTTATATACATATAATTAAGTTTTAATTGTTAACTTAGAAATTTACCGTTAATGTATAGAACCGGCTATATTATAGCCGGTTCTATACATTAACTATGAATACTACTCACGATAGTTTAAATTCAAAAATAGAAATTTACCCTTAGAAATTGACTTTTAACTATAACTCCGCACTTGCACGACATTCAGGCATGCTGTTTGCCAGTAATTGGACGTGCGCAATTTGTATGTTTATATTGTGTGATGTTTTAAGGTATTATCGGTGTTATGTCTGTTGGCAAACTGTTCAATAAATAAATAAATAAAAATGTCTCAAAAATGTAAATTATTTGAAGAGCTTTTAAGTAGAATGAATAAGTAAAAACTATGGGCTATAGATAATATTAGTTGGCCACCATGGTATCCGGCAGAGTATAATAGACCATCCTCATTTCTTACCGACCCTAATACCACACGGTGGGTCGAAGTCTCTTAGTCGTTTTTACGACACCTCGGTTGGAAAGGGTCTATTCTACTCAGCCGGATATGACATGGCGGGTCGATTTACCTTAGTCGCCTTTTACGACACCTCGACAAGAAATGAGGGTGCTCTATTGTACCCAGCCGGACATGACATGGCGGGTCGATTTACCTTAGTCGCCTTTTACTACACCTCGGTAAGAAATGAGGGTGTTTCCGTTGATTTATCCGTTCAATACTTTTTAACGTCAGACAATGGTTATGTCTAGGCACGGCCGAATGATCTAGAATGATTGGAAAACATTCATATCTATATGACTTCCGTAACGACGTGATTACAGACACGCAAAACACTCGAGCTACCGACATAGATTAAATATAGATAGCTTTACAATTTCCTAATGGTTTCGCTAGACGCATTAGATATATGAAAGGTGAAAGTGTATTCTTCCATAAAGTCATAGCATCATAGCGTCTTATCTCCAACCCTTTTCTATAAAAATGGATAGAGGAGGAGGTTACTTTTTTGAGCAGTTAAGCTTTGATAGCTCAGCGGTATAACACATGTGTGTAATTGATAATTGCTCACACGCTTTTTGGTGAAGGAAAACATCGTGAAATCTACATATCTCTAGAGAATTCTGGGGATATGCGTAACCTACCAATCCGCATTGGAGCAGCGTGGTAGGTCTTAGCTCCAATCCTTCTCTCCAAAAACAGAGAGAAGAGGCCTATGCCCAGCAGTGCGATAATAACAGAACGTTACTTTTTTTTTACGATTCAAACTCAAACTCAAAATTTTCTTTATTCAAATAAACTTTAAACAAGTGCTTTTGAATCGTCAATTCTACTGCTGGTTCAGAAAGCTGTTCCTACCGAGAAGGTCTAGCAAGAAACTCGGCGGTTGCTCTTTTCAACATAATACTTATAACTAGTTACATTAGGTCATTACTATCTTGTACAGGGTCGGACAGTGGCTATATCTACGCATTTTTTAAACCTATATACTTGTCTAACATACAGGATAAAACCATTACCATTTTTCTTTCGAATCTAGAAATAAACAATGTAACAACACTAAAAAAAGTATTTTTTTAAATTGTCTTCTTTTTCTGCATGCTTTTTAATTTCTTTATCACATTCCCGCCGGTTTTAAAAAAATATTTTTAATTTAACTCGTATCTTATCTGTGATTTTATGTAAATCTAGGTTTTGCGTTCTAAAACAAATAGGTAATTCGACATTGATAATGTTCAAGGCTTGCCCGAACAAATATACAAGTGTGCAAGTCATTTTGCGACAATGAATAAAAAAACTTGTTAGATATACGGTTCGACAATCTTTAATATTTAAATGAGATTATCTTTAAATTGTATAAATATCTTTTATTGTATGTGTATATATATATATATATATATATATATATATATATATATATATATATATATATATATATACCGATTTTCCTGAAGTTCAGCATGTAGGGGGTTTTGGGGAAGAAAAATCGACCTAGATAAGTTTTATTTTGTTCGCGAAAAATGTCGTTTTATAACTGTTTTGTGCGCTCTAAAATTTTGTTGAAATTTACGTTGAATACAATCCCAATTTTTCGCTGTCACACGTTTAGTCGTAGTAGTAAGCACTTAGGATCGAACCCCATCTGCCCAATTATTTTTCATTTCTTCTTCAATTTTTAAAAAAAAATTTTTTTTTTACATCATTTTAAAAATTACTTTTTTTTATTCGTTATAAAATTTCCGATCAAGGCTCGGTCACCCAGATATTGGTTTTTTAAAACTGGCATTATGGTTAGCACAAACGACTTAATATAAACCGAGTGAAGTAATGAAGCATCGTCGAGGGTGTAAATTACGGTGATACAAACACAGCGGCTGTTTTTGTTAAGTAAAATATTCATAGTCTTAACGGCTTTTACAGCATCGGCTCGAGCGACCTTAGAAGCATCGTTGAGGCTACGAAATGAGAAACGCTCTACTAGTATCCAGGAACCTCCTCTCAAAGGTGCCTCCTATAAGTGATAGTTCTTGAGTTTTGAACTCACGCATTTTTACGTAAAATAACCCTCTTACCATTGGATCGTCGCGGCAAAGAAAACAAATAGGTAGATACAAAGCAGTATATTATCGATTTATTGCTAGACCTAAAAATACCTGTGGATAGGTCATTTTCTTTACATATATGCGATATACTCTAAAGGTCGACTGGACGCTAGTACATTCAAGAGCATAAATATTTTATTTTCATATTTATTGATTTAGGTCAAGTCTTTGTGTAAACTAGATGTTTTGAATTTAAAAACGTATCAATTGAAAATCGAATGAAGTTATTATAGGTACCTCCAATCCCTAATTCAATTATAGCGCCCTTGATTTGCTTTAGATTATCAAGTGAATTATATTAAATAAAACGGAACGCAAGCGGATTTATAACGGGTTTTTTAATTCAAATTTAAAATTTTCTTTATTAAAGTAAACTTGTAAGTGCTTTTGAATCGTAAACTCGACTGCTGTTGCTTTGCTTCGGAAAGATCTATCAAGAAATTTGGCGGTTGCTCTTTTTAAAATATAATTCTTAATACTAGTTCCGCCGTGTATTATCCGGCTGAATAGAATAGTACCATCCTCATTTCTTACCGAGGTGTCGTAAAAGGCGACTAAGGTACGTCAACCCGCCGTGTGCTATCCAGCTGAGTAGAATAGACCACCCTCATTGCTTGGCGACTAAGGTAAGTTGACCACCGTGTGGTGTCCGGCTAAGTAGAATAGAGCACCCTCTTTCTTACCGAGGTGTCGTAAAATACGACTAAATTAACTTGATGTCAGTCGTAAAATACGTAGCCAAATCATGAGACAACATGTTTATAACATGTTGTGCCGACCCCACTTAGAGTGGAATAAGGGTAGGAAGACGAAGAATTCTTAATACAAGTTACATTTACACATTTCTATATTTGACAAAAATATATTTTTATGATGTTTGCATGTGACTGTACATAATACTTATATCTTAGTATACGAGCCGCATTGTTAGCTGATGGTGACGTTATGTTTACACTATACATCTAATTACGTGTGATATTCCTTATCAGATAAGCACCTGGTGAGAATGCAGTGTAGGTATATAATGTCCTCATTTCTTAGGCTTTGCTTCTTTTGAATTTATTCGTATTAAACTTATAACAACGATATTTCTCCTTTATTATTATTATTATCTTGCTTTATTGCCTGTACAGCGAAAGTTGGGCGCAAATTACTCTGGCAGTATCACGTAAAATGGCGGACACACGAGTAATGGAATTTAGAATTTGCCTCGAAAAAATGCACCAAATGATCTAACTATCTAAAATAGTATAAAATATATAAGATTGTGGAATTAAATACAATTAACTTATCTACAATCAATTTACATAACTTTTTATAAATGGTTTAGTAAATAACATCAACAGGCACTTTATGTTGGTAGGACGATGAATTTCGAATGGGAGAATTTCATACAAAGAATATTTAAGCTTAGGACAGTTGAAAACAATAGTTCTCCTTTACACGTATTCAATAAATAAGAAGCACTTTTTACAATAGTCAACCTATTTATTCTTTCTCAACAACTTGTTATATATTTACAGCGACAATGTTTTTTTTTATATTACAGAACCAACTTTTTGAAGTAGGTTGTATTTGAACATGTAACAAAGTATTTTAAAAGTTTCTATCCGGTAATACTCTGTTCGGCAGCTTTTTTTTCAATCACAGAATTTAACAAAATCGAATCCGTATTTTAAAGTAAATTCGAAAACATAAAATAATTACTCAATACAAATTAAAAATGATTCTAATATTTTGTATCCGTTTTAAAACTCATTGCGCGCACGCAGCAGTGTTCGTTTTGGCATATTTAAAGTTTAAATCAATTAATAAATAGTATAATAAATATTTGCTGAATATAAGTTGTGATAGCCCAGCGGTGCGACCTTTTAACTATTTAGAGGGTCACGGGTTCTAACCCTGATGATATATAAGGTTGAATGACCGTACTTCAGTCCATTCCTTTTCGTATGTAAAGCGTTGACCTTGACAGAGAGACTACATACAAGTGCAAAGGAGACAGAACTATAATTTTATTGTTTTAAAGTGTTTTTTGAACAAGGGCGCAATGTCAGTCAGTTTTTCCGAAAATAATTAAAAAAAAAAACTATATCTAAGAAAATTGAATGAAGATCAATGGATTCAATAATGTCGTATCGTACTACTCTGTATAATAAGTAGTTTTAAGTAATATACAGGGGGAGTAAAGGCCAAAAAAAAAGATGGATGGATTGTGTGAAAAATGATAGCCATATTAAGAGAGTGGGAATTGACGAATGATAGAGGAGAATGGAAGAATACATATTGTACCGATCCCACTTAGAGTGGGATAAGGGTAAGAGAATGATGATGATAACAGGGGTAGTAAAGGCCTCAAAGATTTGTTCTCGTTATTTCTAATAATTAGGCTCTAATCAAATTCATCAATAGATTCGTCCGCATACTCAAAGCTATAGTTACCCTACCTCCTGCCCTTATCCCACTCTAAGTGGGGTCAGAACAACATGTTATAAACATGTTGTAACATGATTTGGCTGCGTTTTTACGACCGGCCGCCTGCCTGACGTCACCTTACCTTAGTCGTATTTTACGACATTTCGGTAAGAAGGTGGGTGTTCTATTCTACTAAACCGGATACCACACGATGGGTCAATAGTCGCCTTTTACGGCACCTCGGTAAGAAATGAGGGCGGTACTATTCTATTACCGCCGGATACCACACGGCGTGTTTTCGTCATTTCTAATAATCAGACTTTAATCAAATTCATTAATGTCAACATTTTGTAATATTTATGTATGTAAAGAAAAATAAATAAATTATTGACTGATTGACTGGCTCGTTGGTGCAGTGGGTAGTGACCCTGCCTTCGGCACCACGGGTCGCGGGTTCGATTCCCGCCGAGGGCCAACATTTTCAATAAATGAATTTGTTGGTCTTTGAGCCTGGGTGTATATTTGTATTTAAGTATGTATTTAAAAATATATAAGTATATATATTCACCAGTTGTCTGTCACCCATAACACAAGTATTAAGTTACTTACTTTGGGGACGGACGACCGTGTGTGTAAGTGTCCCATATATTTATTTATTTTATATTTATTTATTATCATTAATGTATTCGTCCGTAGACTCAAAGATATATTGTCACCCTACACAGTACATATAAGATCAGTACTTGCATCGAGAAAGTAGACTAGGTACATTATATTTAGAGCGTGAATTTTCTCCATCAGTAGGTGAGTACTAGGTACAGTTGTTAGGAATTATCTTACGGTGTACGTGACAAATGTATGTAAAATCATTACTTAAGTATATATTACTAGTAATATTCTTAAACACGTTTAAAGACATTGTAACTGTCTAGTAGGATACCGTTTTCTTAAATCAATTCTCTTTGAAATCAATATCTTAAATTTAAAATGAAATATTGAAGACGGAATCGAGGCAAATTGGTTTGATGTCTAAATATATTTTTTACAATCACTGAAAAGTCAATATAACTTGGGAACTTGTAGTACGCTTGATCTATCACTTCATATTATAAAACAAAGTCGCATTCTTTGTTTGTCCATATATCCCTATGTATGCATAAAACTTTAAAACTACGAAACAGATTTTGATGCGGTTTTTTTTAATAGATAAAGTGATTCCAGAGGAAGGTTTGTACGTATAATAAAATTCAATACAGAGTAGAGAAATACTGTAATTTTTGCGGTTTCTGTAAATAATTACATATTTTTCGCTTACATTGCAAACGTACTTATAAAAACGTATATTCCAAAGATAGCAGGAAATCTTCTTAGTATAGGGAGAGGGGAATTGTTTTTCTCCAAATCTAACGCTTGCGGGCCACGGGCAAAAATAAATAAATCAAAACTACTGGATCGATTTTAATCATTTTTTTTACGCTGACTGACATGGGATATATATTTTATACCCGCGCGAAGCAGGGGCAGGCCGCTAGTACTAATATAAAAAGCTGACGAGTTTGTTTGATTGTTTGAACGCGCTAATCTCAGGAACTACTGGAGCGATTTCAAAAATTCTTAGTAAGATACTCAATTCAGTGTAAGATACTCATTTTATTGAGGAAGGCTATAGACTATATAACATCACGCTAAGATGATTAGGGGAGAAGCAGAAATAATAAATAGAAAAAAAAAACGGCAAAATTGTTCCCCTCTCAAAGTTCTAAATAAAAGTCGGCGACAGCATATGTCTAGCTTTTAGGGTTAACCCATGTAACAACTTTTATGGTTGTCAAAATTCTATATTAACGTTTTAATGTTTTCACGCGGGCGGAGCCGCTGGTGAAAGCTAGTAGTTTATAAAATTTCCTCATCATCCTCCTGCTCTTAGCCCACGCTAAGTGGGGTCGGCACCAGATGTTATATACTTTATAGTCACATGATTTGGCTACATATTTTATGACCGGCCGCCTGCCCGATGTTAACTTACCTTTGTCGTATTTTACGACATCACGGTGAGAAAGAGGGTGGTGTATTGTACTCAACCGAAATTACCATACGGTGGGTCAACTTATTTTAATCGCCTTCTACGACAGTCGGCAAGAAATTAGGGTTGTCTTCTTTACTCAGCCGGATACCACATGGCGTATTGTTTAAAAAAATTATGATGGAATTAGATTGCTATAATCCGGGTTTGTTAAGAAATCTATTAAGTGTAGAAAGCAAAACCGTTCTCATACCTTATACATGCGGAATTAATTACCGCACGTATAACATGACACCACCACGGTATGAGCTTCAAACTAGCCGGGTTATTTCGATAAAATAAGACATGAGTATAGCCAGTTTCTATTCATTAATTATGAATAACATTCACGACAGTTTTAATCATGATCCTCCTGCCTTTATCTCACTCTAAGTGGGGTCGACTCAACATGTTATAAACATGCCGTAACATGATTTGGCTGCGTTCTTACGACCGACTGCTTGACATCAACTTACCGTAGTCGTATTTTACGACACCTCTGTAAGAAAGAGGGTGGTCTATTCTACTAAACCGGATACCACACGGCAGGTCAACTTACCTTAGTCGCCTTTTACGACACCTCGGTAAGAAATGATGTTGGTACTATTCTATTCAGCCGGACACCACACGGCGTATTCACGATATTTTCAATCTGGAAATTAAATTATATTAATATACTAGCGGCCTGCCCTTGCTTCGCACGGGTATAAAATATATATCCCATGTCAGTCAGTGTAAAAAAAATGATTAAAATCGATCCAGTAGTTTTGATTTATTCATTACTGCCCGTGGCCCGCAAGCGTTAAATTTGGAGAAAAACAATTTCCTCTTCCTATACCAAGACGATTTCCTGCTATCTTTGGAATTTCTAAATTCATATAGTACATTTTTACTTATTTACTTTTACATTTTACCTATGTATTTTATTTTTACAATTAATTACAGAATGTCTTTAAACAAACTCTAAAAGATTCGAAGTGCTATAGGGTGAAGCGCGGCGTCCTTACGGCATTTTAAATCTGTAATATCTCCGAAAATGTTCACTTAAATTGCATGCTGTAAACGGCCATATTGATCTATATTAAATCAAAAATTTATTTATGGTACTTAATTGGATTAGGATTAATGCTGTATTGTATAAAAATTGCTTTGAACATAAGGCATCATTTTTCGTAAAAAGTAAATGAAAAAAACTGCTATTGTGGGTTATCCATAAGAGATAGATATATACCATCGCGGACTTTTCTGTAGACCTTTTTAAGGTGTACAAATACTTAGTACATCATTTTGATAAATCTCCTAGGGTTTAGCCGGCGTTTGCAATGTAAGCGGAAAAAAACGTAATTATTTACAGAAACCTCAAAAATTACAGTATTTCTCTACTTTGTATTGAATGTTATTATACGTACAAACCTTCCTCTGGAATCATTCTATCTATTAAAAAAAACCGCATCAAAATCGGTTGCGTAGTTTTAAAGTTTTATGCGTACATACGGAAATATGGACTTTGTTTTATAATATGTAGTGATGTTAAGGTAATCGCTGATCAAACGGAATTATTCCTTTCCCGTATCTAACGCAACATAACGCGATCTTTCGTAAACCTTCTGCTTAATAATTATGGCCGAGCATGCGTAAACGATTTCGCAATGTGAAACCACAAATAATCATTATTATCATTGAAAATTGATAAAACCAATTGTGCAGTTACAAAATGTAAAATAATCTGGATTATCGACGTTTTATTACCCAACCTCTATGTAAGATTCTGTCGAAAAATTTTGGATCTACCCTCGATTAGCAATTAAAATTAGTTTTATAGAAAGTCTTCCAAAACCGGATAGGGATAATTATATTAATATATAAGATAGATAGATATCAAAAATAATAAACTAGACAATTAGCTTAGTTTTTTTATCCATATGCAGTGTTTTTATCTAAACTGGTTATATACGTTTTTTTGTGTTTTATACGGTTTTATAAAAAGTCTACTATACTGTTGAGGATTATTTATATGATAAGAATGCGTGGATATAGTTACTGTCCGACCCTGTACAAGATAGTAATGACTTAATGTTACTAGTTATATGTTTAAAAGAGCAACCACCGAGTTTCTTGCTGGCTCTTCTCAGTTAGGAACAGCTTTCCGAACAAGTAGTAGAATTGACGATTCTAAAGCACTTGTTTACAAGTTTATTAAAATAAATATTTTTTTTTAAATTAAATTGAATGGAATATATATATACTAGGTGCTTTGGTTTTAAGTTCCGTTTACTTCTGTCTGTAGTTATTACATGTGAGTTTATATCTCGTAAAAGGTTCAATCTACTTTTTATATAAGTTATATAGAATAGATTTTAAGTGCATCATAATCCTCCTGCCCTTATCCCACTCTAGGTGGGGTCGGGACAACATATTATAAACAACTTGTCACGGCTCTCTCTGTCTGTCTCTTGATGCGGCAAGGTATTTTACGACTGGCCGACTGCCTAAAGTGATCTTACCGTATTCACCTTTTGCGACACTTTAGTAAGTAAGAGGATTGTCTATTCTACTCCGCCATGGTATCCGGCGGGTCAACTTACCTTTATAAAACTTAACTTAGCTTTTAATAAATAAAAGCTTTTATGCTTTTAGTCAATAAAACCAAAAAAAATACAAAATTTCATTAACCGTCGAGTAGTTTTTTCTGGTAATAGAATCAGTTCATAGATATTATAACCATGCATTGTCATCGGGACTGGACCAGTATATCAAATTTTAGCTCAATTGATGACGCGGGAACGTAAATCATCATCATCCTCCTGCCCTTATCACACTTTAAGTGGGTTCGGCACAACATGTTATTAACATGATTTGGCTGCGTTTTTACGACCGGCCGCCTGCCTGACGTCAACTTGCCTTAGTCGTATTTTACGAACCCTCGGTAAGAAAGAGGGTGGTCTATTTTACTAAACCGGATACCACACGGTGGGTCAACTTACCTTAGACGCCTTTTACGATACCTCGGTAAGAAATGAGGTTGGTCAATTCTACTCAGCCGGACCACACGGCGTGTCGCTTACCTTAGACTCTTTTTACGACACCTCAGTAAGAATTGAGGGTTGTACTATTCTATTCAGCCGGATACCACACGGCGGGTCGCTTACATTAATCGCCTTTTACGAAACCTCAGTAAGAATTGAGGGTGGTAATATTCTATTCAGCCGGATACCACACGGCGTGACGCGGCAACGTAAATAAAAGCTTTAAATAAAACAGTTCTTACACATAGTTTAACTTCAAAGTGTAACCTTATTCGCTATATATAGTAAATGCTTTTAGATATATTACGCGAACCGACTACGCAAACTAATATTAAGTACTTGTAACACTTTATACCTATTTTGTAACTTGAATAAATATTCAAGTCACACGGTAGTACATTTGTCGCCTGCCTAATATGAACGTGGATGTCTGTAAAGTTGTATTACAACTTTAATGAACACTTCAACATTTTTTTTTGACACTTACACACACGGTCGTCCGTCCTCTAAGTAAGTAACTTAATACTTGTGTTATGGTAGACAGACAACTGGTGAATATATACTTATATATTTTTTTTAATACATACTTAAATACAAATATACACCCAGGCTCAAAGAACGATAAATTCATTTTAAAGAAAATTTCAAAAAAGTTGGTCCTCGGCGGGAATCGAACCCGCGACCCGTGGAGCCGAAGGCAGGGTCACTACCCACTGATCCAACGGGCCAGTCAACATTATTGAACTTTAGTATTTATTATTCAAAGCTTTTATTAAACTTGGAATGTATATATGTGAAGGTGGAATCTTGCAAGTTAAGTTTGGCCTACTTCTTGCCTGATTGGGCTGAAATTCTACATACTGTG
The DNA here is from genome assembly GCA_947086495.1 of Morpho achilles. NCBI lineage: Eukaryota > Metazoa > Arthropoda > Insecta > Lepidoptera > Nymphalidae > Morpho > Morpho achilles. The sequence goes on along the minus strand of CAMTZB010000012.1, from coordinate 4,575,216 downwards.
TCAGTCCCGACGACATAAGCATTACCTGATGCTATTACCAGGATTGGCTTCAGAGAATTCCTCAATGGCCAAAAGTAGCGACATAAAATTTAGTTGAAAGCTTTCTATCTTGACTTGTAATTAATATATAATATATAATAATCATTCTCCTACCTTTATCCCACTATAAGTGGGGTAGCCACATGTTTTGGCTAGTTATTTTACGGCCACCAGCCTTAAGTCAACTTATCTTAGTCGCTTTTACGACACCTCGTTAAGACATCAGGGTGGTCATTCAATACTAGTTTTCGATCCAAATTTCATCATCATCCTCCTGTCCTTATCCCACTAACTGGGGTCGGTACAACATGTTTATGTTGTCACATGATTTGGCTAAGTATTTCGCGACTGGCCGCCTGACGTCAACTAACCTTAGTCGGAGACCTCATTAAGAAATCGGGGTGTTTGGTCTATTCTACTCAGCCGGATACCACAAAACAGGTCAACATACCTTAATCGCCTTTGACGACACCTCGTTAAGAAATAGAGTGGTCTATTCTATTCACCCGGATACCACAAGGCGGGTCAACTTACCTATGTCGCCCTTTACGAAATCTCGGTAAAAGCTTCACGGGTTCAAACCCCGCGCATGCACCAATGAATTTATCTATTAAATCTATTAAATCTAATTGGTAATTGCAATTTATCACACGCTTTTCGGGTGAAAAAAAACATCATATCTCTAGAAAATTTAAGGGATATGTGTAACCTACCAATCCGCAGCGTGGTAGGTCTTAGCTCCAAGCCATCTCTCCAAAAACGAATAGAGGCTAAAGATTTAAAAGATCATCTTCTAAAATTATAATTTGCCCTCTGCTTTTGTTGTTTTTCCTCTTTATATATTTATTAATTTTATTGTTTAATATATGACAAGCTGTTGTATACTATTGTGTATATCATATTATATTATATGTTATTCTATTGTACTGTATTATATTATATTACATTGCTACTAATATAGTAATAAAAAAGTACACACTGCCTATATAAACTATTAGATGATTCCATTATGAGCAGGTTGCCTGGAAGAGATCGCTGCTTTAGCGATAAGGCCGCCAGTTGTGCAACTGAAAATATATAGGTTTTTTTTTAATTATGTCTCTTTAGTACATAATGTATTATTATTAACTTTTTTTTTGTTGTTGCACAATAAAGAATATTTGATTTGATTTGATTGAGAGGCCTATGCCTATTAGTGGGATAGTAACAGGTTACTTTTATTGATTTAATATGCCAGTACTTTTTTAATATAAGTGCAATTCCGTTCTCTCATTACTTATGCTATAAACAGTACTTATATTGCTTATATTTTAATTGCATTACGCAATTAAATATCACTAGCGGTTGTCTTCAGTAAAAGTGTTTGTTGCATAATTTTTTTAATTTGACACAGCATTTTTGTTTCGCTGATATGAAAAACGCTTTGATTCCGAGCTAGTGAATGTGATTTGAACATCGTTGGAGAGGGAAATTGAGTTCAGTTCCACTGCTCTACTATGGTATAGATTGGCGGGTTACGCCTTAGAAATACTTCCAAAATAACGCTTCCTTTAGATATTATCCTTTACTGTTTTCTTACAAGTTAAACCACCGTATGGTATCCGGCTGAGTAGAATAGACCACCCTCTTTCTTACCGAGGTGTCGTTAAAGGCGACTAAGGTAAGTTGACCCACCGTGTGGTGTCCGGTTCTGTAGAATAGAGCACTCTCTTTCTTACCGAGGTGTTGTAAAATACGAATAATGTAAGTTGACGTCAGCTCGTAAAATACGTAGCCAAATCATATGACAACATGTTTGTAACATGTTGCACCGACCCTTAGAGTGGGATAAGGGCAGGAGGATGATGGCTGTTTTCTTACAACAATACTGTCTACTAAAACATTCTAATAAAAACTTTACTGATAAAGTATAGGTAAGGTTTTGTGAAGAATTTTGACGTCTTATTATTTTACAATCCATTGAAATCACAACACACACAACAGACAAAAAAGTTATATCGTTAAAGCTCATAAAACGATTTCCATGATAGCTTTCAGTTTGACTTTGCTACCTTTTTATGGGGTCGGCACAACATGCTATAAGCATGTTGCCACATGATTTGGCTACGTATTTTACGACGGGCCGCTCGCCTGACATAAACCTAAGTCCCATTTTACGACACATCGGTGAAAAAGAGGCTGGTATATTTTACTTAACCGGATACTATCGGCTTACCTTATTCGCCTTTTACGACATCTCGGTAATAAATGAGGGTGGTCTATTCTACTAAGCCGGATACTATACTGCAGGACGACTTACCCTAGTCGCTTTTTACGACACCTCGGGTAAAAAAGAGGGTGGTACTATTCTACTCAGCCGGATACCACACGGTGTGTTAACTTACCTTAGTCGCCTTTTACGACACCACGGTAAGAAATGAGGGTGGTCTATTCTACTCAGCCGGATACCGCACGGTGGGCGACTTGCCTCAGTCGCATTTTAGGACACCTCGGTAAGAAATGAGGGTGGTACTATTATATTCAGACTCCACACGGCGCACGTTTCCTCTTAACATTGTTAAATAACTAACATAACGATATTGTATGAATCAGACGTAAAAAAATGAATACACGAATTGTGTAGTATTGAATTAATGTAAATCACCCTCAACGTACAGCGAGTCCAAACTGTCAATCAAGAATACAATAGAACAATAATATTGTTTGTACAACACCATGTATAACGAGTTATATGTAACTCAACATGAGAGTTTTGACGCGGTGATAGAGTTCTTTGAATTGAAATCTTGATGCGTCTAACGTGAAGCTGAAGGCGATGAGGCATGTGGATATAAGAACAAACAAGGAGGTCTTCTGACTATTAAAATCCTTAAAGAAAAATAGCTACTTTATCAGTGGGATTGTAAAAGACAACTTCTTCTTCTTCAGCTGCACGTAGGTCTTTTCATGGGATCTCTACACTAAACGATTATGTGCCGCTTGAATCCAGAAGCCCATTGCTACCTTTTGGAGGTCATCAGTTAACTTCGTAGCGAGTTTAACGACGCTGTATTTTCTGCGGAGTCGCCATTCCAGCACTTTATAAATCCAGTTTCCATCCAGTATCCAAAGAATAGAGTCACATTTCCTATTCTTATACAATGGGATATGTAGCTTTATGGTTCGGATAGGGCGATTTGTCTCTTCTACCATTACTTTTGCTTTACGACATGCTTGGCTATATCAGTAGGTCGTATCTCCTCATTTGAAGATAGATATACTAAAAGAACAGCTCGCTCCTTTGCCCGCAGTTTCTGAGCTTTCTAGTGAAATCAAGGGCCAGCGTGATAGAAGACAACAGTCTTATTATCCCGCTGCTGAGCAATAACCTTCTATGTCCTTAAGGGTGTAAGAATTTTAAACAACGAGTTTTGGTAAAAAGAGTTAATTTGATTCGATAATTAATTCTTTTATTCATGGAATAGGATGGCAAACGAGCCTGCGGTTCACCAATCAAGTAATTCTTGCCGCACACTACCTCTCGCAAAGCGAGTGCGTTGCCGTCCTTTAAAAAGGTGGAAAATACGTTTTTTGAAGGTGCTCATGTTGTACCGATCTGGAAACGCTGCCAAAGGGAGATCGTTCCATAAAATCGTTCTTTAGCATAAGTGTCCTGCTAATTAACCTTTTTAGCTTCTCGTGATTCTGGATTTTAGTTGCCTAGAGAACATGGTCTACCAGAGATAGCTTGCAACCAAATAACGTATAAAATATCAAATAATACTTACCATAAAACAAAATAAGAAATACACGTGGTCGTATTAGGTAATAAGAGGTAATAATCTGGTTGCAACAGCGTCGCGTGATTGCATTTTTTAGTAAAGTCGGAAACCGGATGTTCGTTTGGAGGTTCTATTTCATAACCATTCGCCCAATTAACTTCACTCCGTTCAATCATTATTTAATTTACCAGTATATTTTAACACTTAGAATTTAGTCGCATAAAGGTTGTCTTAATATTTTTATTAATATCGTTCAACTATTTCTATTTACAAGGACCTTTGTTTTTTATTATATGTGTGGGAAACTGACTGATCAATCTTCAATTATTACTAAACGTTTCCTTAAGACTACGTAAAATCTGCGTATCAATCCATCATTTAGTATAATTCTATCAAATACCTCAATATACAATACTTTCCGACAAAATAAGTTCACAATTCTACAAATTATTCAATTTTAATAGTAATGTAAATAGTATTAAGAATTATATTTTTAAAAGAGCAACCGCCGAGTTTCTTGCTGGCTCGTCTCGGTAGGAACAGCTTTCCGAACCAGCAGTAGAGTTGACGATTCAAAAGCACTTGTTTACAAGTTTATTTGAATAAAGAATATTTTGAATTTTAATTTGAATTAATGCTCATGGCTCATGAATTAATGCATGGTAGCTGGAGTCCCAAGTTTAAAAAACTACATCGGAAGAAAATTTTAGTCTCAAATATACCGCACGGTGTAAACTTAAAAAAAAATTGAGGTTTGCCTAAATCCAACAGTTGTAAAAGAGGATGATGAATGTATTATATTATATCATCTTATGATTGAATGCCATTATATTCTTCATTATATTTTTCTTATATTTTTCCATTATATTTTGCCATTATATTTTTCTTTTAAAACTTATGTGTCTAATTGATAATTGCAATTTATCACACGCTTTTCGGTGAAGGAAAACATCGTGAGGAAACCTGCATATCTCTAGAGAATTCTGGATATATGTGTAACCTACCAATCCGCATTGGAGCAGCGTGGTAGGTCTTAGCTCCATTACTTCTATCCAAAAACGGAGAGAAAGAGGCCTATTCCCAGCAGTGGGACAGTAACAGGCCGCTAACTTACTATATTCTTCATTAAAGAATTCAAAGGGTTCAAAAATTTGTGAGTTTCTTATACAAGACTTACCAAATTATCTTGCGTATTGATGTTAGAGTCATTGTATTTTATTTTCCGAATAAATTCTGGAAAGAATTATGGTATGTCAAATGCTATTTAAATCTTGTTATATCTTGATCTAAATTGCAAATGGCTCTTATATTTAGTATTTAAAAAAAAACATGTTATCCCAGATTTCTCAAATCTCGCGCTCTAATCGGAGGTCATCTTTATTCTCAGTATTTATTTGTGGGGAATGCATTATTACGTCTTAATAAAAGATGAGTTGGTAGAACAAATTTGAATACAATATACCGTGAGGCGTCAGATTATGTAAATTGTAAATAACTTTTATGTTCTCATGTTCTTAATATAATTGAAACCTGATTTATACAGTTAAATTTGAAAAAACGCCGTGTGGTATCCGGCTGAATAGAGTAGTACCACCCTCATTTCTTTCCGAGGTATCGTAAAATACGACTAAGGTAAGTTGACGTCGGGCAGGCGGCCGGTTGTAAAATACGTAGCCAAATCATGTGACAACATGTTTGTAACATGTTATACCGACCCCACTTAGAGTAGGATAAGGGCAGGAAGATGACAGCTAAATTTGAAAAATACTTTATTAATATGAATGCAAATGCAGCGTCAGTACTTGGTCGATAAGAATTAAAAGATAATTGATTGATCTCTTCGACGACCTTTTGGCTCGACATTCCAGCAAAGTCGCGTCTACCACGCAATTTGGAGTTTTGTACACTTGTAAACAGAACCTTCACTATAATGCTAATAATTCTTTCTTAATGTATTTAAAGCGGCAATGACCTGTTACTTTGTATACAATTTGACTAATCACTATGTGGGTTTTACTGATCAAGGCTTACATATAACCTTAAAGATTAGAACCTCAATAAACGAATAGACATATAAGCATAATTTAAATTTATTATGATAGATTCATTATCATCGATTAAAAAGTAAAAGTATTATATACTTTATTTTTACTTAAGATTCGGCACATCCATTATAAGAGGTCAAGCTAGATGGTATAGTGATTTAAACAGTGTCTAAAATACATTAAAATAAGTAAATGAATAATAAATAATGGCTTTCATATTACAGAAAATAATAGTGTGGTAAATATGCAACATACTCGCTGGGTTCTAGTATTTTATCCTTTTTTTTAGAAAATGTTCAGTCAACAAGTAAAAATACAGTCTACAAAAGTCACTGTTGATACTTAAAGTATTTGTATATAACTAATACTAAAGATCAAAACCCAATTTAGTATTTTGTGTGGTCTTTCCAAATTTACTATTCAACAATTCATCACAATTTTGTTTTGCTACACTATCTGTCGACTGACTCTGGTGTGCGGTAAAACTTGAATAAGTTTATGTTCGCACCTATTTATGTAACTTTAATATTGTGTATGAACAAATAAATAAAATAAAATAAATAAATAAAACAACCACTTACAAGGAGTAAATTCTATTTCAACATTTACTATGTTTAAAATACTATTGGCCTTCTAACATGAGATACATCCTAATGTCCTTTAGTTAAATCACTCACGCACTGATCTTTCATAAGACTTATTTCTATATAAGTTGAAACTACAATATGATTGTCCTCATACGTTGTAGTCAGAATACAAAACAAGAATGAACCAAAACAAAGCATAAAATATTCCACGTATTTACAAATACGCGTGGAGCATTCGACAATGTCGATCACGAGTTTATCGGCAATTACCTACTCCAAGAATATGCAATCTTTGTACAATATATTGGTATTTATCTAAGGAGCCATGGTATTGGCGGAGTCGGGTTGTAACTGCGCGAAACGCATGTGCAATAAGTCACGGTGTGCCACAAGGTCGTATGCTTGTGCCTACAGTTTATTTACTCGTCATTTACATTTTGCGCTTTACTAAGGTGTTTCACTGAGAAAGCCTGATTTTTACGGTCAATGCCATTTTTACTACAGTCTTGAATGTGTTTTGATTATGTTGATAAATTTAAAAACAAGTTTTTATTATCGAGCTATTATACTAAATATACAATTTATATTACTGTGTTCATTCTATAAATGATCGTTTACTTCGCTACATTGCAATTTCTTTCGTTTCAAACACTAGTTTACTTACTTTATTCTGAAGGCATTTTCCACCGTTGGTAATTTTAATCGTTTTGAATATCAATGGAATAATTGTTTTTACATGAATATTACGTATCTCATATCTGATAAAAACTATTGTTCTGGTATATTTATCACACATTATAAGAAGAAGCATAGACAAGGAATGGCATCATATTAACAAAAATATTACATCACTAGCATTACGTTTAGCGATGGATAGTGATTAACTGACACGACTACAAACAATGGTATTGAAAGAACAACTAATTATTCGGAATAATACAATTTAATACAATAGTTTAAAAAACTTAATTAATTAATTTAAAATAAAATTTATTTAAAAAATTGTTACTGAGATGTCTTAAAAGGCGACTACGGTAGGTCGACGCGCCGTGTGGTATCCGGCGTAGAGTAGGAGTAGAATAGACCATCCCCTTTCTTACCGAGGTTTCGTAAAACACGACTAAGGTAAGTTGATTGCATATAGGCGGCCGATCGTAAAATATGTAGCCAAATCATGTGACAAAATGTTTAACATGTTGTACCTACTCCACTTAGAGTTGGATAAGGGCAAGAAGATGATGAGAAAATGAAATATTTAAATAAGGGATGCCCATGAATATCTGATTCGTACTGATTATAAGTACCGTTATGGGCAAGGTTTAAGGATTACAAAACGTTCTGCCAAGTTCGATCATGGTCATGTTTCTCGCGGTTAAGAAATCTGTGAAAGTTGTCAACGAAACGCAATCAATGAGAAAACCTTTGCTACTGTCAAGCGGATTATACACTAATCTCTGTGAACCAATACTACTAGACGGTATAAAGCATTCTATTGTTTTGTTATAATGCTCACGGCTAGCTACATAATTAACAAAGTTGTCATGTCATAATCTTTACTATAGTCGTTCAAAAATAAAAGTACCTGGGTGACCGAGCCTTGCTCAATAATTTTTAAAATGATTAAAAAAAAATTAAAAAAAAGAAAAATGAAAAGAAAACGGAAAAATTATAGAGCAGGTGGGGCTCGATCCTAAATATTTTCACCTCTCTAGACTGCCCATTCCCCAAATGGCTTCATTAAACGTACATTTCAAAAAAGTTATAGAACCCGAAAACAGCGATAAAACGTCCATTTTTTTTAAATAAAACTTTTCGAGATCGATTGTTGTAAGATATATATATATATATATATATATATATATATATATATATAATAAGATTAACTCATTTGAATATTAAAGATGTGGCACCACTGATTGAAATAGAATAGAAGGCAACATTATTTTGGTTCATACCTAAAGAATTAAATAAATTGAATTATATGAATACCCATCTCTGGAAGATTAACACTGGTTAAGATAAAAATATCTTTGCTTAGTATAGTTATATGCTAGATAAAATGTATTTCTGGTTGTTAATTTGAATTTTATAGGAAAGTAACCTTTACAGGGTTAGAAAGCTAAGTACACGCCAAAGTATCGTGATTAACTGCACAAGGCCAAACTCTAATATATCTATTTTTCAAATTCAAAATATTCTTTATTCAAATATTCTTTATTCAAATATTACATATTATAAAGTCCCTAAGAATTATCTGTGTGAATGACATCGATTTTCGCAAAATACACGAATTTTTGTACAGTTTTTACTAAAAAATAGTGCAATTGTTAAGGAAGGTTTAGGTTAGTAGTAGATTCTCCGGATCGGATAAATTTTTGATGGGTCTGTCCTTGGAAGATAAAAGAGGTTGTGGCGTAACATATAAGTTATTTATCCTTAATTTTTATGGGGTCTGCATTTACTATTTTGAGTGAAGCCGCGTGCAAAGCTTGTATAGCTAAATACACAAATACATATGTATAATTAAGTACGTTTAATGAGCGTATACAATTAAAATCTCAAGACCAAAATGGCACAAATGATCCGGAGCCCATTCACTATTTATTTTCATTGCGCATCGAAAAAAATGGCGCACTGTAATAATTACGGTGGCATTTCATTGAGATTACCATATCATTGGTGTGTCATAACTAAGTATGGGATCCAAACAAAAGCCCGCGGCGTCGCACGCCATAAGAATTGGAATGACATCACCGCCATCGGTGATCTTGAACAATTGTTTGAGGATGTGAGAAACGTGACCACAAGTCGAATGGCGTTCAGTCGTAGGTGTACAATAAATAATTATCTAACTGCCGCCACTTACGCGATAAGGACAGCTGTATCTCTTGTCTTTATCGTTTGCTATACAATTGAATCCATTGAAGAACTAGTTATTTTAATTGCAAAATTGTAAACCCAGTTATCTTGAGCTTGCATCAATACAAGACTTTATAAAGTTCTTATTACCCGTAACTTCGTTTGTGTGGACTGTTCGCGTGATAGGTTTATAATAGATGCCGCTTTTTTAATGTCATCCTATTCCTATAGAATCAACAGGATTTCTATAGCCTTTATATTACCCCGGTGTATATGGTTCAGCGGAATCGCCGTTAAATAGAGTAACAAACATAGAAACATACTTACAAACTTTCGCATTTTATAATATTAGTAGGAAATTATTTTGCTGATTAGGACCTTCAAAAGTATTAGCCATTGGTCTACCTTTTCTTGAAGGAGAAACAGGATTTTTATCCAATATGTTTGCTCGGTATACTGGCTTTAATTGTGCCAATTTTCATCACTATGGAATAAAAAGATAGACAGACTTTCGCCTTCATACCCCTAAAATACTTACAAAACGCCTTTGGCTTATGTTTTTTTACGCGTATGCGGCTAAAATGTAGAATTTGCTTCTTGCATCTATCTTCCCAGATTCCTACGACTAGCAAAAGTTCAAAAAAGAGTGATTAGCACTACATTCCTGTTTACCGGATTACCGGAGCTGATTTTCTTTTTTTCTTATTTTTTTTATGGAATAGGATGGCAAACGAGCATGCGGTTCACCTCAAGTAATCACCGCCGCCCACTACCGAGCGAGTGCGTAGCCGGCCTTTAAAAAGGTGGAAAATACGTTTTTTTGCAGGTGCTTATGTTGTACTGATCCAGAAACGCTGCCAAATGGAGATTGTTCCATAAAACTGTGGTGCGCGGATTAAAATTATTTAAAAACCGCACTGTAGTGGATCGCCACGCATCCAGATGGTAAGGATAATATTTTAACCTGTGACGTACAGTGCGTTTATGGAATCTAGCACCAGGAATCAGGTCATGTAGTTCAATGGAACACTCTCCGTGAAAGATGCGGTAGAAAACGCAAATCTATTATGATATCTTCTATGTTATTGTCAGGTTAAAAGCAGTTATGATTTAAAAATGATTACGTACAAGTTCTTGGTTCAAACAATTGTCAATTATGGTGTTCTTGACATTTTATTTATTAGTACAAATTATCATATCACGACGGTTATCGTGGTATTATATCAACGATTATTGTAAATATTTCAAACATGTAGTAATTGGTGTTGTATCTAGCGATTGTAGCTTTTGTTACACTGTTTTTAAGGTCGATAATTGTACCAACTGTTAAATAATAACACCTGGTTAAATATGACAAATGATATAAATATGCAAAGCTTGCGCAATTTTATATAACAGGTATGACAGGTTATCTCGCTGTCTTCCTTTTTGTTAGGATTGTGAATATATTGTAAAGTAAAATTATCCCACTTCTGGGCATAGGCCTCTCGCTTCAGTTTTGATAAGAATAAATAAACTAAAAAAATGAAATAACAAAAAATAATGAAAATAATGAAAATAACAAAAATAATAAAAATGAGTAAAATCGATTATTTATTAGTCGATTTTTTAACTTCACGTCACATCCGTAGCCAGTTATAGCACGATTAAATTGAACGAGCGATGTCAGCTATCTCACCGGATTAAAGAAACGCTAAACTGTTATAACAATAAACCATATATTACCCGTGTGAAGTACAAGCATCTTGTAAATAATTCTAGATGCGGCGAAGTGTGTAAAATCACCCATTAATCGTAGAAGTAATGAAAATTCATAGGCGCATCGCGTGCCCGGTATAATGGAAATATTGAAAGAGAGTTTCCATTGTCACAAATTCGATAAATAATTTAACTAATCTATTTTAAGTTACTGCTACTAACTAAAGTAACACTACAATGTGATAATCTATAATATTAAGTGAGTGCACTGGCTCCTGAAATACACTTAAATCCAGTTTAGGGGTCAGGGTTAATAAATCTTGTAAACACTTGATATAAATAAAGATTATTATTATTATATTATTATTAAATAAATCAGATATCTAAGACTTCGTTGGAGATTTCATGGTCCTTAAGTGTTTATTTTTAGATTTTTATTATTATATTTATTATTCTGCCTCTATCGTGGGGGACGAGACCTAGTTTTATTTTAAACATTTCGGAAATAAAACGACTGCAACGAGCTACTTTATTTGCGGTGTATTGGACATAGGGTTGTCAACCTTTCGTTGTTGTAAAACTTTTTTTTTAAAGAATAATAGTATATATGTAAGATGAATACTAGTGTTTCCGAAAATTAACGGTATTTTTTAAATTTATATTTTTTGAGCTTGTCGGTTAACTTATTAATTTGGTCTTTTTTTACTTTATTTACCTCACCACATTTATAATTAAAATTAAATGTAACGACATGTGTGACACATTCTAATATAACCTTATTCAAATAACTAGGTCAATAATATAGACAACATTGTTGCCATCAATGTGACATTTGTGCGTGTTTTGGCTCTTCTATTATATTGTATTATCTATGATTTTGGCTTTCTCGATTATTCTGGGCTAACGAATGTACGTTTGCATCAACTGACCTTTTACTCACTTGTACCCTATAAGCTTTCGAGTAGGTTGTCACAGAGTCTCATGCCGAGACTCTAGCAACTATTATATGCTGATAGGTCGTGAGCTAAGCTAACGTGTTGTGTGCTGGGCTAATGGGTGGCGAGTATCTTGCCGAGTCAAAACAGATGGCGCCGTGGCCACAAAATTTTTCGTGCGCTATATAAGTCTAATTGTGATTTGTTTGTAGCTATGTTGCACTGAGCGCCCTCTCGGTTAATAAAAAAAAGCTATGCGTGTCCAAGTCTAACACTTATAATGAATAATGATGCTGAATATGCTGTATTTTTATAATTTGTTTTTGTTCAACATAATCACCATGTCCGGCTGATTAGAATAGACCATCCTCATTTATTACCGAGGTATCGTAAAAGGCGACTAAGGTAAGTTTATAGACTGTATAGTATTCGGGTGAGTATTGGTATCCGGCTGAGTCGAATAGACTATCTTCTTTCTTACCGAAGTGTCGTAAAAGGCGACTAAGGTCAGTTGACCCGCAGTGTGGTATCCCGCTGAGTGGAATAGAGCACCCTCTTTTGTAAGGAGGTGTCGTAAACGCCGACTAACGTAAGTCACGAACCTTGACGATGTTAAAGTAAGTTAGCGAAATCATGTGACAACATGTTTATAACGTATTATGCCGATCCTACTTGAAGTGGGATAAGGGCAGGTAAATAATGATTTTTGTTCAACAATAAAAGTATAATTTAGTGAATAACCGTAATTCTGTTTTAATTTTAGTTGGTAACCCTGATTGTACCGAACGCGTTACCTGCCTTTCCAAATCATGTAATAACTTATCTTGTATTTATAATCCGAGGATCATACGTTCACGGTTGTTAATTATACATCAACAATTATAATTCGACCTCCTTCTTGAACCATTATGAATTGGATTGTAAACCATCACCACTGGTGAAGTTTGAATGTAATGTTATACAATAGATATAATAGGAAGTGTCATATCATTTTCGTGCGAACATCTTGTTTTTTTCGTGCTAAATAAGCATTGAATGAGAATTATAACTTTTGAATTAAATAACTCGAAAGTAATAATAATATCTTTAATATTTAAAAAAGGTAAACTTGTATGTATGTAAATAAATATATTTTCTGAATCTCGAAAACGGCTCTAACGATTTTCCTGAAATTCAACATGTAGGTTTTGGGGGACAAAAATCTAGAAATTGTGTTAAAGATGTTGCGTAGTTGTAAAAAAATCACCTACTGGGAGATTTAGCGCCATGTGCCGCGTAATCCAACAGAGATACACTTAAGTAATGTACTAGAGAATTATAGATCTACAAAAATACTACAAAAATGTCTATAATACCATGTCTCTATCTCTAATGGGTAATTTATTTTCTTACGTTATTTTCGCGACTGTTTTCTTCTGTCAAAGTTTACGTGGGAAAATCTTTGTGACGGAATTCGACGCGGGCGAAGTCGCAGGCACAAATAGTAGAATATATATGTAACGCTTACACTGTCTGACATATTTATAGTGATAATGCAATTCGCGCAGGTCGCAGTCGTGTGCAGAAGGTATCAAAAATCGAAACAATATTTAAATAACTCTTTCAAGCGCTAGAATTAATTAGTAGCTTAAATAGCTAAATTTATATAAACTTTTTCGTTTTCTCTAAAAATACGACATACGGAAATAATAGATAGAGAATACGGGTAATAACCCGTATTCTCTTTCTTCTTCAATTGTTGTCCTTTTCCTTCTGTTACTCAAAGGTTGACTGGATGAGATCCCTTTTGGGGATAAGTCCGCCTTTATACATGTTTTTTTTTACTTTTTCTTTCTCTTTTCTTAAATGTATGTAAGTATATGTATAAAAAAATAAAAATAAACAAGCGCTTGTGAATCGTCAAGGATCAATTTGATTAATGTAGCTACAACTGGTTCGAAATGTTCCTCTTACCGAGAAGAATTAGTCAATAACTGGGCCAATACATTTATATTATAATCAACAATAATATTAACGGTATTTAGGTAAATGATTTTATAATGTCTTAACCTATTCGAAAGCTATGTAAATATTTGAAAAAGGTCATTCATCTATTACTTATCATCTTATTTATGCATGTTATTTATTGTTAACTAGCGGCCTGCCCTTGCTTCGCACGGGTATAAAATATATATCCCATGTCAGTCAGTTTCAAAAAAATGATTAAAATTGATCCAGTTGTTTTGATTTATTCATTACTGCCCGTGGCAGTATCCAGATCCTTTCCCTATACCAAGAAGATTTCCTGCTATCTTTGGAATATCTAAATTCATATAGTACATTATTACTTATTTACTTTTATATTTTCCCTATGTATTTTATTTTTACAATTAATTACAGAATGTCTTTAAACAAACTCTTGAAAGAGCGACATCGCTGCTAAAGTCGAAGTGTTATAGGGCGAAGCGCGGCCTCCTCACGGCATTTTAAATGTGAAAATGTGCATTTAAATTACATGCTGTAAACAGCCATATTGATCTATATTAAATCAACTATTTATTTAAGGTACTTAATTGGATAAGGATTAACGCTGTATTGTATAAGAATTGCTTCAAAAATAAGGCATTATTTTTCGTAAAAAGTAAACGACAATAAATGCTTTAGTGGGTTATCCATAAGCGATAGACATATACCATCGCGGACTTTTCTGTAGACCTTTTCAATGTGTATAAATACTTAGTATATTATTTTGATAAATCTCGTAGGGCTTAGCCTGCGTTTGCAAGGTAAGCGGAAAAAATGTAATTATCTACAGAAACCTCAAAAATTACAGCATTTCTCTACTCCGTATTGAATGTTATTATAAGTACAAACCTTCCTCTGGAATCACTCTATCTATTAAAAAAAACCGCATCAAAATCTGTTGTGTAGTTTTAAAGTTTTATGCATACATTGGGAAATATGGACTTTGTTTTATAATATGTAGTGATTCTAATTATAGTAGAATTTTTAAACTTTCGCGATTCATCCTATTTAATATATAAACAAACGGGTCACATCACGATATCCTCGAGTTACCTTTGTATAAGGTTCGACGTTTCGGCAGAGTTGCATCCACCGTGGTCATGAACTGACTGGAGCGCTGCGGCGTCTTCGTTCCCGAGTACTACAGTCTTTATTTTCTTCATCTACCCTCATTTGAACCGCACAATCTACATAAGGTCTCTTGCACACCACACTGATATTATCTTTTTCCGATTTTCCGCGAGTTATATTTATCAATCACTGGATCCTAAGTCGTTGACAATCTGAAGCCCTCTTCTAGAATTTCTCGATAGCCCAGAGGCGAGACTCGCTATTCTTTCGAGGGTAGGCACTTATGAGTTTTTCTGTTAAAACTTATGTATCTAACTGATAATTGCAATTGATCGCACGCTTTTTGGTTAAGGAAAATATAACGAGGAAACCTGCATAACTCTAGATAATTCTGGGGATGTGTGTAACATACCAAATAACAGAATTACAGAAATTACAATAGAATTATTTTGCTGTAATCCGCGTTTGTTTAAAAAATTTATGTAATGCTAGGTGTATGGTAACATTCACATACCTTATACATGCAGGACAAGCCACACGTATCATAAAACGCCGTCAACACCACACACACTCACTACCAAAATCTCTACGATCGTTTCGTCCGAAACCGAAACATCAGAAGAATGACAAAATCATAATGCATTACTATTTAACGGGGGAGAAGGGGGCTGTGACTAATTATATTACTGTCATTCGATTCTCCTCAATTTTGACGTATATTTGAGCACAGATTAAACGGATGGTAACAATGGAAACAAACCCGTACAAAGAATCAGTTACGAACAATAGACCTCAATTGCATTCTTTTTTGTACTGTATAGGGTTTCTGGAAACAGGAAATTAAAGTTTCTTGTCAATTAAACCGCCGCGAAATGTATGTTAGAGACAATTTCTTACACTACTCTCTTGGATTCTGCATGTTACGTATCGAAATAAAACTTTTCCGTTACATAATATGATTTTGCTTCCGAAACTTTATATAAGTTTATATAAAACTTTACAATTACGTAATTCAGTGTTGCCTGTAATTAATAAAACTTAACATGTTTTTAATAAAACTTTATGATAACGTAACTCGATGTTCCCTGTAATTAATAAAAACTTTGATGATTAAAAAAAACTTTGTGTTATTTAGTGTAGCCTGTAATTAAAAAAACTTTACATAATTTGAAATAAAACTTTACAGTAAGAGCCTTCAGTGTTGCCTGTAATTAATAAAATTTTATATCAGTTTTAAATAAAACTTCACAGTTACGTAATCTAATGTTGCCTGTAATGAATAAAACTTTACCTCATTTTAAATAATATTCCGATTAATATTTCATTTAAGTTTCGATTAAATGGTTCTTTTCGGTGCAGCTTTTGAAAATTTTTAAGAGGTGGAGAGATACGAGAGGTCACAATAAGCTTGTGGGTTCTGTGTCGCTCAGAGTTGGCAACTCATTCGATTAGATTATCTCAGTATTCTTAGATTAGCTTCTACAATATAATTCCGCAAGCCATGCTAGACCTGTCTATAGAGAGGTTTAAATTAAGAAATACGTAAAGCAAAAAGCAGCGAAAGTCTTTTGTGTTTTAGTGTCATACAAAACTGAGGTTTAGTAATATAAAATATTTTTTTTTGAAAAGATCAACCGCCGAGTTTGTTCTTGGTAAGAGCAACATTTCGAACCGGTTGTAGCTTCATTTATCAGATTGATCCTTGACGATTCAAAAGTACTTGAAAGAGCTTATTTGAATTAAGGTTTTGATTTGATTTGATACGCACAAGTACGTCAATCTATAGAGATGACGAAGTATATGATTCATACCATTCTCCTGCCCTTATCCCACTCTAAGTGGGGTCAGCACAACATGTTGTTATATGATTTGGCTACGTATTTTACGACCGTCCGACTGCCTTACGTCAACTTACCTTAGTCACCTTTTGCGACACATCAATAAGAAAGAGGGTGGTCTATTCCACTCAGTCGAATACCACACGGCGGGTCAACTTACCTTAATCGCCTTTTACGACACCATGGTAAGAAATTAGGTTGGTCTATTCTACTCAGCCGGATACCACACGGCTAAAGTGTATGATTCATAAGTAGCGGCCTGTTACTATCCCACTGCTGAGAATAGGCCACTTCTCTCCGTTTTTAGAGAAAAAGATCGGAGCCAAGACCTATCACGCTGCTCCAGTGTGGATTGGTAGGTTACACATATCTCCAGAATTCTCTAGAGATATGCAGGTTTCCTCACGATGTTTTCCTTCACCTATGAGCGTGTGATAAATTACAATTATCGATTAGACACATAAGTTTTTAGCAGAAAAACTCATTGGTGCCTGCGCGGGCTTGAACCCGTGACGTCCTCAAAAGAGACACGATGTTACCACTGGGCTACCACAGCTTTCATGATTTTGTATGATTCATATAAGAACCAAATTGAACACGAACTTGTCATTAATAAAAACAATTTCCGAAACAATCAAAGACCAATGATAAGTCATTGTAATTAAAATCTCGAATTGTTTATTCGCCGGCCCCAGAGAGCTGACCACGGAGCGTGAAGTAGTGTCAAGGTTGTTGAATTAATTGTGAACGGTTATGTAATACCTATTACCGTTTAGTTTGTAATAACTGCTTACAAAAAAGAGCAACTAACCACGAGCTGGATAGGTGAGCAAATTTACACTGTATGTCTGTGAGTTAACTCATTGGAGCAACTCAGTACTTGATAATAGAGCCATAGATAATATGTTATGCATCAGTATTAATAATATTTTATCTATGATAGTGACAACATTTTTGTATTTAAAGAATTATTATTAAATAAATATCTTAACCAAATTTTTCTCTATACAAGTAAATATATCTTTAATATTTAAATGAGTTAATCTTGTATACATATGTATATTTTTGGAATCTCGGAAACGGGTCCAACGATTTTCTTAAAAACCAGCATGGTTTCGAGGGAGAAAAATCGATTTAGCTAGGTTTTATGTAAAAAAATCGTTTTAACCCTGATTTTTGGGCATTAAAAATACTAAAATTTATATTGAATTGAATTTTTGCCATGTCAACAGTCAAGTGAGCGTAGCTTATTCGGGGAACGGGCAGTCTCGAGAAATGTGAATACCTAGGATCGATCATCATTAATTTTTCTTTTTTTTCTTTTTTTTTTGTTGTAAAAAGTTACCGAGCAAGGTTCGGTCAACAAGGTACTATATATCTATACTAATATATAAAGCTGAAGAGTTTGTTTGTTTGATTGTTTGAGCGCGCTAATCTTAAGAACTACTGGACCGATTTGAAAAATTATTTGAGTGTAAAATTCAAAATTCAAAATATTCTTTATTCAAATAAACTTGTAAACAAGTGCTTTTGAATCGTCAACTCTACTGCTGGTTTAGAAAGCTGGTCCTACCGAAAAGAGCCAGCAAGAAACTCGGCAGTTGCTCTTTTAAAAATATAATTCTTAATACTATTTACATTAAGTCGTTACTGTCTTGTACAGGTTCAAAGACAGCTATATCCACACATTCTTATCTTCTAAATAATCTTCAAGAGTATAGTAGGCTTTCTGTAACATAGTCCATTTATCAAGGAAAGCTGTGGACTATAAAACATCACGCTAAGATGAATAGGGGAGAGCAATAAAAAATATTACGAAAACGGAAAAATTTAAAGCTTTCCTTGCGTGCGTTAAGTAAACGGTGCAAGTTATTCAAAATCATGTATTGCAAAATTATTTCCCTCTAAAAGTTCTAAATAAAAGTCCGCGGCATATGTCTAGCTTTTAAGGTTAACTCACTTTAACCATTTTTATTGTTAGTAAAATACTATATTACGGTTTTAATCAATTTACATGCGAGCGTAGCCGTTAGCAATTGGTAGTTATACAATAAAGCAGTATTCAAATGACGAAAATTGAGGTGTATTTCAATTTTGTATTAAAATTATGGCTGCATTTCCGCATTGAATCACTGAACTTATTATTTTTGCAAACAAAAAACATTTTAACGTCCGTTACAGGTAATTAACTCAAAATTAAACTTTTTTTCAACAATTTACAAGTTTGAATCTTTAAATTTACTGTTGCGAAATTGTTCCGGAAAGGAAGAAGCTGGGCGGTTACTCAATTCAGAATATAATTCGTAAACTAGGAATTTGATTCATTTTATTGAGGAAAATTTGCTTCTGTCGACATCGTCATGCAATAAGCTCTTTTGAAAATATATTTAATACTAGCTTTTGCCCGCGACTTCGTGCGCGGGAACCTCAGTCCCGGAATAAAAAGTACCCTCTGTCAACCCTGCAAATATCTCCATCATTCTTGGGGTTAATTTGAATGATGCCTGATTTAATAAAGCCATGGTCATGTATGACCGAAACGTCATTAAAAAATTTTACACTTCATATTATGAAACAATGTCCCCGCAGCGTCTGTCTGCTTACAATGAACTTAACAACTAATTTACGGGTTTTATTCAACAGAAAGAGTGATTTATAAAGTAGATTTAAATGTTTAATTTCATCGCGGATTATAGCAAAAAAATTTATTATTACTTTTGTTAATAAGGTTTTTTGTAAATTTATAGAAAATGACCATAACTGTTACTAAGTTTCTACTGGTTCTATATACTCCTCTAATCGTTACTAATATTATAAATGAGTTTGTCTGGGTGTCTGTTTGTTACGTTTACACGGCGAATCCGATAAACCATTATCAATAAAAATTTTCATAATTCTTCCTTATCCACACGGGTAACATTTAGGCTGTAAAAATCCTGTTAATTCAACAGGAATTTAATGACATTGAAAAACCCCAGTATTATCAGTCTATCAAAGTTTTTTTAATCGCGATTTTTGTTTTTGTCAAAGTCAAGTTGAATCTGTAATTTGAAAAAGGTTCTATATCAAGTTGTTTGGCTTACGTAGATAGTTATTTAAAGAAAGTTTTTATATATTTTGGATTCTGTTTACTGGATAAATTTAACTGAGTTATCAAAATGTATAATTAATATTAGTCATATGGGTTATTTACTAAAACTCCGTGTGATATCCGGCTGAATAGAATAGTACCACTCTCAATTCTTGCCGAGGGGTCGTAAAAGGCGACTAAGGTAAGTCGACCCGCCGTGTGGTTTCCGGCTGAGTAGAATAGACCAACCATGAGGTTGGTCACGACACCTAGGTAAGGAATGATTCTTACCGAGATGTCATAAAAGGCGACTAAGGTAAGTTGACCTACCGTGTGGTATCCGGTTGAGTAAAATAGACCACCCTCTTTCTTACCGAGGAGTCGTAAAATACGACTAAGGTAAGTTGACGTCAGGCAGGCGGCCGGTCGTAAAATACGTAGCCAAATAATATGACAACATGTTAATAACATGTTGTGTCGACCCCACTTAGAGTGGGATAAGGGCAGGAGGATGATGATGGGCTATTTACTAAAATAAATAAATAACTAATATTATCAATGTCAAAGTCTGACTGTTATGTTTTCATGGTCAATCCGATGAAACAATATTGATGAAATTTAGCACAATTAATGTCTTTATGCCGAGGTAGGTTTTTCTCTTTATACCCTGTAAATTAAAGAAATAGGTTATATATTAAGCTGTTTACATTACGTCGAAAAAGTTATTTTAATAAAGTTTTTATATGTTTCGGTTTTGTTTGGTCGGCACAACATGTTATAAACATGTTGTCACATGATTTGGCTACGTATTTTACGACCGGCCGCCTGCCTTTCGTCAACTTATCTTAGTCGTATTTTACGACACCTCGATAAGAAAGAGGGTGGTCTATTCTACTTAACCGGATACCACACGGTGAGTCAACTTACCTTAGTCGCCTTTTACGAAACCTCGGTAAGACATGAGGATGGTCTATTCTACTCAGCCGGATTCCACACGGCGGGTGGACTTACCTTAGTCGCCTTTTACGACACCTCGGTAAGAAAAGAGGGTGGTACTATTCTATTCTGCCGGATACCACACGGCGGATACATATCCCTATACATTTTCTCGAATATGTTGAACCTGCCAATTCGCATTGGAGTAGAATGGTAGATAGGTCGCCTTCTTAAGGGAGAGAGAAGGCTTTGCCCAGAATGGGAGATATGTTACTATCTCCCACTCTTTACTTACATAAATAATAAATATATTTTTGAAATTGTACGTTACTTCATATAATATAACTTTTTCATTTAAAATTTCAAATAAATGCCTTCAATGAATAAAAAGTTTCAAACAACTTGGAAAGACGAAATATTTACTTCTGCATCCTACCTGTTAGTGTGACTCACCATTAGTTTTGGTAGCCCGTGCATGTATAATGACTATCGAAAAGTGTAAGTTACACTATTGTTATGCCTAAAAAACTCAAATAAAAATGTGAAATTTTTCAAAAAAAAATTAGCTCCAGACAGGCCTAGTTCTCATAAAAATATTTGTACTACTCTTAGATATGGTAGTATATGTAATCCAGTCGCTAATCGCTTCAGGAACGGCGAGAAACGGAAAGAAATTCAAGTACCAGTATCATGGTATTCGACCTTTCAACTTAAAATTGACATATCTTTTTTATTTGCTGACCGATTAAAATAAATTATACCCTATATGTTGAGTGAGGCATTCTGCTACATATAAGTGAAAACAGTTTTCAAATCGAATCAGCGGTTTCTGAGATTAGCGGGAACAACCGCACAGTGCCTAAAAAAGTGGAATAAAAAATATGAAATTCTTCAAAAAAAATAAGCTTCAGACCGGCCTAGTTCTCATAAAAATATTTGTACTAATCTTAGATATGGTAGTATATGTAATCCAGTATGAAAATCGCTTCAGGAACGGCGAAAAACGGAAAAAAATGCAAATATTAGTATCGCAGTATACGACCTTTCAACTTAAAATTGACATATCTTTTTTATTTGTTGACCGATTGAAATAAATTATACCCTATATGTTAAGTGAGGCTTTCTTCTACATATTAGTGAAAACCGCGTTCAAATCAGATCAGCGGTTTCTGAGATTAGCGGGAACAAACGCACAGACATACAGACAAACAGACAAACAGAGAAACAGACAAAAATTTTAAAAACTATTGTTTCATGTTTAGAAACGTGTTTTGAGACGACAACACTAATTTTTTCGTAAAAATATCAAATGTACAGATTTTAACACCTCTACGATTTTATTATATGTATTGATTTAAATGAGTGAATCTTGTATTTATATATATATATATATATATATATATATATATATATATATATATATATATATATATATATATATATATATATATATATATATATATATATATATATATATATATATATATTCTGAATCTCGGAAACAGCTCCAACAATTTTCATGAAATTCAATATGGGGTTTTGGAGGAGAAAAATAGATCTAGCTAGGTTTCATTAAAAAAAATGTCGTTTCCGGGCATTAAAAAAATGCTAAAATGTAGAATTGAATCCAAATGATATTTGAACTGTCAAATGCAAAGCTGTGATAGCCTAATGGGAACGGGCGGACCCAATAAGTTCAAAGATTCCCATATACCACCCCGCGGTTTCTTTCCTTTGAATTTTTTTATTGCATTTTTTTATATCTAAAAAAAATTACTAATTCATATTTTAATTATTTGTTAAGTTTTATTTTAGCAAATAATTGACATTTATAAAATAAATTGAAGTCTAGTTAATTTTGAATATCGAATTTGTTATTCAAATGAAAATCAAACATACAAAATTCTGTAAGGTAATTTACAATACTTATTAGCGGTTTATTTTAGCAACGACAAGATAACTAGCGGTAAGTTTTCGAAAGCGGATACCAAAGTATATTGTAGGTACGCAAATCTCTCTACCATTAACCAACAGATTTAGCAACGTGCCCATTCAACTATCATAACGAACCGGTTACGCCGCATATCTCACGGTCGACGCCATCTTGTATTTGACAACTTGTGGCGGGAATGTAGATAATAGACCGCGAAACTATTTATTTGTTATCTACTGACCTTCACGAGGCAACGGTTCTTAATGTACATCTCTTTAAATTTTTTCTTTCGTTTCGAAGAGTTACTGATGTCTGTTACAAGATCTATTAAATAATAATTTATACTAAGTAGTTTAAGATAGATATAGCTTGTACATTTTTGCTGTAAATAAATTAGTAGATTATGATACTGTTGCATAATAAGGGTTCTTATAACACGAGTGTGCTAAAAAAAACGAACCGCGGGCGAGTTTTTTTATAGTATCACACGAGTGTTATAAGACCAAGTTATGTACAGTGTCATACACTACTTTATCTGCTCTCATACTATAATATGTAAAACAATATTAATAAAAACCAAACTTTGTTTAAATATTGAAAACATTATTTAAATGTCAAATGTTAGCGCCAAGGCGCAAACATCGCTTGCGCATGCGTGTTGCGTCGCCGCAGACTCGTTCATTGAAACCTTTTTTTTTAAGTTGCAGGTTCAACCTCCTTGGTTCAGCTGGAGGTTGTATAGGTGTATCCTTATGATTAAAAACTTATATTATGATGCAGGTGTCCGTACAAGACCTGTATCGTAATAAAACTATTTAATTTATTTTTTAGCCTGTACGTAATGTTTCTCATAAGAATTTTGGTTTCAGTTTTATTGTCTTTGTATTGTAGTATCAGAGTAGATTAAATAAATAAATAAATGAAGATATAAGAGCTATTTAGTAAAAGAAAAAACTTGTTATATAATGGAATGGACTGCATGCGTAAGGTATGAACAAGGATGGTAGTACTTCTTGCACTTATTTCTATTCCTTATTTTCTGATCGCGGATTATATCAGAATCATATTATCATAACTTTTTACATTTGAATGCTTTTAATGCACCACTAAGTTATAAAGGTCACTAAATCGTTAATTATCACTAACTTTGTAATCATCACGTAATTAAATTTGCATTCGAGAGGTCGGCTTGAAGGTTACTGGGACATGCTTGGATAATTTTTACCAACAATGAATATACAAATCAAATAGAAAGCAAGAGTTCACTTTTCTTTTATACGCATATCTTTAAATTCAATTCATTTAATTCTTTATTCAAGTAAAATTGTAAACAAGCGCTTTTGAATTGTCAACTCTACTGCTGGTCCAGAAAGTTGCTCTTACCGAGAAGAGCAAGAGAGAAGAATTGAAATATATATAAATTGTATTTATTTCATATTCAATAGTATCTATAAAGGAGCAATCGGCTTAGACCAGTGTTTTTCAAAGTAGGGCCCTATTTAAAAATGGACTTTAACTTTTTCGTTCCGGGCCATTTACATTCGATGCTAGTTTTCGATGCCTAATTTAACGAAAAAAAGCAAATTATTCCTAAAACCTATAATTTTTTTGTAAAGCACCACATAACTGGTTTTCCTGGTACTAATAAATACTCTACCCCAAAGGTAGCCTGGAAGAAATCGCGAAATAGCTATAAGGCCGCCTTATTTTTAATAAGGCAGCATTATTAAAAATAAGGCGAATAAATAAATATAATTTTTAAGTTAAAAAGAATATTGTGAGTTAACTATAAGAGATAGAGACATGCTAACAGGGACTTTTTTGTAGTGTTTTTGTAGATCTGCAATTCTCTAGTACTTTCCTTTAGTGTATATTTGCGAGTATAGCTCCCAGCAGGCGAGTTTTTTACAACCGCACGACCTCTTTAACATGATTTACATAAAACGGTAATGTGCTAATAACGTAAACCTGCCGAAAGAACTACATCTTCTAATAAAAACTGTACAAAAATCGGTTCAGTAGATTTTGAGAAAATCGATCACATACAGACAGACAGCTTTTGGGGACTTTGTTTTATTAGAAGTACAGATGTTACATAGGGTGCATAAGAATTTCAGTAAGGCAAAGGTGGGGTATTGCTTAAAAAAGGTTGGGAAAAACTGGACTAGACAGCGCTCAAGTTGATGCTAATAAACGGCTGAGTATATATCATTTGGCACGTCTGTTAATTCTATTACTAAGTATTAACTATGTAATCTTGTTTGTAAAGAAACGTACATTTTTAGTATTACCTAGGTGACTCAGCCTTTCTCGGTAATTTTTTTAAGAGATATAAAAAAAACATTATAAAAAATAAAAAATGTTATAAAAAATATTTGGGCAGGTGGGGTTCGAACCTAGGTATTTTCATTTCTCTAGACCGCCCGTTTCCCAAATGAAATGCTACCGTGACTTTCATTTGACAGCAAAAATTGTCTTTTATATTATTTTTTAAATGAACCCTAGCTATAGTGAATTTACAAAAACCTCCCCTACATGTTGAATTTCATGAAAATCGTTTGAGACGTTTCCGAGATTCGAAAAACAAAAAATATATATATTTATGTATATAACATAAAATTATATTAAAATAACTCATTTAAATATTATACACTATATCACAAACTTCCGCATTTGTAATACTAGCTTTTACCGACGACTTCATTCGCGTGGGCTGTTGTCGTGTGGTCGATAATAGATGACGCTTTTCAATGTCATCCTATTCCTGTAGAATTAAAAGGATATATAGGCTATATGTTATTCCGGTGTATAAAGAATATTGTGCCAAATATAATCGATATTGGTTCAGCGGATTCTCGGTGAAAGAGTAAGAAACATACATCCATACTCACAAACTTTCGTATTTATAATATTAGTAGGATGTGATGTGACTTTGTTATTCGGATAGGGCGATATATTTTGTAAAATATCCATCGAGTATGCGAATTTAGGTTGTCCGAAAGCGGTGTTATCTAATTTTGGTGGTTAAGTCGATGACCGCGTAGGTGTGGATACCGCTTTATAACTGTATAATATATTTTTTACTCATCACTTAAAGACACATGTCTGAATGTCTTTAAGTGATGAGTAAAAAATATATTATAAATAAAAACACGTTCCTTTTTACATTAGAAAGATTCATTGTTTCCTTCATAAGTTTTAACTCGTGACCCCTGGTTCATTCGGTCTATAACAGCTCACTTCAAGCTCATGGGTCATATGTCCTATAACGTCATGGCGATCTTTATGGTGCAGTATAGTTCTTTTATATTACCGGTAAAGGTTAATGAATAGGTGCATCATAAACGCAAATTGTTTGATGGCCCGAGCCACTAACGAACCGTGCTATAAAAACCTAACGAATCAATTCGATACACCTTGATTTAAGAATTAAGAAGCTGGTCATACAAATTATAAACTAATCCTGGGTAACCGAGCCTTGCTCGGGATTTTTTTTTAATATATAAAAAAAATGGAACAAATAATCGGGCAGGTGGGGCTCAATTCTAGGTATTTTACCTCTAGACCGCCCGTTCCTCGAATAAGCTACCATGACTTTACATCTTATAGTAAAAAAATTATCTTTTCTATTCAACGTAAATTTTAGAATTTCTGCGTCATTTTTTTTAAACGTAGAATGAAATGGAACCTAACTAGATCGATTTCTGGATATAATCTCTGAAAAACGCAGAGTTCTTAAGAGTTACTATTACAGAGTTAGTAGCTTTTACCTGCAACTTCGCTAGCGTGGACTGTTGTCGCATATAGGTTGATAATAGATGGCGCTTTTCAATGTCATCCTATTCCTGTAGGAGTAACAGGATTTCTTTAGTCTTCGTGTTAGCCAAATTTCATCGATATTGGTTCACCGGATTCGCCATGAAAGAGTAACAAACATACATCCATTCTCAAAAACTATTGCCTTTGGAATACTAGCTTTTACCCTCGACTTCGTTCGCGTGGACTGTTGTTGTGTTGTCGATAATGGATGACGATTTTCAATGTAGAATTAACAGGATTTCTATAGCCTTTATTTTATTCCAGTGTATAAGGAATAATTGTGCCAAATTTCATCGATATTGGTTCAGCGGATTCGCCGTGAAAGAGTTACAAACATACATCCATACTCACAATCTTTCGCATTAATAATGGCGCTTTTCAATGTCATCCTATTCCTGTAGAATTAATAGGGTTTCTATTGCTTATATGTCACCCTGGTCTATAAGGAATAATTGTGCTAAATTTCATAAATTTTGGTTCAACGGATTCGCCGTGAAAGAGTAACAAACATGCATCCAAACTCACAAACTTTCGTATTTATAATATTAGTAGGATAAAGGATTAATTAACTCCTTTTAAAATTATGTTATTGTTAAACTTTCGCGTTATGTTTGTATACATATATACTAGAAGAAAACATAGTTAACTAACAAAAACAGTTACAAAATAACTCGCATAACTATTTGTAATGTAATCTAGTACGAATGCTTTGTTTCTGTCAGCCTTGAGAGCGACGTGTGAACGGGGCCTTACGTTTTCACTTAGTGAAATGTTCGCTTTTATTTCTGTGTCAACATAATAGAAGTTTTCTATCCGTACTAATAAAATATGAATATTGTCTGTGTTACAAATCAATAATCCTACTAATATTATAAATGCGACAGTTTGTGAGTATGTATGTTTGTTAATCTTTTATGAAGAATCCGCTGAACCAATATTGATGAAATATATATCTTTCAAAAGTTACAATAATATTATTTTGCTATAATCCGCGATGAAGTATAATAGAAAATATACATAATGCTAAATGTAGAGTGGACAATCCGTTTTCATATCTGATACATGAACTATATGAATTTTATTATTACTTTTGTATTATGGATCTCCGCAAAATAACGCCTACTTCTATAAATCTTTATCTTTCTTTAATATTTCAATGAGTTAATCTTTTATATATCTTTTTCTGAATTTTAGGAACGGCTCCAACAATTTTCATGAAATTCAGCGTGTAGAGGGGTGTAGAGGGGTTTTGGGGCGAAAAATTGATCTAGCTAGGTTTTATTAAAAAATGTTTTTTATCCCTGTTTTCGGACACTAAAAACACTGCTACAATTTTATGAGAAAGCAAACGTTAATTATGCTGCCAATTTCAAAGTCATTATAGCTCATTTGTGTAAATGGGCGGTCTTAAATTCAGAATTCCAAGATCGATTCTAAGTAACTTAATCTTTTTTTTATTGCATTTGTTTATATTAAATAATTACCGAACAAGGCTCGGTCTCCCACATATTTTTAATTTTAATAGAAATAACATAACATCACCGAAATACGGTTGTAAAAATAGTTAAGACTTCACAAACTTTTCCTAACGAATAATGGTCAATCAAGCAAATATTGCCAACCGTAAAAATATCTTTTAATTACCCTCGCACACTAAAACATACGACTCGGCGGCTTTCACTTAATTATTGTAAAGCTGTGCGCAAACTACGGCTGTTGCTGTTGATACTTGCGACATCTGGTGATGACAATTGTCACAATAGCAAATATTTCTATAGTGTGTTCAATAGAAAAGTGTAATCACTACATATTATAAAACAAAGTCCATATTTCCGTATGTACGCATAAAACTTTAAAACTACGCAACTGATTTTGATGCGGTTTTTTTAATAGATAGAGTGATTCCAGAGGAAGGTTTGTACGTATAATAACATTCAATACGAAGTAGAGAAATACTGTAATTTTTGAGGTTTCTGTAAATAATGATATTTTTTTCCGCTTACATTGCAAACGCAGGTTAAACCCTACGAGATTTATCAAAATGATGTACTAAGTATTTGTACACCTTGAAAAGGTCTACAGAAAAGTCCGCGATGGTATATATCTATCTCTTATGGATAACCCACAATAGCAGTTTTTTTCATTTACTTTTTACGAAAAATGATGCCTTATGTTCTAAGCAATTTTTATACAATACAGCATTAATCCTTATCCAATTAGTACCTTAAATAAATTGTTGATTTAATATAGATCAATATTGCCGTTTACAGCATGTAATTTAAGTGAACATTTTCGGAGATATTACAGATTTAAAATCCCGCGAGGAGGCCGCGCTTAGACCTATAAGCACTTCGAATTTAGCAGCGACCGGAGGCGCAACTAAATGTCCTTCTTTCAAGTTTATATTGTCTAATGATAAGAAAGCTATGAATGTTGTATGTAAAGACATTGTCTAATCAATTGTAAAAATAAATAATATCACTACATAGTATAAAACAATGTCGCATTCTCTGTCTGTCCCTATGTCCGTATATCCCTATATATGCTTCAACCTTTAAAACTATGCAACAGATTTTGATGCGGTTTTTTTTTAAATTGATAGAGTGATTTTAGAGGAAGGTTTACATGTCTAATAACATTCAATATGGAGTAGAGAAATACTGTAATTTTTGAGGTTTCTAATGTGATGTCGTAAATAATTACATTTTTTTCCGCTTACATTACAAACGCAGGCTAAACCCTACGAGATTTATCAAAATGATGTAATAAGTATTTGTACACCATGAAAAGGTCTACAGAAAAGTCCGCGATAGTATATGTCTATCTCTTATGGATAACTCTCAATAGCAGTTTTTGTCATTTACTTTTTACGAAAAATGATGCCTTATGTTCAAAGCAATTTTTATACAATACAGCATTAATCCTTATCCAATTAAGAACCTTAAATATATTGTTTATTTAATATTGATCAATATGACCTTTTGCAGCATGTAATTTAAATAAACAGTTTCGAAGATATTACAGATTTAAAATGCAGGAACCGCACCGCGAGCCTATAAATAGCGCGTCGGAGGTCGCGTTTCGCCTCTCGGCGATGCTTCCGCGCTCACCCGTCTTATCGGTGACGCTGTCAAAGCCATTAGGGCTAACAGCATTAGTCAAATTCGAAAAAAAAAACGCGGTTCGCCCTTTAACCATTTGAATTTAGCAGCGATCGGACGCATTTATGATCGGAGCTCTCTAGCGAGGAAAATAACCATCACTACATATTATAAAACAAAGTCCATATTTCCCTATGTATGCATAAAACTTTAAAACTACGGAACAGATTTTGATGCGGTTTTTTTTAATAGATAGTGATTCCAAAGGAAGGTTTGTACGTATAATAACATTCAATACGGAGTAGAGAAATACTGTAATTCTTGAGGTTTCTGTAAATAATTACATTTTTTTCCGCTTACATTGCAAACGCAGGCTAAACCCTACGAGATTTATCAAAATAATGTACTAAGTATTTGTACACATTGAAAAGGTCTACAGAAAAGTCCGCGATGGTATATGTCTATCGCTTATGGATAACCCACTAAAGCATTTTGTCGTTTACTTTTTACGAAAAATAATGCCTTATTTTTGAAGCAATTCTTATACAATACAGCATTAATCCTTATCCAATTAAGTACCTTAAATAAATAGTTGATTTAATATAGATCAATATGGCCGTTTACAGCATGTAATTTAAGTGAACATTTTCGGAGATATTACAGATTTAAAATGCCGTGAGGAAGCCGCGCTTCGTCCTATAACACTTCGACTTTAGCAGCGATGTCGCTCTTTTAAGAGTTTGTTTAAAGACATTCTGTAATTAATTGTAAAAATAAAATACGTAGGGAAAATATAAAAGTAAATAAGTAATAATGTACTATATGAATTTAGATATTCCAAAGATAGCAGGAAATCTTCTTGGTATAGGGAAAGGAAATTGTTTTTCTCCAAATTGAACGCTACGGCCACGGGCAGTAATGAATAAATCAAAACAACTGGATCAATTTTAATCATTTTTTTACACTGACTGACATGGGATATATATTTTATACCCGTGCGAAGCAGGGGCAGGCCGCTAGTTAGTATATAAGGGGAAGTCTGAAAGTTCCGTATTACATTATATACGTTATAGAGACGACATGTATTGAGATATGAAAATCACGTGACCAAATGAGTATTACATATGAATGAATGCGGATGAATATGACAGTGACAGTGACAGAAAGGACAGGTGTTTATGACATGACAAATGATAGGAGAGAATTGAAGGGTAAAACATTTGTGCCGACCCCACTTAGAGTGGGATAGGATCAGGTAAATGGTGATTAGTTATAAGAACTTTTGAACGATTTGTCCAGATATACGCGGGGCTTAAAAGTTGCCTGACGATATAAAGGAAGTTGCTTTCGATTTCTAATACTGATAGACGAGAATCGCAAGATTAAGACGGTATAGACATTTAATGAGATATGAAAATCAGGTGAAATTAGTGCTACATATGAATGTGGATGAATATGTGACTACAGAAAGGACAGGTGTGAATTATGACATGATATTGACATAATTTCTTGCCGCGATAACGCCGCGTAAAGAGCTCATGAATTATGAACATTAATTATGAATAACACTCACGATAGTTTAAATTCAAAAATGATATAGACAAATAATAGGAGAGAATTGAAGCGAAAAACATATTGTGCCGATCCAATTTAGATGGAATAAAGGCAGGTAAAAATGCTAGGTTATTAGAACTTGTGCATGATTTGTCGAGATATACTCGGGGCTTAAAAGTTGCCTGACGATATAAAGGAAGTTGCTTTCGATTTCTAATACTGGTATCCAAATAAATTCTTCAGTTAGATAACATGTTCATATGCGCTTACTTGTGACATTTCGTTAGCATATGATAGTATCGACAGTTTCGCTTATATAATTAATTCTTACATATGTTACTTATGTCGTATGAATTTTTATACTTTGAACGGCAGCAAGTTTATATCGACATTGAATACGAAACGGCACAATGGATATTAAGGCTTACTATTTACCTTTACATGTAAAGGTTTTTTTAATGGCGAGTTAATAAACATACCCAATGAAATGACAGAGAATGAAATATTTCAAAACAAACGTTGACCAAATATTTTCTAAAGAACAATACTCTAAAGAAAAAGTATTAATATTATTTCACGTATCTATGTTTAATATTTAAATGAGTTAATCTTGTATGTGTATATATATATTCGGAATACGGCTCCAAAAAAGCGTATTTTAAAAAAAGCGTTTTATCCCTGTTTTTGGGCATTAAAAAATACTAAAATTTACATTGAATATATAAAAAACAATTTCAACCGTTATATGTAAAATCAGCGTAGCTTATTCGGGGAACAGGTGGGCACGAGAAATAAAAATACCTTTACTGAACGGTATTTGTATGGTTTTTACTTAAAGATACAATCCTTCCGAAAGATATAGTTAATTAGTTTGTTATTATTTAGTATATAACTTTAGATTTCTTCACATCTTTTGACGTAAAATTTAATGTACTTATTTCTATTTTCCACAGGCAAACACTTAGTCTTCACGACAGACCCAGAATCCGTGAAGGACGAATTCGCCTTTGACAACCCTGGGTTCAGACAGGAAGAAAAGCATTGGCAAAATGAAGCCCCAACTCTACCTCTGGGAGGTAAACCGCCCGCTCTACACGCTGAATTCACCAAACCAGAGCAAAGCAAAGATGATTCACATCTACAGGTAAGTTGTGTTAATAATCACAGTAAAATAAAACCACAGAACATTAGTAACATCATTCTCCTTTTTTTTAATACAGGAAAAAACCCCTTATGGGTACCGCCGTCCGACGGGGATAGGCGGCGGTTATGTCGGACTCGCACCGACTAAATCGACCTGTGTACTCCATCTCGCCACCGATGGCAAGGACAGGGTATCATTGTACATATTACCCCCATCCCCGCCGAAAGTTCTGATCCCAGAGAACAAACACCTTCTCCGGGTAGGGGCCCCTCGGAAGAGAAGCCCCCCTCCGCTAACCGGTGCATCGGGAGCACAAGATGCACCGACCGCCTCGGGGACCTCTAAGCCAGACGTCCGATATACCCCGTTCAGAACGTCCGAAGGTCTCCTGCCAGGGTGGCAGACGATGGGCTTAGGCAAGTCGCTACCACCTGGACTAGCCAGCAGTAGCAATCTACTGCTGGCTAGTCCAGTCAACACAAGTTCTCGGAACCTCTCCACCGCCCCCCTCCGCCCCCCTCCGCAGAGCAGAAGGAGGCCACCTCTGCCCGACGACATAACATAACGTCATTCTCCTGCCCTTATCCCACTCTAAGTGAAGTTCAAATTTAAATTCAAAATTTTCTTTTGAATCGTCAACTCTACTGCTGGTTCGGAAAGCTGTTCCTACCGAGAAGAGCCAGCAAGAAACTCGGCGATTGCTCTTTTCAACATAATACTTATAACTAGTTACATTAAGTCATTGCTATCTTGCACAGGGTTGGACAGTAGCTATATCCACTCATTCTTATCGTCTAAATAATCCTCAACAGTACAGACTAAGGTAAGTCAACCCGCCGTGTGGTATCCGGCTAAGTAGAATAGACCAACCACATTTCTTACCTTGTGTCGTAAAAGGCAACTAAGGTAAGTCAACCCACCGTGTGGTATACGGCAGAGTAGAATAGATCAACAGTTTACGTCAGCAGGGAAACAAACCATGTAACAACATGTTTTTAAATTTTTAGCTTTGCAATTACAGCAGTTTAAAAACACTGTTAAAAAGAGGCTGATACAGAAAGCCTACTATACTCTTGAAGATTATTTAGAAGATAAGAATGTGTGGATATAGCTCTCTTTGAACCTGTACAATACAGTAACGACTTAATTTAAATAGTATTAAGAATTATATTTTTAAATAGCAACCGCTGAGTTTTTTGCTGGCTCTTCTCGCTAGGAACAGCTTTCTGAACCAGCAGTAGAGTTGACGATTCAAAAGCACTTCTTTAAAAGTTTAATTTCAAATAATTTAAATTAACAAATCTGGTGTTTCAATTTGCCAACTTATCCGAAATATCACAAACTCTGTTCCATCGACAAATATAATACTTGCCATTAAAGCATCATAAATTTTGTTTTGCCTTTGAAATTTTCCGACTGACAGATTAAATATATATGTCAAAGCATTGTTACTGAGACCTTCTTCACCGTCCATATTCAATGAAAACACAATGGAGCGCTACAATCATGCTTATTAAATTATTCTCTAAAAACCCATGTATAGCATTTTCAAATATATCGCAAATTTATAACACGTCACCGCGTGCCAGCCAGCGGTGTCCTACACACTATAAAAAGGTTGTTGTTTACTATTGCGCCGACATATATAATATATATTCAAATGAATAAAACCTATTTTGAATTTGAATTACTAGTACCCTTACCATATATAGTGATCCTTTTCAAACATCCTAACATTCGTATCACAACGCCGAGGCGTTTCTGATGATTATTTAACGGCTGTCACCCCATAACCAAGGTGTCAGCATTAAGCCGGAATGCCATCGCATCCAAGATCGATTCGCTACGTGTTGTAGGAATGCAATCGTTGCGTCGGCGAGCCGGTTTTTGCAAGGAATTCCAGAGCGTTTCGTGGAAATTATGCGGGCATTATGAAACGAGAGGTGTTAGTGGGCATTTGATATCTCACGACGTAATAATTTGGCTGTGAATCGTTGCAGTATTTAATTTTGAGTCGCTTAAGATGTGTATCTTATCTTTAATGTTTAAATGAGTTAATCTTGTATATAATATATGTATTTCTATGTTAATATATAAAGCTGAAGAGTTTGTTTCTTTGATTGTTTGAACGCGCTAATCTCAGGAACTACTGGACCGATTTGAAAAATTATTTAAGTGTAAAAAACCTGTCTGACGTCAACTTACCTTAGTCTAGATCTATTCTATTCAGCTGAATACCACTCAGCGGGTCAATTTACCTTAGTCGCCTTTTACGCACCTCGGTAAGAAAGAGGGTGGTCTATTCTACTCAGCTGAATACCACACGGCGGGTCAACTTACCTTAGTCGTTTTATTTATCTCATAAGAAAGGTCTAAATATTTAGGCAACCTTTTTTCCGCTTTTCATAAATTAATATTATAGTGTATTTCTATGATTAATTTTGGTATTAAATCATGTATACATTAAACAGGTTATTTTACTTTTACTTTTGCTATTCGACACAGCATCTAACATCCATCTTTAACTTGATCGACAGCTTTCCATCAATTCATTATATATTTATTATACAATCAAAAAGTATGATTATTATAATAGATAATTAAAATTATATAGTGAAAGTGTATTGACGAACTTTTACTTACGAGATATTGTAAAATAACGAGTGAAAATCGTGACTGTTAATACAAATAACAGTTAATTCTTAACTGTTATTAATTATTATAGATATGTTCATGCTTTATTGAATGCAATTTATTCATTTTTAAATGCAGTTTCTTTTTGAAGTTAAATAAAATATATTTCTTTTCAAGTTCTATCGGATAGATCGATTTGCATTTTAACTTACACCGGCTGTTTCACAAATACGCTCTGTGCATGACAATTGTTTAGTTTGTGGTGGTGAATGTGTGGAGTGCTTGTGTATTGTTTTGTTATTAGTAGTGCATGGGTTTTTACTAATTCTGCATGTATCAGGTATGAGAACGAATAATACACTTTACATTTAGCATTACATATATTTGCTTTTATCGCGGATTATAGCAAAATTTTATTTTCATTACTTCTGCGATTACAAATAAAAGTGTTGCCATCTTTTAGAAAAATTAAAAATTATGGGATAATTATAATAATACAATAATAATACAATACGTATTATAAAATAAAGTCCACAAAAAGTGGACTGTATGTGGTCGATTTTCTCAAAATTTTCTTTAACGAATTTTTGTATGATTTTAAATAAAGGGATTAGGTTAAAATTGATTTTGATGAGGGTTTCATTGGAAAATAGAGGAGATTGTGAAGCTACATATAGGCTATTTTTTATCATAGAATTCTTGCGGGGTCGGGATTTAAGCGGGAAAAACTTTGTGACACACCGATTTCTTGACACGTTATAGTCGCGTGCGTCGCGTAAACCAACAGAGATATACGAAAGTAATGTACTAAAGAATTGTAGATCTATAAAAATCTACAAAAAAGTCCGCGACAGCATGTCTCTATCTCTTATGGTTAACTCACAATAACTATGTTTATGTTCGAAATAAAATACACTGATTTAATTAAATACACTGATTCAGTTAAATACACTGATTCAATTAAATATACTGATTCAAATAAATATATTGATTTCCACGTGGTCGAAGTCGTAGGAACAGCTAGTACTTGAATAAAGATAAGTTCAATTTTATGTATGCAAAAAAAATTAACCAACTTCTGGTTAGGTATTTTATCGTGTAAATTCCTTGTATGATTTCATACATTAAAAATATACCTAGAGGTAATTTCAAGACGCCATTAAGTTTATGACATCATTCATGTATCCGTGTGTAATCATCAGTAAATATTTAAGGTTATATTAATTTGTAAAGCGTTGCTGGTTTAGTGGTTATCTTATCAGGCGGGTTCCATCCTCGAGAACCCCCAAAATAGGTTTAAATAATTTTTTGAGTATATTAAAATCTCGATAACCACGGTACAGTTTATTCTGCGGCTTGCCAATAGTAAACGGCCTGTTACAATCCCATTGCTGGCCGTAGGCTCTCCTCTCCGTTCCTGGAGAGAAGGGTTGGAGCTAAGAGCTACCACGCTGCTCCAATGCGGATTGGTAGGTTACTCATATCCCCAGATTTCTCTAGAGATATACAGGTTTCCTCACGATATTCTCCTTCACCGTAAAGCGTGTGATAACTTGCAATTATCAATTAGACACATAAGTTCTAATAGAAAAACTCATTGGTGCCTACTGAGGTTTGTACTCGTGACCCTCTCGAAAGAGTCGCATGGTAACTCCGCTGGGCTATCACAGCTTCCTGCTTGCCAATAATGCTAAAAATATTTTGTGACAAAATTATTTGTATAAAAAAAATTAAATTCAACACTCACTTACTCAATCATTTAGACAACAAAAACATACATTATAAATAGCTTTTATTTAACTTGCCGTGTATGTATGTGAAGGTAGAATCTTGCAAGTTAAATTTGACCAACTTTCCAGTGTTCGTTTGAGCTGAAATTTTACATACTGGTCCAGTCCCGGTGACAATGCATGTTTATGATAAGTAGAATTGATTCTGGTGCCAGGATTGGCTCCAGACGAGGGAATTCCTTAATGGTAAACAGTAGGGACATGAAGTTTTGTTAAAAGCTTTATTTAAGTAAAAGTAAAAGTAAGTTTATAGTTGGTGTATAGCAATATACAGCCAAAATAGACTAGGCCTATGCTAGGGCTAGCAAGAGGCAACAAGTTTTCTATTTTGCTTATTGCCAGGTGACGACTAATATGAACAAATATATAAAAAAGGGATAAATAAATAACTAAGTAACAAACATATCCCTATTATTAACCATCGAGTTCCCTCGTCTGGAACCAATCCTTGCAGCATCATCAGGTCATCCTTGTCATAAACATGCATTGTCATCGGGACTAGACCAATATATAAAATTTCATTTCAATCGGACACCGGGAAGTGGGTCAAATTTAACTTGCAAGATTCCACCTTCACATACATACTTTGCAAGTTGAATAAAAGATTTTTATAAAGACAAATCTTTCTATATACATAAAAATATAAAAGAAAATCAACACCATCAAATTAAAAATATTTATTTCTTACCAAAATTCATTACAAGAAATATAGATTGAGACCTTCTAGTAATTATTAGAAATACTTGTGTCAGAAGGTCACCATGAATATAAATTTTTCTATGTGTTCTATGTTTATAGTATGTTTCATAATAATTCTTAGTCGCCATCTTGCATCCATTTTGAATGAGTGTAAAAAGATTGGTTACTCCAACCAGCTAAGCTCCGTCCAGAACCTAAGAAAAAGATTCCTCAAGGTTTCCAACGCTCGTGGGCTATTTTTTTCACAGATCACCTAACCTAACAATAACACGGATTTTCCTATTCAATTTAAATATTATTAGAGGTGAACTCATATTATATTGAGGTTAATTTTGTTTCAAGTCATTAATGCTTTAGCTTCAAAACAAGTATGACTATTAAAAACCGGTTATCTTCGTGCCCGTTTTAAAATATTTAGATAATATCTTTTTTTTTAAACGAATATTTAGATACATAAGAAATTCCTATGTTTTACTTTCTTAAACTAAAGCCATATGGTATCATATAGACCACCCTCATTTCTTACAGAGGTGACATAAAAGGCGACTAAGGTAAGTCGACCTGCCGTGTAGTATCCAACTGAGTAGAATAGACCACCCTCATTTCTTACCTAGGTGTTGTAAAATACGACTAAGGTAAGTTGACGTCAGGCAGGCGGCCGGTCGTAAAAACGCAGCCAAATCATGTTACAACATGTTTATATGTTGTGCCGATCCCACTTAGAGTGGAATAAGGGCAGGAGGATATATTTCTTACCGAGGTGTCGTAAAAGGCAGCTAAGTTTAGTCGACCCGCTATGTGCTATCGGGCTGAATAGAATAGACCACCCTCGTGAAGTGACATGCGGTTACTTGTGAGTGAGCTATAGCACACGCTCAAACATGCACTATATATATAACTTGTACATGATATATCACAAAATATAAGTTTATATACACTACAGTAAGCTTTCTGTATCAGCCTCCCTCTAATAGTATAAGTTGGCGCAAACCATTAAGCTATGATGTTTATCTTCACAGAGAGCTAGGATACGGCGTGTGAAGCTCTGGGCGCGTGACTTTACAGGATTGGGACTGACGTGTGGAGGTGGGGCTCGCGATGGGGTCTGCGTCCACTCCGTCCTCAGAAGTGGGCCAGCAGCTGCTGCTAAACTACAACCCGGTAATTGTCTATCTTATCCTACTAATATAAATGCGAATGTTTGTGAGGGTGTATCTTTGTTACTCTTCGATGAATTTTGGCACATTTATTCAATAATTTATAGAATTAGGCGTTACTTTGCGGAGGTCCATAATACAAAAGTAATGAGAATATTATTATGCTATAATCCGAGATAAAAGAATATATGTAATGCTAAATGTAGAGTGTACTATTCGTTCTCATACCTGATACATGCAGAATTTGTAAGAACTCATGCACTACCCGACACCGATAACACAACAATACACACATTCACCACCACTGTCTGTATTTGATCGATTTTCCTAAAATCTACTTAACGGTTTTTTTGTACGGTATTTTTGTACGGTTTTTACTTAAAGGTAGTGCAATTTTGTCGTCAAGTTTAACTTACCTAAAAGTACATAACGGTTTTATGTTAATTGTATTAGAAAGGTTGCTTGTTGGGAGCTTTAGTTTAAATAAATAAATTAAACAGACCGCGACAGCATGTCTCTATCTCTTATTGTTCACAATTACTACTTTTATGTTTAAAACTTCAACTCAGTACATTGATTTCAACGCGGGCGATACTGCGGTCACAGCTAGTATGGTATAATAGTGATAGATTTGACTTAGATAAAATAAATTACTACAATAAACGGTTATGTAACGCATTGATTTTCTAAACTCTTCTATAGACCCATTCTAATATTAAAAATGCGAGTCTGTCTGATCATCGGCTGGAGCAATATTTAGAAATTTTGTGCCAATTGGGTAACATATAGGATAAAAAATCCCGTTTTTACCTTAGGAAACAGACAAAAAACATTAAATTGAATAAACTCGAATCTATGTAATTCACCTTTAATACGTATTCTAAGACTTGAGAACCCCAATTTCAAACGGTTTTAGAACTATAATATGCCATATCCAACGTCGTTATCTTTGCAACTCGTTGACTGTTCTTTTACGATTCTCATCTTTTTTTTACATAAACCTTAATTTCAAAAATAGAATAAATATTACTGGATATAAAGAAATAAAACGAACAACAAGAATAATAAAATTATATTTTCATATTTAAATTTAAAAGAAACTTATTATAAGTTTTGATGGTGTATCGAACGTTTGAATATAGAATAAATTATAGCCTAAATGTATAATAATAGTCTTTCAAAATTCGTTTTTAATATATAATACCTGCCATAAATAATTAAATGTGATCGAAAAGTAATATTTGAAAGTGGAACTAATTTATATCAATATCTTAAGTGGAACTATTTTATCACGTGTTCCATAGATAATATGCAAAACAGACGAATGTTATATTAACTAGAAGAATAAGAAAATACCATATTTGAAAATCGAATGATTTAAAGAAATAGCCTTAATTGTATATTTTGTAATTTTGTAACTTTTATACGTATACTTTGGCATATACATATAAGGGAAAGTCTGAAAGTTGCGCCCGTTATAGAAAAGACGAGAAGGGCAAGGTTAAGATGTTGTGGACATATTCGGGGAGCTGTGATAGCCCAGTGGTGACCGTGACACTCTTTGAGGAGGCCACGAGTTCAAACCGCGGGCCAGCATCAATAAGCTTTTCTATTAAAACTTAGGTTACTATTTTATAATTGCAATTTATCACACGCTTTTCGGTGAAGGAAAACATCGTGAAACCTGAATATCTCTAGAGAATTCTAAGGTAACCTACTAATTCGCATTGGAGAAGCGTGGTAGTTCTTAGCTCCAATCCTGCTTTCCTAAAACGTAGAGAGGTCTATGCCCAGTAGTGGGATAGGAACAGGCCGTTACTATACTTTTACGGGGAGGAATTGAAACCATGTGATAAAACGAGCATTAAATATGAATATAGATGGCTATTTTACTAGAGAGAGGCCGAAAAAGTTTGAAAAGTGACATGCATATCAAAGGAAACATATGTCGAGCTTATTTAGAGAGGGATAAGGGCAGCATGTTAAGCTGTGGTAGCCCAGCGGTAACACCGTGCGACTCTGTCGCGGAGGTCACGAGTTCAAACCCGGTCAAACACCAATGAGGTTTTCTGTTAAAACTTATGTGTCTAATTGACAATTGCAATTTATCACACGCTTTTCGGTGAAGGAAAATATCGTGAGGAAACCTGCATATCTCTATAGGGATATGTGTAACCAATCCGCATTGGAGCAGCGTGGTAGGTCTTAGCTCCAATCCTTCTCTCCAAAAACGGAGAGAAGTGGTCTATTACCAGCAGTGGGATAGTAACAGGCCGCTACTTAAGAGCAGCATAACTTTCATGGCATCTATCTAATTACAGGTGACAAAATCAAGAGTATTAAAATAGAATTTACGGGAACACCGCTCGAAGATGCTGTGGCTATACTGTCTCTGGCGTCTCCTTATCCCGTGGAGTTGGAGATCGTGGAGGGTGGAAGAGTTAGCGGCGAAGGTTGGGGTTTGCACCATCCCTTGATGAAGAGGGCTGGCTCCACTGGCGACGTTAGCACGGTAAATCCTTACTTCCTTACTAATATTATAAATGCGAAAGTCTGTCTGTAACGTTTTCACAGCCAATCAGCTGAATCAATATCAATGTATTAGAAAAAATATTTGTATTACAAAAAAGAGCCGTACGTGGCATTTACAATTTAAGACCGCGTGATTCCCTGCGAGAGAAGTTTAAGGAAATAGGTATTCTTACATTTGCTTCACAGTATATTTTAAGTAATTTAATTTTTGTATATAAAAATATAAAGAATTATAAGACAATAGGCGATGTATATAATAGACAAAGTAGGAACCGACATAATCTTGCGGCCCCTGCTTTGCGCCTTGAAAAAGTACGTAAGTCGTTTGTGGGTTTGGGTATAAGATTCTATAATAAAATTCCACAATCAATTTTAACTTTGCCATTACAGCAGTTTAACAACACTATTAAGGAGAGGCTGATACAGAAAGCCTACTATACTGTTGAGGATTATTTAGGCGATAAAAATGCGTGGATATAAATATTAAATGCGTGGTTATAAATATTGTTCGACCCTGTACAAGATAGAAACATTAAATGTAACTAGCATTAAGAATTGTATTTTTTAAAAAGAGCAACCGCCGAGTTTCTTGCTGGCTCTTCTCGGTAGGAACAGCTTTCCGAACCAGCAGTAGAGTTGACGATTCAAAAGCACTTGTTTACAACTGTATTTGAATAAAGAATATTTTGAATTTGAAATGAAATGTAGCCGGCCGGTTGTAAAATACCTAGCCAAAGTATGTGACAAGATCTTTAAAATATTTGTACATCCTACTTAGAGTGGGAAACGGGTAGGAGAATGATGCTAATAGTTTTCGATATTTTTCACTTTTTAGTTCGGAAGTGTTTTTTATTAAACTATTTTTTTAAAAACTAAATAATTTTAAATAATTTATAGCAGTATAGTCAAGTAATACTTTCTTTTATTAGTTTACGGAATTCTATAATACAAAATAATACTTTAAGTACCTGGGTGACCAAGTCTTATTCATATATTCCGAATTTCGGAAACGGATTTTCGTTAAATCAGCATGTAGGAGATTTTCTAGCTCGGTTTCATTAAAAAAAGTTTTATACCTGTTTTTGGGCACTGAATTTTATGAAAAAGCAAACTTAATTACGCCGTCAATTTTTTAGGTCACGATAACTCATTAGGGTAACGGGTGGTGGGTGAACTCAGTATTCCAGATTCGATTTCAGATAGTTTTACCTTTTTTTTAAAAATTTTTAATTGCATTTTTTATAGGTATATAAAAAAATTACCAATTAATTCACTACCCAGGTACTAAGATTAACTCATTCAAATTAAAGTACCTGGATGACCGAGCCTCGCTTGGTAATTATTAAAATAATTTTAAAAAAATTGAAAAGAAAACTGAAAAAAAATAGGGTGGGTGGGGCTCGATCACCCACCTCAATCAATTATTTTCACCTCTATAGACCGTCCGTTCCCGAAATGAACTACCATGCCTTTACGTTTCAAAGCGAAAAGTTGTATTTAACGTAAATTTCAAAAAAAAATTAGAGCCCGAGAACAGGGATAAAACGACATTTTTTTTAAATAAAACTTATCTAAATCATATATATATATATATATATATATATATATATATATATATATATATATATATATATATATATATTATTTCTTCCTTTTTTTAATGCAATGCAATGCTGTAATGAGAATAATGCATACTCGGAATACGTGCGTTCGGTATGCAGGCCGCTCCCATAACGACTCCAACAATAATTGTATTCAGCCATCCCGTCACGACGGGCCGAACTATGCTATTGTGAATGAATAAAACAATACGTACAATAACCGACCACTACCTGACTTATCATTCCAGGATTCTATGATGTAGCGGCGATTTTACTCAGTGTTGCACACAGATATAATATATAACTTAAAACAAAATTAATATCAAGTTAAGTATTTTGTAATTCTTTTGAATGCCCGCGTGCGTTTTAGGGATAATTAGCATATCTGTAATATATGTATATATATATATATATATATATATATATATATATATATATATATATATATATATATATATATATATATATATATATATATATATATATATATATATATATATATATATATATATATATATATATATATATATATATATATTCGGAATCTCGGAAACGGCTCCAACGATTTTCATGAAATTCAGCATGTAGGGGGTTTTGCGGGAGAAAATCTATCTAGATAAGTTGTATTTAAAAAAATGTCTTTTTATCCCTGTAATATTCGTAATATCCTATAACATAACACTAAGATGAATAAGGAGAGGAGCGGCAATAGTACGGAAACGGCAAAATTTGAAGCTTGCATACGCTAAATAAACGGTAATAGTCATTCAAAAATCATGTATAACAAAGTTGTTCTCCTCTATGAGTTCTAAATAAAAGTCTGCGACCGCGCATATGTCTAGCTTTTAAGGTAGAACCACTTTAACCATTTTTATTTTTATCAAAATACTATATTAGGGTTTTAATCTTTCCACGCGGGCGGAGCCGCTGGCGATTGCTAGTCATATATAAGTATAACTGACCTGGCGTGGCCGTGCTTGTTCAAAGATCAGGAGAATACAATAACATTGTTGTTTTCTCTTTCCCTCCCCAGTACTTTTAGTTTTTGGGTCAAGGTTATTGTTAGTTTCGTATGTCGTAATAGGTTAGGTCGTTGATCTCTATCAATCGTGTCTATTATATATATATATATATATATATATATATATATATATATATATATATATATATATATATATATTATTAAATACTTCGCTAAATTAACTGATTTTTTGTGTAAGATGCTTAGGTATGTATGTTACCTAAAAT
This sequence comes from Morpho achilles, assembly GCA_947086495.1. NCBI lineage: Eukaryota > Metazoa > Arthropoda > Insecta > Lepidoptera > Nymphalidae > Morpho > Morpho achilles. The sequence goes on along the minus strand of CAMTZB010000012.1, from coordinate 4,531,161 downwards.
TAAAACTAATCTCGTATGGTAAATTCTATTCTACTAATATTATAAATGCGAAAGTTTGTGAGTATGGATTTACGTAACTCTTTAACGGCGAATCCGCTAAACCAATATTGTTAAATTTGGCACAAATATTCCTTATACACCGGAATAACATATCGGCTATAGAGATCCTGTTAATTCTACAGGATGGTATTGAAAAGCGCCATCTATTAACGAGCTTATCATACGATAACAGTCCACGCAAAGGAAGTTGCGGGTAAAAGTTAGTAATATATAAATTAAGTTTATTTTATCTCTGTTATAATTCTACGTAGTTAAAATCGCGTCACGCGCTTATACTGAAAATATGATAGTAAATTCTTTGTAATAATAATACGTTTAAGTTATGCTTTAAGCATTACTTAATTATTTTAATTAAATTAATTAGAGCAGGACAAAACCGATTATACTAATTAAGTATGCTGACTTTTATGTCTTTTTTATGGATGTTTACTATTAAGATTGTAACTTGTGGTATCCGGCTGAATAGAATAGACCACCCTCTATCTTACCGAGGTGTCGTAAAAGACGACAAAGGTAAATTGACCCACCGTGTGGTATTTGGTTGACTAGAATAAACCACCCTCTTACCGAGGTGTCGCAAAATACGATGAAGGTAAGTTTATGTCACGCAGGCAGCCGTTCGTAAAATACCTAGCCAAATCATGCGACAACATGTTTTGGCAACCCCACTTAGAGTGGGATAAGGGCAAGAGAATGATGACAACAATAATTGGCAACACTGCTGAAATAAAAACGTTCTAAGGAAACTTTTAAGAAACGCTCATAAGAATCCTCGAATAATACAAAACTGTGCCTCGTTTATATTGTTACAAATTAGTTCCATTCAGCGCACGTTTATACAACGAAGTTAAAAATTTATGGGCTCATTGGCACTCTATAGATACATCAATTCCGTTATATCGGGAAAATTTAAATATCGCTTAAATAATGGCAATATAAATTGAACATATTTGAATTGAACATATAATCAGGCTCTGGCGACCGGCTAATGGTGAAGTAACTAAGTATATTAAAAAATACTTCGGGTCGTTAACTAACCCACCTAACAGCCAAAGAGATAATTGGCAAGATCTCTTGAATAACATCAATTTTATTTATAAGATAAATTAAATAATTTTAAGAATAAGACTTATTTTGTTGAATTCTGTAATAAAAAAAAATTATAATATTTTTTTGTTAATAGAAATTAAAATTAAAAAATAAATTACGAAACCTGAATTTAACCCACAAAAATAATTAAAATTTAAATATGGCAACCCTACCATAATTTTAAACAAATGCTCCGTGCATAAATTTAATACACGGCATTTCACATACAAATTATATATTACTCATAACCTCTTACCAATTTCAGTTGACCCCGCAATGCCAAACGTGTAATATGAAAATGGGCATCTATTAAAAATGGTTAATAATACGAGTAACAATGAATAATGAAGTAAAAATTATTACAGCGCACAGTATTTTGTATTCTATTATAAACATTGTAAGGATGTTTGTCGTGTAGTAATAATATTTAGATATGATATTATTGAATAGGTTGTCTTGTTTGGAATACAATCATGTCGCCTACGCTATGGAATGCATGTAGCTATTGTTCTAAGTTCAATTGAAGAAGGACTTATGTTAGACAATAGGTACGACCTTTTTAACATAAAGCCGTGATGGCCGCTAAGAACTCCCAGGTTCGAACCCAGAACAGGCACTTTAATAAATTTAGAAATGTATATATCTGCACTTTGCACTTGACGGTAAAGCAATGTTAATGAAATCTAAGGAACTTTAGAGATATATGTAACTTGCTAATCCGAATAAGAGCAACGTAGCTCTATGCTCTCAATTTTTCAATAGGAAAGGAAGTCTTCGCACTTTAATTACTCTCAGCCAATGAAAATCACCTTAATTATAATTTTCACTTTTGTGTTCTTAGTTAAATGCTAGTAAATAGCTGTGACAATATACGGACAGACAATATTCTGAATACACAAAATTGCAAAAATTTCCCCATTTTTACCATCGGTCTATTAAATCCGGGATCAGTATTAAGTACTCTTCACAAAGTCCAGTGTATTCTACCATAATCAATTATTACGCATAAAGAAATTATTACTATTATTATATTATGAATTCTTATTAAATATCAGCATCGGAGCGATAAAAATCACATAAAGATTCTATTTTATTCCTATAAACTTAAGATATCTATAATTTGCGTTATTAATAATTAATAATATTATTCATTATTTTCAGCTGGAAAAAGAGGGGAAGCTGCTACATCCACAAAAGTCTCCGGACACATCACACTCAAATAATTCCACACTAGAAACAAAACATGGAAAAAGCGGCATAAAAAAAATTATTACTGAAAAGATAATCCCAACGACGCTGGAACGAAATAAGAAAGACAAGAAAGAACCACCTACCACTTTGGAGAGAGAGAATGAAAAGAACATAAAGCTTGCAAACAAAAGACACTCCGACATTCCGCCTGCTCTAAATAAACCAGATAGAAATAAAAACAGAAACTCTACTGGTAGTGACATCCAAATAATACAACCAGAGAATGGAATTGGACATAACATAGATCACGCAGAAGTACAAAAGAGAGAGTACGATCCCAAAAGAGGAATGAAATTTGGTATACGAGTACTCCCTCCTAATGTCCCTGATGATGGTGTCCTAAAACAAAAAAGTGTTGAAAATGGGGCTGTGGTACTTGAAAAGAAAGCTATCGATGAACCAGATAAACCAGAACCGCAACGGCAAGCCCCTATAGCCCAAATTAAACATGAAAATGAGACAGAACAGAAGAAACCAGTGGTTGCGAAGCGAAGAGAAAAAATGGCACCACCCATACCAAATGCTAGAGCAAGGACGATTGAATCTGAAATAAATATCAGCCAAGAAACGTCAAAATCATCGGATACCTCTTTGTCTTCGTCATTTACTAGAACCGATCTCAATTCTAGTGGAATAAAACGAGACGAAAACGGTATTCCTCAAGAGTTACCTCAACACATGTTTGATGCGGCGAAAGCAGCCAGAAACAATAGAAAAAGTTCAGCAGATTTAATACAAGAAAAAGATAAAGTAGAAAGTAAAAAAGAGGAAGCGCCAAAACCAACAAAGAAATCTAAAGGAAAAGCACCCTCTCCTCCAGATTCAGAGAAAAATAAGAGTGATGACAGCATTTTAGAACAAATGAAAAATATGCAAGATTTCCTAAAAAATGAGAAGCATCACTCCAGTTTACTGTACACCTCGTCTTTCACATCTAATAAATCTATCTCTTCTTATAATACTTCTACGCCCAAAGTCAATAAAACGAAATCTCGTATGGAAGAATCTATTAATTTTAGTCAAGATGATATAGATGATATTGTTTCGAAGCCTTTTAGGCGCGAAAGTGACTCACTCAATAACTTTTTTGAAGATTCTAAGTCGAATCTCTCGTCGAATCAGGATGTACATTCGGTAGTATCGTTAAATAATAGTGATAAAAGTGACAAAGGATCTACTACCATTGAATTAAATAATAGTGACATAACTATACATAGTTCTCCATTAAATGATACTGTATGTTCTACTTCAGATGATGCGTCTATTTTAGACGAAAATGAGCGGAAAGCAGCTTCTCTTGGCGATTTATCAAGATTTGAATTGAGGGCAAAAACTAATAAACCTTCAACGGGTACTTTAGAACGAGCGCAAAGCTTAGATATATCTGCAGACGATTCTGAAATTCCTGAGAGTACACTTTCTCCTAAAAAAAGAAAAGCTATGTCAGTGGTAGAAACAACATTCTTCGACTCAGGCACCGAAGACACCATGCCTGACATAGATTCCGAAAAAGGGATTCTTATTAAACAAAAAGAACCGAGACTTAGCTTGAATATAGCTAAATCGTCAGCTATAGAAGGATTAAACACATTCCAAAGAAATCGTCTAAAGAAGGGTTCGGAATTTGGTAACCTAGAAGATGCTATAGTGAACTGTTCTAACAGTTCTGTGGAACATACTAAACAAGATTCACAAGAAGTCATTCTCAAGAAATCCACTCCTAATACGGACTTAAACCAAAGCCATGAACAATATGAAACTTCTGATCACTTAGCGCGAAGAATTATGGATGAAAATTTAAAAGTTCATTTAAAGCTCGTATCTGAATTCGCTAAATCAACATCTGACGGTAGCAATAATAGCTCGCTTGATGGTAGTCAGGAAACACATACGATAGTGGAAACAAAAACACAACCCGTAAAATATGAGGAGAAACTCACCATGAGCTATGATACAAATATCCCTGATGATATGAAAGTGTCTCGAAGTTCATACGTTAATAGTTTAGAGAGGCCAAAATCAGAAATGATGAAGAAACTTCTAGCTAAAAACCCTATATTTAATGTTCACATTGATCAATCGCAGCAAAAATATGAAGCACCAACTTCATCCAGTAAAGAGACACCTGCGATGACTGATTCCTTCAAATCAGCTATGCATCAACCAGATATTGTTAATTTCGATTTAAAAGCATCGTCATCGAGCCCAGCTCCTAAAGCGAGAGATTACGATGAATTCGTTAGTAATATCAGAGTCGGTTCAAATAATAATAGTTTAAAATTAAATAAACCAAAGGAAACATTTTCATCTGAATGGTCCGATTCCAAAAATAGACAAGAAATCCAAGGTGGCAATATTGTTACAATATCCACTGATGAAAAGAATGTAACTTCTGACATTAAACGTAATTCATACACAAAATCTATAGAAATTGGTGACCCTAGTTTGCGATTAGTACCAGATTTAGTAGAAGGTACGAAAAGTCGAAGCGAGGAAAGGGAAACGAGAACTCTATATATGGAACCAGCTAACGTATCTCTAACAATGAAGCATGAACCTGTACAAAAAACCGTCACAGTTAATGTTACTGAGGACGAATATGGTAATAAAGTAGTTACTCAGAACGTCGAAAAAGTATCAACGAGGTACATAACAAGTAAAATGGAAGCCCCGTTGCAAGTAGAACAGGTAACTTTTGGAATAATGAAAGGATCTGGTGATATAAATGAATTAGAACTAGAGGAAGGAAATGTTAAAGAGATAGATAGGAAAGTTCTTGATGAAATCAGGAGACAAAACCCTAATATACATTTTACTAGTACCGAACCATCATATACAAGAACTGAAACTATAATTTTAAACACTACTGATATGGATGAAGAACAAGCGAAAATGTTGATGGAAAAAATACAAAACGATTCTAACTTTATGGCACAAAAATCGAGCGAGGAATTATCTCGTATGGGAATACGGGTTATTCAAGATTTGGATGACAGAAGTAATACAAGTCAAGACGCAATTGAGTTGACGAAGACCAGATATTCTATTAACCCCACAATATCAAGTGATAGCAAATATTGTAATATCGAATCGAAGGAAAGCTCACAAAAAGACCATATAACAGAAATTCAAGTGCTCACACCGCGGACAGAAAATATAGCACAGAAATCAGATAAAATATCCAGTAGACAAAGAACGCCGCCATCAATACAGAAGTACGAGGAACCATTATTGACTTACGAATTAGATATCGAACTGCTGAACGATTTCATTTCGAACGAAAGATACCACTCAGCGAAACACCAAGCGGAAGTGAGGAAGCGATCGACTCAAAACACAAACGAACCAAAGAAACGACATTCCGACTATGACTTACCTAGAAACAGTCATATCAAGTTCCGCACAGCTACTTATGAATCTCCAAAGGGAACTATCGTGACTAGTACGGACTTAGAGAACAGAAGGCTTTCACAGCTAGATCAGATGCAACTCAGAGCGCCCTCCGATCAGCCAGTGTCAAGCCAAAAGCCAGTAATATCAGCCAAACCGAGCAACATTCCAGTTAAAGCGTCAGAGAAAAAACCTTTCTCGGGTTTCGTGTCATCCAAAATCCCCGTGTTCGCGACACAAAAGTCGCTAAGTCAAGAGAATCTTTCTGACAAGAATTTCTCATTACCTCGTTCACCCCCTCCGAATTTAAGCAGTAGTTCTGGAAATATATCTATTACTTCTATTAAAAGTAGCTCTAGAAGCCCTAGTGGCGGTAGATTATAAATTAATGTACTTAATTATAATATTGTTATGATTTTCGAGGATTTACAATACAATTAACACATTGGCATTATAAGTCATAGAATAAAATTAGCTATAAATCATGAGATTTTTTATTGAATAAATACGCAAGTGCCAGAAAAAAGTAAATTATTTGTTTAAACGAAAAATGTGCCTTATAAATTTAAAATTTCTTACTTATTTGAATAACGTTTTTAGGGTTGTGAGACAAAGGATTTTGTTATTTATAATAGATTGTGTCACAATTCGATTATAATATATTACATGTATATTAATTAACTATAAATGAATTTTTATTGTCTAATTTTGTTTTTACATTCCGTCCGCAAAGTATTACCATGTAACATATATTTTTAATGTAATATAACGAAATAAGACAGGTATGAACAAGCAACTATATAAGTATAATATTTATTAACCATAGCAATACAATTTTTTTCTAAGTTATACTTCTGTTGACGCGTTGAGACTAAAATTACGCGTAAATCATAATCCAATAATTGTTTTTTTACGCCAAAGAAGTATAACTTCTAAAGCTATATTCGTACCATAGACGTACACGTAAATGTAATTTATTTTTACTTTTAAAAGTCTGTCTTCCAGTTTTTTTATGTTGGCAGCATTGCATAAGAATGCAGATAAAATATATGAATTCTTGGGTCTTTGAAACAATTTTCAAACTTGATACATGGCGTTATTAAATCCATAGTTTGATTGGCGACTTTTATATAATTATTCTTTAAATTATTATAGATAAAGATTCAACTTCATTGTTTATGTGAAATTGAATTTAAAAATGTAATGAAACCACATATATCATGCAATATTAATCGCGCCATGTAGAATTAGTCCCTAAAATAAAAAAGAGATTGAAATAACTCCTGTATAATTGTATAAGAAAGTAGTTATAAGTTGCGTAGAGTCGCCTGAACGACTTTATATTTATCATAAAGATATTTTATGATCTGTATGTATACTGGTACCATTTGTGATCATATTTTTGTTTATAATATATTGTATTAGATGTTACAATAGTGTATATCGCGCACTAATAGTTATCACAATTATACAAATGTATTTTATTGATGTATTATAAAATAAAGAAAGAATTTTAAAGTTTTCAATGTTTCATTTAAGACAACTGTCTGTCCTCTATTATCTATTCTCCACAGATGAAAAATAAGAAATAACTCTTTAGTCTTACCGAAGCATGAGATTTTTTTTTAATGTAAACGTACGTAGTATTAGATATTAAAAGCTTTATTTATTTTAAAGGTTATCATCATCTTTCTGCCCTTATCCCCACTCTAAGTGGGGTCGGCACAACATATTATAATCATGCTGTCACATGATTTGGCTGCGTTTTTACGACCGGCCGCCTGCCTGACGTCAACTTACGTCAGTCGTATTTTACGACACCTCGGTAAGAAAGGTGGTCTATTCTACTAAACTGGATACCACACGGGTCAACTTACCTTAGTCGCCTTTTACGACACCTCGATAAGAAATGAGGTTGTTCTATTCTACTCAGGCGAATACCACACGGTGGATCAACTTACCTTAGTCGCCTTTTACACCTCGGTAAGAAAATGAAGGTGGTACTATTCTATTCAGCCGGATACCACACTGCTATTATTTTAAAGGTTGTATCATTTTAAAAGGTATATATTATTTATTTTAAAGGTTATAAAACCAAGTCTTCTTCTGCGTCTTCTTGTACAACTTAAATAATACTGAAGGGAATTTTATGCCCTTGTTTCCCAGTAATAAGAATAATTCGCGATAAGTTTAAAGTATAGTTCAGGTTTAGTTTAGATTGTTGTCATATAACGATAATTGTTGAAAATTTCGTAAAAATCAAGCCGCTTGGAAGCTTTAATAATAACAAAACAAAGTTTTGTGATAATATTCCTATTTTATAATGCTACAAATAAGCAATTTCAATTTATCAATTTATTGTCTTATCGCAGCGGTAAATGCGTCCCTTTTTGTATGCGTAAAATAGATTTCTTAATGTATCTTATATAATTATACATTAAGCGGTCGCTTGGGAGTATAGAGAATATATTTTTTATTTCATAGACAATTTCTAATGTACACTTTTATTCAGACTCATTAGAAACCGTTGATATAAATCTAGATTTGCAATTCCGCTTGCATTCCTTCTTGAAACTTTTCTTCATTTTTCTTTTACATTTATAAGTACTACATACAATTTTATAAGCGCTCCTGCACGCTTTGGTACATGTTTTTGAAGCTTTTTTATCACAGGAGCTGCGCCATCTTTTTCTCAATATATCCTTCTGAACATTATCTAAGCTTAAGTCATTGAATACATCGGGATCAATATTTTGCTCGCGTATTTTGTCGAAATTAGTAAAAAGTTTATATTTGTTTAAAGCTTGTTTTAAGATTTGGGAGGGACCATTTTGCTGTGCGGTTTCCGAAATATCGTTCTGTAAGAAAATTGTCAGAAAAAGAATTGAGAATCATATTATCCTACTAATAATATAAATGCGAAAGTTTGTGAGTGTAGTGTATGCGGATTGACGTGTGTAACGTACTTTGTACATTTATATACAAGACACATATATGTAACACATACATGAACATAGTCACACTAACTCACACTAGTCTCATGCTGCACCACGACAGTAACACGAGAGCCTTTGGTGAGAGTGGTCGTGAAGTGACATGTTGTTACTTGTTAGTGCGTGTTTGAGCCTGTGCTACATTCATACAACATTAGTTTATAAACACTACAGTGAGTATGGATGTATTTTTACTCTTTCACGGCGAATCCGCTGAACCAATGTCGATAATTTGGCATTTATTCCTTATACACCGGGGTAATATATAGGCTATAGAAATCCTGTTAATTCTATAGGAATAAAATGACATTGTAAAGCGCCATCTATTATCAACCGATCACGCGACAATACATCAGGCGAACGAAGTCGTGTGTAAAAGCTTAGTTATAAGTGTTACATTTCTTCTTAATACTTACAGGTAAAATGACGAAAATAGAATTTCTTTCGTCTAAGTCCGCATCAAGTAAGTTTAATTTATCAACAGCTTTTAAGTACACTTTTGAAGAAATAAGCCCCTGAAATGATTTATTCATTTTTAATGAATCCACAGACTAAAAATTAAAATATAAAAGTCATATATTTTCTTACCAAACTCAGTAAGATTGATTGTACAAAAACCAATCTTTTCAGAATCAACATTGTAATTAATTTCTGAATTAAAAACCAGTCGTAAATAAGAAAGAAATATTGATTGAATTAATTATTCTTAAATAATACGTGCATGTTTGTTACATAATCGAAATGAGCAGATTCGTAGTTTTAGTTTAAGACACAGTTTAACTAATTGTTAATGTCATTTAAGCTGCTGTTGGTTTGGGTTCAAATAAAAATAAACATATATATAATGTTTTAATTTTTTTTATTTAATTTTCACTGTACATACTAACAGCATTTTGCACCCTCCCTTCTAATAAGTGGATGTAATTAAGATATAATTTAAATTATATGGTGTAAGAGATTTATAACGTATTAGAATTATATTATGTCTAAATAACTAAATCTAAATAACTTTTCAATTAATGCCTTTTTTAAGACACGGACTTTTCAGTTTCCATTTGATAATTTCTATTAAACGAATATATTTAAAATATTATTAAATGCCTCTTATAAAAAACACATTTTTTGTGTTTTTCTCTTAGCGCACGTGGTGAACTTATTTTTTTTTAATAGTTCAAGAAAATTATGAAAATAATTAAAATATAAAAAAAAAATACTTATTTGTGGCTGTTAAAAACAGAAACACAAGGTAGGTAGTGCAAATAAATTATTGGGGGTACCTACCTCAATAATCTACTTTTTTTAATGTAATTTGAGTCGTGAATATATATCTGTTGTTACAAGGTTATCCATTAATTACGACGGTACACCTGTATATATACAATAAAGATACACATATAACTACTATCGTGCGTATTGCCAGTGTAGCTGATGGATAGGGAACTCGCCGCGGCTCCCTGTCATCGAGCGTCCTTCGAACACACCCGAGTGCCGGCTTAATGCGCAATAACAAATGGAGGTTGCGATGGCAACGGAATAACAAGCCATCTTGTGTGACGTGAGCTGTGGTAGCCCAGCGGTATCACCGTGCGACTCTTTCGAGGAAGTTACGGGTTCAAACCCGGGCAGTACATCAATGAGTTTATCTGTTAAAACTTATGTGTCTAATCGATAGTTGCAATTTATCACACGCTTTTTGGTGAAGGAAAACATCGTAAGGAAACCTGCATATCTCTTGAGAATTCTGGAGATATGCATCCTACCAATCCGCACCGGAGCAGTGTGGCAGATCTTAGCTCCAATCCTTCTCTCCAAAAAGTGATAGAGGAGGCCTATTCTCAACAGTGGGATAGTAACAGGCCCCTACTTACTTGTGTGAAGTATTGTTTGGGATATGGTATTAATTACGAGTGCGGTAATACCAGTTGAATTATAGTTCACGGTTCAATTAATACTTACTTCTGGACCTTCTTTAAGAGTACATATACAAACGTACATAAAGGTTGTGACTATAACAAAATCATAACAACTTGTTTATATCATTTTATTAGGTTGGAATAGAGCACTTAAAACCGGCTCTCGCAAGCAGCGAAACAATCCTGCTCAAACTTCTGACGCTCTCTGTACTCGCATCCATGCGCATCGCATATATTCATAAAGACATCTTCACAGGCATCTATACATTTTAGTTCGTCTTTATCCCGCAGAGCTATAGTCTTATTGGCTCCATCTTCATCAGTGGAATCAATTATTTCGGCAGTGCGAATGTATTTATGTGTGTTGTTTGGCTTGAAAATAACTTTCTCCAATTCTGTACTGTTGTATTGCTCTGAATCAGAACTTGTTGCTTTTTGACGTAAAATATCTTGATTTTCGTTTAATTTAGTATTATACAAAATGTATATTAACTTGTCGATGGAATTTAGACCTTTTATGCTATTTAATCTGTCAGTCTGAAAATTTTAAAGGCATAACAAAATTTATGCTGCTTTAATGGCAAGAATTATATTTGTCTATGGAACAGAGTTTATACTTCGGATAGGTAGGTGTATGAAACGCGAAATTTTTTTATTCAAATTGAAAATATTCTTTATTTTGTAAGCCTCAATTATGAGCCAACAGAAAAATATTGTAATAATATAAATATAAATATTGTAAAAATGCACGCACGCACGCACGCACGCACGCACGCACGCACGCACGCACGCACGCACGCACACACACACACACACACACACGCACACACACCACGTAAGTAGCGGCCTGCTAATATCCCAATGCTGAGAATAGGCCTCTTCTCTCCGTTTTTGGAGAGAATTATTGGAGCTACGACCTACCACGCTGCTCCAATGCAGATTGTTAGGTTACACATATCTCCAGAATTCTTTAGAGATATGCAGGTTACCTCGCGATGTTTTCCTTCACCGAAAAGCGTGTGATAAATTGCAATTATCAATTAGACACATAAGTTTTTAACAGAAAAACTGATTGGTGTCTGCCCGGGTTCGCACCCGTGACCTCCTCAAAAGAGTCACACGGTGTTACCGCTGGGCTACCACAGCTTACACGAAGGTACTGAACCCTAAGATACAGGTTTTCTTAGTTTAGGGGTCTATATATTTATTATATAACTTACGTTTTTTATAAATACAACATGTGGTAATGATCCAGTTATTTTGGAGTCAGAGTCAATTCTTAATTTTCGGTTACTATTCACACTTATTTTGCAATTCTATAAATGAAATTAAAGAAACGTTTGACTAAAATATATATAAATGTGGTAATTGGGACTATCGTGGTCTAAAAAACACTTCATTAGTATTAATTAATTTATTTACCTCCACAACTAATATCCAACCGTCCTGCGTCGTTCGTCATTCCCTTCTCTCTCTCTTCATAACATACTATCTCGCTCACTTCCGCCCACGCATTCCGTTCCACTCTTTCCTCTTACGTTCCATTACCACATGAATATATATAAATAATAATTGGACATATTTTTGACTGGTTAGATAAAAAAATAACTCTTATCAATCATCATCATTCTCCTGCCCCCATCTCATCGCCCTTAGTCGCTATTTACAACTCGGAAAGAAATGAGGTTGGTATATTCTATTCAGCCGGATACAACACGGCGTTCGGAAACTGACGAATGTGTTTTAATCGACGATTCTTTCTCTTTCCTGTCATTCGTAATATACCTAACTTTACTCCGGAAGTATAAGAGTATCTTAACACTACTTAAAACTAGATTTTAAAAATATGCAGAATAAAAAGAGCATAATTCCATTACTCACTAAAAATACTATAAAAATTAATAACAACGTCTTGAATTCCATTTTTAATATTCCATTTTGTTTATTTCTTACTTTGCGCTATCAAACTATTATGGTTAAAAATAATTAAAAAATTTAATAGACCAGAAGTTACTTTAAATTTTATTAGTGTTTTTACGTCAAAGGCATATTTAAATTTGTTTAATTAAAACTCGGTAAATTCTACAAAACAAAAAAAATCAATTAATACTAGTAAAAGTCTGTAAAATAAATATCCGAGCTATTTGTCCCCAATAAATAGGTATAAGATATTAGATTGTCAGGCATCACTACTGGGCATTGCCTGTTTACAGACATCCGTCAATAATGATAAATCCTTACGAATATTACTAATACAAATTGTCTGTCTGTTACATTTTCACAGCTAATCCGCTGAACCAATATCGATAGAACTTGGCACAATTATTCCTTATACACGGGGGTAACATATAGGCTATATCTTCTTCTTCTTCTTTGTCTACCGATGGACGTCCACTGCTGGACATAGGTCTCTTCATGGGATCTCCATACCACACGATCTTGTGCTGCTTGGACCCAGCGGCTCCCTACGACCTTTTTAAGGTCGACAGTCCATCTCGTGGGGGGTCTACCAACACTGCGTTTTTCGGTGCGGGGTCGCCATTCCAACACCTTGAGACCCCAACGTCCATCGGTTCTACGCACTATGTGCCCCGCCCATCGCCACTTCAGCTTCGCGACCCGCTGAGCTATGTCGGTAACTCTGGTTCTTCTACGGATCTCCTCATTTCTGATTTGATCAAGTATCTACTCCGAGCATAGCTCGCTCCATCGCCTGCTGAGCGACTCTGAGCCTTCTTATGAGGCCCATAGTCAGCGACCACTTTTCAGATCCGTAGGTCATCACTGGCAACACGCACTGTTCGAAGATTTTGGTCTTCAAGCACTGAGGAATTTTGGACGAAAAGATCTCGCGTAGCTTCCCAAACGCTGCCCATCCGAGTTGGATTCGGCGGCTAACCTCTTTCTCGAAATTGGACCTACCTAATCGGACTGTATGTCCTAGGTATATATACTCGTCTACAATTTCGAGTGCAGAGTTCTCAACGAAAACCGGGTGGAGCGGAACATGTGAGTTCGACATGATTTTCCTCTTACTCATGTTCATTTTAAGGCCCACCTGTTGAGATACTCTGTTGAGTTCTTCGAGCATTGTGTTAAGATCCTCCAGAGACTCTGCCATAAGGACTATATCGTCGGCAAATCTAAGGTGAGTGATGTACTCGCCGTTAATGTTGATGCCGTATCCGTTCCAATCCAAAAGCTTAAAGACGTCCTCCAATGCAGCGGTAAACAGCATTGGGGAGATGACATCTCCCTGTCGCACACCTCGTTGCATTTGGATTGGTCTCGTAGTTCTGTCTTGGATACGGACAGACATTGAGGCGTTTTCAAACAAACACTTCAACACTTGGACGTACCGATAGTCGATTCGGCATCTCTGGAGCGATCTTAACACGGCCCATGTTTCCACCGAATCAAAGGCCTTCTCATAGTCCACAAACGCCAAGCAAAGTGGCTGGTTATACTCCTCGGTCTTCTGTATAACCTGCCGCAGCGTGAATATGTGGTCTATGGTACTATAGCTTTATCGGAAACCGGCTTGTTCGGGAGGCTGGAAGTCGTCGAACCTACGAGCGAGACGATTCGTAATGACTGTCGAAAACAACTTATAAACCTGACTCAGCAGCGCGATGGGTCTGTAATTCTTCAATAAGGTGTAATCACCCTTCTTGAAGAAAAGAACCACCACGCTCCTGTGCCACGCTTCCGGCGTAGTACCTTCGTGAATGACGGAATTGAACAATCGCTGAAGGACTTTTAGTATGGGTTTGCCACCCGCTTTCAGGAGTTCTGTTGTGATTCCGTCATCACCTGGTGCCTTGTTGTTGTTGAGTTGTTTGAGGGCCATACTAATCTCGTATAGGCTGACGTCCGGGATATCTTCGGTATAGTGTCGGGTCAGCTTGGTTCTTGGGTCTTTTGCCAAACTGACCACAGGCTGTTGTGTTGAAGTGTATAACTGCCCATAGAACCGCTCAACCTCTCTCAAAATCTCCGGTCGAGACGAAATGATACTACCAGTATCGGTCTTCAGTCGCGTCAACTGCCTCTGCCCAATAGACAAATCTCTTGCGAACACTTTTGAGCCCCTGTTACGCTCAATTGTGCCTCGAATGTATTCGGTGTTGAAGTGTCGCAAGTCACATTTCTGTGCCTTAGAAATCTGTCTATTGATCAGACGGTAGCGCTTCGCGTCTACTGAAGACTGTAGCCTCATTTCGTTCTTCTCGTCCATAAGTTTGAGAGTCTGGGTCGAGAATTTATTGGTTCTTTTACGCTGTATCTTATAAAATTTGGACCCCACCGGATGGACAGTTTCCACTAGCCTGTTGTTTAACTCGTCCACAGAATCGCACTCAGCTAGGCAATCAAAACGGTTCATCAGCTCGAGTTGGATATAGGCTAAATAAATCCTGTTAATTCAACAGGAATTAAATTCAGGAGAAAATAAATAGGATGACATTAAAAGCGCCATCTATATTAAACCTATGGAGGCTTTTTTTTTCACGATGTGTCAAAATCAAGTCAAATGATTATTTACAGAAGTATTTAGATTCAAAGATTTTCGGCGTACTTCAAAAGAGTTTCGAGAGTATTTATATTTATTTGTTTTACTTTACTGGATAAATTTAACTGGGCTATTACAATGGATATTTAATATAAGTAATACGGGCTATTAACTAAAATAAATAAACTGATAATATTATAAATTCCGAAGTCTGTGTGTTATGTTTTCATGGCCAATTAGCTAAACCAACATAGATGAAATTTGGCAAAATTAACGTTTATATACCTGGATAACATATAAAAATCGGCAAAAAAGTTAAAGATACGTAGTTGCTGAGTATGGGCTACATATGAAAGCTCAAGTTGCTCGGCATGATGCTCAAGTAAGTTGCTTAGCAGACCATAGAGCAAATCAGGAATGATATTTAAAAAACCAAAACTACAAGATCGCATCGTATCGCGAAGCTGAAGTGGCAATTAGTGTTGGTATCCACAGATACTTAAGGTAATTGGAATACAGAACTCAAAACGTCGCAACGAGCCAGAACATCCAAACGTTATCCGATCGGGTGATTTGGTAAACGCTTGGTGATATCTCCATCATATGTACATCAGATAACATCGATTAACAAAGAAAATGCAGAAAAAATTAGCAGATTTGGCTTCTAAGCGTGATTTTGGACTCATACTTTACGGCATTTGAAGTAACTAATTATCAAGAAGGGCCTAAATAAGATAAGGGTTATATTGTAAGTAGCGGCCTGTTACTATGCCACTGCTGGAAATTGGCCTCCTCTCTCCGTTTTTTGGAGAGAAGAATTGGAACTAAGACCTACCACGCTGCTCCAATGCGGATTGGAAGGTTACACATATCCCCAGAATTCTCTAGAGATATGCATGTTTCCTCACGATATTTTCCTTCACAGAAAAGCGTGTGATAAATTACAATTATCAATTAGACACATAAGTTTTAATAAAAAACTCATTGGTGTCTGCCCGGGTTGAACCCGTGACCTCCTAGAAAGAGACGCACGGTAATACCGCTGGGCTATCACAGTTCGAGGTTATATAAATAAACAATACTATTGTCTATGCTTTTAATAAAACCACTCCCTACACTCCCTTTTACAGCCTTTCCTTAAACTCCTTCTAAGTTCTTTTTCACAATACTCTTCATAGCACGCTTCTCTGTAGGCCTCTTTGCATGCCTTTATACATCTTATTCTGCCTCGGCCACAGCTGTATTCGTAATAATAACTTCTACTTTTACTTTGGTTTCCACGTACATTTATGGTTCCCCTGTTAACTTTTTCCATAGATTCACTTTCGTCACTGGATTCGCTTTTTTTACCTGTCCTTAGACCAATATCTTCAGATTCTTCACGAAAAGTTTTTTTAACATCTACGCCGCCATCTTTATGAATATGTTTTTCAATAGGCATTACGAAAAGATAATCATCGTTTGTAAATATCTTATACATGTCGAGTTCCTCACTTGGACTTTTATCAAGATGTTTTGACTACAGAAAAAACATATAAAATATACTATTCAAATAATTAATAGAATTAATTTTCGGAGGTCCATAATACAGGAAATAATTACTATTTCTTTATATATTATTTTGCTATGATAAGCTATAAATATAAAGCAAATCGAAAATATATGTAGCGTTAAATGTGGTAAAGGTGCGGTGCGGCGCGGAGAATAAATCTATACTTATATATAAACCTGGACAGTTTGTTTGATTGATTAATTGTTTGAACGCGCTTATATCAGGAACTACTGGATCGATTTGAAAAATTCTTTCAGTGTAAGATAGTTTATTTACCGAGTTAGGCTATAGCTATATAACATCACGCTAAGATGAATAGGAGAGGAGCAGCAATAAAAATATTACGAAAACGGCAAAAAAGAAAGCTTTCTTTGCGTGCGCTGAGTAAACGGTGAAAGTACATCAAAAATCATGTATTACAAAATTGTTCCCCTCTAACAATTCTAAATAAAAGTCCGCGACAACATATGTCTAGATTTTAAAGTTAACCCACTTTAACAATTTTTATTGTTACCAAAATACTTCATAATTCATCATCATTCTCCTACCCTTATCCCACTTTAAGTGGGGTCGGCACAATATGTCTTCTTCTTCCATTCTCCTCTATCATTCGTCAACTCTGGTGCCACTCCTCTAACATGCATATCATTTTTCACACAATCCGTTCAACTTTTTTTCGGTCTCCCCCTAGCCATACATCCACATTCATATTTAAAACTCTTTTGGTCACATGATTTTCATCCCTATGTTATCATAATACTATATTAAGGTTTAAGGTTTAAACATTAAGGTTTAAAAAAATTAATTTACATTAAGGTTTTTTCACGCGAACGAAGTCGCGTGTAAAAGCTAGTAAGTAATAAAACTACAAATATACTTACTTTACTCGATATAAATTTCAATGCCTTAATAACTTTTTGCTGAATTGCATCATATTCTTCCAATCTGTTCTCTATTGAACTTCTCAATATTTCCTTACCGAAGTTAAAGCTATTTAATTGATAAAGTTTTTTCAGAGCTTTTACACGTTCTTCGTTTATTTTTACCAAAGAATTCAGGAGATAGATATATGAGTTTTGGATCTGACTATTGTGTTTTGGGGTTCCACTTCTCAGTATATTTTGGTTTGAAGATACGTCTGATAAACACTTAAAGGATTTTTTTATTAGTATACAAAATATTAGTGACTTGTTTCATTAAAATCCGAGTTGGTGATTACAATTGTTTCTTCCATGTAATATGTTATTATCAATTAATAATATTGAAAAAAAAATGCTCCATCCGAAGAATAATCATCCTCCTGCCATTATTCCACTCTAAGTGGGGTCGGCACAACACGTTATAAATATGTTTTCACATGATTTGGGTACGTATTTTACGACCGGCCACCTACTTGACGGCAACTTACCTTGGTCTTAACTTACGACACTTCGGTAAGAAAGAGGGTGGTCTATTCTACTTAACCGGATACCACACGGAGGGTCAAGTTACCTTAGTCGGCTTTTACGAAACCTCGATAAGAAATGAGGGTGGTCTTTTCTACTCAGCCGAAAACCAGACGGCGGGTCGAGTTACGTTAGTCGCCTTTTAAGACACCTCGGTAATAAATGAAGGTGGTCTATTCTACTCAGCCGGATCGATATAGCTGGGTTTTATTTGAAAAAAAATACTGTTTTGCTCCTGTTATCAAGCAGTAAAAAAACTTATAGAATGTAAATTGTAAAATGATAGCTAGTTTGGGCCTCAAATTCTAAAAACCGGGATCGATTTCAGATTTCTTTTTTTTAATTTTCATTTTTTGTATTTCAAAAATATCGAGAAAGGCTCTGTCACCTATGTACTAATTCATATTCCTTAGCATGTTTTTGCTTAGGAATTGTAAATAAATTGATACAATTTTGTTTTATTTACAGCAAAATGTACAAGTTATATCTATCTTAAACTACTTACACGCTAGGACTATACAAATAATGCCCACGTGGAATGGTCCCAAGAATGCTGGCAGCGTTTTCGCGCTGAATCGCTAAGCAGATTCTACGCACACAAAATAGATACACAAAATATTCCTTACCACTATGAACAGTATAATTATTCTTATACTACAAGACAGCATGACAGTAAATCAAACTATATTTGGCTTATCATTTATAGCTCAGACACAAGTTTTCCAATTTCTTATTTTAATTAAAATTTGTACTGAAAATGGATAATAACTGTAAAGTATTTAAATAAAAATCAATTAATCTTAACTGTAGGTAAAGTTGTAAATTTAATAATCAGAATATAATTGCGACCTTATCAATAAAATTATGATTTCTGCCAAGCAATTATAACGAACGAAATGAACAGAGTATGAATAGAATAACTTTTTTAAGATTTTATTTATTTATGTACCACAAAAAAAGTAAAAAAACATTGTAAATAAAACTCTGTACAGAGGTCAATTTATCACGACAGATATCTCTGTCTGCTAACCTACAAAATGAGGATCAAAACAAAATGTGTATATATAAAATATAAACGTACAAACAATTCTGCTTGATTCAATGTAGGCACAGGGGTTGTTGTCAGGTTTACCAAATATACTGTTAAAACAGTATTATACAATTATTTACTAGATTATACTTTTTAATCATCACTCTTCTGTCCTTATCCCACTCTAAGTGGGGTCAGTACATGTTTTTCTCTTCTATTCTGTATTGTTCAACTCTGGCGCTACTCTTTTTATTTGCATGTCATACTTCACACAGTCCAACCATATCTTTTTAGGCCTGTCCTCTTCACATATCCCCTTTCACATACAAATTTAAATCTCCCATTTGGCTTAGTCCCATGATTTTATCCCTCCTTTTTATATTCAAACCATCTTAATTTTTTACTGTTGATTTATTATGATTATATTTTTTACTGTTGACCAAAAATAAAGTACAGTTTACATTTTCAATATCAAATATAAATAATAAAAAATATTTTTAAAAACTTTTTATTTACAATTTTTCTCTACAATGTATCTTTGCAACACAACTCTTTTGAAGATCTTGAGATCTATTATAATAATTTATTACAAATCTATACATATTATAAAACAAAGCCACCAAGAACTGTCTGTCTATATGTGATTGATTTTCTCAAAATAAACTGACTGTATTTTATATTAATTCATTATAATTAAATTCTTTTAAGGGCCTTTATAAATATTTTAACTTATCTGTACAAATAAATTAAACTGCATAAATATGTAATTTTTGACTAGTTACAAATAATTGTTGGATATAGGTATGTCGAAATTACTGATAATTAATTTTTATTAAACAGTCAGTTATAATTTTTAAAACTTTATATTTCTTATATGTATACTTAAACTTTATACTTAAATTCTATTTATACAGAACTTTGTCTATAGTTAGAAGTGTCCAGTATCTTTTTGCCACACATAGCACATATTCCCTTCTTATATGCACAGGCTTGGCAGTAATGTGAACCAACTTGATGAACTTTTGTACGGCAGATTCTGGAAAATAAAGTAATAAAGGAGCCAACTTTCATTACACTGTTGTAAAATAAATTAATAAATTTACAGACTATTGCATTAAAATTGAGAATTATGGGCTTTTTGCGCTATACGCCTGAATAGAATAGTACCACTCTCATTTCTTATCAAGGTGTCGTAAAAGGTGACTAAGGTAAGTCAACCCGCCGTATGGTATCCGGCTGATTAGAATAGACCAAACTCATTTCTTACCGAGGTGTCTTAGAAGGCAACTAAGGTAAGTTGACCCACCATGTGGTATCCAGTTTAGTAGAATAGACCACCCTCTTTTTTACGGAGGTGTCGTAAAATACGATTAAGGTAAGTTGACGTCAGGCAAGCGGCCGGTCGTAAAAACGCAGCCAAATCATGTGACAGCTTGTTTATAACATGTTGTGCTGACCCCACT
This sequence comes from Morpho achilles, assembly GCA_947086495.1. Classification (NCBI taxonomy): domain Eukaryota; kingdom Metazoa; phylum Arthropoda; class Insecta; order Lepidoptera; family Nymphalidae; genus Morpho; species Morpho achilles. The sequence goes on along the minus strand of CAMTZB010000012.1, from coordinate 4,510,465 downwards.
TAGAGTAGGAAGATGATGAGCTTTTCGCGCAATTTTTTCAGGCATGTATTAAATTAATCTTACTTGCACTCTTGAAACTTTGATGTGTAAGGATTAAAGCGTCCTTTTTTAGCGGTTAAGGCTTTATTTTCACCGACTTTTCTGCCGCCTGATTCAACTGTATTACGTGCTCCGGCCTTCCAGGGATCCGGAGTAATTACATGCCCAAGTTTCTTCTCACATTTCTCACACACCATTTTATAGTATTAGTATTAACAATTGGTAATTTATAAACTAAAATTGTCCAGTTACCACATTGTCAATGTTGTTGTCAAACAATATAAACACAGACTACTAGTAATAACTAATAACTCAGTTTCCACTTTTTTATAGTAAGTAGTAATATATGGTTCTCACAGTGTTGCCAACAGTTCAATAAGCTTCCCACTAGATTTAACTTACAAAACCACCAAAAAACCACTAACAAATAGAAATTTTACACTCTAAATGACTGCTAACGGCTAAATTTTCCACTAAAACAATTATTGTTTTATGAAAGAAAATAAATGTACAAATAATTAGTTTCCTTTATTATTACTCATTAAAAAATTAACAAATTAATATCACAAAATTTACATTTCGCTACTTGACCCGTAGTATTTCAGATACCTACGAGCCAAGAATCCCGTTGCGTATATTGTGATTTTTGCATAGTTACGCGTTAATAAATTCACTCAGTTAATACTAACCAAAATTAATAATTATGAGCCCATGAGCGTTACTGAACGATGAACCCTTCTAACTTTTATAGTTAGTAAACAGTAATCTATGATGCCAACGTATTTAAGCTCACACAACCTTATTGAGTAGTAATATATTTAATTTGTGATTGATTTGTAATAATTTATGATTAATAATAATATAACAACGCCCAATAGAAACAACGAAATTTTTTTAGTAATTATTTAATATTTGTAGTGCTGTTTTTTTTAGGTTTATTGTTTTATGTTATTTTTGTTTTAAATAGTAATCTGAAAAAAAAATTCTTAATTTACTTCAACGTGAAAAATAATGATAAGGAATTTTAAAATTATGTATGTATATTTAAACTTACAAAATAGATGCTCAGAACCTGAAAAAAAATTATAACATTGGATTGGCAAATTTGTTTTGGGACACATATTACTTTTTTTTATTGGTGTAGGCTTAAAATTTAAAAAATACGTGGCAATAATACAATTTGCAAAACAAAATGCAAGCGAATTAAAATATAAAATATAAACAACCGGGTCACATCGCGATAATCCCGTTACCTTTGTATAAGGTTCAACGTTTCGGCAGAGTTGCATCCACCGTGGTCACGAACTGACCACGCCCAGTCAGTCAGTTCGTGACCACGGTGGATGCAACTCTGCCGAAACGTTGAACCTTATACAAAGGTAACGGGATTATCGCGATGTGACCCGGTTGTTTATATTTTAATTAGTATGAATCGCGAAAGTTTAAAATCTTCAAAATGCAAGCGATTTTATTATTTCTTTTATAGATCTCAGTTAGGTTATTGTTAAGTTTTCTACTCGATTCAAAAATTTATATCGATATAATGAGTTAAATTTACCTTATCAGATTCGTTTTCATCCTCATCATCACTCGTATTTTCATCACTTAAACCAAGTGATTCATCACCAACTGAATCATAAAATATATTTCGTGCTTGTTTGTTTCTATTATTTTTATCGCAATCATTATCTATTGGTCTTATTCGTATATTTATAACTTTGTTTTCTAAGATCATTTCAAATAGGTTAATAAGTTCTTTGTTTGTTAGTTTATGCTCATCTCTATGGTAGGGTTTGTTAATTTTAAGCAAATCTTTCAAATTTTCGTAATTTTTCTTCATAGTTCTATATTTATTAAGTCTAAAGGCGGTTGTAAATGGAATAGGCGTAACAGTAGATGCAAACTGACTTGAAAATAGCTTCTTTTGAATCAGCCCTTTCTTGATTAGAGAATTCATATTAAAACTTTTAGACGTGTCCTGTACAGAACAAAAGCAAGTCTATTATTTGTACAAATTCAAATTCAAAATATTCTTTATTCAAATAAACTTGTAAACAAGTGCTTTTGAATCGTCAACTCTACTGCTGGTTCGGAAAGCTGTGCCTACCGAGAAGAGCTAGCAAGAAACTCGGCGGTTGCTCTTTTTAAAAAATACAATTCTTAATGTTAGTTACATTTAATGTTTCTATCTTGTACAGGGTCGAACAATATTTATATCCACGCATTTTTATCGTCTAAATAATCCTCAACAGTAGGCTTTCTGTATCAGCCTCTACTTAATAGTGTTTTTAAACTGCTGTAATGGCAAAGTTAAAATTGATTGTGGAATTTTATTATAGAATCTTATACCCAAACCCACAAACGACTTACGTGCTTTTTCAAGGCGCAAAGCAGGGGCCGCAAGCTTATGTCGGTTCCTACCTTGTCTATTATATACATCGCCTATTGTTTTATAATTCTTTATATTATTATATACAAAAATTAAATTACTTTAAATATACTGTGAGGCAAATGTAAGCATACCTATTTCCTTAAACTTCTCTCGCAGGGAATCCCGCGGACTTCAATTGTATATGCCACGTACGGCTCTTTTTTGTAATACAAAGATTTTTTCATTATCCGCGCATTTACCCCATAGCAATATTCCATAGGACATAACACTATGGAAGTAAGCAAAATTAACAAGTCTTGCCGTTTCGACGTCAGTAAACTGTCTAATCTTTCGAACGGCATAGGCCGCTGAACTGAGTTTCCCTGCAAGAGTTGTTATGTGTGTGCTCCATTGGAGTTTTGTATCCAAAGTCATTCCCAAAAATACAGTTGCATTATCTGTTTTTAGTGAAACATTATTTATAAAAAGTCTATTTGCTGTTTTAGCAGCATTAGGTAATACAAATTCTATCCATTTTGAGTTCAGTACTAAATTATTTTGTCTGAACCAATGAGCAACCTGCGACAAACCACTTTTTACTTCGTCCAATATGTCGTCATTTCTATTTATTTTAAATATCAAAGATGTGTCATCAGCAAACAGTACAATATCGCATATACTCTGAATAAAATACGGTAAATCATTTATATATACTAAAAACAGAAAAGGACGAAGGATTGAACCTTGAGGCACACCCATAACTAAGGCCGATCCAGATGACTGCACATCATTAATGCACACTCTTTGAATTCGACTATGAAGATAGGATGCCACGAGTCGAAGCGCATTGTCTGTGATACTATAATGATCAAGCTTTAGCAACAGTGTCTCATGTTGGTGTCAAATCACAAAATACCCCTATGGCATTCTGTGAGTTCTCCCATGCATCAAAGATGTGCTTCACCAATCTCACACCCGCATCCGTTGTAGACCGACCCTTAGTAAACCCATACTGCTCAGGATGAAGCAAGTTATTTAAATTAAAATGCCTGAGCAGTTGATTAAGAATGATTTTTTCAAACACCTTGCCAAGAGTTGGCAAGATGGAGATGGGTCTATAGTTATTAGGGTCGCTCTTATCACCAGATTTAAAGACTGGGATCAATTTACTATATTTCATTTAATTCGGAAATATCCCTGTGTCTACAGATTTGTTAAAGATCTTGGCCATAATTGGTGCAATGATCTCAATAATATTATTAATTAATTTTACAGACATTCCCCATAGATTTAAAAGTTAAGACTTAAAAGTTTTGACAATGTTGTATGGGGTGTTCAAATTTAAAGCAAACAATGCTCTCCGCGACGCAGCCCTTCAATATATTAAAAGCTTCTATTGAGGATGAGCTTATTGAGCAAGTGGTAGAAATTGGTATATTCTGAAAGGAGTGCTCAAATGCACTTGCCACTGCTGTATCGGAATTGATAATCTCATTCCCAATTTTAAGCTGCATGGCAGAATTATCTATTTTTTGTCTGCCTATTTCTTCACCTATAACATCCCAAGTTGTTTTGATTTTATTTTCAGATTTAATTATTTTTCTCATAATGTGAAGTGATTTGGCCTGTATGCAAACATTTCGAAACATTTTAGAATATTTTTTTACATATTCTAGAAAAGTGGGGGAAAGATTATATTGCTTTTCTGCATACAGATCAAAGAACTTGTTTCTGTTTTTATAAATACCATCAGTGACCCAATCGCTAAACTTGAGATGTTTTGACACTTTTTTTTCTATTATATTAAATGTCTTATTAAATTCACAACCAATAATACCGAAGAGGGCATTAAAAAGATCATCTGTTCTACCGCAACTTTTGTCATACATACTCTTACATACTCCTATATCTTCCATATAAAGTTTAGATATAGTTTATATATAGTTTACATAAAAAAACAATACTCACAGTTGGTCGCGTACCTCTCATTAGTACCTTTAAGGAAATCTATTTTTAATAAATTTTCATGATAAAAATTTTCATGTATCAAAGAGTACTTTGTTATTTGGTTCCTCTACAAGATATAAACTGTGATAGCCCAGCGGTAACACCGTGCGACTCTTTCGAGGAGGTCACGGGTTCAAACCTGGGCAGACACCAATGAGTTTTCTGTTAAAACTTATGTGTCTAATTTATAATTGCAATTTATTACACGCTTTTCGGTGAAGGAAAACATCTTGAGGAAACCTGCATATCTTTAGAGAATTCTGTGGATATGTGTAACCACCAATTCGCATTGGAGCAGCGTGGTAGGTCTTAGCTACAATCCTCCTCTCCAAAAAACGGAGCGAAGAGACTATGTACAGCAGCGGATATCCATCGGTGGACAAAGAAGAAAAAGAAGAATTATATTTTGAAAAGAGCAACTGCTGAGTTTCTTGTTGGCTCTTCTCGGTAGGAACAGCTTTCCTAACGAGCTGTAGAGTTGACGATTGACAAAAAGCACTTGTTTACAAGTGTACTTGTATAATTTGATTTGATTTATTCGTGTGAAGTAAATTTTTTTACATACGACTCTGCCTTTATGTGCGATCTTAGAAACCAAATCACAGCATCCAAATCCTTTTTGTTTTTATAGCCGAACCTTTGAATAAATTCACAGGTTCGAAACGGACAAACGTCACTTTTTTATAAAATAAATTCCATTGAATGTCGCTAGTATTATTCTTTATAATTCTTTATATTATATGTTCTTTATGAGTAAAAAGAAAAAACACAGCACTTACAGCTCCTCTTACGAAATTTTGTGCACAAAAAGATGTTAGCAAAATAAGGTAAATATACATTTTGTATTCTTCCATCTTGATGTACGTATAAATCTATAGTTTTAATTAATTAATTTCGGCATCAGTCATGCAATTAAGGCGACAAGGTGTTAATTATTGCATTTAATAAGTGCTTATGAACAATATTTCACGGTATTATAGTAGAATATTTGTTTAATGTCCGAATTTTTGGTTTGATCATTGAGACTTGCATTGCATACTTTTCGAGCTAAGGCATTCATTATTAAACTTTAACATTGATTTGTCATTTTTAGGAATCATAATGCAAATAAAATATTCAAATATCTTTAATATTTAAATGAGTTAATCTTATATGTATATATATAAATATATTTTCTGAACCTCGCAAACGGCTTCAAATATTTTCCTTAAATTCAGCATGTACGGGGCTTTGGAGGAGAAAAATCAATCTAGCTAGGTTTTATTGAAAAAAAAATCGTTTTATTCCTGTTTTTGGGCATTATAAAAATGTAGAATTGAAACCAAAGGATTTTTTTATTGTCAAACGTAATGTTGCGATAGCCGATGGGTAACGGGCGGACTGAAAATATCCAAAAACCCGGTTTCGAATTCCATATGTCATCGGCGCCTTCTTTCTTTTTTTTTTTTTTTTTAAATAATTTTATTGCTATAAATATTTTTTAAAAATTAACCGAGCAAGGCTCGGACACCCAGGTACTTTAACTATAACATTCATTCAACATAAATCAAATATTCTGGTATTTTAAAAATTTATTGCGATTGTTCAAAATATTGGGCAAAGAAAAAGTCGGATGAAAGAAGAGTGCATGCAAATCATCATTTTCCTGTCCTTATCCCACTCTAAGTGGGGTCGGCACAACATGTTGTCACATGATTTGGTTACATATTTAACGACTGGACGCCTGCCTGACGTTAACTTACCTTAGTCGTATTTTACGACATCTCGGTAAGAAAAAGGGTGGTCAAAATTACTCAACCGGATACCACACGGTGGGTCAACTTACCGTAGTCGCCTTTTACGACAACTCTGTAAGAAATGAGGTTAGTCTATTCTATTCAGCCGTATATCACACGGCGGGTCGTCTTACCTTAGTCACCTTTTACGATACCTCGATAAGAAATGAGGGTGGCACTATTCTATTCAGCCGGATACCACACGGCATAGTAATGGGTATTCTTGCGCTGTTAAATAAAACACAAAAAAATATTTATAAACTCTATTTTATTGAGCAGGAACTATAAATATTTTATAACTCGATACTGATATTATATTAATTATTGCATACAAAAAAAAATAGTTACGTAAAATAAAATAATGATATCGAAACTAAAAACTGCTAGATATCTATTAATTATTGATCTAATAATTATAATAAAATAATTGGTAATGGATTTATTTCTATGTAAATTGTCTTCCATATCTCAAAATTAAATAAAAGAAATAGACTCGATGAGATCTTTCATTTCTTTGCGGTATTCCTAAAATCGAAAGTTTTATTCAATTAAATATTTATGCAACATTGCTAAATTAAAGCATAAATCAATAATATTGCACAAAATCATTTAACGCTAACTTTGGCTAGCTACTTTATCAGTAGGTGAACTATCTTTTTGCATTTCTTGTGCCTTTCTTTGTGTTTCATCTCTTTCTTCATGGTTTGATTCAGCCGGATTTTCCGCTACATTTTCAGTATATTGTGGTATTTCTGTATATTCTTGATTATATTGCGCATTATCATAAGTTTGTTCTGTATAATTTTCATCTGGAGCATAATTTTCGTACTGAGCCTGATATTCGGCGCTTGGATCAGTATATTGCTGTGGGTATTGTTCATAATTTTCGTATTGCTCAGTGTATTGTGGTTGTTCGTAGTTTTGCTCGTAATTCTGATAGCCCTCTTCACTATATTGTTGATTGTCATATTGTTGTTTATGTTCTTCGTCCTCAGGGACAACAGTTTCATTTACATATTCAACTTCTTCATTGTTTTCAATTTGAATTCTATCATCTTGTGGCGTGTTATCAACAAATTTTTCGTTTTCGCTCCCATTGTTATCATTTTGTTCATTTTTTGTAGGCATTATATCTTCATGCAATGTAGTTTTGTCAAATTCTACATTATGCTGTTCAGTTGGAACTTTTTCTAATTTTTGCTCATCTAATAAGTTTTTCTCTCTGTTACTGATTAAGTTAGAATTTTCTTCTACGGATTCTATAACTGGATTCTTTAAGTCTGCACTTTGTTCATGTTCCTGAATTTCTGTTTTAGTCGGTAAATGATGTGATATTTGTGGCTTATAAAATGCAAAATCTTCATTTGTTTCTTCTTGTACGTTTAGGTTGGGTATATCTTCTGTTATTGTATGACTTGGGTCAACATTGGCATTGTTTCTGTTGCTGTTTCTATATGCGGCGTCTCCGGAGGACTCAGTTCCGGTATAGACTGGTCCGGAATCGGGATGGGTATGTGATATTCCGTTGGTTGTGGCTGTGTGCGAGGATGGTGCTGGAAATAAAATATTGAAGGTTTTGATTTAATTACGATAGAATGCCAATTAGAGGTGATAGTAACAGCTTTTAAAAATTCTGTATTATGCCATTATATTTATAAGTATCTGCTATTGTATATACTATTGTATATACTATGGTATATCTTTATATATTTTAAATTGGCTATGTTGTTTTCGCATCAAAAAATTTTCATTAGAAGTAACGGATCGGCGCTTGCACATTTTCGTTTAACATGATTAACTACACATTACTAAGTGATTTGACACCAGGAAAAGCAGTATTCGAAGACTCCCCACGAAGTAAGTCTCTACCATCTACCAACAGGAAGCCGACAAATAGATTATGATCGCCCAGCTGCACAAAAACTAGAAATCATTTAAAGTGATAGGAGATTAAAAGCAGTCCAACATCATAACATACTTAAGAAAAGATTTTTTATATCGTACATACCTTGATGAATGCTAGGTGGGTGCGAGGAGGTTGACTGCAGAGATCGTCCCAGGTGCTCTACTTGACGCTGCAGAGTTGCCAGTTCTTTCCTGGACACACACACGTGATAACACGCACACACTCAAGTGCAATTCCAATACATGCAAATCACAAATCATCTTTATTATAATACATATCCTGTTTCAGATATTATTTTATTACAGAAATATCGTTAATGAAGTAGTTAAGTATAAAATTAGTTCAGAGAAATATTCGAGGACTAGAACATCGTTGCTCTATTAAATTATCAATCAAAGGTATATATAAAATTAACAGTCACACAGAAACAAAATATAGCATACAGTGCAAGAAATGTCGAGTGGCATCACACAATTTTCAAAACTACAGTGTTTGGGATCTCTAGAGCTTTTTTTGTTCCATTCTTACCTTTACAGGATCATCATCTGAATCAATAATTTTGTCTAACGAGAGATCACTTAAATTTCTGCTCAAATTACTAATTTCGTATCTAGCGCGGCCATCATAAATAGATCCATCGGTTCCTCTAAATCTATTTCTATATGTATAAGGCGTAGACGTCATATAAGTGCGATCTAAGTCATAGCTTGAGCTACTTGGATATCCGCTTAATGGTGTGTAACTTCGATAAGGTGCTATAGTGGTAGTGCAGTATTTTTTATGAGAAGACCATAAGTTTCTCAATTTTCTCATAAGTTCAGAGTTTCTGCAAAGTAATTGTGCCTTTTCCATTCTGAAAGAATTGTGAGTGTATAAGTGTTGTAACTAATGTGTCAAATATTAAGACAATGGTCTTTTAACAATCAATCTAATATTCACTTGAGAATCAGACAATTTATGTTAGGTTTAATACTTAGTTCCGACAATATCGCGGCGACCTATTTATTTTCATCTATAGTCATTTTAATAATAAGAACGTTTATAGCTGCCGGCTGCGATCATTTAGCGTCTCGACAGCATCGTGCACGTATGTTATTTGTATTGAATATTTTTTAAAGTCATGTATTTTTTTGCTTTTTTGTTGGGCATGATGCCTCCTGATAGAAGAATTTATAGAAATATGATTTCTACGTCTTGGATAAATCGAGAAAAATTTTCTACGTCCATTTGGTATTCCTACGTACAAATCCATACATTATATTTTCTGGATTATGTATTAACAAATATTTGGATTTAAAATGAACAACAGATTCATGTCGCGAGGGACTTTTCGACGATACTTCTGCGACTTTGTCGTCACTATATTGTCGGAGCTAAGCACTTAGCCTATTAAACGTTATTTAATATAATAGTTGTCTAAATATTCATCTGAAAGCAAAAAAAATACACTTTGCTATGTAAGTTTAATTAATATTAATATATATTGCACACCATTAAAATTGCTATCATTACCCATTTAAGCTTTAAGTAATTAATTTATTATTGCACATACAAAATAAAGCAATATGTATTGTACATTTTACACATTCTTAATAATTTGTGGCTACGAGATGACTAAAATATTAACAATAATATTAGCATTAGCTAAAAATATAGCATCTATAACAATATTAAACTGAGTAATGTGATTATTTTTAGCAATCTTTTTGTTTAAAGTTTAACTCGATCCGTTTTCTTTTGCAGTTTCAATTATAGTTTCATTATTTTTAGCATCAGGTAAATTGTTTTCCAAATTAGTATTATCATTAGGGTGCAAATCATTATCTATTTTTGTATTAACATCATCTTTTTTATTACAGGCATCTTGACTTATATTGTTTACGATAGCCTGACTTGCAGTTTGTTCAACCACTGTGCTATTATTTTTACCCTCAACTACTGTATCTGTACTTTTACTATCTTTATCAACAATTTCAATAGTTTCCCTTAAAACGTGAACGTTTTTATCAGTTACTTCCATACTTATACTATTTGTAACACCCTTATTAATAACTGGAGAAATAACTTCCTCAACTTCCGTGCCACGCCTTTTTCTTTCTTTTTTCCTTGGTTTCGGAATTAATTTAACGCTTATATCAACTTTTATGGGCTCCTTTTTCTCACGTAAAAAGGGCTGTTGAATCATTAGCGGTAGATTGTAAATTTTCTCTCCTCTAACATCTGTGAGATCCTGGTTAGTCGTTAACGGGCCAACAATTATCGGTGCGTAATTATTCGACGAATCGGACTCTTTTGCGTGGCGCCTCGTAGTGTGTAGTGTTGAGGTTGGTGATTCTCGTGTTCTTGTATGGTCGCGCTGTGTTCTGATTGGTTCGTCGGTACGGCTGCGACTCTGCGCTCTGCCTGCCACCAATAAAAACACAGCACGACGTTAGGATATCATTATAGTTTTATCCTAGCAATGCCACTAATCAAGTTATTAAAATAAAACATTAATTAATTTCACGTAGCAACAATATTAGATATAACGCTGATTTTAATATATTTTTTATAATATGATGGGCAATAATAACAATATTAGATTTTGAATTAATTAACGTGCTCTGAGTAATGAAATTTGATGTTAATTTGCATGCATTTAAGTTTCAAAATATTTCGTACTTGTGCCTACGATTTGCGTCGTCGAGCTTGTCTGTAAGCAAACGACATTCGCTGGTGAGTTTCTCCATCAGACTGTTTTGTGATTGAATCATGGACTCCAACTCAGCCACGGTCTTAGCTGTGGAACCAAATTAATTCCTTACAACCCCTTCCGCAATTGAAATGAGGAATTTTATCACTAACTATCCAAAGTACACGAAATTTCTGATGTTGACAATAAATATTTTTTATTCGTTAATTTATGAAGTTAAAAAGTCAGCTCCTCAATCGGTGTTTTTTATTAATATTTTGGTGGCGATGAACAATCTGATGAATAAACTATTGAAGTTAAGAAAGAATCAAGCCCTTTCAACTATAATTTCATGCAAGCGCCAGAATGAAAGGGTAAAATATAAATGTTTTGAATTGCATTTACGAATCTTCCAAAACATCAATAGTTTACCCGATAGATGACCATGGTTAAATTTATAGCACATTCCGAATATAATAGATAATACAAAACATAAGTCGAAAAAGCGACAGCATGAACAGAATTGATTATTGAAAAATAATTAACTCACCATGTTTGTTCTCCATGGATTCCAGCATCGATGACAGTTCCTTTTCTTTTTTATTCTTCTCCGGAGATATTGGTGTCAAACTCTTCAAGTTCAACTGTAGGTAAACAATTAAATTCATTTATTTTCAAAACAACCTCAATCTTTTCGAAACAAATCATGATATTAAATTTTATTATGATGAAGATACCTCTTTTTCTAGAGTAGAAATTTGTTCAGAGAGACGCAAATTTTCGCGACGCGAATGGACTACATCTGCATCAGCTCTGTCCAAACGTTGACGAACCGACTGAATCTACAAAGCATAAGATAAAAATATAAGTTGGTAATAATGAGGGACTTGGTATACACGGATAGGCCACTGTAAACTGTAAACGGTGATTAATCAAGATAAATAAAGAAGTATGTTATGATACAGTTATATGGATTTAAAACGTAGACTGGTGTCACTTGCTTAAAAGGGAAGCTACTTTATACTCAGATAAGTCATTTTAAGTAATTGTCTGTTACAATCCCACTGCTGGGCATAGGCCTCTTCTCTCCGTTTTTGGAGAGAAGGATTGGACTAACATCTACCACGCTGCTCCAGTGCGGATTGGTACGTTACACATACCTCCAGAATTCTCTAAAGATATGCAGGTTTCCTCACGATGTTATCCTTCACCGAAAAGCACGTGAAAAATAGCAATTTTCAATTAGACATATAAGTTTTAACAGAAAAACTCATTGGTGTTTGCCCGGGTTCGAACCCGTTACCTCCTCGAAAGAGTTGCACGGTGTTACCGTTGGGCTATCACAGCTTATAAGATAAATAATATATAACATAAATTCATACAATTTAATATTTGAAATGAAAAAACTTGATCGGAACGACCAGTGTGCTGAAAAATCGAGTGTGCTTTAGACCACACGACTGGAGTATTTAGTGCGGTACTGGTATGAGAAAAAGAGAGAAAGAAAATTTGTGGCCCTACAGTGGCATACGAAACATAAATCTCTCTCATTCTATCTTCACTAGCTTACATCTCCGTCAAACTCCCATTCTTACTTTTCGTAATGTTCTAGTTACGCATACATCAGCTTACTTCCCAATTCAATAAATAATATCGAAAGAATTTTACTATAGCTATTCTTACTTCTGAATTAAGTCGGTTAGCCTCATGTTTTGCTTGTCGCTGTTGTCTCTCGATAGCGAGACGAGCGCTAGCCAACTCCTCTTCAAGAGATGCCTTTTCTGCATTTGCTTGTGCTAAGTCTGCTTGTAAAGATGCTGTAACATACATATTATATTTTATTGGCAAAAACAAATCATCAACGCAAGGCCTACATTGTTTTTAATATTACCTGTTTTGTTCTTTAGCTCCATCTTTAGTTCTTCTACAGCAGCATTTTTCATCGATAGCTCGCGTTTTAAATCATTTTCTTCACGACGTTGCCTCTCTAGATCCAGCTGTTGTATTTAATATATGTTAGTTAATTAGATTTTTAAAATTATCAGTTTTATCCAAAACCCATTATCATTTTAGATGTAATAATCGAATTTAACTACTGCAAATAAAATTTCTAATACTAAGGTATGATTTATAATAAATTAAGAAATATGAACGATAATATCTGACAAGTCAAGTTAAAAAAGTTAAAAAAAAAGCTGTTAACAAAATTTAATGTCCCTTCTGTTAACCGTTCCATCGTCTGGAGCCAATCCTGGCAGCAGCATCAAGTCATGCTTATCATAAACATGGATTGTCATTGGGACTGGACCAGTATGCAAAATTTAACTCCGGACATCGGGAAGTAGGTCAAATTTTACTTTCAAGATTCCACTTTCACATACATACATTGCAAGTTGAATAAAAGCTTTTAAAAAGTGAACCTGTAATTTGGAGACATTGTCATACTGCGCTGCGAGATCATGCTGTAGTTCGTCGAAATGTGCGTTGTACCGCTGTTCTGCAGCACTTCGCTCCTGTATAGCCCTTCGAGCACCCTCTCCAGCTAACTCTCGAACTTTACTACGTTCTTTTGCTAAATCATCCTGCACATGAAACAACTCTGTTTTATATTTTATAGAAGCAGGCGTTACTTTGTTACGTCTTGATGCTATCATCCGCATTTCGTAATACATTAAGATTTAGTCATGGAGCCTTTCTTGCTGTTGATACTTCGGTTACGAGGCGAAATCGTAGTGAATGTGTGTAGTGTATTATTAGTGGCTGCGTTTTTTCGATGTGTGTGATGATCCTGCATCTATTATGTATGTGAACATTGCCTGCTTCTTACACTTAGCATTACATAGATTCTCTTAACAAATGCGGGTTATAGCAAAATAGTTTTATCATAACTTATTATTCTGCTGAGTTTATTCTCGATTTGTGACATACAAAATGGAAGCTAAGCGTATTTACTTTAAGAATATACTTCATTTAATTTGGTAAGTTATTACTATTAATTGGCAGTGTATTACTCTCATATAAACACTACCTTAAGTCTCCGTATTTCTATTTCTAAGTTGTTTCTCTCCTCTCGAAGTTGATTTTCCACAGCATCAGAACCTCTCTTGTATTTACTGTCAAGATCACCATCTTTCTGATCCAAGCTTAGCTTTAGTTTAGAGATCTGCGACTCTAAGGCTGACTTGTCTCTACAAAATTGGATTATATTTAAGGTAAGTTATAAGAAAGAAGAAAAAAATGACGCATACATTAGTTTTAAAGGTAGTTAAGAAAAATAGAAAACTAAGTGATCATCTTCAAAAGAAGAATAATTGGAATTTTGAACGACAAAAGGGAATGACACTTTTGGGAAAAAATAGTTTCGTGGCTAGATAAAGTAGGAACAGTATCTAGTTAGGAAAGATTTTAATTATGAATGAGATATAAAAGCTGTGGTAAGCTGTGGTAGCCCAGCGGTAACACCGTGCGACTCTTTGAGGAGGTCACAGGTTCGAACCCGGACAAACACCAATGAGTTTCTGTTAAAACTTATGTGTCTAATTGATAATTGCAATTTATCACACGCTTTTCAGTGAAGGAAATCATCGTGAGGAAACCTTCATATCTCTAGAGAATTCTGGAGATATGTGTTACCTATTAATCCGCTTTGGAGCAGCGTGGTAGGTCTTAGCTCCAGACCTTCTCTCCAAAAACGGAGAGAAGAGGCCAATTCTCAGTAACGGGCCGCTACTTACTTATCGGTTGCGTAAGGTAGAGTTCCATACTATATATATATATAAAGCCTTTTGTGTGAGTATTACTATACTTCAATCAAAAATGTAGAAAATATTGATTTACCTTTGCAAGTTATCAATTTGTCTCTTGAAGCCATCAAGACATGTTGAATCAACGAGTCCATTGGCCAACTTACGTTTATTCTCATTATTTTCCTCCTTAAAAACAAAAGTAACTATTTTATATACTTAGTTAATGAACATAGGTCTTAAGTTGTTAAAATAATTGTGTGTCTAGAGTATATGTCTATTATCTGCGTCTAGAGGTATTTATCTATCGTCTTCAACCGAACATTGTTCATTCCTTTAGGATCCTTTTTATATATTATAATTGACACTTCATTATTATTAAAACAACAATTACTTACCTGCACCTTTTTAAGATCTATTTTAGCTTGGGTCAGTTGTGCCTCTAATTCGGAAATACGAGACTCGAAGACTATATTCGGTCCTTCAAGTTTGGTCGTGCGAATTTTTGTATTCTTGCGATTTTTAGATGGCGAAATCTGTAACATATGTAATACTAAAACTGAAAATATAAACTAAAGAGCGTGATATATTATCTTGAAATTCTATGATAAATAGTGAAATGGTCATAAATCCAAAAGAAATCTAAAGGTTTTGTAAAATCAATGCAACCCTTAAGTCAAAATGAATAATTATGAGTAATCTTATAATATCAAATAATATGAAAAATCCATAAATTCACACAAGAACAAAGAATTAAGATAATTTCATCATTGCACACTAATCACAAGATTTTATTGACATTTAATATATTCGTTCCTCTTCAAAATATACATTAACATTGTCGAATTATAACCAGATTCGGTGCGAAATGATTGGCTATTTTGAGATTGACAATTTCATTATGTACACTGTAATCTTTGATTGACAACGGGAAGACATACGTAAGCAATGGACATTTGTTTTGCGCAAAATACTCTAACCTTATTATCGCTGTCCAGTCCAGTGCTATCTCCCAGGTCATCCAATTCGTCCGTTTCAGATCCTGCATTATAAGAGTGGAACATTCGGGATATTATTTTATTCTTCTGCGCTTCATGCAGATTTTCGTTCTCTGAGATCACTTCTTTGACTTTACCTAGCAAATTATTTAGTTCATCCTGTAATTGTAAATTGATAATAGGTAAAAAATTAATGGACTTCATCTTTTCATGTTCAGGCCAAATATGTCAAAATCGCGATACAAATAAATTAATAAATACAAATATACAAAGAGGAAGGTGGAAAGATCCCTTGATCCAAAAGAATTTACAAAAGCTATCAAAAAATACATACATACATATAAAGTTTGCAAACCTACCCTGCAATATTGACTCTCACGTTCAAGTTGTTCGATGTATTCTTCTTGCTTCTGTATAAAATTGATCACGTCTGGATTGGTGCCACCAGACAAATCGGTATTAACGGGCTGTGGCGGTACTGTAAATAATAATCAAATCAAATCAAAAAACCTTTTATTGATAACGTCACAGTAAATTAACAAACAGTAAAGTAAATAACAGAAAATTAATAGAAAGAAGTAAAATTAAATAAAATTAAGACAGATATACAGAAATGTGACGTTACAAATTAGACCACCATTCAGCTTAAGCTGTGGTAGCCCAGTGGTAACACCGTGCGCCTCTTTCGAAGAGGTCTCGGGTTTAAACCCCGGGCAGACACCAATGAGTTTTCTAGTAAAACTTATGTGTCTAATTGATAATTGCAATTTATCACACACTTTTCGGTGAAGGAAAACATCATGAGGAAACCTGCATATCTCTAGACAATTCTGGGTATATGTGTAACCTACCAATCCGCATTGGAGCAGCGTGGTAAGTCTTAGCTCCAATCCTTCTCTCCAAAAGAAAAAAACGGAGAGAAGAGGCCTATGCCCAGCAGTGGGATAGTAACAGGCCGTTACTTACTTTCAGCTTAAGTTGAGGAGTACCTCAACGCTGGTTTTCAATGGCTCGCCATTGATACTTAAAACTAAAACTTAACTGTCTGTCACTGTCGTTAACTAACCTAACGACAGTGACAGACAGTTACAGAATTATGAAAGACTATGAAGCTATACATATTAGAGAATCAAAGAAAAAAAGGCAACCGAGGGAGCTGATTTATTACCACTGACTATATACTTTTTTAGTTGGTGACGACCAAATGAAGTTAGAAAACGATATAAAATTTTCCTTTCTGTAAGTCCATGAGCAAGGACTTATACTTTGTTTTAAATTTTTTTTACTGATTTTAGATAATGGCGTCACATTATAAGGTATCTAAAAACGAGTTACTCGTTTTATTTGCAAAACTCTAAGAAGCTACCACTGATTCGGAAGTTTGCTTCTGCCGAGAAGAACTATAATTAATTATTATTTATGAAAATATATATTAAGTACTGTACGCCGTGTGGTATCCGGCTGAATAGAATAGTACCACCCTCATTTCTTACCGAGGTGTGGTAAAACACGACTAAGGTAAATCAGGCAGGCAGCCGGTCGTAAAATACGAAGCCAAATCATGTGACAATATGTTTATAACATGTTGTGCCGACCCCACTTAGAGTGGGATATGGGCAGGAAGATGATAATGATATACTTACTTACGATTATATGATGATGATATACTTAGTAAGTATTGTAAGTGTAAGTGGGTTTGTTACATGATGTTACATAATTTGGGTAATTCATTTTTGACCGGCCAACTGAATGACGTCAAATCTTTTTTTTAGCATGAAAGTCCATTATGGGTCGTCACCGCCCGACGGGGACGAGCGGCGAGTATGTCGGACTCGCACTGACTAAATACCTGACAGTGCTCCACCACGCTGCTGGTCGATGGGACAGATTCCGTAGAGTCATTTCAAGTAAAAATAGAAAAGATATAAAATACTAGCAATCGCCAGCGTCTCCGCCCGCGCGGTAAGGTTGAAACCGTAATGTAGTATTTTGATAACCATAAAAATGGTTAAAGTAAGTCAACCTTAAAAGCTAGACATATGCTGTCGCAAACTTTTATTAAAAACTTTTAAAGGGCAACAATTTTGTAGTACATGATTTTTGAATAACTATTACCGTTTACTCAACGCACGCAAGGAAAGCTTTAAATTTTTCTTAATATTTTTTATTGCTGCTCCTTTCCTATTCAACTTAGCGTGATGTTATATAGCCTATAGCCTTCCTGAATAAATGGACTATATTACACTTAAAGAATTTTTCAAATCGGTCCAGTAGTTCCTGAAATTAGCGCGTTCAAACAATCAAACAAACAAACAAACTCTTCAGCTTTATATATTAGTATACATATTACCATTAGGAGTAACGGTGGGTTGTGGTGGGTTATAGTTGTTCAGGCTGTCGGCGTACAGAGTGGCGTACTTGGCGGTGAGTTTTGGCCGCGGTTTATACTCAGATAGAGTGTTGAAGGTAGTGTTGTACTTCTTGTCGAGATCGCCATCTGACTCCTCCAAGTTTTTGATGGACGCAGAACCACCGTAACTGCGTACCTGAGAACAAAATACATCCTACTAATATTATAAATGCGAAAGTTTGTGACTATGGATGTATGTTTGTTACTCTTTCACGGCGAACCCGCTGAACCAATATCAATTAATAATCATCTTCCTGCCCTTATCCCACTCTGAGTGGGGTCGGCACAACATGTTATAAACATGTTGTAACATAATTTGGTTACGTATTTTTGACCGGCCGCCTGCCTGTCATCAACTTACCTTAATCGTATTTTACGACACCTCGGTCAGAAATGAGGGTGGTCTATTCTACTCAACCCGATACCACACGGCGGGTTACCTTACTTTAGACTCCTTTTACGACAACACAGTAAGAAAGAGGATGGTCTATTTTACTCAACCGGATACCACACGACGGGTCAACTTACCTTAGTCGCCTTTTACGACACCTTGGCAAGAAATTAGGGTGGTCTATTCTACTCAGCCGGATAGCACACGGCGTGTCGACTTACCTTAGTCGTCTTTTACGACACCTCGGTAAGAAATGAGGGTGGTACTATTCTACTAATCCGGCTACCACACGGCGGGTCAGCTTACCTTAGTCCACTTATCGACACTTCGGCAAGAAATGAGGGTGATCAGTTCTACTCAGCCGGATACCAAACGACATAACATACGTACTTACAATAATAGTTCGTAATTCTTAAGACACAAAGTTCAAATTAACTAGTCAATTACTCTGGAACATTCTTGTTCTAGAAATCTCCAGAGATATGCAGGTTTACTAAAGATTTTCCTAAAGGTTTTCCTTCACCGAAAATCCTGTGATTGATCCCAAATATCAATTACTCAGATAAGTTTTAAGAGAAAAACTCATTGGTGTCCGGTATATAAATCCGTGAATGCCTCGAAAAATCTCACATTTTACATATTTTCATATCTTAAAGTTTATATATTACCTTTCACGTTATCTGTATGACACTCGATCTATTATGGGATACTGATATCGATTTAATTAAAAACTAATCTGATTTTCCTATCAGAAACCAATATGTGCTATCTTTGATAAGAAAAGTTTCTGGGAATACGCTAATCTGGTTTTTACACAACATTAATTCACTTAGTCTAAAAGCTTTACTGATAGTGTGTTACGACTTTGGCTTCAACTGGTTAAAGCGGAATATAAAAACATAATGTACATAAATATGTATATAATTGTGTTGTAAAAACAGGTAACTTAAATTTCATAGTTTTATTTCACTCCATATATATGTATAATATTTCGTACTATTTTAGGTAGTTAGTTCATTAGGTGCATTCTAATCGAGGCAAATTCGAAAATTCCATTACTCGTGTGTGGCATACACACGAGTATATTTTATTTGACACTGGCAGTGATTTAAAAAAAAATAATAATAATATATTATAGCCTTATTTCTATAACCTCGTTAAAAGCAAAAGTTTAAAAAAAATAACCACTTACGCTTGGCGCACTATTCCCAGATAAAAAATATCTAAGCTTCGATACAGCCTCCTTATACGCCAACTCTGTATAATCGGGTATCCTCTTCATTCCATAATCTGTCATCTTCACCGGACGCCTATACGAATAGTACGGGTTATACATCACAGACAATATAGAATTACATTTTAAAATAAAAAAATAAAAGAATGCTATTTAAAATTAGAACTGCTACTGCGTCGCATTGCGTTGGTCGAGTGACTGTTTTATTATATTGCGGAGTATCGATTATAGAGTTACTATGGTAACCGTTGTCATTATAAATAATTGCTTGGTTACTATAATGTAGCTATTAATCTTGCCAACCTTGTATAGAAGTATGATAATTTAACAAAGGAAATTTAATATTAAGATATTTATGTTAAAATAATTTCGATATTTTCTGAAATAAATGGTAGTTGAACGATAAATTCCACACAGAGACACCATTTTCTATAAGTATTCCAATACAGAAATTTGAATTTCGAACAAATTTAAGTACGCAACAAATAAAAAGATAATAAAGTTCAGTAAAAATTCAATTATTGAATCTTTATACGGCTCTCTATAAAGACTTTTTTTGTATTTTTTTGTATTAAATAAAATTATAAGCAATTACTTTCCGAGTTTTATTAGATTTAATTTGTATAATGATGTAATTGGTCGCAATTTTAATTTTGCTTGTGATTCCTCCTTGAATCGCCGCGCCACTAATCAATTGTGTAGAAAAATGTTTAAAATATACATATGAATCTTTGAAATTTAATCGATAAGACTTATTTTATTGAAAAAATTAAATTAAAATCTAGCTTAAATAAACACAAACCCGGTTAATATGAGCTTTAACGGTTTGTGGACTAACTTTTCAATTATTTTAACATAATATCGCTCGTGGGCTGCAATAGTGGCACAACCCAAAAAACATTTTTTTTAGATTAATAGGTCAAAAATTTTCGTTTCGTACGTTTCCTTTTTTTTAATTTTCGTTGTTTCATTAAAATAACCTACTAGCTGCGTCTTCGGTTTTGCCCGCGTGAATATTAGTGTATCACAAAGTTTGTCCCGAATTGAAATTTTGAACATAAAAATAGTTATTGTGAGTTACCCATAAGAGATAGAGACATGCTGTCGTGTACTTTTTGTAGTATGTTTGTAGATCTACAATTATCTAATACATTATTTTAGAGTATCTCAGTTGATATACGCGACGCACGCGAGTAAATCTCCCAGCAGGCGAGTTATTATAACAACTGCGTGATCTTTTCAACACAATTTATATAAAACCGTAATGAACTCTTAACCTAAGCCTTCCGGAAAAATTGCACTACTTTTATTAAAAACCGTGCAAAAATCCGTACATTTAAAAAAATCGATCAAATACAGCAATTTTGGGCACTTTGCTTTATAATAAGTATGGATTTCTTTATTGTGCATACAAATTGTTATAAAAGAGAAAGAAAAATAGCAAAACAAAAACTACTGGACCGATTTCAAAAATTCTTTCACCATTATAAAGCTGCATTTTTACTGAGCAATATACGCTATATTACATTGAAAAAAAATAGGGATCCGTAATAAAAATGTAATAAGGTGTAAAAAAATAAACTACGCGGTTGAAATTGCGTGATACTACTAGTAATAAGTAAAGATATTTACCTAATTTTCGATCTCTTCAGCTTCCCATTCATCTCCTTATCAGAACCAATACTGGAGCCGCTTTTCGTGCGATAAAAAGACTTCGGCTTTAAGAAACTATTCGAGCCCATTCCTTACACTTATTAGCCAGTAAATTAGTCAATCGACTAGACACAGCTAATAAATACCGTTTTATTTTTGGTAAAATGAACATTAAATAATTTTTTACCACTGGCAATGCTTGCGCTCACGGATTCGTGTTATAAGACTGACAAAGGCGCGGTTGAAATACGTTTCAAAATTGACTTCCGGTTTTTCTTTCTCTCTCTAACTTCATGGGGAAACGTTTATGGTTTTCAATCAATGTAGTTTTCCACGGGAATTAGTAGTCTAAGAGCTGGCTTGTTATAGTAATAGCTTTACCCGCAACGTTGTTCGCGTGAACTATTGTCGTCGTCGATAATAGATGGCGTTTTTCAATGTCATCATATTCCTGTAGAATTAACAGGATTTCTACAATGATATTGGTTCAGCGGATTCGACGGGAAAGAGTAACAAACATTCTCATACTATAATACGTAAAACAATATTAATAAAAATCAAACTTTGTTTAAATATTGAAAACATTTTTAAATGCAAATGTTAGCGCCAAGGCGCAAACATCGATTGCGCATGCGTGTTGCGTCGCCGCGGACTCGTTCATTGAAACCTTTTTTCTTAATGTAGAGGTTCAACCTCTTTGGTCCAGCTGGAGGTTGTATAGGTGTATCGTTATGATTTAAAGTTATATTGCGATACAGGTGTCCATACAAGACCTATATCGTAATATAACTTTTTAATTTTTTATTTTTGGCCTGTACGTAATGTTTGTCATAAAAATTTTGGTTTTCATTTTTATAATCTTTGTATTGTAGTATCAGAGTAGATAAAGATATAAATAAAAGGTAAATACTCTATAAAATATTATTTATACAACGTAGTATGTAAATATTGGAAAGTACGTTTATCAGTTATGTAGTATACGTCTTGTGCATCGTTCTCAACCTTTCTGTTCTTAATTTCTTACTGTAGAGGTTGTCTGTAAGATATCTCTTAGTGATAAGACCGCCTTTGCACTCTGTATGCGTTTCTGTTTATTTTTATTTATTTTGTCTTGTATTAATATTGTATTGTCTTGTATTTTGTAAGTATTTGATGTGCAATAAAGAGTTATAAGATATTATTATTATTGTAGAACAAATCTTATAATTTTTGAGGTTCATTCCTGGCCTAAGTGACAGGTAGTGTCTGCCGTGCAAGCCAAAGATGTCAGGCTATTACGGATTTTGGAGGGAAAATACATTGCTGATCACGCGACCATTTGCCATATTGCTTTTCAGACAAGATATATGATAACTTATAAAATGTAACATTATCCACCGATATATTGAATAAATATAAAATATTTATATTCTTTTTGGATCAGACCGTTTTATTTGTAATGGCAGTTAATTTACAATATATTTTAAACAAGCGTTAAATAGATTGATAATAATGTTACTAAAGTTTAAATATAATTTTTGTTAAAGTCTGTAAGATATTCGTATCTGTCAAATATCTCTGCTCTTAAACCTTTCAATTACCAAGAAAATATATAGGAATTAAAAAGTACTTCTTTATGAAATTTACTAGTAATATGATTTTTCAAAGTTATCTAGAAATATAATATAATAAAACAATACTTTAGGATTCTTTAAATTGTTTAATACGGCATTTATAACATATTATGAGGTACATAGCCAGAACTATAATATAGCAAATTCATCAGACAGACCCGTTAGCACAAGTGACGGTGACTCTGCCTTCAGATGTATAGTGTGGTAAGGGCAGGAATATGATTATATCGACAATTTCGCAAAAAAACCTTAAAAATTATACACCTAAACCTTTCTTATTAATAACTCTATTTATTAGAAAACACCTGAAAATCCGCACTGTAATTCTTGAGTTTATTACATACAAATAAGACGCAGCAGGAGTATTAGTTTTATATGCTTTTGAAATATCTTCAAAACGAGTACGTTGAAGTATTTATTTACCCATTGCCTTTTAATCTGCATTATCGCGTCCCTTGGTATTTACAAATTGGGCTTTATGAACGCAAGTCTTTCTTTTCCCCTTCGCCATCTTTGCCTGTATTCGCTTCTAGCCACAATTCAAGTCAACGTCAAAAAAGTGAAACGACGTCACGCGATTTCTGTGCTAGGCACAGCATTGTACTGTAATAATAATGTACAGAAGTTCTTCAATAAAAACGGTTATATAATCTTCGGATAGGATTTCAAAATAGTAATGTAAGATTGATGAAAGATATAAGAGAGTGTAAGAGATATACTTATGTAAGATGTAAGAGACAACGTAAGGCTAATACAGAAAGCCTACTATACTATTGAGGAATACTTGTATGATAACAATGCTTGGATGTAGCTACTCTTCGACCCTGTACAAGACAGTAATAACTAATGTAACTAGTAATAAGAATTATATTTTTAAAAAGAGCAACCGCCATGTTTCTTGCTAGCTCTTCTCGGTAGGAACAGCTTTCCGAACCAGCAGTAGAGCTGACAATTCAAAAGCACTTGTTTGTTGTTTGTTTACAACACACTATGAATTTAAAAATCGATTTTCCGATTTTTCGATTCGCCTTTTAACTTACCTATTACAAAAAATAAAAAAGTTTATTTATTTAAATCTTTTTATACATATAGTTAGAAAAGGGAAAGAAAAAGTAAAAAAGCATATGTATAAAGGCGGGCTTATCCCTAAAAGGGATCTCTCCCAGTCAACCTTTGAGTAACAGAAGGAAAAGGACCAAAAGTGAAATACTGGTACCTATTATTGAGAAAAAGAAAAAGTTTGTATTAGTTCAACTATTTAATCTATAAATTAAGTTTTATCTTTGTCATGCAAAAAATTTTCGAAAGATAAATATAATAATAAAAATATGGGACAATTATACACCTGGTCGTTCGTCCCCAAAGTAACTCATTATTTGTGTTATGGGTGACAGACAACTGGTAAATATATTCTTATATATAAAAATCTCTGTCACGGAGATTTGTATCGTACCGCCGGGTGGTATCCAGCTGAGTAGAATAGACCACCCTCATTTCTTACAGAGGTGTCGTATAAGGCGACTAAGGTAAGTAGACCTACAGTGTGATATCCGGTTCAGTAGAATAGACCTCTTTCTTACCAAGGGGTCGTAAAATACGACTATCGTTGTATTTGTAATACAATCACAATTTTATGCTGTCAGACATAAAGTCATGGTGGTTCATTTGGGAACGAGCGGTCTAGAGAGGTGAAAATACCTAGGATCGAGCCCCACCTTTTCTTTTCAATTTAGTTTAATCTTATTTTTCACCAGTCACTCAGGTACTATACTTAAATACATATATACTTAGACTCTAAACAACAAATTATTGATAGAAAATATAAGCTTTCGACTGGAATCAAACCAGCAACCCGCAGAGCAGAAAGGACGTGACCGTCCACTGGGTTTTCTTTTTTTTCGAATTTGTCTGTATGCTGTTAGCTCTAACGGCTTTTTCAGCGTACCGGGCGGGATGGGCGAGCTTAGAAGCATCGTCGAAGTTGCGAAATGAGGAGAGTAGAGTGCAGAAGCTCTATTAGCTATGGGGAATGTCGTCCAAGGATCGCGGCTTAGGGCGGCGTGTAGTGACGGTTTATACACATAGGGTAAAAATAAAAGAACCTCATATGAAAAATGTTTTTATTATTATCAAAATTCTATCTCGATATGGACAATAAGTAATTAACAATAGTTTATACAAAAACAAACACGAGTACGTGAATCTCATAACTGAGGTTTTGAAGAATATGGCAGGCAAAATGTAAATGTTTTTTTCAATTGACTATATGCTGTTAGCGCAGAAGCTCTACTGGAGTTGGGAAACATCGTTCTAAGGGTGCCTCCTGTGATGCCGGACCTCGGCTTAGGCTGACGTGTAGTGGAGGGCTGGTGGTATGACTGTGACTAGTCATCACGTTGTTGTATGAAGGTCCACTGGCGTTGGGGAACGTTGTCCTAAGGGTGCCTCCTGTGAGGCCGGACCTCGACTTAGGCTGACGTATAGTGGAGGGCTAGTGGTATGACTGTGACTAGTCATCACGCTGGTTGTATAAAGCTCTACTGGCGTTGGGGAACGTCGTCCTAAGGGTGTCTTCTGAGGCCAGACCACGATAAAAATATACGAGATCCATAATACAAAAGTAATAATAAAAATTTGCTACAATCCGCGATAAAGTGAATGGAAAATATATATAATTCTAAATATAGAATGGACTATCCGTTTTCATACCTGATACATGCAGAATTCGCAAAAACACATGCACAAATCTCCGCCACCGCTACCACAATACACAAGCATTACGCACATTAACTTTCACAAACTTGTTCAAACAAAATCGTTTCACCCCGTAAACTCTTTCTCCTAATGATGCTTAGGTTTTGCGGTTGCCGACCATATGACATTAATTTTAATTCCAGCCTCACACCCTTAGTACGTACACCCTTAGTAAGCTGTGGTAGCCCAGCGGTAACACCGCGCGCCTCCTTCGAGGTCTAGGGTTCAAACCCCGGGCAGGCACCAATGAGTTTTCTAGTAAAGCTTATGTGTCTAATTGATAATTGCAATTTATCACACGCTTTTCGGTGAAGGAAAACATCATGAGGAAACCTGCATATCTCTAGAGAATTCTGGGGATATGTGTAACCTACCAACCCGCATTGGAGCAGCGTGGTAGGTCTTAGCTCCAATCCTTCTCTCCAAAAACGGAGAGAAGAGGCCTATGCCCAGCAGTGGGATAGTATCAGGCCGGTACTACTGCTACTACTACCCTTAGTACACACCTTAGTAGCCTACAAAAAATTCAGTTAACTTAATAAGTCAAGTAACTTAGCTAAAGGAATTATTTTACGTTTGAACAAAAGGTACATGATAATATGTATTGATTTGATGATTTGTTAAAAGTATTTAATTGAATTCGATGTAGCTTTACTAAATTTAATTTTCCTTTGAATCTGACTGCATTTTATTTATAAGGGTAAATATTTATGAAAATTATAAATTACCATTTTTTGTTTTTTTATAGTATAGGTATAAATTAAAAAATTATCTCCATGAATGAATTTTATTAAGAATTCATTTAAAATCAATATTAGACCATTATCGGCATTATAATACGAATTATTGCATACTTACCATAGATATCATATATAGAGTAGGAGCACTAGACAGGCCTGAGAGGGAAGATGAGAGACGCATACTTATCTTTATCTAATCACATATAAAAGAGAGTGACAGATAGATAGACTCAGTCGCTTTTTTCAATTGACACATTTAAGTCTAGCGCCCCTACTCCAGTATAACTCTATGATATACAATTCATTTAAGTAGATTAAGTATAAGATGTTAAAAAATAATGTTAGTACATTCTCCTATAATTTTATTTATTCAATGAGAACTTAATCAACTAACAGTCTCCACGAGTTAAGTATACATTGTCTTCTACGATAAAATTATATAAAAAAATATTATTGCAAACAATGATGGCGTAATAATAACAATTATTTCAGTTTTTCAGATGAAATAATTGATTATAAGTTGTCAAAATTCGTTGTTATGAAGCTAGACATACCATAGAGTATTTTTAGTGTATTATCTATGGTTATTATACTTAGAATATGGGAGCCTGTAAGTGTCACAATATATAATGAGAGGGAAAATGAAACTCGTATACTTCATCTTTGTCTAATCACACATAAAAAAGAGAGACAGATAGTCTCATTTGCCTTCTTTTTATTGTAATGTCCACATTTTAGGCTGCCTTTCCCACTCTATAAGAACTCTATGGAAATACTACATTAAATACTTGTCTAAAAAGAATCTAGCTTCATTAAATACGACTAAGGTTGAGAACTTATTTGACGACAATTATGTAGGTAGGCTAATGTGTCCATAATTGTTAAATTTTAATTAATTTAATTTAAATACGAAATGTAACTAATTATGAGACGAGCTAAGAGTATCTGACTGAGTAGAACAGACAACCCTCATTTTTTACCGAGGTCTCGTAAAATACGACTAAGATAAGTTGTTAGCAGGTAGGCGGCCGGTTGTAAATAACTAGCCTACCTTTTTATAACATGGTGCAATAAGGGCAGGAGAATAATGAACTGAGTATGAGTTTGGGTATATGATTCTATAATAACATTCCGCAATCAACTTTAGCTTTGCCATTACAGCAGTTTAAAAAAGCTGATACAAAGAGCATACTATACTGTTGACGATTACATAGATGATAAATATGCGTGGATATAGATATTGTTCGAAATTGTTGAAGATAGTAGGTAATAACTAAATGAGCCGTGTGGTATCCGGCTGAGTAGAATAGTACCACCCTCTTTACTTAGAATAGACCAACCTCATTTCTTACCGAGGTGTCGTAAAAGGCGACTAAGGTAAGATGACCCACCGTGTGGTATCCGGTTTAGTAGAATAGACCACCCTCTTTCTTACCGAGGTGTCGTGAAATACGACAGAGGTAAGTTGACGTCAGGCAGGCGGCCGGTCGTAAAAACGCAGCCAAATCATGTTACAGCATGTTTATAACATGTTGTGCCGACCCCACTTAGAGTGGGATAAGGGCAGGAAGATGATGAGTAGGTAATAACTAAATGTAACTAGTTATTTGTATTATTTTGAAAAAAGCAACCGCCGAGTTTTTTACTGGCTTTTCTCGGTAGTAACAGCTTTCCGAACCAGCAGTAGAGTTGGCGATTCACAAGCACTTGTTTACAAATTTATTTGAATAACGAATATTTTGAATTTGTATTTATATTAATAACGAAATTCTTAAATTTTTTACAACTGGGTATATACTGAGTGCAAATATAAAAAACGATGTGAAATACATATTGATTTGACATATCAGTCTACTATTGCTAAAATAAAAATACTGCCCGTAATTACTTAAATTATGCCATTTAATCATAGTGTAAGACTCCCGCAATAAAATTGCCCATCTAAAATTCAATTCATCGTTACGATAAGCAGTGGTCGATAATTCGGAATGTAAAAAATAAATGCGCAAAAAATACAATTATTTTTTACTTCATATCGATCGCAGAAAAACATAACCTAACAACAAATCTACTTTTTGGTGTTAGTAGCTACGAAATAAAACTTAAATTTAAAACAAATAAATACTTTAAAACTCATTCCAAATTTAATTGAATATAATTGTGTAAATATATAGATTTTTATTGCTATATATCCACGATGGCACTTTCGGATAAATACATAGCAAAATAATAATAACAAATCTGTATATACAATGTGCGATTAATTATATTTTGTGCATAGTGATGTATAACATACCGCCAAAATATATATCTTGTCTATGGCACAAGACATCAAAGCTCAAGGAGGTTTGACAAAACAAAAACATTACTTACAATGTAATTAACAATAATCTTATCAAATACGATTGAGTTCGTGGACTTTAAAAAAGTGGAGTAGAAAATCAGACGGAATAATTTTTAAATGCATCGCTATCACCCAATTATTTTATTGGAATTTATTGACAACCTGTTTCACCCAACTTTCTTTTGAATCAAGTTCCTGAACGTCCGAATTCTGATCACTAACACTGTTTTTTGATACAACACTTGTCCTTATATTGCCTTGTGAAAGAACACTTGTGTTAATATTTCTCGTTTCCTTATTACTATTTTCACTAACACTCCTTTCAAAAGAAGCTACTTTTGAAGTTATAGATTTAGGTTTAGACACTTGTATCGGTTTTTTGTTATGCGTCGTTTTACTAGATTGATTTTTAGTCATTTCTTCAATTTCCAGTCGCCTTTCTAAAACTGATTTTGATGTCGATGGTTGTTCTACCGACGATCGTTTACTCTCAAGAATTGGTTTCGCTTTTCTGGTTACAGAATCAAGACTTGATCTTTCGAAACTTAGACGTTTTATTTGTATGTTGCCTTGAGGTTTCGGTTCTTCTTTCAATAATTTACTTTCACGTTTTTCATTTCTTTCTTCTGCTACTTTTTCTTCAATATTTTTATCTTTTTGAGCGACAGGAGTAGATTCTGATCTTATAAATGAAGGTTTTTGGATTGTACTTCGTTTGATAGCCCGTTTATTAGACTCTGAGGTAGACGATTGCTCGTAAGTCTTTAATAAATTGATATTATTTATTACAGTCTTTATTTGCACTGTTGAATTCGTGGGATTATTTGTCATCTTAGGTTTAATTGGTACTGGCGGAGCTACTTTTGATCTTACAAATTTTTCCATTTGAAGATTTTCTTCTCTACATCTGATACTACCGATATTTAGATTTTTAATACTACCAGCAAGGGGATTTCCACATTTTTTATCTGAATCACTAGTTACAGTTATATTTTTTTTCAACTTAAATGAAGATTCTCGTTTTATACTTTCTACTCTAGTTAAATGTTTCTTTAAAGGTTTTTCTTTATCAGATTGTTCCGTGTGTAGCTCCTCAATGTCTTCTTGATCGGAATATACAGCTGAATCTCTAAACATATCTTGATCTGTAATATGTTCAATCTTTTCGAAAGATTTTTCGTAATAGCTTTCGTCTGAATTTTCTTTCATTTGCACAAGTTTTTCAGTTATTAAACTTTGCTGTGTCGTATTTGTTTTATTGTTAGTTTCTTGATATGTACTTTCACTAGATGAAGTAACGAAAGATGAGTTAGAAAATAAACTGTCGGGTCTTAATGCATTCTTATTAATAAGTACATTGACATTTTTAAGTGAATTTTTCTCACTCATCAATGTCATTGGATCTACGTAGTCAGATTGAGCTATTCTAGCTCCTAAATGTTTGCTGCCCTGCATATATACTGGCAATTTGTTGAGACTTTGATAAGAGCTGCAGTTAGATTTTGAAGGTGATGGAGTACTACTTATAGAGCTTGAAACATTTGTAACCATACTAACACTTTTTTCGTAACTTGGCCGGCAAGATGACGGTTTTTGATTAATATTTTCACAGCTTTGTGATAGTATTTCCAGATTATTTTTCTCTTTCTGACTTTCGCTTATTGTGGTATGCTCACAAACACTTTTACTTAGTGCTTCCGTTTTAATAGAGTAAACAATAGTGGAAGTTGTAGGGCTATTGTCAGTTGATGTAATAATAACTTTTATTTCTGTTGTTGGACAGTTGTTTTGGCTATATTCGCTTTTATTTTTGGTGGTGCCGTGTTTATTCTGATTATCATCTGGCTGCTCATCGCCAATTATACTTCTAAATCGTTGTAGCAAGTTTTTTGAATAGCTGCGAGGATTTAATGCCGATCGTTTTTCACTGGATGGACTTTTTGAACCAGTCTTTGTACTATCAATATTTTGATCGTTTGCATTTATCTCGGCATCTTCATTGTTTTTTGGTGGTGTTCGGCTTTTAAACCTACTAAGAACATTTTTGAGTGAAAGGACATTACTCGTTGGTTTATATATTTTATGCTCTGGGTGTATTACATCGATATGTTTTGCTTTTTGCTCGTTTTGTTCAACTGTTAGTACTTCACAAGATGATGTAGTAGACACATTTAAGTTTATTTGAGATGTAGTTAATGGAATCTCATCTTTGGTCGTAGATAAATCAAGTTTCTCAAAATTGTTTTTATAACATCTGTCAATTTCTTCTTCTAATTCTAGCGTCGACTGACTAATGTTTTGAGGATACTCTTCATCTTTCGACTTTGAGTTTTTATTGAATTTTAATATATCACCTTCACTCATATATGTTTCTACATCATCATAACTGATTTCACTTTGATCTGACGCGATTGTGAACGGTCGATCTACGCTCATAACCTTGCCATCTCTGTTGAGATATGTTTTACTATTGCTGTTCGGTTTATATTTAAAAGTACTTAAATTACTATCTTCTTGACCAGTCATTACTACCTGGAAACTTCTCGGCAAAGACCCAGATTTTCTATCTCTAGAGACGTTAAAGTGCTCCTTTTGACGGCTTAGCCATATTTCTGGAGTGTTCGGGCTCTGTTGATCTGGACTCATAGGTAAATAGTCTGTTGGTAAAGTTTTCGGTACTTCTTTTTGTCGACGACAAACTTCTATTAAGTTGTCGTATATGTTTTCATCATTGGTTGCAGGCCCTTGATTTTCCATAGCCACGTAATAATCATCATTATTTGAATTTTGTTCTTCCTTGGTCACTTTTTCAGGGGGCTTCACTGGCACATCATATATACCATCTTGTAGTTCTTCACGTCGTTTAACTTCATCAAAAGTTAAGTAAACATAGTCTGATTCCGGCCCACTTATTCTTGTTGTATCGGAAGTATTATTTTGTGGAGATGAAAGTCGTTTGGGCCGACTTATATGCGAACTGTGTTGTATCAATTTGCTTTTACTATTTAATAGATGCAAGCTTTCATCAATTCTGTTTTCTATTCTTAATGTTTCATATATATGGTCTTCATCAGAAACGTCATCGAGTTCACTTTGAACGACTTGCTCAGTATCATCCTGTTCATTTATATTTAACTCAATATTTTCCGAAAGTTGTCTAGTATACTTTGGTTTTAATTTTGTAAGTTCGTTTTTGGCCAAAATTACTGTGTCAGGGTTGGAGTGGGACTTTAAAAGTCTCTGGTGTCTTCGTTGAGCAGTATTCCGTTGCTGTTGTTTTTTAAGTAATTTTTGGAATTCCCTATTTTGCATTAACAGCTGAGATATTATTTGTTCTAAGGGTTGTTCAATTTCTTCACAACTTTCTTGCACTTCGCATTCTTCGTGTGATTCTTTAATGTCATGTGATTTATCCTCTGTCTCGGTTCCTTCCGTAATGACCTTTTGCATATTTAAGAATTTTACCTTTTCTAATTCATTCTTTTTAAATGAATCTGTTTTCTCAATCAATTTTTTATAAGTTTCTTCGTCGATATCTTCATCTTTGCTAATTGCATCTGGTATATTTAAACCTGGGTGCTTATTAGATTTTTCAACATTTAAGCTGTCATTTGACTCTGATATGTGCAGTATATTTTCAGTTGAAACATCAGTGGAGAAATCAGTATAAAATCGTGTCGTTGTATCTGATCCGAGTCGCAATCCTTTAGCTCTATTCTTTTTTATTTTTGAGATTTTCTTTGGTATATTTTTAGTATTGTACATTTTTATTTCTAAATTAGGTTTCAATCCAGAGTTAGTTAATTTTTTTCTTGCATCGAGCTCAGGATCTGATATTATAACTCCATCATTAGATTTCATTTTCTTAGTAATTTTATTAGAACCACAATTACGACACTCAAATTCTATTTTTTCACTACCTTTGCTCTCTGTTCTTTCACTATCACTGTCTTGTGATTTCTTAGTAATAATTATTGTGTTTTGTAAACCAGGTTCAGATTTTCGTCTCCAAGTACCAATTTTTGACAGTTTAGATCTTTGTGGATCGTCTTTAGATTTAGACCTCAAAGTATCAGTTCTGTGCTTTTCAATATTGCATCTAGATTTTCGCAGAGGTAATGTACCGGTTGAGTCTACCACTGCTATATTTTCTTTGATTTTAGAGCATTTGAGACAGGTTTTTGGAATCGTCTTAACGCTTGCCAAAGAATTGCTAGCGTCTGACAAATCTTCTTTACTTTTAGTATCGGTATAATTAACAATATTATCAGTGGAGTGGTAACCTCTCGTTTTATTTAAGGAACTACCGTATTCTTTTGTAACGCTTTCTTGTGATGATTTGAAATCAGAACATTTACAGGACTTGTTTCTTTCGATTTGTTCTGTACTACCAGAGTCTATATAATGAAGCGCTCTATCACATTCAGGACATTTTTCATTTGTTTCATGATCGGTACATTGGCAGCTACATTTCTCATCTTTAATTTTATCTTTACTTATTTCCGTTTCGCAATCGGAGCATAAATCAATATAACAACTATCACAAGTATAATCAATGCCTTTTTCAGCTGAGAATTGAACGCAGTCACAATCTTGATTCTCATCTCTGGTGTTTGAAGTGCATTTCCTGTTGGTTTTCTTCAGTCTTCCCCTGATTCCGTTTTCGAAAGACTTTCTCCTTTCTCGTTCTAATTTCCGTTTCTCTAGATATTCAGGCGCCGATAATTGTTTTCTCATTGATGCTTGCGTTATTAAATTGTGCGATTTCTCAGCCAGAATATCGTCTGAAACAGTTTTTATTAATATTAATTGATGTTTATTATTGAGTACTAGCTATAAGAGATATCGTTATTTTATATTCTCAATTATGACTATAAATTTTATCAAGAGTTCCAATGATTTAGTCGTCAAAGCGTAATGGACAGACAGCCAGATTTTTGTATTTAGAATATCCTTTTGTTAATATCCAAATAATCGCTATATATTATACCAAAAATTTTAAGAATTATATTAGAGAAGGTATGCACTGATGGTAAAAGTGATAAATATATATTTATTTTCAACTTGGATGCAAAAAGATATATTTCAAAAACGATAAATCTCAGATATCAAATGTTCAGCCTAGACAATCAGATAAACATTAAGATGTACAAGGATTAAAAAAAATGTTTCATAATCTATTTTTATTATATAATTTATTTAATTGATAGGCTAGATGTATGGTATATCAGTATTATTAATTTATTGACATACATCAAACAATATCATAACGACAAAATATTATGAAAATGGGGATGAAAAAAAGGGAAAGAACTAAATGTAATTCTCTTGTTTTTCTGTTTATTTTAAGGTTTGTAATTGTAAAATTGTTGCTAAGAGTGATGTGATTTCCCGGAATTCGTACTACACAATTAATTTGGGACAATTTGGATATTTTTTGGGTTATATAATACGGTATGCTGTTAGAGATCCGTATAATTTTTTTTTTTTTTGCTATTATAAAGAACAACCAAAAGGAAGTACTTTTTGATGTTGCGATCTAGCTAAGAGGCTAATAAGCAACTTAAAGATTACCTAAACTTATAAATTAACTTATATCTAAGAATAGGTCCAGTGACTTATCTTAAGTCTTTCTTGGTATGTGAGACACTTTGTTCTTGTGTTCTTTCAAGTAGCACTAGCACTACACTACACTATCACTATATTAAACTAACTCAAAAGGTTTTGTCCTTTTAAGTCTTCTTACGAGTCCAGTATCCGTATAAATAAAAAAAAAATTAAATATAAGCATATGAACCAACCGTCAGTTTTGTTTTGTCCCAACTCCATCACTAGTTGTCGGGCGTGAGACGGGATCACTGCATTGTAGTTTTCCAATATAACCTGTAAAATAAAATTACAGCTCGATAACAGAAAAAAATTGTATACATTAAAACAACAACAACAAGGGCCTATTTCACAAGTTACCAATAAACTGTCAGTTAGCTTATTCGGAAAATATCTGAGACATATCTCGGAATTTGACGTTTCTCAGGTTTCTGGTAGGCTTATTCAGCACTTAAAGTCCCTAATAAGTTAACAGGTAGATCATGTGGCTGTTATTTCGTTTATCTGCTGGATAGCAAATATCTATTACAATCGCGATTTTATTTTTAAAAAATGTTCACTTTTTAGAGACATTTATTTATCTGCTACTTAGTTTATTTGCCGTTTAACTATCCGATACTTGATCAGTAACTTGTGAAACAGGCCTCTATTATCCTAATTATTTAATAATCAAACATGCATATATGTCGTAAGCGGAAATAGACAAATGTCATTTATGTATTTAATACCGGATATCTGGTTCTGTGGTACCAGAAACGGAGTGATGAATAGTGATTCGGTATTGCCTTTATGGAAGGAATGAAATGAATATGAAAGGTAAGAAAGGTCGCCATAGTGAACCCAGTTTCATTTTAAACGTTGACTCGTACGACTAGATTCTGATACATTCTTGGTTACACGAGTAGGCATTATGTAATTGACTTGCTTCTGTTGCAACTAGGATTGTTAGTTAGTGTGGTGTTTTAATGTTAGTTACCTAAATAATGAGCTACCCACATTGTATTCTATGTTATTATAATCTAACCTCAAATAATTACTATTCGTAATAATAGTGTTCCGAACTGTTGTTTGAATTGATCTGGTAAATTCTAATTTTTATCCTCCAGCCCTTATCTTAAGTGGGGTCGGGTTATTCTACTCTACCAGATATAACACGGTGGATCAACTTACCTTAGTCGTCTTTTACGACACCTATTACGACACGGCGAGATCTGTTAAAGTCTAAATTAAAATTAAATGGACCATGGACTTGCTCGAATAAGCTTTAGTTGTGTCAAATTGTCTAGCAGATTAGCAATGAATATATAGCAGAAATATAGGCAAAGGAACTTTCGCATTTATAATGTTAGTATGGACGTTGCTACGACCCGAGAAACTTAATAGGTGCAGCTTACAGGGATTATATTCTGTAAAATGAACTTACCCGCTTTAGTAATAGAGTCCATTCTCGTTTGTGCCGTGGAGAGCGTGCTTGTAAAGTGAGTTGCGATCGCGGCGCGTCCCAAGGTATCACGTGGAAAGACAACGGAGCGCCCGCGATCGACTCGACCAGCATCATATTATTGCACTGGAAATTATATAAATATAATAAATAAATAAATATATGGGACACTTACACACACGGTCGTCCGTCCCCAAAGTAAGTAACTTAATACTTGTGTTATGGGTGACAGAAAACTGGTGAATATATACTTATATATTTTTTAAATACATACTTAAATACAAATATACACCCAGGCTCAAAGACCAACAAATTCATTTAAAAAAAAATGTTGGTCCTCGGCGGGAATCGAACCCGCCACCTGTGGAGCCGAAGGCAGGATCACTACCCACTGCTCCAACGAGCTAGTCAATAGAGAATTAGATTAGATAAGAATAGAATTAGAATTAATATGTATTAGACAATTGCATACGCGCGTCCCCAAAGTAAAATAACTGGTGAATATATCGCTCATGGGCTGTAACAGTGGCACAACTCAAAAATCAACTTGGGTTTAAAGTTTTCATTGCAAAGGATTAACATTAAACAATTTGCTTTAGTTTGCTTAAGCGAACGGCATAATATTTGACTGACCCGTTGGCGCAGTGGGTAGTGCCCCTGCTTTCAGCTCCGCGGGTCGCGGGTTCGATTCCCGCCGAGGGCCAACATTTTCTATAAATGAATTTGTTGTTCTTCGAGTCTGGGCGTTTATTTATATTTGTGTATTTAATTAAAATTATATAAGTATTCACTAGTTATCTGTCTACCATAACACAAGTATTAAGTTATTTACTTAGGGGACGGACGGCCGTGTGTGTCCCATATATTCATTATTATTATCCTCCTGCTGTTTTGATATAGCAAGAAAAATGAAAAACAAGGGATGATATCGGAAAAACAAAAATAATTTGGGACGTGGAAGGGAGCGAGATTTTTGGAAAAATAATTTGGCTGGATAAACCAGGAGCAGCATCTAGTTCGGACAGATTGTAAATAAAAAAAAAATAATAATAATAATATTGAAATCAAAGAAAAATAAAATAATAATGTAAACTGTGGTTTTCTTATCGGGTTCAAATGAAGTTCCTTATGGTATGAAGTGATGGTATATCTTACCATGATATGTGATTTGTATGCGAGTATCCCATCCTCTCTGTTCTTCGTGACGAGTAGCATTTTGTCGAAGAGGAAGGCGTGTCGCATCGCCTTAGCGCCGAAAACTCTAAAGAAAGAAATTATATGAATGTAAAGAATATAAATTCTTTTTAATTTTGATATGTACACATCTCAATTTTAAATTTGGAAAAGGAAACGAATTGACGCCTTCAAAAGAAAAATGTTTAAAGCAAATATTAACAGGATTGATATAATGTAAATATTTAAAGGCAAAATATAAACTTTATTGTCGTTTCTTTGATTTTTCAGGTACTTATATTAGTTTTAGTTTATAGTGTATAGTGTAAATACAGTGATTAAGATGAATAAAAATAAAACTTTGATTTTTCAGAGCAACACACTTTTTTATTTTGCCGCTCCAAGAAAATTACTTTATATGAATATACGAAATAAATATAGTTTAAGAAATTAATTAAAAAACGTGGGATGTTTAAGATATACAAATAGGTATCTTAGCAGCCTACTTAAAAAAATCAATAAATTTAGTAATATAACTTAGGTAGCAACGGGAATTACTGTACGAATAAAAGATATATATAAAAGATAGATATATATAAAGATAGATATATATAGAAGGGTGAATGACCGTACCCCATTCTTTTTCATATCGTATGTAATGCATAACCTTGACCGATAGACTAAAGTGAGTTACAAGTGCGAAGGAGACAAAACTATAATGTTATTGTATTCTCCTGTTTTTTGAAAAAGCGCGGCGCCAGGTCAGTTAACCATTAATAAATAATCTCAATTAAAGTATATTTATTTTGTTGAAAATACATTTTTTTAACTATATTTAAATAGATTGCATTACGCCGTGTGGTATCCGGCTGAATAGAATAGTACCACCCTCATTTCTTACCGAGGTGTCATAAAAGGCGACTAAGTTAAGTCAACCCGCCGTTTGGTATCCGGCTGAGTAGAATAGACCACCCTCGTTTTTACCGAGGAGTCTTAAAATACGACTAAGATAGTTTGACCCACCGTGTGGTATCAGGTTGAGTAAAATAGACCACCGTCTTTCTTACCGAGGAGTCGTAAAAGGCGACTAATGTAAGTCGACCCGCCGTTTGGTATCCGGCTGAGTAGAATAGACCAACCTCATTTCTTACCAAGGTGTCGTAAAATACGACTAAGGTAAGTTGACCCACCGTGTGGTATCCAGTTTAGTAGAATAGACCACCCTCTTTCCTACCGAGGTGTCGTAAAATACTACTGAGGTTAGTTGACGTCAGGCAGGTAGCCGGTCGTAAAAACGACAGCCAAATCATGTGACAGCATGTTTATAACATCTTGCCCTAACCCCACTTAGAGTGGGATAAGGGCAGGAGGATGATGATGATGTATGCTTACTTCATGTATGAAATGTAATCCGAATTACCTAAATGTCCCTTCGGCACACAACTCTCCGTACGTGGTCAGGTCCGGTCCAGTCCATCCGTACAAAAGCGACTGGATCTCCTGAAAAACAAAATTGTATTAAAATATGACATCTCCGTGATAACCAAATACTGACTACGACCTAACGGGTTCACACCCAGATCTGTGGATCTATGAGTTTAAAAACTTGAAATTCGCAGATCCCTCGAAGAGGAATAAGGATTATCCTAAAGAAGTCCGATGCGCTGGACGGACCAGTGCTCGTAACTAATGTTTTCGATGGCGAATAGCATAGCATAGAATCGAAACAAATCGAAAAGTCTCATTCTTCAGACGAAGGTACCATAATTGATTGACCTCCAACATTGACTAGAGGAAGAGGTGGATATGACTCCACTGTCCGTTGGTTCTTCGCACTCTGTGACCCATCTATCAACACTCTAAGATCGCGACACGTTGAGCTATATTGACTTTGGTTCTTCTACGGATCTACTCATTTGATCGCGGAGATATCATCTTTTTTGTCAACCGATTGACGTCCACAGCTGGACATAGGTCTCTTCATGGGATCTCCATAACACACGATCTCGTGCCGCTTGGACCCAGCGGCTCCCCACGACCTTTCTAAGGTCGTCAGTACATTTCGTGGGGGTGCACCAACACTGCGTTTTCCGGTGCGGGTTCGCCATTCCAACACCTTGAGACCCTAACGCCCATCGGTTATACGCACTATGTGTCCCGCCCATCGCCACTTGAGCGACTCTGAGCCTTCGCGCTTCGCTTCTCCGAGCAGATATACACCAAGCATATATCATTCCATTACCCGTTGAGTGACTGTTAAGCTTTCTTGAGTCCCATAGTCATCAACCAACTCACCTGTACTCTAACGGCGTGTTCATGGCGTCTCTTCATGTCGTCTATGTGGTGCGCTATGCCGGTCATCTTCAGCAAGGCGTATTCGGTCTCGCATGACGCGCATTGCTTAACCACGTTCTGAAACAGAGACATTCATTGACACATGAAGGTAAGCAATATAAATTTAGAAAACCTATAAATTGGATCATCCTATATGCTAGGCCGAACATCGCCTATGTGCTAAGATATAGGTGCTTCATTTTCCTTTGGGTAACATTGATTTATTTCAAAATATCGCAGAAATATTTTGCTTCTAAATATTCTAATTATTTTCCTAATATTATTTTGGTTTAATCACCCTATCCGAAAATTAGTCACGTTTCCTATCTCTTGGATTTCCATACATGGAAGATTTAACTTTATTCTTCGGGTAGAATGATACATATATATAAAGCTAAATTTAGAGTGGACTATGCGTTTTAATATCTAATACATGCACAAACTTCAACCACCGTCACAACAATACATACATTACCACGACAGAATTGCAAAAAATATTTGCGATTTTGTGCGGGAGTCCTCCTGATGATGCTTCGGTTGCGACGCGAAACGATTGTTGAGTTTGTGATAGTGAACGTATGTAGTGCTTGTGTATTGTGGCGGTGGTGGAGGCTTGTGCATGTGTTTTCACGAATCCTGCATGTATCAGGCATGAAAACTGATTGTCCACTCTACATTTAGCTTCTTCTTCTTCTTCTTCAACCGATGGACGTCCACTGCTGGACAAAGGTCTCTTCATGGGATCTCCAGAACACACGATTTTGTGCCGCTTGTATCCAGCGGCTCCCCGCGACCCTTTTGAGGTCGTCTGTCCATCTAGTAGGGGGTCTTCCGACACTGCGCTTTCCGGTGCGGGGTCGCCATTCCAACACTTTGAGACTCCAACGTCCATCGGTTCTCCGCACTATGTGCCCCGCCCATCGCCACTTCAGCTTCGCGACCCGCTGAGCTACGTCGGTAACTCTGGTTCTTCTACGGATCTCCTCATTTCTGATTTGATCACGTAGAGAAACTCCGAGCATAGCTCGCTCCATCGAACAGTGCGTGTTGCCAGTGATGACCTATGGCTCTGAATCTTGGTCGCTGACTACATTTAGCATTATACATTTTTTCTATTTTACTTCATCGCGGATTATAGCTAAATAATTTTATGATTACTTTTTTAAGTCGCACGATGTCTACTGCGGGCTATCACAGCGTTTAAGTATATTATACTGCGTCCATCATATTATCAGTCTTTTGACAGCTCACGCTCATTAAGTTTTGTATTGCTTACGTACAAATATCATACAAATAATATTTGTACTTTATGGATGGGTACCGCCCACTTAGTGATGTCACACATAATGGTTACTACGATTATGCCACAGATTAAAAATAATCGGTAGAAATCGATGTTACGAGTATTAAAAGACATTTAATAACATTATATAAAGTTTTACTTTCTTCTTAGTTAATACATGAATACAAATAAAACAATCAGGATATTTTAATTTATTTTATTAGCACGAGTCGTCGGAATGATAATCTACACTAGACTCCTCCGATGAGGAGTCTTCAGTAGCAGTTATTATTAGCTCTTGTGTAGATAATATATTATCAAACGCAATATCACGTTCCCAATCAGAGAATATTACTCTTTTAGTTCTTTCCACCACACTTGCCCAGTTCTCGGCCGTTACGTGGGTGCAAGCATTTTTTAGCAATTGCAACATTTTATTCGCTGTGAATGGGGGGCTTGTATTGCATCTCGCAGCATGCCCTTTTACTTGTGCCCATATAAGTTCTATTGCGTTGTACTGGCAGTGGTATGGAGGAATCCGAAGAACAGTATGGCCATATTCTGCTGCCATTTCATTGATTACATAGCGTTTTGCTCTCTTTTTGGTTTTTAATATTTTTATTAATTCAACTTTTAACATTGAGTCGTCCACATTTTCTCCATTGTCCCGAAGCCAATTAATTATTTCATGCTTTTTATTAGCCTGTGTTGGCATTTTGTCAATTTGACGGGAGTCGTAGGGCGCATTATCAATAAAAATTATTGATGGTTCTTCCAATGAAATGAGCATTTTTTTGAACCACTCTTCATACACATTTGCATTCATCTCTTCGTGGTAGTCATTTGATTTCTTCGATTTAAATGCCAACAGTGCGTCTTGTACAAATCCTTTTGCTGTACCTGCATGGCAAATGTTTAGGCGCTCACCTTTTCCCATTGGTACTGAGGAAGTGGAATCAGCAGTATCATCAGTCCAGAAACGAGATAGTGTGTGGTTAGCGTTGAGCCATGTTTCATCCGTGAAAACAATATTTGCCCAATCTTGTATTTTCTTTGCCTCTCTTAAAAAATCACAACGTGCTATAGCTATATCTGTGCGTTCCATTAATAATTTTCTTTTATTTAACTTTTTATATGAAAAGCCAATTGTGTTCAAAACTTTGACCAAAGAAGATTTTTCACCATGAAATAGACCACTTCTTTTCAAAGAAACAATAAGTTTTCTCAAAGTTGGAATTTCTTTTCTCAAGTAGTAATCATATACATGACGACGAATAGCGTCAGCGTCAAAGTCATCAACAGCTGTCACCTTATGAGCCCGGCGCTTTCTTTTTGGTGTAGATGGTTTGTTTTGCTCCAAGCCGCTCCTGCCGTAGGCATCAGTAGTGATTTTAGTCACAGTTGATAGACTGATCCCCAACGCGGCTGCAACACGGTTTCGGACTTGCGTGATAGGTATAAGAGGTCCGCCATTTTGATTTTCTTGCTCAAAATACTCATGAAGTTTTAACACTAACTGTCTCGATTGTGCTTTCAACACACGTCCTTTCGGCATTTTCACGATCAATTAATATAAGTTTCACAAAAGTTTTTCTGAGGAATAAAGCTACTTAACTCAAGGTGTAACAGATGCGAGAGAACACTCAGCGAACGTAAATGCGTGTGACTATCACGGGCGTTTCGTTGAGAGTGACAGATCACGTCAAAATGGCGGCCGAGCGGAACTAGGATAAAGAATACACTGGATGCCGCCTTAGCTATTTTTGTGTGTCCGTTTTATGCTTGTGTGAACTTTTAGAACTGCATTAGTGTGCGTGATTAGTGAAGTACTTAGCTTATCGATAAGCTAAACTAGGCGTCGATAATTATCGAAGCCTAGCTCAGGTACTGTAAAGTTAATATACAGTTGTAACCAACCTAGACGGTTTACTGTTCCGAATATATTTAAACATTTGAATAGATTGACATAATTTCCTGAGTGTACAGTCTGCAGTATAATGTCATGAATTATCCGATGCACATCTTTACTGCATATCTTACTGTGATGAGTGGTTCTCAAAAATGGTATCAGTCAATAGACTGTGAGCCTAGATTTACCAAAGAATCCTTTGAAGCGTTAAAAATAAAGTCGAAGGTGCAGCCCGTACTCGGTGCTTTATGTATAGATGAAATCTTAACATAAATGTTAGTGCTTCAGTGGCCAATTGAACAATATCATGATCCACATTATTCCCAACATTTACATATCCGTGAGACCGGTGACAGCTTTTATCCACTGTTCTCTTATATGTGGGCATTTAGGAAACCTAAGAAAATAATCTAAAATTAGAGAATTCGCATTTACTTGGCCAGTAAATATAACTTTGACTGATATTTATCGATGCATAATAATTCGTTAGTGTGTACATCACTACGTAGGTAACACAATTCAATCGAATATTTAATGATTAATTTCTATGTTTTATCAGTATCCCACACTCGTGCCGGCTAGAGAATATCAAACTGTACTGATACATTATAATCTGAAACGCTTTAACTGAATAAAACGCTTTAATTTATCACGCAAATGAGAGTCAAAGATTTACTTATGAAATGGTAATTCCATGTTTTTAACTCCTCCTTTTTTTGTTCTTGATGGACACGTTAAGGCAGCACACGACATATTCCACCTTTTTTGAAAAAATATATCAGTAACACTCGTATTTGCTTTAGATTTCAAGAAATAATCTTCAACAAACTCAATGTTATGGCCTCATTTGGTGTCACCAACTGGACACATTTTTAGCGACGTTGCCAAACTTCATCACAATCTCTTTCACTCTTATGTACAGTTCGCGATAAGAACAGAGACAAACGATAAATCGCTTACACACAGACGCAAGATCGGCAACGTCTTTTGGCGCCGTCCAGTATATACTACGTCCATGGAGCGGAAGGTCTGTTGATGTTGCCAGTTGATGTATAATATATTTTTTATGATTATAATAAATACACACGGATTAACATTTATTTTCAAAAAACTAAGGCAATATTAAATCAAAATGTTGATTTCTATATCTGTTATTAGTTTACGTAGGTTATCATTAATCGAATTACTTAGGTACGTAATTCGATTAATGATAGTAGGTACTATAATCGGAATGGTATCGCATACGAGAATCTTTAGGACATCACTAAATATGTAAATCGTCAATCTGTCAAAAGATGGTTAATATAATGGACAGTGTATAGCTTATAAGTAACGCCTAAACTATTTATTCTATTATTTGATTCTAGAATGACGCAGTGTGGTATCCGGCTGAATAGAATAGTATCACCCTCATTTCTTACCAAGGTGTCGTAAAAGGCGACTAAGGTAAGTCGACCCACCGTGTGGTATCCGGTTGAGTAAAATAGACCACCCTCCTCACCAAGGTGTCGTAAAATATGACTAACGTAAGCTGACGTCAGTAAGGCGGCCGGTCGTAAAATACGAAGCCAAATCATGTGACAGCATGTTTATAACATGTTGTGCCGACGCCACTTAGAGTGAGATAAGGGCAGGAGGATGATGAATTGATTCTAGAATGATGAACAATTACCTGAAGCAGCAGGTGATATTTCAATATCCGTTGGACAGGTTTCAACAAGTACGACGCCAAAGGCAATGGATGTCTCAACTCCAGTTGCCTTTCTCTAAACTCCCTCGCACTTTGCGGCCGTGAAGCTAACAATGCCAGCCTCTCCATAGTCCGAGGATATCCGGTGCAATATGAGGTATAAACCGAGAAACCAGTAGTGTTGTTCACAAAACATCTTGCAATGCAGGTAGCGTCCAAGCGGCAGGAGTTGAGTTCGCTGCATAGTGATCTGAAATAGAAGAATATATCGTCTATGGAACCCCTTTCCTGATAGCATTTCGAAATATACAACTTCCGTACACTCTTTAAAATTGAAAATGAAACACCACTATTTTTCTTGTGTGGTATCCGGCTGAATAGAATAGTACCACCCTCATTTCTTACCGAGGTGTCGTAAAAGGCGACTAAGGTAAGTCGACCCGCCGTATGGTATCCGGCTGAGTAGAATAGACCACCCTCATTTCTTACCGAGGTGTCGTAAAAGGCGACTAAGGTAAGTTGACCCACCGTGTGGTATCCGGTTGAGTAAAATAGACCACCCTCTTTCTTACCGAGGAGTCGTAAAATACGACTAGGGTATGTTGACGTCGGGCGGGCGGCCGGTCGTAAAATACGTGGCCAAATCATGTGACGGCATGTTTGTGGCATGTTGTG
The DNA here is from genome assembly GCA_947086495.1 of Morpho achilles. Classification (NCBI taxonomy): domain Eukaryota; kingdom Metazoa; phylum Arthropoda; class Insecta; order Lepidoptera; family Nymphalidae; genus Morpho; species Morpho achilles. Next base: position 4,465,705 of record CAMTZB010000012.1, on the reverse strand, counting down.
CCGACCCCACTTGGAGTGGGATAAGGGCAGGAGGATGATGACTATTTTTCTCTTATAAATCAATAAAAATTCTATTTATTTTTATGTTGCTTATTTACCCAGTATATATAGATATTTAAATAATTTCTATTATGTTTAATATTTTTATATTACTTGTACCTATACCACAATTCATTATCTTAAGGCGCCTGGAAGAGATAGCTTATAGCGATAAGCTTTCCTTTGTATACATTATTTGTAAATTTAATTTTTTATTTACAAATAATGTATACAAAGGAATTAGGATTTTTTTTACATTTAAATGAGTTAATCTTGTAAATATATATATAAATTGTCCGAATCTCGGGAACGGCTCTAACAATTTTCATGAATTTCAGTAAAAATCAATCTAGATAGCTTTCATTTTAAAAAAATGTCGTTTTATCCCTGTTTTCGGGCATTAAAACGATAAACGTTACTCTACAATAGCCTGATAGTTAACGGGCGGACTAAAAAACTCCAAGATCCGGGATCGAATCTCACATGTCGCGCTTTCTTTCATTTTTCCTTTTTTTTGATTGCATTTTTTTATACCTCTAAAAAAAATACCCTGGTAATAATAAGTTAAAGCAGTCAAGCCACTTAATGCCACTTACACACATATTCATATTTCTTTATGGTTGGACCGTTTTGTTTTATTTTCCAGAATCCAGTCCGCAGCACTATCGTTCCTTACTTTACGACCTCACCACAAACTGGCGAACCTACGTGACTTTTACAGAGATTGTTTCTTTGTTGAAGGCTTCGAAGCGAAGCAGAACTGGAATTACTAGCCATTGGAACGCGAACAATAATGAAAAACAATCAAATATATTATAGTGTGGGATTAGTCAGAACCGCTGTGTGATATCCGGCTGAATAAAATAGACCACCGAGGCACCGTAAAAGGTGACAAATATTAGTTGACCCGCCCTTTGGTACCCGATTTAGAAGAATAGACCGCTCTAATTTCTTACACGGAAAACGGATAGAATAACTACATTACATTCTCTACATTTACATTTTTGCAGAATTGTTTGAAAAATTGTATGTTTTAAACAAAATTACACAGAATCGCAAGTTCAGCGGATCAAACAAACGGCTAAGCAAATTTCCTTAACAAAAAACCGTACCCTCCGCTTTGGACGTTCATCCCTATTATATTTACACCCCTAACGATTAACAGGGCCGTATTCAGCCGCCGGCCATTTTAAATAGATAATTTTGTTCTCTGATTTTATAAAAACTTGAATCTATCGCGTGTAATAAATTTACCTCCAGTAGTAAAAAATATTTATTTTAGATTGTATTTCGTAGTTTAACTTGTATTATTACGGCAGATGCCTACATAAAGTACGGACAGAAGTTATTTTTAAAGGAATTTCCAAATACAGTAATACATAAATAAGAATATTGCAAGAGTAAAATAATTTTTGTAGATAATAATGTGTGCCAAACCGCCGACTTTGTTGACTTCAACTAAAGTATTAAAATAATCTGTATTTTTTTATGAATCTGGATGGAAAAAATGAGAATTTATGTAATAAATAAATTTCAATTGTACCAAATATTGTTACAGCGGATTGACCTTAAAAGTTTAAGAGAAATATAGACGTCAGGCAGGCGCCCGTTCGTAAAATACATAGCCAAAACATGTGGCATACTTATAACATGTTTCGCCGGCTCCACTTAGAGTGGGATGAGGGCAGGAGGATGATGAGTGAACTGTAAGGAGCAGTAAGCACAATAGATTAGGGATAATGATACTCGGCTTAAAGCTCCCATCTAGCTGGAAGTTCAAAAGAAAAAAAATATATATTTTACTGAGCGTTTAATATACTATGGAACTAGTGATATTTTCATTCGCGCAAGCTTAGCGTTTAGGTAAACTCAATAATGCAATTTCTTTTCAATGCAATTTCTCAGATTCCAAATGAAAAACGGGGTTTTATTATCGTGTATGTTAGTTACCCTTTGTATGTACCATATTTCATTAATATTGGTCCAGCTGATTAGCCGCGAAAACGTAACAGACAGATAGACTTTCTCATTTATATATTAGTATGGATTTAGATCCCACCCTGTCCGAAATTACACACAATAATAGCTGCGCCAAAATCACCCTAGAAATGTCGACAGCCAAAATTCTGATACCATTCAAGACATTTGTCGATACAGGGGCGGGTCATTGCGTGTTCGTGGTACAAACACGGACGGACGGATTGTTGACTATATATAAACAATACATAACAGATATATTAAAAGGAATGAAGTCATCATCCTCCTGCCTTATCCCACTCTAATTAAGGTCGGCACTACATGTTATAAACATGCTGTCACATGATTTGGCTGAGTTATTACGACCGGCCGCCTGCCTGACGTCAACTTACCTTAGTCGAATTTTAAGACACCTCGGTAAGAAAGAGGGTGGTCTATTCTACTAAACCGTATACCATACGATGGGTCAACTTACTTAGTCGCCTTTTACGACACCTCGGTAAGAAATAAAAGTGGTACTATTCTATTCAGCCGTATACCACACGGAGTATTAAAAGGAATGAAGTAATGGCTGTAATTTCGGTTTACTTTTATTATCTTGGTTTAGTTTTATATTCCGAATTTAACAAAAGTAATAATTTAAAAAAATTGCTATAATCCGTGATAAAGTAAAACAGAAATCTTTAATATTTTTAATTTAAATGAGTTAATCTTGTATGTATATTATATATTTTCGGAATCTCGGAAACGGCTCCAACGGTTTTCCTGAAATTCAGCATGTAGGGGTTTTGGGGAGATAAAGATAAATCTAGATAATTTTTATTTTAAAAAAATGACATTTTATCCCTGTTTTCGGGCTCTAATTTTTTTTTAAATTTACGTTGAATACGATCACAATTTGTCAAACGTAAAGTCATGGTAGTTCATTTGGGGAACGGGCGGTCTAGAGATGTAAAAATACCTAGGATCGAGAGCCCCACCTGCCCTATATTTTTTTTATTTTTCTTTTATTTTTTTTTTCACCATTTCAAAAATTACTGAGCAAGGCTTAGTCACCCTGGTACTATATATAATGTATCAGGTATGAAAACGGATAGTCCACTACATTTAGCATTATATACATTTTCTACTTTACTTTATCGCGGATTAAAAATAATTTTCATTACTTTTATATTACGGATCTCCGCAAAGTAACGCCTAATTCTATAAATTAAACAATAAATACTTGGTTGTATGTTCAGTTCTTGAGAACTCCATTTAGTTTTAAAATATATTTGTTGGAACTTACCTATTGAATGAGTAGATATCTTCGATGTTGTTGAACAGCTCACGGAGCTCTTCGTCAGAAAAGGTAGCGTCTCTTCTCCAAACATGCATATAGCCCTGGAATCAAATATAGTATGTTAATCTAGGGTTATACTTAAATATATCTCACTAAATTGAAATGTAGTCACATTTATATAATTCCAAATCAAGTTACACAAATTCGAAAAATAGTAAAAAGTCACTTATTAACAAAACTTATTAAATTTTTGGAGATTATATATAAAATATTTCACGTAGATATTAAATTTAAATTTCGCCATTGAGTATTCAATTCAGATGTTATTTATGACGATATTCAAAAGAAACTTTCTCGTCATTAATCTTGAAAGGGACCTGTAAGACTTTTAGCACATTGCTTTTAGAAATAACGCTTTGCAAATGTGCTAAAACCATCTACACGTTCTGAAATGTGGATAACGGTGAAAATGTACAGACAAGTCTGAAAGTTATGGATAATATATATTTAAAACTAGCAATTGCCAGTGGCTCCGCCCGCGTGGAAAGATTAAAGCCGTAATATAGTATTTTGATAACCACAAAAAAGGTTAAAGTGGGTTAACCTTAAATGATAGACGTATGCTGTCGCGGACTTATATTTAGAAGTTTTAGAGGGGAACAGTTTTGTAATACATTATTTGTGAATAATTTTCACCGTTTACTTAGCGCACGCAAGGAAAGCTTTAAATTTTGTTGTTTTCTTACTTTTTTTTTATTTCTTTCATTAGAACTTTTAGAGGGCAAAAATTTTGCTATACATGATTTTTTAGAAAACTTTAATTTATGCCGCCGTGTGAGTAGAATAGACCACCCTCATTTCTTACCGAGGTGTCGTAAAAGGCGACTAAGGTAAGTTGACTCACCGTGTGGTATCCGGTTTAGTAGAATAGACCACCCTATTTCTTATCGAGGTTTCGTAAAATACGACTAAGATAAGTTGACGTCAGGCAGGCGGCCGGTCGTAAAAACGCAGCCAAATCGTGTGACAACATGTTTATATCATGTTGTGCCGAACCCACTTAGAGTGGGATAAGGGCAGGAGGATGATGATTATATTTAACAGATCATTACTCTTTTACTTTTACATTCGTTTGACGAAATTTGCGATGAGATAAAATATGAGGAAGTAACTAATAAAATACAAAATGTAACAGGTATGCTGACTCAATGCTAATAATAGCGTTTACCGTACGGGGTTCGATAACCGAGCAAGTAATTATTTGTACTAAACAAACTCGCCAAGACACTTATTGTGTTTATCTTGTTAGTTTCCACTTGTTTTCATGATAGATCCATAACATTCCTAAAGGTCATAAAATATATCATGCTTTAATAAGTTTTTTATCCCTCCCTCTACTGTCTTCTGGTAACCCCCTAAAATAATAACCCTATCACAAAAACTAAGATCTCCCTCTCCTGAATATGATAAGTAAGTAGCGGCCTGTTACTATCCCACTGCTGAGAATAGGCCTCTCTCTCCGTTTTTTTTTGGAGAGAAGGATTGGAGCTAAGACCTACCACGCTGCTCCAATGCGGATTGGTAGGTTACACATATCTGCAGAATTCTCTAGAGATATGTAGGTTTCCTCAAGATGTTTTCCTTCGCCGAAAAGCGTGTGATAAATTGAAATTATCAATAAGACACATAGGTTTTAACAGAAAAACTCATTGGTGTCTGCCCGGGTTTGAACCCGTGACCTGAGTCACACGGTGTTACCGCTGGGCTCTCGACAGCTTACTGAATATGATAAATTTCAATTAATAATGCACAAATTTCAAAATTGAAACTACAATTACAGTCATCCAGACACTAATAATTAAGTGACATTAAAAAAAATATAAATATATGGGACACTTACACACACGGTCGTCCGTCCCCAAAATAACTTAATACCTGTGTTATGGTAGACAGACAACTGGTGAATATATACTTATATATTTTTTAAATACATACTTAAGTTCAAATATACACCACGACTCAAAAACCAACAAATTCATTTATGGAAATTGTTGGCCCTAGGCGGGAATCGAAACCGTGACCCGCGGATCTGAAGGCAGGGTCACTACCCACTGCGTCAACGGGCCAGTCAAAGATAAAAGTACTTTTAATTTAACTTATTTAACTGTTTTCATAGAGCTAATAGCCAGATTTCGTATATAGCGCCAGGTTAACGAATGATAGAAGAGACAGGGAGATGGAAATAATATTATTTCGACCCCACTTAAATGAGGAGGATGATGAATTTGGATATCTTTAATATTAAAATGGGTTAATCTTGTATGTATATATATTTTCGGGATCTCGGAAACGGCTCCAACGATTCCTGAATCTCAGCATGCAGGTTTTGGGGAAGAAAACTCGAACTAGCTAAGTTTTAAATAATTTATAGAATTAGGCGTTACTTTGCGGAGATCCATAATACAAAACTAATAATAAAATTATTTTGCTATTTTCTGCGATGAAGTAATATAGAAAATATATATAATGCTAAATGTAGAGTGGACAATCAGGTATGATAACCGATTGTCCACTCTACATTTAGCATTATATATATTATCTATTTTACTTCATCGCGGATTATAGCAAAATAATTTTATTATTACTTTTGTAGCTAGGTTTTATTAAAAAAAATCGTTTTATCTCTGTATTTGGGCATTAAAAAAATACTTAAATTTACATTGAATATATAAAAAACTATTTAACCCGTTATATGTCAAATCAGCGTAGCTCATTCGGGGAACGCGTGGTCACGAGAAATTAAAATACCTAGGATCGAATACCACCTACCTAGTATTTGTTTTGAAGTTTTTTTTGTTTCGCTAAAAATTTTCGAGCAAGGCTCGGTCAAGGCGGTAGAATAGACCGCCCTCTTTCTTACCGAGGCGTCGTAAAATACGATTAAGGTAAGTTGATGTTAGACAGGCCGGTCGTAAGAACTCAGCCAAATCATGTGAAAGCATGTTTATAACATGTGCCGACCCCACTTAGGGTGGGATAAGGGCAGGATGATGACTAGTAAGACATTAGTCAGTATAACTACACATGCGAGTCACGTTCCGTTCCAAACGCGGCACGGCGGTAAACAATGGCGACACCGGTTTACCCACTGTCATTGTCACTGACACGCTCTCACAGCCAACAAGGCGCATAATGTGTAAATACGATATGGTAACGCGAGCTGACTGTAACGGCCATAGAGTTATTATAATAGAGGCCAGCGTAAAATGTATCCATCGAAAAAAAAAAAGCAAATGAGTCTAAGCAACTGATGACAGAATACGCCTAGCTAATAAAAGCAATATTGAGCTACAACTATATTGAATGGAAGTAATAATGGTAACTACCAAAAGTAATAATAAAATTATTTTGCTACAATCCTTGACGAAGAAAATATATTTAGTGCTAAATTTAGAGTGGACTATCCGTTTTAATACCTGATAGAGGTTCACGAATCATGCAGAATTCGTGCCGAAAAACCCCTGCCACCGCCACCACAATACATAAGCACTACACATGTTCACTATCACAAACTCAACAATCGTTTCATCCCGCAACCGAAGCATCATAAGGAGATAGAGTTCTCGACAAAATCGCAAAGCTTTGTGTAGTGCTTGTGTATTGTGGTGGCGATGGTGGAGGTTTGTGCATGTGTTTATTACGAATCTTGCATGTATCAGATATGAAAACGAATAGTCCACTCTACATTTAGCATTATATATATTTTCTCTTTTACTTCGGCAGCATCAGGTCATGCTTATGATAAACATGCATTGTCATCGGGGCTGGACCAATATATAAAATGGCAGCTAAATCGAATACCGGTAAGTGGGTTAAATTTAAATTGCAAGATTCCACCTTCACATACATCATCTTCCTGCCCTGATCCCACTGTAAGTGGGGTCGGCACAACATGTTATAAACATACTGCTACATGATTTGGCTGCGTTTTTACGACCGGCCGCCTGCCTGACGTCAACTTACCTCAGTCGTATTTTACGACACCTCGGTTAGAAAGAGGGTGGTCTATTCTACTAAACCGGATACCACATGTTGGGTCAACTTACCTTAGTCGCCTTTTACGAAACCTCGGTAAGAAATGAGGGTGGTCTATTCTACTCAGCCGGATACCACACGGCGGGTCAACTTACCTTAGTCGCCTTTTACGACACCTCGGTAAGAAATGAGGGTGGTACTATTCTATTCAGCCGGATACCACACGGCGTATTCCACCTTCACATACATATAATGCAATTTGAATAAAAGCTTTTGAATGCACCTCAAAATGTAACTTATCCAATTCTGACGTGGGTCACTTAACAACGCAATCATCCTATCAAAATATTGCCATACCGCCCTCGCGATCAGTTAGACACACCTCAAAATGAAAAGAAAACTCAAAATTTGTTCACCTTACTTCATTCATTTGTAACATAATGCATGTCTATTTACGTTCGCGCCCACGCGGAGCGATATAAAAAGAATTATGTCCCATCTACTTGGGATATAAATATATTAACCGAAAACTCGAAAACTTTCTTGACTATAAACCTATAAAGGCGAGCGTAAATTTGTTACAGAACACTACTATTCTTGCATTCGGCTTGAAATAGTTTTATATAAACTATAGCATACGTAATAACACCTAAAACAATACTAATTTATAAAGTTGAAGAGTTTGTTTGGACGAGCTAATGTTCTAAAAAAAGTCCGCGTAAGCATATGTCTAGCTTTTAGGGTCAACCCACTTTAACCATTTTCATGGTTATCATAATACTATATTACAGTTTTAATCTTTTCACGCGGGCGGAGCCACTACCGATTTCTAGTCCTATATACTGTAATAATAGTGTAGTAATAATACTGAAATCTAAGTTTACTTTTATCTATTCACTATTATCACATATTTTGCAAAATAATGTATGATGGGTGAGAATCCAGATATTATATTGTGTTTGTGTATATTTAAGTATTTATTTAAGATTATATACGAGGTGTGTTCAAAAAGTATTGCGAATTTTGTGTATTTTCAAAAATTATTTATTTATTCGTAAATATTTATTTTGTCCCCTTCAAAGTAATCCCTTTGGGATATAAACGTTGGCACAAGTGTATAATATACACTTGTGCCAACGTTTTTACAAATCTTCGAAGCACTTCAAAAAATCATTTTTTTGTATCTTGTTCAGCTCCTCCTTCGATGCCGTCTTTATCTCGTCAATCGTGGCGTAGTGTCGTCCTTTCATGGATTTAACGCACTTAATTTCGTTTTTCACACAAAAATCGATACAGGTTCCTTGTTCCATTTTTTGAATAGGTAAAAATCGAAGACGAACCAAAACACGTGCAAGCAAAGCAGCTGTCAACAATTAACCGAACATTCAAAATGGCCCAACTTGTCAGCATAAGTGAGAGACATATGTACCAACATAACGCCACAAAAAAATCGAAATTGGAATATATGTAACTCGCGAAAATTCAAAATTCGCGATACTTTTTGAACACACCTCGTATGTATACTAGGTGATCGGGCAAACGTTGTTTTGCCATATAAATTACTTTTACGGTATTTATAGCGTTAAAATTTCACAAAAATATTGGAGCAGACAACCCTTATCACTTAGGTGTATGAAAAATAGATAGTAGCCAATTCTCAAACCTATATATGATTGCATATAATATTTCATAAAAATCGTTCAGACCATTTTGGAGGAGTATGGTAACTAATATTGTGACATGACAATTTTACATATAAGATATTTACAAGTTGTCTGTCAGCCATAACACAAGTATTGAATTACTTTGGGGTAAGATATGTGCTAATTACACACACAGTCATTTTTCAATTTTCATTTTTTTATTCCTTTAAAAAAAATTACCGAGTAAGGCTAGGTCACCAGGTATTATTTATTTATTTTATTAAAATACGAAGGCTATTTTATGAAATAAACAACTACGCTTAAAAACGAAACAAAAGTCCTTTATGGGCAGAGTCTGCGCTAGCCTTAACAATTCTTTATCATCCTCCACACAATAAAGTCAGTACGTAGGCGTGTTACAGTTAATATCGATGATGAACGGTGCGCAGGCGATCCATCACTGCTGATCGATGCATCGTAATCAATCAAAAGATGGGTGACCGTTATTAAGAGCACTTACTACTGTTGCATAACTGGTTCGAAGATGGCCGCACGCTTAGTATTAAAGGGACCCATAGCTTGAAAAAGCAAGAAATAACTAGCTTTTTTAATAGTTCCTAGCCTGATGTCATAGATATTATTAAAATAAGGATTACAATGTATCTCACTCAATTAAGTCTTAGTAATTTATAGAATTAGACGTTACTTTGCGGAGGTCCATAATACAAAAGTAATGAGAATATTATTTTGCTATAATCCGCGCGATTTATCGCGGATTATAGCAAATATATTTATTAAATAATATAATACATAATTATATAATAGCAAAATAATATAATATATAATTATATAATAGCAATTTTATCGCGGATTATAGCAAAATAATATTCTCATTACTTTTGTAAGTCTTAGTAAGACGTAGCCTTGCTCGGTAATTTTTTACAAAATAAATAAAAGAAACTTCAAAAAAAAGAAAAAATAATAGGGTATGTGGGGTTTGATCCAGGTATTTTAAATTATCGAGGCCACCCGTTCCCCGAATAACCTACGTTGACCTGACAATTTACGGCAAAAGTAGTGTTTCATATTCAATATAAAATTTTAGTATTTTTTTAAAACAGGGAAAAAACATTTTTTTTTACCTAGCTAGATTGATTTTCTCCCCCTAATACCTAGTTAATTACCTATTATTATTAAAATCCATGGAGTATAGTATAGTTTCTATGTATGGCTGCTACCATTACTCCACAGTAATCAACATCTTTCTAGTACACAACTAAGTACTTCAATACATACCTCACACCCATTACTCGTATCGCAAAAACTTACACCACCTTCTCATCCCTTTTTAGTCTACAGCCATCCCGTTAGAGGATCAACAACCTACAAACATCATTCCTAACAAATCACCCTTATTCCCTCTCAATAGAATCCAAAATAACTTAACACCAATTATCCCATTCTAATACGTCTAGACTAAGATGGACTTCAAACTCCCAAAGGTTTCTCAATAAAGTTGCTAATAATAAGGGACTTGGTATACACGGACGGGTCACTGTAAACTGGCACAATGCGGTGATTAATCAAGATAAATAAAGGAGTATATTATGATACAGTTATATGGATTTAAAACGTAGATTGGTGTCATTTACTTAAAAGGGAAGCTTCTTTATACTGAGAGAAGTAATTTAAACTAATTGTCTGTTACAATCCCACTGCTGGGCATAGGCCTACTCTCGTTTTTGGAGAGAAGGATTGGAGCTAAGATCCTCCTCATCCCAATGGGGATTGGTAGGTTACAGATATCCGTAGAATTCTATAGAACTATGCATGATACCTCAAGCTTTAATAGCCCAGCGATAACACCGTCGAACTCTTTCGAAGGGTCACGGGTTCAGACCCTGGGCAGGTACCAGTGAGTTTGTCTGTTAATACTTATGTCTAATTGATAATTGGTAATAGTAAAACATCGTGAGGAAGCCTGCATATATCTAGAGAATTCTAGGGATATGTGTAACCTACCGTATTGGAAGTCCGCATTGGAGCAACATGGTAGTTCTTAGCTCCAATCCTTCTCTACAAATACGGATAGAGGAGGCTTATGCCTAGCAGTGGTATAGTAAGAGGCCATTACTTTAAAGCAACAATATGGCGACAAGTCCGACGTCACAAGAGCAAGTATGTAATAGAAAATTGCAATTTATCACACTCTTTTCGCTAAGGATAACATCGTGAGGAAACCTGAATATTTAGAGAATCCTAGGGATATGTGTAACCTACCAATCCGCATTGGAGCAGCGTGGTAGCTCTTAGCTCCAACCCTTCACTCCAAAAACTGATAGTAGAGACCTATGCCCAGAAGTGGGATAGTAACAGACCGTTACTTTAAGGCAACAATATGGCGGCAAGGCCAATGTCACATCCGGTTTAATGGGGGTTGAATTCGACGATCACGAGTTGTAACCTCGAGCATCAATGAGTTCTTAATGTCTAATAGATAATTGCAATTTCACCCACGCATGCACCCTGCATTTTTTCAATGCAGGAAAATATATAGGATATATTTAAAGATTTTTGAAAAAATAGATTAATCGCTTGACAAAGATTGTAAGCGTTTTGCTTTATCTTGTCGCATAAATGTCGCACGCACACTGTTAACCTGATGCTCTCAAATAATTATCTTACGCGAAACTGAATTTATATCCAAACTAGCGGCCTGCCCCTGCTTCGCACGGGTATAAAATATATATCCCATGTCAGTCAGTGTTAAAAAAAATGATTAAAATTGATCCAGTTGTTTTGATTTATTCATTACTGCCCGTGGCCGTAGCGTTAAATTTGGAGAAACACAATTTCCTTTCTCTATACCAAGAAGATTTTCTGCTATCTTTGGAATATCTAAATTCATATAGTACAGTATTACTTATTTACTTTTATATTTTCCCTATGTATTTTATTTTTACAATTAATTACAGAATGTCTTTAAACAAACTCTTGAAAGAGCGACATCGCTGCTAAAGTCGAAGTGTTATAGGGCGAAGCGCGGCCTCCTCACGGCATTTTAAATCTGTAATATCTCCCAAAATTTTTCACTTAAATTACATGCTGTAAACGGCCATATTGATCTATATTAAATCAACTATTTATTTAAGGTACTTAATTGGATAAGGATTAATGCTGTATTGTATAAGAATTGCTTAAAAAATAAGGCATTATTTTTCGTAAAAAGTAAACGACAATAAATGCTTTAGTGGGTTATCCATAAGCGATAGACATATACCATCGCGGACTTTTCTGTAGACCTTTTCAATGTGTACAAATACTTAGTACATTATTTTGATAAATCTCGTAGGGTTTAGCCTGCGTTTACAATGTAAGCGGAAAAAAATGTAATTATTTACAGAAACCTCAAAAATTACAGTATTTCTCTAGTCCGTATTGAATGTTATTATACGTACAAACCTTTCTCTGGAATCACTCTATCTATTAAAAAAACCGCATCAAAATCTGTTGCGTAGTTTTAAAGTTTTATGCGTACATAGGGATATAGGGACTGAGTTTTATAATATGTAGTGATTGTTATTTTCCTCGCTAGAGAGCTCCGATCATAAATGCGTCCGATCGCTGCTAAATTCAAATGGTTAAAGGGCGAACCGCGTTTTTTTTTTCGAATTTGACTAATGCTGTTAGCCCTAATGGCTTTGACAGCGTTACCGATAAGACGGGCGAGCGCGGAAGCATCGCCGAGAGGCGAACCGCGACCTCCGACGCGCTATTTATAGGCTCGCGGCGCGGCCCCTGCATTTTAAATCTGTAATATCTTCGAAACTGTTTATTTAAATTACATGCTGTAAAGGGTCATATTCATCAATATTAAATAAACAATATATTTAAGGTTCTTAATTGGATAAGGATCAATGCTGTATTGTACAAAAATTGCTTTGAACATAAGGCATCATTTTTCGTAAAAAGTAAACGACAATAAATGCTTTAGTGGGTTATCCATAAGCGATAGACATATACCATCGCGGACTTTTCTGTAGACCTTTTCAATGTGTACAAATACTTAGTACATTATTTTGATAAATCTCGTAGGGTTTAGCCTGCGTTTGCAATGTAAGCGGAAAAAAATATAATTATTTACGACATCACATTAGAAACCTCAAAAATTACAGTATTTCTCTACTCCATATTGAATGTTATTAGACATGTAAACCTTCCTCTAAAATCACTCTATCTATTAAAAAAAACCGCATCAAAATCTGTTGCATAGTTTTAAGGATTGAAGCATACATAGGGATATACGGACATAGAGACAGACAAAGAATGCGCCTTGTTTTATACTATGTAGTGATATTATTTATTTTTACAATTGATTAGACAATGTCTTTACATACAACATTCATAGCTTTCTTATCATTAGACAATATAAACTTGAAAGAAGGACATTTAGTTGCGCCTCCGGTCGCTGCTAAATTCGAAGTGCTTATAGGTCTAAGCGCGGCCTACTCGCGGGATTTTAAATCTGTAATATCTCCGAAAATGTTCACTTAAATTACATGCTGTAAACGGCAATATTGATCTATATTAAATCAACAATTTATTTAAGGTACTCAATTGGATAAGGATTAATGCTGTATTGTATAAAAATTGCTTTGAACATAAGGCATCATTTTTCGTAAAAAGTAAATGAAAAAAACTGCTATTGTGGGCTATCCATAAGAGATAGATATATACCATCCCGGACTTTTCTGTAGACCTTTTTAAGGTGTACAAATACTTATACACTGTCCATTATATTAACCATCTTTTGACAGATTGACGATTTACATATTTAGTGATGTCCTAAAGATTCTCGTATGCGATACCATTCCGATTATAGTACCTACTATCATTAATCGAATTACGTACCTAAGTAATTCGATTAATGATAACCTACGTAAACTAATAACAGATATAGAAAGATATAGAAAAACATTTTGATTTAATATTGCCTTAGTTTTTTGAAAATAAATGTTAATCCGTGTGTATTTATTATAATCATAAAAAATATATTATACATCAACTGGCAACATCAACAGACCTTCCGCTCGGCCGCCATTTTGACGTGATCTGTCACTCTCAACGAAACGCCCGTGATAGTCACACGCATTTACGTTCGCTGAGTGTTCTCTCGCATCTGTTACACCTTGAGTTAAGTAGCTTTATTCCTCTGAAAAACTTTTGTGAAACTTATATTAATTGATCGTGAAAATGCCGAAAGGACGTGTGTTGAAAGCACAATCGAGACAGTTAGTGTTAAAACTTCATGAGTATTTTGAGCAAGAAAATCAAAATGGCGGACCTCTTATACCTATCACGCAAGTCCGAAACCGTGTTGCAGCCGCGTTGGGGATCAGTCTATCAACTGTGACTAAAATCACTACTGATGCCTACGGCAGGAGCGGCTTGGAGCAAAACAAACCATCTACACCAAAAAGAAAGCGCCGGGCTCATAAGGTGACAGCTGTTGATGACTTTGACGCTGACGCTATTCGTCGTCATGTATATGATTACTACTTGAGAAAAGAAATTCCAACTTTGAGAAAACTTATTGTTTCTTTGAAAAGAAGTGGTCTATTTCATGGTGAAAAATCTTCTTTGGTCAAAGTTTTGAACACAATTGGCTTTTCATATAAAAAGTTAAATAAAAGAAAATTATTAATGGAACGCACAGATATAGCTATAGCACGTTGTAATTTTTTAAGAGAGGCAAAGAAAATACAAGATTGGGCAAATATTGTTTTCACGGATGAAACATGGCTCAACGCTAACCACACACTATCTCGTTTCTGGACTGATGATACTGCTGATTCCACTTCCTCAGTACCAATGGGAAAAGGTGAGCGCCTAAACATTTGCCATGCAGGTACAGCAAAAGGATTTGTACAAGACGCACTGTTGGCATTTAAATCGAAGAAATCAAATGACTACCACGAAGAGATGAATGCAAATGTGTATGAAGAGTGGTTCAAAAAAATGCTCATTTCATTGGAAGAACCATCAATAATTTTTATTGATAATGCGCCCTACCACTCCCGTCAAGTTGACAAAATGCCAACACAGGCTAATAAAAAGCATGAAATAATTAATTGGCTTCGGGACAATGGAGAAATTGTGGACGACTCAATGTTAAAAGTTGAATTAATAAAAATATTAAAAACCAAAAAGAGAGCAAAACGCTATGTAATCAATGAAATGGCAGCAGAATATGGCCATACTGTTCTTCGGATTCCTCCATACCACTGCCAGTACAACGCAATAGAACTTATATGGGCACAAGTAAAAGGGCATGCTGCGAGATGCAATACAAGCCCCCCATTCACAGCGAATAAAATGTTGCAATTGCTAAAAAATGCTTGCACCCACGTAACGGCCGAGAACTGGGCAAGTGTGGTGGAAAGAACTAAAAGAGTAATATTCTCTGATTGGGAACGTGATATTGCGTTTGATAATATATTATCTACACAAGAGCTAATAATAACTGCTACTGAAGACTCCTCATCGGAGGAGTCTAGTGTTGATTATCATTCCGACGACTCGTGCTAATAAAATAAATTAAAATATCCTGATTGTTTTATTTGTATTCATGTATTAACTAAGAAGAAAGTAAAACTTTATATAATGTTATTAAATGTCTTTTAATACTCGTAACATCGATTTCTACCGATTATTTTTAATCTGTGGCATAATCGTAGTAACCATTATGTGTGACATCACTAAGTGGGCGGTACCCATCCATAAAGTACAAATATTATTTGTATGATATTTGTACGTAAGCAATACAAAACTTAATGAGCGTGAGCTGTCAAAAGACTGATAATATGATGGACGCAGTATAGTACATCATTTTGATAAATCTCGTAGGGTTTAGCCTGCGTTTGCAATGTAAGCGGAAAAAATGTAATTATTTACAGAAACCTCAAAAATTATATTATTTCTCTACTTCGTATTGAATGTTATTATACGTACAAACCTTCCTCTCAAATCACTCTATCTATTAAAAAAAACCGCATCAAAATCGGTTGCGTAGTTTTAGTTTTATGCGTACATACGGAAATATGGACTTTGTTTTATAATATGTAGTGATTACAGCCTTTCGCCGATAAAGCACGGCTTATGTCCGCTTTCTCGCAAATGTTTCTACAGGCCTAATTAGTGCTTACAGTGTTAAAACAGCACGAATACATTATACTGGAAAGCATAGAGTCAGTATAGATTGAGTTGGGGAGGCATAGACAGTTCTGTAAGTGTAGGAGTATTTACAGGAGGAGATAAAATGAGAGACCTATATTCAAATTCAAAATATTCTTTATTCAAATAAACTTGTAAACAAGTGCTTTTGAATCGTGAACTCTACTGCTGGTTCGGAAAGCTGTTCCTACCGAGAAGAACCCGTAAGAAACTCGGCGGTTGCTCTTTTAAAAATATAATTCTTAATAGTATTTACATTAAGTCGTTACTGTCTTGTACAGGTTCAAAGATAGCTATATCCACACATTATTATCTTCTAAGTAATCTTCAAGAGTATAGTAGGCTGTATCAGCGTGTTTTTAAACTGCTGTAATGGTAAAGCTGAAATTGATTGCGGAATTTTATTATAGAAACTTATACCTAAACCCACAAACGACCTAAGTACATTTGCAAGGCGCGAAACAGAAGCTGCAAGCTTATGTCGGTTCCTGCTTTGTCTATTGTATACATCACCTATCGTTTTATAATTCTTTATATTTTTATGTACATAAATAAAATATACTGTCAAGAAAATGTAAGAATACCTGTTTCCTTAAACTTCTCTCGCAGGGAATCACGCGGACTTAAATTGTAAATTAATTAAATTATAAATATTAGTTTTGCTTTTTGCTTTTGTGCTATCTCGAATGAAAATATTATTTTTGTATATAGTTCACACACACAGTTTTGTACATTCTTATTTTCCTTTTTTCTATATTACCCGTATTTCACTTCTTGTTCTTTTCCTTCTGTTGCTCAAAGGTTGACTGGAAGAGATCCTTTTTAGGGATAAGTCCGTGTTTATACATGTGCTATTTTTTTTTCTCTTTTACAATATGTTTGAAGTATGTATGGAGTAGGAGTAGCGGCCTGTAACTATCCCACTGCTGAGAATAGGCCTCATCTCTCCGTTTTTGGAGAGAAGGTTTGGTGCTTAGACCTACCACGCTGCTCCAATGCGGATTGGTAGGTTACACATATCTCCAGAATTCTCTAGAGATATGCAGGTTTCCTCACGATGTTTTCCTTCACCGAAAAGCGTGTGATAAATTGCAATTATCAATTAGACACATAAGTTTTTTTAACAGAAAAACTCATTGGTGTCTGCCCGGGTTTGAACCCATGACCTTCTCGAAAGAGTCGCACGGTGTTACCGCTGGGCTACCACAGCTTACTCGAACGAGTCGCACGGTGTTACCGCTGGGCTACCACAGCTTACTAAAGTATGTATAAATAAATATAATTTACAAGTACAATATCGCTGGATAATACGCAGCTAGCTTCAATATGTAAAAGCTAAATTTGTAGTTTAAGTCATTTACACTTAGTTAAGTCCAAATTGAGTTTAGAATTTCACGTCCCCATTAAAAACTATAGGTGTGAGACATGAAACAAAATATTTCGGACGGTAGACGAATATTTCATCGTCGCATTTGTCAACAGGAGCTATTGCTCATTAACTTTGACAACTGCTAATGGGTGACGGATGAAAGTTCTCTCTGTAGTTATAAAAAAATGAAAGGTTTAGTCTCGCTAAAAGTCGAAAACGGTTGAACCGATTTCGCTTATTTTGGTGTTGAAATATTTCTAGAAGTCCAATGAAGGTTTAAAAGGCCAGAAAATATGAAGACATGAAAATGATAAAAGAATCAATTTTAATTTACCCATAAAAAAATTCGTACCTATCAAAATTTTAAAGGTGTGCTAAGAAATGTTCGAAGTAATGAATTTTTTTCAAATAGTAAACTTAGTAAGTAAACTTAATACTTGTGTTATAGGTGACAAAGCACTGATAAATATATACTTATGTAATATTAAATACATACAAATATACACCCGATCGAAGAACCAACAAATTGTTTATAGAAGGTGTTGGCCCTCGGCCGTAATCGAACCCGCGACCCGCGGAGCTGAACTGCGCTAATGGGCCAGTCAAAATTAAAATCGCACGATAAATATTTCTGTGCGCATGTGAGATTAGACAAAGATAATAAAAAATAAATAAAATAGATAGAAAAAGATAAAGAAGTACCTATAGGTCTCTAATCTTTTCTCTCTTATTATTTGTTGCACACTCGCACTCAGAGGCCTGCGTACGGTTCCCCTGCTCTAAGTAACTCTATGATATTAATAGATACCGTATGCACCAAGCGCATCTGCTCTAATTGACATTGACAGGTCGTTGATGGATATCGCTAAGACACCCTTGAAGATTAATAATATATTACTTGCGTTAAATGATTGCTCAGTTAAGAAGCCAGTATATTATAGCTAGTAGTATTAGCTTAGTTCCCGAATACTTAAGCTTTTAAATACTCTCAACAATGTTATACGTTTCTTCCTGTTCTCAAAAAATAACATGATTTTTTTATACTATACTATAACTAAGTTTTTAATTGCAATTATAACAAAATTAGTTATTGTGAGTTAATCATAAGAGATAGTGACATGCTGTCACTGACTTTGTTGTAGTATTTTTGTAGATCTACAACTCTGTAGTACATCCCTTTAGTGTATGTCTTTTGGTTTGCGCGCCACACGCGTCTATAGCTCCCAGCAGTTTTGTTACAACTGCGTGACCTCCTAACACAATTTACATAAAACCGTAGACTTCTATTAACCTAAACCTTCCGGAAGAATTGCATTACCTTTTAGTAAAAACCATACAAAAATTGGTTCAGTTGATTCCGAAAAAATCAATCACATACAGACAGGCACCTTTTAGGGACTTTGTTTAATAATAAGTAGCGATAGATGTTATACCGGTGTCAAAGCTTAAATTGTGCAAATCTCTTTATAATAGTTAAGTTGATTAACCATAAAAGCTTAACAGACAAACCGACTTTCGCATTCATAATATTAATATGGATATTTGCATATTGCAACACGCATGCTTAACTTAACTATAAATATTGACTTGGACAAAGAATGACCACTGGACAAGCAATAGTAACAGAGGTCAATATAATAAAGCAGAAGAAACAACATCTTTGGACCTTGGTCATAAGACAACGCCAAAGAAAGAAGCTTGCGGACTCAGAAGGTTAACGACAACCCGGAAAAATATTTGGATAAAACAGTTCAAATGTAATAAATAAACCAATTTTAACATCCTCCTATGTTTAATTGGAACGGTTTAGGTTATTTATTTACGCGCACTTCCTTCTGAAAGCGCTTTGAAACATAAGCCGCGTTTCAATTTCTCTAGATGCGTTCATTATAAATAGCTTCGCACTTAACCAGTGGTATATTGTGTTATATAGATTTTAACAATAAGATCTTACCTCAACAACCTGTCTTAGATCTTCGACGTAGACATTTTCGGTTTGCACTATTTCAGCACACACGCGCTCGAGTTGCGATAGTCCTGACATTTCTTCTAAAGCATTTTGTTCTGATAAGAAATCATCAATAAATATATTTAACAATTAATAACACAAAATGATTAGAAATCAAAAATATTTGGGATCATTACAAAATTTTAAAGATCCCATTATCCTTAAAATTGAATCCTATTATAAAATTGAAATGCAAACAAAGCCACAAAAAAGTGTTGGAATTTCAAAGAAGTCGTTAATTTTAAAAGATATTGCCAGTATCAGCATTATTTAAAACGTTTCGTTTGTTTACTTTTTGTGTTCTAATGAAACTTAGTGCTTTAATTCAAATTCAATTGCTCAAGTACGTATATTATCAGACGGCAGTAAAATTATTTAATTTATAATTATCGCTAAACTTAAACGACGTAGTTTTTAAAACCGTCTTGATTTATGTAACTAATACTTACTCGTTAATTCTGTTCGACTCTCTTCTGAAATACTGGTTTTTAGCATTCCAGCAGTATTCATAAAGTTGTTACTACCGTTGGCAGATGTCATATCAGCATCACTATGATCATCTAAACTTTCAATCGAAGCCAAGTACGCCGAATTTACTCCTCCCTTATTTTGCACGCCGCTACTTGATGTCGAACTAGAAGATGCTATTGAGCTCATCGATAAAGGCCTAGTCACTTCTATTGGTGGATTTAGCCTGATCACTTCCTTTTCTTGAATCATTTTTAAATTTCCCGTAGAAGCAACTGCTTCAGGGTATGGTCCAGATTTTAAAAGTTTACTAGGTGAGCTTTCAGTTTTAGTTCCTAAATTCTTTCTGTGTAAGCTATTTGTACCATCACTGAGAGCTTTGGCAAATTTAACAGGAGATGGTTCAGGTGTTGATGTCTTAAGCTCGGGCTTTTGTGGCGAGTTCTCTTTCGATGGCAGTTTAGTATCGAATTCCCTATCGTTAGATGAAATAGAAAGTTCGATGGATTGATCGATGAAAGGCAAGGAAAGAGATTCGAAAGCTGTCTTATTAGGGTTTGGAACGTCGTATATAGCTGGTTGGTTATTCGTTGGGACATCGTACGTTTGATCAACTTCAATTGTAAATTCTTTTTCAGCTTGAGTAACTGTTTTTGCTGGAGATTCATTATTGACAACTTTTAAGCCCGTTGGCTGATCGTAAATTTCTACTGAAGGTAATATTGCTAGTCCTGATTGAGATATTTTTGATGTTGCTCCGACTAACGGAATATTACATCGTCTTGTAGATGACCTACCGATTGTGACAGATTTCTTTTGAAATTTTAATGTAGTGGTCTCGGCCGCACCCGATATCATTCGTTTTACGTTTGGCGAGAGATTACCGAACGCTGCAGTTTCTTGTTTCGTTTCTTTAAACGTCCTTTGCACTTTTTCTTTAACAGTATCACTAGTAAGGTCACATTTGGATTCATTAGCACCATTATTATCACTTTTAGTTCGTATTGTAAACAGGGAACTCTTATTTAATGTCGCGATGGGTAGTTTGACACTTCCTGCTATTTTAGAAGGATCTTTCGGTGGGCTTGCAGGTACATTATCTTTGTCTTCTGTCATGTTGTCTTCAACATTTTCCTGTACTGGTGGATCATTTCTGGCATCTTTGGCAGTTTCAAGGGTATTTACTTCTGGTCTCAAGCTCTTTACTGGCTCCAAAAGAGAGTCATATATGCCAATGAGCGTTGGTGTGAGATCTGTTGTACTACCTGAAATAAGAAAGAAACATATTTCAATTATTGATTGTTTAATGTTTACATATTAGCGGTATGTGTATAAAACATTAACGAATCGAAGCCGCGACCCTCGGAGCTGAAGGCAAGGCTATCTGCGTCAACGGGCCTATTATAAAAACATCGATATAAATAATTGGAAAAAATACAAATTAATCTAATTTTCAACTTAACCCGCACAAATATAATTTATTTTACTGTTCTGCGAAAGAAACGGTTTAAAAATTATAAAATTATTTTACGCAATATATCAACTATTTTTTTGCTATTCGATTTTGTTTGATGAATGGTTTCGGGGAGAAACGATTGTAGAGATTGTGTTAGTGATTGTGTGTAGTGCTTGTGTGGTATTGGCGGTATTTTATGCTACATGTGGTGACTTGTCGTGCATGTATATTGTATGTGATTTTTTGCCTGCTTCATACATTTAGCATTATATAAGATTCTCCTAACAAACACGGATTACAGCAAAATTTTATTGTAACTTCTAGATTATAAAATTGTTTAACCACAATTATCATAACTTTAATTATAACCTGCTTATAAAGTAAGCCAAGCACATGTTTAACGGATAAAAAATGAAATCGTGACCAAAAACAAAAACCTACCGTTTGTTTTCTATCATGGTAACGTCAGGATTATGTCATTCACTAACAAAAAGGTTTTTAAGTTGGTAATGGATTCATGCTATGACGTAATGGGGTCGATGACGTCATGACTCCGTGTTTAGATAAAAAACAGAAGATCCTTAAGACATTTCCTAGATCTTTTGTATATTTTGTTTGTATATTTACATAAATTTATCACACCTATTAACGTTATGAATAAATTATTCCACAATCCTCCTGCCCTTATCCCACTCTAAGTGGGTTCGGCACAACATGCTATAAACATGCTGTCACATGTTTGGCTACGTTTTTACGACCGGCCGCCTGCCTGACGTCAACTTATCTTAGTCGTATTTTACGACACCTCGGTAAGAAAGAGGGTGGTCTATTCTACTAAACCGGATACCAGACGGTCTGTCAACTTACCTTAGTCGTATTTTACGATATCTCGGTAGGAAAGAAGGTGGTCTATTCTGCTCAGCCGGATACCACACGGCGAGTCGACTTATCTTAGTCGCCTTTTACGATTCTGCGGTAAGAAATGAGGGTGGTTTATTCTACTCAGCCGGATACCACACGGCGAGTAGACTTATCTTAGTCGCCCTTTACGACGCCTCTGTAAGAAATGAGGTTGGTACTATTCTATTCAGGCGGATACCACACGGCGTATGCATCCTTGCCCTTATCTCGCTCTAATTGTGGTCGGCACAACATGTTATGAACAAGTCTCTGGCGACCTGAAATCCTAGTTCTAACGTCAGTCTCCTTCCATAGTTATTCTGATGTAATAACTTAACAATCAACAACAAAGTAGATGCATAGAAAACACCCATAATGGGTGTTTTAAGTATAATTAAAATATAAACTTACTACTTTGTTAACTTAATGAATTAATGAATAACTCTTAATTGCACACCAGGTAAATAATACACATAAAGAAATTAGAACATTTATAACAACAAGGGCGGTTTTATGACTAAAAGTGATCTCTTACAGGCAACCCTTACATTAAAGTAATAAAGATAGAGACAAGTTGAGATCGTTGCACAAGATGAACTAAACAATAAAATCGATAAACTTACTTATTAATATTACATTCTACTCAACACAAATAGAATATAATAAAATATATACTTAAATAAATATACATATTCTATACATATATACAAATAGTATATTTATAACAAGAAAATTATATAAATAATTATACATATATATTATGCATCTATTGTATATAAACGTATAAATAATTTATATCAACAATTGAGATAAAACATTTTTAGACGATGTTTAAAAATTTCTAAAGATTTTGAATATCTTATATGCCGTGAAAGTACATTCCACAGTTTTACAGCTTTCACGGTAAAAGCTAAAACTGAATGTAACCTGCATAGATGAGTAAATAAAAAAAATAATCTGTTAAGTTATCCCCTGCTATTAAAACCTCTATGGGCTCTCTTACTCTAGTAAAATGACACTATGACTCCAATTAACTCCCAATAAAAAAACAGTCTTTAACACTGACAAAACCCAAGCATGTTGGCCTTTAAAATAAACGTTATTTCATTTCTATGACCAATTCAATATATTACGAATAATTTCCATCCTAATCGAATTTGTTAGGGCTCTCGGCCGTAATAGAAATTTTATGGCCCTTTCATGTACACGCCCGGGCCCGTATAAAGATGTTACTTCTATTATCATTTAGATTAACTTTACGGCGCCATCTTGCGTAATAGGTTCTTGGGAATATTTCATCCAGTCTCCTTATTTTTAACACCATGGTGTCCGTGTTAAGAAATTTATGGGTTTTTTAAACGCTATATTCGTTCCGCGCCATTTTTTATCCGGCTGAGTAGAATAGACCATCCTTATTTCTAACCGAGTTGTCGTAAAAGGTAACTTGTAAAAGTAAAAGGTAAGTTGACCCGCCGTGTGGTATCCGGCTCCGGAAAGTGGTCTATTCTACTCCTAACCGGATATCACACGGCAGATCAACTTACCTAAGTAGGCTTTTACGACACCTCGATAAGAAATGAATGTGGTTTATTCTACTCAACCGGATACCACGCGACAGGTCAACTTCCCTGATTCGCCTTTTACGACACCTCGGTAAGAAATAAGGTTGGTCTATTCTACTCAACCAGATAACACCGTGGTCCACTTACCTTATAATACCTCAGAGAGGCTTAATATAATCACCTACAGTTTTTCAAATAGGTTTTTTCATATTATAGCAATTTTTGTGCGTCGTGTAAAGGCCACTTAATACCAGCTGTGTGCTAATGACCTCTGTCCTCCGTTAATAAATTGCTTCCGGACTCCCAGATGTCAGCTGAAATATATGTCATCATGGCCCAATTGTGAATTCCGCAATTTAGCAAGCTAATGATTAGCGATATCTAGATTAGCAATGGATAAACAAAAAATATTGAATAGCTACTTGACAAAATTCAAATTCCAAATATTCTTTATTAAAATAAACTTGTTAAAAAGTGCTTTTGAATCGTCAACTCTACTGCTGGTTCGGAAAGCTGTTCCTACCGAGAAGAGCCACCAAGAAATGCG
Source organism: Morpho achilles (assembly GCA_947086495.1). Classification (NCBI taxonomy): domain Eukaryota; kingdom Metazoa; phylum Arthropoda; class Insecta; order Lepidoptera; family Nymphalidae; genus Morpho; species Morpho achilles. The sequence continues at coordinate 4,441,186 of CAMTZB010000012.1, read as the reverse complement.
GTTATTGCTCTTTTAAAAATAAAATTCTTATAACTAGTACATTTTATCATCGTTATCATATAAGGTCGAATAGCATCTAGTAGAGTTTCTGTATCAGTCTCTTTTGATCAGTGTTTTTATACTGCTTTTATAATTATTTGCTGATATAATTCTTTATACGTGTAGCAAATGATTACCTGTTTCCTTAAACTTCTCTCGCAGGGCATCACACGGACTTAAAAAGCGGATAAGTCACTACAAAGTATGTGAATGTTGCCTGCTTCATACACTTAGCATTACATGCGAGTAGATTCTCTTAACAAACGAGGAGTACAGCAAAATAATTCTATTGTAACTTCTCTAGGCGGTCGCAGAGAGCCGCTGGTTTCAAAATTCCTTAAGAGCCCTATGTCCAGCAGTTCGTCCATCGGTTATAAAATAAGAAACAGAAGAAGAAGAACTTCTGTACTCTCTTCTTGAACTCTCTTCTCGGTAGAAACAGCTTTCCTAACCAGCAGTAGAGTTGACGATTCAAAAGCACTTGTTTGTTGCTTTTGAATCGTCTACTCTACTGCTGAGATATTCTTTGAGATACAACAATTACATTTAGAGATTGAGATGCGAATTATTTAAGACCCATTAAATAGACTCTAAATTTTAATAAAAGACAAAATATTCCTTCAATATATCTGGTCTAAGATATTAGTCACACTTTAAAGGACAACATTGTTAGATAAACTTAACATAATGTCTGGAATATATGAATTGGCAAACCGATCGCTGACAGGGAAAAATATGTTTCCCAGACTATACAAAACAGCAGACGGATAGAGTGTCCCATTTATTCATGTAATCTAGGGCAATATGTTCATGGCGGATGTGCGTCAAATCATATCATTTGCTGTGCTGGTGTATAAATTTCTAGGCTTGACGCACAGTCTAAATCTGTATAAACTAAAATTTTATTAAGTAGATTGAATAGACAGTTCTAATAGGAGACGTGTGGTATCCGGCTGAGTATAATAGACCACCCTCATTTCATACCGAGGTGTCGCAAAAGGCGGCTAAGATAAGTTGACCCGACATGTGGTATCCGGCTGGGTAGAATAGTGCCACTTCATTCGTCACTTATTTGAAGAATTTTTTGATACATAGGTATTCCCTGTGTATCATAAGCTTGCGGCTCCTGCTTTGCGCCTTGCAAATGTACTTAAGTCGTTTGTGGGTTTGGGTATAAAATTCCGCAATTAATTTTAGCTTTGCCATGACAGCAGTTTAAAAACACTTCATAAAAGGATAATTCAGAAAGCCTATTATACTATTGAGGAATACTTAGATAAATACGCCTGGATGTAACTATTCTTTGACCCTGTACAAGACAGTAATAATGTAACTAGTAAGATTTATATTTTGAAAAGAGGAACCGCCGAGTTTCTTGCTGGCTCTTCTCCAGAGGCACAGATTTCCGAACCAGCAGTAGAGTTGACGATTCAAAAGCACTTGTTTACAAGTTTACTTAAATAAAGAATATTTTGAATTTGAAAAATTTGTATTTGAATATCCCACACTCATTCTTACCGAGAGATCGCAAAAGGCGCCATAGGAAAATTTAAGCAGGCGCCCGGTCTCAAAATACCTATCCGAATCATGTGTCAACATGTTTATAACATGTTGTATTCCCACTTAGAGTGCGATCAGGGATGCCACCTTTTTTTTGAAGAAAAATAGTATTTTTATTTTTAAAACAAAAAATACTTACTTTTAGGAAATTCAGGAAAAAAAATAGTACACATCTATTTTCAATCATTATTTATTTTTCCATGATTATTTATTATTAATTCTCGCTGGACAATGACAAAGGAGTTAGAGTTACTAACTAACTAAGCCCTGTAAATATATGAATGAGTTTCGTTCAAACATTCCCTATGCAGTGCTGCGGGTGCGTTCCATTCACAGTTGATTAAAAAAAGCGCGACAATTGAGTTAGCGATAAAAATATAGTATTTTTTGTCCTATATTACTTTTATATAATATATAGTACAATTGACTAAAATATAGTACGATACTATATAATATAGTACGGGTGGCAACGCTAAGTGCGATAAGGGCAGGAGGATGGTAATTCTAAGCTCAGATAAAGTCACCCGCTCCCACTAGTCGTCAAAACAATGACAACCTCGATCTAACTGTTTTGCTATCTATTGTCAATTTCACGCTCCGTCAACAATTATACTCTGGTATATATCGGTGTCAACATAGGTTATCAGTTCAAGGAGGCCCATTGTTGTCGCGATCGAAACTAACCTTGACTAAATCTAAATATCCGATCGATGCAGAAGTAGGGATGTGACTTGGAGTAGAAATAAATCGATTAATAATCGATTTTTATCCCTTTAAAAATAATCGATTTAAAAAAGTCGATTATTTTGTTACGAAATAATCGATTTTTTTTCTGACTAAAAAAAAGTTCAAAAGTTGATTTTTTTTAATATTAATTATTATTTAAAATGAAGGCTAATTAAAGTGAATAACTACCAAGAAATAATATTAGATGTGCTGTTTGTGAAATTGGATTAAATTGTGTAGTTTAACTAAATTGGTTTCATCCAAAAATTCATATCTAATTTTAAAAAAGAAGAAAAAGAAAAAGGAATACCTTAAATAATCAATTTTTAAACAATCGATTTTGATGAAAAAATAATTTATTATTAAAAATCGATTACTTTGAAAAAATAATCGATTATTTTATAAATCGATTTATTATTAACATCGCTATGCAGAAGGCAATACGAACAAACGTGACTCATAACGTATATAGGTACAGAGAATTGCGTATTTCGGAACTATAAGTATTATGAACTAAAGATAAAACAATTCAGAAGTGGAATTTCGATTCCACTTCTGAATTAATTGGGGTCGATACAATATGTTATAAACATGTTGTTGCGTGATTTGGCTGCGTATTTTACGACCGGCCGCCTGTCTGAAGTCAATCTAAGTTGTATTTCAAAACTAATAAAATATTATTTTGCAATAATCCGCGATAAAAGAAAATCTATGTAATGCTAAATGTAGAGTGCGTGCATGCAGAATTTGTAAAAACTCATGCACTACCCGCCACCGAATACACAACAATACACAAGCACTGCACATATTCACCACCACAATCTCATCAACTGTTTCAACCCGTAACCGAAGCATGGTCAGGAGATAGACTCCACGACAAAATCACAAAACTTTGCGATTTACAAATTTTGATTAATGAAACAAATTCTGCATGTATCAGATATGAGAACAAATAGTACACTCTACATTTAGCATTACATATATTTTCTTTATCGCGGATTATAGCAAAATAATATTTTCGTTATTTTTGTATTATGGACCTCCGCAAAGTAACGCCTAATTCTATTGATTATTTAGTCGCCTTCTACGACACCTCGGTAAGAAATTAGAGTGGTCTATTATATTCAGCCGGATACCATACGGCGTTAATGTAACAATTGCATATAAAATCATTTCAAAATAACAAAATTAATGTAAGACTTGTTTTATAGGTAAATTATGCACACTGGTAATAGAGAAAGTGTGCAATTATAGGGAACAATACTGCACTCTATGGTCCGTGGTAGTCTATGACATAGAATGTAATTGACGCTGAAAGTATAGGGAAAGTCATATATCAACCGCATGGTAATACGCGGTTGTGGGTTGTTTATTGATGCCCTAGTCTTGCCCCCGTTTAAACGTAAGGGCATATTAATTTTATACAAAGAAAATATCTTGTGCCAACGGTATTTTAAGCACATGGCGCAAACGGAGGAGTAGGTATGAGACTAGGTATATAATATACATACATAGGTATAAATCTTAAATTTATAGTGACTTCTTCAAAAATAAATTGATTGAATTTCATTAAAACTTTTTTTTTTGTAAAGTGTCATTGATTTCAAATTAGAGTTCATATGTACTCATACTTTTGTTTTATTTTTTCAAAAATGTATTAATCATCCGCTTATACACATCAGTGCTAAAACATTTAAAAAAATATTTTAAATTTACGAACAATAGCTTCACAAAATTATCAATCTTTTTATCTTATAAATCTGTGGATAATAATTTGACACATTCCTCGATTTTTTAATTACTTTTATTGACGGCCTGATATCGAGTTCTAATGGCCTTTCTAGATTATCCTACAAGGTATACCAGTGGCAATAAATTGGAAATTGTAGATATATAAATATTCAAGAATATTTATATACGAGGTGTGTTCAAAAAGTATTGCGAATTTTGAATTTTCTCGGGTTACGCATATTCGAATTTCGTTTTTTTTGTGGCGTTATGTTGGTACATTTGTCCCTCACTTATGCTGACAAGTTTGGTCATTTTGAATTTTCAGTTAATTGTTGACAGCTGCTTTGCTTGCACGTGTTTTGGTTCGTCTTCGATTTTTACTTACTCAAAAAAATGGACCACGATAACGCCCCTGCTCACACATCGCTGCTTGTACGCGACTTCTTGGCCAAAAACAACACTATAATAATACCGCAGCCACCTTATTCCCCAGATCTGGTCCCCTGTGACTTTTTCTTGTTCCCGAAACTGAAAAGGCCCATGAAAGGACGACGCTACGCCACGACTGACGAGATAAAGGCGGCATCGAAGGAGGAGCTGAACAAGATATAAAATAATGATTTTTTGAAGTGCTTCGAAGATTGGAAAAAACGTTGGCACAAGTGTATAATATCCCTGGGGGACTACTTTGAAGGGGACAAAATAAATATTCACGAATAAATAAATATTTTTTGAAAATACACAAAATTCGCGATACTTTTTGAACACACCTCGTATATACATTATTAATGCACCCTCATTTACTTTCTTTAAATTTTAATATGTCACATTTGAGGCTGACCTCCGTACTCTATGGTAACACTTTCATTAATATTTGAGTCTGTATAATCTGTGGCCAACAGTTTTCCCGCGTCGGGCCGGCGCCTCCAGCTCCGGCCGCGCGGCGCCGGCGCAGCAACACACACGGGTCGCATATCATAAACAAGTCGGTACTTTCGAACGTGGAAAGTGAAAACCGTTTATTTATTTCTTTCCATTTTATTTATGTACTGATTTTTCCTTTACAACGGTAATGTGGAACTAATTAAATTATCCGCTTAAGTTGACATGTAGTTGCGAAGCCAATTTTAAACGATTTTTTGCATGTACATTTACTCGTAAGTGAAGTAGATTTAACCGATATTGATTGTATTTCATATTATATTGGAATTATTGTTATCATATTAAGCCGTCAGGGGCATAATAACTAATATCAGATAAAGTACCTGGGTGACTGAGCTTTGCTCGGTAATTTTTTTTAAGGTATAAAAAAATTTAAAAATTTTAAAAAAAATAGTTGAGGAGGTGGGGCTCGAACCTAGTATTAGTAGTATTTTCACCACTCCAGACCGCCCGTTCACTAAATGAGCCGACATGATTTTACGTTTGACAGCGAAAAATTGTGATTGTATTCAACGTAAATTTAAAAAAAAAATAGATTTTTTTGTTTCATTTTTTTTTAATTAAACTTATCTAGATCGATTTTTCTCCCTCAAAACCCTACATGCTGAATTTCAGGAAAATCGCAGGAGCCGTTTCCGAGATTCCGAAAATATATATATACATACAAGATTAACTCATTCAAATATTAAAGATAGTATAGGCAAAATAGTATCGTTTAAGAGACCCCGCTGTTAACAATTCGATACGGCGGATTTTATTCGAGTGTAATTTAAAATGCAATTTAAACTTATCGATTTATCGTAGGCAAAATCGATGATAAATTATGATTAATCGATTCTCGATATACTACCGTATAACATATAATGATCTTTTGATAATCTTTATGACTATTAAATTGCTATTAATGTCTGATTGCAATTCATATAGTTTCTTTTTACACCTGTATGTAGTGTGTATGTGTGTATTTATGGATGTGTGTGTATGTATGTATTTAACCAACTTCTTTGAACTCAAATTTGACCCCAAATTTGATCCAAATGCAAACTTTCAATTTAAATTGAATTAAAAGTTTGTATTTGGATGTAATAATAAATACAAACTTTGCAAACTATGAGTGACAATACAAAAAATAAAGTAAAAGTTAACTAACCCACAGCTGGGCATTGGCCTCCTCTCTTCGTTTTTGGAGAGGAGGGTTGGAGCTAAGACCTACCACGCTGCTCCAATGTAGATTGGTAGGTTACACATATCCCTAGAATTCTCTAGAAACATGCAGGTTTCCTCACGATGTTTTTCTTCACCGAAGAGCGTGTAATAAATTGCAATTATTAATTAGATAAATAATAAAAGAATACATTAATCACTTTGAAGAAAGGAAATATGAAGAGCAAGAAATACAATCTGTAGCGGTAAATATCCAAACTGCTAGATACCGCGTCTCCATAGCGTCAATTTATTGTCCACCAAAACATTCCATAACCAAAGATTACTATGTAAATTTTTTACAAAAATTTGGAAATATGTTTATTATTGGAGGAGACTTCAACGCCAAAAATACTTATTGGGGGTCTAGATTAACTACAACCAAAGGTAAAGAACTGTTTAAAGCTATTCAAGACGTAAAATGTGATGCCTTAAGTACAGGCAAGCCCACTTATTGGCCGACTGACCCGAAAAAAATTCCAGACCTCGTCGATTTTTTCATTTATAAAAATATATCGTCGAAATATTTGAGCATAGACGATGCATGTGACTTGAGCTCAGATCATTCACCAATATTATTAACTCTAAGTGAAAAGATTATATATAAGAATTCTACTATTACTTTAGCTCATAAATATACAGATTGGGAGAGTTTCAAAATAGATTTGGATGTCAATATTAACTTAAAGGTTCCTCTAAAAACAACCGAGCAGCTTGAAATCGAAACTAGCAAGTTTATACAAGATATTCAACAATCAGCTTGGAAAAATACTCCAGAATTTAAAAAAAAGGTTAAAGGAGCAACATATCCAATACAGATTCTTAACCTTATTGCCGAAAAAAGGAGACAGCGTAGAAAATGGCACCAATCTAGATATTCAGAAGATAAAAGGCTATTTAATAACCTGAGCAAAAAAGTAAGAACCGAAATTAAAATGTATAATGAAGTGACATTAAACACATATCTCCAAAAACTTACAAATAAACATAACTCTGATTATTCAATATGGAGAGCAACAAAAAACATCAAAAGACCTCAAACACATATTCCGCCCATTAGGGATAAAGACGGAAAATGGGCCGTTAATAACGAACAAAAAGCAAAAAGATTTGCACAACACTTGGAAAATACATTTTTGCCAAATGAAGATGATAGTGAGTATTTCTCCACAAACGTTACGAAACAAGACGATTCATCCATCAAACCAGTAACGGTAAAAGAATTATATAATGGAATAATTTTAAAGCTTAAGCCAAAAAAATCTCCTGGATATGATCTAATTACCGTTGAAATCTTGCGTAATCTTCCAAGGAAAGCAATAGTTAAATTAACGACATTGATAAACGCAGCTTTCAGATTAAGGCACGTTCCCGACTTGTGGAAAGTTGCCGAAGTAATAATGATCCCTAAACCAGGGAAATCACCACATGATGTTGCATCGTATAGACCTATATCGCTTTTGCCTATTATTTCAAAAATTTTTGAGAAATTATTACTTATAAGACTAAAACCTATTTTAGACAGACACAACTTGATTCCAGAGTATCAATTTGGATTTAGAGAAAAACACTCTACAATTGATCAAGTTCATAGGATAACGAATTTAATCGAAAAAGCTTTAGAAGAAAAGAAAGTTTGTACAGCTGTCTTTCTTGACGTAGCACAAGCTTTTGATAAAGTCTGGCATAAAGGCCTTGTACATAAACTTAAAGTCATGCTGCCTAAATCATACTCCGAAATATTGGAAAGCTATTTAAACAATAGAGCGTTTAGAATAAGACAAGAGGAGAGTTATTCAGAACTGAAACCAATCAAAGCTGGGGTGCCACAAGGAAGTGTTCTGGGGCCTGTCCTGTACCTCATATACACTTGTGATATGCCAGTAATGGAAAACAGTACGATAGCAACTTTTGCTGATGATACTGCTATTTTAGCGGTAGGAAATACTCATCAGGAAGCAGTGGAAAAGGTGCAAAAATCTGTAAATAAGCTTTACGAATGGACTAAAATATGGCGAATAAAACTTAACGAGTCTAAGTCTATTCATATTGACTTTACCAACAAAAGACCACAGTTTTATCCTGTTTTTATAAGTAATCATAGGATACCCTATGGTAATACAGCTAAATATCTTGGAATATCTCTTGACGCTAAACTGCGCTGGAAAGCCCATGTCAAGAAAAAAAGAGAAGAACTAGACATAAGATATAAAAAAATGTATTGGCTTATCGGCAGACATTCTACGTTATCAACTGAAAATAAGGTTCTCTTATACAAACAAGTCCTTAGGCCAATATGGACTTATGGTGTTCAGTTATGGGGCTGTGCTAAAAAATCAAACATAAATATAATACAAAGATTCCAAAATAAAGTACTGAGGGCTATTGTTAACGCACCCTGGTATGTAAAGAATGAACACATTCATCAACATCTTCAGGTTGAGTTTGTTAATAAAGTAATAAAAAAGTACGCTGAAGCCCATGAGCAAAGGCTTCATCATCACGTGAACATCGAGGCTATCCAGCTTCTCGATAACACTGGACTCGTAAGAAGACTTAAAAGGACAAAACCTTTTGAGTTACTTTAATATCGTGATAGTGTAGTGTAGTGCTAGTGCTACTTGAAAGAACACAAGAACAAAGTGTCTCACATAGCAAGAAAGACTAAGATAAGTCACTGGACCTATTCTTAGATATAAGTTAATTTATAAGTTTAGGTAATCTTTAAGTTGCTTATTAGCCTTTTGGCTAGATCGCAAAATCAATAAAGTACTTCCTTTTGGTTGTTCTTTATAATAGCAAAAAAAAAAAAAAATTAATTAGATACATAAGTTTTAACAGAAAAATTGGTGCCTTCTCGGGTTTGAACCCGAGAAGAGGCACACGGTTTTACCGCTGGACTATCACAGCTCACAAAAAATAATCATGATGTAAATGGTTTATAAAAAAACTTGGTTATGTTCATATATGTATAACTGATAAAGTAGGAACCGACATAAGCTTGCAGCTCCTGCTTTGCAAAAGTACGTAAGTCGTTTGTGGGTTTTGGTATAAGATTCTATAATAAAATTCCGCAATCAATTTTAGCTTTGCCATAACAGCAGTTTAAAAACACTGTTAAAATGAGGCTGATACAGAAAGTCTACTATACTGTTGAGGATTACATACATGATATGTTTGCGTGGATATATCTAATCTTCGAACCTGTACAATATAGTAATCACTAAATGTAACTAGTAATAAGAATAATATCTTGTAAAGAGCAATCACCGAGTTTCTTGCCGTCTCTTCTCGCTAGGAACAGTTTTACGAACAAGCAGTACACATGTAGATTCAAAAGCACTTTATTACAAGTTTACTTCAATAAAGAATATTTTGTATTTTTTTTCTTTTTTTTGAACATTTAAATGCAATAAAAAGTGAAAAATAATTATAATGAAAAAAAACACGCTTTTATAGCGCATAAAAAATACGAATAAAAAATATTATTGTATAATAATTGTGAAAAAAGCGTGAATTCTTGAAGCCTTTCCTGTATTATTATAGATAAATACAAAAACGGTACAGGAACCGAAATATTTTGATTGCTTCCGGTTCCGCAATATATCTATTACTAGCAATTTCCAGCGGCTCCGCCCGCGTGGAAAGATTAATCTTTCCACACGTAACATATTATTTTGATAACCATAAAAATGGTTAAAGTGGATTAACCTTAAAAGCTTGACATATGCTTTCGCGGACTTTTATTTAGAACTTTTAGAGGGGAACAATTTTGTAATATATGATTTTTGAATAACTATTACTCATTTCACGCAAGGAAAGCTTTAAAATTTGCCGTTTTTGTCCTATTTTTTATTGCTGCTCCTTTCCTATTCATCTTAGCGTGATGTTCTTACACTCTCCTACATCTTACACTGAAAGAATTTTTCAAATCTGTTAAGTAGTTCCTGAGATTAGCGCGTTCAAACAATCAAATAAACAAACAAACTCTTCAGCTTTATATATTAGTATAGATTTCATTGTTAAATAGAATATTCGTACATCCAAGCGCCTAGCGATTCTTCATAATACATTCCGTGATTAACAAATTGTTATCAGAGACACGAACTTAACCGGTATCACTTAAGTTTCAGACGAGACTCGAAGGTAAGCTTCTTTATATTATACGACGAAATCACAGCTACGATAAGTCACTCACAATTAACGCGCACGTTTTCATAAGTTACTAGTTAAATCCACTTAACCTAAAGTACCTGGTTAACCGAGCCTTGCTTGGTAATTTTTTTTAAAATAAAGAAATAGAAACTTAAAAAAAAAAAAGCTAGCTAGATCAATTTTTTTCCCCCGAAACCCCCTACATGCTGAATTTCAGGAAAATCGTTGGAGCCGTTTCCGGGATTCGGAAAATATATATATACATACAAGCTTAACTCATTTAAATATTAAAGAGAAAAGATACTCGTCGAATTAACGCCATTAATTACCAGTACGCATTCAAGCCAGATGCCAACGTTATCGGTCACAGATAACTAATGAATATTCATACCGTTTACTGTTAGATTACTCACGGCTTCAGTGTTGCCACGTGTGAAAATTTGATTCACCATCAAGTATTATTTAAAATAATTTAAATAAGGTCACGAGTTGGAAACCCGGGCATGCACCAATTAGTTTTTTTTTATTAAAGCTTATGTGTCTAATTGATAATTGCAATTTATCACACGCTTATCATGAACTAAAACATCGTGCGGAAACCTGCATATCTCTAGAGAATTCTAGGGATATGTGTAACCTACAAATACGCATTGAAGCAGCGTGGTAGGTGTTAGCTCCAAACCTTCTCTCCAAAAACGGAGAGAAGAGGCCTATTCTCAGCAGTGGGATAGTGACAGGCCGCTAGTTACTTACTTACCCGGCTGAGTCGAATAGACCACCCTCATTTCTTAGCGAGGTATCGTAAAATACGACTAAGGTATTTTGGAAGAACCGAAAAACATAAAAAGTGCAGAACAAAAAAGGAGAGAAGGAAAAGGTGGCCTTTGAATAGCAGTGGGATAGTAACAGGCCGTTACTTTAATTTTTTTGATTTAATGCTGTGATACAATACATAGTTTTTTACTAAAATGTTAAGCTTGTTTATGTGGCATTTTTTCAGTATTCATCATTCCCCTACCCTTAACCCACTCAAAGTGGGGTCGGCACAACAAGTTTTTTCTCATCCATTCTTTCCTATTATTCGTCAATAATATACTCCACGATAAAGCTTTGCGATTTTTTTTGTGGAGTCTATCTCTTAGTATATATTTTCTATCTATTTTTTGCAGATATAATATGTCCGCCGTGTGGTATCCGGCTGAGTAGAATAGTACCACCCTCATTTCTTATCGAGGTGTCGTAAAAGGCGACTAAGGTAAATTGACTCACCGTGTGGTATCCGGTTAAGTAGAATAGACCAACCTCTTTCTTACCGAGGTGTCGTAAAATACGACTGAGGTAGGTTGATGTCAGGCAGGCGACCGATCGTAAAAACGCAGCCAAATCATGTCACAGTATGTTTATAACATGTTGTGCCGACCCCACTTAGAGTGGGATAAGGGCAGGAAGATGACGTTGATAGCATAATATGTCTATTACTTTTGTTTAAAAATAAATTTAATTTTTATAATTTAATTTAATTTTTATTTTAAGCAATTTAATTTATGTACATAAAAATATAAAGAATTATAAAACGATAGGTGATGTGTACAATAGACAAAGCAGGAACCGACATAAGCTTGCGGTTCCTGCTTTGCGCCTTGCAAAAGTGCGTAACTCGTTTGTGGGTTTTGGTATAAGATTCTATAATAAAATTCCGCAATCAATTTCAGCACTGCCATTACAGCAGTTTAAAAACACTGTTAAAAAGAGGCTGATACAGAAAGCCTACTATACTCTTGATGATTTTTTAGAAGATAAGAATGTGTGGATATAGCTCTCTTTGAACCTGTACAAGACAGTAACGACATAATGTAAATAGTATTAAGAATTATATTTTTAAAAGAGCAACCGCCGAGTTTCTTGCTGGCTCTTCTCGGTAGGAACAGCTTTCCGAACCAGCAGTAAAGTTGACGATTCAAAAGCACTTGTTTACAAGTTTATTTGAATAAAGAATATTTTGAATTTGAATTGAATAAAGGTAACATCTAAGTCTAGGATTTTAAAGTACGGTATTGACTTAACGATCGTTTTAACCGAGTGATGCTAAAACTGAATTAAATTAGTGTAGTAAGTTTTAGTAGAGTCGCGTTTGCTTGTTCTATATTTTAGAACGAGTCGCGCTCAAACTTAACAGCTTATGTCCATCAGAATAAACATATCTGAACCTGTTTTTCTAGTCGTTTATTAACTGCCGCGAAACGTTCCGCTTCAGAGAAAAAAAACTTTATTTAGAAACATTTAAAACGAGTTCATTTTTTGTCACACAGTTATTATAGATAGAGTAAAGAAGCTATAGGCCTGTGAGTACTAATGTCTAACAAATAATCAGAGATGAAAATTAATATACCTAGATTTTTCTTTGCCTAATCTATACTTATATATAAAGCTGCAGAGTTTGTTTGTGTGAACACGCTAATCTTAGGAACTACTAGACCAAAACAAAAGTAATGAGAATATTATTTTGCTATAATCCGCGATAAAAGAAAATATATGTAATACTAAATGTAGAGTGTACTATTCGTTCTCATACCTGATACATGCAGAATTTGTAAGAACTTATGCACTACCCGACAAAGATAACACAACGATACATAAGCACTGCAAGCAAAGCAAAGCTTAGCGATTTTCTGCTTCGATCGATGCTTCGGTTACGGGGCGAAACAATTATTGAGATTGTGGTGGTGAATGTGTGCAGTGCTTGTGTATTGTTGTGTTGTCGGTGTCGGTTAGTGCATGAGTTCTTACAAATTCTGCATGTGTCAGGTATGAGAACGAATAGCATACTCTAAATTTAGCATTACATATATTTTCTTTAAACGCGGATTATAGCAATATAATATTCTCATTAGTTTTGTACGCCGTGTGGTATCCGGCAGAATAGAATAGTACCACCCTCGTTTCTTACCGAGGTGTCGTAAAAGGCGACTAGGTAAGTCGACCCGCCGTGTGGTATCCGGCTGAGTAGAATAGACCAACCTCATTTCTTACCGAGGTGTCGTAAAAGGCGACTAAGGTAAGTTGACCCACCGTGTGGTATCCGGTTGAGTAAAATAGACCACCCTCTTTCTTACCGAGAAGTCGTAAAATACGACTAGGGTAAGTTGATGTCAGGCAGGCGGCCGGTCGTAAAATACGTAGCCAAATCATATGACAACATGTTTGTAACATGTTGTGCCGACCCCACTTAGAGTGGGATAAGGGCAGGAAGATGATGAATATTCTCATTAGTTTTGTATTATGGACCTCCGGAAAGTAACACTTTATTCTATAAATTATTTAATTACTGGACCGATTTGAAAAGTTCTTTGAGTGTAAGATAGTCCATTTATTGAGCCTATAGACTATGTAACATCGAGCTTTGATGAATTGGAGAGGAGGAGCAATAAAAAATATTGCGAATATTGCAAAATTTAAAGCTTTCCTTGCGTGCGCTACGTAAACGGTCAAAGTTATTCAAAAATCTCTTATATTTAAGTCACGATAACACAAAACGCGTGGTATCCGGCTGAATAGAATAGTACCACCCTCATTTCTTACCGAGGTGTCGTAAAAGGCGACACAGGTAAGTTGACGTCAGGCAGGTGGCCGGTCGTAAAACGCAGCCAAATCATATGACAGCATGTTTATAACATGTTGTGCCGACCCCACTTGGAGTCGGATAAGGGCAGGAAGATGATGAGTATAATAACTCTATTCGATAATAAGTTGGATGAATCGATGAAATATATATTTTATCTATGAAAGGGTTTCAAATTATTTTGTTAATTAATGTTACAATTAATTTAGTATTTTGGTAATTTATTTATTACTTTCAAAACGGTATAACAATGACCTAAGCCAGATCTTTCACAAAAGAGCGAATGAAAAAAAAATCAGTTTGTCTATGATCCCAACATACAAATAAATTAATAACTACGAGTACCTACTATCGCTTATTTCTCTTTTTTCGATTAATTCTTTTTTTTTAAACCAATGTAATAAAAATAGTTAAGTAAGATTAAATGACTATAAGTGAATAATTTACCGCATTGCGTGTTTTTATAAGGCTTTAAAGAACTGTATAGCTTATAAATAGTATGTACCCTGTAAATAACCCTCTAGTCGTAATAAAAAGGGTTGTTGGTGATCGCTTAATCCACCCGACGATATCGAATATGTACGGTTTAAATGTACTACTCGTAAGTTCAAACGTAAATCATCATCCTACTCCCTTATCCAACTCTAAGTGGGGTCGGGATAACATGTTATAAACATGATGTCACATGATTTGCCTACGTATTTTACGACCAGTCACCTGTCTGACGTCGCTTACCTTAGTCATATTTTACGATACCTCGGTAAGCAAGAAGGTGATCTGTTCTACTTAACCGGATACTACACGATGTGTCAACTTTTCTTAGTAGCTTTTTACAAGCTTTTCCATCACCAAATGAGGGGCAGCTAAAAGAAGAATTATTTCTTTTGTTTTACATAGTTTTTTAATTTAGGTTTTAATGTCAATATTTATGGTTATGTTTGAAGTAGTATGTGAAACGCCGTGTGGTATCCGGCTGAATAGAATAGTACCACCCTCATTTCTTACCGAGGTATCGTAAAAGGCGACTAAGGTAAGTCGACCCGCCGTGTGATATCCGGCTGAGTAGAATAGACCAACCTCCTTCTTACCGAGGTGTCGTAAATTACGACAGAGGTAAGTTGACTTCAGGCAGGCGGCTGGTCGCAAAAACGCAGCCAAATCATGTGACAGCATGTTTATACCATGTTGTGCCGACCCCGCTTAGAGTGGGATAAAGGCAGGAAGATGATTATGTTTGAACTAGTATGTGAAGTGTCAGCGGAAAACGTTATTGAATTTCTCTCCTGTTATATCAACTTCGCCTGTCTGATTTTTTAAAATTATTAATGATTTCATAGAACGCTGTATAATTTTACATGCCCACTTTACTTGCCACTGAATTTAAATAACGAAATCATGTAAGAATCTGACGCGGCTCAGCGTGTGTCTAATGAACGCGTTCCAACGGCGGCGCCAAGATGGTGACGAATGACATTCGAAATTCGAATATGCATGAACATTCTACATTCCACATCACTCGACCTCATCTGACGACAAGTGCGCATAGAGAAAACTGTAACTTTTTCCATCGGTAACTAAAACTATTTAACTAGTATTTTTATTGTATGCCGTCATTAATTGCCGGCTTTTTATCATGTAGAAGACATAACCAACTTTTTCAGAACGGGTTTATTAATGCTGTTGATTTATTAATGTTGTTAATTTAATATTACTCTTTAATGAAGAAAACGTTAAAAGAAAAACTAGTTCAAACTTGTGATTTATTTTCAAGTAAAATAATTTTATTTCTAGATTTCGACTGAAAACCAGCGCCGCGTGATGTTGGCCATATGCTGCATCACGCTGCTTTTATGCTGAGTCGAACGCCAATTCATTTCTGCATTTTTGTTGTTTTTAAATTTTAATGAATTTTTTTAAGATAAATTTAAGTATCTGTACCTACCTATAAGATAAATTTTGGCCTGCAGAAATGAATAAATGTCTTGTTGTTGTTGTTGTTGTTGTCTATATCCAACCTTATTCCACACTAAGTTGCTTTAAAATCAGGAAAGCAATTTTTTACTTTCGCTTTAAATAAATTATCCGTGGGTCTAACTAAACTATCACCTAATCAGCTTGTAAATGTATGCAATTTAAAAAATGATCAAAGGCTTTTGTTATTATTTTTTTTAATAATTGTAACCCTGAGTTAAAAAATACAAGTTACATCTATGCTCATGACATTTAAAAAAAGAAGCAACATTCTACCTGTTTCATAACGATCACTTAATTGCATGCTAATCAATAAAGACAAGGTTATGCGACGCAACACCATTGCTGTTAGCGTCAAGGAAAAGCTATGAAGTAAATTAAAAATCTCTTAATTATACGAAATAAAAACACTCAGCTTTTAATCCCACAGCTATTCACACCTGCTATAAATTTTACAACATCTCATTTGTATAATTCTACATTCAAACATTCATGACCCTTTGAAGTTATTCAGCCTTATGGTCAAAGACAATCTCATTACTTTTTTAAATTAGTATAAACTTAAGATACGTATGTATATGAAAAAATTTAAAATATTTATAGAGAAAGAACTCGAAATTGAACAGTAATTTGAAGCCTGCACAGATGATTAATTACGTTCTAATTTCAAATAACTGAATTTGAAAGCTTATGAGATCGCATTATGAGTTTTGTCTTATTTCTTTGAATATACATTCTTTATTGGATTAAGGTCACTGATATATGAAAGTTTTTATTTTCTACGATATGCTATATATAAACGCCACGTGCTTAACGAATCTCCCACTGTGTGATGTTTAAATCCGGAATACGATATTTATTCCACGACGCCGTATGGTATCCGGCTAAATATAATAGTACCACCCTCATTTCTTACCGAGGTGTCGTAAAAGGCGAGTAAGGTAAGTCGACCCGCCGTTTGGTATCCGGCTGAGTAGAATAGACCAATCTCATTTCTTACCGAGGTGTCGTAAAAGGCGACTAAGGTAAGTCGACCCGCCCTTTGGTATCCGGAGTAGAATAGACCACCCTCTTTCTTACCGAGGTGTCGTAAGATAAGACTGAGGTAAGTTGACCACAGGCGGCTGGTCGTAAAAACGCAGCCAAATCATGTGACAGCATGTTTACAACATGTTGTGCCGACCCCACTTAGAGTGGGATAAGGGCAGGAAGATGATGATATTAATTCCACGAGCCATTTTAAGATATATTGTAATCGTATAATAGGGGACGCTATTCATTTTTCGTTTTAATTTCAATTAACCATTATCGTGATTTAAAATTAAAATTAACATTCAGTACAAATTTAAATACTCAGAATAATTAATGTATTTTTATTACATACATCATTTATTATATACTATATGAAGGTGCATGACTCCAATAAATAATTAGGAATTTAAATTAAATATAGCGTAACAGTTACATCTTATTTAAATATATGATAATTATTTGTTACTAATTTTTAAATATTATATTTGATTTAATATTATTATTTATTATACTGCTGATATTTAAAATTAAATACCTTCCATATATTACCTTTCAAATATTTCAGTCAAATAAACATTTTTAACTTTTCAACATTTATTTTGGTATCCCTCTCCCATAGAGACAAATTGTCTCTTATTTTTTTTATAAAGGGAAACAAAGATAAGATAAAAGAAACAGATGTATAAACCCAACCCACGGTGTCCTCAGTTAGATATCATTTAAAAAAAAATAGTAATCCATGAGCTAATCAATCCATTACTCTGTCCAAATAAACACACTATTTAATTCATAATATTTACGTAAAACTATTGGTATAAAACAAAAATTATTACAAATGAAAACAATATAAATCACTTCTGTATACATTTATCTGTCACACTGATAATGTTACAGATAATAAATAACAGAGCGAATGACTAATATACGAGTATACTAAAGGTAATTCACTATCAATGCAATAAATGTAAAAGTTATTCTGTTATACTATAAACCTGAATGTCTAAAATTGGCAGAATAAATGAAAGCCTTAGCCCCAATTATTAGCCCACATAGTATTTAAAAAATCATATTTTGTTTTTTCGTCGTTTGTTTCTAATTATTTTCAGTAAATTTATGCTATTACCTGTTGCCTATCTATAGTTAATATATAATTTTATATCAATACGGATTAATTTATCAACGCCGTGTGGTATCCGGCTGAATAGAATAGTACCACCCTCATTTCTTACCGAGGTGTCGTAAAAGGCGACTAAGGTAAGTCGACCTGCCGTGTGGTATCCGGCTGTGTAGAATAGACCACCCTCATTTCTTATCGAGGTGTCGTAAAAGGGACTAAGGTAAGTTGACCCACCGTGTGGTATCCGGTTTAGTAAAATAGACCACCCTCTTTCTTACCGAGGTGTCGTAAAATACTAGTAAGGTAAGTTGACATCAGGCAGGCGGCCGGTCGTAAAAACGCAGCTAAATCATGTGACAGCATGTTTATAATTACCCCACTTAGAGTGGGATAAGGGCAGGAGGATGATGATGATGATGATGATGGTTCTCTGTAGATAAACTAATACATTTACACGTTATTAATCATCGTGTCGTTGTCGTCGCGCTTTATTAAATCAATACATAAGAACACCCACAGTGAACAGTGAACAGTTATGATTGCGTACCGATATCTGATAAAAAAAAACAATTTATTAATAAAAAGATCGTATTATTGGGACTTTAATGACTTTATTGACCCTAATTTTATCACGTGGGAGGGGCCGATTATTCTTTTATCTTGTAAGAGAAAGGCAGGTGGTCTAACACACTATCAAATAAAAGTAACGGCCTGTTAGTATCCCACTTCTGGGATAAAGCTTCCGCTCTCATTTTTGAAAATAAGGAAGAAGATACACACAGATAGCTTGAGATACACATATCACATAGAATTCTCTATGGTTATGCAGAGTTCCTCTTGATGTTTTTCCTTCAACAAAAAGGGTGTGATAAATTGCAAATATCAATTACACACATAAGTTTTTACCGAAGCCAGGTACTCGTAGGTGCTGACCGGGATTTGAATCGAAAGTGTCGCTTGGACTGACCGCTGAACTATTAGGTATCATTAATACTAACACTTTAATAATAAAACTGTGATAGCCTAGCGGTGACACCGTGCGACTCTTTCGAGGAAGTCACGTGTTCAAACCGCAGGCAGGCACAAATTATTGTTTCTATTAATTACAAAATTGTTACCCTCTAAAAGTTCTAAATAAAAGTCTGCGACAGCATATAGCTAGCTTTTATGGTTATCCCACTTTAACCATTTTTATGGTTATAAAAATACTATATTACGTTTGCTAGTACTAATATATAAAGCTGAAGAGTTTGTTTGTTTTATTGATTGTTTAAACGCGGTAATCTAAGGAATTTTACAAATCGGCGACCGAATTGAATTATGAATTAGAAAAATTCTTTTGATTTGATAATTATGAATTTGAAAAATTCTTTTGATTGCGAGATAGTCTATTTACTGAGGAAGGCTATATGCCATATATATAATTAGGCTTTATAATATATAACATCACGCTAAGATGAATAGGAGAGTAGCAGCTATAATTTTTATGGCAAAAGTTTGCCGTTTCAGCTAGTCCGTCTATAAAGCTAGGAAACGAAAGCTATTTTTCGTTTTACCATCGATTTTTTTCACTGGTGTATCGTGTTTGTATTAAAAGTACATTAATTCGTGTTGAGTTTAAAATATGGTAATACTGACAATCACCATCGGCGCCATTACAAACGTGTCTCGTCTTGAATAACGAGCTTGACACCCTTTAGTAGATTCCACAAATTGCTGACCCAATGAGAATATACAGTGATCAATAAAGATATAGATATTGCTATTTTAGTTGAGCTGGTAACACAGCGCGACTGTTTTGAGAAGGTCACGGGTTCAAACCCGAGCAGAGACCAATGAGTTTTTATGTTAAAAACTTTTGTGTCTAATTGACAATTACTATTTATGACACGCTTTTCGGTGAAGGAAAACATCGTGAGGAAACCTGCATATCTCTAGCGAATTTTGGAGATATGTGTAACCTACCAACCCGCATTGGAGCAGCGTGGTAGGTCTTAGCTCCAATCCTTCTCTCCAAAAACGGAGAGACGCCCATTCCCAGCAGTTGGAGAGTAACAGACCGCTACTTACTTTTACTTTTAAGAGCTATTTTACTTACAAAATACACTATGTACGAAACCGTACATCGTGTATTTTGCGTAATTCTTCCTCGCATTTTTCCTATCTCTAATAATTTATTGTATTATTCTCCATTGATTCCCATTATTAGCCCGAATCTTTTAACGTTTGATTAATAGATTTATTTGGAATTATATGCCTTTATATTTAAATAGCTATTCCTGAAGCTTCGCCCGCGTGGAAATCAGTCTCAATTTTTTTTTCCAGATTACTTAATGTAACTTTAATTTAAATTCAACGCCGTGTGTTATCCGACTGAATAAAATAGTACCATCCTCGTTTTTTACAGAGGTGTCGTAAAAGGCGACTAGGTTAAGTTGACCCACCGTGTGGTATCCGGTTGAATTGAATAGACCAACCTCATTTCTTACCGAGGTGTCGTAAAAGGGGGCTAAGGTAAATTGACCCACCGTGTGGTATCCGGTTTAGTAGAATAGACCACCCTCTTCTTACCGAGGTATCGTAAAATACGACTGAGGTAGGTTGACGTCGGGTAAGCGGCAGATCGTAAAATCATAGAAAAATCATTGAGAACATGTTTATAACATGTTGTGCAGACCCCACTTAGAGTGGGATAAGGGCAGGAAGATGATGAACTTTAATTTAAATTCAAAGTTATATAATTTACTTAATATATATAGCTTTCACCGGTTACTTAGCGCACTGAAGGAAAGCTTTAAATTTTGCCGTTTTCGCAATAATTATCATTACTGCTCCTCTCCTATTCATCTTAACGTGATGTTGTAACTATATAGCATCACGTTAATATTGAGCATGTAGGGGGAAAAATTAATCTTGCTAGGTTTCTACTACAAACTACGCCGTGTAGTATCCGGCTGAATAGAATAGTACCAACCTCTTTTCTTACCGAGGTGTCGTTAAAGGCGACTAAGGTAAGTCGACCCGCCGTTTGGTATCCGGCTGAGTAGAATAGACCAACCTCATTTCTTACCGAGGTGTCGTAAAAGGCGACTAAGGTAAGTTGACCCACCGTGTGGTATCCGGTTTAGTAGAATAGACCACCCTCATTCTTACCGAGGTGTCGTAAAATACGACAGAGGTAATTTGACGTCAGGCAGGCGGCCGGTCGTAAAAACGCAGCCAAATCATGTAACAGCGTGTTTATAACATGTTGTGCCGACCCCACTTAGAGTGGGATAAGGGCAGGAGGATGATGAGGTTTCTACTACAAACTACTACTAAAAAATTCGTTTTATATTTGTTTTCAGGCATTGAAAAAAATTTTAAAATGTAGAATTGAATCCAAATAATATTTGGCGATTTATTTCTCATCCTTATCCTTATCCTTACTAATATTATAAATGTGAAAGTCTGTCTGTCTGTCTGTCGGTTCCGTTTTCACGGCCAATCCGCTGAACCAATATCGATGAAATTTGGCATAAATAGTCCTTATATACCGGGGTATATAAGGACTATTTATGCCAAAATAGGACTATTATTAATATTAAAAAAAAATTATTAATATATATATAAAAAAATTATTAATATATATAAAAAATATTATTAATATAAAAAAGGACTATTTATAGGCTATATAAATCCTGTTAATTCAACAGGAATTAAATTCAGGAGGAATTAAATACGATGACATTCAAAACGCCATCTATAATAAACCTATGGAACTAATTTTTATTTACGATGTGTCAAAATCAAGTCAAATCTGTATTTACGAAGTATTTAGATTCCAAGTTTTTCGACTTACGTCAAAAGAGTTATCTTTAAAGAGTATTTATATTTTATTTTATTTTATTCGTTTACTGGACAAATTTAACTGAGAAAATTTAACATTGTAATAATAATGGATTATTGATATAGGTAATAACGGGTTATTTAGTAAAATAAATAAATCCTTACTAATATTATAAATGGGAAAGTCTGTTTGTAACGTTTTCATGGTTAATTCGCTGAACCAATATAGATGAAATTTTACTATTATTTTTTTTTTTAATATTTCGGTTTTTTTTATTTCATAAACCGGAGAAAAATATTTAATAAAAAAGGGACCGCCAGTAGCCATGTAACTTCTTTTGGCCAGACCAGAGTAATAATTTTGTTGTTAAATAGAAAATTATTTGTTATCTTAGTATCAATTATTATTTTATCTAATATTTATTTATTATAGTTTGAGGTTATGTACATGTACAATTACTAGCTAAATACCATAATAACATTAAAAAGATAGGATTTGCTGTGAAAATATAACAATAAGATAAAATCATTTAAGTTTAAGTAAAATTTAATCATATATAATTTTTGTTGTCAAAAAAACAGACGTTTCAAGAAAACGCATTCTTAAACGGTCTTTAGTTAGTAGTCTATGGCAACAAGTACGAAATAAATGACCATTAATTGACATGTATTGGAAAGTTTTATTTAATTTAATCCCATAGAAATTAAGCCATACTGCTAATGAAAAAATATTTTATTTCTAAACACCATTTTTAATATTTGAAAAGTCATTACAGTTAACAAAACAAGTTTAATATATTTTGCGATACCTATTGTAAAATATTATGTTAACAAAAACATAATTTACATTTAATTTTTCGTATTTATACTAAAAACGTTGGAATCCAGCGCCGTACGTATAGGTAATAAAAAAAAAACAATTTGACAGTTGATTCGTTACGTATAAATGTTATTATTAAATAAGTTTTCTAACACGATTCCAAAGCTTATAATATTTATAGAGATATTTAATTCCAGAAAACATAAGTAATTTTTCATGTATATAAAGTTTTTGCACTTTATTTACTGCGCTATTTTAATATTTATTTCATGTAAGTACGGGTTATTTACTAAAATTATCATATTAAGCTCTTGATCAAACGATAAATCCCTCTGATTCATCCCGGATCGATCTAATTTTTGTGATGGAGATATTTGAAGGTTTGGATAATGACAGAAGCCACTCCTAATTTCAAGACTACAGTCCACGCGAACGAAGTTGCGCGGGTAAAAGCTAGTTTGTTATATTTTTAATTGCATTATTTTATATCTTTTATAAAATTACCTATTACTTTATATAATAAATAAAGAAATACTTATGTACTTCATAATAATATATTTTTCTATGTTTAATGTATTATAATGTTTTTAATATTACTGTTGTTATTTTTTAATATTTCCCCCATATTTTAATTGTTAAAGTAGACTAGTTTGTTTTTATTTTATTTATTGTAATAACTCTTTCTTTTCTGCTTTCTTTTTTTTTTTTTTTGTATTTAGTGAGCAGAACGTTATTTAGCTTTTTATTTAATTATGCATGCTGGGAGAGCCTTTAAGTGGGATTTATAATAGAAAACTATACGTAATATAGAAATTTATATAAGTTTTAAATAAACCATATTGTATATCACGTTGGCTTCCTAATAAATAAATAAATATCAGTACTTCCTGTATAAGTATAGTACCCGATAACTGAATCAGAATATTGCACTTACGCATTGTAATAAATGTTATGATAATAATTTTATTGCAGTAATAAATTGTCCGTTGCGATAACGCCCCGGCAGACTTATTGGCGCTGAAATAGTAGCGACATTGTTTGCGACAACTTAAGAGTTTAAATAACTAAGTAGCGGCCTATTACTCTCCCACTGCTGAGAATAGGCCTCTTCTCTCCGTTTATGGAGAGAAGGTTTGGAGCTAAGACCTACTACGCTGCTCCAATGCGAATTGGTAGGTTACACATATCTCCAGAATTCTCTACAGATATGCAGGTTTCCTCACGATGTTTTCCTTCAACGAAAAGCATGTGATAAATTGCAATTATCAATTAGACACATAAGTTTTAACAGAAAAACTCATTGGTGTCTCCTCCTCCTCCTCCTCCTCGAAAGAGTCGCACGATGTTACCACTGGGCTACCACAGCTTACACCTTAAGAGTTTAAGTACCCTCAATTATAATAGACGGTAAATTTTACTAATGTGTTGGATAAACTGATTAATGGGTGAGATTTATTTTTTATTAACTGGTGGCGCGACTTCATTGCGACAACTAAAGCGTTCAAGTAACATCAATATTGTAAAAAAAAATCCCTGGTCCCGAAATAAAAACGGATTATTTTTATCTCATATCTTATATTTGGTGTTCGTAATCGTAATCGTAATTGTGTATAAGCTTAATTATGCACAATTTCATTAAAATTGGCCCAGCAGGTAAGCCATAAAAGCGTAACAAACAAACAGACAGACAGACTTCAGCTATTTGTATAATTTTAAAAACATCTTATTTAAAACACATGGAGTCCAGGATGTTAAAAGATTTCAAAAAAATATTAGACCCACAGTTATGCACAGACCTAAATCTGTAAATCTGTGTTGTCCTACGAAATTAAAAGTTTATACTTTACACAACTACTACTAAGGAAAAGAATCTATTTCTATTCTTAACTCAAAAAAAAATGCAGCACGGATTCTTTATAGAAAAAGCATCGTAACACATAATAAAGCCAAATAAACCAAACTCTATTATTTCACAGTCAAGTGTTTACAGATTAGAAATAACTCATTGATCTACCTGTTTAATCTGTAGTCATAGAAAATAATCACTTTAATTAAAAATCTGTATCAATATATAACAATGGTACTAACTACTACTAAGGAAAATAATCCATTCCTTATCTTAAACCAAAAAAGGAAAACCCATTATATAAAGAAAAAACAAAATATACCTAACACATAATAAAGCCAAATAAAACAAACTCTATTATTACACAATCAAGTGTTTACAGATTAGAAATAACTCATTGACCTACCTGTTTAATCTGTAGTCATAGAAAATAATCACTTTAATTAATAATCTGTATCAATATATAACAATAAAATTCACACTTATGTAAAGCCCAAGAACTAGTTTCACTAAACTTGGCACTATAAATTCAGCCACACGCGTTATTTAAAAAAAAACCAATAACAATAAACAAAACAGACGTCAACTTTCGTCCCCACACGCACGGTACTGGCGCGATGAATCACGAATAAAGCAAATAACACCAATTAAACATCTACAATAGGATATTTTAAGATATTTTCATATATTTGTATACGATTTTAGTCTTTATATTACAGATGTTAGATGTTTGTTTGTTTCGCAAACTTTTTCACACTTCACTTGAGATATTATGACGCAGTTGTGACCCAATGGGAGGTACGACTCCGATACTTCCTAGTATTATATGGTTGTAGTAAAATATTTCATTCATGAATATGTTTCATTTTTTCTCACATAAAATAAGTAAATGAATGTACTTAAAGGGCCTGTTTCACAAGTTACTGATAAAGTGTCGGATAGTAAACAAACAAATAAACTAAGTAAAAGATAAATGTGTGTAAAAAGAGACTCTAAAATGTGAAAAAAATAATAAATGCAAAAAAATCGCAGCCATTTTGAAATAGGTATTTGCAATCCAGAAGAGCAGAAATAACAGCCACATGATCTACCTATTGACCTATAAGGGACTTTAAGTAAAATTCTGAAATATGTGTCAGATATGTTTCGAATAAGCTAGTAAAACAGGCCCTTACATAAATAAATAAACGTTTATAATTGTCTCTACTCTTTTGTAATTGTCTCTATACTCATCGTGATAAACTTCGCGAAGGTCTTGAAGGACTCGATTCCAAGCCCTTATTAAAACTAATTAAAAACAGAAAACATCATATAACAACACAGCCAAAGTACCATACTACAATAAAAAAAATATCTGGTGATCTATCTGTTTCTGTTTTTTATGTGTGATTAGACAAAGACGAAGTATATAAGTGCCATTTGCCTCTCATTATTTATTGGCATTGTCACTTACAGGCCTGTCTGTGGCCCTCCTACTTCGAGTATAATATCTCTATGCGAAAACTTCACAAGGGCCTTAAAGGACTCGATTCCAGGCCGTTAATAACATAACGGCATAATAATATAAAACTTCACATAGCAACGAAAGCTGTATAGAAATGTATGACAGAGCACAAATTTAGCTTGTATAATCGGTATTTGACCTTTTAAATCTGTGAAATGTGACATACCTTTCCATTCAACGTTTTAAAAGAATATACTATTGTTAGATATGACTATAAAATAAATAGCTGATAGAAAGCAGTCGAAATCGAGTGATTTTTTAAATTTCACATATGATAAAACGCGTTTTGTGTTTTAAGACAATTACAGACAAATAATAGTATTATTGCTTTTTATTATCCTACACACATAGAGAAAATAGAGAAGAGAGTTTGTTAAAAGATTTTTTTAACTTAACTTCTTGCTTTTATCTTAATCTTTAATATTTAAATATGATAATCTTGTATGTATATATGTATAACTATATTTTCTGAATCTCGGAAACGGTTCCAACGATTTTCATGAAATTCAACATTGTTTTAGGGGAGAAAAAATCGATCTATGTAGGTTTTGTTTTTAAAAAATTTCCTATTATCCCCGTTTTTGGGCATCAAAAAAAATGGTGATATGTAGAATTGAAAGCAAAGGATTTTTTTAGCTGTCAAACATAATGTTGCTATAGCCGATGGGTAACGAGCGGACCGAAAATGTACAAAACCCGGATTCGAATCTTATATGTCATTGGCGCCTTCTTTATTATTATTTTTTTATATTTTTTTAATATCGTTTAAAAATTACCAAACAAGGCTCGGTCACCAAAATACTTCTATATTAATATTTGTTATTTTATCATTATATTAAGGTAAGTTCTAATATTTATGCAACATAAACTAATACACGTTCTTATAATTCTATTAACAAAGAAATTCGATATAGATTGTAATTTTGTAACCGCAATTGTGTTTATTAGAGTTTCATATGCCTGCGGCTTTCCGTGATCTACTGGTATTATTGTCAGAGATACCCTAGGGCGGAGAGAAAGTCTGGGTGGTACTCTACCACCTACTGCGGGAGTGTGTGTATTATGTCTTTCTCTACATTTTTATTACTATCAGAGTTTATATTTCTCTAACGCCGTTTAGTATCCGGCTGAGTAGAAAAAACCTACCTTATTTCTTACCGAGGTGTCGTAAAAGGCGACTAAGGTAAGTAGACCCGCCGTGTGGTGTCCGGCTGATTAGAATAGACCTACCTCATTTCTTACCGAAGTGTCGTAAAAGGCGACTAAGGTAAGTAGACCCGCCGTGTGGTGTCCGGCTGATTAGAATAGACCTACTTCATTTCTTACCGAGGTGTTTTAAAAGGCGACTAAGGTAAGTAGACCCGCTGTGTGGTGTCCGGCTGATTAGAATAGACCTACCTCATTTCTTACCGAGGTGTCGTAAAAGGTAACTAAGGTAAGTTGACCCACCGTGTGGTATCCGGTTGAGTAAAATAGACCACCCTCTTTCTTACCGAGGTGTCGTTAAATACGAAGGTAATTGATGTCAGGCAGGCGGCCGGTCATGAAATACGTTGCCAATGTAACAACGTGTTGTGCCGACCCCACTTAGTTGGATAAGAACAGGAAGATAACATAATTGAAGGTAATTCAACATTTTATTCGAAGCTAATAAAGTTGCGGGTATCACTAGTCCTATCCTACTAATATTATAAATGCGAAGTTGTGAGTATGGATGTATATTTGTTACTCTTTCACCGTAAATCCACTGAACCAAATTCGATGAACTTGGCAAAAATATTCCTTATACACCGGGGTAACATATAGGCTATAGAAATCCTGATAATTCTACAGAAATAAGATGACATTGGAAAGCGCCCATCTATTATCAACCTATCACGTGATAACAGTCCACGCGAACGAAGTTGTGGGTAAAAGCTAGTATTATAAATATTACGAAATATAATTCATAAGTATCCGATCGCTAGGTATGAGGTCACCGCGAAGGCCGCTATAAATGAATCTCACTTCCCACGACATATAACCTTAGAGACATTGTCTTTGTATGCGATTTTAACGGCATATTTTAAGTTGTACTTCCAACTTAAAATATTCCATGTCGATTTTAGTTTAAAAAGATGTTAGTTTAAAAAGTTAGTATTTGAACATGTGTGTAGAGGCTAAGCTGCTAGCTTAGGACTACCACCGTAGAGTCGAAGCTTCATCGGGGGATACTCAGCGGCGGTATAGGTGGCGCAGGGCAACTCAAGAGGAGCTCCTCCGCCAATAGAGGCGGTGGCAGGAATCGCCCAATTTAGGACCCATACAGACCATTCTCCAGGGTTGACAGAAATGAAATGGGCTCCAGGAAATGGGGTCGTCGCCTTCCGCCTAACACAAGTGCTTTCCAAACACAGACGCTTCGGAAGGTATCTGTGAAAGGTGACCCAGCGCGAAGCATCTGGTGAGTGCCATGATACGTCTGGTGAGTGCCATGAATGCGACGCACGAATAAAACGGCGATTGGAGCGTTTAATTTTATTAAGTTTTTTTTTGGGAAATTCGAAACAAGACTTAGTCACAGCAACACGTAACCGGACAGCTAGTATATAATAATTATGTATAGGCGACATATCTATTAATATATTAAGCTAAAGAGTTTGTTTGTTTGTTTGATTTTTTTAACGCGCTTAACTCAGAAACTACTTAACAAATTTGAAAAATTATTTCAGTGTAAAAAAAGTTCATTTATGAAGGAAGGCTATAGGCTATATAACATCACACTAAGATGAATAGGAGAGGAGCAGCAATAAAAAATAGCACGAATACGGCAAAATTTAAAGCTTTCCTTGCGTGCGCAGAGTAAATAGTGATAGTTATTCGAAAATCATATATTACAAAATTGTTCCCTTCTAATAGTTCCAAATAAAAGTCCGCGACAGAATATGTCCTGCTTATAAGGGTACTTCAGCGGGCGGAGTCGCTGGCGATTGCTAGTTATAAACAAACAAGAAGCCTTCCCATGCTTAACTAAAGTTTTGTTTTTAATTATCACCCAGCCAGCCATTTTAATTTTAGTATGCCTTTTGTAATCGTTGTCTCCTATAGCATATCACACTGACGCAGTTTCTAGCCGTTTAAAAAAATATTTTTTATCATCACACCCGAGTGCATTCATTAGTACGGAGGTCGTTGACCGCACGCATATCGCTTTGAGAGCTGCGCTCTATCGATATTGGATTATCGACAAATCATTAAGGATTATATGAATAAGTATATGGGACAATTACACACGATCGTCCGTCACAAATGTAACTTAATATTATTTGTGTTATGGGTGACAGACAACTGGTATGATCTATATTTTTTTTATATAATCTTAAATACATGAATCGAATCCAAAATTTGGTAATAACAAATTGATTCAAACTTTGTGACAAATGGGCCATAATGTAAAAGAGACCCACAACGTCGAAAAAAAAGAAAACACTAGCTTGTTAATTTTTTTGTACTTTTAAGCTTTTTTTGAGCTTTGTTTTGTGATGTCATAGATAATTAATTAAGCCTAATTTTGAATTTGTTTTAAAGTCATGACGACGCACTATGAAATAATTCAACCATGCAAATTCATCAAGGGTAGAATTAAATGGGTTTAAGAAAGAAGAAAGAAAGAACGTTTATTTCACCTTCCATGATACATGGATGCTAACTAAAACTAAACTTTAATACATAACACAATAGAACAAAAACATACCAATAGCATAAAACAATATATATAGCAGCCAGGAGCGACACAGTTTAATTAAGGATATACTTGTATAATTACTTAAATCACAAATATTTTAATGTACAGATAAGTTTAAACATCGTGTGTAAAACAGCATCTCTATAGAATAAATTGAGCAAGGCAAGTGAGAGCACTTGCCTGGCTCAATTTATTCTATAGAGATGAGATTGACTTAGATAGACAGAGGTCTATCTAAGTCAATCTCTCTCTATAAGAAGAAAAGATGACAATGCTCAGCATTGGAATACTATCTTACAATGATCATAAAGTGTATGCATTCTTTATTCACCCAAAGTGACTTATGATTAAAATAAAAATGCCTTAGATTTCAGTGTTAGCTTGAGTATATTTTGACGAACCAAAAGAATGTTTAAATGAGTTAGAAGAAAGAAGAACCAAATTGAATGAAGAATAATTTATATCTTTAATATTTAAATGAGTTAATCTTGTATATATATATTCCGAATCTCGGAAACGGCTCCAACGATTTTCATGAAATTCAGCAAATCGATCTAGATATGTTTTATTTCAAAAAAATTCACTCTGTTATCGGGCATTGAGAAATAGTTACAATGTAGAGCTGAATGTAAATGATATTTATGGCTGTCAAACGTAATGCTTAAATAGTCTAATGGTAACGGACGGACCAGAAAATTTTAAAACACGGTTTTGATTCCCACATGTAATCGGTATTATATTTAAAAAAAAAACAATGCTCGGTCACCCATCTACTAAGTATAAATTGTATTGAACGATATCAATTATTATCAGATTTTATTGCTTATTGGCTGGCTCGACATTTTAACGTACGTAAAGCACCGCCCTGACCCCGAACATTTGATACTTTGTTGTAATGTAATATGAAAAGTTTTATATTGCTCTGTACGTCGCTTACGACAGGCAAATTATTTTAAATTATATATAATTTGGTTCTACTAAGATGGATCCAGTTTGTAATCATAATGTTTGCAAAAGCTCCCATCTAAATAATTATATATTACACCAGACTTCACAAGAAAATCTTGGGTGTAATTATTTCAAAATGGCTCTTACTATTTTACATTTTTTTCAGATTTTTTAACACATCAATCGGTTTCAATTTAAAGTTTTAAAAAGCATCGACCTGTTATTATTCTTCTGATGGAAAGATGCCTTTGCTCTCATTTGGAAAAGACGTCTGGACATTTCAAATCCACCATATAGGTTTATTACTGTAACTGTTGTTGTTCAATCACTGCACGCGGATCGCCGCGAGAGGACGACACTCGATTGCTGAAATACGTTCGGGACGAACACGTTGCGCTTGTCCACTAATTAAAACATTTCTCTAAACCAGTGGAAATTTAGTGATAAGTGTTGTGGAGTGCAAGAAACTGACTGCCGATTATCCTGTACCCGGGACAATTATCACACCAGGTAAGCGTGCCTTCTCCGTGCTCCTTTAAATATAGTTCTTCACCACCGCCATTTTTCCTTTAACGGAATGAATCTCTTTTCCTCCCTTTTTTATATTTCCGCCCTTTAATAGAGTCCATCCACTTTCCATCATTATTTCTCATCCCGTTTCCTTCCAGGATCCCGCGCCGCTTCACTTACAGATTGGCAATATTCATAAACCTGTTATTTACCAGGTGAAAATTCAATCACGATGTTTACAATCACTAAAATCCCAAAAAGAACCCTAACTCCTAGTAGTGAAGTCGATGGAATAAAGCGAGTAATATAAATGTATAAAAAAGTCTACTGACTTTGTTGTCTTGTGCAAGTATGGTCGGCGAACATATTTTCCATTCTCTCATTATCATTCGTCAACTATGGCGGTACTCTTTTTATATGCAACACTCAATACAATTATCTCTTTTTAGGCCTCCCCCTAGTGACATATCCATCTACATCAGGCTTGCTTAATCCTATGCTCGCGAGCCATAGTGTGGCATAGGATCGCGGAACCGCCCCGCTGGTTTAATTACCACACACAGTTACATAATTAACAAAAATTCCATCGATATATAATTAAGATAAATCATCGACATCTTTACGTCACTACACAGCAACAGTACACGAAATAAAAGCAAAGTCATAATATCCTGTACCGCACGTGCGATAGCCGCCCGACCGACCCATAACATGCACAATACCACATTTAGACTCGAGTGCCTCCATTGAGAGCGGAGATGAATGGAGATTTGGCCTCTTGACTTCATACACGGCCATCATGTACATGACTAAAAATACATTATTCTTGTCATAAACGATTTACAATTATTGAAATTGTAAGATTTCTTAATAAGATTCGAGGTGTCATAAAAGACGACTAAGGTAAGTTGACCCACCGTGTTGTTTCCGGTCAAGTAGTATTCTACTTGACCGCCCTCATTTCTTACCGAGCTGTCGTAAAAACTGACTAAGGCAAGTTGACGTCAGGCAAGCGGCCGGTCGTAAAATACCTACCCCATGCCGACCCCACTTAGAGTGGGTTAGAGGCAGAAGAATTATGACATTAAAATATAAAGTAGATTTTTTATTATGCCCAGTTTAGACCTTAAAATACGCTAGCTGATAGAGCGCCGAAACTTTACAAACGCTCACACACGCCTTAATCATCATCATGTTCTGGCCTTCTTCCCATTTTTAATTGGGGTCGGCTCTCCTAACTAAATTTCTCCAGAGCTGGCGATTCTGGATCATCTGAGGATCTATGTTTTCCCTTTTAAGGTCGTCAATTATGGTCTTTATCCATGTCGTACGGGGTCTCCCACGTCTTTTTGGTGCGGCTTCGAGTTCCAGAAATCAATTTACATATATAATTCAAATAATCTGTTACAATCACTTTGAAATCGTTAAGGATTCATATGATTAATGAAGTTACAAGTGTTTCGGAATGTTGCTCTAACCGAGAAAAACCAGCAATAAACTCGGCGGAATTTTATTGTATTGTAACTCTGCTAAGTCACAACAACACACAAGTTTTTTTTGGTAATCTCTCGTAATTCTATAAACATCAAATTTCGTCTAATACATATGGATATTTTTCCCGCCGTGTGGTATCCGGCTGAATAGAATAGTACCACCCTCTTTTCTTACCGAGGTGTCCTAAAAGGCGACTAAGGTAAGTCGACGCGCCGTGTGGTATCCCGCTGAGTAGATTAGACCAACCTCATTTCTTACCGAGGTGTCGTAAAAGGCGACTAAGGTAAGTGACTCACCGTGTGGTATCCGGTTAAGTAGAATAGACCACCCTCTTTCTTATCGAGGTGTCGTAAGATACGACTAAGATAAGTTGACGTCAGGCAGGCGACCGGTCGTAAAATACGTAGCCAAATCATGGGACAACATGTTTATAACATGTTGTGCCGACCCCACTCTGAGTCGAAGTGTAAGTATGCCTTTTTGTTTAAACTTTTCATGAAAGTGTTCGCGTTACTTCATATTATAGATAGGCCGTATGGCTTTTTTTTGAGCAACAAAAATCTTTTCTATATGTGTCGCACGCTTAGTATTAAAGTGACTTAATTCAAAAATGCCATATATGTCATCACGCTTTGAACTATTAAAATAACTAGTATTTTCTTGCAATTCCAAGTTATGTATATCTTTAACACTCATGAATTTTGAAGGCTACGCTTTATTGCAATTTGTCACAAAACAACTTATTTTGAATTAGGTCACTTTAATACTAAATTTTCGACATGGAAGGTTACTCCAAATCAAAATCCCACATAAATACTCGGCCGGTCATAAACGCTAACGTTCAACAGTTAATCTGTGCTAGCTCAGATCGCGTTATCTAGATGACCTACTTCCTTGAGGGCTTAAATTAAGTACTACTCGAGTGCCGAGATACATTTGCCGTATTGCATACATTTATAATACAAAGAAATCAGTTTACAGCAGTTTAAAAACACTATTAATAAAAAACTAATACAGAAACCATTGATTTTTAGTTGTAAGTTGTAAATACTGTGTACCAAGTTAAGCGAACAGGCAGGTTGGCGGTGACGTATCCAATCGCGGAAGCCACCACCCTTGACCTGGATGACTTTGGCTAAATGGGGGGTTTCTCAGCAGTGGGCCGAATAAAAATACAGTAGCGACCCACTTAAAATCGGAAAAAAACCCTACCATGGAGGATTACCTAAGTGATAAGAATGCGTGGCCTTTCCGCCGTGTGGTATTCGGCTGAGTAGAATAGACCAACCTCATGTCTTACCGAGGTGTCCTAAAATAAGACAAAGGTAAGTTTACTCACTATGTGATATCCGGTTTAGTAGAAAAGACCACTCTTTCTAACCGAGGTGTCGTAAATACGACTAAAGTAAATTGAGATTAGGCAGGCGACCGGTAGTCAAAACGCAGCCAAATCATGTGACACCATGTTTATAACATGTTGTGCGGACCCCACTTAGAGTGGGATAAGGGCAGGAGGAATGCCTGGACTTTATTATACTAATTTTTATACGAATAATAACGAAGAATTTAGTGTTAGGAAGCCGACGTAAAAGGTGAGTATCGACAGTAAAAAAACGCCGTTAGAAAAAATACTAACGAAGGAGAGTTGAAATTGAAAACAACACTTATATTACGATCTCTCGAAAGTTATAATAAATCGATTCTAAAGTATTTGCAAAATGTTATCGAATATCGTTTCAGAAGCTTTTTTTTTTTTTGATGATGGGTACCGCCCCCCGACGGGGACAGGCGACGGTTATGTCGGACTCGCACCGACTAAAATAACCTGTGTGCTCCACTACGTTGCTGGTGGCGGGGATAGGGTACCCATGAAGACAATGCCCCCCATCCCCGCCAGCAGCAACTCTGTGCCCCAGAGTGCGCCACCTCTGGGTCGGGGCCTCTCTGAAAGTGGCCCCTCCCTCCGCTGGACGATGCATCGGGAGCACCAGATGCATCGAACGCCTCGGGGACCTTATAGGGTGGGCGTCCGATTAAACCCCGTTCGGAACGCCCGGAAAGGTCCCCGTTAGGGCGGCACGCGACGGTCTTGAGCGAGTCGCCTGCGCCCGGCTCGCCTGCGGCGGATTGGATCCAAGGACTCGACTTCCCGGATCCGCCCCGCCGCCTCCTTCCACGAGATAACGTCCTCACAGAAGGAGGCCATCGCTGCCCACGATCGCTCCCTGTCCACCATGGCGCGAACCACAGTGGGCAGGGAGAGATCGTGCCCCACCTGTGCCACGAGTTCCGCCCGCTGAACCGCCCAAGCTGGACAGTCTGCGAGCGTGTGCAGCGCCGTGTCAAAGTCGGCGCCACACTCGTGGCACTCACCAGTCGCTTCGCGCTGGGCCACCCGCCACAGATACCACCCGAAACAACCATGTCCGGAAAGCACCTGTGTCAGGCGGAAGGTGAGGACCCCATGCCTCCTGGCGACCCAGCCCTGGAGAATGGGCTGGATGGCCGAAACCGTCCAGGCTCCTGCACTGGGCGATTCAAGCCGCCGCCTCCATTGGCGGAGGAGCTCTTCCTGAGCTGCCTTCCGCCAATCCACCTCTACCGCCGTTGAGTCTCCCCCCGGTGAACGGGCTTCGACTCTACGGCGGTAGGCCTGAGCTAGTACCTCAGCCTCTAGGTCCCACGGAGGGGACCCGGCCAAGGCGCAGGCCGCCTCACCGGAGATGGTCCGGTAGCCCCGCACAAATCTGACCGCCATGATCCTCTACGCCCTGCGCAGCAGGGGCAAGGATCTCGCGTCGTTTCAGAAGCTGTGGTAGCCCAGCGGTAACACCGTGCGACTCTTTCGAGGAGGTCACGGGTTCAAACCCGGGCAGACACAAATGAGTTTTTCTCTTAAAAACTTATTTATCTTATTGATAATTGTAATTTATCACACGCGTTTCGGTGCAGGAAAATATCGTGCAAACCTGCATATCTAGAGAATTCTGCAGATATGTGTAACCTACCAATCCGCACTGGAGCAGCGTGGTAGGTCTTAGCTTAAATCCTTGTCTCCAAAAACGGAGAGAAGAGGCCTATTCTCAGCAGTGGAATAGTAACAGGCCGCTACTTACTTTATAAAAAAATGATAACTTTCTATCAAAATTACTGCAGCATATCTGCGTATTCATATTGCATTCAGCAAATCAAATGAACAAGAATATCGAGCTAAAATAACTCTTATTGTAATAGCATAAGGCGTTATAAAAGCAGGCTACAAGACAATCTGGCTTACCAGGTCACGCCTTCGGTAATTAATTGCTCGCTAATGTGATAGAGGCAGTCAGGTCATTGTAATATGGCCTAGGCTTGTTTAAATATGTATTTGTAATTGTTAACGCCATTTTCGAGTGCAGCGAATTCAAACACGGTAGGAACGGAAGGAATTCATAATCAAATTAAATAAAAATTGTATTTAATATTTATTGTATACTTATTATATTTATCTAGAAGGCTCGTAGAACGTACTGGAAACCCGAGTGCTGGCAGCTACCTTGGCCAACGAATAAGTTTGGCCATACAAAGGGGTAACGCTGCCAGTATTTTAGGAACTTTACCCCATTGCAATGGATTCTTTAGTTAGTTTTCATTTGTTTTAAGTCTTTTTTAATACTTTTTATTTTAAAATAGTTTAGTAAATAGTTTTATCTACTCTGATACTATAATACAAAGCTTATAAAACTGAAACCAAAATTCTTAAGACAAACATTATTTACAAACATTATGTTAGGCCAAAAATTAAAAATTAAAAAGTTTTATTACGATACAGGTTTTGTATGGACACCTGTATCATAATAAAACTTTTTAATCATAACGATACACCTATACAACCTCCAGTTGGACCAAGGAGGTTGGACCGCTACCGTAAAAAAATGTTTCAATGAACGAATCCGCGGCGACGCAACACGCATGTGCAATCGATGCTTGGGCCTTGGCTAACATTTGACATTTAAAAAAACTTTTCAATATTTAAACAAACTTTGGTTTTTATTAACATTGTTTTACGTATTATAGTAATCGTTAAGTCGTTCGTAATCGAAAAGATCAATATGATTAGATTTGCTTTGAACCTATGATCGTCTCTAGAAAGTCGCACGGTCTCACCGTCGCTATTAAAAATTCAAATTCAATTTTTTTTATTCAAATAAACTTGTAAACAAGTGCTTTTGAGTCGTCACTTCTACTGCTGGTTAGGAAAGCTGCTCCTACCGAGAAGAGTCAGCAAGAAACTCGGCGGTTGCTCTTTTCAACATAATACTTATAACTAGTTACATTAAGTCATTACTATCTTGTACAGGGTCGGACAGTAGCTATATCCACGTATTCTTATCGTCTAAATAATCCTCAACAGTATAGTAGGCTTTTTGTATCAGCCTCTCTTTTTGTGTCTTTAAACTGCTGTAATTGCAAAGCTAAAATTGATTTTGGAATTTTATTATAGAATCTTATACCCATTATAGAATATTATACTCGTACCACTATAAGCTTCTACCAGTACAAGTAGTACTACAATAAAAATACAAGAACAATATGTCGGTCTGTTCATCCATTAGTACAAAAAAACAAACACCGAGACATCCGTCACCCGTGGCCGCGCCTAATTTGATATTCATATCGTCGGCTAACTGCCTTTAAATAATATGCACGATGGTCTAATATATTATTACATATTAGACCATCGTGCATACTACATGATAAATTGGCTTAGTCACCAGTGCATTCAGCTCCGCGGGTCATAAGTTCGATTCCCTCCGAAAGTCCACATTTTCTATAAACAATTTGTTAGTTCTTCAAGCCTGCGTGCCTACATATGTATATGTATTTAGGTATGTATTTAAATGTATGTTTAAGTATGTATTTAAAATTATATACGTATAGGCCAACCGTTTAACTTAATCCTCTGAGACTGAGGTAAGTGCGGATGGAAAGCGCTTAAAGCACTCTTAAACCTCAGCCCTTTTCTGGACCTATCTTTGTGCCCTTTTAGCCCGCAGGCGAGGACTTAGTTAAACGGTTGGCTTATATACAAGTTGTCGTTCACCCATAAGAGCCGTGTAGTATCCGACTGAGTAGAATAGACAACCCTCATTTCTTACGGAGATGTAAGAGGCTATTAAGTTATTTGCCGTGTGATATCTAAATAGAATAGACCACACTTATTTCTTATCGAGGTGTCGTAAAATGGGGCCGAAGGTAAGTTGACTTCAGGCAGGCGGCCAGTAGTAAAAAACCCAGCCAACTCATGTAACATGTTGTGCCGAACCCACTTAGAGTGGGATAAGGGCAGGAGAATGATGATTATCCGTCACCTATTTATTCGTATTTTACGACACCTCGGTAAGAAAGAGGGTGGTCTATTCTACTAAACCGGATACCACAAGGTGGGCCAATTTACCTTAGTCACCATTTACGGTACACCTCGATAGAAATGATAGTGGTCTATTTTACTCAGCCGTATACCACATGGCTAGTAACTGTCTTAGTTATTTATTTATACTGATATATCGATAAAATGTATCGACAGTATACAGTAATATGGCGCATCACTACAGCGGCGTAAAAGACAGCTAACCAAAACAAAGATATCGTATTAAGTTCTTCACGTATTCATCGAGGCACTGATGTGTGCCATATGGTTTTTATCCCTTTACTTTCTGTGTAACGGACTTTAAATAAGGATGTTAGTTAAAAACGTTGTAACTCTATCTAGCGATAGTAACCATTTAAAGTTACAACGTTGTTACATAAATATGTGTATACGAACTCCTTATATAAAAATGGTTTTTTGTTGACCTTTTCAAGGTGTACAAATACTTAGTACATTAGTTGATAAATCTCATAAGTAATGATTTTATACTTGAATATTCGTGGTTTGAAGACATAATTATAATGTATTAGTTTCGGGTACATACCACGGTAATTTGTTTTGATTCGCCAACTGGGTCGAAATATCGGCGAATCAAAACAAATTACCGTGGTATGTACCCGAAACTAATGCATTATAATTAAACCTCGTAAGGTTCAGCCTGCGGTTGCAATGTAAGCGGGAAAAAATTTAATTATTTACGATATCACATTAGAAACCTCCACCGTGTGGTATCCGGCTGAATAGAATAGTGCCACCCTCATTTCTTACCGAGGTGTCGTAAAAGGCGACTAAGGTAAGTCGACCCACCGTGTGGTATTCGGCTGAGTATAATAGACTACCCTCATTTCTTACCGAGGTGTCGTAAAAGGCGTCAAGGCAAGTTGACCTACCGTGTGGTATCCGGTTTAGTAGAATAGACCACCATCTTTCTTATCGAGGTGTCGTATAATACGACTAAGATAAGTTGATGTCAGGCAGGCGGCCGGTCGCAAAAAACGTAACTGAATCATGTTACAACATGTTTATAACATGTTGTGCCGACCCCACTTACGAGTGGAATAAGGGCAAGAGGATTGTTGTAGTTATAGAGCATATTTTAGGCTGGCATCGTATAACTGGCTGGATAAGTATAATAACTTCTAATAAAATCTTAAAAAAACATAATAACTCTATGATAAATACACGTTTATTATGGCTTTACGTGCGCGTTCTTAACACTAGCTTGTATCGAATGGAATTTTAAAAAAAACAAGTGTCAAATGCGCGAGCTTTCGTTCCGCCGCCATTGCTATAATCAGAAATACCAACGAAGGATAAAGTTAGAAAATGGCGGGTGGTGCGGACCAAAATTATACAGATCCGTTGGTCCGTGGCGCTGTATTTTTGGTAATTACTGTGAGTTATGGCTCCTAAAGAATTAGTAAATGTGTTTTATTTATTCGTTTTCATTTATTTAAATAAATGTTTTCATTTATTTAAAATATTATAATTTAACACTGGCTGTAACACAGTAGACAATTTTTATAGTATGTTGTATAAAAATTTAAAAATAATTAAACTTACCTATAATATAATAAAAAGTTTAGTGTTTATAAAAAAGTAAAGTAAAGGCCAGTAACTATTTCACTGCTGGGTATAGGCCTCCTCTTTATTTGGATGGTTTGAAGCTATGATGGACAACGCTACTCAAATGCGGATTACATATATCTCCAGAATTATCCAGAGATTTCCTCAGGATATTTTCCTTCACCGAGCGTTTGATTAATTGTAAATATCAATTAGACACCTAAGTTTGAACAGAAAACTTATAAGTGCCTGCCCGTGGTTTAAATTGACTGACCTCCTCGAAAAATTCGCACGATTACTTCGTTAGATTATCATAAACCCTCTCTTGCTTATAAAGGATATCATTATCATTAATGTATAGAAATCGGCTATACTTACGTCTTATTTTATCGGATGAGCCCGAATAGTTTCAAGTCCATACGGGGCTCTTCATTATTCATGAGCTCTTTACGCGGCGTTATCGCGGCGGAATACTAGTCTAGATAACTAGTCGGGCTCATCCGATAGAATAAGACGTGAGTATAGCCGGTTTTTATACATTAATTATGAACACCACTCACGATTAAATTCAAAGATATTATTATCTATATGAAAACAGTTCTTAGTACTTTCATAAAATACTAGCATACCCAGCCCGCTTCGATAAAACGTGAGTATAGCCGGTTTCTATACATTAATTTTGAATTAATGAATGAAAAAAACAGTTCTTACGACCTTCATAAAATACTAGCATACCCAGTCCGTTTCGATAGGCTTAATTTAAATATATCAGTAATAAAAAAATGTCAATAAATTTTTTTTAAATGCTCCGATCGCTAGCAAACTTTAAAGGATCATCCGCATTATTAAGATTGTCTGAAAATTTCATTTATATCAGATATTTTGGAGTCTATAAAGGACATACAGACAAACATTCATATTTATATATAAGTAAAAGTAAGTAAGTAACGGCCTGTTACTATCCCACTGCTGAGAATAGGCCTCTTCTCTCCGTTTTGGGAGAGAAGGATTGGAGCTAAGACCTACCACGCTGCTCCAATGCGGATTGGTAGGTTACACATACCTCCAGAATTCTCTAAAGATATGCAGGTTTCCTCACGATGTTTTCCTTCACCGAAAAGCGTGTGATAAATTGCA
Source organism: Morpho achilles (assembly GCA_947086495.1). Classification (NCBI taxonomy): domain Eukaryota; kingdom Metazoa; phylum Arthropoda; class Insecta; order Lepidoptera; family Nymphalidae; genus Morpho; species Morpho achilles. The sequence continues at coordinate 4,400,304 of CAMTZB010000012.1, read as the reverse complement.
ATTATCAATTAGACACATAAGTTTTAAGAGAAAAACTCATTGGTGTCTGTCTGCCCGGGTTCGAACCCGTGATCGTCTCTAGAGATTCACACGGTCGCACCGATGGGCCATCACAGCTTCATATTTATATATATTGATTCCGAATTATACCATCCACGTAACAGAATAGCGCTTGAGTCGCATTATCATACAAACTAATACCTCTAGATTCCAGAAGTCCTGAATTAAAGAGAAAGCATTGCTGTCAATTACCTGTAAACAAAATAAACGATGATTAGCTATTTAATTTATAGAATTAGGCGTTACTTTGCGGGGGTCCATAATACAAAACTAATCAGAATATTATTTTGCTATAATCCGACAAAATCGTAAAGGCTTTACGATTTTGTCGTGGAGTCTATCTCCTGACGATGCTTCGGTTACGGGGCGAAACAATTGTTGAGATTGTGGTGGTGAATGTGTGCAGTGCTTGTGTATTGTTGTACCATCGATGTCGGGTGCATGAGTTGTTACAAATTCTGCATGTATCAGCTATGAGAATGAATAGTACACTCTACATTTAGCATTACACATTTTCTTTTATCGCGGATTATAGCAAAATAATATTCTCATTACTTTTGTATTTTGGATTAGTTATTTGTTATAGCTTTGCCATTACAGCAGTTTAAAAACACTTTAAAAGAGGCTGATACAGAAAGCCTACTATACTTTTGAAGATTATTTAGAAGATAAGAATATGCATTCATAATGTTAGTTAAATATATCGCACGCTTAGTATTAAAGTGACCTAATTTAAGAAGTTGTTGTTGTGGCCGATTGCCTATAAAATTCGTTAGTGGTAAAGATGAGTGGATAGTGGAAGAGAAGTGAATATAGCTACTGTTCGACCATGTACAAGACAGTAATGAATAAATTATGTAATTATGTAATTAGTAATAAGAATTACATTTTGAAAAGAGCAACAGCTGAGATTATTGCTGGCTCTTTTTCATAGGAACAGCTTTCCTAATCAGCAGTAGAATTGACGATTTAAAAGCACTTGTTTACAAGTTTATTTGAATACAGAATATTTTGAATTTTAATTTGAAGTTACTCTTATCGATGAAAGCTCCCAAGTGGCTTTTTTCCGAAATCAACGATTATTGTTTTAAATCAACCAGTTCAAGCAAAACCAATAAAAATGGTACACTAAAAGCTTCGTCGTTAATTTTTTGGTCAAAATTGCAGGAAAATCCGTTCAATAGTTATTGAACATAGAAACGCGGCGTGTTTTATAATATGCAAGGATCTCTACATTTTACATGTAACTCGTTCACTGGTGTAACAATAAACACGTTCTAGTTAACGCGATCGCATTTCCTGTTTCCCTACTTCCAAACGGAATGTTGAAGTACTTAGTGCACTCCACATCTGTTTTCTCAGTTAAGTCTGCCTACTCCACTTTTTGTTCCGCTTTTTTACTCGTACTTCTTACTGTGACTATGAGTTTCTTCGCTAGCTGTAGTCTAGCGGTAACACCGTGCGACCTTTTCGAGGGTTCAAACCCGGGCAGACACCAATGAGTTTTTCTGTTAAAACTTATATGTCTAATTAATAATTTATTTCTTTCTTTTTATACATATATTTAGAAAAGAGAAGCAAAAATTAAAAAGCACATGTATAAAGGCGGACTTATTCCCAAAAAGGATCTCTTCCAGTCCACCTTTGAGTAATAGAAGGAAAAGGACAAGTATTGAAGAAGAAAGAGAGTACGGGTCAAATAGAGAAAAACAAAAAGTTTATATAAGTTTAACTATTTAATATATTTTATTAAATTTAATAATTGCAATTTATCACACCCTTTTCGGTGAAGGAAAACATCGTGAGGAAACCTGCATATCTCTAGAGAATACTGGAGATATGTGTAACCTATCAATCCAAATTGGAGTGGTAGGTTTTAGCTCCAATCATTCTCTCCAAAAACGGAGAGAAGAGGTCTATTCTCAGCGTTAGGATAGTAACAGGCCGCTACTTACCTAAGGAAAATTATTTGTCAGCGTAATTAATCTACTTTATAATCATATTCCTGCTCTTATCCCACTCTAACGGACGGCACAACATGTTATAACATAATTTGACTATTTTAAGACCGGCCGCTTGCTTGACGTCAATTTACCTGTCGTCTTTTGCGCCACCTCGGTAAAAATGAGGGTAGTCTATTCTACTAAGCCGGATACCACATGGTACATCAATTTACCTTAGTCGCCTTTTACGACACCTCGGTAGGAGGAAATGAGGGTGGTCCGTTCTACTTAGCATGGTCTCGGTATTCGCTTTAGCAATAAAATTCCGCAATCAATACTAGATCAGTCTACAGAAAGGTTTAAATTAAGTATAAGAGATATTTTTTTTTTATTTTTTTTTTATAACGGCCTGTTACTATCCCACTGCTGAGAATAGGCCTCTTCTCTCCGTTTTTGGGAGAGAAGGATTGGAGCTAAGACCTACCACGCTGCTCCAATGCGGATTGGTAGGTTACACATACCTCCAGAATTCTCTAGAGATATGCAGGTTTCCTCACGATGTTTTCCTTCACCGAAAAGCGTGTGATAAATTGCAATTATCAATTAGACACATAAGTTTTAAGACAAAAACTCATTGGTGTCTGCCCGGGTTCGAACCCGTGATCGTCTCTAGAGATTCACACGGTCGCACCGCTGGGCCATCACAGCTCTTATAAGTCTCATAAGAGATATGCTTATACGTAAAGCATATTACAAAATTGAAGATTATTTGGATGATAAAAAAGACTGGTATTGAAAATCAGAGATTTCAGATTCATACAAGACTGCGGTTTAATAATGTAAAATTGAAAATGTTTAAAAGATTGACCGCCGAGTTTCTTTCTTGTTCTTCTCAGTAAGAGCAACATTCCGAACCAGTTGTAGCTTCATTTATCATATTGATCCTTGACGATTCAAAAGTGCTTGAAAGAGCTTATTTGAATAAAGATATTTTGATTTGATTTGATTTGTGATACCACACAACGGTTTTACAATAATACAAATATTTTATTTTTTTTTAGTTTTATTAACTCTGTTTATTTTTACCTATAAACATACCCTGACTCATAAAAACATTGGGATTTCTAACAAAGCCATATTACAATAAATCGTCCGTATTATAAATATTTTATGTGTTTTATGTATGAGCGTTTGTTAAGTGGTGTATTAATAAAACTATTTATGGAAGTTACGTGTTCAATTTCCATTACTTTATTTGTCTATTTAATTAATTATGATACGAAGTACGAAGAGTAATAAATTTTAAATAATTGCGTTACGAGTAATTAAAATTTAATTTTAATTACTCGTTTACTGGTTTAACCATGTGTTGCTCAGTTTGGTTTCGCCTTCCACTCGAGAAAAAATAAATAATATGGGACACTTACACACACGGTCGTCCATCCCCAAAGTTAGTAACTTAATACTTGTGTTATGGTAGACAGACAACTGGTGAATATATACTTATATAATTTTTAAATACATACTGAAATACAAATATACACCCAGGCTCAAAAACCAACAAATTTGTTTAAAGAATATGTTGGCCCTCGGTGGGAATCGAACCCGCGACTACCCACTGGCCAGCGGGCCAGTCATTAAAAATGTCATTGAGAGATCAAAATAATGCTCCGATCGCTACTAAACTCTACAGCTTCTCCGCTAGATCAATCTAAAGAGCATCTGAATGTTTTATTAATTCAATCAAGTTTATAAAGAACAGTACCTAATTGACCGAGCCTTGCTCTGTAATATTTATAAAACAAAAAAAAGAAACTCCAATAAAAAAAATAATTAGTTAGTTGGGGATCGATCCTAGGTATTAAGCTACGTTGACTTGACAGTTTATGGCGAAAATAGTGTTTAATATTCAATATAAAAACAGGGATAACACAATTTTTTTAGATATAACCTAGCTATATCGATTTTTCTCCCCCAAAACCCCCTACATGAATTTCAGGAAAATCGTTGGAGCCGTTTCCGAAAAATATATATATATACAGAAGGTCCATCCAGAAGTGGGTGATAAATTTTTTTTTATAAATAAAATCACCCAAGATGGCTAGTTATCCCGTTGCCATCACAATCTTCATTTGTTATTGCGCATTAAGCCGGCACTCGGGTGTATTCGTAGGACGCTCGATGGCAGGAAGCCGTGGCGAGTTCGCTATCTATCGGCTACACTGGTAATACGCACGATAGCAGCGACCTCTTGCAATAACCGTTTTCAATACATATAAGATTAACTCATTTAAATATTAAAGAACAATAAAGACAAAAGCTGTGATAACTAAGTGGTGAAAAAGCTGCAATCATTCAGTATCAGCTTTCCTTCAGTGTATGTAAATAAGCATTTCAGAATAGATTCTTTAAACCTCACTTCCGTTATCCACGTAGGTTTAATTGGTATTTTATAAACACACTTTACCGCCTCTCATAGATAATATCTGCCATAAATCTTATTGTTTATGCATGTTTACACATCGCATGAATCATTCAAGCTTCGAAATATTTAACCATAGACTACAGATTGTATATATAGGTGCCGTGTGGTATCCGGCCGAGCTGAATAGTACCACCTTCATTTCTTACCAATGTCGTAAAAGGCGACTAAGATAAATTGATCCGCCGTGTGGTATTCAGCTGAATTAGAATAGACAACACTCATTCCTTACCGAGGTGTAGTAAAAGGTGACTAAGATAAGTTGATCCGCCGTGTGGTATTCATCTGAATTAGAATAGACCACCCTCATTCCTTACCGAGGTGTCGTAAAAGACGACTGAAGTAAGTTGACATCATACAGGCGGCCGGTCGTAAATTACGAAGACAAATCATGTGACAACATGTTTATATCATGTTATGCCGACCTCACTCACAATGGATTAAGGTTAGGATAATGATCAGATCCTGATAAAGCTCAGAAAGTTTTGTCCAAAAGTTAAAAATGGTCATAATATTATGAATTGTAACTCTGTCTTTTTTTTAATACATTTTTTTAATGATATATGTAGCTTAATATGAGGCGCAATTTTTTTATAACTACGTTTTAACTGCACAAAAATGCATTAAAAAACCTATAAATTTATTGCGAATCTCATCTAAAAGCAGTTATTTCTTTATGAGATAATCACGCTATCTTACTATTATTATATTACTATTATACTGCTTATTTTTATCATACAAATTAAATTGAAATATCCAAGCAATTAACCCAATTTAATTAGTTAATAAAATTAATTAATTAAGTTAATAATATATTACGTAAGACATAAAGCCCAATAGTAATTATCATAATGATTTGCAAATTAATTTATTAAGAAAAAAAAGAAGCGGAAGTGTTGCCAGTTAAATCAAGATAAGGCACTACGATCGTCCAGTTACCTCGAATCCACAACAGAGAAATAAATAAATATATTTGACACCTACGCACTCCGTTCTCCGTCCCCAAAGTAAGTAACTTAATACTTGTGTTTTGTGTGAGAGACAACTGGTGAATATATACATGTATAATTTTAAATACATACTTAAATACAACAGATGCGACATTATTGAAATATTTAAAAATCAGGCGAACATAGAAAGCACGATATATTTCTTAAAATTAATTTATAGAACTAGGCGTTGCTTTGCGGAGATCCATAATACAAAACTAATGAGAATATTATTTTGCTATAATCCGCGATAAATGAAAATATATGTAATGCGAAATGCAGAGTGTACTATTCGTTCTAATACCTGATACATGCAGAATTTGTAAGAACTCCCAACAGACAAAGTCACAAAGCCTTGCGATTTTGTCGTGGAGTTTATCTCCTGACGATGCTTCAGTTACGGGGCGAAACAATTGTTGAGATTCTGGTGGTGAATGTGTGCAGTGCTTGTGTATTGTTGTGTTATCGGTGTCGGGTAGTGCATGAGTTATAAATTCTGCATGTAGGTATCAGGTATGAGAACGAATAGTACAAGTACACTCTACATTTAGCATTACATTTCTTAAAATAAATAAAGAAATCATAATTATTTTAATTAAAATCCTTGATTAAAATACATTTATATAAACCTTAATGAGCAAAACAAAATTTCTAAGTCATCATAATTTTCTAAAAAGATTTTCTTTTACTCAATCGCTAATTAAAGTAATAATTTTATTATCGTTTACTTACGTTAAGACACCAATAAAGTAATAAATAACACCTAAGTCATCCTTCATATAGGTGTAATACATAGTATATAGTACATACCATAACGAAATCAAAACACTACACTAATATCACAGCAATTCACCAAAACTCAAAGCATTATTTAACCAAATCATTATAACAGACACCAAAAAAATATCGCAATACTAATGCAATTTAGCTATTTAATCGTACAATTATTTCGCACACGGAATTAATATAGAAATAATATAATATTATATAGATCATTCAGCTGATATGTGCCTTATCTTTTTCATATCTGATTTGGTCTTGTATTAGCGCCATAGAGTTATAAATACTAGAGTAAAGGAAACCATAGTGATAATGACACGGTGACACAAAAACAATGTAAGGGATGATAAAACGTGTAAGCTTCATCTTTGTCTAATCATACATAAAAAAGAGAGACCCCCATATGCTTTCTCTTAATGTATTATGTCACATTTAGACTGACTTTCCTTCTATAAGGGCCTGTTTCACAAGTTATTGATAAAGTGTCGGATAGTTATCCGATTATAAACTAAGTAACAGAAAAATGTCTCTAAAAAGAGATTCTGAAAAGTGAAAAAAATGAAATCGCGGCCATTTTGAAATAGGTTTTTGCTATCCAACAGATAAACAAAATAACAGCCACATGATCTACCTATTAACTTATTAGGGTCTTTAAGTGTTGAATAAGCCTATCAGAAACCTGAGTAACGCAAAATTCCGAGATATGTTCAGTTAGTAAGCTAACTGACAGTTTATTGGTAACTTGTGAAACAGGCCCTAAGTATATGAAAACCTCTATGCTATAATTGCCCTGTGTAAAGACCATAACGTTATTAAATAGAGTAGAGAAGCCAGCCTAAAATGTGCCATATTACTATAAAGAACAGTAAATACGATAATCTATCTGTCTCTCTTTTTTATGTGTGATTTGACAAAGATAATATAGTTTCTTCATCCCTCCAATTATTTGTTGCGACACTGACAGGTTTGCCTATGGCTCCTCCATTCTTTAGATACTCTTTGGTAAACACAGAGTAGATAAATTTCCAATATCGCTATAAAATAACTTCATTCAAGTGTTGCCACCTTTAAAATAGTTAAAAGAAAATAAATTTTACTCCTCCTTGCATTGTTTCCCCAATACTGGGGTCGTGAACCTTTTCATAAAAGTATTTTGTGATTGACAAAAAACTATTAAAAATTACAACACTATATAAAGTATGCTTGTTTTCTTAAATATGATAAAACAACCTTAAATATCTTTAAAATAGTTGCTAGGTACCAAGATTACGGATTAAACCTCTTTCTAAGGTATTTGGAATGTGTGAGCTAACAACTCTAGGACATAAAGAATATGATTTGTTGAATCTAAAAAACTTCAAGCACTCATTTAACCTTAAAAGTTGAAATACAAATTAAGTTCGAATTATTAAAACACGGTACATAGCTTCCGAACAAGTTTATAATTCGGGCGCAGTTTGTACCTGAGGTTAGTATTTTTACATCAAAAAAATATCATAAATGGTAACACCGGAGCCGCTCTCAAATATTGCCAGTCGCAATAATCCGAAACGAATGTTGCAAGTTATTATTCCTCGGGTGGCACGTTTATGGGTGTAACGATTTGCCGATATTATCTCGGCAGAGATGATGTTCGCTGCATACTTATGCAATATTCTTTATGTAACACGTGTACTCGACATTTTACATTCAATATACAGCGAAGAGTGCCTTATAAAGTAGAGCAAGTTCTGATTAGATTGTTTAGCTGTCTGATTCATTGTTCCTTATGTTTTGGTATTTGAAACGGTTTTGTTAGTATGAAGCAATAGTTTATTCTCATACATGTGGGCAATTGGTTTTGTATTTCATAGAAGCGTTACTATGCGGAATTCTATAGTATAAGTATATATATATAGTATAAGCAATTACGAGCGGTGCCGTTCGCGTGAAATGATTAAAACCGTAATTTAGTATTTTGATTTCCATAAAAATCATTTATAGAATTAGGCGTTACTTTGCGGAGGTCCATAATACAAAAATAATGAGAATATTAGTTTGCTATAATCCGCGATAAAAGAAAATATATGTAATGCTAAATGTAGGGTGTACTATTCGTTCTCATACCTGATACATGCAAATTTTGTTAAAACTCTTGCACTATCTGACACCGATAACACAACAATACACAAGCACTGCACACATTCACCACCACAATCTCAACAATTGTTGTGTCTCATATATTTTCTTTAGCAAAATAGCAAAATAATATTCTCACTCATTAGTTTCGAACCATAAAAATGGTTTAAATGTGTTATCGTCAAAAGCTAGATATATGCAGTCGCGGAATTTTATGTAGAACTTTTAGAGAAAAACAATTTAGTAGTACATGATTTTTGAATAACTTTCACAGTTTACTTAGCGCACGCATAGAAAGCTCTAAATTTTGCCATTTTCTTTATATTTTTTATTGCTACTCCTCTCCTATTCATCTTAGCGTGATGTTATATAGCCTATAGCCTTCCTCGATAAATGGACTATCTTATACTCGGGGAATTTTTCTAAAAGGTCCAGTAGATCCTGAGATTAGCGCTGAAACAATCAAACTCTTCAGCTTTATATATTTGTATAGATGATGGAATTCATCATCATTCATGATTCTCCTGCCCTTATCCCACTCTAAGTTTTAAATATGTAATATGATTCGGCTAGGTATTTTACGACCGGACTCCTCAACTTACCTTAGTCTCTTTTTACGACATCTCGGCAAGAAATGAGGGTGGTATATTCTACTCAGCCCGATACCACACGGCGGACAATAAGAATTCCATAATTTCCTATATATTCGTATTTCGAAAACAAACAATATAAAAACCAAAAATACTATTTTGAGCCCTCTTGTCTTGGGCTATCACAGCTTAGTCTTGTTTATACATAATGTTATTTTATTTAGTTTTACTGTCAATCTGAACATGTATTTTATGAAACATGTTTGTCACTTGTGTAATTTTTTAAATAGAAATAAGCGGTGAAGATTTAGTACAAAGCTGTAAGAAAGACATTATCAGCGGATCAAATCTTGAAAGTTGCATGTAATCCGTCAATCTATGTAATGTCGTCTTAACAAATATTATCTAACGTTTTAATTAAAACAAGGATATAAAACTAAAAGAACAACAGCTTTATTATCCCAGTGTGGAGATCCTATCTACGTTTTCCTCTCCGAAGAGAAGTTGGTCTTAAGTATGATACTGCTCCAATGCCGATTAAAAGATACAGTTTTCTTAGATTCAATGTTTAATATTGAGTGATAGCCGTGTTGTACCCGGCTGAGTAGAATAGTACCACCCTTATTTCTTACCGAGGTGTCGTAAAAGGCGACTAAGATAAGTTAACCCACCGTGTAGTATCCGGTTTAGTAGGATAGACCACCCTCTGTCTTACCGAGTTGTCGCAATTCGACTAAGGTAAGTTGAGGTCAGGCAGGCGGCCGGTCGTTAAAACGAAGCCAAATCATGTGACAGCATGTTTATAACATGTTGTGCCGACCCCACTTAGAGTGGGATAAGGGCAGGAGGATGATAACACGGGGCTAACAAGAAAAAAAAATCGCAATTTTCCTTCTTTTGTCTTCGAACGGGTAAAAAACACATATTGCATTATTTAGGTTTACTTAAATATTTTGAATATTTTTTGTTTTTAATATTCTTTATTTTCGGAATACAAATAAGAAACAAGCTTTTAACCGTAATTTCGTTTGCGGGGACTGTCGTTACGTTGATAATAGATGGCGCATTTTAATGTCATCCTATTCCTGTAGAATTAACAGGATTTCAATACCCTATATGTTACCGCAGTTTATAAGGAATAGTTGTGCTAAATTACAAATTGCCTAAAAAACTTGTTAGTGGTAGAGATATCTTGAAAGAGTAGGTTAACACCAGCTTTTTATTTTATAGCGTGATGTCATAATTGGCATTGGGTATAAAATTCTATAATAAAATTCCGCAATCAATTCTAGCTTTGCAATTACAGCAGTGTAAAACACTGTTAAAAAGAGACAGATACAGAAAACCTACTATACTGTTGAGGATTACATAAATGATATGATAAGCAGATTTAACGATTCAAAAGTACTCGTTTACAAGTTTACTTGACTGAAAAATAATTGATAGAATTAGACATTACTTTGCGGAAATTATTGAAATAATAGTTTCATTACTATTGAATAAAGAATATTTTAAAATTGAAATGAAATAATGTACAATGTATGTATTTAATGTATCTAAGGCAATTAAACCTAATTTTGAATTAGGTCATTTTAACACAAAGCGATATATAATATACAGGATCTCGTAACGCTCTAATTTCGATTTCTGTTATATGTTAGGTGTGACAAACCCGGCTGGCCTACTCCACTGTTATCTTGCGAGATAAGGTTATGATAACAAGCTTTATTTGCAATTGGCTTAGCTATTAAAATGCAATCATGAACGACTTATTATCACCGTTCTATATGAGTATTACTTAAACTATAACGCCTATGGTTACAGCTAAAAAACTGCATTCTGTGACTTCATTTTGCATAAAGTTATTAATACTAGTTTTTACCTGCAACTTCGTTCGATGGAGCTTTTCAATGTCATCCTATTCTTGTAAAATTAACAGGATATCTATAGCCTATATGTGATTCCGATGTATAAGAAATAACTGTGCCAAATTTCATCGATAATGGTGAAAGAGTAACAAACATACATACATACTCACAAACTTTTGCATTTACAATATTAGTAGAATAAGATTAGTAGGATTAATATATATAAGTAAGTAAGTAGCGGCCTGTTACTATCCCACTGCTGAGGATAGGCCTTTTCTCTCCCTTTTTGTAGAAAAGGATTGGAGCTAAACCCTACCACTCCAATGTGGATTGGTAGGTTACATATATCTCTAGAATTCTCTAAAGATATGCAGTTTTCCTCACCATGTTTTCCGTCGCTGAAAAGCGTGTGATAAATTGCAATTATCAATCAGACACATAAGTTTTAACAGAAAAACTCATTGGTGCCTGCGCGGGTTTGAACCCGTGAACTCCTCGAAAGAGAACTTATATCTAAAAAACCTAAAATATGGGGAAGTGGCAGCTCTTTTACATATTATTGCACACACACACACACACACACACACACACACACACGCTTTTTCGCAACTACTCATATAACAAAGACAGCCATTATTTCTTTTGTTTTTCTATTTTTGTTATAATTATTTTTAAATATGCTCTATATATTGTAAATTTATGTTATAGAAGAGCGAGGTCTTCTAAAACAAGTGTTTATACACTTACCAGAAGATTTCAAAAACCTTAGTGTAAGAGCCTAAGCTATTATGAAAATAAACAATTTTTATTTTTTAAAAAGAGCCGCACGGTAATAATGTCTATGGCCGTAACTATTTATCAAGGTCGCCGATAACTGTCCTTGATGGTCAAAAATAAATCCCTAACAACTATGATCCGATTAAATAAATAAATCCAAAGTTATCCATGACACCATGACAAAACAACAATATAACATAATCAATCCATGTCCATATACCGGTCCAAGCGTTAACTCGAAGTGAAAGTCCACTTGACAGATGTCAACCTCGCTTCCATATCGCGATAATGAAAGTTGCACCAAAATGGATGCATCGATGACGGTTATAGGTCTGCACTCCTGTGGGACGCGATAAGGCATTGCATCCATCAACGTGTATCACAAATGCTGTGTATTACTACTATACACAAGTCACTACCATCATCATTCTCCTGCTTTTATCCCACTATAAGTAGGGTCGACACATGTTATAAACATGTTGTCATATGGCTAGGTATTTTACGACCGGCCGCCCGCTTAACGTGAACTTACCTTAGTCACCTTTTACGACATCTAAGTAAGAAATAGGGGGAGTTTATTCTACTCAGCCGGATACCACACACCGGGTCGACTTACCTTAGTCGCCTTTTACGAAACCTCGCTAAGAAATAAAGGTGGCCTATTCTAGTCAGCCGGATAGCACATGACGGAAGACTAATAATAATAAGGACAAAAAAAGCAATTAAAATAACGGAAAACCAGCCTAAAATGTTCCCTATTACAATAAAGAGAAAACAAGTGAGACTGATTACTGAGATGCAGTATAAGAGTGTCATCTTCCATCTTATTATTTATTGTGACACTGTCACTTACAGAGCTGCCTATGGCTACCTTATTAAATAACCTACCACTAAAAATATAAATAAATATTTATAGCGTCGCATTTTAAGTGTAAATAGCTTTAATTTAAAAGTAAATGATCACGCGCCATAATTTTTGACAGAATTACATCACCTCTCCGATCTGTCATTGAACTTCATTTCGGTATGCATAATGACTCAATATTGAATAATTTCAAAACGAAAGTTCCATTTTCAAATACGGAAACATCACGACGATCATGCTTTAATGGCGTGCGTTCAAAAATAGTAATATTACGCAAGACAAGGATAAAGAGATCTATAATTTGTGATATTAAAAACACATTACGTATTAAAAAATTACAATTATTATCGGACCATATTTGTAAATCAATAGTTTTTTAAGTATCTAACATCAAAAAGAATGTTGCGAAATCGGTTTTAGAACGTAATGTACGCTATTAACTCTTCGCATATACTGCAGATTACGTAAAACAATACGTACAATGCACGATTACTAAAACTATCTTGATTTGGGTTTCCCTCTATAAGAAAAAAAATAGATATAGAACCTCAATTACAAAACAATACATTTTCGATTAACGAGAAGGGACCGTGTATAAAAAGTATTTTCTTGAGACATAGAAAAAACCATATTTGTTTTTTAATATTAAAATTGATTGTTTGATTGATCGTACTTTTTTATCTCGTTTCTAATTCTTTTCCTTTTTTTAATATCCGTCTATCGCATCACATTACAAACTTTAAAAAAAGCTATTGTTTCTTGCTCTTACAAGTTTTGGATCTCTTTAACACTCATAAGTTTTGTAGATGCAATGCTACGCTTTATTGCAAATTAAAACAAACTTTTTGAATTAGGTCACTTTAATACTAATCGTGCGATATGAGAGATAAATGCTTGGAATCGTAAATCCTTTCAAAAATGTTTAAATTGACCGCCGAGTTTCTTGCTGGTTCTTCTCGGTTTGAGCAACATTCTGAACCAGTGGTAGCTTCAATAATCATATTGATCCTTTACGATTCAAAAGTACTTAAAAAGCTTAGGTATTTGAATAAATATCATTTTATTTATTCATATGACCTTAGATTCTTGTAAGGGGTTTTTTCGAACTGAGTATATATCGTTAGCCCTTACGGCTTTTACAGCGTCACCGGGCGGGACGGGCGAGCGCAGAAGCATCGTCGAGGTTGCGAAATGCGGAGAGTAGAGCGCGGAAGCTCTACTAGGGTCGGGGAACGTGGTCCTAAGGGTGCCTCCTGTGAAGCCGGACCACGGCTTAGGGCGACGTGTAGTGATAGGACTGATGGTACAATTTTGATTAGCCATTACGACGTCGGAAGGGTGTTCTTATGAGATCAATATTGTACGTGAGTTAAGATGTATGATATTATATTTATATACATGACACACAACATTTAATACATCTATTAATATACTAATACATAAATTTAATGACACTAGTGTATAAAGCAAACCTCACACTGTCTCAAACGCACCACGTCACTAGCATCAGAGCTGCGGACGACAGTGGACGTGTACTTACTTAATGTTAGTGCGTGTTTAAGGCACTAACATTAAGTCTATCTATATGTCTATATTGATACAACATTAGTGTAAATCAAAACGGGAGAACTTTAAGGAAATAGGTATTCTTACATTTGCTTCACAGTATATATTAAGTAAATTAATTTTTGTATATAAAAATATAAAGCATTATAAAACAATAGGTGATGTATATAATAGACGAAGTAGGAACCGACATAAGCTTGCGGCCTTCTGCGCCTTGAAAAAGTACGTAAGTCGTTTGTGGATTTGGGTATAAGATTCTATAATAAAATTCCACTCTTTTATCTTTGCCATTACAGCAGTTTAAAAACAATATTAAGGGGAGGCTGATACAGAAAGCCTACTATACAGTTGAGGATTATTTAGACGATAAAAATGCGTGGATATAGATATTGTTCGACCCTGTACAAGATAGAAACGATTAAATGTAACAAGTATTAAGAATTGTATTTTTAAAAGAGCAACCGCCGAGTTTCTTGCTGGCTCTTCTCGGTAGGAACAGTTTTGCCGAATCAGCAGTAGAGTTGACGATTCAAAAGCACCTGTTTACAAGGTTATTTGAATAAAGAATATTTTGAATTTGAATTGAATACAATACCACGCCGTGTGGTATCCGGCTGAATTGAATAGTACCACCCTCATTTCTTACCGAGGTGTCGTAAAAGGCGACTAACGTAAGTCGACCCGCCGTGTGGTATCCGGCTGAGTAGAATAGACCAACCTCATTTCTTACCGAGGTGTCGTAAAAGGCGACTAAGGTAAGTTGACCCACCGTGCGGTATCCGGTTTAGTAGAATAGACCAACCTCATTTTTACCGAGGTGTAAAATACGACTTTCGTAAGTTGACGTCAGGCAGGCGGCCGGTCGTAAAAACGCAGCCAAATCATGTGACAGCATGTTTATAACATGTAGTGCCGACCCCACTTAGAGTGGGATAAGGACAGGAAGATGATGATGAATTGAATACAATACAAGTGAACACATTCAAATAGTATAGACGAACCTATAGATAACCACGAAATCGTACTTCACAGTTATTTCCACGATCTATTCACGCCTATTGTGGTGGCAAACCATCATCGCGTGCCACAAACACCTCACGAGGGGATATATCGGTGCCATTTTGTTCACAATACAACTTTCTCTATTACGACTATTTAATGCCATTGAATTAAAAGTCATCGATGCATTGTTAGGGCTGTATAGGATTTATTGGTTACAAGCTGTTCCCGAGACTACGTTTGCGTCAACTAGTGCTAAAATACCCCCAATAATTCACTATATTTTTTATTTATTTATTGCAGAATCGGTCACCCTGGTGCTAAATTCTATAGAAGCAGGTGGCTAGATACAATGTTCAAAATGCCCCAAGGTCGCTGAAACGTCGTGTTAAAAAGTGCTCGGATTGCAAATATCTTAAGCATATTAACCGTGAACTGACTGTGTTAATTCGCAATGGAGGAGCTTGGTAGGTCAAAGCTACATTTTTTTCTCCTCAAAAACATGGAGGCGTTTTTCATCTTTAATAAATAATAAATAAATAAATATATGGGACACTTACACACACGGTCGTCCGTCCCCAAAGTAAGTAACTTAATACTTGTGTTGGGTGACAGACAACTGGTGAATATTTACTTATATATTTTTTAAATACATACTTAAATACAAATATACACCCAGGCTCAAAGGCCAACAAATTCTTTTATAGAAAATGTTGGCCCTCAGCGGGAATCGAACCCACTGCGCCAACGGGCCAGTCTTATTCTTTAGATAATACATTTTCTAAGTAGAAGTTGTAGTTAACTTACATGTTTAATTAATGTAGAAGTTATAATTAACGTAAGATTTTCCTCCAGCGGAAACGGTGTAGTATTACTAACTGCGCAGGCCGCCTTCATACCTGTCCGCCTACGAACGAATGAGACCTTTGTACAAAACGTTATATGAATAAAGCAACCATAAGTAACTCAAATAAGTCCGTGTGATAAAAAAATCAGTTTCGTTAAAACATTTTTTTCACAAATTAACAAAAAGTACAGTAAACACATTAATTGAATGTTAATCAAAAGAAATAGTTAAGTTCTTTGTGATTTGTCTTTAACTTCTTAATAAGTTTTTATTCTAACCATTTTCTTTGAAGAGTTTTATTACTACTAGAACCGCTGAACAAATAAAGATGTCAAAATCTAGTTGCGACTAATTTCTATAATGAAATAATTGTAGTCTTCAAATTCCAAATTAAAGCCACAGACAAGCAACAAAAACCTGGCGGTTGCTCTTTTTAAAATATAAATAATTCTTTTAACTAGTTACAAATAGACACAACTATCTTGTACAAGTTCGAAGAGTAGCTATATCCACGCATTCTTATCATCTAAGTAATCCTCAATTGGTTAGTAGCTTCCTGTATTAGCCTATTTTTAATAGTGTTTTGAAACAGCTGTAATGGCAAAGATAAAATTGATCGTGGAATTTTATTATAGAATCTCATACCCAAACCCACAAACGGCTTACGTACTTTTGAAAGGTATAAAGCAGGAGCCCCAAGCTTATACATCGACATTTTTTTTTAATTATGTATATTCTCAAGCACAAAAATTAAATTGCTAAAAATATACTGCGAAGCGAATGTAAGAATGCGTATTTCTTAAACTTCTCTCATACTAGTTTACCTAACTTATTTGTAAATATTTTTTTTCTGAATGTTATATTATATTGTCAATTATTTCAATTAGCAATTGCTTATTCTTTTTTGGCTATATAAGTAACATTTTTAATCTAAATTTAAATCTTGTGAAAGCAACTCGTACCACTAGACTACAGGGGTCGTCAAAAATTGTGCTTACTGTCGCCCTTTTATATTACAAAGTTGCGTAGGTACTGCGACCTACAGCGAAATACAGACAGACAGATTTACAACCGATTGTACGCCTCTTGGGTGTGACAAGAAAAATACGTAGTCCGCTACTGAAGATGTAATAAATATTTTTTAAACATCTGTCCGTTACGTTGGGAAACTTAAAATAAAATTTATTTTATTAATTTTTTTTGCAGATTAAAACATGAATTAAAAAGTTTGACTGATCAATGAACACAAAACTTTTTGTTTATAAAGGGGAGCCGATGATTTTGAAATTTGACACTAAATCCAGAAATTTATATTTGTTTAAAATTTTCCATTTTATGCATAGTAGGTCATTATAAAAAGAGTAAGGGAGCTATTACCAGACCTGGGAGTGCGAGTATCCAACAAATAATAAGACAGCAAGATTAATGACCAATACTTATTTTTTTAATCAAACAAAAACAGAGACATACCCATTTAGCCTCACTTGCTTTATTTTTTCTACGATGGATACATTATAGGCTTGATACTTTAGTACAATAACTCTATGGTGGAAACACCATAGACATATTATGCTAGCATAGGGGAGCTGTGCTGTAAGTGAGATTGTCACAATAAATAAGAAGACTGAAGATGAAACATGTATACTTATCATTCTCTAATCACACATAAAAAAGAGAGACAGAGATAGTCTTATTTGCTTTCTCTTTATTGTAATAAGTGGCTGGCTCCCCTACTCTACTTTAACTTTATGGTGGAAAAATAGAAAGGGAAAATTTTAGTCCTAAAGTACTTGATTCCAGAGCGTTAGTAAAAGTAATTAAAAAAACAAGTGAAGAGTCACAGACAAAGAAACATGATTTATAATAAAATTACCACAGAGTAATCAACATTGCGTAAACTGCCAAAGTAACGGTAGCGAACACAAACTTGTCTGTTGACATAACTGCGTTTAATGCGCTAAAAAGATTTACAGCCTGCCGAATCAGTGTCACTGGCCGTTAGACACTTGTTTATGTGCTTTTAGAAAGATTGACTTTGAATACTGTTTGAGAACGGTGGCTGAATAACTGTATAATATACTAGCTATTCTTTACTGCGTAGAAATCAGTGTGTCACAAAGTTTAACGCGTAAATATCGTAATATTTTTTAATTGAAATTTTAAACATATAGCCGTGTGGTATCCGGCTGAATAGAATAGTGCTACCCTCATTCCTTACCTAGGTGTTGTAAAAGGCGACTAAGGTAAGTCGGCCCGCCGAGTGGTATTCGGCTGAGTAGAATAGACCACCCTCTTTCTTACCGAGGTGTTGTAAAATACGACTGAGGTAAGTTGACGTCAGGCAGGCGGCCGGTCGTTAAAACGCAGCCAAATCATACAATAGCATGTTTATAATATGTTGTACCCCACTTAGAGTGGGATAAGGGCAGAAGGATGATGATGGATGATGAGATAGAGACATATTGTAGCGGACTTTTTGAAGTATTCCCGGAGATCTCTCGTCTGGAGCCAATCATGGTAGCAGCATCAGGTCATGCTTATCATACACATGCATTATTATAGAGACTGGAGCAGTATGCTGAATTTCAGCTCAATCGGGGACCGGGAAGTCGGTCAAATTTGCAAAATTCCACCTCCACATACATACATTGCAAGTTAAACAAAAGCTTTTAAAAAGCTAATAATTTTCTTATCTTTAGTATTTAAATGAGTTAATCTTGCATATATTTTACAGAATTATGGAAACGGCTACAACGATTTTCATGAATTGGCATGTAGAGGGTTTTGGGGCAAGAAAATCGATCTAGCTAAGTTGTATACGGGAAAAAAAAAAATTATCTCTGTTTTCGAGCACTGAAAATCTGCTTTAATTTTATGAGATAATTTCGTATCAGCAATTCGGATCGCTGTCCATTGCAAAATTATGATAGCTCAATTTGGTAACGGGCGGTCTCGAATTAAGAATACGAGGATCGATCACAGATAAACCTTTTTCTTAATTTTACCGAGCAAGGCTCGGTTATCCAGGTACTGTTATTTTATACGGCTTCTTAAACTTTTTTATATAGCGACCCCCTTCAAGCTTAAGAAATTTTAAACGACCCCCTCCTCCATATAATGAAATACATATTAACCGTAGATGTAGATGTAATATCGCACTATTTTACAATGTAAATAACAGTTTTGCATTGCCACTTTTTTCAAAAAATAGTTATAATAAAACTACAATAGTATTTTGTATGATTTTTATTTGTATTTATATTTGTACGTAGTGTGTATACTAATTTTAAAATTTTATTTATAATTGTTGTAAACTAACCAATCATAAATTTAATAAAATTTAATAAAAAGGGGTAATGAAGTAACTTAGGAGGAGAAATATCAATAAATCTTTGTTAGAAAAGTTCTTTAAAGGACAGCTGCAGCCATGTAGTTGTATCAATAATGATTGAAAAGTATCAGATCCTTGCGACGCCTTTTGCTTTCAGTAGTCTCACCCCCACCGACCCACAGTTTAAGAAGCACTGCTATAACATATTTTATTTTGGATTCACAATGATACCATTAGGCACCACCTAGACTTCTTATTACGTACTTAAAGAAATTATTCGCGTTATCTAATTCTTTATTCAGGGTACAGTTTGCTTAAGTGCATTCGCTAAATGCTTGCCAAAACGTTAATGTTGCTTGCTTAGAAATTCTTAGATTATCTTCTTGAGATTGCAAGAATTGGAAGTTTATGCACACCACGTGTGTAATAAGTGTGTATTGTTATACATGTAAAACACACAAACAGAAAGATAGCACAATATTTAGAACCTGGGTGTTGGACAAGCTTGCCATTTTACATACCTTTTTACTTTTACTTACTTACTTACTATAAAAAAATGCAATAAAAAAAGAAGGCAATATCTGGAATCGATCCTGGTATTCAAAATTTGAGACTACCCGTTACCCAAGTAAACTATCGTGGCTTTGAAATTGACAGCGCAAGTATGCGATTTGCTCCCCCCCCCCAAAGGATGATTTTCATGAAAATCGTTGGGGCCGTTTCCAAAACTCAGATATACCTATATATGGGTAAATGGGGATACCCATTTAAAATCTTTCTGAAAATTTCTTGAGATATGTAGCTTATGATGTTTCCATCACCGAAATATATATATTGCAAATATTAATTAACCATTATTGTCATTAGAAGTGGAAATATTCACAGGTGCACATTAAAAGGTCGCTGATGATATAATATCGCAATTATTACCTTTATGTCTAAAATTGGCAGAAATGTAATAATTGCAATATTATATCACGAGGCGGATCACGACCTTCAAGTGTCAACAAATAAATTCGGCATTATGACAGTGACAAACAATGAATAATCAGCTCCCTTATCGATCATTTAGTTAAAGCACTTGCAATAATTAAGATGCACGATAAAAAACCCAAACAATGGCGTCGGTAACAATGCCGCCCACAGATCGACTATTAACTTTTTGCAAGAGTGACAACACTCGATTACAGTATTATTAATATACTCGCTAAGTTACTGTTTTATACCATAGAGTATTATACCAGAGTAGGGGTGCCAACATAAAATGTGACCGTAAAAAATGGCACCCCTACTCTACCAGAGTAGGGGTGCCAACATAAAATGTGACCGTAAAAAATGGCGAGCAAATGAGGCTATATATCTTACTCGCTCTTATTTACGCATTATCTGAAGATTTGGTTACGTTTGTTGGATCCAACTAGATGTTGGAAACTTTCAATCTAATTTTGTGTTTACATAAAAAGGCATAAACGTTTTAAAGATATGCTAAAAAATGTATTTAGATCAAAAACGCGCAGTGTATTAATTATAGGTCTCTAATATTCTAATCTTTTATTTGTTGGACAGCCGCACTCACAAGCCTTCCTATGGCTGCCACTCTACCCACTTGTTCCAACTTGTCAAGCAATGTACACGTCAAACACGCTATGAATATTTTACAGAATTAGGCGTTTTACTTTTTGGAGATCCATAATACAAAAGTAACAATAAAATTATTTTGCTATAATCCGGTATAAAGTAAAATACAAAATATATATAACGCTAAATGTGAGTTGACTATCCGTTTTCATATCATAAATGCAGGATTCGTAAAAACACATGCACAAACCTCCACCACACTCTTAAAAATCGTTCCGCCCCAAAACCCAAGCATCGTCAGGAGATAGGCGATAAAATCTTAATATAACATGAAATTCTAAAAATACCCGCGCTTTTTTATTATCTCAATAAAAACGCAATGGAATTAAACATACGAATATTTTAAAGCCATAAGACAGAAGCCAAAATATAACATTTAACCAAAACCTAGTCAATATTTGACTAGAAAGTTTTTTTTATAGTTTAACCACAGAGCAAACAACGAAACTGTTTATGAATATTGGAGTTTATCTTATTTGGACAATGCTTGACTTACTTTTGGCAGCGTAATATTTGTATTGGAGTCATAGAGTTATTATACTTAGAGTTCCCTACTTTACTAGCCGGTATAAAATGTGACATATTACAATAATGAGAAAGGATATGAGGGTTATGTATCTGTCTCTCCTTTTTATATGTGATTAGAAAAAGATGAAGTACACGTTTCATTTTTCCTCTTATTAGTTAATGGTATTTCAATTAATTAAATTTATGGTTTAGAATTTTAATCATAGTGGCTTTCACATAAAAGGTAGATATATGCTGCCACGAAATTATATTTAGAACTATTCAAGACAAACAATACATCATCTTTATGTAACTCCAATAGTTCAAGCAACGTACGCGAAGATAGCTAGAGCTAGCTAGATAGCACAGAGGCCAGATTTTTTCCGACTTAATTGACATATTTCGTTATATTACGACTAAAATTACATAAATTCATTACAAAATGTAGCCCATATATTATTCCGATATATAAACCTGTAAAATTTCATCTAAATCCTTCCAATAGTTATTTCGTGAAAGAGTAACAAACATATATCCATACTCCATAGACCACGCTCCTTCTTACTGAGGTGTCGTAAAATACGGCTAAGGTAAGTTGACGTCAGGCAGGCATCCGGTCGTAAAATACGTAGTCAAATCATGTGACAACATGTTGTGCTTGTCTTCAGAGTGGGATAAGGCAGGAGGATATATGTAATTTTATTATTACTTTTTTACCACCATGTTTATTGTCTGTGGTAGCATAAAAAAGTAAATCTGCAGTACATGAAAAAAAATCACCGTGTCGCAACATGTCCGCCTTTTCCCAATACCATCAGGTACCTGTCAATGATGTTTATCGATTAACTTGTGTTGTGGCGTGACTTAAGTCAACCTCTGGTTGACCCAGTAACCTCGCAACTTACAGTGTCAAAATGTTATGCAAATTGAAGGTTTAACTACGTAACAGTTTAGTGTGATATTAAGATGCATTAGTTAAATTAATAACAAGTTTCGGTAATTATAATGCTTGTCATTGTCAGTAAAGGTTCAATTTTGAAAAATTAACGGTTTTGGTACGGAGACTTTATTTTATTTGTGAAACAAACAATGGTTCTATTACTATAAATATATCATACATCAATAAAGTTTCCACCAAAAAAATATGGCTAAATGTAGAGATGTAAAGGAGATGGTTAAATGTATCCATAAGCTTTACAAATTGTATATATAGTGTGGATTGTATAGGGATCCTTTATAAAAAATAAGTAAAGTAACGGCCTGCTATTTTATCACACGCTTTTCGGTGAGGGAAAACATCATGTGAAAACCTGATATCTCTAAAGAATTCTGGGGATGTGTGTATTTGTGTAACCTACCAATCCGCATTGGAGCGGCGTGGTAAGTATTATTTCTAATCTTTCTTTCCAAAACGGAGAGAGGAGGCCTATGCCCAGAAGTGGGATAGTAACATAACTTTAACTTTACTTTTATAGAATTTGCTATCTATACTAATATATAAAGAAGAAGAGTTTGTTTGTTTGATTGTTTGAACGCGCTAATCTCAGGAACTACTGGACCGATTTGAAAAATGCTTTGAGTGTTAGAAAATATTGCGAAAACGGCAAAATTTAAAGCTTTCCTTGCGTACGCTCAGTAAACGGTGAAAGTTATACAAAAATCTGTTATAATTAACGCAAGATAACTACTTTTATGTTCAAAATTTCAATTCTGGAAAACATTTGTGACACTGATTTCCATGCGAAGTTCTTGCACACTTTATTTATAATGTTATTTTTATTTTATTGGCACTAGTATTTTATATCGATAATCACTTACACACAGACGAATCTACAGATAATATCTTTTATCTATTTAACAATAGTTAAGTATGTAATTTTTCTTGTAATGTGACACAGAAGCAAACCAAAGCAGCTGCACTCGTGAGGTGACTAACGGCACGGTAATGTGATTAGTAAATATGAGTTATCAAACATACCTCTTTTATACGAGTATGAGAGATATAATATAACACTTAATAACTTTTGAATTAACGACTGTATTATTTTCAATTTAACTAAGGTAAGTTGAAAGTATGGTAAGTTGAATCGCCATATGGTATCCGGCTGAGTAAAATAGACCATAGTTAAGGGATAGCACCGACTATACTCACTCAGTCAGGCTAACCCGATAGAATAAGATGTCAGGCTAACCCGATAGAATAAGATGTCAGTAAAGCCAGTTCTATACATTAACTATGAATACTACTCATGATAGTTTAAATTTAGAATAAACCACCCTCTTTCTTACCGAGATGTCGCTTTTTGGCTGCATTATATTTGGCTGCGTATTTTACGACTGGCCGCCTACCTAACGTCAACTTACCTTAGTCATTTACGACACCTCGGTAAGAAAGAGTGTTCTATTTTATTCAACCGGATACCACACAGTGGGTTAACTTAACTTAGTCGCCTTTTACGACATCTCGGAAAGGAATGAGCACCCTCATTCTTTGCCTATTATACTCACCTATTAACTCAGTCTATTTTACTCAGCCGGATACCATACTGAGGTAAAGAATAGATAGATAGATAAGAATATAGATACAAAATTAACTCATTTAAATATCTCTTTCATATTAAAGATTTTAAGTTGACGCGAACGAAGCATTGGAGCATTGGAGCAGCGTGGTAAGTATTATTTCTAATCTTTCTTTCCAAAACCGAGAGAGGAGGCCTATGCCCAGAAGTGGGATAGTAACATAACTTTAACTTTACTTTTATAGAATTTGCTATCTATACTAATATATAAAGAAGAAGAGTTTGTTTGTTTGATTGTTTGAACGCGCTAATCTCAGGAACTACTGGACCGATTTGAAAAATGCTTTGAGTCTTAGAAAATATTTCGAAAACGGCAAAATTTAAAGCTTTCCTTGCGTACGCTCAGTAAACGGTGAAAGTTATACAAAAATCTGTTATAATTAACGCACGATAACTACTTTTATGTTCAAAATTTCAATTCTGGAAAACATTTGTGACACTGATTTCCATGCGAAGTTCTTGCACACTTTATTTATTATTTTATTTTTATATCTAGCTTAGAAATAAAGTCTTATTATTATTAGCACATATAGATATGCAAAATCGTCTCGTGTAGGCAGACAGGAAGCTTGCAAGATCGTGGAATACATAAAGTGTTGCATAATGGATTATACCTGCACGCTGTCGAATGTTTCGATGTATAATGGAAAGTAACGCTTTTGTTTTCTTTATGTTACTGGCGAGACGCCAGGTCCAATGATGCTTTGGTTTGAATAGAAACTTTAGACGACCCACGTCGCGCGATACTGCATTGCCACTGCAAATCTATACTTATTATAAAACAAAGTACCCTAAAACTGTCTGTCTATCATCGTCATCTTCCTGTCATTATCCCACTCTAAGTGGGGTCGGCACAACATGTTACAACATGTTGTCAAATGATTTGGCTACGTATTTTACGACCGGCCGCCTGCCTGACGTCAACTTATCTCAGTCGTATTTTACGACACCTCGTTAAGAAAGATTGGCTCAATTTTACTCAACAGAATACCACACTGTGGGTCAACTTACCTTAGTCGCCTTTTACGACACCTCGATAAGAAATGAGCTTGGTCTATTCTACTCAGCCGGATACCACACGGCGGGTCGACTTACCTTAGTCGCCTTTTACGTGACACCTCGGTAAGTAATGAGGTTGGTCTATTCTACTCAGCCGGATACCACACGGCTTCCAAAAACTGTCTGTCTGTATGCTCATCAATAAGTGCCACGGCAGGGTTCGAAAGTCGGGATAATCCGATAGAATGAGACGTGAGTATAGCCGGTTCTATACATTAACTTCATAGTTAATGTATAGTTCATAGGGGGTGGTCGCGGGTAATATTCATATATTACCCGCGACCACCCCCATAGGCCTCATAAGAAAGCTCAGAGTCAGAGTGGAGCGAGTTATAGTGTATCTCTAGGCGATCAAATCAGAGTTACCGACAGTCGTTATTCGTTAGTATGTGCGCTAACAAGTCCGTGGACTAAAAAGGCTGGAAAACGCTTGTACAAAATTAAATTCAAAAATTATACTTGTCTCTAAAAACGCCTGGTTAACTTTTAATATCTTGTAAAAACTTTGGTAACTTTCGTTCTTTAGTTGATATAACAAAATGACGCGGTATGTATTGTTGCGGCATGAAGCGCGGAGACAGTCTAATGACAGGCACTAGGCATCTCAGGCCTCGGGGTGATTACGCATTCGCCATTGTCCCAGCATTGCGAATGCATGAGCTGTCTATCGCTGCCTTTTTCTTATTCGACAAACGATTTGCCAGTGGAAAGCAAATTTTAAAACCAGTAACTCAGTGCACAGGAAAGTTACACGTTTTTTCAAACATTTTACGTTGGCACTTTTAAAAGCCATAAAAAAGATCGTACATAAATTCTTAACAACTCGTCGCGCATCACAATTTTTTGTATAAACTTTACAACATTATATTGTACTACATTAATACACGCATAGTTGTATAATTTTTTGGTTTGCCTTTTTCTCTAGAAAGTTACTTAATATGTGTATTTGCCTTTAAACTTCTTTTAAACTTCTATTTTTTTTTTACTGGCCCGTTGGCGCATCCTGCCTTCAGCTCAGCGGGTCGCGGGTCCATTCCCGACGAGAGCCAAGATTTTCTATAAAAGGATTTGTTGGTTCTTCAAGCCTGGGTGTATATTTGTATTTAACTATGTATTTAAAAATTATATATGTATATATTCACCAGTTGTTTGTCTACAATAAAACAAGTATTATGTTACTTACTTTGGGGACGGACGACCGTGTGTGTAAGTGTCCTATATATTTATTTATTTCCAAAAGCAGCTGGAAGCTTTCGCCCCGCGGCTAGACTCTATTAAACCGTTTGTTTTTTGTAATCTCTTTATTGCACAAATGAATATAAAAAATTATAAAAAAACAACACAATGTTTAGTAGCGGGCTAAGGGCTAATCCTGGAATCGGAATCTCTTCCAGCCAAACAGTCTTAAATTAAAAAAATAGGTATAATTAATTAAAATAAAGATAAAACTTATTTAATAATTACAAACATAAATTTAATTTATCCGTAAATTTATGACAATTATGAAGAAGTTACTGTTTCAATTGCGTTTGTATTTAATCAATTATCGATTAACAACGGGTCACTGTTCCGCTCTATTTTAGTCTATGGTTGGATAGTTCGTAGCTAATATAATCTGTGGCGCTAGGCGTGGCGCAATTAACTGATGGCAGTTCAAGTTCAATGACATATTGATCACCAAGCCCGCTCCTGTGCTATTAGTTCTGGACTCGGGTTTCATAGATAATGTAGATATAATAATACAGATAATAAAAGATTAAATTATAATCTAAGGTTGGAAGAAATTTGAATTTAATTTTAAAGTTAAATTCTAACCTAAAACTTTTAAATCTTTGTTCAGCAAAAAGTTATAAACACAAGTGTATTTTTTTAAATACATTAAAACTTAAGAATAAGCATTGAATTGACTAAGCTGAAAATGTTTAACGCTCTGAATAAAACTGCTCAAGGCTTTAATTGCAACCACTTCCTCTATTAACCTTTTCCTCTAAAACTCGGCGAATAAAATCAACACGATGTTTATACAATTCAAAAATAGCACACTTGGATTTGGCTTTCATCTTCTTGGTTTATAGGTCATTCAACCTGATATGACGTTCCATAGACAAAACATTTTTTTAGTAACTACTAGCGAATAGCGCCTACTACGCAAGGTTATAGGCTATATTATGCCCTGAGTGAGATTGTTGAGGTAATTTTCGCGCGAGTTAGTTTTAATTTTGGTATAACCACTAAGATATTATTTTAAATGTTATTGTTAAAAACGACAAAATTTAGCACTAATAAATTCGTTACATCTAAAGGTGGCTTCATTATTCTGACAAGCAAATGTTTGTCATCATCATCATTCTGCCCTTAGCCCACTCTAAGTGGGGTCGGCGCAATATGTTATAAACGTGATTTGGCTACGTATTTTACGACAGGCTGCCTGCCTGATGTCAACTTATGTCATATTTTACGACACTTCGGTAAGAAGGACGGTGATCTATTTTACTCAACCGCATACCATACGATGGGTGGACTTACCTTAGTCGTCTTTTATAAAACCTCGGTAAGAAATGAGGTTGGTCTATTCTACTCAGCCGGATACCACACGGCGTGCTCCATAAAAAACAATAACTTAATAAAGATTCTTTACATATATAATACTTCTTTCTTCTTTAAATATGTATATAATTTTTGTACTAACACACAGCAGTAGGCTCTTTAAAAAACTTAGTATGCATTAAACCTCGTTTATATATTTCCATACATCGCAATACTTAGAACGTTTTTTCATTAACACTTTCAATATGTCAAAGAGGTTTCGATACGAGTGGTTCTTCAAAAGAGTATTGTTCGCGTACGCCTATGAAAGCGAACTTTCACAAGGTAAAACTTATTTTGAACCTTATCAGCACAGGATAAAGTATAATATTAAAGAAATATAATCGTCTATCGGCGTGGGAAACAAGCGTAGCGTCTCTCTAATATACGGTTGTTTAAGTCTTGTGGGCTTTGATCAAGGGTTGCCAAAGCACATACCACGCTGAATATAACATACGCTTAGAATTAAAGTGACCTAATTCAAAATAGTTATTTTGTGGCAAATCGCATCAAAGCGTAACGTAGCGTCGTATAGTCTTTAACACTCGTAAGTGTTAAAAGTCTCATAACTTGGAAGAGCTAGAAAACATTAGTTTATATAATGGTTTTTAACGTGATGGTATTAAAAAAGTATACATATTTGGATATCAAACGTTTAGTATTGAATTGACCTAATTCTAAAAATTGTAACAGATTGGAATAAAGCGTAACGTAGCGTCTCCAAATCTTTGTCTTATAGAAAGTCATAACTTGGAAAAGCAAGAAAACAATAGCTTTTTTTAATGGTTTTTAGCGTGATGCCGTAGATGGCATTTAAAAAAGGATTACATATGACGATATCGAACGTTTAGTATTAAAGTAACCTAATTCGAAAAAAGTTTTTTAACAGATTGAAATGAAGCGTAACCTAGCGTTTTGAAAACTTGTAAATGGTAAAGAGACCTATATCAGAATTTTGCAAACGGCTCCAGCGATTTTCATGAATTTGAGCCTGTAGGGGGCTTTAGGGGAAAAACCATCTACATAGGTTTCAATTAAACCAACCAGAACAAGAAGAACCATCAGATTGTTTATAGAAAAAGTTGGCCCTCAGCAGTATCAAATCCGCGACCGACGCAACTGAAGGCAGGGTCACTAACCACTGCGCCAACGGACCAGTCTACAAGAAAAAACAATAATGAAAAACATTTAATAATTCTCTATTCAAACCACAAGTATTTCAAATTGTAAGCGAACATATTCGCTAAATATTTCTTATTACTCTTATTTATATGTATTTTTAATCGTAGGAAACTGTTAATGGTTTAAGTTACGTTTTATTGTATTTTACTTATAAAAGCTTATAACTTAACGCCGTGTGGTATCCGGCTGAATATAATAGTACCACCCTCTTTTCTTACCGAGGTGTTGTAAAAGGCGACTAAGGTAGGTTGTAAGTAAGGTTGACCCACCGTGTGGTATCCGGTTTAGTAGAATAGACCCTCTTTCTTACCGAGGTGTCGTTAAATACGTCTGAGGTAAGTTGACGTTAGGCAGGCGGTCGGTCGTAAAAACGCAGCCCAATCCTGTGGCGCTATGTTTATAACATGTTGTGCCGACCCCACTTAGATTGGGATAAGGGCAGGAGGATGATGAAATTATTAATTATCTATTCAAACCATGTACCTATATTTCAAATCATAAAGCGAACATATTTGCTTTATATTTCCGTGTTAGCGTTTCGTTTATAACGTACAGCATTTTTTTGTTACATTGTGTTTCTCTATGGACGCCATAACTATATTTCGTGTGGGGAGCGCGCCGAGGGGTAGTTCGCAATAAATCAACTCGCAGCGTTAAACTAATCCATTCAGCTTATTTTATTTTGCCCGGAGTGTTTTCATCAAGGGAACCAGGAGTCTGTTAATTGCGTTTTATGTTTTTACCGCTTTTTTTTACAATCTGTTAAACGTGCTAATGATATGGAATTATGATTAAAAATGTATTGTTCTTTACCTTAATATTTAAGTTTAATGATGTCATTTAAATATAAGTATATTAAAACTGTGTGTCATTTAAATGTAAGTATATTTAAGCTGTGGTAGCCCAGCGGTATCACCGTGCGACTCTTTCGAGGAGGTCACGGGTTCAAACCGGGCCAGACACCAATGAGTTTTTCTGTTAAAACTTATGTGTCTAATTGATAATTGCAATTAATTACACGCTTTTTGACGAAGGAAAACATCGTGAGGAAACCTGCATATCTCTAGAGAATTCTGGGGATATGTGTAACCTACCAATCCGCATTGAAGCAGCGTGGTAGGTCTTAGTTCCGATCCTTCTCTCCAAAAACGGAGAGAAGAGGCCTATGCCTAGCAGTAGGATAGTAACAGGCCGTTACTTACTATTTATTATATTAAAACCTTTTATAATCAAATCTTATAGTTACTTTATTGCAAGCGTAGATTTATAAACAGCAAACCTGTATAAATATAAGAGAGAAGTATGTATGTTTTATTGATTCTTTGTTTGTTTGTAATCTCTTTATTGCATTAATAAAAATTAAAAATAACATAATTTGCAATGGCGGGCTAATTAAGGAATCAGAATCTCTTCCAGACAACCAGTCTAAAATTAAAAAAAGAGGTAAATATAAGTACAGTATTTAAATTTAAAATTAACTTAAAACTTTGTTGTTTGTTCGTTATAGACTCTGCAATGTTTCAGACAAACTGCACATTGATTCAGTGGATAATACTGTAAAGTTTGGTAGCGATCGGAGAATATTTTTTTTTAAATGTCAATGACTTTTTTTTTTGAGAATCCAACACGAGATTGAGCCACAGCAACGCGTGGCTGAATCGCTAGTATTTCCAAATGAACGAGAATTGATCATTATTTTTAAACTATCTATGGTTAAAGTGACCACAGGTTCCGATTTTGGAGAAACAGTCCTGCTTTTGTGGTGGAACATCCCGCATCCCACCGAAAAATTTCCCGCTTTTAAAAAATTTAGAATTTCTTATTTTAAATGTAAAAAAAATTATAAACAAAAGACAAACAATCATTTTTTTTTATTTTTAATTAAAATCATAATGTTCAAATAATTATTTTATTAAATATTTTTATAGTTACCATTTATTATTTTTGACACTTTTTTATTAATAAAATTTTTATACGTTTTTTATGGTACATAAATAAAATAAATAAGTAAAGATGTGTTTGTGTTAGTACGTCGATGAATACAATAAAATATATAAAACTAAGCTTTAATTCTCATTTCATCTCATTTGTTCCGCTTTGTCTGAAAATGTGGTCACTTAATCCATGGTCCTAACTTGCTGTCATAAATTATATGCTGTATGTCTGCATCAATACCGCAATGCAGTCAAATACCAGAAATACATTTCTTTTTTGAAAAACGATCGATACAGTGCCAGAAAGTAACATCCATTTAGTTCACAAATCGCATAAAATAAATTTTAAAAAATATAAATATTATCTTAAAATTATAGATTCATTAAAAATGAATTTTATTATGGGAAAGTAAAAGTCACACTTATTTTAAATTATTTAGTGGTAATAAAAAACCTATTTTAGTAAATTGAAAATAACAACAAATAATTAAAACTTTAGTAATTTAAATACTATAATCTATTTGTACTAATCATTGCTTAGCAGATTTAAAAAAATAATTACGACAAATGGTGAATGTATTTAAAAATAGAATGCGTCGAAACTTAGGGAATAAACATGGCTGTGCGGACAGTTGGACAAAAGTTGGGGGATAGTAAATAAAATATAAATAGATACAATAACAAAGGAAATAAATGTAGTTAAATAGTACTTTATATATCACTTCTTTAATACTAATTTATTGATATTAATTTCATTGTCTTTACTTATAAATTTTATCTTACTGAAAAATTCGTTGAGACAGTAATTACATCGACATATCCACAAAGGATAGTTCTTATCATAAGTTTCAATTGCTAACCATAGACAACGGCGCCTACAACCTTATCTCTGTCTGACGTCGTATCGACCCGAGCGGTTCTACCCCCAGCTGATAACTAAATGGGGTTCGACATTGAACTTGCTGGGAAAATGTACTGTACTGTAAATGTAATGTAATGTAATGTACTTTACGTTCAAGATGCTGTATTTAACGCTTGTACCGTCATTCATACTTCGTAAGTAGACTACAACGCCACCTATTTGCTCTTGTCATACTTTATTTTTATGTCCTAACTGTCGTATAAGCAGCTAGTTCGTTACAGATGTGTTATTTGTATTCAAATTCAAAAATTCAAAATATTCTTTATTCAAATAAACTTGTAAACAAGTGCTTTTGAATGGTCAACTCTACTGCTGGTTCGGAAAGCTGTTCCTACCGAGAAGAGCCAGCAAGAAACTCGGCGGTTGCCCTTTTTAAAAAATAAAAAATTCTTAATATTATTTACATTAAGTCGTTACTGTCTTGTACAGATTCAAAGAGAGCTATATCCACACATTCTTATCTTCTAAATAATCTTCAAGAGTATAGTAGGCTTTCTGTACCAGCCTCTTTTTAACAGTGTTTTTAAACTGCTGTAATGGCAGTGCTGAAATTGATTGCGGAATTTTATTATAGAATCAAAATCATCTCATACAACTATTTTCAAAACGTGTAACGAACATATATGATCTATAAAACCAGGGACAAAAATAGAAATTAATATTTCAGTTTCCGTCTTGACGTTTAGGTCGAATCAAATAAATGCGGTCTTTACTAAAGCTAATATTTCATTAAAGTAATCGCACATCGACTAAATCGCAAATCTTCACGATTTTGTCAATACATTTTTCTCCTGATAATGCTTCGGTTGCGGGGCGAAACGATTGTTGAGTTTGTAATAGTGAACGTGTGTAGTGCTTGTGTATTGTGGTGGCGGTGGTGGAGGTTTTTAGTACATGTGATTTGGCAACCCTGCATGTATACAATATAAAAACGAATAGTCCACTCTTCATTTAGCATTATTTATATTTTCTATTTACTTTATCGCGGATTACAGCAAAATAATTTTATTATTACTTTGTGGTATAAAGCATTAAAATTTTCTTTATTTACTCAAATTTATAAAATAAATAATGTTAAATTTGATTGCGGGTGCTACACGCGTTGGGGAACAAAATGTCATCGACAAATTCTAAATTAATCTTTCACACCCCACTTCCCATTTGACTTGTATTCCTATCACGTACATGCAATATCTTAAGGGGCTCCCTGCAGTATATCCCCAAATAAAAGATTGACAAACTATAGATAAACAACCTGTTTAGAAACCACAAGGTCTCGGTGGTTACCTTTATATATTTGTTGCAGATAAAACAAATAGCTGTCGAAATAACGACAACTGAGACTTATTGAGTAGTTTTAAATATTGTAACCAAACCAAAGAAAATTTTAAACTTTAGAGGCCTGTTTCGCAAGTTACCAATAAACTATCAGTTAGCTTATTCGGAACATATCTGACACATATCTCGGAATTTTGCGTTTCTCAGGTTTCTGATAGGCTTATTCAGCACTTAAAGTCCCTAATAAGTTAATCGGTAGATCATGTGGCTGTTAGTTTGTTTATCTGCTGGATAGTAAATACCTATTTCAAAATGGACGCGATTTTATTTTTTTTTATTTTTCACCTTTTAGATTCTTTTTTTAGAGACATGCATCTGCTACTTAGTTTATTTGTCGGTTAACTATCCGACACTTTATCAGTGACTTGTGAAACAGGCCCTAAGTTGAGTACCATAACTGTCAGCTAAATTTGTTAGGCCGATCCGCCATATTGTCGCCCACCTACCTCCAAAATCGGGGCTGTTTCAATATAAGCCACCATCAGCAACAAATGTATTTGATATGATAAAAGTCTGTGAATCGTAATTGCGATTGATTTTTAAAAAGTTTTATTTAACTTGCCTTATATTTATGTTTGTATGTGAAGATGGAATCTTGCAAGTTAAATTTGCCCGCCCTTTGCACATTTAACTGTATCTATTATTTATGTCTCTTGTTATTTTCACTTTGTACTTTTATTTGTACAATAAATTTATTCTTCTCCTAAATTTGTCCTTGCCGGTGTCCTTGAGAATTAATCAGGAATTTTACATACATTGAAAATCCATGTTTATGATAAGCATGGCCTGATGCTGCCAGGATTGGCTTCAGACGAGGGAACTCCTCAACGGTTAACAGTAGAGACATAAAATTATTTTAAAAGCTTTTATTTTAGTCGGAAAACGACATGAATTATTATTTCATAAACTGCTTTATTTTACGCT
This sequence comes from Morpho achilles, assembly GCA_947086495.1. Taxonomy (NCBI): domain Eukaryota; kingdom Metazoa; phylum Arthropoda; class Insecta; order Lepidoptera; family Nymphalidae; genus Morpho; species Morpho achilles. The sequence continues at coordinate 4,366,420 of CAMTZB010000012.1, read as the reverse complement.
GTATATAAGATCTCAAACTGTAAAACTCAAAATTCATTGAAATTTAAATAAGTTCTAGTAGATTTGCTTGTTGCAGATTTCTACGTTTCCAACATTTATTAAAATCATTTCGTCCAACAACTTACCCAGAAAGCAGACTAGAGTCCGAAAGGGTTGTTCATTGAATTATCTTGGCCGAGTGCCATTTGCCAACTTATTCCGGTTGTTATTTAATTATTTGAACATCGTTTAATGCTGTTTTAACTTTGTTAAAGCAAATCGAGAGCGACTGCGTTTTAATATAAAGTTTATTTGTCAATATGTTTTTTCAAATATAAGCATAATATTTATGTGTTGGCACTCCTACACTACTTTTCCTTTTCTTAGATTGACGTCTACAAAAAGGTAACGGGTAGCCGGTTTACAATCGGCTCCCTGCCTGACGTCAACTTACCTCGGTCGTATTTTACTACACCTCAGTAAGAAAGAGGGTAGTGTATTCTACTCAACCGGATACCGGACACGGCGGTTAAACTTACCTTAGTCAACTTTTACGACACCTCGGTAAATAAAAATATGCTCCGATCGCTAGCAAAGTTTAACTCGCGGGGTCATTCTAAGGGGGTTCGAAAAATTTCATTACATTCGATCCACTCGTTACGAAATTTATAATGGACATAGAAACAAACAATTACGACGTGTGGTATTCGGCTGAATAGAATAGTACCACCCTCATTTCTTATCGAGGTGTCGTAAAAGGCGACTAAGTTAAGTGGACCCGCCGTGTGGTATCCGGTTTAGTAGAATAGACCACCCTTTTTCTTACCGAGGTGTCGTAAAATACGATAGAGGTAAGTTGACGTCAGGCAAGCGGCCGGTCGTAAAAACGCAGCCAAATCATGTGACAGCATGTTAAACATGTTGTGCCGACCCCACTTAGAGTGGGATAAGGGCAGGAAGATGATGATGATGATAGAAACAAACAATTCTATATATGAGCCTTTCTCTACTAACAGGAAAATCATAGTCCAAGCATTTTTTTTGACTTTTTTTGGCTATATTAATGCATAGTTTTGTTTATTAAAACACATAATATATGACCGGTTATTTAAGGAGCCAAGCTTTAATCAATATTTAGAATCATAATCATTTCATAAATTCGGTCTAAAAGCCACTAAAAACAGTCCTCTGTTATGTCCTAATTCCGCATCTAGTATTATTCGGTTCGGTTTTCATTAGTTGTATTTAAAAATGTAAAATCTTATAACTCTATAAACATAAAGAATATTGAATGCATGTAAACAAATAACAATTATAATTTTAGATAATTTTTTAGTACCAAAAACTAGTGTTCGAATGTTGTCCAATACATTTTTGAACAGTCCTCTGTCACAATTTGAATATCACGCCACAAAAATATTAAACACTATTGTGGTTACATTTCTCGTGAAACCGAACGTTAACAGTGTGAAGTTTGCTTGGTCGTCATGCTAAAAAATTCGCCGTCATTTTGCGCAATTAAAACTCCGCGTCTGTATGGGAGCCACGTCTCTGTAGTGTTGAGTGAACAGTCCTCTGGTAAGTCTATTTTACTTTGTTTTATGTGTTATAATTATATTTATTTAACAAAAAAATTGCTTAGTGTGATAATTTATAGCTGTTTTTGTGTTATGAAGTAATATTTAAACTAATACGTGGTATGACATTTTTCACGTAAAATAACAGTCCTCCGTGCAACAGTCCTCTGGAAATTCATAACACAGAGGACTGTTCAATGTGACAGAGGATTGTTTTATTTGACGTGCGTGTATTTTATTAATATTCTTTATAGTCTGCACTAACCTACTGCTTGTCGATAGCCTCCTTCTTTCTTACATTGGCCTGTCACGCTAATTCAGGTCTTTTGTTTTCTATTCTATTCAACGTGACACGTGCCTCTGCATAAAGCACGCAAACATCGATCTGAAACTGTCAGCATTGCACAGGCGAAGAATTTTGACTTACAATAGTCACAATGCACTGCTTGAAAAGACATGTTGTAATCGCTATGACGAGCTATGTTTGTCACGAAACTGCCAACGCTGTATTGACAAGAATCCTGACTACAGTGAGTCTGATGACAGCAAGCCTATTGAATTTAAAAAATGGATATCCTAGAAACAAACTTATAACGACCCCAAGACCAAGAATGCTCGAACAGTTATCAAATACCTAAAGAAAACGTTCACGGTTCGCCCTCAAAAACTAATAGAAAAGAGCTGCACGAGGATTTGGAAGCCTATTAACAACACGAAAGAAACATTACAATGCTATCAAGAAATACAAACAAAGCCTTACCGACGAAGCCGCTATTATACATATTGATTTTTCAAAAAATTATTGTTCAAAATACGGTCAAGAAATACAAGCATTTCATTTTTTAGGTGAGTTTATCCAATATAATATATATTGGATAAACTCACCTAAGTTATTTCATAAGTTTCTAGTTTGACACTCTTATTGGTAATATAACTTTAAAATATTATAATCTACAAGTTTATTATCAAAACGTAAGAGGTCTGCGCAGTAAAACTAATGAATTTTATTGTGGTATTGCCAGCTCCAACTTTGATGTTGTTATTATAACAGAAACTTGGCTGAATAGTGGAGTTAAAGATTCTGAATTATTTGATAATAGGTATATAGTATATAGGCGTGACCGTGAATCTTCTGGCTTTCACAAGCATAAAGATGGAGGTGGAGTCTTAATAGCAGTGTCTCGTAAATTAAGTTCCTGTAGTTTAAAAGATAACGAGTCTGACTGTGAAGATCTGTGGGTCAAAATTGACCTTCCTTGCCGAAAAGATATTTACTTTTGTGCCGTTTACATTCCTCCTCCAATTAGTCGTTCTGTATTGGAGCACTTCATTAATAATTATAATAATTTTTCAGAAAATATGCAAAATGTTTGTATAGCCGGTGATTTTAATCTAAGTTCTATCAACTGGTTAGTTTCTGAACAGAATCTATTTCCAATCAACGGTGGTTCTCTTCCGAGTCAAATACTTATTGATTTTGTCGCATTAAATAATTTGGATCAACATAATCATATTCCCAATAATAAAAACAAAATTTTAGATTTAATTTTAAGTAATCTACCCGAAGCTAGTGTTTTCGCTTCTCAAAGCCCTGTCGTAAGCATTGATCCTTATCATGTACCGCTGAACATATTCTTATCATTTAATGTAACTTGTACTAATCTTAAAGAGAATAAAGATAACGAAGGAAATTTTAATTTTTTCAAAGCAGATTATAATAATATTATTTCTCAACTTAATGAAGTAGATTGGATAGATGAATTTAATTTGTGCAGTAATGTGGACGAAATGTTAGATAAATTCTATATTAAACTTAACAAAATTATATCCTTAAATGTACCTAAAACTATACATAGAAGTAAAAGACATCTTTACTGGTTTTCTAAAGAATTAATTAAACTCATAAAAGAAAAGAATAAATTATTGCATAAGTTTAGAAAATATAAAAACCCTTTAGATAAGATATCGTTAGACATTTTAAGTAAACGTTGTAAAAAACTTTCGACTGTTTGTTACAATGCCTATATAGGAAAAATAGAGGCTAACATATCTCAAAATCCTAAATATTTCTGGTCCTATATAAAGTCTAGAAATAAATCGGTAAATCAATATCCTGAACGTATGATACTAAATAATACGTCGGCTAATATAGGCACAGATATTTGTAATCTTTTCGCAAATCATTTTTCTTCAACTTATTCGAAGCAGCTAAATTTTAGACGTAGTAATAATGAAAATGATATTTTAAAATTACAAAATATATTGGGTGTCATTAATTTGTCACAAAAAGAAATTTACAATTATTTAAAAAGAATGGATGCTACAAAGGGTGCTGGATGTGATGGCATTCCTGCTCGATTTGTTACGATATGTTCATCTGCTTTGAGTTTCCCACTCTATTTAATATTTAATAAATCTTTGAGTTCAGGTATATTTCCATCATATTGGAAGATTGCTAAAGTAGTTCCCATACACAAGGGTGGGAATCCAGAGCTAGTAGCCAATTACAGGCCTATATCGATCTTACCCATTTTTGCTAAAGTGTTTGAGGCATTACTATATCCATATTTAAATTTTCACTTTAAACAACAACTTAATATTGATCAACATGGTTTTGTAAAAGGAAGATCATCTCACACCAATCTTGTCAGTTATCATGACTACTTAGTTGGAGCCGTTGATTCAGGTGATCAAGTGGATGCTATCTACACTGACCTTTCTAAGGCTTTTGACCGTGTTTCTCATATCATATTACCGGAAAAACTTAAACAGTATGGCATAGTTGGTAATATGCTGCTTTGGTTTAAATCGTACTTAAAAGATAGGCATCAGTATGTCGTTGTGAAAGGCTTTGAATCTTTATCGTTTAATGCTACCTCTGGTGTACCTCAAGGTTCCCATTTGGGACCTTGGCTGTTCAATCTTTTTATAAACGATATTTCCTCATGTATTAAGCACAGCAAAGTATATCTTTTTGCTGATGACCTTAAGCTATGTAAAATTATTCAAACATCAGAGGATAGTTTATTACTCCAACAAGATATAGAAAATCTAGAGGACTGGTGTTTTTCTAATGATTTGATTTTAAATAGTGAGAAATGCCGTCATATTAAGTTCACTCGTAAGCTTAAAATTGTTCATACTCAGTACGAAATCGCTGGGCATATATTGGAAGAAGTGAACATGATCCGTGATCTTGGTGTTTTGTTTGATACGAAACTCACATTTATTCCACATATAAACAATATTATCGCGAAAGCTTCAAAGATGATGGGATTCGTCATTAGGAATGTAAAAGCATTTAAGAACTCAGCATCAAAGATTGTAATTTACAATGCATATGTTCGAAGTACCTTAGAATATTGCAGTGTCGTTTGTTCGCCTCATTATGCTGTTCATCAATTACGTTTAGAACGTATCCAAAAAAAATTTTTGAAACATCTCTCATTTTCGTGTCGATTAAACAAAAAACTAAGTTACAATAAAAAACTAAAATTATTTAATATTACTTAGCTCGTAGATCGTAGGAAACTTTTAGATTTGACATTCCTCTTTAAATTATTTAACAACAAAATTGACTGTCCACTTTTATTGCAATCCTTAAATATAAGTGTTCCGAGCAGGTTGCCCCGCAAACCTCTTGGCTTGTTGTACCAGCCGCGCTCTAGAACTAACCTTAGGCATTTTTCTGCATTAAGTAGGTTATCAAGAGAATATAATGCAATTTGCGAATCTATCGATATCATTTCATTCAGCGATACATTTATTAAGTTTAAAAAAAATATTCTTAAGCTCCAAACATTGGAGCCGTAGTGTTCCATTGAGTTATTAGCTTAGTTTATTTTAGTTAAGTTACACAGTTATTTTAGTTAAGTTATTATATTAGTTATTATGTTACGTTGTCCTTACAAATAATGATGTGCATGCTGTGGCACCTAAAGGCAGTGCATTTAATGTTTTTGTGGCGTATTTAGTTTATTCTAATGTTTTAATGTAACTGCCACTGGTTGTTCCGAATAAATAAAATAAAATAAAATAAAATAAAATAAATTTTGGAGGGTCGAGACTTCAGCTAAGTCTTCATACTGTAGTAGTGTATACCAAAAACTCTATTAAGTCTTATTGTACTGTTTCCAAAAATCTCACACATTCACCAGCTGCTTGCTATATGGGCACATTTGCGACCAACTCTCAAACTTTAAAACTCTCCCACCTAACATAAAGAGCATCCATTTCATCAGCGATGGACCCGTAAGTCAATATAGAAACAAACGATGTTTTCATCCTGGCATCAAGGCTTCATCAAGAAGTTTTAAATGTGAAGAAGTTTACGTAGAACTATTCAGAGAGTGGCCATGGCAAAGGAGCCCCTGATGGCATTGGAGCGACCTGCAAGAGAACCGCTGATGCCGTCGTCGCGACAGGTGGTGATATTGATAGCTTGGAATCATTTGTAGAGGCCATTCAACGACCGCAATTACCTTGTTCACAATCGACGATAAAGTTATCCAAGAATTGACAGAAGATCTTCAAAATGAAACAGTTAATTTAAAAAGCTTTAATGGCACTTTAAAAATTCATCAAGTAAAGGCTGAAATATTAAGTCCTCTGGAATCAGCTCCAAGTGCCACTAAACTCGTAATGAAAAATTTAAGTTGCACTTGTGAAGACGAGTGCCAGCATTTCAATTTAGGAGTGTGACAGTACAAAAACAAGACAAAACTTAACGTAGATGATATTTACACAGACTCTGAATGTGAAAACATGGACAACACACAGGATTCCACACTGGAGACCGACGACGACGCTGCACTGGCTGGACCGAATTCAATCAACCAACAGAATTACACCATCGGTGATTACGTCTTGGTTAAATTTCTAGGAAGAAAAACTGAATATTGTTATGCTGCAGTAATCAACAAGATAGACAGACACGGAAGAAGGCGAACTAACAGTAACCTTCCTAAAAATTTGTGATGACAAAGGACACACATTCAGAGTCGACGAAAATGTTGTTTCTGATGTGTCCTTTGAGCAAGTATTAAAGAATTTGCCAAACCCAGATATTGCCCTAAAAGGAAAACGAATATTTTATTATTTTAATATACCTGTACCTGTTTTTGAGAAATAAGTCTGCATTTATAAGTAAACAAGACTGATTCTTGTACCTAAGCTTAATTTTGATTTTAATTCGTTACTTAGAGAGCTGAACTCGCAATTTATTCGTGATAAATATGTATAAGTATTTAAATTCTGTATGTGATACAGTATTCAATAATAAAGATAATTTATTTGATTACATTTAATAATGAATATTGTGTTTTTCTTCATATAAACATTGACATAAACTGTTCTCTGGGTGGAAAAAACAGTCCTCTGGGTGGCAAAACAGTCCTCTGCCGCACTTTTTTATTAAATTGCCTATAATTCGAAAAATAAGAGAAAATTATAATGGTTTTTTGTTTATATGTATTTATATTTTAACTATCTATTGACTTAACATATTATATTTTTAATTTTCTAGAAAAATAGGGTGTGGACAATTGTCAATAAACAAGTTTCCAGTTAGTAGAGAAAGGCCCATATTAGATAATTTTTAGAATCAAGCGTTACTTTACAGAGATCAATGATACAAAAGTAATATTAAAATTATATTGCGTAATCCGCGATAAATTGCTTTATAGCGGACTAGCTTTTACCCAACTTACATTGCGTGGACTGTTGTCGCGTGATAGGTTGATAATAGATGGCGCTTTTTAATGTCATCCTATTCCTGACATCCTATTCCATAATTAACAGGATTTCAATACCCTATATGTTACCCCAGTCTATAAGGAATAGTTGTACTAAATCACATCTATATAGGTTCAAAGGTTTCGTCGTGAAAGATTAAAAAACATACATCCATACTCACAAACTTACGCATTTATAACATTAGTAGGATTACAGCAATATAATTTTATTGTTCCTTTTGTAATTTTTACAGAAAATCGTAGATCTAATCGTTCGTTTGTCTAATCATTCCGACATCAGCCTGTACAAAGTATTTTCGCAATTCATTTCATTTGCTAATCATTCACACGCATCATTCTCTAATTAAATCGCACCTTGTATATCATTCATCTTATTTTATTTTGAAACCGCAACCATTCGCACAACTTTTCTCAGATGCGATTTCAATCAATTATAACAATACGTATTATATTCAAATAAGAAATATTTTTTTATAAAACCCTTTATTACAAGAGCTTTGTGTAGCGTTTTAATAATTTCCTTTAATGAACACTCTTTTGCTTAAAACTTTTAACTTTTAACTTTGAAACTTGACTCAAAAGCTCCTTGGTGCCTGGCCGGGGACGAACCCGTGATCCTCTTGAAAAAGTCGTACTCTCTAACAACTGGGCTACCACAGCTTATTTAACAACTATGAACAGTCATAAAAAATACAAAATAGTTGCACAAAACCATGAGTTCAAAAATTGATGAGTCAAATATTCGTTTGAGGTAACTCAGAATAATTGATATCACAGATACAATGACGATAATGTATCCGTCTACAAAGAAAGCGTGGAACAGTCGTTACGCAACGGGATTTCCTGCCACGCCCTACAGATGGTCTGGGGACTCGTCTACATCGTTAATATGTATACACCAAAATTTAATCTGTTACTTTATAACTATAATCATACTGTAATCACAAACACTTTGACACATCATAATCATCATTTGAATGTCATTTTTACGATCATACACAGTCATATTATACACGCACAGTGTCTTCACCAGTGAAGAGGAGGTCTCAATTCTCTGACGCCAATCGGCCCTGACCTCCCGACACACTTCTGAACATGTAATGACTAATCACAGTCATACCTCCAGTACAAGCCCTAAGCCGTGGTCTGGCTCACAGGAGAACCCCTTAGGAAGTTAGGACGACAATCCTTAATGCTCTATTCCCCCGTCACATTAAAGCCGTCAGGGCTAACATTGATCCAGTTTGCATAAAACTGTAGCGTGATACACCACTTGAGTGTCTGTCGTGATACATGTCTACACTGCTTCGTGTGTTCATGAATGTAGGGACAACAGTCAGTATCTCGAGACCTGTAAGCAAGAGTGGACGTCTGGCGGAAGGCTCGTAAGCTCACATACATTGGCCACATAATGCACAATAATAAGTATCAGATACTACGACTCGTTATCCAACGAAAGATCCAGGGGATAAGAGAATATCATAGCTTAAAATTTTGAGACAGTGATAGAACAAGAGTACCCAATCACTATTTCGGGCAGCGGCTTCCAAAACATAAACAGCCATGATGGTGGCCAACCTCTGCTAGACAATGGCACGAGAAGAAGAAGAATATGCGAGCTTCCGGGCAATTTTTCTTGACAGAAATTTTTGATTTACGAACTAGAGATACGCAGCAAATATGAAATGCAAATATTCTTTTTAAAACTTCGATCCTGGACTAACCCTGATCCTCAGGTGTGATAAAAACACATCTAAGAGTCTTAAACTATTTAAGCTTTATATAAATCAGCACGGCACTACTTTTGTTATTTTTAAGAATTTCTACGCTAAATCGTCGTTCTTTGCTTAAATACAATATCAAGCCTTCTCAATTTAGTAAAATATGAACGATGAATTGTTAGTATCAATTAATATCAAGTCAAGTTAAAAATGCTTTTAGAAAAGCTTTTCACAAAATTTCATGTCTCTACTGTTAAACTGTTTAAGATTTCCTTAATCTTGAGCCTATCAGCATCAGATTATGTTTACATAAACATGCATTGTCATCGGGGCCGGACCAGTATCTAAAATTTCAGCTTAAACGGTCACTGGGAAGTTGCTCCAATTTAACTTACACGATTCGACCTAAATATGCATATATTGCAAGTTGAATAAAAGCTTTTAACAACGAAAGTTTTCAGAGAAAACTAAACAAGCCCTTGAAACCTTAAATCGTATTTAAGCCGTTAGATTACTATAGGTTTTTACTGCTAGCTGCTACTTAGCTGTAACGTAACAGCTATCGACAAAACTTAAAACTCTCAAGGCCTGACAATATAAATATGACACGTCGGTACCCTTAACGATGAGATAAATTCATCAATTCCGTCTGGTTATATGATTGAAATTTAAAAAAGGCGGCGCTGTAATGAGTTATGTGAAACAAGAGTAAAGAGATCGCCGACATTCTTGACGGACTGAGTGCGTTTCGGAGAATATCATTCAACAGACTATAGACGAATCCGCTTTATATGCTACGACAAGAGCATCAAAATAATTATCAATTTCATATTTTTTGTTCTATTTGATAGTTTGCAAGTATAAACGAAAAATGAAATGTATACTTTAACTTAGGTCCGTATTGTTACGTATTAGCTGGCATTTAAAAAATATACATAATTAAGTAATTCCATTCGACAAAGAGGAAAAAATAAAAACAATGATAACGGCTCTCAATATATTATATAATATAAGTGTTTTTGTGTCTGTGTAAATTATAGCCGAAATTATAGCCGTGTGGTATCCTGCTGAGTATAAAATACCACCATCATTTCTTACCGACGTGTCGTAAAAGACGACTAATGTAAGTCGACCCGCCGTGTGGTATCCGGCTGAGTAGAATAGACTACGTGGGATAAGGGCAGGAGGTTAATGATTGCGTCTGTGTACATTATAAATATCACAGAAATACTCTACCAATTTTGAGGTTAGTTTTACCGAAAAGCGTATGAGATCTTATAAGTATCAATTAAGCACATAAGTTTTCATATAATAATTATAGGGACCCGCCGCTTTTGGTACGCATTTCAATGTTTCACATCTCACTAAACTTACCTAACACTATAACCTATTATCTAACTTTAAGTTTATTTAAACATAAAGATACCTGTATTTTTTCTGCTTTACTAAAAAATTCGCAGTTTATTTTGCTTTCATGAAAATGTCGTTACGAGGTATCGTTGATTGTAAATACCGGTAAAAACGAGCGAATTGTTTTTATTGTATTTTTAAGGTTACGGTGCAGCGGAATCTCGCATTTTTGCCGCTCGGATCGTCAATCTAATACAAGCGTAAAACACTATACGGAACGATTTGTTTAAAAAAAAATTGACATAGATTTCCACAGGAATAATTTTATTTGTACCCTTGTAAACCATTTTGAAAACGAAGCTCGTACAAAAACCTAATATATTGTTAAGGATTACATAGATGATAAGAATGCGTGAATATAGCTACTTTTCTAGCCTATTTTTTTTAAACGGCCTGATATTATCCCACTACAGGGCATAGGCCTCCTCTCCTCGTTTTTGGAAAGAAGGATTGGAGCTTCTAGCCTATACAAGATAGTAATTAATAAATGTAACTAGTTATAAGAATTATATTTTGAAAGCAACCGCAGAGTTTCTCGCTGGTTCTTCTCGGTAGGAACAGCTTTCCGAAACAGCAAGTTGACGATTTAAAAGCACTTGTTTACAAGTTTAGTTAAATAAATTATAATTTTGAATTTTAATTTGAATATACATACTTAGATGGACACATAGAGCAAACTGACAGTAAATCCTATTTCACTACATATTATAAAACAAAGTCCATATTTCCCTATGTATGCATAAAACTTTAAAACTACGCAACAGATTTTGATGCGGTTTTTTAATAGATAGAGTGATTCCAGAGGAAGGTTTGTACGTATAATGACATTCAATACGGAGTATAGAAATACTGTAATTTTTGAGGTTTCTGTAAATAATTACATTTTTTTCCGCTTACATTGCAAACGCAGGCTAAACCCTACGAGATTTATCAAAATGATGTTCTAAGTATTTGTACACCTTAAAAAGGTCTACAGAAAAGTCCGCGATGGTATATATCTATCTCTTATGGATAACCCACAATAGCAGTTTTTTTCATTTACTTTTTACGAAAAATGATGCCTTATGTTCAAAGCAATTTTTATACAATACAGCATTAATCCTTATCCAATTGAGTACCTTAAATAAATTGTTGATTTAATATAGATCAATATTGCCGTTTACAGCATGTAATTTAAGTGAACATTTTCGGAGATATTACAGATTTAAAAACCCGCGAGGAGGCCGCGCTTAGACCTATAAGCACTTCGAATTTAGCACCGACCGGAGGCGCAACTAAATGTCCTTCTTTCAAGTTTATATTGTTTAATGATAAGAAAGCTATGAATGTTGTATCTAAAGACATTATCTAATCAATTGTAAAAATAAATAATATCACTACATAGTATAACACAAAGTCGCATTCTCTGTCTGTCCCTATCTCCGTATATCCCTATGTATGCTTCAATCTTTAAAACTATGCAACAGATTTTGATGCGGTTTTTTTTAATAGATAGAGTGATTTTAGAGGAAGGTTCACATGTCTAATAATATTCAATATGGAGTAGAGAAATACTGTAATTATTGAGGTTTCTAATGTGATGTCGTAAATAATTACATTTTTTTCCCCTTACATTGCAAACGCAGGCTAAACCCTACGAGATTTATTAAAATGATGTACTAAGTATTTGTACACCATGAAAAGGTCTATAGAAAAGTCCGCGATAGTATATGTCTATCTCTTATGGATAACCCACAATAGCAGTTTTTGTCATTTACTTTTTACGAAAAATGATGCCTTATGTTCAAAGCAATTTTTATACAATACAGCATTAATCCTTATCCAATTAAGAACCTTAAATATATTGTTTATTTAATATTGATCAATATGACCCTTTACAGCATGTAATTTAAATAAACAGTTTCGAAGATATTACAGATTTAAAATGCAGGGGCCGCGCCGCGAGCCTATAAATAGCGCGTCGGAGGTCGCGGTTCGCCTCTCGGCGATGCTTCCGCGCTCGCCCGTCTTATCGGTGACGCTGTCAAAGCCATTAGGGCTAACAGCATTAGTCAAATTCGAAAAAAAAACGCGATTCGCCCTTTAACCATTTGAATTTAGCAGCGATCGGACGCATTTTGGATCGGAGCTCTCTAGCGAGGAAAATAACAATCACTATCACTCCATATTATAAAACAAAGTCCATATTTCCCTATGTATGCATAAAACTTTAAAACTACGCAACAGATTTTGATGCGGTTTTTTAATAGATAGAGTGATTCCAGAGGAAGGTTTGTACGTATAATAACATTCAATACGGAGTATAGAAATACTGTAATTTTTGAGGTTTCTGTAAATAATTACATTTTTTTCCGCTTACATTGCAAACGCAGGCTAAACCCTACGAGATTTATCAAAATAATGTACTAAGTTTTTGTACGCATTGAAAAGGTCTACAGAAAAGTCCGCGATGGTATATGTCTATCGCTTATGGATAACCCACTAAAGCATTTTTTGTCGTTTACTTTTTACGAAAAATAATGTTTATTAAAAATAATATTTTTGAAGCAATTCTTATACAATACAGAATTAATCCTTATCCAATTAAGTACCTTAAATAAATAGTTGATTTAATATAGATCAATATGGCTGTTTACAGCATGTAATTTAAGTTAACATTTTCGGAGATATTACAGATTTAAAATGCCCTGGGGAGGCCGCGCTTCGCCCTATAACACTTCGACTTAAGCAGCGATGTCGCTCTTTCAAGAGTTTGTTTAAAGACATTCTGTAATTAATTGTATAAATAAAATACATAGGGAAAATATAAAAGTAAATAAGTAATAATGTACTATATGAATTTAGATATTTCAAAGATAGCAGGAAATCTTCTTGGTATAGGGAAAGGAAATTGTTTTTCTCCAAATTTAACGCTACGGCCACGGGCAGTAATGAATAAATCAAAACAACTGGATCAATTTTAATCATTTTTTTTTACACTGACTGACATGGAATATATATTTTATACCCGTGCGAAGCAGGGGCAGGCCGCTAGTAATATTATAAATGCGAAAGTTTGTAAGTATGGGTGTATGTTTGTTACCCTTTCACGGCGAATCCGCTAAACGATATCGATGAAATTTGGCACGATTATTCCTTATACACCGGGGTAACATATAGGCTATAAAAATTCTGTTAATTACAACAGTTTGTTACTCTTTTGTTTTTGATATCGATGAAATTTGGCACAATTGTTCCATATACACCGGAATAACATACAGGCTATCGAAATCCTATTAATTATACAGAAATAAGATGAAAAGATTTTGATTGAAAAGCACCATCTATTATCCACCTATCACACGGCAAAAGTCCACGCGAACGAAATCGCGGATAAAAGCTAGTAAGAGATATTAGAGACATCCGATACTTTCTTTCCTCCTACATACCAATTACAAAAGGTTTGTCATACACGTATACTCCGTTCATTTTTGTTCTAATAGTTACCTCAAGTGCTCTCGTGAATCGTACGAGTCCTGCAGTTTGTCATTCCGCACCCCTGACAATATAACGTGCCCCATTGACAAGGTTTACGACAAGTGCCATTCACACCGTATGGAAACCATAAACATAATATTATAACACGAGACTCGTTAGGTCTTTTACATATTAAAGTTATAACAATTTATAGTGAGGGTAGAAAAAAACTGGTGTCGCTTTTAGTTTAGAATAGGAACAGGTTTAAAAAGCGGTGCAGATCACCTGCTATTAGGGATTTGACTTGGAGTAAAAAATCGATGCCTAAATCGATATTTCTCCTTACAAAATAAAACTAGATTTTATAAAAATCGATTAACTCGCATCTATCTATCTAAACATCGATTTTTTTACTATTTGAGACGTTGCTTTTTTAAATATTAATAATTAATAAGAACAGAGACTAATGAAAATCAACTAGTTGCGTTTTAAATATAACATATAATATATGCGATGTTTGCGAAGTTATTTATACATTACGAGTATATTGTACATACATATTGTTAGAAAGAAAAAAATCTTTACACGTTGACGGACAGTACCTTCTATGGCCGTCAAGTAATTCAACAGTACGCCCGTCGACGTTCAAATTTCTACTCATATAAAATTAGTACGCATCTGATGTACATTTTTTACGCCTGAAAGCGTAAGTTGTGCACTTATGCATATTACTTAAACATAGGTTATAAGACTTAGGTTATAGGCGTTGACGTCACTATCCTTGCTGTGATATCAAGTGTTATATAATAATTGTGCTGTGACGCTACGACAATAGGCAATGTATGAACAAAAATACTGTCGCAGCACCCGTAGCCTGAAAGACAGTATTGTCCGTCACAAACAAGAAAAAGAAAGTAAAAAAAAGAGAGAAGGTAATATAATTGACTTTATAAAAATGGATTTATAATGTTTAGAAAATCGATTTTGTATTAAGAAATTCATATAAAAACCGATAACTTTATACATCCCTAAGCAGACTTTTTTATTAGACTAATATTCAGTATGAATGGAGTTACTCGTAGGTATAATAGTAATTCGGTCTTAGCCTACATAAAAAACCAAAGCGCCCCGTCTAGACGTCTGCAACACGCGCATGCGTACCGGATTGTTCCACCGCATTGCCAAAATCGACGCAGTTATTTTTGGTGTATGAAAATTTATTGAAACTTAACGGGAGGTTTTATATTTGTCTGGCGAAACGGAAATTGTTTTACATTCAGCATTAACTATGTGGAAATCATTTAAATATTAGTAAAGGGTTGACCGTAATATTTTTTCAAAAAAAAGAAAGAAAAAGAAAATTGTAGGTGAGACTTGATCCTAGTATTTTCATTCCTCGCGAGTCGCTACTAACCGTTACCCAAATAAGCTACGCTGACTTGACATTTAACGGCAAAAATAGTGTTTTATATATACAATATCAAGTTAATATTTTTTTAATGTTGTTTTTTTCCTAAAATTCCTACAAAAGTAATGAGAATATTATTTTTCTATTATCCGCGATAAAGGAAAATATGTGTAATTTTAAATGTAGAGTGTACTATTCGTTCTCATACCTGATACATGCAGAATTTGTAAGAACGCACTGCACACATTCACCACCACAATCTCAACAATTGTTTCGCCCCGTAGCCGAAGTATCGTCAGGAGATAGACTCCACGACAAAATCGTAAAGCTTTGCTTTGCTTGCAGTGTATAAAACCTAAGTAGATCTATATTTCTTCCCCCTAAACCTCCTGCACGCTGAATTACAGGAAAATCGTTGGAGCCGTTTCCGAGATTCCTAATATATAAATATATAAACATAAAATATTAATTCATTTAAATATTAAAGATATAGAAAAAGACATTTGCGGAAGTAGTACAGAAGTTATGATAGAATTATTTTGCTAAAATTGTGTTGCTCTGTCTGTCCCTATGTATGCATAAGTCTTTAAACACAACAGATTTTGATGCGGTTTTTTAATAGATAGAATGATTGAAGGGGAAGGTTTATATGCAAAGTAACATTCAATATGGAGTAGAGAAATACTGTAATTTTTGAGGTTTCTAATGTGATGTCGTAAATAATTACATTTTTTTAAACATTTTTTACTCATCGAGGATTTCGTTGAGGCGTCCCAAAGATTTTTGTAATTTTATTTCTATGATTATTATATTTTTCTTTTTAAATATGTGTAAAATAAAATATTTTCAAAACTTTTTGGAAATAGGAAGCTATTTGGAGCGCCAGAGTGCTGCATGTAACCGGGCGCATGTTGTGCTTAAAATTTTGGTATCGTCATAATTATTATAAAGCGTTTTAAGTTACAAAAGCGTTATTTATACTTACCTAAATGTAAATTATTTATCACGTCATTCATCTAACGCAGCATTCATCTTCATTCGTTTGCGTTAAAACAACAAACAAAGAAACTGCGAACATTGTAGCCCTTGTTAAGAAATTAATCCAACTTGATCAGGGCTGCCAACTGTCTTAATAAAACGCACTATTTAATTTCCAAGTAATTTAATTTTTATTATAATTTTCACGTAAAATTTAGTATAAGATTTGGTTACTGTAAACCTTTGTGGTGATTCAGTTTAGAAATACATAAAAAAATTATCACGGCATACCGTTATTATATTTAATCTGAAATGGTATTCGGCTAAGCAGAATAGACCACCCCCATTTCTTACCTATACTATACCTAAGTTATATAATATGTAATCACACTTATAAAAAAGAAACAGATTGCCGCATTTCCTTTTTTTTACATTCTGGGGTGGCCCCTACTCTAGCAAAATAACTATGTACATGCAAAATTAAAATTAAAATTTTGTTATTGTTATCTTCCGATACAGGCATTGTTATGCTTACTATAAGGTACATTACTTGTAGATAGTTTAAGAAATTTGTAATATTTATAATAATTTTAAATTAATTTTTAATAAGAAATTTTGTTAATTTAAGCTATGGTAGCTCAGCGGTAACACGAAACTCTCTTTCGAATAGATCACGGGTTCAAACCCGGGCAGACACTAATGAGTTTTTCTGTTAAAAGTTATGTGTTTAATTGATAATTGCAATTTATCACACGCTTTTCGGTGAAAGAAAACATCGTGCGGAAACCTGCATATCTCCAGAGATTTCTGGAGATATGTATAACCTACCAATCCGCATTGGAGCAGCGTGGTAGGTCTTAGCTCCAATCTTTCTCTCCAAAAACGGAGAGAAGAGGCCTATTCTCAGCAGTGGGATAGTAACAGGTCGCTATTTACTACTTTTACCTACTCATTCAAGAATGGGATGAATTAAAAAAAAAATAAAGTTAATGTTAATTATAAGTACCGTAATACGAGACATAGACGTGGTCGTATTACGGTAATAATGATACATCTACAAGAAAATAAATAAATAATAGGTCACGTTAAATAACAATATGAAATATATCTTTTGCAATAAAGATGGCAACCCTAAACATAATTACGTCATGGCGTGCGAACTGAATGCATGTGCGTTGGCGCCATATTGAAAAAAGGTTCTTTACATTTCTGCACATAAACTTGTGATGTAAATAAATAAAGACTTATGTGAGAAATCAATATTGCGTTTATTACCTCTACCGGCAATAAAATAACTTAAATATCTGCTATCATTCAGGTTTTATCTTTAACGAATTGTGGGGATATTTATTTATTGGCACGCCAACAGTTTAAGCACAAAATACAGGTCAAAAAAATATAAAAGCTAGCCTACTTACTAATAAAAGGTGTGAAACAACATTCATAAACTTAAGCACCTGAGTGACCGAGTCTTGCTCGGTAATTTTGAAAATGATGTAAAAAAAAAATAGGAAAGAAAAATGAAAAAATAATAGGGCAGATGGGGCTCGAGCCTAGGTATTTTCACCTCTCTAGACCGCCCGTTCCCCAAATGAACTACTACTTTACGTTTAACAGCGAAAAATTGTGATTCAACGTAAATTTCAAAAAAGATTTAGAGCCCGAAAACAGGGATAAAAAGGACATTTTTTTAAAAATAAAACATATCTCGATCGATTTTTCTCACCCAAAACACCCCTACATGCTAAATTTCAGTAAAATCGTTGGAGCCTTTTCCGAGATTCCGAACAAATATATATATATATATATATATATATATATATATATATATATATATATATATATATATATATATACCTACAAGATTAACTTATTTAAATGTTAAAGGTAGCAAAAACAGAACACATATTTGAGATCAATATAAAGCAATATTTCTAAATAACTAAATTAAATATAATGTTAACAATAAAATTTGCATTAACTGAACACTTTAGTTTAGTGTTAAGTATAAGTATGATTAAAAATGTATAAATAAGTGTGTATCTTAACAAGGCTTCACAGACAAAGCTCATCAGTGCATAATGTAAACGAATTACACAGTCAACCGTGTGTGTAAACCGACAGGGTAAAATTAATATCAAGTATATGTTACCAAGTTATAGTAGCCCAGCACTATCACCGTGCGACTCTTTCGAATAGGTCACGGGTTCAAACCCGGGCAGACACCAATGAGTTTTTCTGTTGAAACTTATGTGTCTAATTGATAATTGCAATTTATCACACGCTTTTCGGTGAAGGAAAACATTGTGAGAAAACCTGCATATATATCTCTAGAGAATTCTGGAGATATGTGTAACATACCAATCCGCACTGGAGCAGCGTGGTAGGTCTTAGATCCAAACCTTCTTCTCCCCAAAAACGGAGAGAAGAGGCCTATTCTCAGCAGTGGGAGAGTAACAGGCCGCTACTTACTTTACTTACTATAAGTTACCATCGTATTTTATGGTTTATATAACCCTTGAAACGAACTATGCGATATTTTATACAATACTAGCTTTGCCGGCGGCTCCGTCGCGTCAAAGTTAAATGTGTCACAAAATTTCTCCCGAATTGAAGTTTTCATTATAAAAGTAGATATTGTGAATTAATCATATAGCCGTGTGGTATCCGGCTGAGTACAATAGACCAACCTCATTTCTTGCCGAAGTGTCGTAAAAGGCGACTAAGGTAAGTTGACCCACCGTGTGGTATTTAGTAGAATAGACCACCCTCTTTCATGACGAGCAAAAGTACATAAATAATAGATTTCTACAATCAATTTTTGATTTGCCATTGCGGCAGTTTAAAACACTGTCAAAAAAGGCTGATGCAGAAAGCCTATACTGTTGAGGATTACTGAGAAGATAAGAATTATGTGGCTATAGCTCGCTTAGACCCTGTACAAGACAGTAATAACTAAATGTAACTAGTAATAAGAAATCTATTTTTAATAGAGCAACCGCCGAGTTTCTTGTAGGCTTTTGTAGGTAGGAACAACTTTCCGAACCAGCAGTAGAGTTGACGATTCAAACGCACTTGTTTACAAGATTATTTGAATAAAGAATATTTTGAATTTGAATTTGAACTATCAGTACCAGGGACTTAGCCTGCGTAGAAATCACTGTCACAAAATGTTTTCCTCATAAATCCTTTTATTGAGAACACATAAATTAAACCAAAATATAAAGCCATCTGTACACGAACAATTTCACGTAAATTTAGGGACGGTGTTGCCATACTTAATAGTGAGTTGCTACAGAAAATAAAGCTGTAAATGTTCTACAGATTTATTCTAATGTCAATTCTGTTACTACGCCATAGAATTTAAATTCGCAGTACACTAAAGCAAATTCCCTACTTTAATACAGTGTAATTTCAAATCGTTCAAAGCAAAATATACAGTAAAATAAGGGATTAAGGATTGTTATACTCTGTTACAGTTGTATTAATTGTTCAAAAGTTTTGGTAAAAGCGTATTCTAAGTTTGAAGTATAGTCATTAGAGATTGTATATTTGTAAATCATTATATCCATTGTTAGGGAAGAGTGTTTTTTTAGAGATATGAAGGTTATTTTAATTGTTCTGCAAAAAATATATAGAACATAAAAAGCAGTTACGTTTTAACTTTTAAAAAATAATTAATTATGCATAATTTATTCGTCAATTAAATTGAAAGTAATTATGTTTTTCGAAATTTGTACTTTTCGCGGTATAAATAAGAAAAATTCTAAAAAGAAGCCTTATTTTTTATAAACTGACAAAAAGCCTTATGGCTTTATACGAATACTACCGCGAAATCATTGTGTCACATAGTTTTTCCAGCGAAAACCCCGAACCTAAGTGTCTGGGCTAAAAGTCACCTTTACTTTGCTCCACAACCTCCTCTATCTTCCAGTGAAAGTCTTATCAAAATCAGTTTAATTGTTCCCATGAATCTAGGATTAAACTGAAATTTCTTTCAGCCTTGCAGCATCTTTTAGTAAAAACTGTACCAAAATCCATTCTGTACTTTTTGGGGACTTTGCTTTGTATTAAGTATGCATAGATAATATAGATTAACGATATAATAATTTATCACTTATTTATCACAATTTATATGATGAAAATTATAATAGAAAATAGACATACTAATTTCCACGCAGGCAAAGGTACCACAGTTTATTTATTCATATAATATAATTTCTCTTTGTAATGTAAAACACAAATAACATAACGCCTGTTTTAGATAAAGCTTACATTAATTTTACTCCCTATTTAAATTCCATACCAGGAGCCTTATACGAAAATAGATTGTAAAGTAATAATAAAAATATCCCCGTATCAATACACTCACATATCTTTTCTCAGTCGTTTAAAATATCGATATGATGTGGTAATATTTTTATAGTAACAGTGTGCGTGCCTTTAGTGCCATATTGCCTACCGCATGTCGCAATAGGGATCGAATTAATCGCTGAGCGCACAGCGCACGAGTTGGCGTCTCGTATTGCATTTGAAAATCGAACACTCGTTGGTTATGTTTATTTTAATATTCATCTTTTTTATAGATTATAAATTTCCACACACGTTTATTATAAGATGCAGATATTTTTTAAATTTAGAATTAAGAAACATTAATTTTCTTTACGGTCATAATGTAAATGTAATAGTTAAATTTGATAAGTTAGTAAATTATTAGTAAGTAAGTATAATTCAAATACATAATTTGATATTTGCGTACAAAGATTTACTTTACTATAAATTGTCTCACTTCGTAGGTTAGCTGGCAGAGGTCTCAGTATTAGGGATAAGTTGACCTTTGTACACTTTTTATTAATAATATTTTTCCAAGGTTTTTTATGCTACATAAATAAATAAATGCTATGATTTTTAATTAAAATTAACCTTCGCCTTTAATATTTGTCTTATCTTATGCACGTACAATCCAGCAAATAAATTGCCTTATCCGAATAATAAAGTCACATTTCCTATGCTTGACATTGACATGGGACATGTATCTTTATTCTTCAAAATATTTGAATTTGAATGTAGAGCCACACCTGCCATATTATTTTTTTCATTTATCTTTTTAATTATTTTTTTTACATCATTTTCAAATTACCGAGCAAGGCTCGGTCAGCCAGTTATAAATAAATTAAAATGTCCAATATATTTTTAGTTATGAAGATTTCCAAATAAATAATAGGAGAATGTGCAGATATCGTCGTATACGTCTCCAAACCTAATCCTAGAAAAAAAAATTACTTTCGATCATTAGGGATTTAAATTAAATTATTAAGAATATAGTATATAAATAAGTAATAATATAATATAGAAGTGGGTCAAAGAGAATTATTTGTGGTTGTAATTGGTATCGATTTAAACGCATAAAAATATACAAATGCACCTTGAACTAAAAACAGGTGACCGCGTGAGATAAAATTACCGTAAAATGATTACTTTACGGTCATTTTGTTTTTCACGACATAAGAATTGTTCTATATCTCGAATTATAATATGTAAAAACAATTGGATGTTTTTTATTTTTTGTATATAGCAACATCGTTTAAGTTACTAGAAGTAACTTTGCTTGGATAAAGAATACACTGGATGCCGCCTTCGCTATTTTTGTGTGTCCGTTTTATGCTTGTGTGAACTTTTAGAACAGCATTAGTGTGCGTGATTAGGGAAGTAATTAGCTTATCGATAAGCTAAACTAGGCGTCGATAATTATCGAAGCCTAGCTCAGGTAATGTAAAGTTAATATACAGTTGTAACCAACCTAGTTGGTTTACTGTTCAGAATAGATTTAAACATTTGAATAGATTGACATAATTTCCTGAGTGTACAGTCTGCAGTATAATGTCATGAATTATCCGATGCACATCTTTACTGCATATCTTACTGTGATGGGTGGTCCTCAAAAATGGTATCAGTCAATTGACTGTGAGCCTAGATTTACCAAAGAATCCTTTGAAGCGTTAAAAATAAAGTCGAAGGTGCAGCCCATACTCGGTGCTTTATGTATAGATGAAATGTTAACATAAATGTTAGTGCTTCGGTGGCCAATTGAACAATATCATGATCCACATCATTCCCAACATTTACATATCCGTGAAACCGGTGACAGCTTTTATCCACTGTTCTCTTATATGTGGGCATTTAGGAAACCTTAGAAAATAATCTAAAATTAGAGATTTGCATTTACTTGGCTAGTAAATATAACTTTGACTGATATTTATCGATACATAATAATTCGTTAGTGTGTACATCACTACGTAGGTAACACAATTCAATCGAATATTTAATGATTAATTTCTATGTTTTATCAGTATCCCACACTCGTGCCGGCTAGAGAATATCAAACTGTACTGATACATTATAATCTGAAACGCTTTAACTGAATAAAACGCTTTAATTTAGCACGCAAATGAGAGTCAAAGATTTACTTATGAAATGGTAATTTCATGTTTTTAACTCCTCCTTTCGTTGTTCTTGATGGACACGTTAAGGCAGCACACGACATATTCCACCTTTTTTGAACAAATATATCAGTAACACTCGTATTTGCTTTAGATTTCAAGAAATAATCTTCAACAAACTCAATGTTATGGCCTCATTTGATGTCACCAACTGGACACATTTTTAGCGACGTTGCCAAACTTCATCACAATCTCTTTCACTCTTATGTATAGTTCGCGATAAGAACAGAGACAAACGATAAATCGCTTACACACAGACGCAAGATCGGCAACGTCTTTTGGCGCCGTCCAGTATATACTACGTCCATGTAACTTTGCCTATTTTTAATACAGCAACATCGTTTTACTTAGTTCTCTTTTTTTAAATCATCGACGCAGTCTCATAATTTTGTAATTTGAGTTCCCGTTAGTTACATTCGTAATTTAAAAATATATAGGTACATCTCTAATCACTATTCAATTCTTGAGTTACTGTTTTCAATTAATCATATACGCTTTATGGTTATAGAACATCGTAATGAGATAATAAAGAGGCCTTGCTTTCAGACTAAATAATAAAATCGATCAATATTTTTTTTAATTTTAAGTTAAGCTTAATGCGGTTTAGAGGATTGTGAAATATGTAATAAATTCAAAAATGGCTTGATCTGACCTTAAATAACAGTTACAATAATTTATAAAGCAATAAGCACGTAAGCAATAAAAATAAAACTTTATTAACACGATACTTGTGCGTCGCAATCTGCTCCCATCAAGGCATGTTTGTGGACAGACGGTTTTCTTTTTAAGAAAAAAAAAGCTCTGGCAAAGGAATGCGCATTACTCTGTCTGCTTAAGACAATGGAAAGAAATATTTTATCTATTCATCTTTCGTTTTCTCTTATAGAACACTCTATAGAACACTTAATTTTTCTACACTCTATGGGTAAGCTTTGTTTGCTTTATATATACTGTATTGAAACAAAGCGTTTGTTTGTTGTTAGTTATTAAAGCATTTGTTAAAAAGTTTTGTAATTTTATTGTAGACTAGCAATCGCCCGCGGCTTCGCCCGCATAGAAAGATTAAAATCGTAATATATTATTTTGATAACCATAAAAATGGTTAAAGTGGGTTAGCCTTAAAAGCTGGAGATATGCTATCGCGGACTTTTAGGACTTTTAGAGGGAATAGACTACCCTCTTTCATACTAAAGTGTCGTAAAAGACGGCTAAAGTAAGTTGACGGCAGGCAGGCTGGTCGTAAAATATGTAACCAAATGTGACGTTTATAACATGTTGTATTGACCTCCCTTAAAGTAGGATAAGGGCAGGTGGATGATGATCCAGTCTTGCCACACACATCCGCCTTAACATTCTCATCTCATTCGCATGCACTTTTCTTGCATACGTCTTTATCATTCCCGAACATTCTCATCCATCCATGATAGGGCAGGTGGGGCTCGATCCTAGGTATTAACCCCTTTCTAGACCGCCCGTTCCCCAAATGAACCACCATGACTTTACATTCTCATCCATCCATACAATAACACAGGTCTTATGATCTTCGTAAAATATTTTAAGCATCTCAATTATGACTTAATCAATGTATAGAATAAGGCAGTAATCTATTGAACTATAAATTATAGTAAAATCAAATAATTATGAAGAACAAATTTAGTTTCTATTCAGTTATAATAGAGTACGATTTTGTTTGATCAGATATATTGGCATTTACCATCACAACGTATAAGGCGGCATAATTAATGCAGCTTCCGCGATCTTCTTTACATGGCAAGATTATTATGTAGTTCGGAATAGTGATGTATTTATCGGTAACAAATACAGGTATTTGACCCGCCATGTGGTATCCAGCTGATTAGAATAGTACCACCCTCTTTTCTTACCGAGGTGGCGTAAAAGGCGACTACTGTAAGTCGACCCGCCATGTGGTATCTGGCTGAGTAGAATAGACCACCCTCATTTCTTACCGAGGTGTCGTAAAAGGCGACTAAGGTAATTTGACTCACCGTGCGGTATCTGGTTAAGTAGAATAGACCACCCTCTTTCTTATCGAGGTGTCGTAAAATACGAGTAAGATAAGTTCGTAAAATACGTAGCCAAATCATGTGACAACATGTTGTGCCGACCCCACTTAGAGTGGGATAAGGGCAGGAAGATGATGATGAAATACAGGTATTTGACAGTTTTGAGTAAAAAAAAATAGTAACCTCCTACTATACTAATGGGCAGAGGTCTCCCCGCCCCTTTTTTGGAAATAAGGAGCTAAGAACTACCACACTGCTCCAATAAAGGATACAATAACCTCAAAATTCTCCAGAGATATACAGGTCTCCTCATGATGTTTTCCTTCACCGAAAAGTGTGATATATTGGAAATATTAATTAGACACGTAAATTTAAGTAAAAAAAACGGTTTCACCGTTCGGCTATCACAGTATTAAAATATGTCACGCACTTAGTATTAAAGTGACCTAATTCAAAATTAGGGTTAATTGAGTTTAATACATTGTAATCCTTATTTTGATGCAATCTATAACATCACGAACTATTAAAGAATCTAGTATTTTCTTGCTCTACCAAGTTTTGGGTATTTTTAACTTATTATCTTTAAATAAAATTTTTTGTTTTGTTTCGGAATCTCGGAAACGGCTCAAACGATTATCCTGAAATTTAGTATGAAGGAATCATACTAAAAATCAGTTTTGGGGCAAAAAAATTGATCTAGCTAGTTTTTATTTTTTTTAAATCATCGTTTTATCCCTGTTTTTTTGAACACTAATAAAATTTGAAAATAAGAATGGAGAGTAAATCAAATTTTTAGCTGTCAAATGGAAAGCTGTGTCAGTCTAATAGTAACGCGCGCACCAAATAAGTTCTAAACCTAGATTCCCACATGTCACCCGGTGCTTTTTAAATTTTTTTTATCGCATTTTTTTATATCTTTATAAATTACCGACTCACTCATTTTTTTTTTTTTTTTTTTTTTCGAATTGACCATATGCTGTTAGCCCTAACGGCTTTTACAGCGTCACCGGGCGGGACGGGCGAGCGCAGAAGCATCGCCGAAGTTGCGAAATGCGGAAAGTAGAGCGCAGAAGCTCTACTAGCGTCGGGGAACGTCGTCCTAAGGGTGCCTCCTGTGAGGCCGGACCACGGCTTAGGGCGACGTGTAGTGGAGGGCTGATGGTATGACTTTGATTAGTCTATACGACGACGGAGGGGTGGCAAGAAGCCACGACCAACCGATGTCACAAATCTGGGACCTCGTCTTCGCCGGCGAAGACGCTGTATGTGTGTATTACGTGTTTCTGTGTTTGCGATCGTTATTTGATCGTCAGGGTCGTATAGGACGCTTTTTGGACGCCTATATTTTCGGTGGTCAGACCTAACTGGGATGTAGGTGGCAGCAACTGAAATGAGAGGGTTTGGGTGCACCTCGGATTTCTCGAAATAAGACTTCGAAAAACGTTTAAAGAGGTGAGTAATGGTAGGGAGGTCGAGGTCTCTATGGAGGTCAACGTTCCGCATGAACCACGGACAACCAGTGGCTGTCCGCATAAATCGGTTTTGCATTCTTTGAAGCGTGAGCAATCTGACCTTTGAAACGTGCGCGAACGCAACGCTCGCATAGGACATTATTGGTCTTATGCAAGTTTTGTAGAGTGTCACTTTGTTGCGGAGTGACATTTTACTTTTCTTGCATAACATCGGATAAAGTCGTCCCATGACATACGCAGCCTTATTGCAGACTGTGCGTATGTGCTCGTGGAAGGTCATGGAAGGTTGGAAGGTGACACCTAGGTACTTGACTTTCTGTTGCCAGTGAATTGGTGTATCGTAAAGGGAAATTTCCGTAGGTGTGTCTATGTGAGATCGGAAACGATTACCGATAAAGTGCATAGCTGCACTTTTATCAGGGTTTATTTCGATTCTCCATCGGCGGAACCAGCGTCCGAGGCTGTTTACCGCTTTCTGGAGACGTCTAGTGATAACTTGAGGTTGGCGAGATGTGGTAAATACAGCGGTATCATCCGCGAAAAGGGCAAGATAAGTGCGCTCTTTAATAGGCGCCCGTGGAATGTCACTCGTGTAGAGCGAGTACAATAAGGGTGCCAGCACAGATCCTTGAGGGACACCGGCACGGATAGGGCGGCGAGACGATAGAGTGCCGTCTACGCGGTACCGAAAGGTACGATTGGTGAGGTAGTTTCGTGTGATAAGTACGAGTCTGTCAGGTATATTTAATAGGAGTAACTTGTGGATTAAGCCTGCATGCCAGACCTTATCGAAGGCTTTGGCGACATCGAAGAATATGACACCTGTAAACTGCTTGGTTTGTAAACCTTGCAATATGTGCTCCGTGAGGCGGTGCACTTGTTGAACACAGGTGTGTTTTGGACGAAATCCGAACTGTTCGTTGGGAAGGAGATTATAAGTATCGACTACGGATTTTAATCGGGCAAGGATAATTCGCTCGTATATTTTTCCTAAGCTATTTAACAAACTAATGGGACGATAGCTAGTCGGGAGATTTCGAGGCTTTCCCGGTTTGGGGATACCTATCACTGTAGCTTCTTTCCACTCGTCAGGAAAGGAGCATCCAGCAAGGAGGGCATTAAAAATCAGTACCAGTAGGTGGATGATTTGGTCAGGAAGGCACTTCAGTGCCCTGTTGGAGATGGAATCAGGACCGGGAGCTTTTTTGGAGCGGAGGTTTTTAATTATGGTTCGGACTTCTTCTCCGGTAGTGGGAAGTAACGGCTCGCTTTCGGGAGTCGTTGCGGAAAGATTGTCTGCCACCTTTTCCACTCTGGAGTGGAATTCGGTGAATTCGGGTACACTGGGGTTGGGAGAGCATTGGTTTTCCAGACTGTCTGCCAAGCATTCGGCCTTTTCAGCGTCGTCAAACGCAGGTGGGAGATTCGGGCGAAGTAATGGTGGGGTGGCTGCGTACCCATCGGCTTTTAGAGATTTCGCCAAGCACCAGTAGGCCTGATGTCCTGGCTTGATCTCCGAGAGCTTTCTATTCCAGGAATCGTTGTGGAAACAGATTAATTTTTCTTTAACCTCTTTCTGTAATCTATTGAGCGCACTCCGGTTTTCTCGGGTCGGATATCTGTCGCGTGCCCTAGTGGCAGCACGTTTTTTAGCAATTAATTCTCGCAGATCAGCTGGTAGTTCTCGACAACGAAAGTTATCGGGAATTTCCCTAGAGCAATCCTTGAGAGTATCAGATAAGTGAGCTGTGAGATGAGTGGTCGCTGTTTTTGCAGATTCCACTGAATCTATACGGTCAGGAATCTTTTTGAGGTGGTCTGAATCAAGAAATTGGAGACGCTCGCTAAGTTTTTTCCATTCGATAATGGTTTTGTTTCGAGAAACCGCGGTTGGAGGGGGTCCTAGCTGAAGTAAGACTGGGCGGTGGTCCGAGTCTAGGTCATGAATAACTTGTATGCTATGTAGCTGAAGGGTAATATTTTGGATTAGTGCCATGTCGATGGTACTGGCAGTCGGAACGGGATGGGTAGGTCGAGAGTATCGCGTGGGCTCGTCTGGAGCCAGAATATCAAAGTTCAGAAACGGAGAGTTGCTGAGCCTATGTAAAAGATTGCCATTGGCATTTGGAGACGATCGATTCCATTGACTATGTTTTGAATTGAAGTCCCCGCCTAGTAAGACGGCGTCTCCAAGTCCTAACAGAGTCCTAATGTCGCTTTCTAAGAGAGTTTTAGACGGACTGAGATAGATTGATGCTATTATAACCGGCTGATGGCCGGTCATCCCTAACTGACATACTGAGGCCTCGATATTAGTAAGTCGAGGGGGATCTAGAGGAGTACAGTGAAGAGACCTCCTGTAGTAAATTGCTGTGCCTCCAAGAGGGCCTGTGAGTCGGTCATTTCTGATTAAAACAAAGTTTGCTATCTTAGGATCGCGATGGAAAGGCTTCAGGAATGTCTCTTGCACTAAGAGGATGTCGATCGGGTACGCAGCCATAAATTCGCGCACTTCGTATATTTTATCCCAAAGACCGTCTGCGTTGAACAGACCTATGGAGAGTCGGTTCGGTTTAATTCTGCCTTTTGGTGTACTATCCATATTAGGCATTTATTTTTTGAATTACTTCAATGAGCCGATGGTGCTCGAGAAGTGCCGACAGACGATCTTGAGGATTATTCCTCAGTTTATTTGCTAGTATCGACAGTTCGTTTACGTCGATAAGCGCAACAATAGAGCTAATAAGCTTCATGTCTTCCACGAAACTATTAGCAGTATTGTTTACTGAATTGGCAGCCACCTGTATTGGCTTTGTTTTAATCGCCGGAGGGGGCTGGGGGACGGGGAGGGAGACAGCAGCTGCTTGCTGCTTTTTATGCCAGGGATTAGTAGCGGGCAATGGAGCCGGTATGAACCTGTCCGCCACAGGTGTTTTATGACCCCCACGTGCATTATTTTTACTGACTGATATTTTTTGGGTGCGTTTCACCTTTCGCGGAGCTTTTGGGCAACCGCGATAATTTGCAGGATGCCCTTTGGTCCTACAAAGTACGCAGCTCGGTGGTTCCTCAGTCGGAACCGTACGAGAGCAATCTGACGTACCATGGTCACCTAAACATTTTACGCATCGGGGTCGTGCGTGACAATTACGTGCTGAGTGCCCGTAAAGCTGGCAGCGATGGCATTGGCCGATCGCGCCTCGGTTACGTGGGACTTCGATACGAAGCCCAGACAATCTACATATAGATGTCACGTTAAAGACATTTTTGCCCTGAGGTGACAAATCAAGCACAACAAGGCAAAGTTCGTAGGGGACTTTGGTCCGCGAATGGTACATACGATGTACCTCTCTGACGGGAAGATCTTGGGACTTAAGGTCCTCTTTAATGAATTCCGTGTCTATCTCTACAGGCAGACCGCGGATGACAACGCGAAGTTCGCGTTCATCTTCTAGCGCGTATGAGTGATACTCAATATTATCATCTCTCAGTAGCGCTGTAAGTCGGCGGTGGTCATTCGAGGTGGGTGGAGAAACCCTAATGCCAACATTTGTAGAGCGTGCGCTCCCAAATGAGATCGACTGGGCTTCGATCTTAGGTAATAAGCGCTGCCATGCAGCTTTTTCCCTGATATAAAGCGGTGGGACTTTTTCTCGCCGCTCGGTCATCGGGGAGTCTTGTGGCTCCTCGCTGGCCTCACTTCGAGCATGTCGGTCAGAAGGCTTAGCCGTGGCAGTGACTGGCCTTTTAGAAGGGATAGTCTTAGGAGCCTTTAGCTTTCGCTTTTGGCTCTTGCTGACGACGGTCTCAAAGCCGTCGTTGTCGGTTTCTACGTCTAAAGACGAGATAGAGGTCTCAGAAGGAATTTCTTTGACCTGGTAATGCTCAGACTCCATGCCTGACGACACAGAGCAAGCAGCAATAGTGACTTGAGGGCTATCTTTGACGGCAGGATGCGGTCGAAGATATCCCTTCAATACGTCGCGATGGACAGCTGGGTGGCGCGTCTGGAGGTACTCTAAGAGTCCCTCCATTCGCGGGTCGCCCAAGTAATTACGTTGGGGGTCCATAATAGACCCAGAGGAATATGTCCTCCCTGCCGGCAAGGGCAGGGAGGTGTGTACCTGCGGTGTGCCCCTAATGAGTCTTTGCCCTTCGGGGGACAGAGATGTGTACCTAATTTACAAACTAGTGTACTTACGGACCGGATACAACAGGCACTGTACACAAAAGCACTGCACCAATCTAATCGAGGAACGATGACAACGCTAGCCGCACTGCACTGCGAGCGACACGCTACGAAAACACAACACAACACAAGGGCGGCACTTAGGCTCGAAACTTTAAAAGAAGAAAGATTATTTATACAAATAAAAGATTGGATCGGAAACGATCGTAACTAAACAGAGCGCAACCACTAAATAGGTGGTCAAATCGAAATTCGCTTGTCGAGACATCCGTACGCGACGGAGGTCGAAAGCGAAGTGCCGACTCACTCAGGTATTTAGCATTAATGTGACCTACACTTTACTAAGCGTACATAATACTAGCGTACATAGTACTAAGCGTGCGATATGTAAGATTATTAAACATATGCTTGCGTTACGCCCAATCAAGCGAGAGATTTTTTGACTTACGACTTTTTTCGTCTACAATCTATCATTTACCTGTTTTTTGAATAATTAATATGCGTAGTAAAAAAAATCCGGAACATTTTGACGTGTCTAAAAAATAATCTCGTGAAATTAATTTAAAAAACCCGTATTTTTTTATGTAATTATATAAAACATATTGATTCATGTCGCGCCATAACTCATATTGATTACAGGCATATTTTATATCAATCAATGGGACCGTTAAAACGTTATAGCGTTTCCGATGAAGCCAACAAAAAAAGTCGGTCATCCGTCGCATATGATTTATCATTTAAATAATTGCTAATTCAAGTCCGTTTACGAACGAATTATTATTCTAATATTTTAGACCAGCGAGCGCCAGCAACTCCGCCCGCGTGGAAAGATTTAAACGAAGAAATATAGTATTTTGATAACTATTTTTTTTTTTATTTCTTTTTACACATATATTTAGAAAAGAGAAAGAAAAATTAAAAAAGCACATGTATAAAGGCGGACTTATCCCTAAAAGGGATCTCTTCCAGTCAACCTTTGAGTAATAGAAGGAAAAGGACAAGAATTGAAGAAGCGAGTACGGGTACATATAGAGAAAAAGAAAAAGTTTATATAAATTAAACTATTTAATCCATTAATTAATTATGGTAAAATAAATAGATGAAAAGATGCTACTAATATATAAAATGTTTATCTTAAGTAATTACTTAAGATAAACATTTTCTAGTCTGTAAATTTAATACGGAAAGGGAAAGAGACAAACCTTAAAATCTAATATATCTAATATATATCTAATATATGCTGCCGTGGACTATTATTTAAAACTTTATAGAGGAATATTTTTGTAATACATGATTTTTTCATAACTTTCACCGTTTACTCAGCGCACGCAAGGAAATCTTAAAATTTTTCCGTTTTCTTAATATGTTTTATTGCTGCTAAGATAAATAGGAGAGGTCCTATTTATCTTAGCGTGATGTTATATAGCCTTTCTCGATAAATGAACTATCTTACACTCAAAGAATTTTTCAAGTAGTTCCTGAGATTAGCGCGTTCTAACAATCATTTAAATTCTTTAAGTTTAAAAAATTTAGTACACCTTCAAATTGGGCTTCTTTTTTTCTAATTTCAGATAATGTCAAGTAATGAAGTCTTTATTTGCTTTACATTTTACGCTGGCTCCTCTATTATGTAATAAAAAGTCCATAATATTTACGATTAAAATAAACTAATAACAATTTTTTGTTATACAACTCAAACGTTTGAAAATTCATATTTAAAATTGTAAATTATTTAACTTAATTACTCGTGTAAAACTTTTCGATTTATTAAAAGTGTTTTTATAATTGGTCTATAATCGTATAATACAGATAATTTTAAAGTGACGCATAAAAATAAATAAC
This sequence comes from Morpho achilles, assembly GCA_947086495.1. Taxonomy (NCBI): domain Eukaryota; kingdom Metazoa; phylum Arthropoda; class Insecta; order Lepidoptera; family Nymphalidae; genus Morpho; species Morpho achilles. The sequence continues at coordinate 4,334,111 of CAMTZB010000012.1, read as the reverse complement.
GGTTTATTAGCTGTAGTAAATGTTTTATTATCTGTTAAAAGTGTTAATAAAAAGAAAGCTGTTACAGATAATATTACCATAGATAAAAAAGTATTTTATTTACATGCCCATACAGTTATTATACTAGAGTACGGAGTCATAGGTACACCTGTAACTTAGAGTGTCACAATTAATAATGAGAGGGAAGATTAGATTAGGTTTAAGAAGAAATTATTATTCTAATATTTGATATATTATTTGCTATTTATAAATTTTTAAAGGCATAGAGTAATTAGACATAGAGAATGGAAGCCATAGGCCTGTGACTGCGAGTGTTCAACATATAAAAATAGAGGGAAGATTAGAGACCCATACTTATCTTAGTCTTATCTCACATGCGCAGAGAAATATCCATGGCGCGTTTTTAATTTAAAAAATAATTAGAACATTTTTAGTACACCTTCAAAATGACATTTGCTCACAACGCACGCGCAAAAAAGAGACAAATTATAGAATTCAATTGCTTTCTCTATATTATAATACGGTAAATTTTGGGCTCGTTTTCCTATTCTAGTATAATCTTTAATATTAAATGAGTTAATCTTGTATATATATATATATATTTATTTATTTATTTATTTTTCGGAATTCGGAAACAGCTCCAACGATTTTCCTGAATTCAGCTATAGGGAGTTTTGGGGGAAAAAATCGATCTAGCTAGGTTTTATTTAAAAAAAATCGTTTTATCCCTGTTTTTGGGCATAAAAAAACAAAAAATTACTTTTGATTTATTGAACATATACAACACAATTTTCGCCGTAAAAGTCAATTCAGTAGCTTATTCGGGAAACGGGTGGTCGCGCCAAATACCTAGGATCGAGCCCCACCTACCCTATTATTTTTTATTTATTTTTTTGTTGTATGTACCTTTTTTATTTTGACAAAAATTACCGAGCAAGGCTCGATCAACCTGGTATTGACTATTATATGTTTATGCCTACTGCCTTTAGCATTCAAAAACGTGTTCAAAAATCAATTACCTTACTAAATCTTTGACACATAGTTTTTTATTGAATTTAGTACTTGTTTTACATCTGTCACCGTTTATTCGCATGTTGCTTGTTGGTTTTGGACATACTAACGTGTCGTGTCGAATTGCGATAATTGGCCGGCTGGCTTTTAGCAACAGGATGCTATTGACTGGCCCATTGGCACAGTGGGTAGTGACCTAATTTCAGTTACAAGGTTCGCGGGTTCGATTACCGCCGAGTGCCAACATTTTATAACAATTGTTGGTTCTTCGTGCCTGGGTGTGTATTTGTATTTAAGTAAGTATTTAAAACTGTATGTATATATTTATCCACCAGTCTTTGTCACCCATAATAAGTATTAAGTACTTACTTTGAGGACGGACGACCGTACGTGTAAATGTCCCATATATTTATTTATTGTCGAGTTCTAAAACTACATACAGTACCGTATATTATTTTAAGTACCACCCTGAAGTTGTCTTTGATATTTGGAATATACAAATCGGTTGTAAAATTTCGTTATCTTGAACTAAAATGAACGAATGAAATTTAAAAAAAAAGGGAAGGGAGTCTATTTAAAATGGAGTAAATATAAATGGCTGTATGACAGGCCGGTTTCAGCTGCGAGGGTCGCGGGATCGTTTTCCGCTGCAGACCAACATTTTTCATAAACAAATTGTTGGTTCTTCGGGTATTTATTAATTTATTTAAAAAAATGATTAATTCAAATTTACAAATTCAATTTTTTTTATTTCCAAACAGTTGGTCACATATTCCTTTCTTAGATAAACTTAAATTAAATAGATGCTAAATATTGTAAGTACTTTTTAATATTTATACACTTTACCAGCAGTCTATCCCCATCTACCCATATAAGTATTAAGTTACTTTAGGGACGGGTGACCGTGTGTGTAAGTGTCCCATATATTTATAAATTAATTAATAATATTATAAAAAGTAAAGTAAGTAACGGCCTGTTACTATCCCACTACTGAGAATAGGCCTCTTCTCTCCGTTTTGGGAGAGAAGGATTGGAGCTAAGACCTACCACTCTGCTCCAATGCGGATTGGTAGGTTACACATACCTCCAGAATTCTCTAGAGATATGCAGGTTTCCTCACGATGTTTTCCTTCACCGAAAAGCGTGTGATAAATTGCAATTATCAATTAGACACATAAGTTTTAAGTGAAAAACTCATTGGTGTCTGCCCGGGTTCGAACCCGTGATCGTCTCTAAAGATTCACACGGTCGCACCGCTGGGCCATCACAGCTTAATAATATTATACTTTTACTATAATCCGTAGTATATTTCAGAATAGTATTATTACTTATTACCTTAAACATAGTTTAATAAATCCTATTTATTATAAAATCAATTCTTTTGTTAAGTATATACATTATGACTTATAGTTAGCATTCTTGTCCAATAACCAGCTATATCGACTATAACAAAATGTCTATGATACTGGTAACAAGGAAATGGTAAACTTTTTATTATCTACTAACATTCTTAAGATAACCGTACTACTTGGTAATGTTCAACGCGTAATAATCATAGAAATATTTTTTGTTTCACCTATAAGTTCCACCAAGAAGAATCATTATCGTCGGGGGTTCGATTCCCGCCGAGGGCCAACATTTTCTATAAATGAATTTGTTGGTCTTTGAGCCTGGGCGTATATTTGTATTTAAGTATGTATTTAAAAAATATATAAGTATATATTCACTAGTTGTTTGTCACCCATTACACAAGTATTAAGTTACTTACTTTGGGGATAGACGAACGTGTGTCTAAGTGTCTCATATATTTATTATTAATTATAAGTACTTGGGTGATCGGTAACCTTTGAAAAAAATTAAAAACTAAAATGATTTTGTTTAGGATTGATCCTGTTATTCAGAGTTCGAGACCGCCCTTTACCTAAATGAGCTATCATAACTTTACGATCGACAGCGTAATTACCCTTTGCTTTCTCATAAAATTATAGCAGTTTTTTTAGTGCTTAACAACAGGGATGAAATTTTAAATAAAACCTAGCTCGATTTTTCCCCCCGAAATCTCCCACTTCCTGAATAACATGAAATCGTCGGAGCCGTTTCCGAAATTCAGAAAATATATACATTGAAAAAATGCTAAAATGTAGAATTGAAAGCGAACGATATTATAGCTGTCATACGTAATGCTGTGATAGCCCAATGGCTAACTGCTAAATAGCTAACGGGCGGACCAAAACAGTTCAAAACCCGGAATCGAATCCCACATGTCACCGGCGCTCTGCGTGAATCTCGGAAACGGCTCCATCGATTTTCCTGAAATTACTGAAATTCGCATTTTCCTGACAGCCTAATGGTAACGCACGGACCATAAAGTTCGAAACCTAGGTTCGATTCCCACATGTTAACCGGTAATTTTTTTAAATTAAATTTCTTTATATCTTTTAAAAAATTACTGAGCAAGGCTCGGTCACCCAGGTGTTAGTTATTAGAGTATTTATCCATATTCCATTATCCAGATATAATTTATTTATTTATTTATGTACCATACAAAATATGTTGCACTAGCCGTGTGGTATCCGGCTGAGTAGAATAGTACCACCCTCTTTTCTTACCGAGGTGTCGTAAAAGGCGACTAAGGTAAGTCGACCCGCCGTGTGGTATCCGGCTGAGTAGAATAGACCAACCTCATTTCTTACCGAGGTGTCGTAAAAGGCGACTAAGGTAAGTTGACCCACCGTGTGGTATCCGGTTTAGTAGAATAGACCACCCTCTTTCTTATCGAGGTGTCGCGAAATACGACAGAGGTAAGTTGACGTCAGGCAGGCAGCCGGTCGTAAAAACGCAGCCAAATCATGTTACAGCATGTTTATAACATGTTGTGCCGACCCCACTTAGAGTGGGATAAGGGCAGGAAGATGATGATGACAAAATATGTTGCACAAAACATATAAAAAAAGTTTACAAAGGCCATCTTATCCCTATGACAGAGATCTCTGCCAGCTAACCTATGAAGTGTGACAATTTATATTTAAGAAAAAGTTGGTACGCAAATATCAAATATTATGAATTAGAATTACCTACTAATAATGCCTAATTTACCTAAATATACTATATATAATACAAAATATAATATATAAATATCAACAATTACATTATAATGGTAAAGATGTGTAATATTTCTTTAGTCTTAGTATTAGTTATTAGTAGTTAGTATTAGTTATTATATTAGTCTCCCTTACTCTAGTATAATAACTATGGATGCAGAACTTTCTTTTAAACGACATCGTGATTTTAACTTTATCATCAAACAACCACAACCGCAAACTTGTAACATATATCAAAGTCAGTTTTACCGTTGAAAACATAAATGCTTTATTAGAAAACTTAATGGCCGTGTATTACATAAATTACGTTCAATAATTGTATATTTTATGGGTGCGATCAGCATTCAAGTTATTTTAATTAGTCGTTTATACATGCGTATGGTATTTGGGTTGCCATGACAACCGGATGGGCAGCACTCTATCAAATGAAAGATAGAAAAAAATAACTTTCACGAAACTAAGTCTTGTCATGATTACACTACGTAATATAATATTGAATAACAACAGGCGTAACTGCACGCTGCAACAGAATTTTATTTCAGTCTCAATTATTGGTCTATGGATCTTGAAATATTTTTATAAACTATTTCTTTTACCAACAAAATTTGCATTACGTCTTCTGTATTTCAAAGCAAATCTGATCGCAAAATCATATTTAAAAAAAGATATGTAATATCTTGTCTATGGATCTTGAAAAATATTTTTTTCACAATTCATTGTACATTTTTAAATTTCGAATATCTCTTCTATTTTTACATTTTTTTAATATGATTACAAGAGCATATTGAAAGGGCTGTCTTTTCTAATTAACAGATAAACTAGAACCATATATTTAGTAATAATTCCGAAAAGACATTTAAGATTGATTAATCGTATATTTTAAGTTCTGGGTATATAAATTAACAATAAAGTCAACAAATATTTAATATATATAACATCGAAACATTTAAATGTGATCGTAGGAACTGCGACATTCTATTCAATATAAAATAAAATAAAATATGTTATTTACATATTTTATTTATATAATTTATAAATAAATAAATAAATTATTAAAATAAATAAATATTATTTTGCTATAATCCGCGCTTTATCGCAAAATAATATAGGTATATTAGTTTTTTATAAAATATGTATATATTTTTTATAAATAATCGAATACCCGGGTCTCACCGGCCGGGTAACGAAATGAAAAATTATGTAATTAATTAAATAAATTCTCCAAAAAGTCTCCAAGCCTAAACATAACGGTTCTGTCAATCAGACTGATCGGAAATATATGAGTACATAAAAAAATCTTGATCACTACAAGTTGCCAAGACAAGTCTTGAAAGACGGCTTTTTTAATTGACAATATACTGTCAGATCTAGTGGTTTTCACAGCGTCACCAGACAGGCGAGCGCGGAAGCATTGTCGAGCTCGCGAAATGCGGAGAGTACAGCATGGAAACTCTATTACAATAGGGAACATCGTAATAAATATCCATCCATGCAATGCATGCATTAAGGACTGTCACACTATAAATTGTGACATTATGATATAGCATCCTAATCAAATCATCCTAATCAAAAAAAGTGCTTATACGTAGAGCATATTACAAAATTGAAGATTATTTGGATGATAAAAATGACTGGATTTGAAAATCCTTGCAGCTTCATACAAGACTGCGGCTTAATAATGTAAAATTGAAAATGTTTAAAGGATTGACCGCCGATTCCTGTTAGTTCTTCTCGGTAAGAGCAACATTCCCAATCAGTTGTAGCTTTATTAAATCTAATTGATCCTTTCCGATTCTTAAGTGGTTGTAAAAAGCTTACTTGGATATATAGCTGTGATAGCCCAGCGGAGAGACCATGTCACTCTATAGAGATGATCATGGGTTCAAACCCCGTGCAGGCACCAATGAGTGTTTCTATTAAAAACTTATGTGTCTAATCGATAATCGCAATTTATCACACGCTTTTCAATGAAGGAAAGCATCGTGAGGAAATCTGCATATCTCTAGAAAATTCTAGGGATATGTGTAACCTACCAATCCGCATTGGAGCAGCGTGGTAGGTCTTAGCTCCAAACCTTCTCTCCAAAAACAGAGAGAGGAAGCCTATGCCCAACAGTTTGGTAGTAATAGCACGTTACATCACTTACTTTTATAAACCATTGATATTATTTGTTATATACTATTATCAAAGATTCATAATTATACTTTTACTATAAGAAAGTTATAATAGAATTTTTTGCTATAATCCGCGTTTGTAAAGAAAATCTATGTAATACTAATTGTAGGAAGCAGAATGAAAAAAAGGCTTTACGATTTTGTCGTGGAGCCTATCTCCTGACGACGCTTCAATTACGAGGCGAAACGATCGTAGAGATTATCGTAGTGAATGTGTGTGATAATGTAATAATCCTGCCACATATAAGGCATGAGAACGGTTTGCTTCCTACACTTAGCATTACATACATTTTAAACGCGGATTATATCAAAATGATTTATTCATAATTTTTTACTATTGCATTCCCCAAAGGAACGTCTACTTTTATAATTTATTTACAGTTTTACTGTTGTAAAATAATATTCTTTCCGAAAAAACGAACGAACACGAAAGAAAAAACCGAAAACGAAAGAACGAATAAAAGCGTCTTTCACTTTATTTACAAAATCGATCGATAAATCGAGTTAAGAATTTACATTTTTATATTTAGATAGAACTTGTCTTCAATCAAATTAATTTAATCTGACAATGAAATAAAATTTTCGCAAATCAAAGACTTAGTCGCGTTTTGACGAAACATTTAATAAAAAAATCGCATTGTTTTCAATAAGATGATAAATCACGTTTAAATGTATAGTGGGCGGAGGTAAAGAAGTCCAGGCAATGAACCGATAGAACGCAATGTACACTTGCCATAAGGGGAAATGCTAAGCAAACCTGTCCCTTCCTGACTTAGCCCGAGGAAAATCACGTCATAGAGACTTTTTATTATCTGTTTCAAAAAAAAAGTTAAAGGTAACAAATAAAAATATATATATAAATATGTAGCAGAAAAATAACAGTCCAATTCAAAATTCAACAGACGATATGCAAACTAAATTAAGTTAGAAACTGTACAAACCGAAAAAGTCCTCCCAAGTCATAGAGTGATCCGAGTCAGCGTTCGCACCTTCCATCTTTAGAACACAATTTAATTGCTAACTGAACATTCTAGTTCATGTAAACGAAAACAAAAACCACATTCTACGTATCACGGAACACATTTTTATTTGTTGACAAACAAAAGAACATCGCGTTTTTGCGCGCCAAAGTCCTACACGGCAACACGGACGGCCGTCGACTATTGAATGAAAAGTTTCGGGGTCCCCGTCGTCACTCATTCCTCCGGGCCCGGCGCTCCCTCCTTTGACAACCAATATATTACTCTTTTAAGCACTATGCGTACCTATTTCATATTTGGAACTACTAATATTTTTTTACCGAACAAACAATCTGTACTAAATACTTAAGCAAATAAATTAAAATTCTTTGTAAAGCCAAAAATTAATAATAAAACAAATCATCAAACATTATTAACTAATTTAATAATATTTACAGTATTTTCTGATTAAATACTTTTACTGAAAGGGAAACGTTACTTATATATGTGTCTTCGAAGCTATTAGAAATAACTTACAACAGGCTTTAGTTTTCAGGGGAATTAATATTTTGCTATAATACTAATTTTAGGATAAAATTTTCTACCGTCTATAGGAGTTTGCTTTGGTTCCTAGGCAAAACGTGCGTAAAGGATATTTTATTCAATTTACATGAAACATCCTAGCATAATAGAGAGCATCTCTGCATTCAGACATATCCGTTATCGAATAATATATTTTTCATTAAAAACAATAACGTACTTTAAATAAAAGAATATTAAAAAAATATGACAATCGAAATATAATAAAAACCATCTTTATTTTGTTTAAATTTAGCGCGAAAATCTTTATTTCTTTAATGGTGTATGGTTTCGTCGATAAATATTTGATCTTTTTTTAATAATTCCTTCTAGATCCAGTTACAAATAATTCATCTTTTTTATATGGAAACTGACTTTTTTCTAAATAATAAATATCTTCATTGTCATATTACTATAATCAATATCTGGGTGACCAAGCTTCGCTCGGTAATTTTTTACAAAAAAAAAACTTAAAAAAAAAACATTTATTTAGTTGGGGATCGATCCTTGGCATTCACATTTCTCGAGGATGCCCGTTAACCGAATAAGCTACGTCGACAAGACAGCTGATGGCGAAAATTCAATTCAATATAAATGTTAGTGTTTTTTAATGCCCAAAAACAGGGATAAAACAATATTTTTTTTTACATAAAATCTAGCTAGATCAATTTTTCTCCCCCAAAACCTCCTACATGCTGAATTTCAGGAAAATCGTTGGAGCCGTTTCCGAGATTCAGAAAATATATATATATACAAGATTAACTCATTTAAATATTAAGATATTCATTATATTCCTTCCTATTCCTTGTTTCTGAACTATTTTATAATAATATAGCTATCTATACATTCTATTCTATATACCTAACTATTTGTTAGTACATAACTATCTTTAATATTCAATGAGTTAATGTCGAATGTATATATACCTATATTTTTTTGGAATCTCGGAAACGGCTCCAAGGATTTTCCTGAAATTCAGCATGTTGGGGGTTTTGGGGGAGAAAAATCGATCTAGCTAGGTTTTATGTAAAAAAATCGTATTATCCCTGTTTTTGGGCATTACAAAATACTAAGATTTATATTATTTTTTTTTGCCATTAACTGTCAAGTCAGCGTAGCTTATTCGGGAAACGGATGGTTGCGAGAAATGAAAATACCTAGGATCGATCCAAAGCTATTAATTTTTCTTTTTCTTTAAGTTTCCTTTTTTTATTTTGTAAAAAATTACCGAACAAGACTCCGTCACCCAAATATTTTATAATAATATGTGTATATATTTATATACATGTATAGTATATTTACGTTATATAAAACCTTATACGGACACAATAAGGGAACTCTTATTCTATTATTTTATCTATTTTATATTTTTATTATTATTTATCTTGTCGGAATTATCAATTTATTCTTAAGTTAGAACCATAGACTCTGTCATAGAGTACTAAAAGAATAAGCTGCACGCACAGACAACTTGACAAGGTGGACAAGAGACAGCATAGACTATTTCTCTTTACTATTAATATTTTCTTTTTATGTCCTAAAAATTAACGATTATGACAGAAAATGTTTATTATTAACATATTTAGATTTAGTTTAAAGAAATGTAGATACTTGATATGATAACCAATTTTTAATATTTATTTAATTTTCGGTGAGAATTACCTTATTTATCAGTGCATAAAATTAATATTTTTGATGTAGCAACAACGCGTGAAATTGATCGGTTGATTTCCATCAACAACATGGCGAAATTTCATGAAATCATCACAAGTTGTTATAAACATCGAAAATAATTCTGTCTTCAAAGATAAACTATGTGTAGTAATATTTTCTTATAAGTGTTTGATTTATTACTGATATACAAGTTTACAAATTGATATAATAGATATATTATATTTTAGGTCGTAGGTAATAACACTACTTGTTTGGTAACATTTTTTTCAGTCTAATTATGTTTGATGTCGTACAAATACGGGTTTGACTTAAAACTACACACAAACACATATTGCATGTGACATCACTTCGTTTTAGGATCCGGGAGGAGCAGTCTATAGTTATGGTTGCAAGATCAATGAACTTGTGAGATATCTGGATAATTTAGAATGCCGCGACGCGTTCAAGAGTTAGAGATGCGTTTACCTCCTAAAAAGTTGAGGATCGAAGAGCCTTCTAGTTTAGACGTCAGCTTTTGTGACGACGAAGCCCTACCGCCGGGAATTATCTTCAATGATATATTACAAAAGAAATGGCGAATAGGAAAGCCTATAGGTAAGTTATACTTAAGTTTATTACTCTTATCAAAAAAGTTGAAGACTAAAAGGGCCGAATTTCAAGGAATTTTGTATGCATAACTATAATTTTAAGTACTTTCAATCCAGTTTTTTTATTTGGCATTTGTCTTTGATAACATTGAGTTATTTTTATTTTTATAATTTGTAAATATGGTGGTATATTGAATAATATCATCTTCCTGCCCTTGTCCCACTCTAAACGCAGTCGGCACAACATGTTATAAACATGTGATGTGATTTGGCTAGGTATTTTACAACCGGCCGCCTGCCCGACATCAACATACCTTAGTTGCCTTTTTCAACACCTCAGTAAGAAATGATAGTGGTCTATTCTACACAGCAGGATAACAAACTTTTGATTATAAGAGATAATTGACAAAAGTTGTTAGTTATAAGAAAAATAATCAAAAGAAATCGTAAAACTTTACTTTCAGGTAGAGGCAGTTTTGGTAGAATATATTTAGCTTCTGATGATATAGAAAAAGAAGTGACAAAATTAAATGCTCGATATGTGGTGAAAATAGAACCGCATACAAATGGACCGCTATTTGTAGAAGTACATTGCCTTATAAGGACTGCTCAAGTAACTAAAGGTAATATTTATATTGTTATTGATGATGATGATGATGATGATAGCCTTTTATTCCGAGAAAACAGGTACAGATAACTTTACTACATGTAGCTTAGTAATATCTACAAAATATCCCGCTGCTCGGTGTGCCTCAAAGCAAAGGCCTCCTCCATCTCTTTCCATTGTTTACGGTCCCCCGCCACTCTTAGCCAAAGAGGACCTTTTTTAGGTCATCCTCCCATCTTTTCGCTTTGCGACCTCTGCTCCTGATGCCATCTCTGGGGTACCAGACTGTCACCTTCTTGCTCCATTTATCTTCAGTACAACGAAGCATATGACCAGTCCATCTCCATTTTTGTTGGTCAATATGGTGGAGAATGTCCGTGAGTTTGGTTTTGTTTCTTATGTCTATGTTTCTTACTCTGTCTTTTATTTTTATTCCTAGCATACTCCTCTCCATGGCTCTCTGGCATTTTGCAAGTTTTTCTCTTTGGTGTTCAGTCAACGCCCAAGTTTCGCAACCATATGTAATGCAGGGGAGAATGCAGGAATAAAAGGTTTTTTTCTTTATCTTTATACCAAGTTCTTTGCTTTTCATGATTTCTTTCAAAGCCCAAAATTGCTTCCATACAGAAGCAATCCTCTTATTTATTTCTTTGGACATTTGATCAAAGGGTTATATAATCTGTCCTAAATATACATATTCCTTTATGTATTCGAGTTTCTGACCGTTAATGGTTATGTCTACTTCTACTGAGTTCGTTAACAATTTTGACTTATTTGGATTGATTTCCAGGCCAGCTTCTCTACTTATGTCTGCTAGTGTTTGTAGCATAATTTCAAGTATTTTCGGGTTCTCTTCCAGTATAACCAGGTCATCGGCGAATCTAAGATGATTTAATTTTGAGCCATCTATGTTTAATCCAAGATTGTCCCATTCCAATTTCCTAAATATTTGTTCGAGCACCGCTGAAAACAGCTTGGGTGAGAGTGCGTCTCCTTGCCTGACTCCTCTTTTGATTGGAAAACCATCGCCTATAGATTGGAATCTATATATCCAGCCTGATCCTAGCTTTACTTTCTCTGTAGATATTTTTAATGATGTTTATATAAGTATTATGGATCCCCTGGTCTTTTAGACTTTGCCATACAGTTTCATGCTTTATGCTGTCGAATGCTTTGGAATAGTCTATGAAGGCCAGGTATATAGGTTTATTGTATTCTTTGTATTTTTGTATTAGTTGTTTCACTGTATGTATATGGTCGATTGTACTAAAATTCCTTCTAAATCGTGCCTGTTCCACTGGTTGATTGTCATCAAGGTGATTTGCTATTCTATTCAATATGACTTTTGCAAAGATCTTATAAACATTTGAAATTAGAGATATTGGTCTGTAGTTTCCAATGTCTTCCTTAGGTCCCTTCTTGTACAAAAGTATGATGTGTGATTCTGCCCATTGGCTTGGGATTTTGCCTGAATATAAAATCTCATTGAAGACTTTTGTCAATACTGGACTAAGTTCGTCTATTGTCCCTCTGATAATATTAGTAGGTATTCTGTCAGGGCTGGCCCTTTTTCCATCTTTTGACTTTTTATAGCCCTCTCTACTTCCATTACTCTTATTTCTGGTAGGTCTTCTGTATTCCCTGATATATCATCAAACTTAGGAGCAGTAGCAGGCAATGCTAAGTTGGACTGGTTTGAATATAACGAGCGATAGTAGTCTGTTGCTATGTTAAGGATCTTAGTGCGAGTAGTAGTTGTATTTTTTAATTTAAGGTCCCTTAGCTTTGGTACCCACTCTTTTCCCTGTTCTCTGAGTTCCTTCAATGCCTTTTTCGTACCTCCTGATTTATGAATATAGTTCTATTAAATATATTGTTATTAAACTACCATTTATAGGTGAAAGAACACAAGAACAAAGTGTCTCCCATAACAAGAAAGACTAAGATAAGTCACTGACCTACTCTTAGATATAAGTTAATTTAAATCTTTAAGATGCTGATTAGTCTCTTGGCAACAATTATAACTCCCTTTTGATTGTTCTTTATAAAAAAAAATACCATTTGTAGGAGTAGAAACTTTTAGAATGCTTTTATTTTACTGTTCCCATCATTAGACTTCCTAAGTTAAAAATTATATTCTTAAACTATATAAATAATTTCTTTAAATACATAGGTTTTTTCAATAAAATAGTAGTTTTTAAGTTGTAACTGACTATTATTCTTAACATGTTATCTTTCATTATTTACAGTTAAAGTATGGCGACAAAAAAATAAACAGAAAAGATTAGGAATGCCCGTTTATATTGCAAGTGGCTCATTTATAGATGAAACTACTGGTGTTAAATACAGGTTTTTAGTCCTCCCTCGTTATGATATTGACTTACAGAAAATCATTTCAAGAACAAAAGTATTAGATCTAAGAAATGTTCTTATAATAGCAATACAAATACTAGATGTACTTGAATATTTACATAATCAAGGATACACACACTCTGATATCAAAAGTTCTAATCTTATGCTAGGTTTTGATGGAAATAAATATAACAAGACACTACCAAAACCGACTCCATCATTTCAAAAAGACAATAAACAGATTGTCTTGTTATCTAAAAAACATCGCAAAGCTAAAACGAGTAAGTACCGAACATCTAATTATTATGATGACGAAGATTACATAGTAAGAGATAGATCATCAACAGAGACTCAAGAAGATAATGATAAAAGACTGGCAAGTGTTAAAAAAAAATTGCGCAAAATTCTCTCTGATAAAGATAGCAGAACATTACATCGTCATCATGCTTTCAATCTCCGACAGTTATCTAATTATGTTAATTATGAAGATTTGAATAGTTCTGTATGCTCTGACCAATCTTATCAAAGACTTCTTGATGATTTTGGACAAATGTATACACCAAGTAAAGTATATAAAAAAGAGTCACTAAATGATAAAAAAAGTCTTGAAATTGATTTAGATGAAATACATAAAGAAGCAGTATTATCACAATCTAACGGTCAAATCTATCTATTGGATTATGGTCTTGCATCAAAATTTGTTGATTCGAAAGGAAATCATAAGGACTTTGGAATGGATGCAAGGAAAGCTCACGATGGCACTCTAGAATATAGCTCTAGAGATTCCCATATTGGTGCACATTCTAGACGATCCGATTTAGAAACACTTGGATATAATTTGTTAGATTGGCTCACAGGCACTCTGCCCTGGAAAACTCCTGAAGTATTAGCTGAACCTAATCTAGTCCACTTCCTAAAGAAGAATTGCATGACTGATATTAAATCCTTACTCAAAACCTGCTTTAAGACTGAATTCTATCCACAATTCCTTGAAAAATATCTACAATATGTAACAAGCCTGGACTTTTCTGAAAAACCTGATTATGATTATTGCAGGAGTCTATTCAGGAGTGAATTATTAAAAAATGGTTATGTACCAGATAAAGAATTATTTGTAAATTTTGTAGAAATGCCAATGTCTCCTATGAACCGGAAATTATGTTATACCAAGAGATTTGGTAGAAAGAACACACCACAGGATTTTATAGCTAGAAATGGTATAAAAAAATCTTATGAAAGAGAAAATGTATGTTCTTTGGAGAATGATCTTAAACTTGAACTTTTGAAACAAACTTTGAACACATCTAATGATGGCATTCGCAAGCCATGCACATCTAGAAATTTCTTTATATCTGATGCAGATTTAGTAGCTCGTTTGAAGAAATCTCTAATGCCACATGATATTTACAGTAAAAAATTATCTCCTAAAAACTTACGTTCAAATAAAAAGAACATCACAAAACGCAAAGGTGTTAAAAGACACAGAAATAGCATAGGCAAATTCGGAAAGTTTATGGGCTCTGCTCGTCAGTTTACTTGGGCAGAAATATTAGCCAGAAATCCGGAAGATATAATACGTAAAGAACGTAACCCTGCTGTTACTGATATTGAAGAGGATGATGACTCAACTTGTAAATACAGAATAAGGAAGCTTTCTAATGCCTCTGAAACCTCTGACACCCAATCCCCTATATTACAAAAAGAGTATCTACATAATATGAATCCTACATATGCAATGAAAGAAGTAATTTCTAACTTAAGGAAGAGAATAAACAATAAGACTATAAAAGAGACTGATGAAACTGATCCTAGAATAGAAGGATACACTCCCGCTATGATGAAAGTCTTTTTATTGAAAGAGAAAAGAGAAGCAAAAGAAAAGCAAGAGGCAAATAAAATCCAAAATGCTGAAAAACAAACTGTTACAATAAGATGTACACGTTCAATGACTAATAAACATAAACAGAATGTAACTAAGTCTAAATCAACAAAACAGAAGACTGATGTCAAAGAAATTAATAAAGAAGACATTGAAAATGCTAATAAGTCGACACCTAGAAAAAGTAGCAGGAAAACAAAAATTAAATGTAGTCCGGAAGAACAAGTCACAAGTACAGGATGTCCTAAATATGCAACAAAAAGTTCTAAGAGTAAGTGTATTTTAATATTTTTTATATAAAACAAATATATGTAAGTGTCCCATATATTTATTTATTTATTCACTTTTATATGTTTTTATAAAAATCAGATCAATATAAAGCTAGAGTATAATTTAATTGATTTATGGATATAAACTGTTATGTATGGATACAAAAAAATGGTTGTGGCATAAATATTGATTGCGACACACTTGACTAGATCTCTGGATGGTAGAAAAAAAAACAATTAATTTGTGAGTGTGTGAGACAAACATGTCAAAATAGTAAATAGCTTTATTTGATCAAAAAAATTAAGAAGCTTTATTTGATATTCAGATCTCAGTGGAAATACTAACAGGATAATAATTCAATGCAATGTTGAAAAACATTAATAATGTAGAAAAGAAATGTTATACATTTATCATATATTATTACAAGATCGTCTTATGTATTTGTCCTATATTATTAAAGGATTTAAATTTTTTACTAGTAAAATTAAATAAACATATTTTTCAGAAACAGTTAAAAGAGCTCAAGTAACAGTTAATAGACGAAGATTAAGAAGTAGCAAGCGCAAAAAGGGATAAGTTAAGCTGTAATTGAATCATTTTATTTAGCCCATGAAGTAAATGCTAATAAGTTGAAAGTTCAAAATTTATTAGAATTAAGTAGTGATAAGCTTTAATTAAAACCTCCTTGCATTTTTTATAAATAATAATGAATCTATTCAACTTTCTTTTATATTGGCAACACTGAGATTTTTCAAATCAAAAACAATTTAATCAACAGTGTTTTTATAAATAATAATAATGAAACTTTATAAAAACAAATATAAGCTTTTTGAAAGCCAAATAAATTTAGACAGAAACTCATATTTATATTATCACATTTATTGATAATTTCCTAAGCAATACATAGTCATTTCCAAAAGCCATTAGTTTAGATTTGATTTGTGGAAATCAATAAATCATTTGTTTTTGTAAAAAGGGTTTTTTATTTCTTATCGTAAAACCAATGGGATAATAATAAAAAAAATACAAGTAATAACAGAATTTTTTTTAGAAGAGAAGTATTTTTTTAATAAAAATAAATATTGTGTTTTTTTTTTATGTACCAATATATCACATTCCAAGAAGCTTTATAGATGAAATAAGCAGTGAAATACGTCTGAATGCTTGTTTGCTTATGATTAGGTATGTGACATGGAGTAGAATCAATGGATTAGTAAATCATTATTTTCCCTATAAAATAAATCGATTTTTAAAAATTAATTCTTTCAATAAAGGCTAATTAAAGTAGACAACTATCAAGAAATAATAGATGCGCTGTTCGTGAAATTCTATTAAAATGTCTAGTTTGGCTACTTTGGTTCCATTCAACAATGCTATCTAATCTTAAAAAAACAAAAAAAAAGAGAATTAAAATAATCGATAACATAATAACTATTTTCATATCCCTTCTTATTATGGCGGACGTCTTACTTCTATACTGCGTCCATCATATTATCAGTCTTTTGACAGCTCACGCTCATTAAGTTTTGTATTGCTTACGTACAAATATCATACAAATAATATTTGTACTTTATGGATGGGTACCGCCCACTTAGTGATGTCACACATAATGGTTACTACGATTATGCCACAGATTAAAAATAATCGGTAGAAATCGATGTTACGAGTATTAAAAGACATTTAATAACATTATATAAAGTTTTACTTTCTTCTTAGTTAATACATGAATACAAATAAAACAATCAGGATATTTTAATTTATTTTATTAGCACGAGTCGTCGGAATGATAATCAACACTAGACTCCTCCGATGAGGAGTCTTCAGTAGCAGTTATTATTAGCTCTTGTGTAGATAATATATTATCAAACGCAATATCACGTTCCCAATCAGAGAATATTACTCTTTTAGTTCTTTCCACCACACTTGCCCAGTTCTCGGCCGTTACGTGGGTGCAAGCATTTTTTAGCAATTGCAACATTTTATTCGCTGTGAATGGGGGGCTTGTATTGCATCTCGCAGCATGCCCTTTTACTTGTGCCCATATAAGTTCTATTGCGTTGTACTGGCAGTGGTATGGAGGAATCCGAAGAACAGTATGGCCATATTCTGCTGCCATTTCATTGATTACATAGCGTTTTGCTCTCTTTTTGGTTTTTAATATTTTTATTAATTCAACTTTTAACATTGAGTCGTCCACATTTTCTCCATTGTCCCGAAGCCAATTAATTATTTCATGCTTTTTATTAGCCTGTGTTGGCATTTTGTCAATTTGACGGGAGTGGTAGGGCGCATTATCAATAAAAATTATTGATGGTTCTTCCAATGAAATGAGCATTTTTTTGAACCACTCTTCATACACATTTGCATTCATCTCTTCGTGGTAGTCATTTGATTTCTTCGATTTAAATGCCAACAGTGCGTCTTGTACAAATCCTTTTGCTGTACCTGCATGGCAAATGATTAGGCGCTCACCTTTTCCCATTGGTACTGAGGAAGTGGAATCAGCAGTATCATCAGTCCAGAAACGAGATAGTGTGTGGTTAGCGTTGAGCCATGTTTCATCCGTGAAAACAATATTTGCCCAATCTTGTATTTTCTTTGCCTCTCTTAAAAAATCACAACGTGCTATAGCTATATCTGTGCGTTCCATTAATAATTTTCTTTTATTTAACTTTTTATATGAAAAGCCAATTGTGTTCAAAACTTTGACCAAAGAAGATTTTTCACCATGAAATAGACCACTTCTTTTCAAAGAAACAATAAGTTTTCTCAAAGTTGGAATTTCTTTTCTCAAGTAGTAATCATATACATGACGACGAATAGCGTCAGCGTCAAAGTCATCAACAGTTGTCACCTTATGAGCCCGGCGCTTTCTTTTTGGTGTAGATGGTTTGTTTTGCTCCAAGCCGCTCCTGCCGTAGGCATCAGTAGTGATTTTGGTCACAGTTGATAGACTGATCCCCAACGCGGCTGCAACACGGTTTCGGACTTGCGTGATAGGTATAAGAGGTCCGCCATTTTGATTTTCTTGCTCAAAATACTCATGAAGTTTTAACACTAACTGTCTCGATTGTGCTTTCAACACACGTCCTTTCGGCATTTTCACGATCAATTAATATAAGTTTCACAAAAGTTTTTCCGAGGAATAAAGCTACTTAACTCAAGGTGTAACAGATGCGAGAGAACACTCAGCGAACGTAAATGCGTGTGACTATCACGGGCGTTTCGTTGAGAGTGACAGATCACGTCAAAATGGCGGCCGAGCGGAAGGTCTGTTGATATTGCCAGTTGATGTATAATATATTTTTTATGATTATAATAAATACACACGGATTAACATTTATTTTCAAAAAACTAAGGCAATATTAAATCAAAATGTTGATTTCTATATCAGTTATTAGTTTACGTTTACGTTTAGGTTATCATTAATCGAATTACTTAGGTACGTAATTCGATTAATGATAGTAGGTACTATAATCGGAATGGTATCGCATACGAGAATCTTTAGAACATCACTAAATATGTAAATCGTCAATCTGTCAAAAGATGGTTAATATAATGGACAGTGTATAGGTATAAATGTGCCGTTTTGTTTAAATAGAGATAATCGGCAGATAATTTAGACAGATATATTCTTCACATTTTAGTTAATATTTCTAATTTTGCTGCATCTATTTATTTATTTATTTAAATATTATATTTGAGATGTTCATTAATACTATGTTATATTAATGAACATCTCCAATTTAATTTTGACAATCAAGTGTCTTATTCGTAGTTTAATCGATTATATTGATAAAATAATCGATTATTTTTTCACATCGCTAGTAGTTTATCTGTGTGCGGTGCGATAAAGTCCATATCATATTTTATAGTTAGTAATCTATGGTCCATATTCACAATGACTTCATTAATTTAATGTAAATGTTTACTTATAGGTTATAGTTATTACATAAACTAACTTGTCCACTACAGTGATAGTGACAAGTGTATACAGGATATAAGGAATATTGGAGCCTAAAATGTATCTTAAAGATATTAAATGATGCACCATATATGACGGTATGGCATAACCTCTACTGAATTAAGTTAGTGCTCAATTAAATTTTCCTGACATGGAGAGTGAAAGAAAAGAGGTTATTCGTGTTGGCTCGAGGAAGAGTGAGGTAATTTATAAGGAAATATAACACGTCACATACAACAGGAATTCGTATCAGTTATGGCCGATTATTATCAACGAATGTTACATTATATATCTATATTTGTACATATGTATTGCTGTTTTATACCTAAATTTATTTAACCAAATACTAGTATGTTACATGTTTATAGTTTATACAAGTTTTATTTACAGTTATTTATTTAAATTTATGCCGTGTGGTATGAGTGAAACAGTCTGGTGTGAAGACACCAGAACAAATCTTGACTATATGTAAAGCACAAGTCCGTTCTTATATGGAGTACTGCAGTCATCTTTGGGATGGATCCGCTAAGTACCAACTTGAGGCACTTGACTCAGTGGATCGACGCGCCAGACGAATTATAGGCGATAGTAAGCTGACCCAAAGACGCCGTGTGGTTTTCGGCGGAATAGAATAGTACCACCCTCATTTCTTACCGAGGTGTCGTAAAAGCCGACTAAGGTAAGTCGATCCGCCGTGTTTTGTCCGGCTGAGTAGAATAGACCACCCTCATTTCTTACCGAGTGTCGTAAAATACAACTATGGTAAGTTGATGTCATACAGGCGGCCTACAAAAATACAAAGCTAAATTATGTGCTGACCCCACCTAAAGTGAGATAAGGGCAGGAAGATGATGAGTAATACATTTTCATTTTTTGTTGCAGTTAGCACTCATACAAACAAATTTTGTCATAGACAGCTTGAAAAATATATACCCCCACAAAGAATTTACAATAGGTATGTATTTTTTAATGCTGTTAATACTGTAATAGTCATTTAAACATATTTGTGACATTCCTTTAGAAGCTGTTAATCAATGTCATCTACCTTCTTGTACTTCAACATCAACCAATACTCGTTCACTGCTGGACATATTGAATATTTATTTCTTATAATTTACTAGTGTGTTGCCGTGGCTCAGTCTGATTTCGAAAACTTTCAATTGAATTCTTCAAAACAAAACTTTCACTGAAAGGTCAAATATGGCAAACTTAAACTTTTATTCTACTAAAGATAATCTGAAAATTTCATTAAAATTGGTCCAGTCATTTTGGAATCTATAAGGAACATACACATTACATACTTTCTCCTTTATGTACTGAATGTCCCATAAACAATGGAATTTTCCAGTAAAGCCTGTCCATTTACTATCATTTTTTACTAGAAATTTCCTGTTTCCAGTGACAATGACTACACTTGGCGACAGAATCCTAGACGTATCACTACCAAAGATAGGAGAGAAGTCACTGTTCACAAAGGATCTGGAAGATGCCTTGAGGAACAACACAGTTGACTTTGTGGTACACTCACTCAAAGATCTCCCTACATCTTTGCCAGACGGACTTGCTATTGGTGCTGTTTTTGAAAGGTAAATATTATAATACAATTATATTAAATATAATAAATAAATATTTATTTATTACCTTACCTTTGTATATTAACCTTATTACCTTTTTACCTTTATTAACTTAGTTCATGTGTACTGTTGTCGTGTGATATGTTGACAATAGATGGCGCTTTTTAATGTCATTCTATTCCTGTAGAATTAACAGGATTGCTATAGCTTATATGTTAGCACATTGTATACAGAATAATACTGTCAAATTTCGTCGTCGTCGTAAAATAAATTAAATATAAATGTATGGGACAATGACATGCCTGTCCTCAAAGTAAGTGACTTGAAACTTGTGTCATAGGTGACAACTGGTAAATATAATAGATATATAATTTTAAATGCATACCTATACATAAATACACCCAGAATCGAAGCTGAAGGCAGGGTTACTGTCACCTGCTCAATCGGCCCATCAGCCGTTTCTAAGTATATTGACAATATTCTACTTTCAAAAGTAATGAGAATATTATTTTGCTATAATCCGCGATAAAAGAAAGCCATTTTGCCAAAGCTTTGCGATTTTGTCGTGGAGTCTATCTCCTGACGATGCTTCGGTTAGGGGGCGAAACAATTGTTGAGAATGTGGTGGTGAATTTGCAGTGCTTGTGGATTGTTGTGTCATCAGTGTCGGATAGTGCATGAGTTCTTACAAATTCTGCATGTATCAGGTTTGAGAACGAATAGTACACTCTACATTTAGCATTACATATATTTTCTTTTATCGCAGATTATCTTTAATATTTAAATGAGTTAATCTTGTATATATATATATTTTCCGAATCTCGGAAACGGCTCCAACGATTTTCCTGAAATTCAGCATGTAGGAGGTTTTGGGGGAGAAAAATTGATCTAGCTAGGTTTTATGTAAAAAAAATATTGTTTTATCCCTATTTTTGGGAATTAAAAAACACTAACATTTATATTGAATTGAATTTTCGCCATTAACTGTCAAGTCGACGTAGCTTATTCGGTTAGCGGGCAGCCTCGAGAAATGTGAGTGCCAAGGATCGATCCCAACTAAATAATTTTTTTTTTCTTTTTTAAAGTTTTTTTTTGTAAAAAATTACCGAGCGAAGCTAGGTCACCCAGATATTAGCAAAATAATATTCTCATTAGTTTTGTATTATGGACCTCCGCAAAGTAACGCCTAATTCTATAAATTATATTCTACTTTATTCGTAGAGAAGATCCGAGAGATGCTTTAGTGTTACGCGAGGATGTCAAGGATTGCGATTTATCAACGCTACCTCCTGGATCAGTTATTGGTGAGTTTAATATTAAATTAAGTACGTAAATTCACAGGTTTAAATAGCCGATTCTTACCGAGATGACTTAAAAGGCGACTAGGATAAATTAACCCGCCGTGTGGTATCCGTTTGAGTAGAAGACCACCTTCATTTCTTACTAAAGTGTCGTAAAATTCTACAAAAATAAGTTGATATCAGGGACGCGACCGGATGTAAAATTCCTTGTCGAATTATTTGACGATATGGCATGTTGTGCCATATACCCCACTTAGAGTTGGATAAGGGCAGGAGGCTTCGCTTCCGAATTCTTAAATGTTCGCTGTTCAAAAAGAGAATTTTCGAGGTGCGCAATACCTTCATTTATACAGAGTGGTACAGACCATACGAAATTAATTTTATTTCCAGATACCTACACACAGCAACCTAAATAAAAAAATAACCCAGTTAATTTAGTGGAGCAATCTAGTCACAGGAATTATTGTACGTTTCGAATAAAAGATATATAATGTAGAAGGGTGAATGACCGTACATTTAATTCCATTTTCGTATGTAATGCACAACTTTGACCGAGAGATAAAATACAAGTGCGAAGGACACAAAACAATAATGTTATTGTTTTAATGAGATTTTTTTACACATTCTTAATTTTTAGAATTTGGCAGATTGTTTACGGTAAACATATAGCGTCAAGACATTTTTTAAAGCTGTAGAAAGCCATCAATCGAAATTATTAATTTAAGTTATCTAGGTCGTGTTTGTTAGTTTATTGAGGTTTTTAACTTATTGTAGGTTTAAGTTATCGAAGTTCTACTGTATATAAGTAAGTAAATTTTAAAGTAAGTAAAGTTTTTACAATGATGTAAAAAAAATGAAATTAAAAAAAATTTATAAGAAAAATTTTAAAATAATAATAATAATAATAATATATGGGACACTTACACACACGGCCGTCCGTCCCCAAAGTAAGTAACTTAATACTTGTGTTATGGGTGACAGACAACTGGTGAATATATACTTATATATTTTTTAAATACATACTTAAATACAAATATACACCCAGGCTCAAAGACCAACAAATTCATGTATAGAAAATGTTAGCCCTCGGCGGGAATTGAACCCGCGACCCGCGGAGCTGAAGGCAGGGTCACTACCCACTGCTCCAACGGGCCAGTCGTTATAAATAATAGGGCTAGTGGGGCTCGATCCTAGGTATTTTCATTTCTCTAGACCGCCCGTTCCCGAAATGAACTATCATGACCTTTTACAGCGAAAAATTGTGATTGTATACAAAGTAAAATTCAAAAAAAATTTTAGAGCTCGAAAACAGGGATAAAACGACATTTTTTTTTAAATAAAACTTATCTAGATCGATTTCTCTCCCCCAAAACCCCCTGCATGCTGAATTTTAGGAAAATATGTAGTTGGAGCCGTAATATGTACTTATTACTATTGCAGGTACATCATCGCTTCGACGTACGGCGCAACTCAGGGGTACCTATTCACATTTGTCGATAGTCGATGTCCGCGGTAACCTCAACACTAGGCTTCGCAAACTGGACTCGCCCACGGGGGAATATTCAGCATTGCTGTTGGCTAATGCTGGCTTACAGAGGATGGGTTGGGCTGATAGGATATCTAAGGTTGAATAGTACTTTATTTGAAACTAGAAATAATCCGCGGTTTCACCCGCGTACATACCAATTTCATGGCAGTCGAAAGTCTACTAAGTCAGACTATAGATTTATTTTAGTTAACATAAAAGATTTATTTCTTATTTAATTACACTAACATTCATAATCTAATAAATTTTTCCTGATGTTTATGACTAATTTTTACAGCTTATTTATTATTATATTTGTATTACCGATCCCTTTAAAAAAAAAATGTAATATAGCCTATGTTGCTGAGTATAGATGCAGCTTTCCAATGGTGAAAGAATTTTTTAAAACCGCCCAGTAGTTTTTGTGCGAAAACATTACAAACATATATACAAATTTTCCCTCTTTATAATATTAGTAAAGATAAGTATAAAGAAAAAATATCTAATCCAAAGATAGCAGGAAATCTTCTTGGTATAGGGAAAGGAAATTGTTTTTCTCAAAATTTAACGCTACGGCCACGGGCAGTAATGAATAAATCAAAACAACTGGATCCATTTTAATCATTTTTTTACACTGACTGACATGGGATATATATTTTATACCCGTGCGAAGCAGGGGCAGGCCGCTAGTAATATATATAATAGTAGTGCTTGTGTGGAGTATTGGTGTGAACATTAATGTATTTTGATATTAACTCGCTCGTTGGCGCAGTTGGTAGTGACCCTGCCTTCAGCTCCGCGGGTCGTGGGTTCGATTCCCAACGAGGGCCAGAATTCCATCAAAAGTTAGTTCTTCGAGCCTGGGTTTATGTATGTATATAAAATTATATAAATATATCTTCACCAGTTGTCTGTCTACCACAGTGATTCTCAAGCTTTTTTTTGTTGCGGCACATATTTAACGATTTCAAAATTTGGCGGCACACACAGAAATAGATAAAAATTATTTACTTTACACACTGCATAAATAGTTTATGACAAAAATTTTAAATATACGAAATAAACTAATATATACTACAATAATAACTGAACGTTTATTAAGGGATTCATTACAAGCTAATAATAAAAATATTTTTCTTTTTAAATGATATAATTTAATAATATCAACATTATTATATATTTGCAAAATTTGGCGGCACACTTTTGAAATTTGGCGGCACACAAAAGTGCCGCGGCACAGTGCTTGAGAATCACTGGTCACCCATAACACAAGTATTAAGTTACTTACTTTGGGGACGGACGGCCGTGTGTGTAAGTGTCCCATATATTTATTTATTTTACTAATTTGTATGTATTTCAGGTGTTGCCATGTTCGGAGATGATGTACGCGGTCGGCCAGGGCGCTTTGGCAGTAGAATGTAGGTCGGATAACCAGGATATATTGGACATGCTATCGCCGTTCAATCACCCGGAGACATACTGCAGAGTGTTGGCTGAAAGGAGCTTCTTGAAGACATTAGGTAAAGTATAGATATCATAGTCATCATCCTGCCTCATCCCACTCTAAGTAGGGTCGGCATGACATGTTATAAACACGTTGTCATATGAGTACCTGGGTGACCGAGCCTTGCTTGGTAATTTTTTTAAATGATGTAAAAAAAAAAAATTGAAAAAAAAAATTGAAAAGAGAAATGAGAAAATAATTGGGGCTATTTTCACCTCTCTAGACCGCCCGTTCCCCAAATTAGCCCCATGGCTTTACGTTTGACAGCGAAAAATTGTGATTTTATTCAACGTAAATTTAAAAAAAGTTTTAAATTTAAAAAAAGTAAATTTAAAAAAAGAGACCAAAAACAGGGATAAAACGAACTTTTTTAAAATAAAACTTATCTAGATCAATTTTCTCCACCAAAACCCCCTACATGCTGAATTTCAGGAAAATCGTTGGAGCCGTTTCCGAGATTCAGAAAAAATATATATATATATATATATATACACAAGATTAACTCATTTAAATATTAAAAATACGTAATTTACGACCGGCCGCCTGCCTGAGGTCAATGTACCTTAGTCGCTTTTCACGACACCTCGGTGAGAAACGAGGGTGATCTATTCTATTTACTTGGATACCACACGATTTACATTGATATCGTAGAGTACTTTGCCTTTGTCTAGGAGGCTATCTCCTGATGATTAGCAGCGATCATTTATAAAAAAAATGTACTTAATTTTCAAATATAAGAACTTAGAGTTGTTATATTTGAAAATTAAATACATTTTTTTATATTCTTTTGTGTTTATTATTAGCTTTATAATTGTAATTACTTATAATTGTCACACTGTAACTAAGAATGATGTGATCTAATATTGTAAATTAAAATAGTATTGTAATATTGTACATGTGAAAATTTGTGTGTATGGATGTATGTTTGTTACTCTTTCACGGGGAATACACTGAATCAATGAAATGGAATCGATGAAAATTGGCACAATTATTCCTTATACATGCATATAGGCTATAGAATCCTGTCAATTCTACAGAAATAAGATGACATTGAAAAGAGCCATCTATTATTGACATATCACACGACAACATTCGACACGAACGAAGTCTCGAGTAATATCTAGTAAATAAATGATAGGTCAGTTGTGGAGCGAAACGATTGTTGAGTTTGTGGACTTTATTTTATGATAATTATAGATTTATTTTAATATATCGATCTCATGGCCGTGGAAAGTCTACTAAGTTGGTCTGTAGATTTATTTTTTATGACTGATTTTTTGCACCTTAATACATTTTTATTATGGATCCCTATTTTTTTAATTTAATATAGCCTATGTTGCTCAGTAAAGATGCAGCTTTCCAATGGTGAAAGAATTTTTGAAATCGGTCTAGTATTTTTTGTGTGACATTACAAACATACATACAATTTTTTTTTTATAATATTAGTATACATTATTTGACTTTTTTATCAGGTGGCGGATGCAGCGCGCCAGTAGGCGTATCAACTAAACTCAAACCCATAGACTCAAACTTTAAACTAACAATCACAGGCGGAGTCTGGAGTCTGGACGGACTCACCAAAGTGTGCCATACAATTGATCAAACATTTGGAAAAATAAAACAAACACAGAAACACAAACTGAGCCCCACTGACGAGGGTAGTACGAAGAAAGTCAAAAGAGATGTAACAGAGGATAATCCTATAGAAGTAATTAATATAAACGAGAATAAAATTGATAACGATATAAATAGAGAAAAGAAAGAGGAATCTAGAAATTTCTGTGGATTGACTGAAAATGATAATATTCCAATAGACGTGATAGTGAAATGTGATAATTTGGGACGGGATTTAGCAAATATTTTAATATCAAAAGGTGCTCTAGACGTTATGAAAGTGACTCAAGATCTGATTAGAAGCTCTGTTGTGAAGAAAACTTGACGACAGTTTGAATTAGACAGCGTTTTAAAGGAATTATTACAAATGGCGAATGATCTAATGCTGAACCCTAATCGAATACAAAAAATCATAAAAAGCATGCTTTTTTAAGAGTTCGTAACGTTTATACCATATATGGCATTAAACCATTGAATTAAATTATAATTTATTTATTATAATTCAATTCTGCCCTCAATAAATACAATAGACAACCCTCATTTCTTACCGTGTTGTTGTAAAGGGCGACTAAGATAAGTTGACCCGCCGTGTAGTATCCGGTTGAGTAGAATACAAAAATATTTACCTTATGAGTTTCAGTGGTAATTAACTTGAATTAAATTCGAATGTATTTTTTATATTTGTGCAGCTTCTATTTACATTTGAATTAAACGATTTATAAATTATAGTGCAAATATATTATATATTTTCATACTTTATCTTTATGCAAATGTTATAGGGCACGGAATTTTTTTCTACTTTTTGAAGTATATTTGGCAACCCTACATAACCTTTTCTTCATTGTCTTTGTTTACAAAATAAGCGGGAAATATGCGGTAGCGTTGTCATCCGCCATTTTTAAATTTTACTATTTATGTTTATTAAATCGTTTGTTATTTGTTACGGTACTTATTCGGTAAATGTATAATATAGTGGTACTTACGTTGGTGTATTTGTTGAATTGGGTAATATTTTATTGTTATTAATAAATATATCATGACATGGAAACTTTATTTTCTTTTCCCCTTTGTCTTAAGGATATGACATGGAGTGGAATATCGATTTTTTCCACTTCAAAATAAACGATTATTAGTAATCGAATTATTTTGATTTTTTAAAATTAAATTAATTAAAGTGGATACGTACGAATAAAAAATCAAGGGTGCCCTGTTTTGCGGAATTAAATTGGTCTAATACAACAACGCATACCATATTTTAAAAAAAGGAAAAAAAGTTATTAATATAATAAATTTTTTTAAAGTCATTTTAAGTGTAGAAAATATTTTATTACAAAATCGAAATAAGGAATTGAATTTTACACACCACTTCCCTACCGGATGAGCCTCATATGCTTTTGCATAATCAGCGATTTTAAACGATTAACCGCGACTACTATCGTTTAGAAGACATATTCATTCATATTCAGTTTTACTCATAGTCACCACGCAACAGAGGGAATCGCTGAGACACGTGCTCGATGATCGTTATGGATACTTGTACGATTATAGACGATCACACGATCATCCTCCTGCCCTTATCCCATTCTAAATGAGGTCGGCACAACGTGTTATAAACATGTCACATGATTTGGCTACCTATGTATTTTACGACTGGCCGCTTGCCTGACGTCAATGTATCTCAGTCGTATTTTACGATACCTCGGTAAGAAAGACGATCACACGATAATCGCCGATCATGAAGAGCATGCCTTAAAATCTCTACGACAGGTTAGGCGTACTTTTTTGCATCAACGTACCTAATACTTAATGACGTCATAGTCGTGCATTTGAAAATTTTCTCTTTGTAACTATTGGGATGTTAATAAATATAAATCAACTTTAAAACTCTTTATTGAAATACGAAAAATACATTTGCAACGTTTGAATTACTACGTAGTTTAATTGTTATCAGTAAATTTTATGATCAGTGACGTGCTTAAAATATTGCGTGCGATTTATTCGCCATCCCGGCTCTATATTACCAAATTTATTTTACTTATACATTGGAAACTAGGCAAAAATGTGATACATTACAATAAAGAGAAAGCAAAGGAGGGTGTATCTGTCTTTATTATGTTTGAATAGGTTTGAAACCAGTGTTAAAATTTTTCTTGAATATAAATTTTGAACATAAAAGTAGTGATTAGGATTAAGGGTAAGGGACGGAGACGCGCTATCCCGGACTTTTTGTAGTATTTTTATAGTTCTATCATTATCAAGTACATTACTTTAGTGTAACTTTGCTGGATTACGGGGAAAACGCGAGTAAAGCTCCCAGCGAGCGTTTTTTTAAAACGCGCGAACTTTACAACACAGTAACCTAAACCTTCTGGCAAAATTGCACTACCTATTGTTAAAAACCGTACAAAAATCAGTTAAGTGGATTTTGAGAAAATTGATCACATACAGACAGACAGCTTTTGGGGAATCTATGTTATAATAAGTACAAATAAATAATAATAATAATAAAAAATAATAAGCTGTGGTAGCCCAGCGGTAACACCGTGCGACTCTTTCGAGGAAGTCACGGGTTCGAATCCGGGCAGACACCAATGAGATTTTCTGTTAAAACTTATGTGTCTAATTGATAATTTACCACACGCTTTTCGGTGAAGGAAAACATTGTGAGGAAAACTGCATATCTCTAGAAAATTCTGGAGATATGTGTAACCTACCAATCCGCATTGGAGCAGCGTGGTAGGTCTTAGCTCTAAACCTACTCTGCAAACACGGAGAGAAGAGGCCTATTCTCAGCAGTGGGATAGTAACAGGCCGCTACTTTCTCAATAATAAGTACATATAGACTAAACAAAGATGCAGTATACTAGTTTCATCCCTTTCTTAATTGATAGTTAATTAGATAGATTAAGATAGATAATTGATAGTTTCTTAATTGAAGGTGATACTTTCAAGCCTGCCTATGGCTCTCCTACTCTAAATATAATAACTCTATGTATATTACAGTATTCATGCTTTAGAACAGGGATCGGCAACCTATGGCTCTAGATGTAACTCTGCGGCTTATGTACCAAAAAACCTATGTAAGCTCCAGTTATGTACCAAAAAATACTCCAACGGTCCAATTGATGTAAGAACGCTAAAATAAGATCTGTGGTAAAAATATATTTATATTTTCATACAAATAAAATTCATTCGTTATAAATTATTAATCAAATATGTAATAGAAGCCAATAGTATATCATAAAAAAATATTGGCTTAAATAAATTTTTTTAAAAAGTCACTAATAGCTGTTTATTTTTAGAACGTTGCCGATCTCTGCTTTAGAATAACGCGTCACATCTCTTAATTAGTTTGTGATATCAAGCAATTATAATATTATAAATAAAATATTAAATAAGTGTCCTATATATTTATTTATTTATTTAATTAACACCTTGGTCTGGAGCTTCCCTTCGACGTAACAAGAAAATTTTCTTTCTTCTTACTTGCACAGACTACAATAGTCTTCAGGCCTGGGTTCTGATTCTGTAAAAACCATTGGCGCTAACAGTATATTGAAAATCCTAAATGAAAAAAGTAATAATAAAATTATGTTGCTGTAAATCGCGATGAAGTAAAATAGAAAATATATATCATGCTAAATGTAGAGTGGACAATCCATTTTCATACCTGATACATGCAGGATTCGTAAAAATGTTTTTACACAAATCTCCACCACCGCCACCACAATACACAAGCACTACATACGTTAACTATGCAATTTTGGTCGTGGAGTCTATCTCCTGATGATGCTTCGGTTGCGGGGCGAAACAATTGTTGAGTTTGTGATAGTGAACGTATGTAGTGCTTGTGTATTGTGATGGCGGTGGTGGAGGCTTGTGCGTGTGTTTTAACAAATCCTGCATGTATCAGGTATGAAAACGGAATTTCCACTCTGCATTTAGCATAATATATATATTTTCTATTTTACTTCATCGCGGATTATAGCAAAATAATTTTATTTTTACTTTTGTATTATGGATCTCCGCAAAGTAACGCCTCATTCTGTAAATTATCCTATTTTTTTTTACATATAATAGAAGAAGCTATTTAAAAACATGCGATAATAAACAAATTGAGTGCAGTAAAAATTAAAAAATATACACGAAGCGAATACACGAAAAATAAAAGAACAATTTTTAAATAGGTTATGTTTATTTCACAAACAAATATCCATCAAAAGGATCATACTCAACATTTAAAGGGTAACACTAACATACATTTTCAAATACGGAAGTTTTTCTATTTTCCACTCACAGCCCTAAAAATTGAAAAAAAAAAACGGGGACATGATCAAAATTCTTAAACTAAAATATGTAAATTAAAAAAGCAAACAAATATTGTAAACTAATTTCTACTTCTAACATTTATTTCGACGATTTCAAAACTTAAAATAATTAAACATTTATTTGCATGGGATTCATAGCAAAAATATTGTACTTATTATAAGTCAGTCAATTTAGTACGCGATACCCCTAGCGAGTGACAAGGATATACGAAAAGTAAATGAGACCCGGGGTTCTCACAAAACTAGAAAATTAACTATCAATTTGACTAATTATTATTATTTTTTTCAATTATTCAACTTGTATTTTGACTATAATAACTTGATTGTATTTTGACTTGATTTGTATTATTGGTGAGAAATAAAAGGCTTTTTATTTTATTTTAAATGAGCCTCGAAATTACTTTTGATTGACAATGTTATTATTGGAACTTGTCTAACTGAGCTAGGACATATCCGTGTAAAACTTGACGAACTTAGAAACAGGCAGAAGCATAAAAAATAGGGTATTTGACTTTTAGTCTAGCTTGACACATGATTTAGATGGAGTTTTTTTTTAATTTTCCGCTCCGATTTTAGGCAAATGAAACTTGTCTATGTAAATAAGAATAAGTCAATTCGTTTCATTGATTTAGTAGGTTCAGAATGCCAATTTTACAATGAAATAAAGGAAATTCTAGACAACCACATCATTCTCAGTAGAAAACGCAAAAAATCACTCATTTGATTTATAATAAAATTAATACCCAATACTACAATGTAATTTAGAATTACAGGATATTATTACAAAGCAATGGCGGCGAACCTAAAAAGAATTAACACAATAAAGTTCGAAATTTAAATTATGTCAAAATGTGAATACAGACTGTTAAATGAGATAGTTAAATTTTTTTTACAAAAAATAAATCAACCCAATGATTGTGTATGTACTATACACAATAACAACATATTTATCATTTTGTTCGTTATATGTACGTACATCCCTTATATTGCCTATTTTTTCATATAACCCAGTCTTTGAAAAGGCATACTTAACTTTTCTTCTTTATATGGCGTAACTAGTTTCATAGAGTACAAAT
Organism: Morpho achilles; assembly: GCA_947086495.1. NCBI lineage: Eukaryota > Metazoa > Arthropoda > Insecta > Lepidoptera > Nymphalidae > Morpho > Morpho achilles. The sequence continues at coordinate 4,302,032 of CAMTZB010000012.1, read as the reverse complement.
ATTTAGACAAAGAAATTTAAAAAAAAAACTTTTTTTTAAATCAGACCGCTAGAATACAAAAAAAGCTGGAAAATTGGTCAAATACCCTTCAAAAACGGCGAGCTGCGATAAAACCGTAATTATAAGTAATAATAATTGTATATTTATAACATACTTATAGATAATGTATAGATTGTGCTTCACATAGCATTACATGAATTTTCTTAACAGACGCGAACTATGTGTTCTTTAGTTATAAACAAAATGGTTTAATGATAATCACGTTTTACCGTAACGATAAAATATTAATAACAGGATCACAAATATCCGATTAAGCGTCACAATAATTAAATTAAAATCACGTTTTGATATAAGTTTTATCGCAGTGTTGCCAATCAAATAAATAATAAGGCAAATTATAAGGAACACATTTATTCGACGTCCTCCTCTTGTAAAGCATTACCGCTCGCCCGCATCGAGGCGCGGAGACGCTCCGACACTTCCGGTAGCTTCTTCAGCAGAAGATGGAAGATTGGAGCCGGCATCGTTTGCTGAAGCACCTGTTTGTTATTAGAGATATAGAGAATATAAACAAGGCATTCCATGTGGGCATGATTTGTATAATCCTAATGTGTAAGTAATTTAAATTATACCTAGTACATTTTTGTGGTAAATACAAAAAGAAATTACTAGGCTATACTCAAAGGCTATATATATGTACTGTTACGAACTAGCAAAAATGTTTAGTAATACTTAGCAAGTAGAGTTCCAATTCGCTTGACGAAATCAAGTCTAGAACTTGCCTGGGGCAACACTTATAATTGGACAAGATTGCAGTCTTATGAAGTTTTTTTTAAATTTTAGATTTTATTTTAGAGATTTAATTCCTACAGCTTGTACTATTATTATTAAAACAAAATACATACACTTAAGAGTTGCTGAGTCTGTCCGCAAACAGCAACAGCTTGCCCAAGATGCTCTACACCGGCTTCAAGGTCTCCAGCTGCCAACAATTCTTCTCCAAGCTGAATCTATAACAAATAATCATTTGTGAATAATAATAATATATAAATAAACAAATACGCCGTGTGGTATCCGGCGGAATAGAATAGTACCACCCTCATTTCTTACCGATTTGTCGTAAAAGGCGACTAAGGTAAGTCGACCCGCCGAGTGGTATCCGGCTGAGTAGAATAGACCAACCTCATTTCTTACCGAGGTGTCTTAAAAGGCGACTAAGGTAAGTTGACCCACCGTGTGGTATCCGGTTGAGTAAAATAGACCACCCTCTTTCTTACCGAGGAATTGTAAAATACGACTCTAAGGCAAGTTGACGTCAGGTAGGCGGCCGGTCGTAAAATACATGGCCAAATCATGTCACAACATGTTGTGCCGACCCCACTTAGAGTGGGATAAGGGCAGGAAGATGATGAATAATATATAAATAAATGTGTGTAAATAAAAAAAAAAGTGGCATATTCCCGCCGCGATAACATTGTATAAAGAGTGCAAGTGGATGGGTTCGAAATTAGTCGTGCTGAGCCGATGGAATAAGATGTGAGTATAGCCGGTTCTATACATTAGCTATATGTGGCATAATTGAATGTATGTAGTGCTTGTGTATTGTGGCGGTGGTGGAGATTTGTGCATGTGTTTTTACGAATCCTGCATGTATCAGGTATGAAAGCGAATTGTCCACTCTACATTCAGCATTACATTTATTTTCTATTTTACTTCATCACAGATAAATAATTTTTCAAATCGGTCCAGTAGTTCCAGAGATTAGTGCAATCAAACAATGAAACAAACAAACAAACTCTCCAACATATATATTAGTATAGATTACCTGTTGTAGGAAGAACCTCTGCATAGCCTCATGATCACTCATGTCAGGTAGAGGTACTCCCATTGTGCGCAACTGTGTTGTATTCTTTTGTGCCCTTTCACGACCTGCACAACAAAATGAACTAGTGAATAGCTAATTTATTGAATTAGGCGTTACTTTGCGGAGATCTATAATACACAACCAAAATTTTTGCGATTTTGGTTGTGGAGTCTATCTCCTGATGAAGTTTTGGTTGCGGGCGAAACAATTGTTGTGTGTGATAGTGAACATATGTAGTACTTGTGTATTGTGGTGGCGGTGGTGGAGGTTTGTGCATGTGTTTTTACGAATCCTGCATGTATCAGGTATGATAGCCGATTGTCCACTCTACATTTAGCATTATATACATTTTCTGTTTTACTTCATTGCGGATTATAGCAAAATAATTTAAAATTTTATTATTGCTTTTGTAGTGAATAGCTAGTTAAGTGTCATAATATAAAAGTAATGAAAATATTATGTTGCTATAATCTGCCATAAAAAAAAAATTGTAATGCTAAATCTACAGTACTATCTGTCCTCATACCAATTATATGCAATAATCGTAAAAACTCATGCACTACTCATCATCAATAACACAATACATAAGAACTGCACACATTCACTAACACATTATCAACAATTGTTTCTGCCTTCAGCTCCGCGGGTCGCAGTTTCGATTCCCGCCGAGGGCCAACATTTTCTATAAATGAATTTGTTGGCCTTTGAGCCTGGGTGTATATTTATATTTAAGTATGTATTTAAAAACTATATAAGTATATATTCACCAGTTGTCTGACACCCAGTATATGAATACAAGTATTATGTTACTTACTTTATGGACGGACAACTCTGTGTCTAAGTGTTCCATATATTTATATTTAATTGATTTGCCTCAAAACCAAAGCAACGTAGACCACGACAAAATCTATCAATTTGGGGTACTAAAGCACTGATTGCACCCAGGAACATTTTGCTTAAGAAAGGGCTGCCTAATACATATTACCCCCCACAAGATGGACTGACAAATTCAGAAAGGTCACGTGGAGCGGCTGGGTCTAAGTGGCACAAGATCGTGTGTGGTGGAGAATGAAGAGACCTATGTCCAGCAGTGGACGTCCATCGGTTGAGATACAATGCATATAAGCTCTTTCTATGCGACCTGCCATCTTCTTATAGGATTTTATGTACATGATGAACTGTGCCTGTAATTTTGATCTTCTACAGATCTCCTGGTTTTTTTTAGATTTAAATTCAAATTCAAAATATTCTTTATTCAAATGGACTATTTACAGTACTTTTGAATCATCAAATGTTTTAAAGAAGCTATCACTGATTTGAAAATTTGCTCCTACCAAGAAGAACCAGGAATATACTCGGAGGCTTATCTGTTAAAAAAATTATTACAATTTGATGGTTACAAGATAATCGTTGCAGCTGGATGCGTAGCTGGCTGCAGTTAAGATATGCTATAACTCAAATAATATTCAATAGCTTAAGCGTAAGCTTTATGTAGCAACATTGTTTTGAGCTAATTTCTAAACTTGTGTAAATTATTCATTAACAGTAGAAAAATGATATTTGTATTATTAGTAAACCAAGATGTAGTGGATCAAGATGAGACAGATCTATATTTTCAAAGCAAATTTCCAACAATATGATTAGAAAAGTATAAAAATTCCCTTTCGACAAAAATATAAAACAGAATAGGAGCTGACCTGCACAGACAGGAGTTACCGAAACTAGAAGAGAGATTGATCTGCTTGTTTGACCAGTTTTATTATTTAATATTCCTATACATTCTTTGTAAACTTTATAGCCATTTATTCTATTTTATAATTAATTTTGTTAAAAATTAATTGAAAGGTCTTTTTATTAATTAGTAGAAAAACTTCAGTGCAGTTAATTACAAATTTATTCAATTCTCAAATTCAAAAGTAATAATAAAATTATTTTGCTATAATCCGTGAAGAATCTTCTTCGCATATTATAGCAAAATAATTTTATTATTACTTTTGTATTATGGATCTCTGCAAAGTAACGCCTAATTCTATAAATTATTCAATTCTCAAATCTCAAATTCAAAATTTTCTTTATTCAAATAAACTTTTTTATCTCCAATTTTACTGCTGGCTCAGAAAGCTGTTCCTACAGAGAAGAGCCAGCAAGAAACTTGGCAGTTGCTCTTTTCAACATAATACTTATAACTATTTACATTAATTAAGTCATTACTATCTTGTACAGGGTCGGACAGTAGCTATATTAACCCATTCTTATCGTCCAAATAATCCTCAACAGTATAGTAGGCTTTTCGAATTAGCCTCTCTTTAATTTTTTGACTGCTGTAATAAAATATTGTATTGTATGTACATCACGTAGACTAGATAGCTTGAAAAGCGAACTTAGATTGTATAAACATTACGTGCCGATACGCGCTTGAATAAATAAGAGCGAGTAAGTTTATCGACATTCGGTGAAAAGTAAAAGTTTGTTATTCTCTTCACTCGATTTATAATTCAAGCATAATTGATTAATGAAAAAGGAAATATATTTTGCTTGTAACTTACTTATTCAATATTAAGTGTTGTCGCTAAAAAAATTTATTCGAAATTTATTTAGAAATCAGTGACGTGAAAATCAACATTAAAATTTTTAGGTTGGAAAATTATACAATATGACTAGTCAATCAACACAATAAAACCAATGTCTAAAGCCAATTAAAGTATAGAAATTTGCATAAATACAAATATAGTTTTCATTCAAAACTTACGCTCTCTCAGCTTCTTTTTGAATAAGGGATCCTTACGACGTTGTTGGTCAAAATAAACACAATAGCCAAGGAAAAGTGTTCCCGCTAAGCCGACGGCTATACCGAGCGTAGTACGTGTTATCTCCATCATAATAATTAATTTTTATATTAAATGTTCATAAAATACAAAGTATGACACACTCGCTGCAGTTATGAAATTTTGCGATCCGCCATTTACAATTTTACAAAATGAGGCATAACATTAGGTTGGCAATACTGCAAACATTCAAAAATGTATTTTTTTATTATATTGTACTTACTTCCATTCATATTGTAGATGTAAAAATATATCATTTAAACAACTATTAAAGGATAAATATATAAATTTACTTTATAATTTAAGCTATCATTATATTATGTACATAATTAAATTAATTTAATTGTTCCGTGAATGGGTAGTTTTATCACAAATGTTGCTATAACCTAAAAATATCAACACATGATTGAAATTTGAGACTTTTCAATTCGCTTTTTATTTAAAAATACATTAATTTTTATATATGCCGAAGGATCCTTGCAAGAAATTCGCCTGTGAGATTCAAAAATGTCTTGTTGGTAAGTTTTTGCGTTATTATTTTAATTTACAAAGCATTTCAGCGACATCCGACATAATTGTAGTCGCCATCTTTGCTTTAATCTTTCAGTCGCCTACAGATTTGCGGGCGTTTCATCGCCGATTTTCAATGTATTACTCAATTATAGCGTTATTACCCGTTTCAAAAGCAACGTAATAAAGTTTCTCATCTTTTGCGTATAAACTAAATGTGAAAATGAGCTTTTTCGGGTTCGGACAAACCGCGGACATCGAAATTGTGTTCGACGATGCTGACAAACGAAAGGTTGCCGAAGTGAAGACGGACGATGGAAAAAAGGAAAAATTATTGCTCTATTACGACGGTGAAACTGTGTCTGGAAGAGTTAATGTGACGCTGCGTAAGCCGGGTTCAAAATTAGAACATCAAGGAATAAAAGTAGAATTGATCGGTCAGATTGAGTTGTTCTATGATAGAGGTAATCATCACGAGTTTATATCCCTTGTAAAAGAATTGGCGCGACCTGGGGACTTACTACAGCACACTTCATATCCTTTTGAGTTCGCAAATGTTGAAAAACCATACGAAGTTTATACAGGCGCTAACGTCAGACTGAGGTATTTTTTACGAGCGACGATCGTACGGCGCCTCACAGATGTAGTAAAAGAAGTAGATATAGCAGTTCACACGCTATGCAGCTACCCGGACGTCTTGAACTCCATAAAAATGGAGGTAGGAATCGAAGATTGCCTACACATAGAATTTGAGTATAACAAATCAAAATATCACCTAAAAGATGTCATAGTAGGTAAAATATACTTCCTTCTCGTCCGAATTAAAATAAAGCACATGGAGATATCTATTATTAAAAGAGAAACCACTGGCTCTGGTCCGAATACATTCACAGAGAATGAAACTGTTGCAAAGTATGAAATAATGGATGGAGCACCTGTAAGAGGTGAGAGTATTCCTATAAGAGTGTTTTTAGCTGGTTACGACCTTACGCCAACAATGCGAGACATAAATAATAAATTTTCAGTGAGGTATTATCTAAATTTGGTTCTGATGGACACAGAGGATAGGCGTTACTTTAAACAGCAAGAAGTAACTTTGTGGAGAAAGAGTGATAAGTCACGGTTACCGTTACATAATCCACACCATCCTCAGAATCTTACATCAGGGACACCACAAAGACAATTGAGTGCATCTAGTGAAGAAAATTCAGCAAGAGGTGTTACTCCAACAATACCAGAAAACATTCTTCAGAGATCTGTGTCACCTCCCATGCCTAACCTTGAAACACACAATGGACCCACACAAATGGAGCAAGAAGAACCTGATGTGATACCAAATAAATTGGCCAATACTCATATTCAGAATGCCGAGCCAGTAATAACAGATACCGATAATGATAAGCCAGTTGAAAAGCCAAAAGTTGCAGAGAAACCTTTAGATAAACCTGAGCTAGAAGAGCCAATTGTAGAGAAGTTACAGGAGAAACCCCAAGTTGCTGAAAAACCGCCAATATCTGCTAAACCCACTGTAGAAAAACCTCTCGTGGAGAAAATAGCTGTGGCAGAAAAACCATTATTAGCTGAGAAGCCACAAGTTGCCGATAAACCTGTAATCGCTGAAAAGCCTGTATTGTTACAGTCAGAAAGTGTTGAAGCTACTGCAAGTCAATAGCCTATAACTATATGTGTGGTGGGTTGTTAAGTCACCGAGGAAATGAACTATATGTTTTCCTATATGAAAACGATTGTTTCAGACATCAATATGTTAAGTTCAACTGGTATGGTACATTCTTGCAGTTTGCTTGTAATTATTTTAATCGCAAATTGCATTAAAATGAACCCAAATCAACTGCAATAGTGGGTAAGTGTATAGAACTGTTTGTAATAGATGACTACTATAAAGATCAAATATAGCATCAATATATGAAATGCTAATTTAGTATAGTTTTATACATAAACTATTTAGCAAAATTATTTATGCAGCTTCATAATATATTATAGTATATTGGAATTATTTTATAATTTCCACTTATAAGTGACATGATAGGATGTTGTAATTTGTTTCTTATATGTTTGCACGTTTATTAAATTATTTTTAACATGTATATTTGCAATAAATAATACAAATATGTATTATATTGTAACATTTTGAACATTCTGTTATCATGGGCTGATATTTTAGCCTCAGCCATCCTGTTTACTGATAACAGTGTACTATTATAATTTTTGATAGTTTACTAATATTAAAAAAAAGCTGATTTCTTATATGTTGTGTATAACTGGTTACAACATCAAATATCAGATGATTATGCTTTTGTAGAAATGTGTCAAGTCAGCCTGATGGGTAATATTTGCTTCAGAAAACATGTTTATTAATATTGTATATCGAACAACAATATTTTTCCTTTATATTTATTCAATAAATAAAAGCAATTTTCCCAAAGTCAACCCATTTTATCTCTTTCAACAACTCAATGACACAATGACAGCCACAATGTTTTTTTTTAATATTATCGACTAACTATATGATCTATCTAGATAGATAGATAGAACTATATGAAGGAGGTGTTTGAAACATGTTGTAACAATTGGTTATGATATCTTAATTTCAATAATTTTTAACGTAAAGCATAATTGAAAGAAGTCACACGGTTAAATACTTAGCATACTAAGAAATTCTTCTTAGAATGAATATATATATATATATATATATATATATATATATATATATATATATATATATATATATATATATATATATATATATGTGAGTAGTAACTATATTGAAAAATGTTCAAAACGTAGATGTACATATACAAAATATAAATTACTTATAAAATGTTTTATTAATATTTTGAAAAAGTAACATATAACTAAGTAAACTCATAGTTATCATATAACCTTAATAATAAATAAAAAAAACTTCATTATTCACAGATACAAAATAACAATAAAAGTATAGGTTAAGTTAAACAGTAAAATGCATTACATTTACTCTGATTTCTCTGATATGATGGCTAACCTATATTCCAGGATTTTAACATCATATTTAAATAATTTTATTGGCCTAATAAATATTGGCACGTACTTTTTTATAACTTTGCAAGTGGCTATGTCATGTACTGTAGTGTCATTACTGTAGTGTCATGTATTACTGACCATACTTTGATAATTATCACAATAACAATAATTATCACTGTGAACATTATTCACTTAGAAACCTGATATTAAATTGTTTAATTAGTTCGTGCCATGAACAACCAGTTTTCTGATTATACTTATTAAAAATTAATGGCGAGAATATTTTAATATTTTTTAACTTCAGCTTTATTTTTTAATAATTTGAAAGTCATCATTGTAAAGCTGAAAGTGATATTATAAATTTTTTATTGTTGATATTTTTAAAAAACGTTTTCATCTAGTTAATAAATAGAGTATAAAAATTCAATATTGAGATTAATAACAATTTGTTTTCCAACTAATGGATGTCGGACAATTCTACAATATGAGACCTTGTATCCTCTAGGACCATTATAAGTTTGTATAATTTGACAGTTTAGTATCTACCAGTGGCTTCTACTACTAATTAACAATTTCATCTATATACCTTGGCCTTCGCTATTTCTGTTGTGATACTACTGTGTTCATAGATTTTTTGCCAAAGTATTTAAAATATGAAATTTTTTGTTTGTCAGATTTTGTGTGAGGCATAAAAAGATTAAAAAAAAGTCTGTAAATTAATAGGAGTTGTCTAGAAGATCTAAAAAAATATGTGATTAAAATACTATTTATTTTTATAAGATACTGCTTATAATTAAAAAAAAAGAGTTGGCAACACTAACAACTATTAAGTTCCCTCCTACATTGTCTTGGTATACTTCAGCTATATAATGGTGGTTATCAAAGTAATTTAATAATCAATACTGTTTGGTTTCCAAATGTTCAAATAATACTATAGAGATAAAATAACACCTTTGCTCTCGATATATACAGAAATTTGTGCCATTTATTACATTTTATTTAAATTAACCAGTTTTATGTTAAAGAGATATGATTGCCGCACCCACTTGATAATGTATAGATTTGTAAACTTATCTACACAATTTTAATAATTTTAAAGCATATGAATATCAGTTAAGCTCAATCCACACAATTGAGGCCATGTCTGAAAGCCAGCTTCTGATGTTGTTCAATAGCCTAATAATATTGGGTAATCTCAGCAAATGTTGAATTAATGTGTTAACGATGCACGCGCTTTCAAGATACTCAAACCTATTATTTTTCCTCAATAGACCTACAAAACAATATCTAACCTAAACGACTCATTGAACGACCTATAGAACTAATGACACAATATTTGACCTACAAAACTTACAACCCAATCTCAATCTCTAGTACTATATACTTCAGAAAAAGAACATCTTTAGCGCGCCTTAATGGATTGCTAGCGCCACCTAGGTTTCATGTCAAACAACTTCAACAGATGTGGTTAGTCACCCACCCACCAAAACTTTAGAGTATTTATTGTTTTTTTGTGATGCTGTGTAGAAATCCTGTAGTTATTTACTCCTTCCACGTTTGTGCCCTACTATATTGAACTGTATACTCACTTATTATCAGATAAGATAAAAGTCAAGCATAAACCTATTTAACAAAAAAAAATTCTCCTTCAGGAACTCGAAATTGTATCGCTACGTTCATTTTATATTAAATTTTTACATAAATACTTGCGCAAATCCGCAGATAATTATTTAGAGTTTCTTTTGTTATTAAAATTTTATAAATCAATTTTTTTTAGTAAAATTAATTAAGTCACTTTTGATAGAAAATCAGTAAATTGAAAATCACTCAAAAATAATGGAAACTTGTTTTATTTAAAAATCATATTTATATATATTAAGTAAGTAATTAAAAGTAAGTATTCATTGACCAATATTGAGTTTATTTTTTATCTCTGCTGGAATCATTGAATTTTCCGAAATAAAAAGTATATTGTGTATCCATAGATCTGTATGTAAAATTGCATCCAAATCCATTAAGCCGTAGAGTGTTTAACATGTACTATCAAATACTTAAGCCTTTTAATATTAGTATTATTATTATAATTTGTTGACATCTTATTAAAAAAAAATCGATATTCAGATATGAATTAGATTATGATAAAAATCGGTAGTCTCCTACGGCCTTATTATGTGTGGATCTTGCTTAACTCGTTTAATAATTGAATAGTCATCTATTCAATTATTAAATGTATTCAATCATTAGCTGTGACGATAATCAAAATGCCTATATGCAATACATAAGAATGTTATGTATGGTCTCGTCATACATTTAACATATAGGCATACACTATTTACAATCGCTGCAACATCAATTTGTTTCAATTGAAAGTATCACTATTTAAAATCAATTGAGTTTATCACGAAATACGATGTGAGGGTGGCACGGTCTGTTTGTAACGAGTATCGGATGACTGCGTTGTCGCAACGGTCATCAAGTCTGTAACTGGATTCGTATCATAATTTTTGGCAGTTTACCTTTTTGTCTGTGCCTCAGAAATACATCACTAGCATCTAACAATAACCGGTAATTTAAAATTTATTGGTTAATGGTTTTAGATTCACATTAAATTTTATATAAGATGATGACTTAAATATGGATTAGCACAACCTAGGAATATTCTAGGTCAAAGAAAAACGACAGTTTTTTATTGGGCTCGTTTTAATTCGATATTGCAAATAAGTTTTTTGTTACGTAAAAATATCATTTAGTTTAAATGTACAAAAAAAATTTGTAAGAAATGTGATGAATTTTAAAAATGTAGAATATATAAATGCTTTAGTAATTATATAGGTTGGCAATAATGTTTAAAAATGAATTTGACCCCATGTATAGACAAAAATATTAAAATTCGAATTTCGAATTGCTCCCTCATTTTGGATGTGGTATCTGATTTAAGCTAAATGAATCTTGAAGACTACTCGTCTGTAAAAAGTATACTAATATATATGTAACTTAATAATTATGATAGTTACTTAGGTTTAAAAATTGTTAACTGTGGAGAATATGTCTAGTTGTGTATTACGTAAGCAATTTTAAATATAGTGGCTGTTCTATACACATTTAATGTTAAAGATCACTGTATATGTACTCATTTTTAGCAGAAAAATTATGAAATAGACGCATATTATATAATCTGTTATGCATTGTAAAACAATAACTCGATTCAGATTGCGAAAGACTTCAAAAGCATACAATAATGTCATAAAGTTGAGTTAAAAAAAATTATAAATTTTCTGCTGAAAATATTTATTTCCGTTCCAGGCGTGAGTAAGTCGATAAGTCGACTTACTTCCTTTTACACGTTTAATACTAATAGGCATTAGGATTGCCTAATTTATATAATAAATATTTCAATAAAGTCAATAAGTCTTTTATATTGCAATTCAAACTTGTGAATGATTAAATAACTCTTTTAAACGTATACTAAATGTAAACCTATTTATGGCTGTCCTAAAAAGTATGCGTTTTGGACTTGTTAAGTTATTCACGCCTCGTACGGATATATATTATTATACGTAAGTTTATATGATTCTATAAAGCGAACTCCATATCATGTACAGATCATGCACATGTACATGCTACATTTAGCATCGGGGATTGAATATTTACTTGCTTTTCTTAAGCTTAAAGCATGACTAACATACTAAACTGCATACGAAAAACACCCTCTAGTGATTTTGAATTTATCTTTCTATCTATATATGTATGTGAAACAGAATATATGTTTTTATGTTCCTAGTAGACTCTTAAAGGATAATCCAGTAAAGTTTGGTGATCGATTTGAATCCTTTTTTAAACTGTAATTAATATATCTTTGAATTTAGCCTGACAAAGCAGGCTGGCTTATGCTATTCGCTTTTAAATATCGCGACTACAAGTAACTCAAAAAGCTTAAGTCGCTAAAACTGCAGCGTCACGCGAAACATAAAATCACCCATCTTTCCCACTAAGATCAAACCCAGAGTCCACTAAAAGCGTTTTACCTCCCGTGTGGATGTAAAAATGTAATTGCCGATGCTATAATAAGTGTGCAGGGTCCTTATTAGTTCACGAAAAATGGGGCTTCCAATTAGCTGAATGGTAATTTTTGTTTCGTCTCTAAGTCCATTATAATGAATATCCCGTTACGTTTCCGTATTAGGTAACCTGGCAGCGCTAAAAACTCAGTGTCCGCTCTTCTAATACACCGTTTTTGTTGTATGAAAATGCTGTTTATATTTAGCAGTTGTGGAGCCTCAAACAAGGGAAAATCTCATCTTCATTCTCAAGCGATGGACTTCCATTCCTCGACATAGGTCTTTCAAGGGATGTGCACATCACACGATCTTGTGCCGATTGAATCCAGTCGTCAGTCAACCTCATAGGGGTCTACTAACGCTGAGTTTACTGATACGGGGTCGCCATTCAAGCACCTTAAGACCCCCAACGCCCATCGGTTCAGTACTAAGTACTATTTTGTTTATCACATACATAAATTTAGCAAACAAAGTTAAACAATGAGGTTATGAATGCGAGCGTATTCTCGTTCCCTGAACATTACACAATACTAGAATTCTGCATAAACAAAACCTTGTTTGTTTCATATTGTAAACTGTAACAATATTAAATTTACTTGGCGGATACAAACTTGATAAAAAGTCAGTTAAAGTTTTACGACAAATATATGTTGTAACTTGTTTTTTTGCTATTACAAAAATACTACGAATTAGCATAAAATATGGTCATGTTTAAAACAGTACAAAAGAAATGTCGATATAAGCATGTTAGTTTCCATCACTATTTTTGTTTAGCCTGCTCTATCACTATGGGGCATTATCGTGTGATTGTCTATAATCGGCATGATCATCGTGCAAATGTCCGCACGATCATCTGTACTATCATACGATAGTATGTGTTTTATGATAGTACGACATGATCATGTCCACCAAGCGATTCCTCTTTTATGCACCGGGTTGTAGACGATCATAGACGATTGTCAAGTACAGCCGAGTATGCTCTCTACACGATCGTGCTCGTTCTTAATCGTTTGTAATCGCCAATTATGAAGAGGAGCCATTTGATTTTAGTGATATGTTCATTTTGTTTATAGTTTAAGAATAATCGGTCAGATAATTTAAAACCTACGAAACACAATACGTACTGCAAAATTTCGGCTACGATGTGGGAGATGAAATATCTATTAATAGATGGTCTAAAAAATGTATAAATCTTATATGGAGTTCGCCTTCTGATCTTTATAAAACAATAAAAACTATAAATCGTACGAAGGTCTTTGTTGTATGAAATATCCACAGTTGGCTATATGTTATTTAAAAAATATAAGTTACTCTTTATTTTATGTAAATTAGAAAGTCCATGTTATAGAATTTTGTTATATCTTCGGATTGATTTTAGCGTCGTATTGTATAAAATCATTTTTCCCCAAGAGATTAAGTACGCATGTCGATTATATCATATTGTTAATAAAATATATGTATAAACTGCTGACATTGTTTATTATTTCTTAACCTACTTACATATACATATCAAACGAGCTTTATATGTATTTATTATAAAAACTCGTTTATATACATATACATTCTAGAGAATTCCATTTAATAGTGTTGTTTGAAATTTTATTAAAATTAGTAGTCTATTTTAGAAGATAGCGGCATCTCCATATGGCCTTCGATAAAATTTTGATTCATCATACTCCTGCTCTTATCCCACTTAAAGTGGGATTAGCAGAATATGTTACATGACTTAGCTAGGTATCTTACGACTAGCTGCCTGCCTGATGTCGAACTTACCACAGTCGCCTTTTACCACACCTTGGTAAAAAAATGGGAGTGGCTTATTATGCTCAGCCGGAAACCATACGGCGGCAAGAAATTTTTCATTGTTTTTTAATTATTTAATTTTTTAGCCAAAATCGTCTACTAGTCTTAAGCCATGTATATATTACACAATCTTTTTGCTTAGAGGTAGTGTATCACTGCGACATTTTTTGAGTTTGTGTGTTCGGTTACTGGAGGTCTAACTACGCAACGATTTTGAGTTCACGGTCACCACTATATGGGCTTAGGATCCCAACGCCTTTACTATCAGGGAACGTTGTTCCATCGATAAGAGATCTAGCTAGCCGTTTCTCTATTTATGGGTGACTACATTTTACCTGCGCTTCGTTCGCGTGGACTGTTGTCGTGTGATAGGCCGATAATATATGGCGTTTTTCATTAGCATCCTATTCCTTTAGAATTAACAGGATTTCTATAGCCTTTCCATCGATATTAGTTCAGCGGATTCGCTGCGAAAGAGTAACAAACATACATCCATACTTACAACCTTTCGCATTCTAATGTTTGTAGGATTAGGCAAAGATTAATGACAAAGATAGAGAAAGACAAAAAAAGACACAAAAAGTCTTTTATCTTCCCTCGCTTATTATTTGTTAGACACTCGCACTCACAAATTTGCCTATAGCTCCTCCACTCTATGTATAATAACTATTTCGTTTATCAAATTTTATTACTATGCGAATGTTCCAAAGAATAGAATTTTTAATAATTTTCGATAACGGTTCAAACTATGGTCCATGATTAGGTAAATTATGTATGTCGCTTGACCTTCTACACTGCGAACGATTACATCACCGGAGCCGAATATTTCCCGACAGGGGAAATATTTTGATAGTTTAACGATTTTGGTGGTTTGGCCTAATTTAATGAACTACTAATTTGATTACAGATGGGGGCTGCTACTTAGTTTCAATCTATTAAATTCACCTTATTAACCGATTCATCATTTGTAACAGCTTATTTATCGCTCTCTTTCTCTCTCTATTATTGAAAATATTGCAAACTAAAGTTCATGGTGAACGGAAATTTTTGTTACGATTTAGATAGTAATATCAGTATCAGACGTGAATTACAAAACAAGTCCAAAACAAGCACTTTTCAGGGTAGCCATAAATAGGTTTACGTAGGGTACTTTTAACGGAGTTATTTAAATATGCACAAGTTTGTATGTGCGTTATAAAAGACTTATCGACTTCACTGAAATATTCACCAAATAAACGAGGTCATCCTGGTTAAACATATAAAAGTAAGTAAGTCGACTTATCAACATAATCACGACTGGTACGATATAACAACAATGTTTTTAATTTTATTTATTCAATAAATAAGAAAAGATTCTCTCTCCTCTCCTATCCGCCCGTCACACACAACCGCGACACCTACAACTTCCGCTCTCCTTCTTTATCTTCCGTAATAATAAATATATGGGACGAGTCCAAGAGTTCGAAAGTCCCCAAAGTAAGTAACTTAATACTGTTTTTATGGATGACAGCTAACTGGTAAATATATACTTATATGATTTTAAATATATACGTAAAAACGCTCGAAGAACAAACATTTTTTTTTTATAAACGGGCCCACTGTTTACTGCCACCCGCGCAAACGGGCCATACATGTTACGTTATATAATATGTTAATTTGATTTGAATGATAAATTTTGTCGAAATATTCGTTTACAGAAAACAACTATCAAGAGATACGCTGCGCTCGAGTGTTCGAGGCTATGCGTCAGTGTTGCCTGAAACATAAACCTGTGTCTTTGGTCTGTGACGGTTACCGTTTGGAGCCCAGAGTGTTTGCGCCGGCCACAGACAGGCCGAGCCAGGATAAGTGAGGGTAAATATATTTTTATGTTTGAGACTTACCTTACAAATGTATATTTTTAGTAGTAGTAGTTTATTTATCATAGTATTTTTCAAAGTTACTTAATTTTTTGAATAAAAAAATCGCGACTTACTTTATCTTTAATATTTAAATGAGTTAATCTTGTATGTATAAGTAAAAAAAATACCTATATAAATATTTTTTCTGAATCTCGGAAACGGCTCCAACGCTTTTCCTGAGATTCAGCATGTAGCGGGAATAAAAATCGATCTAGTTTAAAAGAAAAAAATATTAAAAAAAAATCGTTTTATCCCTTTTTTTTATACTAAAAGAACTACGAAAATAGAAATAGATAGCAACTCATAATTTGAGCTGTCAAATGCAAAGCCTTGACAGCCTACTGATAACACGCGAACCAAAAAAGTTCTAAAACTGGGATCGATTCCCACATGTCATACAAGGCTTTTTTTCTTTTTTTATTGCATTTTTTATATCATATAAAGTATCACCGAGCAAGACTCGGTCATCCAGATGATATTTTAAGACATATTATAGAATACAAATTTTATGTGATTAATTGCAAACTGCAATTATGCGCAACGTAGCGCCTACAAAACTGGTAGGTGTTAATAAGACTCATAATTTGGAAGAGCAAGAAAACATTAGTTTTTATTTAATAGTTCGTAGCGTGATGTTATAGTACAAAAATTATTATTACAATGTATGTACCCTTAACTAAGCCTACGTCTAAGTTACGTCACTTTAATACTAAGCGTGCAATATACATTTTATTTTGTACGATTACAGTTAATTATGGACAGAAGACAACGTCTGAAGCCGCTCGGTAAAAGAAGTTGGATTTATCGATACCCACTGACATTTCAAGTAACATTTACACTGCTAGGATTAGGCATATTCTTTTCCAAGCCTATATACGACATATTTTTCTGGGAACGTATCGAACCAGACTACAGCGAGCCCCCGACTACGTTCGCACGACGGAAAATCCTCGAAGAATATGGAAGCAGTGAGGAAAGCTAAAGAACGTTTCGCAAAGTACCCACTAATTTACGCAAAGTGTGCGAAACAAGGCTCACTTTACGCTAGATGTGTCCTGCTAAAGGAAGACGGGGTACAAAAGGACGATTGTTCTAAAGAATTTGAAAAATTCAACGCTTGTTTAATATCTGCCGCCAAAGAGTTGAAAACCAAGATTTAAAATGGAGAAACTAAGGATTTTTATTAACTGGGGATTTAGCACACATGTGTATTTAGGCGCGTTAATTCGTTTTGCACTTTTAGTATACGGCGTGCACCACGATACACATTACACTGTTTCCTATACGGATGTGGATTATAAAGTGTTCACCGATGCCGCGAGACATGTATACAACGGGGATTCCCCTTACAAACGTCATACGTACCGGTACAGTCCTTTAATAGCAGTTCTATTACTGCCAAACGTGTACTACAGTCCCAATTTCGGTAAAAAGTTGTTCTGTTTCTTTGATATACTCGTTGCAATTGCGATAAAGAAGTTAGTCAAACGCCAGCTGCTGTTCGAAGAGCACGCGTCGAAGATCGCTAAATATTGTACCCTCTTCTGGATTTATAATCCAATGAGCATAGCGATATCTACTCGAGGAAACGCAGATTCGGTGCCATGTTTTTTCGTAATTCTTTCGATACTGTTCCTACAAACTGATATAGTTAAGGGTTTATCCAAGTTTCTTATATCAGGAATCTTTTTAGGATTCGCGATACATCTGCGCTTGTATCCTCTAGCGATGAGTTTTCCCATGTACTTGTCGTTAGGCGAATATAAAATAAATCGAAACACTCGATTACTCCAAGGCCTATTTTCACTTTTGCCGAATAAAAAACAAATAATTCTTACACTCAGTTGTGTTACAACCTTGTTTTTGCTGACGTACGCCATGTATGCAATATATGGCTATGAATTCCTTTTCGAAACCTACATTTACCATCTATTCAGGAAGGATACTAGGCACAACTTCTCAGTAATGTTCTATTATTCCTATTTGAGCATGGATGGCTTGTCTTTTGACGCTGTTAAATTAATCTTGCAATTGTTCGAGGGCTTTGTATTGATTGTCGTTAGTTTGACGTTCGGCGCGAAAGCGGAAACTTTGCCCTTCGCCCTTTTCTGTCAATCGGTGGTCCTTGTGACGTATAATACCGTGATGACGTCACAGTACTTCATATGGTTTCTATCTCTATTGCCTTTAGTCGTGCACAGTTTTAAGATGAGGCCAGCGAAGGCGCTTCTATTATTTATATTGTGGTTAGCAGCTCAAGGTGCGTGGTTATTCTATGCATATCTACTTGAGTTTAAGGGCAGAGAGGTTTTCCTTCTCATTTGGTTGAAGAGCGTTGTATTTTTCTGCGCAAACATTTACATATTGGCACAGATTATTAAGAGTTATAAACCCGGCTATGGTTTTGGACAAATATGTAATGTTTATGATATTAAAAGTCACTAGAGATAGTTTATCATAGAGTTATTATACATAGAGCAGGGGAGCAATAGGAAATAATGTCAGTGTACCACAAATAAGTGACCCATATCTTTTTATCTATTACCCATACTTATCAGAGAAATATTCGTGACGTGTTCTTAATTTAAATACTTAGAACATTTTTTTGCACACTATAAAATGTTTATGCTCGTTTTGCAAGAGAAATTAATTTGACAATATTATAGTAATTTAATATAATTTCAATTATTTATTGAAATTATTATATTAGCATTCATTGAAATTATGTTCATATAATGTAATTTAAATTAGTAGTTTAATTAGAACTTATATGTTGAAATTTTAGGTTAGATTTATATTTATTGAAAAGCATATTCAGTAAAAATGACGTTTGCATATTACGAATGCACATAAAATGGACTAAGATTTCTGCTTAAATGAAATAAAAAAAAAGAGACAAGCCACATTTGCTTGCTCTATGTTGTCAATGGATACATTTTAAGCTGGCTCCCATACTCTAGTATAAGAACCATTTGTACCTATGTAGAATGTAGTTTATTAGATATAGATAATCTGTGTAGATGGAATTAGAATTTCGATGTATTATAATAAAACATTGATATATTCATATAGTTTAATTTCTATCAACTAATATCAACACTAAACTAAACAAATGCAAAAATTCAAACATTTAACAGTAAACAATTACAGTCAGCGATTCTGAAGCATTTATTTTATAAAAATAAATGTACACAGTACACAAGCAATTCGGAACAATTGTTATATCAAATTAATAACTTTGCACTCATTGAAACAACTTAACCATAAATCAACTGGCAAGCTGTTACTGCAACTTATGCACTATTGACAATTAAAAAGCTTTCAAAGTAATATTTGTTTTTTAATACATACACGTTTTTTCACAAAGTGACAAGTGGTAATTTAAATGAAAATAATAATATTTAAAATATATCGTAAATTAAATACAGTTAAATAGATTTGAAATAAAACACAATGGCATTCCTTCTTCTTGTATGATAACCACAATGGTGTGTAAAAATTATTTGATATGATTAATGATACATTAACAATAGGCAATAATAACAATAGACAAAAAAATGTGTTTGTAAAGGAAGTTTGTAATTTGACTTAAAATTACATGTACATCAAAATTTGGCGTCAAAAAGCATTAGCAATTATGATTTAAAAAATAATTATTAAACTGAAATTGTAATATATAAACATTTTAACCTTAAAAGGTTTTACTAGAATATTTATATTATTTGTCTGTGTTTTAAAAGTAATTGAATTTTACGTAAAGATTTGGCTTTAATAATTCATATCAATAAATGTACTGAATTTTGAATATTATTTTGTCAACAGAATATACTGAAATAATAATTAATAGACATTGTATATTTCCCCAGTACTGCTATTTCTTTTCCTGTAAATTTATTTTAGTTAAATCCTCTGATGTTCCCTGCGACATATCAGACAACTTTTTACCTATCCGTTCATGCACGTCTAGGTACTTCGCTACACAGCGATCGAGGCATACGGATTCGCCCTTTCCTGGAAAAAATATCTTATAAAAATATATATAAAATTAATTATATTATTAAGCTATAATCCACCATTAGTCAAAAACTATGTAATGGTAAAAGTACCACTATCAGTATTATATCCATACTATTTTATTCCATCGTTCGTAACGAATATTCCATGAAGACTCATTGTCCAAGGGTATGTTAAAGGCACGGTCGCGCGGTCGATCACCCACACCAGTGATTCTTAACCACTGCCGCGGCACTTTTGTGTGCTGCCAAATTTTGCAAATATATAAATAATGTTAATATTATTAGCTTGGAATTATTGTATTAGTTTATTTCGTATATTTAAAATTTATGTCATAAACTATTTATGCAGTGTGTTGTAGTAAGTAAATAATTTTTATCTTTTTCTTTGTGTGCCGTCAAATTTTGAAATTGTTAAATATGTGCCGCAACAAAAAAAAGGTTGAGAATCACTGACCCAGACGTTGGACGGACCTTATAGGATCAGTAACTTAAAAAACAATAGCACAATGTTCTAGATACGCTGAAAACCGTGACAGATGGAAGCAAATTGCAAGACCTATACTATAAGATGAAACACATTGTCAAACACAATCACTCTGTCAAAAGTGAATGACTGAAGATTTCCATTCCTGGTATATGCAGGGCTCATAGAAATGCACTTCAAATAACCATCACCACTATACACTAGCACTGCACTAATTCACTACAACAATGTCAACAATAATTCGCCCTATAACCTAAGGATCATCAGGAGATACAGACCACAACAAAATCGTAATTACATAAATTTTCTCTAATCGTAGATTATAGCAAACTAATCTTATAATTTAGTAGTAGGGATCTTTGCAAAATAATGTCAAATTTTATAAATTATAATTATATATATACAACTGTTAACGCCGTGTGGTATCCGGCTGAATAGAATAGTACCACCCTCAAATCTTACTGACGTGTCGTAAAAGGCGATTAAGATAAGTCGACCCGCCGTGTGGTATCTGGCTGAGTAGAATTAACCAACCTCATTTCTTACCGAGGTGTCGTAAAAGGCGACTAAGGTAAGTTGACCCACCGTGTGGTATCAGGTTTAGTAAAATAGACCACCCTCTTTGTTACCGAGGTGTCGTAAAATACGACTACGTAAAAAGCGAATAAGGTAAGTTGACGTCAGGCAGGCGGCCTGTGGTAAAGACGCAGCCAAATCATGTGACAGCATGTTTATAGCATGTTGTGCCAACCCCACTTAGAGTGGGATAAGGCTAAGAGGATGATATACAACTGTTAATTATCTTAAACTTTTAACTATTTCAACTTACCAAGTTCAGCTTCATGGTATTTAATAGGAATACATTTGCGATGACAAGCACTGACCAACCGGTTATACATATCTGACATCATCTCAATCTCCAAGTCTTGGACGAGCTGAAGCTTCGCCGGATCCAGTTGTGGGACTGCCATATTTGGTTATCTATCACTTATGTTAATATAACTTCAATTATATAGCAACCTGTAATATTGAAAATTCATTAATACACTTCAAAAAATTCCAGAATAGACCTTAAATGTAAAACTGAAACCAAAATTCTTATGACAAACATTATGTACAGGCCAAAAATAAAAAATTAAAAAGTTTTATTACAATACAGTCTTGTATTAAGAGACCAAAATTGCAAAACTTTGAGATTTTTTTTGAGAAAAGATTGTGCTTCTGTTGCAGGGCAGAACAACTGTTGTGTTTGTGATAGTGAATGTATGGTACTTGTGTATTGTGGTGGCGGTCGTGGAGGTTTGTGCATGTGTTTTTACGAATCCTGCATGTATCAGGTATGAAAAAAGTTTGTCCACTCTACATTTAGCATTATATATATTTTCTATTTTATTTCATCACAGATTATAGCAAAATAATTTTATTATTACTTTTGTATAGGGACTATGGTTATTGGAATTTCTGATATTTCAATCAATTAGTGATTGCTAAGCTTTGTAATTGGGTCAGCTATCAAGTTGAGTAAGTAAAACTTCAAAAATATCAATCAAATGTTTGTTAAATGTACCTTCACTTCCTGTATGAATCAGGGTAGTCTCCAATGTTTGATTTGCGTATGCGTTCACGTACTTTCATATTCTCAAATCTGCGAGCATCTATGTAGTTCTTGGCTACCACAAACAACGACAAGCTTGTAATCGTCACAGCTACCCTGCAAGTTTTTATTAATGGAGTTAAAAATGGTCAATTAAATGATAAAAAACCTTGAAGATGGAAAAAGAGTTTAGTTTGTTACTACTATTACAACTTCTAATCCTTCGACTGGTTATTCTAAATAAATACTGCAGTGGCCAGTAATATAATATTAAGTGATAATAAATAAATATATGGGACCCTTACACACACGGTCATCCATCCCCACAGTAAGTAACTTAATACTTGTCTTATGGTAGACAGACAAGTGTGAATATAAACTTATATATTTTTTTAATTCATACTTAAATACAAATATACACCCAGGCTCAAAGACCAACAAATTCATTTATAGAAAATGTTGGCTTCAGCAGGAGCTGAAGGCAGGGTCACAACCAGATGCGCCAATGGGCAGTCAAATAGACAGAGAACTTTATGTTAGCAGGCTAAGTGTCTGTGAGGTCAGAGATAAGCTGTAGGAAGCCTGTCTTCAATGTTATGGTCATGTACCACGTAAGCTACAAAGTTACGTCGAACAGAGATGTCTCACTTTGGAGGTATCTGGATCTAGATCCAGCGGTCGTTACAAAAAGCGTTGACTTGAAATTGTGGATACTGTCATGAGCCAATAATTTACACAGGTCGGCAATTCAAGATCGGGCAGAATTGAGGCAACTTTATAGGAAAGCGGACCCCGAATCTTTGTTGTTGTTTTAGATGAAGAAGGCAGAAAACTTTAAAAGAAAAAGTGGGTATCCATTTAACATTGCTTTAATCTAATTAAGTTAATTTTACAACGAGAGAGGCAATATAATATTTCAACAAACTAATTGTTTCGAGCGGTAGATATTGCGAAATTTTAATGTAGTAAAAATAACCTACAAAGATTCATAAGAAATATTGTTCATAGTTTTGAATGAAACACGTTGAGCTCACCAAATTGGACTATTCTTATTTCTGGAATGCAATAGGGGAATATGTGTTTATTTACCAGGAAAGTGTTATTTTTCCAAATTTCCCAAGCGGCATACTTTTTGAAGTGAAATCAGATGATTTTCTGACATTTGACACTTAATTTTTAATTTATATATAGGTTTTTTAGGTTATTCCATAGACAATTAAACAGTTTTGCAAACACTGAAACTAACCGATAATTAATTAAATTTTAAAAATGTACTACTAAAAAGTCAAGTCAAAATGATACGTTAAAAATAGATTTAGAAAGATAGAGTTGTTAATAATTATTTAGCTTTATTTTTCAAATAGTGTTTTATTTTTAGGTCTGATGGAGGTTACTAAATTGTTCATTACATTTTTTTTCCAAGATATAAACTATTGCTATATTAATTTAGAAACTTGGTTTATTTGCAACATACAAGCAACTTCGACTGCTTTACATTATGTCATTATAACTGTAAGATCATTATAATTTATGAATAGAATTATTTTTAAAGAAAATATTTTTTCAAATTTTTTTATAGTTACTCAATTTTTGGACAAGGGACTTTCTTTGGTATACAGAAAAAACTGTTTAATGAAACAACTACCATTAAGTTGTAAGTCTTTTATAAGTTCTTATATATACCTTCTACACATATCATTAGTTTTGTAGTACAAATTACAAATAAAACATACATAGTACAAATTTGTAGAAATTAAACTAGATTTTTTATTTAACTTTTTTAAAAATATTTACAGTACTATTATAGACAAACTCATTATTTAAATATTAATAAAGTAAAACTTATTTATAACTTAAAGTTAGTATTGAGATGACAAAAAGATTTCATATGCCAATACCTATACAATAGTAATGAAAATATTATTTTGCTATAATCCGCGATAAAAGGAAATATATGTAATGCTAAATGTAGAGTGTACTACCTTTGCATGTATCAGGTATGAGAACGTATACTACACTCTACATTTAGCATTACATATATTTCCTTTTATCGCGGATTATAGCAAAATAATATTCTCATTAGTTTTGTATTATGGACCTCCGCAAAGTAACGCCTAATTCTATAAATTACATGAGAAATGCTTGACACCACTATACATCCTCATGTGGTTGTCTAAAAGAGTCTTTCAACCAGATTTATACAGTATAACAGTGCAAGAAGGTTTCTCCATAGTATTATTGTTCTTGTGCCTAATCAAATAGGAGCTTCAACTTCACTTCAACTGGACTACCGGTATCTTATATGTATCACACGGTGAATTCTTTTATGATTATCCAACTGAGCCTTATTCACAGACTTATATTTACAAAGATCGCAAGCAAAAGGTCTCTCACCACTGTTTCATCATGTGTTTATCTAAATAGGTCTTTACCTTTAAAATTGCAAAGCTTACTAGAGTAAGATTTTTCATCGCTGTCGGATTTTTATGGTTAAGTAGAGAAGACTAAGGTTTCTCCATAGTATGATTGTTCTTGTGCCTAATCAAATAAGAGCTTCAACTTCGCTTCAACTGGACTACCGGTATCTTCAGCTCGATTACCGGTACCTCACGGTGAATTATTTTATGGTTATCCAACTGAGCTTTACTTACACATTTATATTCACAAAAATCACATGAGAAAGGTCTCTCACCACTATGTTTCATCATGTGTTTAACTAAATAGGTCTTAAGTTTCCCCTTAAAATTGCAAAGCTTACAAGAGAAAGGTTTTTCATCGCTGTGGGATTTTTTGTGGTTAAGTAAAGAGGACTTCTGACCGGATTTAAAATTGCATTGATCGCATGAAAAAGGTTTCTCGCCAGTGTGTATTCTTTTATGTCTGACCAAACGAGCCTTGTCCGCACATTTATAGTCGCAAATGTCGCAACAAAACGGTTTCTCGCCAGTATGGCGCCTCGTGTGCCTTATTAGATGCGACTGGTTCCTGCATTTATAGTCGCAAAGAACGCAACTGTACGGTTTCTCGCCAGTATGTATTCTTTTATGCCTCACTAAATGTGAGTTGCTTCTGCATTTATATTCGCAAACGTCGCAACTAAACGGTTTCTCGCCAGTATGGATCATCCTGTGCTGTGCTAAAAGTGTCTGGTTTCTGCATTTATAATCGCAAAAGTCGCAGCAGAACGGTTTAACGCCACTATGGATCATCTTGTGCTTCACTAAAAGCGAATGGTTTATACATCTGTATTCGCAAAGGTCGCACCAGTACGGTTTCTCGCCAGTATGGACCATCGTGTGCTTTAGTAAAAGTGACTGGTTTTTGCATTTATAATCGCAAAGAACGCAACTGAACGCGTTCTCGTTAGTATGAACCCTCTTATGCCTGATTAAATGTGAGTGGATTCTGCATTTATAGTCGCAAAGGTCGCAACAAAACGGTTTCTCGCCAGTATGGATCATCTTGTGCCTTGCTAAGAGTGACTGGTTTCTGCATCTATAATCGCAAAGGTCGCAACAGTACGGTTTCTCGCTAGTGTGGATGATCTTGTGCCGTGTTAAACGTGACTGGTACCGACATTTATAGTCGCAAACATCACAAAAAAATGGTTTCTCGCCAGAATCAGGGCTCTTGTGTTTAACTAGATGAAACTGATTAGAAGGATTGTGATCATAAAGATCACTAGAAAACTCATCACCGTTATTCAAAGTCTTGTTATTAGTTACTAAATTATTTTGCGAACAATGATCAAGGGTATCTTCAATTGAATCGTCTTTTCTACTAATCAATGTATTATCTAATGCTGCTAATCTGTCCTGATGGGATCCTAAAAATATCTCATCGTGTTTCTGTTGATCTGTTATGTTCTCAATTTCTATTATCAATGATGTTCTAGTCGTTTGGATATTATCAGTTGTTGGTGATATCGTGGGTGGAACAGAAGAATCTAAAAGTTTGATTTCATTAATTACTTATCTATGCCAATTAATTATAACATAAGAAAATATCGAATTTGACTTTTGGAATTAAACGCTGAGCAAGAAATGGTTTAAATTGGTGTCCATTGTGAATTAAAGCAAAATTTAACTAAATAGTTTTTGCACTGATCTAAAACTATTGTTTATCTATGAAACATTTGTAATTTAATTATGGTAGTATATGCAATGATATAGTGAATAATATAGTCAATGAATAAATTACACAAGAAATAATAATTGAAACAATGAGTATTTTTAACAGGTTTTACAAAATAGGGATTTTTATAATTTATTATTTCTACAGTTAAATGTTGTTGAACTCACTATGGCCAATGCAGTTAACAAGTTCATATGTAGTACTTACTATTTGTCCAGTTGCAATCTTGTAATTGTGAGCCAGCTTGATAATGCAGAGGCTAGAAAATATAAGAGACTTATTAATTCATACTTGCCTTAATACCTATTAAATATTTTGTGGCTAAATAATGAAAATAAAAATATTTCAATTAAGGCTAATTAAGAGTGTACTAATTATAAACAAATTTTTAAAAAAGCACATCTAAGAGTCCATCATTTCATGTATTTCTTTTATCTTATTCGAAACAATTGTAACAGGTGACTCAGTGCCTATTCTGGACTGGATTAATTCATAATTTTTTAATGATACAATAAAATTATAAATGATTATGTAACTTTGAATTATTAAGACTAACTCCATGATACATTTTTTTTTTACCATTATCACCTAAAACTGTTAATACAATTTTGCCATATTGTTAAAAATAAATCTCAAAACTGTTAATAAATCCAATAATTAGATAAATTGATATATATATATGATGAAATAACTTAAAGCATCCCTATATTTAGCCGTTCAGGCAATATTTGTAAACAATGCAAATTATTTATTTTGTATGGACAGACTACAGAGAGTTTGGACTTGACCTATTTAAATATAGAATTTTGTTACATATTGCACGCTTAGTTATAATGTGACCTAATTGTAATTTGCCACAAAAACCTTTTTTGTTGCATCATCATGTGGTATCCGGCTGAGTAGAATAGACCACCTTCATTCCTTGCCAGAGTGTCGTAAAAAGGCGACTATGGTAAGTTGACCCACCGTGTGATATCCGGTTGAGTAGAATAGACCACCCTCTTTCTTACCAAGGTGTCGTAAAATCAGACTTATGTAAGTTGACGTCGGGCAGGCTGCCAGTCTTAAAATGTGATGCCAAATCATGTGACAACATATTTGTAACATGTTGTGCTGACCCCACTTAGGGTGGGATAAGGGCAGGAGGAAGAAGTTATAGATGGCATTAAAAGAATAACAATGTATATATAACTGAATTAGGTCAAATTTTGATTTCGGTCACTATAATAACTAAGCGTATGATATGGAATAGTCTTATTTTTCACGTTGTTCAGTTTTATAACTCATAAATATTCCTTCAGTAGTACCACTTCTAGGCTGTTGTCCTGATATTCAGCTTTACATACAAAGCTCGGGTCATACTCGTAGATATAATTGTTTGTATATTGTTCTGCCAATTCCTGTTTTAAGCCAGTTTCACAGTCCATAATAGACATGGACTCATCTAAGTTTTCATTTTCTGATTTAATATGTGTATAGGATTCATCCACTGGCTCAATTTTCACAACAGAGATAAGTATTTTATCATCCATTTCAATAAAAATTGCTTAATGTCTTGATAATCCTGAAAGATGAAATATGTAATATATGATTATAATAATTTATTATTATTGAACATCTTTACTTCAGTACATAATATATAATGACCAAAGTTTATTATTCTTTTTTTATTTATAACAAAACTGTAGAAGTGATTTCTATCTTAAATGACTTACACGCTAGAACTATACAAATCATGCCCATGTGGAATGGTCCCAAGAATGCTGGCAGCAATTCCGCCCTGAATCGGTAAGCTGATTCTTTAAGCGAAAAGGAGCCAGCCCTCTTGTCACCTGAAGAGGCAATTAACCGAGGTGTTAAAACGGATAAAAAAAAATTGCACTTTGACACTGGCCCTAGGGTCTCAACTGCAAACGGCACAAATATATAACTATCGATGAGAGAAGCATTTCCGCCGTTTGCCGTATTCAGCCATTTCCGCCGCAGCTCCAGGTCTTGACGCTGTTTTCCTAATATGGGACGAGGCTAACGTATCAACGCATGTTGCGTCCCACATTAAGGCCCGTCCCCGTTCCCAAGGAACCAGCGTCAAGCTGTCTGGTCTCTTGCCATCATCCCGACATATCTCCAAACTCTCGAGAATCGAGCAGGAATGTCGATGGTGGCAAGAGCTCTTTTGATGGTATCATTAAATTAATTAATTACAAAAAAAATATACTAACGATGTTAAGTAATATGAGAACAAAAACATTAGACGATACTTTAATAAATATTTGGGCTTAAAAAGTAGATGGAACGTTTTTAATGATCAACTCTAAAACTTGAGTGTAAAGACAAAAAACTGGTAAGTAACAAAACAGTATTAGAAAATTATTTATAATTCTTACAACTTCTAATATAATTATAAAATTACCTATGAATTAGTTTCTTAAAACATTTCACCCACTTTTCAAATTTGTAATGATTTGAAGCCTTTCATTCATATGATAAACGCTTAACCATAGACAATACACTATAATATAAGACGCTTAACAAATATAAACAACATAGATTACTAACTATAAAATAAACAAAATCATGGGCATATTATAGTGTATTATCCAGTTATTTTATAGTTAGTAATCCATGGTACACACTACTTCCGTTTTTAGTACCTGTTAAAGTTAATGGTTCTTTTTCATATGATATTTGGAAACGTGTAAACACTAAACAAGTACTTTTGCATCGTCGATTCTACTGCTGGTTCGGAAAGTTGTTCCTGATACTGTTCCTGAGCCATAAAGAATCTCACCGGATGCTCTTTTAAAAATATAATTAATATAATAAAATTCTTAATATTGTTTGTTGACTACGAAAGCTATAGACACAGCACAATTTAACGACACAAAATAGCATCGCTAGAACTTTAACTAC
Source organism: Morpho achilles (assembly GCA_947086495.1). NCBI lineage: Eukaryota > Metazoa > Arthropoda > Insecta > Lepidoptera > Nymphalidae > Morpho > Morpho achilles. Next base: position 4,272,909 of record CAMTZB010000012.1, on the reverse strand, counting down.
TAGTCGATGGTTGGGACCATAAAGAAACCAAACATCGAAATTTCGAATGTCAACTGTCAAAGTGTCAATAACATAAAAACTGAACGTGGGACTGCAATATTAACCAAAAATCCCCATTTAAATAGATTTCACTGCCATTTACTAAAAAACAGTCATAAAAAATAAAAATATTCATTAGCTGATTATTCACGTAAGTTAATTTAGCACAATGCCGAAAGCAACCAAATTGCATAGTAAAGGCAAGCCAAACTCAATTCAAAAGTCCTGCAAACCAGATAAAGAGGCCACAGACAGCGGTAACCCTGAAGATTCAATTAGAGAATTCCAGTTGCAACTATGCTGGTGTATTCAACAGTTAGAAAAAACGTTAGCTGAGAAAAAAGGAAATGAGAAACAATGTAAGATGCTCATATTAGTATTTCCTTTACCATCCTCCTTCATATTCATTAACTCACTATCTCAAAAATAAGTTTGAATAATTTATTACCGCTGGTTCGGTAAAAAGCTGTGATGCCTCAGCAATGCGACCGTGTGAATCTCTAGAGACAATAATGGGTTCAAACCTGGGCAGACCAATGAGTTTTTCTATTAAAACTTATGTGTCTGATTGATACTTGCAATTTATCACGCTCTTCTCAGTGAAGAAAAACATCATGAGGAAACCTGCATATCTGTAAAGAATCCTAGGGGTATATGAAACCTACCAATCAGCATCGGAGCAGCATGGTAGGTCTCAGTTCCAATCCTTCTCTCCTAAAACAGAGAAAAGGCCTATCCAGCAGTGGGATAGTAATAGGCCACTACTTACTGGTTTGGAAAAGTGTTCATACCGAGATTGAACTGCAATTTTTTGATTAATTCATTTGTAGGTATTACATTTAATGTTGAATTTAGAGTAGGCAGATGATATATAAAATCAAGCTTTTCTGTAAGTTACATAATCAATATTTTAATGGATCTTATTAGCAAGTGCTTTGAAGATCTATTGTGAATCGTAAGTGAAAGAAAGTCTAAACATTATAAAATCAAGTCTGCTGTATGTGATTGATTTTCTCAAAAAATAATTAGTTTTCAAAGTAAAAAGTATATTACTTTAAATTCAATTTATATTCTTGCTTTTAAAAATGCTTTAACTCAGTGCTATCTAACTTTCTATATTCTATATTATCTATGCAAGTACAGTTCACTTTAGGCTGCATTAGTCACATTCCAGTAGGTGAAAAAAAGGAGGCATTGTTTTATTTTTGATGAAACACAATGTCATCAGAAATGTCTTCATTGAAGTAACAATCTTACTAATATTATAAATGCGAAATTTGTGAGTGTGGACGTATTTTTGTTACTCTTTCATGGCAAATCCGCTGAACCAATATCTATGAAATTAGGCACAATTATTCCTTATACTTGGGTATAACATATAGGCGATAGAAATCCTGTTAATTCTGAATAGAATGACATTGAAAAGCTCCATCTATTATCTACCTATAACACGACTCAAGCTTGTATTAAAATAAATGGAGAACATTTTTGTGGTATTACAGTACAAGAAAGCATGAATTTTTTTACTTTACAGTACAAGAAGCATGGAAAGTTTTAACAGTTTTGAAGAATAACAATCAACCAATGGTAAGGAAAAGGCAATTGATGAGAACACACTTTGGGGATTACAGAGCTAAAATGGCAGCGGAAGAAAAGAAATTAGCCAAAAGTAGGTGCCTGGTTATACCTAGCTAGCTGTAAGGATGAAATTATATTTAGTTTTAAGGTGTGTTAATATTAATTGTTAAAAATAATAATAAAACAGCAACTTTATAATTTTTTTTATTTATAGAATTGTATTGATAATATTTTTTGTGCATAAATTGTAAGAAACATGATACTGAAAATATAAATTGATATCTTTCTGTAATTTTTATTTTTATTGTTTTAAATTTCAAATAGTGAACAAAATTTTCTGCAAAATCGACTTGTATACCTTTGGTTTTTAACAGAAAGTAAAATTTTTTTCAGTGGCGAGCAAATTAAAGATTTCGGAAAGCCCAGTTCAGGCAAAGGCTACTTTTTTGCGAAAATCAGCCTTTTTGACCACTGGAGATAACTCTTTTAAATTTAATTTTAAAGTAACAAAGGAGTTAGAAGACAATAATAAAACTGTCGGTCAAAATACAAATATTGTTAGTCAAAATACTAACACTGATTCTGTTATAGTAAACAATATTAAAGGTGCTCTTTCTTCGAGTGAAAGTGATACCACAGATGCAAATAAAAATTCTGACACTAAATGTCAAAACTCATCAGATTCCGAATTCAAATTTAACTTTAAAATAGATAATGCTTAGTGCAATAAAATAAGTTTTGTTTAACTAATAAATTAAGCTTGAATGTTTTTTTAAAGATAATAGCTGGTTTACTATGAAATAAATTTTATACTTTTAGTTTAGAAGGATTATTTGAATTGCATTTAAACCATGATGCATCCATCCATAATAAAACTGACCTATTGCAAAATTTTAAACTTTTATTTGTTATATAATATAATGAAAATTACATTATATAATGCCTAGAATTTCCTATATTGAAAAAAAATATTTAAGTTGGCTTGTCTTGGCGCCATAGACACCTCAGTATTTTTGATTGTTATTTTCAAAAAAATAATACCGGTATAGCAGTATGATAATACAAACAATTCAGTATATGTAATCACTGAAAAAAATAAATTTGAATTGAATTTTTGTGTATGCAACATATACCTTAATTCGTCTTCACAAAAAAATTAATCCATATAATATTCGCTGACTGTTAAATGAATTGAAAAGTTTTTCTTTCATTACAAATTTTTCAAATGCCAAAATAAACTGTTATAAAATTACTTATTGTTTTTTTGCCAGCAGTACCTATTTTGTAAAATTTTACATTGAAGACAGGTAAGAAAGCATACAAAGAATATCTGTACCAAGCATGAATAATTTAACAAATCCGTTTAGTATACGTTTAAGAGAGTTATTTAAATATTAACAAGTTTGTATATAAAAAAAGAATTTGTGCGATATTTATATCGCACATACAAACTCTTTTCTTGTCGATGTCTTTTAAGACATCGATTTAAATGAAATATTTCTTATATAAATCAGGCAATCAAAATGCCTATTATGTATAAACATATATAAAAGTATATAAGTCACATATCAACATATTTATGTATGATACAGATATATCGATGTATGTAGTTGATATTTTGAAGCAATTTTTTAATATTGCGATATGGTCCTCTCTCTCATATCATATAAATTGCTACTTTTTCTTTTATTGTCACAAAGTTTTTGGTAATATCCTTCAGCGACAAAATAGTCTTCGTCGTTCCGAATCTTCACAGCGCATGTGCGATCTTCGTAAAAACTTTCCGAGTTTGGTATCGCGAAACCAACGGGCAATTCAAATTTGCTGAAATAAGATCCCCAAGTGGCAACGCCTAGTAATTTGTTCGTTTTCAAATTGATTATAGCACTGCCTTCGGAGCCGTGGTAGTTTGTACATCTCGGGTGCCGCCTTTTCCCTTCCTTCCCTTCAAACTGTGATAAAGTGCACGAGTGATAACACGGCACCGCGAAAGCGTCGATAAGCTGATTATACACCAGTATTTCGCGACATAAATTAAGACTAACATACACGTCTAACTGTGTTAAGTAATATGGTCTTTTCCATACGGTGGAAGATACGTCGCTCTGAAACAATATTAATTTTGATTAGGACTATAAATGGTCGTAATGTATGGCCTGTTATCCCATATCCTTGCAAAGACTTCGTCTGTAGTTGGAGAGTTTTGAAGCTTAGCTGCACTACACAGTTTCATACTTTGCGGAGATCCATAATACAAAAGTATTATTGAAATTATTTTGCTATAATCCGCAAGAAAGTAGAGTAGAAAATATATATAATGCTAAATGTAGAGTGGATAATCCGTTTTCATTCCAGTTACATGCAGGATTCGTAAAAACACAGGTATGAAAACAGATTATCCACTCTACATTTAGCATTATATATATTTTCTACTCTACTTTATTGCGGATTATAGCAAAATAATTTTATTATTACTTTTGTACTCTAAATTTGGTTTAATCGCAGATTACAGCAAAATTCATTATTTTCTGCAAGTCTTCACCTTAAACTTGGCATATCCGATGACACGATGCTCGAAATCTTTAAAAGTGATATTCGCAAACCATTTGTAGGCGTTGTCACTTCGTTTCTGATCAAAGAGCTGGACAGACTTCCAGTTCCCATCGAACTCGTCGTGGACAATAATGAAACCTATGTCGTCGTACATTTGCTTAGTTTCAATCGACGGTGTGACAAATGCTTTGGGCTTTAAGCGCTGGTCGTGGTATATTATTGAGGTATAAATCAGTTTGAGACTGAAATGTGATGTTAAATATTATTAATAAAATTTAACGATACGCTGTATAACATCAAAATCTCTTTAATATGTAGATGAGTTGATCTTGTATGTAGGTGTAGGTATATATATTTTCGGAATCTCGGAAACGGCTCCAACGATTTTTCTGAAATTAAGCATGTAGGGGTTTGGGAGACAAAATCAATCTAGCTAGGTTTTATGTAAAAAAAAGTTCGTTTTATCCCTGTTTTTGGGCATTAAAAAATACTAAATTTATATTGAATATAAAACACTATTTTTACGATAACCTGTCAGTGTAGCTTATCGGGGATAGCATAGCTTTAAAATTTACGTTGAATATAATAGACAACTTTCGCTGTCAAATGGAAAGGCACGGTAGTTCATATGGGGAATCGAGCCCCACCCGCCCAACAAATTTTTATTTTTTTATATCTTTTACCGAGCAACGCTCGGTCACTCAGGCACTGTTAATTTATATACGCTCGTTCTAAAACTTGATTGTAATACATACTTGGTTACAATACATTTGTCGATGACAACGAATCTAGTTTGATGTTATATTATTATTGTTTAAGTTTTCTGTAGTATAATAGATCTATACCTGACAATACACCTGGCAGCGGTTATAAATATCTGTTTGTCTATACATATAGCTGTACATATCTGCGGCTTCATGTATGTCCGCGAGTGTATCACGCGCGCTATCCACGGGTAATCGATTTCAGACGCTGATTTAGCGTTCACTTGATAGTTTTTTAATGTGAGAAAATCTGGGAACAGAGTGTATCAGATCCAAATCTGCGATGATATAATACGGGAAATGATGATTTGGGTATGTTTCGCTGCTTAAGTACTTAATACACAGTATCTGCACCAATTACACGTATAGTTTCATATGAGTCATATCTTGGAGTAAATTCCATCTTTTTCCCCGAGAGTTTCTGCGCCACAGTATTATTTTAACAAGAAAAATGGGATGGAATCTAGCCTCCAAACGGTGTATTCATAAATTAATAACATCTAATACTATAGTGCAGCGAGGCGGCGGTAGGGGAATACTTAGAGTGAATTGCTATCGAAAGGTCGTGGGTTCAAATAACGGCCATTATACTACGTACGTAAACTTCCTAACACAAGCATTGAGCTTAGCTGGAGAGGTTGACAAGCTTGCTAGTAATTTGTAACCAAAATTGCTAGTAACCTTTAAAAAATTACAGCAAAATAATTGTAATTTACACTAACATGTGTCATTAAGATTTAAATTCGCCGCCTGTTCTTGTTTCTGCCTTTGGAAATTCCAAAATGGCGGTTCTTCGTTGTAATACTCGACTGCATTACACAAAAATAGTAAAGGTAAAAGCGATGTATACATTTTTAGGTTATATATTTTATGGATATTGATTTAAATAAAAAAGGTTTATACGTTTTTTATTGATATTAAAGATATGTAACAATAAATTTATGGAATATTTCTAGGTTTAGGTATTGCCACATAAATAAAATTACAATGGTATAATTCCTATTTTTTCAAACGGACTCATTTGAATCCTATTTTAACCAACTTTGTGCAAATATTTTTCATATTTTCGCTCATGGCCTGCAATAGTGGCTGCATAACTCAAAAAATCATGTTTTGACATAAATAGCTTTAAAGTTTTCAATACTAGGGAAAATGTATAAAAAATGCTTCAGTTACCTTAAACGTAACGTCTAATATTGAATTATGAGTTCTGCCGGTATTGCTGCTTAAAAAAAATGTGTATTTTAATATTTACACCTATTCTTAGTATTTCACTTATTATTTTTATTCAAAAATCATGTACTACAAAATTGTTCCCCTTCAAAAGTTCCAAATAAATGTCCGCGACAGCATATGTCTAGCTTTTAAGGTTAACGCACTTAAACCATATTTATGGTCAAGTGTATTATCTATGTTTATGGTTATCAAAATACTATATTACGGTTTAAATCTTTCCACGCGGGCGGAGCCGCTGGCAATTGCTATTTCTATATGTAACTAAACTAATGATATTATTATTTTGCTATAATCTACGTTAAAAGAAAATAGTACACTACATTTAGCATTACGTATACTTTCTTTTATCGTGGATTATAGCAAAATAATTTTATAATTACTTTTGTAACGCTTAATGCTATAAATTAATTTATATATAAGTTAAATGAATAAGAAATGTGTGAAATACCTGAAAAAAAATTAAGAAAAAGGTTTCAATGAAAAAACTGTATGGCATTATACTTTTGTATACCTCTGTATGAAAAAAAGCAATAAAAGTCATAGATAATATAGTAATATTATTGATATATTATTAATATTTATTTAAAACAATACATGGAATATACAATATTATACGATTTCGTATTTATCCGCGTGGAAGCTGATATCTTGGGAGAAGTCTACCGGCGAGCCGTCTTCGGCCTGCGTCACCTTCGTAGAGGCGAGTAGAGCCAGAGAGGTCTCCGAAGTCCACGTCACAGTTAGCGGGAAGAAATCGTTGGGCACAGCTGGTGAGACCCTGCAATGATTAATTAAATAAATATTGTTACAACATGTTACAAATAAAAAAGCTGTGGTAGCCCAGCGGTAACACCGTGCAACTCTTTAGAGAACGTCACAGGTTCAAACCCGGGCAGACACCAATGAGTTTATCTGTCAAAACATAATAATCGAATATTATAAAAGACGAAAACAATATTAAGACTTTCACAACAAAATTAAAAGAATGGCTGGCACAGAATAGTTTTTATAACTTATCGGAATTTTTTAATAATTAAATATAATAGATAGATAATAAGACGTGTAAATAAATTGACATATAATAATAATAATAATTTCAATTTGACATATGAACATTATTAAAATTACGACATTCATCATCTTCCTGCCCTTATCCCACTCTAAGTGGGGTCGGCACAACATGTTATAAACATGCTGTCACATGATTTGGCTGCGTTTTTACGACCGGTCGCCTGCCTGACATCAACTTACCTTAGTCGTATTTTACGACACCTCGGTAAGAAAGAGGGTGGTCTAGTCTACTCAGCCGGATACCACACAGCGGGTCGACTTACCTTAGTCGCCTTTTAGGACACCTCGGTAAGAAATGAGGGCGGTACTATTCTATTCAGCCGGATACCACACGGCGTATTAAAATTACGACATTATTAATATAATTAAACACTATTTTTCTTACTAAATTGAAATTATTGATTATTTAAATATTGACATGTTAAAATTAGTTTTTTGTATAATGTTAGACGTGTGTACAATATTTTGCAACGCCCTAACCGGGAAAATATGTAACATAATTGAATGCAAATAAATGAAAAAAAATAAAAAAATAAATGATAACGGCCTTTTTCTATACAACTGCTGGTCACAGGCCTCCGAGGATTGGGAGCTAATACCCACCAAGCTGTGCCAATACGGATTGGTAGGTAACACATATCCCCAGAATTCTCTAGATATATGCAGGTTTCCACACGATGTTTTCCTTCAATGAGAAGCGTGTGATAAATTGATAATATCAGAAAAACTTATTGATGCCTGGCCGGTTATTTAACCCTTAACCCCATAGAAAGAGTCTCACCACTGGGCTATCGCAGCTTTTTAGGTGCGTTACTGATTGCAGTGAAAATATTTCGTTCTATCTCAAGCACGAAAAAACGTGTTAAAAATCTCACGTGAACTCCAAAGTGCCGGTTTTCTGTTGTCTATTTATCAACGGTATGCTCCATATCACGTTGCGACCTTTCTGGGTGTAGCTGCCTTCCCACTGGTGGACAACCACTGATGTGTTGCCAGAACTGTGAAATGATTATTTATCATCATTCATTCTCCCAACCTTACAACATGTTATAAACATGTCACATGATTCGACTCCTAGCGGGCGGGTCGACTTACCTTACTCGCCTTTTACGTCACCTCGGTAAGAAATGAGGGTGGTCTATTTTACTCAACCGCATACCACATGGCGGGTCGACTTACCTTAGTCACCTTTTATGACAACTTCATAAGAAATGAGGATGGTCTTTTTAACTTAGCCGGATACTACACAGACTGCCGAATCACTTTAGTCGCCCTTTACGACAACTCTGTAGGAAATGAGAGTGGTCTTTTCAACTTAGCCGGAGACCACACGGCGGGTCGACTTTTATTAGTCGCCTTTTACGACACCTCGGTAAGAAGTGAGAGTAGTCGATTCTATTCAGCCGGATACCACACGGCGTAAATTATTCAAACCTAAACCTAAATTAAAGGTGTCGATATGTGTAACACTTACGGCAAAGGTATCGTGATATTGACATCGGAAAGTTCCAAATGATCTTGCTCCAGTTCGTATTCGATGTTGACGTCACATCCGCCGCCCGTGCCCTCAGAGGGCCAACAGTTCACTGCAAACAATACATTAATTTAATAACATCTTACCTAAAAGTATGAAAATACAACAAAAATCGGTCCAGCCGTTTCAGAGTCTACAAGAAACATATAAAAAGTTAAAAAAAAAAAAAAAAAAAAGGCGACTCTTGTGGGTCAGTTTTAAATATGGACCCCTTTCGGTAAAAGCCTGCTCCAAAGAATTCCAATTTTATCTGTCTTTAGCAGTCTCGAGCAACATTTGCTTGCGTTAGCGATAATTTAGTATTATCACCTAAAGTATGGTCTATTTCTAGCTCGAGACACCTTTGGACCTTTCTATATAGTCACGCTTGCTGTCCATCGTCCGTCTGTATACCGTGCAACATGGCCGGCCCTCTTCCACTTTAAGTGTTGTTGCACAACACTTAAAGTGGAAGAGAGACTAAGACGAAAAGACTAAGACGTCGGTTACTCTCGTTTTGTTATGAATATCTGTATTTTTTACAAATATCTGTATTTTATACATAGATGTTACCCCAGTGTATAAGCTTAATTGTGTCAAATTTGATCAATATAAGTCCAGCAAATTAACTTTTTTATTATTAGATCAGGATTAGATAAGCTTAAAAGACAGATAGACAATTATTCGCGTTTATATTAGTATGGATTCCAGTTTGTACCTGAAAGTGGTGCAGCATCAGCATGTGTCAGTCTCCATTTCAGCACTCCCACGTCGCTGTGCAGCGGGAATGGCCGCTGGGCTTGTTTTAATTTGATAAGACCCTCGGATCTGAACGCTTCTTTGTCCACGTTGGGATGAGTCTGTGAACGAGGAATGGAGTCATTTATATACATAGTAAACTAGATTGGACCTAAGAGTACACCTTGAGGTAGACCTCTGAAACATTTAATTTTTATTTTAAAACTAGAGGAAGCTGAGATAACGTCCTTGTAAACTTAATAAGTGTAATATGTGTTTTAATCTGATAAGAACTACGAATCTGAACGTTTCCTTGTTCACATTGGCATGAGTCTGTGAACGAGAAATGTTAAGTCATTTATATAAATAGTAAACTAGATTGGACCTAACTGTATAACTTGCGGTAAACCTATGACACATTAAATTATTATTGTAAACGAAACTGTATCCGCGAAATTTGCGTAAACTTAAGCGTTAAAAATTATGTACTATGTGTTTTAATCTAATACGACCCTCAGATCAGAACACTTCCTTGTCCACATTGGGATAAGATCTGTGACCAAGAAATCATTAGTCATATACACTATAAACTACATTGGAGCTAAGAGAACACCTTGAGGTAAACCTTTAAGCGTTAAATTTTAAAACAAGCTGTATTTGCTACAACGTTCGTGTCAACTTTAGTGTTAAAATACTCTTAATTGTATATTATGTTTTTTTTTCCTGTTTCCGGAGCTGAAACGGAATCTTTTGTCCTATATGTAAGCTCAGTACATAAGCTTGAATTGTACATTTTCTTCTGATAAGTGAGAGAAAGACAAGTTTTAAAGATTTATAATATTAGTATTGAGAATGGAAATCGAAAATCGACTTTGCCTTGATTTTCTTTACATCTGACAAAATCATTAATCATTAATCAACAATGACGAATTAACTTATAAGGTTTTACCTGTAACTGCAGTGGCCTTGTATCTTTATTGTCGACGTGCACGTGAATTTTTCCAAACTGCTCGTTACTTATACGCAACGTCAGCAAACCTGAAAATATATTTAATTCAGAAGTTACAACGCGGATTACAGCAAAATAATTTTACTTTAACTTCTGATAGAACAATAACAATAGAAAAAATCTGAAAAAAGTTTGTTACGGACATGGTAAAAAAAAAGCAGGAAGCTGTGATAGTCCCGCGGAGAGATATTGCGACCCTCTATTCGTAATAGGGTACGGTCACTGATCTCTACAAATCGTGTTTTTATTAAAAAAAAACAACGTAAAATAATTCCTGTGGCCAAAATACAACACTGAATCAACTGATTTTTTGTGTAGAATGCTGAGGAGGAAACTAATATTAAAATTAAAATAATGTATTTGGTCTGTACCACCTTGAATAATGTATCTCAACCCACACATTATAGTATAGTTTCTTGCTTGGTTGTAATAACATATTACCTGATAGTTCGAAATTCTGCACGTCGCCATCTCGACCGGCTGTCAAATTCAACCGTTCCTCGAACCGCAAGTGTACACTGGAATAAGATATTAATAAAATAAAAATTCATTTTCAAGAAAATCAATGTTCATTTGATGTCGACGCTTGTATCTTGCGTATTAATAATTAGAGGAAAATAACTCAAAAAATACTTTCGTTCTATGGAATTCCGCAAAGTAACTACTTTAACAGGGTGGTACCAAATCAGCACCCTACATTAAATAAAAAACAGTTAAAAGTCAATTGAAGTATTTTAGTTTATTAAAAAGAAACACAGTCTTGACTACGGTTAAGGGTACGCCCTAACACGCCAATTTTCGTCTTGCCAATTTAATACTTGACCTAAAAACTAAATAGTAAGGTGCGAGTGAGACAAAACAAGAATGTTATTGTTTTATCCTGATGCGCAAAACACCAGGCCAGTATACCATTATAAACAAGGCCAGCTCCCGATTAAATTATATATAATTTTTTTCAAAAATACATTTTTTTAAATTATATTTGAGAAGATTGAATTATATAAATCTTATCTTATACTAGGTAAGCTGTGGTAGCCCAGCGGTAACACCGTGCGTCTCTTGCGAGAATATCACGGGTACAAACCCGGGCAGGCACCAATGAGTTTTTCTGTTTAAACTTATGTGTCTAATTGATAATTGCAGTTTATCACACGCTTTGCGGTGAAAGAAAACATCGTGAGGAAACTTGCATATCTCTGAGAATTCTGAAGATATGCAGGTTGGTAGGTCTTAGCTCCAAACCTTCTCTCCAAAAACGGAGACTCCTAAGCCTACGCCTATTCTCAACAGTGGGATAGTAACAGGCCGCTACTTACTATCTTATACTATTAAGTTATCAGTAAGTTTATATAATGTCGTGTGGTAAGTACCACTCTGTATAAACGACTTACTCTTTTTGGTTGGCGACGGGCGCTTTGTCCACCTTGGCGGGCGTCGCCACCGCGGTCGCCGCGGCGTCCCCCTCGCTGCGGAGTCTGGACACGAAGGACTCTGCGTCGGTCCCGCGGGAACCCAGCTTCATGGCCGACCTAGTGGATGGACGACTGGGGACAGAGATGCAAAGAGAAAGATTGAGACAGAAGAGAGCTAAGATAACGTATTGTATTCCTTGTATATATGCATTGGTTTTGTATCTATGGTATAATAGAAAGATAGAATGTCTGTGTGACACACAGAGAGTGGGGAGGAAAGGTTCGTAATAGCCACACAGGCGATTTTTTAAAAATCGTGTTTTTCTGTCTATTTCAAAAAGTTGTCTTTTTTAATATTAATAATTAATTACAATAAAGGCTAATTAAAGTGGACAACTACCAAGAAATAATATTAGATGCGCTGTTTGTGAAATTGGATTAAAATGTGTAGTTTGGCTAAATTGGTTTCATTCCACAATGCATAGCTAATCTTAAAAAACAAGAAAAAGAGAGATAAAGGCGATACTTAAATAATCGATTTCTGAAAAATCGATTTTTGATGAACAATTAATAATCGATTATTAAAAAATCGATTACTGTTTACATCGCTAGCGAAAACGTCGGCACCAGTCTCTGGACGTGAAATTGGACACATTACGATAAGCAAATAGTGGGCACAGAAAAATACTACACAAACCTTACGTAATTACTTGATCTTAAATCATGTATCTTTGTTAAACGTCAATAATTTAATATAACCGATAGTCACTGTGTAATCCACTCCTGGCCTTATTTTATTATAATACATAGTATTTAAGTAATTTTTTTTTGTAACGCTGTAGGATTACTGTATCAATAAATAAATAAATAAATTAAGTTTCGCACGGTTAAAAACGTGTAAAATTTATTATGCGTATAGAAATATTAACTCACGTGTCTCTCACAGGCGTAGTGGGTATCTTCTCTGTTATCGGTTCGGTGGATGCGGAAGATGACAATGATGAGCTTCCGAAGCCGCTGCCTGAAGGACATACGATTTCTCAAAAATAGAAGTACATGTTACCATTGAACGTTGATACATGCAGGATTCGTAAAAACACATGCACAAACCTCCACCACCGCCACCACAATACACGAGCACTACATACGTTCGCTATCACAAACTCAACAATCGTTGTGCCCCGCAACCAAAGCATCATCAGGAGATAGACTCCACGACGAGATCACAAAGTTTTGCAATTTTGTGGTGGAGTCGGTGGTGGAGGTTTGTGCATGTGTTTTTACGAATCCTGCATGTATCAGGTATGAAAACGGATTGGCCACTCTACATTTAGCATTATATATATTATCTATTTTACTTCATCGCGGATTAATTTTAAAAATAATTTTATTATTACTTTTGCATTATGGTACTCCGCAATGAGCTGTGATGGCCTAGCGGTGCGACCGTGTGAATCACTAGAGACGATCATGGGTTCAAACCCGGGCAGACACCAATGAGTTTTTCTATTAAAACTTATGTGTCTAATTGATAATTGCAATTTATCACACGCTTTCGGTGAAGGAAAACATCGTGAGGAAACCTGCATATCTCTAGAGAATCCTAGGGATATGTGTAATCTACCAACCCGCATTGGAGCAGCGTGGTAGGTCTTAGCTCCAACCCTTCTCTCCAAAAATGGAGAGAGGAGGCCTATGCCCAGCAGTGGGATAGTAACAGGCCGTTACTTACTTACTCCGCAAAGTAACGCCTAATTCTAAAAATTATTAAATGTTATGTATGTTACACAAGTGGCATGAATGTGGATGGATGTATGGCTAGGGAGAGGCCGAAAAAAATATGGATGGTTTGTGTGAAAAATGATATGCATCTTAGAGGAGTGGCACCATAGTTCATTAATGATAGAGGATAATGGAAGAAAACATATTGTGCCGACTCCACTTAGATAAGGGTAAAAGAATGATGATGACACAAGTGAAATAAAAATTGTGGAAAGGCTAAAGTAAGGCATAAATATGTCGGAAGACACTAAACTAAAGCAAATAGGACTTACCGAAGCCAGTCTGTGAGCGCGGAGGTTGACCCCTCTTGGCCGCCTCAAGCCTCTCCCTCTGCAGCTCTTTGGCACGTTCCCGCATACGGTTGGCGGCTTCGCGTTCTTGGGTCTAATGAGAACAGCGACATATCGCAGGCTTTTATTTCAGGAGTCTTGTCTCTGTGGTACTGGCCTTAAAGCTGGAGCAAGCTTGAAGCCTTAGGCCTTGAACATCTTTGTTGGGGACCGGCCCGGCTGTGTAGCCATATTTAACCATTCATTTGGGCTATAGGATAAGGTTGCAATCTGGTCACTTGACTACTAGTTATGGATGTGAAATAATAATCGATTTTTAATAATCGATTATTGTAATTATCCTCTTTTTCTTTTTTACTCTTTTTCTTGTTTTTTAAGATAGTATGTACATTGTTGGATGTAACCAATGAAGCTAAATTACATTTTAATCGAATTTCACAAACAGTGTATCTGTAATTAATAATTGGTAGTTGTCCACTTTAATTAGCCTTTATTGTAATTAATTATTAATATTATATAGGCACCTTGTAAAATAGTCAGAAAAAAACCGATTTAAAAAAAAATATCTATTATTTATTAATTGATTTTTTTCTACGCCAAGTCACATCCCTACTACAAGTGTGTAGGTCTGGTGAAGGCGTTTGACAGTTTACATATGGCTCAGTATCTGCGTTTTCGCTGTGTACTACTAGATGGCGCTATGCCGATTAAAACCATGCTATAAAGGTTTTTGTAACACAGTAAGTGTTAGCTAGTATCAAAGTTAAGCTAGTATGTAAAAATTCTACAAATTTTACAGGAAACCAAAAAGTGAAAATTTCTATGGAAATTAAACGAATTTTTTGAGTAACTATAGTGTTCCATACACAGGAAAGCAAAGTACAATACTGACTCTAGTAAGGTAATTATAACACTTATATTGTCACATATAGTATTGATCAATAGATTTTATGGGCAAGTATTAGATTATAAATAATGTCATCAGAAATTTAGGGTTCTCAAAAATTTCAAATATTGCTATATACGTACGTGGTTTAAATATATATGATTATTATACCTGTCTTACAGCTTGGTAGATTTTTTCTTCGTGCGAGTCCATCTCAACAAAGGATCGTACCTATAAAATTTATTTAAAAATGAACAATATTGTAAGTTGAAACATTACGTTACTTTGCAGCTATAATGAGAATGACAGCAATAATGATAGTATAATAATTAAGGCAAAGTGGCTTAATGATTTTTTCATAGAGTCTATCTTTTGATGATGCTTTGGGTACAGGGGAAAGGGTTATTGAGATTGTGGTAGTGAATGTCTCCTTTTATCCTTCAACCGATGGACATAGGTCTCTTCAATTAATCTCCACACCACGGTCTTGTGCTGCTTGGATCCAACCGCTGCTCGCGACCTTTTTGAGTGCGTTAGTCCACCTCGTAGGGGGCCTACTAACACAGCGCTTTCCAGTTCGGGGTCGACATTCTAACACCTTAAGCCCCAACACTTGTCGGCAAATACATCAACGAGCGAATGTAGCCTTAATAATATTATAGTGTGGTTTTAGCGATGTTGGTTTATGCAGTTTACAAATACTGCATGCATATGTATGAACATATAGTACACTCTACTTTTAGTATTATAAGGAATTTCTCTAATCATAGATTAGAGCAAATGAATACTATAATAATTTTTGAGGTATTGGCGCATATTAACAATGCAAGAAAAAGAAAAAATAAAAGACATACTTGTATGTATGTGAAACTTACCTGTGCCAAATTAACACTCTCCCTATAACCAAGAGCAACTATCTCATCAAATGCGAATAACAAATTGAATGCTTGATTCAACACTTCAGTTTCAGTCAGCTGAGTGCAGTACTCTGGTACCTGTAACATGTAAAAGAAAAAGTTATACCAGTTACTGTTCTTGCAGATGCAAACTGAATAGCATAGAAGAGCTAATATTTATGCATGGGCTGTGGCAAGCAGTGACTGTCAAATGTGTACATTCATGAACAAATTGGACCATCCAATAATAAAGAGCACTTTATTTTTCTGATGGGGCAAAATGGTCAATACTAAGCCACCATTTTACAAAACGCATATTGTACTTATTCTATATAATTCATTGTGTAGTGAAATGTTTGATTCCTTTCATCCATTATTGGACAAATTTTTTAGAGTAATATAAAAAAAATTAGACTTTGTCATTTCAGGTTGTCCTAACAATAGTCATGAATACTACTGGTTGTTTTGGCAATGTTACAGAGTAACGTTTCTAAGCCATCTCATAAAAAGTTATATTTATTTTCCATAATGCTGATAAATCAAAAGGTAAGCTGAAGTTACAGAAATTACAATTAATATGGAACAGATATTAATAAATTTCAGCAGTATTGTCTCGAAAATTTTTTTGTGGATAGTTTTGTTAGTAATAAAGTGATAAATTGTATCACAAATGTTGCCTTGATTTAAAAGCAACATCATTCATTAAAATCAAATTTTTTTAAGGGTTGAGTGTTAACAGAACACAAATGGAGATGCACATATATGTATATATATAGGCATTACTGAAACTAGAATTTATTTATTTATTTATTTATTTATACTTTATTGTACACCACATTTAATAAATATAAACATTTACTTAAAGCTAAACAAAAATAAAAATTTTGTACTGCACAAAAGGCGGCCTTATCGCTTATAAGCGATTTCTTCCAGACAACCTTTGGATTAGGAAAACTGTAAAGCACAGAGCAGGTAGGCGGTGTATAATAATAAACTTAAATACTAATAAGTACAAACTAATACATAAACAAATTACACACATGATAATATTATAATACATATTATATACAAAACTAATAAATAGATAAATAAATATAGACACATACATGTGTTACATATATACATAAAAACATAAGACTATTTAATATATATCGTCGCAGTATTAGGACACAGAAAGATAGTAATTTCTAACACGGGTTTTAAAAATGTCTAGCGAACTGGAATTGCGTACATGTAAAGGAAGTGCATTCCACAATTTAGTAGCTCCAACGGTGAATGATTGGCCAAAAAATTTGGTTTTATGAGCAGGCATCTTAAGTAACATTTTTCTTGTGTTACGCAATTCAGTTTGCACTCCAAGGAATTCGAAGTTTTCCTTTAAGTATGTAGGAGTTTTTGGATCGAACAACACACAGTACAGAAGTGAAAGTATGTGCAGATTCCGGCGAAAACGAATAGGGAGCCACTTGAGCTTTTGACGAAAAACTGAAACATGGTCATATTTGCGTAGGCTATATATGAACCGTATAGCAAGATTTTGAAGTCGCTCAAGTTTATTTAATTGTACCTCGGTCAGATCAATATAGCTTGCGTCAGCATAATCGAGAATGGAGAGAAGAAGGGAATGTGCTAACATAGTTTTGGTAGCAATTGGAAGGACTGATCGTAATCGTCGTAGCGAACTTAATGCCACAAATGTTCTTTTGCTAATCTCTTGAATTTGAGAGGACCACGATAAAGTATTATCTAAGTATACTCCAAGATTTTTAGCACTCGAGCAATATGGTATGGCAACACCTCTATATATGATTGAAGGAAGCTCTTGCCAATCAACTCTTGAAATCATCCAAGGGCTCCCGATAACAATAGACTGCGACTTTGCCGGATTAACACTAAGACCATAACGCTTGATATGCAAATTACAGGATTTAGCTACAGTCGTAAGCTTCTTACTAGGGGTGTCGCCTTTTAACAAACAAGTATTAAAGTCTCCCATAATAATAGAGTGGCTGTACATAGGACTTACATCTTCTAGTAATTTTTCGAAGGACTCAAAATAATTTAGGGTAGACGGAGGGCAATAAAAAACGCCAAGAAGAATTTTAGAATAAGATAAGTTGACTTCAACTAGTAGGTGTTCTGCCGCATCACTTAAAGGGGGTTGTGTCGAGGAGTTAATAATCTTAAAAGGAATATAAGCACGCAAGTAAATCGCCACTCCACCGCCCCTTTTACCAACACGATCATTACGTACAAGCCGAAACCCAGGAAGTGAGTAAGATGTTGAGGGTAAGCATGGCTTGAGCCACGACTCCGAAACTAGAATAGCATGAATGTGACGACATTCAAACGACGCAAGCATATCAGGATAATGAGCCGGAATACTTTGTGCGTTTATATGGATAACATTAAAATTTTTCAGAGAGTCTGAGAAACATGAATTAAGGGCGACATTTAAAGGAAGGAAAGTTGTACCTGTGGTAACTTTCATCACTAGACATTTCATCACATGACGATAATGAAAAATAATTATCACTAATTATACTTTCATAAGACGACATAAGCAATTTATAAATAATATGAATACAAATAATTATATAATAATAAAACTAAAAATAATACCTTTTTTCTGAAGCTTTCCTAACCCGCCAGCTATATGGAAAAAAAATACAATAGTACAATTGTGCTAAACGGATGATAGATAAAAAAAAATGAATATATATTTATAAAAATTAATAAAAACAACTATAATGCAAAGTAAAAATAACGTAAGCCAATAACTCTAACAGTTTTAGTATAGACATTCTATATATAAAAAATTTAAAAAAATAAGAAAGTAAGAGTATTATACTGCGTCCATCATATTATCAGTCTTTTGACAGCTCACGCTCATTAAGTTTTGTATTGCTTACGTACAAATATCATACAAATAATATTTGTACTTTATGGATGGGTACCGCCCACTTAGTGATGTCACACATAATGGTTACTACGATTATACCACAGATTAAAAATAATCGGTAGAAATCGATGTTACGAGTATTAAAAGACATTTAATAACATTATATAAAGTTTTACTTTCTTCTTAGTTAATACATGAATACAAATAAAACAATCAGGATATTTTAATTTATTTTATTAGCACGAGTCGTCGAAAGGATAATCAACACTAGACTCCTCCGATGAGGAGTCTTCAGTAGCAGTTATTATTAGCTCTTGTGTAGATAATATATTATCAAACGCAATATCACGTTCCCAATCAGAGAATGTTACTCTTTTAGTTCTTTCCACCACACTTGCCCAGTTCTCGGCCGTTACGTGGGTGCAAGCATTTTTTAGCAATTGCAACATTTTATTCGCTGTGAATGGGGGGCTTGTATTGCATCTCGCAGCATGCCCTTTTACTTGTGCCCATATAAGTTCTATTGCGTTGTACTGGCAGTGGTATGGAGGAATCCGAAGAACAGTATGGCCATATTCTGCTGCCATTTCATTGATTACATAGCGTTTTGCTCTCTTTTTGGTTTTTAATATTTTTATTAATTCAACTTTTAACATTGAGTCGTCCACATTTTCTCCATTGTCCCGAAGCCAATTAATTATTTCATGCTTTTTATTAGCCTGTGTTGGCATTTTGTCAATTTGACGGGAGTGGTAGGGCGCATTATCAATAAAAATTATTGATGGTTCTTCCAATGAAATGAGCATTTTTTTGAACCACTCTTCATACACATTTGCATTCATCTCTTCGTGGTAGTCATTTGATTTCTTCGATTTAAATGCCAACAGTGCGTCTTGTACAAATCCTTTTGCTGTACCTGCATGGCAAATGATTAGGCGCTCACCTTTTCCCATTGGTACTGAGGAAGTGGAATCAGCAGTATCATCAGTCCAGAAACGAGATAGTGTGTGGTTAGCGTTGAGCCATGTTTCATCCGTGAAAACAATATTTGCCCAATCTTGTATTTTCTTTGCCTCTCTTAAAAAATCACAACGTGCTATAGCTATATCTGTGCGTTCCATTAATAATTTTCTTTTATTTAACTTTTTATATGAAAAGCCAATTGTGTTCAAAACTTTGACCAAAGAAGATTTTTCACCATGAAATAGACCACTTCTTTTCAAAGAAACAATAAGTTTTCTCAAAGTTGGAATTTCTTTTCTCAAGTAGTAATCATATACATGACGACGAATAGCGTCAGCGTCAAAGTCATCAACAGCTGTCACCTTATGAGCCCGGCGCTTTCTTTTTGGTGTAGATGGTTTGTTTTGCTCCAAGCCGCTCCTGCCGTAGGCATCAGTAGTGATTTTAGTCACAGTTGATAGACTGATCCCCAACGCGGCTGCAACACGGCTTCGGACTTGCGTGATAGGTATAAGAGGTCCGCCATTTTGATTTTCTTGCTCAAAATACTCATGAAGTTTTAACACTAACTGTCTCGATTGTGCTTTCAACACACGTCCTTTCGGCATTTTCACGATCAATTAATATAAGTTTCACAAAAGTTTTTCCGAGGAATAAAGCTACTTAACTCAAGGTGTAACAGAGATGCGAGAGAACACTCAGCGAACGTAAATGCGTGTGACTATCACGGGCGTTTCGTTGAGAGTGACAGATCACGTCAAAATGGCGGCCGAGCGGAAGGTCTGTTGATGTTGCCAGTTGATGTATAATATATTTTTTATGATTATAATAAATACACACGGATTAACATTTATTTTCAAAAAACTAAGGCAATATTAAATCAAAATGTTGATTTCTATATCTGTTATTAGTTTACGTAGGTTATCATTAATCGAATTACTTAGGTACGTAATTCGATTAATGATAGTAGGTACTATAATCGGAATGGTATCGCATACGAGAATCTTTAGGACATCACTAAATATGTAAATCGTCAATCTGTCAAAAGATGGTTAATATAATGGACAGTGTATAACAGAACGAACAGCCACAGGACGTCAAACGTCACCGTTATCGACATTGACATATGTCATAATGTACTACATTTGTTTACACTGTGATGAAATTTATACAAAACAGAGGTAACAGATTGGGGGTGTTAATTTAAAAGGTAGAACATGTTAAAAAATAAGAAACAAATGAAAAGAAAAAGAAAGAAAAAAAAAATGAAAAAGTCTACAAAGAAGAACTATGAGTGAACATTATATAATGCCAATAAACAAATAATTTAATAAAACTATTAATAATAAAATTATCTCCTCATTGCTCTTTTGGATCTAAAATTACTGGGTTTCACCACTTTCGGTGCTTCAGCAGCAACAGGAGCAGTACTAGCTATGGGGATGCTCCGGATTGGCACAGGAATTGCGTTCAGTTCCAGCATTCAGGTGATTCCATGTCTTGAACTATCAGGGGCCATAACCATGATGGTACCATCCCTAGTCCAGCATTTGGCGACCCCGAAGCGCTGCCGAGCTGCTAAGAAGACTTTGTGACGACATTTGGTCAAGAATTCAGAGACTGTTATTCCAGTGCCCTTTAAACCTGACTTTCCAGACCATACATTATTTCTCAAAGACCAGTCTCTGAATTTGACAAGTATTGCCCTGGGTTTATCACCACCAGCACGTCCCAACCGGTGACACAGACTAAGTGACATGGTAGTCAACTGAGGCAACTTAAGGCATTCAGATAAAAGCTCAGTTACTACTTCACTGGGGACCTCTTTATCCTTCTCAGGGATTCCATGTATTAAGAGAATTTTCTTCCTGGAGCGCATCTCTAGCTCATCATATTGCCTTGATAACAATTCGACTTGAAGCTGGAGGTTTTCTAAGGCTGTTAACACAAATGATCTAAACGAACCAAATTGTGAATTTATGTTAGATGATGGGCTCGTGGCAGGGATAGCACTTTTTAATTCTTTTTGGAATTCTTGCATTCTGGTATTAAAGTGATCAGTAAGTTCATTGATTGTGTTTTTAATGGAATCCATAACTAATAATCACCACTTGTGTTGACAGTGTAAAGTTAGGTTATGAAACACACACTGTCACAGTTAAAACCAGAGTTGTTTTTAGCACAAATATTTGTAATGAAGCTGGCAGGTATAAGTTAATTAGAGGTACATTAAACTTATTTAATTTAATCAAACATACTTATTTAAAACTATTTCAAATCAGAGCATACAAATATGTTTACTTCACTCCTACCCACCAAAAAGTTATAAAATTAAAGTTAAAAAATTTATAGATATAATATATTAGTTTATGTTAAGTTTGAAAAAATTATACATACCACTCTACTGAAGAGTCTCAGAGTCTCCAAGTCCTCCAAAATATTGCTGGCTTTTGTTGTAATTAGCAACATATATAGTTTGTCTAACGGCTGGTAAACATATCTAAATAGAAATAAAACAAATTTGAACTATCAAATTTAAGGCAATATTTTCAAATATTATAAAAACTAATGAAAGTCAAAGAAATAAATTAATATATGGGACACTTAACACACAGTTGTCCATCCCCAAAGTAAGTAACTTAATACTTGTTTTATGGTTGACAGACAACTGGTGAATATATATAATATAATATAATAAGCCTTTTATTTCGAACAACATGAATTGGTTTGGTTTTTTTCAATTATATGATATCTCTTAGTTCAGTGTGCCTTTTGGCATAGGACTCCTCCAACACTTTCCATTGACCCCTATCTTGTACCACTCTCGTCCAAAAGGGCCATGGTCCAGAAGGGGGAAAGGTTAATTATATACTTATATATTATTTAAATACATAGTTAAATACAAAGTAACAGTCCATTAATGGCCCACTGCTCTTGTTTTGGAAAAGTGGGTTGGAGCTTAAGACCTGCTAATGATGATTTGTAGAATAGCAATATCCCAGGAACTCTCTAGATATGCAGGTTTTATCACTATGTTTTCCTTCTCCAAGAGATAAATTGCAAATATCAATAAGTCACATAAATTTTAATAAAAATATTAATGGTGCCTGCAGACGATTTGAAACTGTGACTCCCTGTAATAGAGCTTTACTGATTGGCCATCACAGCTTATGAAAATACTAAAGCCATGTGTGATATCCGGCTGAATAGAACCACCAATAGTACCACCCTCATTTCTTACCAAGGTGTCATAAAAGGCGACTAAGGTAAGTTGACTCGCCGAGTCGTATCCAGTTTAGTAGAATAGAACACCCTCTTTCTTACCGAGGTGTCTTTAAATACGAGTGAGGTAAGTTGATGTCAGGCAGGCGGCCGGTCGTAAATACGCAGCCGGTCGTAAATCATGTGACAGCTTGTTTATAACATTTTGTCCAATTTCAATTAGAGTGGGATAAGGGCAGGAAGATGAATAAAGTCAATATTATAGTCAATAGATACTAATAGAATTGCCCATTCTCAATATAAACATAGAGGAATAGTTACTGCCAGAACAATTATCATCGAAATTTCCAGTTTGGGAGCTACCTTACAGATTCTGTTTCAACAAATGTATGTTGCCGTCCACCAGTCATTAGTTTTGGAAATGCTGCCAATAAACCCTCTATACGCGCCTTGGTCATTTCAACGAATTGTCGAGATACGAGGGCTGTAAGTTAAACATAAATAAATATATCAATCAACATAATAACAGCCAGCACTAGTTTATTTATTAATATAAATGATTATAGTTTACCTTTCCCCGATTTGGTACACACCGTCGCCGCTATAAGCACCTAAAAACCACAAAAATAAATGAAATTTACATGTACTAAGCCGGGCATTTTTGTTTGGATATCCACCGATTCAAAATTCTATATACAAGATTAATAATGTACGGTTTAGAAGAAAAGTTACTCACCATTTTAGGAAAGACCTAACTTTACAAGTTAATTGCAAATTATTTATAAAATCAACTAAAGTTTTCAGTACACGATAAATAAGCTGACGTGTTGACACCTGACAACATAGATTACCATAGATTACTAACTATATAGATTACTAACTATAAAATAGATGCCTGAGATTCATACATTGGCAGTGTTGCCAACAGTTCAATAAGCTACCCACTAGATTCGACTTTCAAAACCACCAGAAAACCACTAACAAACAGAAATTTTACACTCTAAATGACCGCTAACCGCTAAATTTTCCACTAAAACAATTTTTGTTTTATGAAAGAAAATAAATATACAAATAATTAGTTTCCTATATTATTACTTATTAAAAAATTAACAAATTAATATTACAAAATTTACATTTCGCTACTCGACCCGTAGTATTTTAGATACCTACAAACCAAGAATCCCGTTGCGTATATTGTGATTTTAGCATAGTGTTAGTCACGCGTTAATAAATTCGCTCAGTTAATACAAACCAAAATTAATAATTATGAGCCCATGAGCGTTACTGAACGATGAACCCTTCTTACTTCTAAGTATAAGTATTCAGAAAAAATATGAAGTGAGATTTCCCCAGGTATAAAGTATAAGTTTAGAAAAATATTAGGTGGAAAATCCTCGCGTGTAGAGAAACGTAGACGACTAATTCTTGCCGATCAGTTATGCCTACTCAAGCAAAGTAAATATCTACCAGGTATAAAAGCTAAAATCCGCTTTTTTTTCTAAAAAAACCCATTTTTCATTGGAAGGAAAAAAGATAACTTCATTCAAAATATACATTTTTGTCATCTCTCAAGTAATATATGGATAACATACGAAAAAAATTGTTCGTTTTTCGAGGCAAACCACTTTTCGAGCCAATTTTGGACGTCTCGTGTAAGAATCGAACTGCTGCTCAGCGAGCAAATGGCACACCAACGAAAACAGATGATAGTCGGATGGGGCCAGTTCTGGTGAATAAGCGGTATGGAGTAGCATCTAACAGTTGAGCGTCTCTAAGTAATTTTGAACCTTTTTTTATGTGTGTGACGGAGCGTTGTCATGGAGGAAAATTAACTTATATTCTGGCCTTTTTTCCTTCATAGCACCTCACAATTTTATTATCTATTGGTGGTAACGGTGCACTACGATAGTTTCAACAGATTTCAGCACTTTATAATAGATAATTATGCCCCGCTGATGGCACCATACGCGCAGCATCGTCCTCCGCCCGAAGTGATTCCGTCTTGGAGTGGATATTAAAGGTGGGCCGGGATGAAACCACGGTTTTTTTGTTTAGGATTCTCATGAATTTATATTGTGTATGAAATGCCAAATAATGTTGACTCAATATTGTTGACCGAGGTTGTACTCATCATATCCGATTCATATGTTCATTGACATTTAACACCAACCATGAGCAAACAGTGGATTAAAGCTTGTACACCAATGTATATACGCATATTCAAAAAGGAAAACGAACAGATATATAAAATCGTAAAATGGAAGTAAATCTAACTTTTTAACTGCTAATATATTTTACCAAGACCACCAAAAAAAACCACTAACTACTAAAAGCAATATTTGGCCACTAAATGGGTAGTTAAAACCACCAGTTTTAGTGGAAAATCCACTAAGATGGCAGTACTGGAGATAGCATGTGTTGGCGCCTGTAGTAAAACCGCCCTGCCTGACAACTGACAAGATAATCATATTTTATAGTTAGTAATCTATGAAGTTAATAATCTATGCTTGACAAATGACAGCACAAGCTTTTTATCATCTATCGAAAAAATTTAAACCTGATTAATAAGAGTTCTAATTATAGATACCTAGATTTAAATATTCAAATGTTGTTGTATAATAAATTTTATGAAATCTACAAAAAAATCGAATTAATTATTTTTATAAATGATCATTTTGCACAGCGCAAATGACGTAAATAAATTGTCAGTTCGCTATTTTAGCTAATAGTCTATGCTTTGCAGTTCTAAGTTAAATTAATCGTCTGTGGACAGTATTGTCAAAAAGGTCGTAAGCACATTGTGTTCATTTTACTTATTAAACTTATTATTTTCGTTTAACCTTCCGGTTAAATTTTGAAATTCATTATTTATTGAGTTCAATGCCGTTCCAATGATGGAGTTACTCATTTGAGCTACGCTGTGTTCTATGGAAAAGACCCTCACAATACAAAGTGCTACATACACTTGTAAGTAAAAATTGTCGATTTAGCGTTAATAGCACATTTATATGCTCGTTATATTCTCGTATATCTGTTGTTACCGGTATAGCGACCTTATTTCGGCTAACGGTCAGTTTCATTTGCATACAATCAATTTAGTTCATGCCTGATGATAGTTTCTTAAATAGATCAAATTTCTAATAATATTTTTAGTATCAATCTAGCCGTAGATTTCTCATTCAAATTACTAGTAGTTATAGTTCTATAATTTCCTTATATATAGTTAGTAATATTAGTGGGAAGTCTGGTTTGGAAGTGTCTTTGTGATATTGTTACACTTAATTAAATATAAAGTAGTTTCTATAATTACGATTTTGTGATAGTGATATTGGGCTACACTAGTACTTTGTACTCTATATTAAAGTATATGCTCCTGTGATTTATAAAAAAATTGTAATTATATAAAGAAAATAAGTTATGTGAAGAAGGCAAAAATTAAACAAAATAATAAACAAAAATTTCCAAACATCATTTTGTTTATTACTTATCCTGTTGGACATATTCACAGTCCGCAGTTAAGAAGTATGTATAGAAATGAAGAAATGCGATGCCTGCCGTAATCGTTCAGACCGGGGGGCTCCGGACCAGCCTGGGGATGACCGGGACCCCCTCCTAAACACTCCTACTATCTTGCTGGAAGACCCCCACGATAACCCAAACTTAGTAAGATTTGTGACATTATAAAGTAGATAGCACATTTTTATTTTGTGCATGAGATCACAGCATTAAATGTTGAGCACATTTCTTTAAAATTATATTTGCTTGATATAGTGTACATATTTAAAAATTCCACTAGCTGGCTCTAACATTTCATAAAAAAATTATATAGATCTTAAAGTGGTGGTGTATTACATATATGGTATCTATAATGTCTAAATATATATACATATTGGTTTGATATCAATATTTAATATTTCTTCTATTTACACATACCTTATGAACATAAATGTAAATTTTAACCGCTAACAATTATGTTTAGCCTTATATTTACAGGCTATTTTCACACTGTGTATAATAGCTTTTAAGTAATCTTTAAATTGTTCATTTCATCCATATTGTTACAGCAGATTAAATTGTGAAAGTGTAACAGACAGACATATATTAAAATATCACAGTATATTCAATTCAATAATTATTCGTCTAATTTGTTTGTGTTATGCAAGATAATGAATATATCCTAACTTTATTCTTAAAAGCATATTTAAATCACAACATGTAATTTATTTTTTATAAAATTGTTACCTCGGCAAACTAAAGCACAATTTGAGGCCATCCTTCAAAATGCTATCTTTAAACAAACAATGCAAATAATCTCTATATATCTCAATCATTGTACAGAGTAAACAATGTGTGACTGGACAGATTATCAATGCTTTTGATAAGGAGAGGCTATTTACAGATTAAAATAGATTAAAAATGCAGATAATGCTATGTATATTGATCATAGAGTTAATAATACTAGAATAGGGGAGCTATAAGCAGGGCTGTAAGTGATATTGACAATAAATAAAGCGCGGGAAGATGAAATCGTTTACTTCATTTTTGTCATACAAAAGTAATGAAAATATTATTTTGCTATAATCTGCAATAAAAGAAAATCTATGTAATGCTAAATGTAGAGTGTACTATTTGTTCTCGTACCTGATACATGCAGAATTTGTAAAAACTTATGCACTAATAATACAACAATTCACGAGCACTGCACACATACACAACCACAATGTCAACAATTGTTTCGCCCCGTAACCGAAGCATGGTCAAGAGGATAGGCTCCATGACAAAATCGTAATGTAATTGTAAAGAGAAAGCAAATAAGGTGAACTATCTGTCTCTCTCTTTTATTTGTGATTAGACAAAGATGAAGTATACAATTTCATGTTCCCCCTTATTATTTACTAGTATATATGTAATCCAGTAAGTAAACTCGCTTCAGACACAGCGAAAAACGGAAAAATGCAAGTACCAGTATCATAGTGTACGACCTTCCAACTTGGAATTTACATATATTTTTTATTAGGTGACTGATTGAAACATTATTATTAATGAATAATAGTTAGAAAATTTACCCTATATATTAATTAAGGCTTTGTATGTATGTAGTTGTATGTAGTAAACATATTAGGGTAAACTGCATCAGCAAATCGGATCAGCGGTTTCTGAAATTAACAGAAACAAACGCACAGACATACAGATAAACAGACAAACATTTGAAAAAACTATTTTTTCATGTTTAAAAGCGTGTTTTGAGAAACTATTTTTTTCTTAAAATATCAAATGTATGGAGTTGACATTTCTACGATTTCATTATATGTGATGATGATTGTGTAATTGTCACTTACAGGCTTGCCTATGTCTCCCCAGCACTAAGTATAACTCTATGCCATTAATACATAGAAGTGTCTATCACTATCTTATCAGTATACCATGAGAAAGAACGAAACTGTTCGTTTCATTTTTCGTATTTTGTTTTTTTAATGTTTTATTAGTTGCGTGAAAGTGTAATATTAAGGTTTCGAAATTTACGCGCCAATTTTGTTAGATATATCAAATAGGTCTTTTATGATGTGTTTATTTGTAGTTTGTACAAACAATGAAGAAGAAAATGTATATTACTAGACATCCAAAAGAGGTAACTTTAAAATACTGCCTTTTAAGTGAGTAAAAGAATTTAAAAATAGAAATTTTATTCTATACGCATACTGAATTTTACACGGTTTTTTAGCTGTACAAAACGTAATACGAAAGGTGAGATTGTTTTAGCTTAGACTAGCTTTTACGCGCGACTTCCTTCGCGTGGACTGTTGTAGTGTGTAGGTCGATACTAAATGCTGCTTTTCAATGTTATCCTACTTCTGTAGAATTAACAGAATTTCTATGGCTTATATGTTATTCCGTTGTAAAAGGAATAATTTTCCCAAATTTTATCGATATTGGTACAGCGGTTTCGCCGCAAAAGAGTAACAAACATACATCTATACTCACTCATTAATTTTTTTTTTAAAAGGCTAGTGGTACCTTGGATTCGATCCCGGGTATTTTCATTTTAGTCCGCCCGATACCCACTGAGCTATGATAACTTTACAATCCGTGAGTTGCGGATTTTTTTACGTGTGGTGACAGGTTATGCATGTATAAGGTATATAAACGTTGTTTGCTTTTTACATTTAACATAACATATTTTTTGTTAACAAACGCAGATTATAGCAAAACAATTCTATCATTACTTCGGCATTAAATCGTTTAATTTGCGAAATCGCATACTTATCTGTGGCCCATACAACAAACAGGTCGACTATATAATATATTGTAGATAAAGGTTGCATTTTGCAAATATATGAAAAAACATTATTAATTATTAATCACAACAAATATAATTGGATTTTGTTTTTTTAATGACTCTTTAAAACGCATTTAATTATTATAAGGTTACGTTACGATTACGTTTCCCGCATTAACTATTAATTACGTTCGGAAACATAAAATTATATATTAAATATTATACATATTTAATTGTGACTGCGTTTGCTTAATGTTTGTATAGTTTAAATCACGTAAAAATCACGTGTAAGTAATGTATCGTAATATATAATCTATCGATAAAGCTATATTCGATGCAGGGTTTCTATTTCAACAATCCCAAAGCCCCCATCCCCGTCAGCAGCAACGCTGTAGCCCAGAGTGCGCCACCTCTGGGTTGGGGCCTCTCTGAAAATGGCCCCTCCCTCCGCTGGAGGATGCATCGGGAGCACCAGATGCCTTGACCGCCTCGGGGACCTTGTAAGGCGGTTCGAACCCGGTTCGGAACGCCCGGAAGGCCCCGGGCTTAGAAGAGCTTAGACATATCCCAGGAAATGTCCTAGGGATATGGAGATTTCATACACTAACCTTGCTTTAACTAAGATGCTGAGATTTGCTCTCCAAGCCCCTCACCCCCAGTCTGTTACATCTCGTCACGCTCTGCAAGAATCCCTAGACAATTTAACCCCAACGATCAAATTACGATCTCCAACGCCAAACACATTACAAATACACTCTCACAGCGTCTTTGCCGAGGAAATCGAGGTCCCCGCTTCCTCACGTCTATCGGGCACCCACCCCTAACTGATATGACAGAACTTTTCCACTTCGTCTGATACAGTTCCTCCACAGCGAGTCGTTTTAAGCCGAGGTCCTGCCTCACAGAAGGCACCCTTATGGTGACGCTCCCAGGATATTGCGAGCCTCGCTCGAGACCCGCTCTCCCAGTCATCACACCCGGCGATGCTCCTGCGCACTCTCCTGACGTGACGCTGTAAAGTCGTTAGGGCTAACAACGTTACTTAGTGTTCGAAAAAAAATTGGATAACGCGGTCAATTATAACTTATATTTTTATTTTTAGCTTAAGTACTGCATTTTTCTTTCTTTTTTATTTATTTAATGTATTTTATTTAGAATATAAATTTAAATATTTAGTTTTTGTTTAAATGGTTAGGCACGTATGACACCATAAGTATGCATGCTGTGTATATCTGGGATGTATGCAGAATACAATATTGTTGTTGTTGTTTAAGTTTAGTTTAAGCGCATTTTTTGTTGGTGTTCCAATAAAGAAAAATAAATTAATAAACCTTCATGGCTGAAAGTAGAATATGTACGTTGTATCTATCAATTATTGTACTCATTAATTTGCGTTTTAATCGACTGTCTTTAATTATACAGCCTTGAATGCCGACATTACGGTATTCTTCAGGTCAAGGCTTAACCCTGGAATAAATTGTCGGTAATTAAAGTCCCGATTAAAACACCTGTTAACTCGCATGCTTTACAGTTTTGTAACGAGGATTTATTGCGGTGATTTTACACGTAATACTGTAAATATTTTTTTTTCGTTTCTACGATTATGTAAAAAAGGTGTAATAATAATACTATCTTCTATACTTATTATAAAACAAAAAATCCTGTATGGTATCCAACTGAGAAGAATAGACCACCGTCATTTCTAACGGAGGTGTCGTAAGAGGGGACTAAGGTAAGTCCCTGGTCGGGTTAGAATAAAAAATATGTCATCACCTTCCTGGCCACTGTAAGTGGGGTCGACATAGCATGTTATAAACATTATCCGTATTATCAGTATCCAAAAAAAGGTATGTCTCATAATCATCCTAAAACAAACTTTAAAGAGCCGTGTCAAAGCTGCGATAACCAACGGTCAGATCGTACGACTCTTTCGAGGGGTCACGGGTTCAAACCCTTGGCAATACTGAGTTTTGCTATTACAATAAAATGAAAATATCGTAAGAAAACCTACAAAATTCGGAGAATTTTAGGGAGATGTGTAACCTATCTAACCGCATTAGAGCGGCGTGGTAGATCTTACAATCAACCCTTTCCCCCAAAAACGGGGAGCGGATGCCCAGCTGTGAGATAGTAACTAGCAGTTACTTTACTTTTTTTGTCCTAAAACGCGTTGGTTTTATCTCCGATTTTCTTTTTGATACTCAACATTTTATGGCTGCTAATTTTATTCGTTTAACTGCGTAATAATATACGGTATTAACTATTAAAGTTTATCGCTCTTTTATGGTGTTTAGCCATAAATAAGGGTTCATTGACAGGTTCACGTACATTTATTCGAAATTAATCAGCAAAATGACAATATCATAAGTACAAAGATGGCGTCGCATTGCTATAGATGTTATAAACAGATGCTATAAAATTGTATATGGATGGCAGATTACTTCATAACTTCAATTTCACCTGACAGTAGGGATAATATATTGTAAATGCTATTTTATATGCTTGTACTATTCATACTATGTTATTAAAATTTTCTACAAAAAAATACAAAAGTTTCTCGATTTTTCTCTTGGGAAATTCATTAATCATGATTGCAAAAGCGCATTCGATCCCGTACGCAGTAAATCCCTTTTATTTTATTCTGTCTTAAGAATAACGTAATATTTTTAATTTAAATTTTGAACATAAAAGTAGTAATTGTGAGTTAACCATAAGACATAGAGACTTGTTGTCGCGGGCTTTTTTGTGGTATTTTTGTAGATCATTCATCTCATTAAGTGCATGTCTTTGTTGATTTACGCGGCGCACGAAACTAAAGCTCCCAGCAGGTGAGTTTTTTCAATGCGCAATTTCTTTAACACAATTTACATAAAACCGTTCTTCTTCTTAGTCGGTCTTCATTTCTAAAGGTCGGGTCTAAACAGAATTATTCTTTCTCGTCACTTCCTGCACTATGTTTTCCTACGTTTTTCTGTCCTCAACGGTCTTCAAAACTTTGGTAATTGGCAGTGTTGCAAGCATTTTTATGTGGTCTGATGAACGGGTAGGTGAGCGATCGTGGTTCTTTCCTGTCGACCTGGCAACAACTGTCATCTTGTCCAGATTTCCAAGGCTTCTGTGAGCAACGTGTCCGAAGTATTTAAGAATACGCTGGACGCAAACAGCGGACAATCTAATATTTATGCCGAGCTCTTTAAGTATAGCAAAAAAATTCCGCAACATCCTCCTCCATATTTCGCAAGCGTCAAATTTAGCCCGTGAATATAAAACCGTAATATACTATTAGCCTAAACATTCCGGAAGAATTGCACTACCGTTTAGTAAAAACTGTACCCAAATCCCTTGAGTAGATTTTGAGATATAATACAGACAGTGCTTTCGGGGACATTGTTGTATAATATATATAAACACCCTCGAGGTATTTTTAATGTTGGTTGGTTAGATCCGTGCCTGCCTACATTAAATATTCAGTAGATGACAGCATTCCCAACTAGTAATAGAATCGTGGAATATTGTATCAATAAATTTGTACGTGTGCGTACAATTTTACCGCAAACGAATATTGCTTGTAATCGTAGGAGAGAGGTATAAATAGGGGCGTAGGTTGTGAGAACAGTTTCCTGACGATTTTCGAACACTTCGAGACAATTAAGCTAACCCGAATCTATCTATAGTAAAAGTAAAAAAAGTAAAGTAGCGGCCTATTACTATCCCTCTGCTGGAAATAGGCCTCTTTTCGCAGTTTTTGGAGAGAAGGATTAGAACTAAGACCTACCACGCTGCTCCCATGCGGATTGGTAGGTTACACATATCTCGAATTCTAGAGATATGTGTAACCTACCAATCCGCACTGGAGCAGCGTGGTAGGTCTTAGCTCCAATCCCTTCTCTCCAAAAACGGAGAGAAGAAGCCTATTCCCAGCAGAGGTATAGTAACAGGCCGCTACTTATTCTGGTTTCCTCACGATGATTTTCTTCACCGAAAAGCGTGTGACGTGTGAAATTGCAATTATCAATTAGACACATAAGTTTTTACAGGAGGCAACTGAGGTCAACGTTCCACTATGCTATCAAACTAATTCTCTGTTATTTATTTTAATAATTCAGCGATCCTTTCATTCCCCTTCATGATGCTGTAAAAGCTCTTACAAAAATTTTGATGATTGAAAAAAAGGGATCTAGAAACTTCGATAAATAGAAAGCAATATGCCCGTCAAAACATTTTTATCGTGTGCATTTTTTAAACATGTATTTACAACGGCTTATTTGATAATTAGACGATAAAAGTTGAATTTAAAAGTGTTATATCGGTCAAGTTGTTATATGTTGTCGAGATAAGATAACTTATTGTTCAGTATTTCCTTTGTATTTAGTATTCTTCGGCTCAATGCTTTGATGTTTATATTTTACTCTCTTTAGGCTTATGTCTAAAATTTAAAGAATAAAATGTATCTAATGCCTACCTAATGTTGTAACGATGCAAAAACATGGCACAAAAGTTTAATAAAATAATTTAATTTAATTTGATAACACGTGGAACGTGGGAAAACGTGCGTTATATGGGGGAAAACACGCGTTATACGAGGGACTGAAATCGCATGTGAAAACGCGTTATAAGAGTACCGCGTTATCGGAGACAATTGTGTAGTACTATGGAACTAGCTGTGTGGAAATCATTTAATTGAAATTTTTCAACATAAGTAGTTATTGTAAGTCAACCTTAAGAGATAGAGGCATACTCTCGCGGACTTTTTTTGTAGTATTTTTGTAGATCTACAATTATCTTGTGCATTACTTTAGTGCATCTCTGTTTGTTTCCACGGTGCACGCTACTAAAGCTCAGCAGGCGTAGTTTTTTACAACTGCGCCACTTAAACAATTTACATTAAACAGTATTGTACTATTAACTGACACCTTCCGGAAGAATTGCACTACCTTTTTTTGTAAAAACCGTTCAAAAATACGTCCAGTAGACTTTTTGAGAAAATCGATCACATTCAGACTTATAACTTTTGGGGAATTTGTTTTTAAAAAAGAAAAAAAATAATATAAAAAATAAATAGGTTAGGTGGGGCTCGATCCTGGTTATTTTCATTTCTCGAATAAGCTACGCTGACTTGACAATTAACGACAAAAATAGTATTTTATATATTCAATGTAAATTTTAGTATTTTTTTTAATGTTAAAAAACGGGGATAAAACGATTTTTTTAAAATAAAACCTAGCTAGATCGATTTTTCTCTCCCAAAACCTTCTGCATACTGAATTTCAGGAAAATCGTTGGTGCCGTTACCGAGATTCCGAAAAATATATATATATATATATACATACAAGATTAATTTATTTAAATATTAAAGATAGATAGCCGCTTTTGGCACTCAGTGTACACGAAGAAAGAGAAAAAGATTCAGATGTTCTAAGCAATATTTCTGTGTTGAGGTTTCGTAACCACTAACAAAGTAATCACAAACAAAGAAAAAGCACATTAAACGATGGAAATGAGGGATATTATAATTTCAAATTAGGTATTTAATGTTTACTGTACAAGTTGGTATTTTACGCGTTTTGTTATTTCAATCTTGTTTCTTATTCAAACATGGTCTCATTTGCTTTAACAGCTTGGGGGAATTTTGTTATCAATAAATAGGGCTGTCAACAATGTGTATATAATTTATAACAATTTGTAAATAATATTAGACTGGTATTTGAGTTTGCAAATAGTTTGCCTTGTAAACTTTATTGACACAAACTTTATTGTCTCTTTTATTGGTTACGAGTACGAAAAAACGAACATGCCTTACTGCACAGAAATATAAATAATAAATAAATATACGGAACAATTACACACACGACTGTTCGTTCCCAAAGTAAGTAACTTAATACACTTACACTTACTTACACAATATAAACTTTAATACTTGTGTTATGGGTAATAGACAACTGGTAAATATAGACTTAAAACAATTTAAATACACATACACCCAGATTGGAAGAACCAAAATATTTTTTAAATATTATATTATTAAAATTATTATTATAGAAAATGTTAGTCTTTGGCGGTATTCTAACTCGAGATCCACGAATCTGAAGGCAAGATAAATGGCGGTGGGTTGTGTATGAGTTTTACAAATTCTGCATGTATCAGATATGAGAGCGAATAGTACAGTCAACATTTAATATTACATATATTTTCTTTAATCGCGGATTATAGCAAAATGATATTTTCATTACTTTTTAATCCCTATTAAATAGCATTCAAGTAGCATAAAACACTAAGCCTTTAAAATACCTTTGGATAAGTCTTTCACTGGATATACAACAGTTATTTTTTTATATGCTTTGACCTCGAACATATTGCCCCTTTAATTAAAATTCTAATTCAAATTCAAAATATTCTTTATTCAAGTGGACTGTTTACAGTACTTTTGAATCGTCAAATGTTTTAAAGAAGCTACCACTGATTCGGAAGTTTGCTCCTACCGAGAAGAATCAGCAAGATACTCGGCGGCTAATCTTTTAAAAAATTATTACAATTACAAGATAATCGTTGCAGCTGGATGCGTAGCTGACTGCAGTTAAGATATGCTATCACTAAAAAAATACAAAAGTATAATTAAATGCTTTTTAAATTTTAGAGCTGATTTATTATCGAATATTATATATTGATTTGCTTAATTAGTAAGTGTTTAATAATTTTAGTTATTTTTTTTATTTTGCATTAAATGTTTAGGTTGGCAACCCTGCATAAGGAAATTCCTAGCGCCCTTGGAACGTTCTTTCGGTGTGATTTAGTGGTTTACTTCTTTCTCCTTGACAGCATTAATTTATAGATATGCTAAATATGACATCGGCTTTGTCCTTTATAGCTTTCGGCTTATATTGATAGTCTCGTTAATGGGGTAGTTCGAAACGGGTATTTATGTATCAGTGTTATTATAAAGATAATTTATAGAATTAGGCGTTGCTTTGCAGAGATCCATAATACAAAAGTAATAATAAATGATTTTGATATTATATTCCCGGTTAAGTAAATTCAAATTCAAAATATTCTTTATTCAAATAAACTTGTAAACAAGTGCTTTTGAATCGTCAACTCTACTGCTGGTTCGGAAAGCTGTTCCTAGCGAGAAGAGCCAGCAAGAAACTCGGCGGTTGCTCTTTTAAAAATATAATTCTTAATATTATTTACATTAAGTCGTTACTGTCTTGTACAGGTTCAAAGAGAGCTATATCCACACATTCTTATCTTCTAAATAATCAGTATAGTAGGCTTTCTGTATCAGCCTCTTTTTAACTTTTTTTATTATAGAATCTTATACCAAAACCCACAAACGAGTTACGCACTTTTGCAAGGGGCAAAGCAGGAGCCGCAAGCTTATGTCGGTTCCTGCTTTGTCTATTGTATACATCACCTATCGTTTTATAATTCTTTATATTTTTATGTACATAAATTAAATTGCTTAAAATATACTGTGAAGCAAATCTAAGAATATCTGTTTCCTTAAACTTCTCTCGCAGGGAATCACGCGGTCTTAAATTATAAATGCCACGTATTATTACGATGCCACGATAAAATTAAATGACCTAATGAGTGTTTAATTTGAATGTGGATGGATATGTGCCTAGAGGGAGACCTTAAAAAGATAAAAGCATAGCAATATTCCATAGGACATAATGCTATGGAAGTAGGCAAGTAAAATAGAAAATACATATACTATGTCATGCTAAATGTAGAGTGGACAATCCGTTTTTATATCTGACTAGCGGCCTGCCCCTTCGCACGGGTATAAAATATATAGCCTATGTCACTCAGTGAAAAAAAATGATTAAAATCGATCCAGTAGTTTTGATTTATTCATTACTGCCCGTGGCCCGCACGCGTTAAATTTGGAGAAAAACAATTTCCCTCTCCCTATATCAAGAAGATTTCCTGCTATATCTAATATCTAAATTCATATACTACATATTTACATTTTACATATTTCCCTATGTATTTTATTTTTAAATTTAATTACAGATGTCTTTATATATAATATTCACAGCTTTCTTGTCATTAGACAATACAAACATATTTTCCTTAGAGGTTACCTTAGAAAAGGCGACATTTAGTTGCGCGTCCGATCGCTGCTGAATTCGAAGTGCTGTAAGGTGAAGCGCGGCCTCCTCGCGGGATTTTAAATCTGTGATATCTTCGAAAAATTTCATTTAAATTACACGCTGTAAACAGCCATATTGATCTATATTAAATCAACAATGTATTTAAGATATTTAATTGGATAAGGATTAATGCTGTATTGTATTAAAATTGCTTCGAAAATAAGTAATTATTTTTCGTAAAAAGTAAATGACAAAAAATGCTATTGTGGGTTATCCATAAGAGATAGACATATACCATCACGGATGTTCTATAGACCTTTTCAAGTTGTACAAATACTCAGTACATCATTTTGATAAATCTAGTAGGGTTTAGTCAGCGTTTGCAATGTAAAAAAATGTAATTATTTACGACATCACATTAGAAACCTCAATAATTACAGTCTTTTTACCATATTGAATGTTATTATACATGTAAACCTTCCTCTTGAATCACTCTATCTATTAAAAATCTGCATCAAAATCTGTTGCGTAGTTTTAAAGATTTAAGCATACATAGGGATATCTACCAGCTGACTTAATGAAAACTATTATTATTCCATTAGCTTAGAACAAAACAGGAGACTTAGCTGATAAGAAAAATTACAGGCCCATTTCAATGGCTACTATTATAGGTAAGGTATTAGACAGTATGCTTAATGCTCAGCTAGAGAAGTACATAATCCTGCATGATAATCAGTTTGGGTTTAGATCGGGACTGTCAACGGAAAGCGCAATACTGTCTCTTAAGCATACTGTCCGGTATTATACCTCACGGAAAACATCTGTGTATGGATGTTTTCTAGACCTGTCTAGGGCTTTTGATCTTGTTTCCTACAAGATCTTATGGGAAAAACTCGAGGCTATTAATTTACCACAAGAGCTCATCGGTATTTTCAAGTACTGGTATGGTAATCAGGTCAACCTAGTTAGGTGGGCAGGTCATTTTTCTGAACCGTATAAACTGGAGTCAGGCAGGGAGGATTGACCTCTCCCTTACTCTTTAATTTATATATCAACTCGCTAGTTTTGGAGCTCAGTAGTGAGCATGTCGGCTGTCATGTGGACGGAATATGCGTCAACAATATCAGCTACGCCGACGACATGGTGCTGTTGAGCGCTTCGATATGTGGACTACGTTTCCTTATTAGTCGTTGTGAGTCTTACGCAGCTAGTCACGGCTTAATATATAATGCCAATAAAAGCGAAGTCATGGTCTTTGAGGCCAGTGGTAGGGACGTACCTACTATACCATCAATTAAAATTTGTGAGATTCCGTTAAAAAGAGTTACCCAATTCAAATATCTAGGACACGTCGTTACCAGTGACCTCAAGGACAATGAGGATTTGGAAAGAGAGAGAAGGGCGTTGTCAGTTAGAACTAACATGATCGCCCGTAGGTTTGCTCGTTGTTCAAAAGAAGTTAAGATTACGCTCTTTAGAGCATACTGCACTTCATTATACACGAGCGGCCTATGGGAAAATTTTTTCAAAAGGTCATACAACGCCCTTTGTATACAATATAATAATGCATTCAGGATGCTGCTGGGGCTGCTACGTTTCTGCAGTGCGTCTGGGATGTTCGCGGAAGCACGTGTAGATTGTTTTTATACAACTATACGTAAACGATGCACGTCCCTGATACGCAAACTGAGGGCGAGCAGCAACAGCATCCTGAATATGATATCGGAGAGGCTAGACTGTCCGTAGGACCGCTGCTGTAGGATTCACATCGATTACATTTATAATAAATAGTATAGGTTACTAACATTAGTTTTTAAGTAGAATTTGTATTACTAACATAATTATTTATTTATGAGTCATGTAACTTGATTTTTAAATGAAATAAATGAAAATGAAATATGGACAAACAAAGAATGTGACTTTGTTTTATACTATGTATTGATACATGCAGGATTCGTAAAAACACATGCACAAATTGCCTGTAATTGTACATACAAACTGTTTGTGTAGTGTTTGTGATTTGTGGTGGCCGTGGTGGGATGGGCCGTGGAGGTTTATGCATTTGTTTTTAATCCCTAAAATTCTCTGGAGATATGGAGGTTTCCTCACGATGTTTTCCTTCACCCAAAACCGTGTGATAAATTGCAATTATCAGTTAGACACATAGGTAAGTTTTTAAGAGAAAAACTCATTGGTGACTGCCTGAGATTTGAACCCGTGACTCTCGAGAATCGCACGGTATTACTACTCGGTATAACACTGAATAAGGTAATTTATATTATCGCATGCTATCATAACTATTATTGGTGACGGAGCTTCATTTTTCCTGGTCCGATCACGCGATACTTTAAGACGAAAGTTGCGTGAAAGCTTTTTGGGTAAAAATAAGTTTGTACAAAGCTCAACGTAAATTATAGGGATAATTAAAGACATTCCATCGTTAATCGTTCCTTGACACATTAAGTTAATTTAAATTTCAAATTCGTATTTAAATACTATAATTGCGTATAGACGCAAAGCTAGAATTTAGTTAAACGTAATTATAAAATGGTTGCTATACTAGTATCAAAGATTCGCTGCCCGCGGGGTATAAAATTTTGGAAACAGGACGCCCTCTCTGCGCTCTCTGTCGCACTTACGGGCCTTACGGCAGGCATAGTAACGTATCACTGTCATGTCGATGTTTAATATTAATTTTTTCTGGATCTTTAACTTCCGTTAAAAATTGTTAGCACGTGGTATATATAATAACAATTAAATTGAGGTTGAATATTAGTTTCAACACGTTCAATATTGCATTCCATAAATGCATTTATATGTTAAATAATTAATCGGCAGCGACTAAATATCAAATGATTATAAAATATGTATTTATACCTTTGTAATAATTTGTAAATTACCCTTGAAAAATAATTTTTATAATCTACCAGCGCTCATTAATCACTATCACTACACATTATAAAACAAAGTCCCTATATCCCTATGTACGCATAAAACTTTAAAACTACGCAACAGATTTTGATACAGTTTTTTTTAAATAGATAGAGTAATTCCAGAGGAAGATTTGTACGTATAATAACATTCAATACGGAGTAGAGAAATACTGTAATTTTGGAGGTTTCTGTAAATAATTACATTTTTTCCGCTTACAGTGCAAACGCTGGCTAAAACCTACGAGATTTATCAAAATGATGTACTAAGTATTTGTACGCCTTGAAAAGGTCTACAGAAAAGTCCGCGATGGTATATGTCTATCTCTTATGGATAACCCACTAAAGCATTTTTTGTCATTTACTTTTTACGAAAAATAATGCCAAATTTTTGAAGCAATTTTTATACAATACAGCATTAATCCTTATCAAATTAAGTACCTTAAATAAATAGTCGATTTAATATAGATCAATATGGCCGTTTACAGTATGTAATTTAAGTGAACATTTTCGGAGATATTACAGATTTAAAATGCCGTGAGGACGCTGCGCTTGGCCCTAACACTTCGTCTTTAGCAGCGATGTCGCTCTTTCAAGAGTTTGTTTAAAGACATTCTGTAATTAATTGTAAAAATAAAATACATAGAGAAAATGTTAAAGTAAATGAGTAAAAATATACTATATGAATTGAGATATTCCAAAGATAGTAGGAAATCTTCTTGGTATAGGGAAAGGAAATTGTTTTTCTCCAAATTTAACGCTTGCGGGCCACGGGCAGTAATGAATAAATCAAAACTACTGAATCGATTTTAATAATTTTTTTTACACTGACTGACATGAGCTATATTTTATACCCGTGCGAAGCAGGGGCAGGCCGCTAGTAGTATAATATAATATGTCTAAAACAACTTATTGTTTATTTGTTTGTTGCGGACGCTGTTTTATTGCCAGTAAAATAATAAAATAAATAAATTATATTTCTGAATCTCATATAGAATCTAAAGCGCGCTAGAGCATACTATTTCTTCATCCTTCTATAATCGATAAGCAGTTATCGATAAGTGACCGCGAGAGTCTGTCCCTAGGGCAAAGAGGTTTCGTTATCCCACGGGCTTCTTGCCACCCTTCCGCCGTCGTAATGACTAATCAAAGTCATATCATCAGCCCCCCACTACACGTCGCCCTAAGCCGTGGTCCGGCCTCACAGGAGGACCCTTAGG
This sequence comes from Morpho achilles, assembly GCA_947086495.1. Classification (NCBI taxonomy): domain Eukaryota; kingdom Metazoa; phylum Arthropoda; class Insecta; order Lepidoptera; family Nymphalidae; genus Morpho; species Morpho achilles. The sequence continues at coordinate 4,231,532 of CAMTZB010000012.1, read as the reverse complement.
ACGACGTTCCCAATGCTAGGAGAGCTACTGCGCTCTACTCTACGCATTTTGCAACCTCGGCGATGCTTTTGCGCTCGCCCGTCCCGCCCGGTAACGCTGTTAAAGTCGTTAAGGCATAAAGCCAATTCGAAAAAAAAATATCATACGGGCAGCGTCGCGTGCGCCTTTAAATGAATCCACTGATCATTTGTACGTAATAGATAGCTTTGGCTTTAATATCTTTAAAAAAAAATGTATTTTCAAACAAAATAAATATAATTTAATTGAGATCTGGTTTTGTCATTAATAGTTGACTGTCATAGCACGACGCGCTTGTTAAAAAAAACAGGAGAAAACTATAACATTGTTCTTTTCTTTACTTTGCACCAGTTATATGTATTTAGTTTTGGGTCAAAGATATTTTTCGTTTCGTGTGTCGTAATAGGGTACGGTCGTTGATCAAAATCGTGTATATATTAAAAAAAAGGAAAAAAATTCCTGTAGCTAAAATACTTCGCTGTATTAACTGTTTTTTGATGTAGAGTGCAGAAGTGTGTAGCTAACTTAATTTTAAATATAGTTTCGTATGATTAATGCCACTCTGTATATTTGATGTATAATACAAAAAGCTTATACTGTATAAAAAATAATATCTTACATGCTACCTAATTACGGTTAACCTAAACAATAGAAATATAAATTAAGGTGCACAAAGTATTTATTACATACGTATGTATGGACGTGTAAGCTATGTCTAAAGGGTAACCGTAAAAAAAAGGATTGGATTTCTTTAATTTTTTTTTGTTATGGTATATAGGGAATATACGATTGGATTTCTTCAATTGATCCTTATGGTATCTACGTATGGAAGCTCCACTTACCTATATGAACGTTTCGTACTTTCCAATACTCATCAGGTCAGCGAAGAAGCTGACTACGTCGTATTGACATGTCGTTTGATGTTCGCAGACGTGCGGCATTTGCACGATGTTCCCGTCATGCATGTCGCTACTGCCGCGACGGAGCGAGCCGCGGCCGCCGCGTCCCGGTCAGGAGCCTGTTGTGCTCAACGTGTACGACATGTATTGGACCAATTGGTGAGTGCTTAGAAATGACTATAGACGCCGTGTGGTATCCGGCTGAATAGTACCAACCTCATTTCTTACCCCCCGTATATGCAAAGCAAGATGCAGATGATATAGGTAAGCTTGAATTAATGGTTTGGAAAAGGAATTTATTTATTTATTTATTTAGGGACTCCAACAGGGGTACACAGAAAGTAAAATAATAACAAAGCTTTGAATATTAGCTAAGTGTACCCCCAATTATAGGAGAACACAACATGCTTAATATAGTGTTACACAAGTAATAAAAACGAACAACTAACGAACTAAAAACGAACAAACTAATCAAGAACATATAAACTTAAACCTATAAGTCTACAAAAATAAAACTAAAATTAAGATAAAAATTAAATGACACTAAAAATAAAAAGAAAAAAGATAATAATAAAAAAATATTTGAAGATATAAAAAAATTAAAAATTATTAAACATATATTCACACAGGGCATATAAGTCCCGACTGGAGTAATCAATCTGAATCTCAATCAGCCAAGATATTGGGCGTTAGAGTGACCAATAAAATTGATAATAAGTTTTATATTTATATGTGGTATCCGGCTGAGTAGAATAGACCACCTTCTTTCTTACTGGGGTGTCGTAAAAGGCGAAGGTAAGCCGACCCGCCGTGTGGTATCAGGTTGAGTAGAATAAACCATCCTCATTTGTTACCTAGATGTCGTAAAAGCCGAAGATAAGTCGACCCGCTGTGTGGTATTCGGCTGAGTAGAATAGACCACCCTAATTTCTTACCGCAGTGTCATAAAAGGCGACTAAGGTAAGTTGACCCGCCGTGTGGATTCCGGCTAACCTTCTTTCTTACCGACGTGTCGTAAAATACGACTACGGTACGTTGACGTCAGACAGCTGGGTCGGTCGTAAAATACGTAGCTATATCATGTGACAACAGTGGGATTCGATGTGTCGCGACTCAGCAGAGTTAGCAACTCATTGGATGGTTTCGGTATTCGCTTCTACTATAATACGTAAAACAATATTAATAAAAACCAAACTTTCTTTAAATATTGGGAAGATTTTCTAAATGTCAAATGTTAGCGCCAAAGCGCAAGCATCGATTGCGCATGCGTGTTGCGTCGCCGCAACTGGACTGGACTGGTCCAGCTGGAGGTTGTATAGGTGTGTCGTTGTGTTTAAAAAGTTATATTATGATACAGGTGTACGTACAAGACCTGTATCGTAAAAAAACTTTTTAATTTTGGCCTGTCCGTAATGTTTGTCATAAGAATTTTGGTTTCAGTTTTATAATCTTTGTATTATAGTGTCAGAGTAGTTAATCATATATATGTACTGATGTGTTATGGCTCATACTAGTAAGGTTAATCAAGTTTTTAACAGTTGGCGGAAGGAATTTTTGTACACCCTTGATTTGTTAAGGGCAGGAGGGTGTTGATGATTTGATGCTCTGTGCAGGTACACGGCGGGCGTGGGCGTGGGCGTGTTCCACAGTGGGGTGCAGGTGCGCAACTCGGAGTGGGCTTACGGCGGGCACCCGTACGCGTTCACGGGCGTGTTCGAGATCACGCCGCAGGACGAGCGGGAGTTGGGGGAGCAGTTCCGGTTCAAGTATGATAACTTCATTTTAAATTCTTTAATATTTAAATGAGTTATATTTCTAAGTTTTGGAAACGGTTTCAACGATTTTCATAACGTATAGTCACCAACAAGCTCTACACAAGCACTACACACATTCACTAAAACAATCTTTATAATCGTTTCGCCCCGCAACCGAATCATCAACACTTAGGGTACGCGGGGCGTAGGCGACTACCCCTTTGACCGCCCCTTTCCGTCACATGCTGTCCTAGCTGCAACCTCCGAGCGGGGTTTTATCGGACGTTCGCTGGAGTCAGGTCCCCGAGGCGGTCGATGCATCTGGTGCTCCCGATGCATCGATTAGCGGAGGAAGGGGCCACTGTTTAGAGGCCCCGACCCAGAGGTGGCGCTCTCCGGGGTACAGAGCTGCTGATAGCGGGGATGGGGGCAATGTTTTATAGCCACCTGCAGCGTGGTGGAGCACTATCAGGATTTTAGTCGGTGCGAGGCCAACATACCGGCCGTTCATCCCCGTAGGGCGGTGACGACCCATAATGGGTTTTCCTGACATAAGAAAAAAAGAAAAAAAAGCCAGGAGAATAATGATGATTATATTGTATCTTACATATTTTATATTCATGTGATACCTAGGTACTGGAAATCTTTTAATTAATTATTATTTGTTTGTTTTCCAGACAAAGTGTGCACATAGGCTATACGGATTTCACAGAAGAGGAGATCAGGCGGCTGGTCACGGAGTTAGGCAAGCAGTTCCGCGGTGACAGGTGCGTATATTGGCTGAAGATTAACAGAGCGATATAATCAAGGACTAACGGCATTAAACGTGTTGAAACCGTCAAGTGATAAAATAGTATATTAATTCCACTAATATCCTACTAGTCCTACTAATATTATAAACGCGAAAGTTTGTGAGTTTGGATGTATGTTTGTTACTCTGTCACGGCGAATCCGCCGAACCAATATAGTTGAAATTTGGCACAATTATTCCTTATGTACCGGAATAACATATAGGCTATAGAAATCCTTTTAATTCTGCTGGAATAGCATGACATTAAAAACGCCATCCATCAACATTATATCAAGGTTTTTTTCTCACGACGTTTATTCACGAAGTGTCAAAGTCACGTCAATTCTGTATCTGCAGAAGAAGTTTCTATTCTATTCTAGTTTTCTTAAGTCTTTGCCTTTCGTCGAAAAACTATTTTTAAGAATGTTTTTATATAGAAAAGTAATAATCAAATTATTTTGCTCTAATCCGCGACGAAGTAAAAGAGAAAATATACATAATGCTAAATGTAGAGTGGACAATCCGTTTTCAACAATCGTTGCAAATGGTATAAATCCAGAGAACAATCGTCATTCTAGCTGACAGTTCCATCGAACAAAAGTCACGGGGCGTCTAAGGCCTCACAGAGTTAATTAACCGAATATCATTAAATTATCATCATCAATCTCTCCAATAACGCTCTCCATTTTTCCCATACCTACCGCATATCGCAACCATCTCTGAAATTATACGAAATTCGCACTCTCCTTGTTGTCACGAAATATCGATCGTCATTTGTATTTTCTTTAAACTCTTAAAATTTCCAGATATTCCTTTTGCTCCTTTTCCTCTATTTGAAAGTTAGGTTACATCCCACTTCTGAATATAACTAACGACAATTTTTGTCCTTTATACTTATTTAATAAATAAAAAGCAATTTTCCCAAAATTTTCAATGCATTTACTCTTTCGCAACAACTTAATGACATATACAGATGACAGCTACAATGCTTTTTCATATTAATGACCAACTATGAAGTAGGTTGTATCAGAAACATGTTGTAATAAAATATTTTGATTAGATTATCTGTCGAGTTGCTAAATCTTCTCGGTAGAAGCAAAATTTCCAAACAGTGGTACCTTCTTTATAACATTAGACAAAAAGTACTTGAAGCGGACTATTTGACTAAAGAATATTTAGAATTTGAATATCTCGTATATTTTATTATATCCTTCATTTACAATAATGTATCATTTGTTTTTCAGATACCACCTAATGAACAATAACTGTAATCATTTTACATCAGCGTTCTGTTTGGTGAGTTATTTATTTATTATTTTAAGCTTTATATGTAATTTCGGATATAAGTTAATTATACGGCATTAGTATTAAAGTGACCTAATTCAAAAAGTTGTTTTACAACAAATTGCAATAAAGCACCGATTTTCTTGCTGGCTCTTCTCGGTAGGAACATCTTTCCGAACCAGCAGTAGAGTTGCCGTTTCAAAAGCACTTGTTTACAAGTTTATTTGAGTAAAAAATACAATGAGTTGAATATATCGCAATATATAATTATTGCTCTTATTATCATTGATATACCTAGCAATTAAATAATAAGAGAAATAATTTATAGTGGGTCCTGCAAAAGAGAGGAGGCCTTGACCATTGGCCTTTATAATTAAAACGAAATAATATTATTAAATCAGTTGCATTTTCGTATTTAAGGTATTACATATGAATAAAACAAAAAAAAAAACAATAAAGCGTACCAACTTTTTCTTTAATATAAATTGTCTCACTCCGTAGGTTAGCTGGCTGAGATCTCTGTCATAGGGATAAGTTGACCTTTGTACACTTTTTTCTACGAATAATGTTTTTTTTCCAACATTTTTATGGTACATAAATAAATAAATAACACAAGAAAAATAGTCAAATTTGAAAGCGTAGCTCTATACAACCGTTAAGGCAGTTTTTTGAAGCTTCAATAAGATATAATACGAAAATTAGCTATTGTATTACATTTTCGCAACGGGGGCGGTTGTTACATGTAACATGTATATAGTAACAGGCCGTTACTTTTCCGTTTTGCAGGCTCTATGCGACAAGGACATACCGGCGTGGGTGAACAGGCTGGCGTACGTCAGCTCGTGCGTACCTTTTTTGCAGCGCTGCCTACCCAAGTGAGTGTTTAATACTTTAATGCTATACTATAACTTATTTTTATTAATTACGTAAACGTTTATTTATAATTAACTTGAATTTTTATTTAATAATAATATTTAAAGAGTAAATCTTAATAATATCACGAACATGCAAAAATGGTTCTTAAAACTTAACACATAGTGTTTAAATTCACTTGACGTAATAAAGTAATAATGAAATGATTTTGGTACACTTCACGAGAAAATCGCAAAGCTTTTTGATTGTCCAAGAAGTCCAAAAAACATGATAGCAATGGACATAAATGTATTTATTATTTATAGCTCACTAGGTGACCTCGGCCTACGGTCCAAAAACATCCCAGACAATACGTCTGAGAAGACCAGCCCGGGCAAAGAGGTTCGCCTCAAGGCCCGCCTACCCCCCCCATCCGGGGAATAAGCGAAATGAACCTGCTGCAGATTATTTATAGATAACATTTTCATAAGTCATAGACAATATCCTTCGCTAACAAAGCAGCGGCCATTTTGTGTGAATCGCAACTAAATAAAATATTTATTAAATTTTAAATGTTCTACTGAATTAACTTGGTTCAATAAATATTGGTTATAATTCATTAATATTTAAAAAGAAAAGTGCCCATAATGCATTACACTTGTCTCCTTTGGGTTTTTAATGTAATAATTATGGAACTTCATAGGCGTGTATATGTCAATAGTTAAAGGATTGGAATTACTATTCGAGAAATTTCTATTTCTCTATTAATCCGGAGTCGTTGTTACAGTGGTAGAAATTCATTAATTGAATGTTCCAGAGGTAGACAAGCGAATTTGTACTGTATTGTGTTAATTTTAGAAACTGTATTTGCATTGTTTCGACTGGCCCGTTGGCATAGTGGGTAGTGACCCTACCTTCAACGCCGCGGGTCGCGGGTTCGATTCCCGCCGAGGGCCAACATGTGCTATTCATGAATTTGTTGGTCTTCGAGCCTGGGTGTATATTTGTATTTGAGTATGTATTTAGAAATATATAAGTATATATTCACCAGTTTTCTGTCACCCATAACACAAGTATTAAGTTACTTACTTTGGGGACGGACGACCGTGTGTATAAGTGTCCCATATATTTATTTATTAAAAAAAAAATGTTTGTAACAAAATATGAGGTTAAGCAAGTTTATATCCACCAGGGAATGGTTGACGCCGGCGGCGTTGCAGCACTCGCTGGCGGCACACTCGCGGTCGTCCTCCCCGGCCACGCCCTCCACGCCGCAATAGCGCCGTGAGTATATGTGTTGCTATGTGTGTAAAGATATACAATAAAATTCATCCTCCTGCCCTTATCCCACTCTAAGTGGGGGTTGCTGCGTTTTTACGACCGGCCGCCTGCCTGACGTCAACTTACCTTAGTCGTATTTTACGACACCTCAGTAAGATAAAAAGTGCTCTATTCTACTAAACCGGATACCACACGGTGGGTTAACTTATCTTAGTCGCCTTTTACGACATCTCGGCAAGAAAAAGGGTGCTCTATTCTACTAAACCGGATATCACACGGTGGGTTAACTTATCTTAGTCGCCTTTTACGACATCTCGGCAAGAAAAAGGGTGCTCTATTCTACTAAACCGGATACCACACGGTGGGTTAACTTATCTTAGTCGCCTTTTACGACATCTCGGTAAGAAATGAGGGTGGTACTATTCTTACAGCCGGATACGACACGGCGTGAAAGATGCCAGAGTATTGGCGGAGCATGAAATTTTTTTTCATAATTTGTCAACCTCATAACCATGTTCCAAGCAAATGTATTAAATATATAAAATAAAAACACTTAAAAAGCGTGTTATAGGAAATATAATAGAAACAGAAACGAACAAAAGGTGGAGGAATGCAACGTACAGACATACGAAACTGTTCCTCAAATCCTTACATACAAAGAAAACATAGTTTATGTGGAAATTATAGCAGGTATTACTGGACCTTCACCGAAAAGCGTGTGATAAATTGCAATTATCAATTAGACGTAAGTTTTAACAGAAAAACTCATTGGTATTTGCCCGGGTTCGAACCCGTGACCTCGTCGAAAGAGTTGCACTGTGTTACCGCTGGTCTATCACAGCTCAGGAAACCTGCATATCTCTAGAGAATTCTGGAGATATGTGTAACCTACCAACTCGAGAAGAGGACTATTCCCACCTGTGGGAGAGTAATAGGCCGCTACTTTATTTTAATTACTGGACCGGGACTACGCCGTGTGGTATCCGGCTAAATAGAACAGTACCACACTAATTTCTTACCAAGGAGTCGTGAAAGGCGACTAAGGAAGTTGACCCACCGTGTGGTATCCGGCTGAGTAGAATAGACCTCTTTCTTACTGAGGTGTCATAAACTACGACTAAGATAAGTTGACTTCAGGCAAGCGCCCAATCGTAAAATACGAAGCCAAATCATATGACAACATGTATATAACATGATGAATGATGAAAGTATGAACACGTTGTTATTTATTCTATGCTTTGTATATATTTTTTTCTCTAATCACAGATAAAATATCATTATTTTTTTTACATTTAATTTTATTTTAATATTTCGATCTTGCAAAGATTATTAGTTGTTATTTAAAAAATATATATTTATTTTTTTCAGACGAAAACCTGCAATTATGCAGATCCAAAAGAAAACGTGTTGTGCGTAATACATAGATCTAATTATAGTTGATTGATTTTGGCGCGTTGTCGAATATATTTCACGTGTTGTGTTGCCAGGTTGCTTAATTTTAGTGTTGCAAATCGCGACCAAAAACAACGAAAACATTTTTAAACTGTTATGAATCCGTAATTTGTTGTTTTCCTTTTGACCTGGCAACAGAACATTTATTAATACAATAATTCTATTGCGATTTCTGTAATGATATAGAAACTTTTTTGCATTTCTCTTTTTTAAATATTTTTTTTAGCCACACTATAAAGGGTTTTAGAGAACTCTGACGTGTTGTAATCGTATAATTTCCTGTGCCATGGAGTTCGTTAGACTTTTCGTTTCAAACCAAAAAAATTGACATTTTAATTAAATAATAAAAACTAAATAATTTCAAGCATATTTCATTTTTGATTTATAACAGTACTTTGCGGAATTTCATAGTAGAGAAGTTACAACAAAATTATTTTGCTGTAATCCGCGTTTGTTAGGAGAATATATGTAATGCTCTAAGTGTATGAAGCAGGCAACATTCACATACCTTATACATACATACCGCGTTTGTTACGAGAATATATATAATACTTTAAGTGTATGAAGCAGGCAACATTCACATACCTTATAAATACATACCGCGTTTGTTACGAGAATAATATGTAATACTCTAAGTGTATGAAGCAGGCAACATTCACATACCTTATACATACATACCGCGTTTGTTAGGAGAATATATGTAATGCTCTAAGTGTATGAAGCAGGCAACATTCACATACTTTATACATGCAGGACAAGTCACTACACGTATCACAAAATAATAGTACCCAAGCACTACACACACTCACTACCACAATCTGGATTGTGGTGAACGGATTACAGCAAATTAATTTTGGTGTAACTACTGTATATACATTACTGTTTTAGATTTTTATCACTACTATCTACTTTAAGCAAAATAATTAAGCAATTGATATATAAATATTTATTGCTTTTATTTCGAAGCGTTTAAAATAAATTACCGATTAAATAATTGAAATAGCTCAAAAGTGACTGAAGTTCCTAAAATAGTTTTTGCAAGTTTTTTAAATTTTCTCACTTCATCATTAGATTATAATCACGTTATATTAATTTTATAAACTGGTTCTTTAACCATTTGTAAAAAAGACAGCTAAAAGTTGTATTTACGAATGAATGATTATAGAGTTATTATACTAGAGTAAAGTTGCCATAAGGAGGTCTGTAAGTGAGAGTGTCACATTCTACTAATATTAAAAATGCGAAAGTTTGTGAGTATAGATGTATGTTTGTTACTCTTTCACGGCGAATCCGCTGAACCAATATCGATGAAATTTGGCACAATTATTCCTTATACACCGGAATAACATATAGGCTATAGAAATCCTGTTAATTCTACAGAAATAGGATGACATTGAAAAGCGCCATCTATTATTGAAATATCACACGACCACAGTCCACGCAAACAAAGTTGCGAGTAAAAACTATTTAAATAATAAGGATGATGAAATTTGTTTACGTATCTATGTTTAATCACACATAAAAAAGAGACACTGGTAGAAAAAAAACATTTGCTTTCTCTTTATTTCTTATTATTGTAATATGGGACATTTTAGGCTGGCTTCCATACTCTAAGTATAATAACTCTATTATAGTCTATGGTTTAAATTTTTTATATCAGTCACTTGTCAAGTCATGGTATACTTTGATCATTGCCAGTTTAATATATTTTTCAGAAAAATTTTATGCTTTGTTTTTTTATGGAATTAAACGTACTGATTTACGTTTTTTTTTTCTAAATTAAATTACGCGTAGACATAGTAATTCATTACCCATTAATGTAGATTAAATTTTATGATATAGATTTAGGGTTCCGTCCGTTGAAAGTTTTGAATTAGATTTAAATAAGTCTGGGAAATATAGAGAACTTGTGGTATATAAATAAAAATACTAAAGTCTTGTATTCAATTTATAAAACCGTTGAATTTTAAATCGACGGTTTATGCTTATAGTTTTTTTTTTAATTCCAAAATCTGACAAACCCTATGATTGATATGATGCTACATACATCTTCCTGTCCTTATCCCACTCTAAGTGCGGTCGGTACAACATGTTTTTCTCTTCTATTCTGTCCTATCATTCGTCAAATCTGGCGCCACTCCTTTTATATGCATACTATACTTCACACAATCCAACCATCTCTGTTTAGGCCTCCCTCTAGGCACATATCCATCCACATTCAAATTTAACACTCGTTTGGTCACATGATTTTCATCCATTATTACATGTCCATACCATCTCAATCTTGCACTTCTCGTCTTTTCTATAATGATCGCAACTGATGATAAAATGCAACATATGTATTATTTAATATATCGTTATGGGTATTCTTCTATTGTCGTATTCTATTACGGCGAACCGTTTCAAACATGACGTTCATGGTATAGAGCTATTCAAAGGGCGAATAAACAAAACTCAAACCTAATTGATAACATATAGAAACTTTCTTGACGTATACCTTTTTTAGCATCATATGAAACGCTTGTTTTAAGTCTATAAAGAGAATAACGTTTTAAGATTGCCATATTATTAATAAAAAATTTTTTTTAATTTTTTTAAGTTAGTGTCAACAGATTTTGTTTTTCAACTTCTTTTGCTGGACCACTATCGATCGCTATTAATCTTAAAATAACTAGATGATCGAGGTTTGTTCGGTTTTTTTTAAAGCGTCCTATTAATCGAACAGGATAGAACTGAAATCGAACAGGGGTCTCCTGGTTTCGCAATCACACGAATTCCCATCTCTATTATAATATATGTTTATGGTGACGAAATGTACTTTCGTGTTCTTACACACGGTCGTCCGTCCCCAAAGTAAGTAACTTAGTACTTTTGTTATGGTAGACAGACAACTGGTGAATATATACTTATATATTTTTAAATACATACATAAATACAAATATACACGCAGGCTCAAAGACCAACAAATTCATTTATAGAAAATGTTGGCCCTCGGCGGGAATCGAACCCGCCACCCGTGGAGCTGAAGGCAGAGTCACTACCCACTGCTCCAACGGGCCAGTCAAAATTATATTATATTGTAGAAATTTTTATTACTTCAAAACATAGATAAAACAAATTTTCTAAAATTTTAAATCTGGCTAGATCGATTTATCGCACCCGAAATGCATTACATAATAAATTGCAGCATTGCAGCCGTTTAAATATATTAAATATATTTATCTCAGTGTGTACATAATCTTTTTCCTTGATGTAAAACAAGTGCCATGACAGTTGGAATAATGTAAGATATAAAACTTGTATATAATCCCATACCTAGTTTACTTTTTATCTAGTATTAGATAAAGGATGTAGCGTTTACAGATTAATACATATATACCCAAAAAACTATACCTAGATGCTATAGTCTAATTATTTAAAAAAATCACATTAAAAATATATTTCTGGTAACACAGTAAATTTTTTATTAAATAAACTTTTAAACAGGACATTTATTGTGAAAATACATTTATTTTAAAAAAGAACAGTGAATTTAAATCATCATTCTCTTACCCTTATCCCACTCTAAGTGGGGTCGGCATAATATGTCTTCAAACAGTGAATATAAATATAAAAGACAAAAAAAACATCTTTTTTATTCAACGTTAAGTAGTGCACTAATCGATTGTATGATAATATCAATGGATGCTTACAAAGAATCCGTAGATAAGAAAAATATTACTATTTAAAAAATAAATATATAAAATCATGCCTTGTGCATGATTTTATATATTTATTACTGCCTACATACTTTATTTCTTGTTAAAAAAGTTGGCAACCCTGATTATACTTCCTCAATTAGAACTCAGTACTAAATTGTACGCGCCAATTAAATGTTTACAAATGTAATAAAGTCAATAAAGTTTGATGACTTTAATTGAACTAAAATTAACCACTTCATAAATAAATAAATTTCACTAGTTTTTAGGTTAGCGTAAGTAAAGAATTATATTGTTATTCTAGATTTGACAATGCGCCAAAACATTGCAAGACGTTTTTCAGATAGAAACATAATAATGTGAATTCTAAATTTACAATATAATAGAATAATAATAATAGTGTAACAGTAATAATAGTGAATGTTTCATTATTTTTAAAAACTAAAATTTACCTACTTTATGAAACATTTTTTTTCAATGGTAACATTTAGATTACAACAAATTAAAAGCAATAAAATGGAATTTAATTAAAAAAAATACACTTTTTTATAACGTGTGAATCGAAAGGGGCCTCAATAATAATTATAGTGTTGTCTAAATGAAAAACGTCTATTCAAAACTATCGGATATATTAATTGTAGTAATATGTTATTTGTTAATTTCCCGCGAATATCTAATTGACTATTTATAACGGATTTAGATAGAACATATAAAAACTTTAGGCAAGAACATACAATTTAAATTCTTCTAACTAAATTATTTTAATATTGTTTTAAATATTTTAATATTATTTGAAAATATTGTAGTTTTTTTTTTAAATCTCATTTTTAGTCACGTTGACATTTTGAAAAATATTAAAACTGTTGAATTGGTTTAAAAATATTTATGGTTTGTATATTAAGGTCCGTTACAAATAGTTTTTGGATGCTAAGTATGAAAGGAAACGTTTTTTTTTTTCAAATAAAATATTAGATGCCATAAACCACAAATGTGATAATGCAATAATCGAAATTGACGTAAAAGCACCAATAAACTTATAATTAATATTGTAGTGTTAAAATCGTTTCAAAAAGTATTTAAATAAAGCCTTCTAGTACTAGTTCCTCTTAATAAGTCAATTTAGCTAAAATGTTTAGATAGATTTGTTCATAAATATTATAACCTTTTAAAAATTAATAAACAGTGCTTCTATCACATTTCTGCTCTATGACATCGAGTTGATTTCTTATTCATCAATTAACGTAATATCTTGTAATAATAATAATACTTTTGAATTTGTAAAGAAAATGTAAGACAATTTGCGATAATAACTATAGCAATTTAATTCCCACCTTAAGGTTAGCTATTCATTTTGCTATTAGACGATCTTTATATTATATAAAAATAAAAATCTAGGTCTGTCAACCATAGACAATTTTTTTTTAAATTGTAATCGACGGTCAGTGTAGACAATTAATAGACAAAGATATGTTAATTTTTACACGTCTTCATGAATCCAATGCATTAATGATTGTATACCATCTGGATTAGGGATATCACTTGCGAGTAGAAAAAATTGATTAATAAATAAGCGATTGTTCTCCTTTCAAAACAATTTATTTAAATTGATTAACTGGAAACAAACAAAATGGGTAAATAAGTAAAAATTCTTACTACTGGAAAAGTAGATAAATAAGTTGCAAATTTCGATTAAAATTTGTAGTTTGGCTACATTGGTTTCATCTAACAATGCATAATCTTATCTTAAAAAAGGAAAAGAAAAAAAGGGTAGTAACCCTTTTTTTAAAAATCGATTCGATTTTTAAAAATCCATTATTACTAGTAAGTAATAATGGATTTTTAAAAATCGAAAAATAATACAATAATCCATTTGTATAAAAAAATATTATTTTAGCACATCCTTAATCTGGATATAAAAGTAATCTTTAAGATGCATTTTATAAATATATAAAGTCGAGATCCGATCACTTGGATAGTTGGAAAGCTAACCTAATATTAAATATATCATGTGCCACTATTAACCACTGTTGCAATATCAATAATGTATATTTAACGCTACCGTAATATTTAGATCAAATTAACAAATTGGGAAATGATTTTTGGTATATACCTTTCTCTATTTGTTATAAAAAACTAGCTACTGACTCTAAAAACTAAAAGTTTTATGGAATATTTTAAAAATCGCAATTAAATGTAAATTACTATTCTGCCTTAGACATCAGGATTTAAACAATTTTTCAATAATTGTATTAGCATTTAATTATTTTTTTATTTTTTTTGTGTATTGCATGCGCTTGTATGATTTGTCTAAGTATATTTTAAAGTAATGCCATATTAAGGAACCGTACGCGGATTATTTTTAAGTTTTTTCTATTTCAACTAAATTTAGTTATCAAAATTGTTTATAAGGTTGGTCTTTAGTTTAACTTCTTTAGTCTTAGGTTGCGTTAGGAATAAATTAAATTTGGAATTATATCAAAATTGATTTGTGTATGAAATTGAATTTTCAGGAATGGGGCTAATTTATATGATGCAATGAATTTATAAATTAAGTTTTATTTTTGCAATTAATTCATCAAGCCAAATGAACGTGGAATAAAACTAAAGTTTGTCTCATATTCTTGTAATATATCATTTAATTTTTTAATCATTATTGGCTGTTAACTGTGCGTCTTAATTAGGGATGTTACTAGGAGTGGAAAAAAAATTCTCTTTTGAAAACAAATCGATTTGTAAAATATTTAATAACTTGAAAAATATCGATTAATTTAAAGTTAATAGTTACTTACCATTAAAACTGGACTGAAATAACAAAACTGGACAAGAACGAATATAAAAATAAATGATGCGCTGTTCGCGAAATACGAATACAATGTGTAGTTTATCTACATTGGTTTTATCCAACAATGTATTTTCTTATCTTAAAAACAAGAAAAAAGAAGATTCTTTATCTTCTTAGGGTAATTAGTATGAGTTTTTAAAAATCGATTAATAATGTTTACAAAATTAATCATAATAAAATAATCGATTAATATAAAAATCGATTTTTTTTCCCATCCCTAATCTTTTAATTTTGATTGTCACTAGTGTGTCCGAACCAAAAAAAAATTAAATATTATTCATTTTACCTTTAATAGTTGTGTTTGTGTCAAGTTGATAAAAGTGTATGAGAGGGGCTTGAATTCTACATTTTTATATGTTATAAAAGTGTTGATTTTTCAATTTTGATGTTATAGCCTGTGGGGTAAAAAATCTCTATTTTTAATAATGTACCTTCTATTGAATGATGTTGTAACGAACTAATGTAATGTAGGTTAAAACTGTTAAATACTATTACTTATATTCTATTCGATGAGTTGGAACGACTCGTTTGGTCGTTTGTTCATTGGATTGTAATATTTAAAGGGTTTTTCACAACATTGTTAAAATAAAAATATATATTGACAATGGAATTTTTGAACGAATAAAAAATGGCAAAAAAACAGTTGTTTTATTTATAAGTTACTGTATCCTAATTATTGCAAATTGGTGTCGTATAACTATGAAATGAACACGCAGATACCTATTATCTAGCGTTATTTCATTTGTATAGCCATGGCTTTGAGAAGTCACTAGTGTAATAACGCCGCCTTGTCGCTACTGCAAGCAAGCAAGCCATGACGTCACATCTTGCCACAGCCGTTCGCGCCATTTTTAACGTGGGAGATGTGACAGCCACTGTCAATAACAGCTAGCCCGCGAATAGCGAATGAGAGTTTGCTTTGATTTTATTATAGCATTTTTTATGAAAAGAATAAAACAGATTTAGAATACTTCTTTTATTAATATAAGTTGTTTAGTAACACTAGCTAAACTACTATTCACTAGCTATTAACTATTTCGAATTGCTACTTTTCTAGTTCTTTCCCTGTACTTTTAGCGTAAAGGGATCGTTTTTTCCATTGATTTCCATTTCGTTCAACTCAGATTACTAGCAATATATCGCATATAGTTATCACCTGCCTTCTAACAACGCATTTGTGTCAATTGCTTACGAAACGTAGTGATTTTAACACAAGCATAATATGGCTGTATGTCCTTGGACTCTTAAAATGCCTGGACCGATTTTAATAAAATTTTCAGACAATATTTAGAATAACCCAGCGGATGATCCTACAGTTTGATGACGATTTTTAAACTGTTGAATTCTGTTCGTGAGCAATTTGAAAGCAGACTGCGCGACAGCAACGTGTGGCCTTGCTTTTTTAATCATAAAAGGTTTCGCAACACATCTATCAGGTATCTAGATAATAACATTAATATGTTATTATCTAGATATTATATTTATTAAATATAAATCCTGTTTTGTTTTTGTCAAATTTAAATTAAACTGTTTTGTTACAAAACTACTTGTATTAATAAAAGAAGTATTCTAAATCAGTTTTATTCTTTTCATAAAAAAATGCTATAATAAAATCAAAGCAAACTCTCATTCGCTATCCGCGGGCTAGCTGCTAATGACAGCGGCTGTCACATTTCCCACGTCAAAATGGCGCGAAAGGCTGTGGCAAGATGTGACGTCATGGCTTGCTTGCTTGCAGTAGCGACACGGCTGCGTTGTTACAGTTTACATGTTTCTAATACAACCTATTTAGTGTTATAGTGTCATTGAGTTCTTAAAAGAGATTAAATGGGTTGACTATGGGAAAATTGCTTTTTATTATTGCATAAGAATTAAGAAAAAATATCGTTGTTATAAAATATATCTTTATTTTGAACCGTCTACTCGTACACATGACGTCATTTGGTAACAATCAGCAACATACATTTCGAAGTAAGGTATGTCATAAGACATGTATATAAGGAAAATGGTTGCAGGAGAAATAATAACACCTATAATGTGCTTACACTATTTATTATAATTAAAATAAAATGAACTCCATTCAAACCTACTCCCCATAAAATCAAGTTTTGTACACACACGAAGCACTCGAGCTCCCATTCGCTCAGTTACAATCGTAACAGTCCATACTAATAAAACCTTATAATTAGAGGTCACTAACTAAAGGTCAAAATGCGTTTCCTTTATAATTTCATACAGGCTTAACGAACACGTTATATACATTGTAATTTCATGTAGAAAATCCACGGCAAAAATCCTTTTTAGTGCACACGCATTAAGCGTCAGTCACAAATATATGACCATAGATAATTTTGTTATTTATCTATGACCATTACTTTATTTGTAACGAATCTGTTACTAACGATTGAAGACCATAGAGTTATTATATTTAAAGTAGGGAAGCCAGCCTAAAATGCTTGGATAAAGAATACACTGGATGCCGCCTTAGCTATTTTTGTGTCCGTTTTATGCTTGTGTGAACTTTTATAACTGCATTAGTGTGCGTGATTAGGGAAGTACTTAGCTTATCGATAAGCTAAACTAGGCGTCGATAATTATCGAAGCCTAGCTCAGATAATGTAAAGTTAATAAACAGTTGTAACCAACCTAGTTGGTTTACTGTTCAGAATAGATTTAAACATTTGAATAGATTGACATAATTTCCTGAGTGTACAGTCTGCAGTATAATGTCATGAATTATCCGATGCACATCTTTACTGCATATCTTACTGTGATGGGTGGTTCTCAAAAATGGTATCAGTCAATTGACTGTGAGCCTAGATTTACCAAAGAATCCTTTGAAGCGTTAAAAATAAAGTCGAAGGTGCAGCCCATTCTCGGTGCTTTATGTATAGATGAAATGTTAACTTAAATGTTAGTGCTTCAGTGGCCAATTGGACAATATCATGATCCACATTATTCCCAACATTTATATATCCGTGAGACCGGTGACAGCTTTTATCCACTGTTCTCTTATATGTGGGAATTTAGGAAACCTAAGAAAATAATCTAAAATTAGAGAATTCGCATTTACTTGGCTAGTAAATATAACTTTGACTGATATTTATCGATACATAATAATTCGTTAGTGTGTACATCACTACGTAGGTAACACAATTCAATCGAATATTTAATGATTAATTTCTATGTTTTATCAGTATCCCACACTCGTGCCGGCTAGAGAATATCAAACTGTACTGATACATTATAATCTGAAACGCTTTAACTAAATAAAACGCTTTAATTTAGCACGCAAATGAGAGTCAAAGATTTACTTATGAAATGGTAATTCCGTGTTTTTAACTCCTCCTTTCGTTGTTCTTGATGGACACGTTAAGGCAGCACACGACATATTCCACCTTTTTTGAAAAAATATATCAGTAACACTCATATTTGCTTTAGATTTCAAGAAATAATCTTCAAAAAACTCAATGTTATGGCCTCATTTGGTGTCACCAACTGGACACATTTTTAGCGACGTTGCCAAACTTCATCACAATCTCTTTCACTCTTATGTATATTTCGCGATAAGAACAGAGACAAACGATAAATCGCTTACACACAGACGCAAGATCGGCAACGTCTTTTGGCGCCGTCCAGTATATACTACGTCCATGCTAAAATGTGCTTTATTAGAAAGAGATCTCTCTTTTTTAAGTCATTGGATAAAGATACGTATATTATGACATCTCTTTATTTATTATGAAACTAACTTACACACAAGCCTCCCTATGGCTTCCTTACTATATAATAACTCTACTCATAGTACATGACCATTGTTATTTGTCTATGACCATATACTTTATTTCTGACGAATCTGAACTGTTACTTATAAAATACATCTCGCATTATAATCACAAATATATAGAAAACGCCTAGGAATCAAATAAAAAAAAAAGAACTTTAAAAAGATTCATTCTTATAGGAACCGTAAAGTTGTGATGTTATAAGTTTTACACGTATCTGTCAGCCAGACAAGTATTTTTAAGCTAATCAGTAAATATTAAGGCATTATTAATGAAATATTTATAATTTCAATATATCATTGTCTTATAGAAATTCTTCTACAATAACACCACTAATTTTTATCAAGATCACTCGCGTACATAAAACTATTATAAATTTAGTTTTTTGAATATTTAAGATATTCAATAATTGATTTAAGAGAAATATTGCGTGACTGATATTATATCTACGGTAAATTTCTTGCAAAGACCGATACCTGCTAAAATTTTTAACATACAAAGGAAAAAAATTATTATAATACCCACATTAAAAAAATAAAGTACAAGCACATATAATTTTATATATGCTACAAATTCTCAGTACTTTTATCGTATTAAATGTCGTATTACAAAAACCCGGAACATATAAAAGATGCATACGTCTCCATATCCTTTAATATTTAATATGGAATTGAAATAATTCACTATTCAAATCTATTCCAACATATACATAATATATACTATACTATATTGATATCGTTTTTTTTGCCGCGGACTCTCGCACTTTTAAAAACGTCAAATAATTGTGTTTATATCAATAAAACATTAAAATCGTGCCGAGTGCAAGATTCAATACAAAAATATTCCCTATTTGCTTTAATTAATCTTCACGAAAAAAAAAATGTGTCCGAACTAACTAATGCTTAATAGTTCTAACCCAAGTTAATATATCACCGGGTAATGGCGGGCACGTTCAAAAAATCTTTTATTCATACATATAATATAAACATTGCACAGATTATACAGCTTACTTTATTAAATTAAGAAAAAAATATTTATCTAGCTTAACCACAGACATTAATATTTTTTAAACAGCAGTTAATAATTATCATATTGCTTTCGGTTATCAGACTTCTTAATATATAAAAGTGAAAGTTTTTCGGTATGTACGTTATAGACTCTGAAACGGCTGGACCGACATTAATGAAATTTACAGACGCTTTAGAAAGTCTCAGTCATGTAAAATTTGGTGGATATCGGATTATTTTTTTTTTACTGTTCGTGGGAACTCGAAAGCAGCCAGCCACAGCAACGCGCGACCGGGAAGCTAGTTCTCAATAAATTTAATTTCTAACACAATGTTAATATGCTAATGTGTTCAGTAAAATTATTTTTTTGTGAACTTAATGTTCAAACTTTATTACTTATTTATCTTTTTATATATGAAAAGCGATTTTTAATCGATAACGTTGCATTTTATATTGTAAAATAAAATAAAAATCAGAGTCTAAAAATAATAACATGAAACTTGTATTATTGTAACGTCGAATCATAACCAGTTATTATAATAGAGAGGGGATCCTAAAAGTGTCCATGTAAAATAAAGATAAAACAACTGAGGCAACGCTATATGTCTCTTTTTTCATGTGTAATTTTAGACCAAGATAATTATGTCTCTATTTTCACTCTCTTACTATTTGTTGCAAAACGAAGTGTCTCCTATAGTAAGAGAGACTAAGACAAGTCATTGGACCTGTTCTTAGATATAAGTTAATTTATAAGTTTAAGTTAAAACTAAGTTGCTTATTAGCCTCAAGGCTAGATGGTGACTAAAAATAAAGTACCCCCATTGTAATCGGATAAAAAATATGTATATTTGTTGCGAGCACTAGCACGCCGTGTGATATCTGGTTGAATAGAATAGTACCACCCTCATTTCTTAAAGAGGTGTCGTAAAAGGCGACTAAGGTAAGTTGACCCGCCGTGTGGTGTCCGGCTGAGTAGAATAGACCAACCTCATTTCTTAAAGAGGTGTCGTAAAAGGCGACTAAGGTAAGTCGACCCGCCGTGTGGTATCCGGTTGAGTAGAATAGACCACCCTCTTTCTTACAGAGGTGTCGTAAAAGGCGACTAAGATAAGTTGACCCACCGTGTGGTGTCCGGCTGAGTAGAATAAACCAACCTCATTCCTTACCGAGGAGTCGTAAAATACGACTAAGGTAAGTTGACGTCAGGCAGGCGGCCGGTCTTAAAATACGTAGCCAAATCATATGACAACATGTTTGTAACATGTTGTGCCGACCCCACTTAGAGTGGGATAAGGGCAGGAGGATGATGACTAGCACTTTCGCTATGGCTTCCCTAGTCTAGTATAATAACTGAATGGTATGACTCGATCCTTTATTAGTAAGCTGTATAATAAACGGGATGTTAGTGCCGCCATTACCCCCGTGGTCACCGGCGGCGTCTGGTTTCATCACTTCTTGTCGATGGCGGCGGTCGCGTTGTTGGAGTTACCCGTGTTGGCGCCACCGTAGTTCTGGAAATAAACGTATAGTGTCATGTATCATAATTTTTTTTTCGAACACTAAGCTGTTTAGCCCTGAGGCTTTTACAGCGTCACCGAGGAAATGGCCGAGCGCAGAAGCATCGCCGGAGTGAAAACTGGGAGAGCTAGTCTCGCAGCATACTGGGAGCGTCGCCTTAAGGGTACCACCTGTGAGGCCGAAGCTTGGCTTAAATCGACGCGTTGTGAAGGACTGTATCGGATCATCATCATTAACATTCACGTGCCCTTATCCTACTAAAAGTGGGGTCGGCGGGTCGACCCGCTGTGTGGTATCCGGCTGAGCAGAATAGACAGATATCCTCATTCCCTACCGAGGCGTCGTAAAAGGCGACTAAGGTACGATGACGTCAGGCAAGAGTCCGGTCGTAAAATACGTAGCCAAATCATGTGACAACATGTTTATAACAAGCCGACAAAAAATATAATTCTTAAATAATATACAGCGAAGCTAATGTAAAATAGCACATGTTTTCTGATGGAGCATCTAGCAGGTGGCTGGTTGGATGTTACAGACATGCATTCTGGCCCTTAGATTGTTTCTTTGAACATATGGTGATTGTACCTGATAGTATTGGGCCCAAGCTTGCGCGGCGTCGGCCGCGTTGGTGGCGGGAGGGGCGTTCTGACCACCCTGCTGGCCTTGCTGCTGTCCGCCCTGTTGGTACTGTTAACGAAAATAAACCACATTATTACTGTTGGCTTAACTAAATTTCACTATAAATAAAAATCGTAAAAAAAAAACCACTCAAGCTTTAATTAAAAATAACGTCATATATTACTACTGTGACAAAAGCATGGGACGTTCAATTTTTCCTTTATTTATTTTCCTTTATCTGACCTGATAAAGAAATAATATCATATATTTTGGAATAATTGAATTGATTTAGTTTTAAAATTTTATTGTTTCGCTTGCGACCTCACACATCACAAAATATGTGAGAGTAAATACAAAACATTAATATACCTGCGAAAGAAACTTGTTACCAAATTACTAAGTAACAAATATGGTATATTACGCAGGAGATTCTGAAAGTCTTCTAGCCGTGTGGTATCCGGCTAAGTAGAATAGTACCACTCTCATTTCTTACCAAGGTGTCGTAAAAGGCGACTAAGGTAAGACGACCCGCCGTGTGGTATCCGGCTGAGTAGAATAGACCACCCTCATTTCTTACCGAGGTGTCGTAAAAGGCGACTAAGGTAAATTGACCCACTGTGTGGTATCCGGTTTAGTATAATAGATCACCCTCCATAGGTCCACGACTAAGGTAAGTTGACGTCAGGCAGGCGGCCGGTCGTAAAAACGCAGCCAAATCATGTTACAGCATGCTTATAATATGTTGTGCCGACCCCACTTCGAATGGGATAAGGGCAGGAGGATATATATCACATTAGAAACCTCAAAAATTTTAGTATTTCTCTAATCCATATTAATTAATGTCTCTAATCCATATTATACATATAAACCTTTTCTCTTCAATCACTCTATATATTTAAAAAAAAACCGCATCGAAATCTGTTGCGTAGGTTTAAAGATTTAAGCATGCATAGGGACAGACGGGGAAAGTGACTTTGTTTTATACTATGTAATGATTAAAAAAAATGATAAGAAGCTAATCGACAAAACGATTTTTTATGAACATTGACATAATTCAAAATTCAAATTCAAAATATTCTTTATTCAAATAAACTTGTAAACAAGTGCTTTTGAATCGTCAACTCTACTGCTGGCTCGGAAAGCTGATACCGAGAAGAGCCAGCAAGAAACTCGGCGGTTGTTTAAAAATATAATTCTTAATACTATTTACATTAGTGGGACCTCCAATTTCTCCCCGATCGGTTTGGTTGGGAACATTTTGCCAGTCTGCTCTGATTTTCGGTACCTTGGTTCGCTTTTTCAAAACGACGGTGAAATAGATCGAGATGTGGGTAAAAGAATGAATGCAGGATGGATGAAGTGGCGGCAGGTCTCAGGCACAATATGTGACCCTCGAATGCCCCTTAAAGTTAAGGGAAAAATTTATAAAGCAGTCATAAGACCTGTCGTATTGTATGGATCAGAATGTTGGGCAATGAAAAGGAGGGTTGAAAGAAGAGTACATGCGAATGAGATGAGAATGTTAAGGTGGATGTGTGGTGTGACAAAACTGGATAAAATACGAAACGAGTATATTAGGGGAAGTCTGAAAGTTGCGCCCATTATAGAAAAGTCGAGAAGTGCAAGATTGAGATGGTATGGACATGTAATGAGGAGGGATGAAAATCATGTGACCAAACGTGTGTTAAATTTGAATGTGGATGGATATGTGCCTAGAGGGAGGCCTAAAAAGAGATGGTTGGATTGTGTGAAGTATGATATGCATATAAAAGGAGTGGCGCCAGAGTTGACGAAAGGACAGAATGGAAGAGAAAAACATGTTGTGCCGACCCCACTTAGAGTGGGATAAAGACAGGATGATATATTTACATTAAGTCGTTACTGTCTTGTACAGGTTCAAAGAGAGCTATATCCACACATTCTTATCTTCTAAATAATCTTCAACATAAACATTGGAGGCCTATGCCCAAAAGTGGGGGTGAGTGGCCGTTACTTTTAAATAATGGTCGTTACCCCCGGCCAGCCGTGCTGCTGCTGCCACTGCTGCCACTGGTACCACTGCTGCGCGGAGTAGTTCGCGGGCCACTGCTGTTGTCCTTGCTGGCCCTGCTTGTTGCCACCCCCTGCCCCTCCTTGCTGGTTGTTGTTGCCGCCGCCCTGCTGCGGGTTGCCCCAGCCCCAATTACCCCAGTTGCTCCAGCCTGATTCAAATAAAGTTTATGTATGAAAAAATATAGTTTACAAGTCATTACAGTAATCGCCAGCGGCTCCGCCCGCGTGGAATGACTGAAATCGTAAGTCTTTTGATAACCATAAAAATGGTTAAAATGTGGTAACCTTAAAAGCTGGACATATACTGTCACTGACTTTTTGTTTTAGAACTTAGAGAAGAACAATTTTGATATACATAATTTTTTAATAACTATTACCGTTTACTAAGCGCACGTAGGGAAAGTTTTAAATGTTGTCGTTTTCGTCCTTTTTTTAATGCTGCTCCTCGCCTATTCATCCTAGCGTGATGTTATATATTATATTTCAATTCTTTCTCAATAAATGGACTATCTTACACTAAAATATTTTTTTAAATCGGTCTAGTAGTTCCTGAGATTAGCGCGTTCAAACAAACAAACTGTCCAGGTTTATATATTAGTATAGATATATATCTAGACATCCGCCGTGTGGTACCCGGCTGACTAGAATAGAGAATCCTCATGTCTTACCGAGGTGTAGTAAAAGGCGACCAAGGTAAGTCGACCCGCCGTGTGGTATCCGGCTGAGTAGAATAGACCACCCTTATTTCTTACAGAGGTGTCGTAAAAGGCGACTAAGATAAGTTGACCCGTCGTATGGTATCCGGCTTAGTCAAATAGACCACCCTAATTTCTTATCGAGTTTTCGTAAAAGGCGACTAAGTTAAATTTACGTCATGCAGTTGGCCGGTCGTAAAATGACTAGCCAAATCATGTGACAACATGTTTATAACATGTTATGCCGACTTTACTTAGAGTGGGATAAGGGCAATAGGATGATGATATCTAGTTATAGATATCATCGGCAGTTTGTTTTCCTTAACAAAGGTCTTAAGGACCATACATGTATGTATGCTGTATTTATTATATTAATAGCTGGGCAAGCAGCTTCACCCACTTGTTAATCAATGTTTCACAAAGTTTTCCCGCGTAAATCCAGGTCCCGCGGAAATTTAAGGATTAAAAGTAGTCTATATATTGCTCCACAAACTCCTCTATCTTCAAATGAGTCACATCATAATCGGTTTAACGGTTAATCGGTTTAAATACCGTACAAAAATCCGTTCAGTAGATTTAAGGAAAATCCTTTCCGGTACTTTGTTTAATAATATTTTATTAAGTATCATTGCTATATTTCACTTATTTTTACCTTAATTTTTGTTTGTCATTATTTTATATGATGAAAATGAAGAATTAAAATTAATTAATATTCACAAATGGCTAAATTTAACACCTATGTCATCTGGTTGGCCTGAAGGGATTCCACTATTGTACACTATTTAATAATCTGCATAAAGATTATGTTGCTTGTTACCTTGATTTTGATTATTCCAATTGCCCCATCCACCCCATGTTCCGGCCCATTGGTTCCAACCCTGCTGGTTTTGGTTCTGGTTCTGATTCTGATTTTGATTTTGGTTTTGGTTAGTGCCACCATCCTGATGATGTAATACAAAGGATATTTAAATGTTATGCTGGTCTGCAACCACCAACATTCTTAAAGCCTAGCAACTTATTTAAGATATTCTTAATAAATATAAATATACATATGTGGGACACTTACACACACGGTCATCCATCTCCAAGGTAAGTAACTTAATACTTGTGTTAACAAGTGACAGACAACTGGTAAATATATACATATATAATTTTAAATACATACTTAAGTACACCCAGGCTCGAAGAACCAACAAAATGTTTTAAAGTAAATGATCGCCCTCGGCGGGAATCGAACCCGCGATCCGCGGAGTTGAAGTGTCACTGCCGACTGTGTCAACAAGCATGTCAGAAAACTGGTATTGGTAAAGTATTATTATTTTTGTCGGGAACGGCAGTATTTGAATATCATCTTTGGTTTTTAATACCGGATATACTAACATCGCGATAATCACGTGACCAATAGAAAAGTAGAGGGAATGTTTATGACTGTATTATAAAACAGCATACCATGAAGGTTCGAAAAGATTGTATTGAGTGGTAGGGAGTTGTGTTTAAATATGTTGGTAATTTGATATTTGTGGTCAGTGAGTTAATAAATATAAACTCATTGTCTGTTCTTCAGTATCGGCGATGGTCGTTAATCGTGTGATATACACTATATTTTTTCTTATTTCCAAAGGAGACGTGAGAATTTTGATATCCAATGTAAAAGTCTGATATATAAGCTTCAATTCAAGTTGACTACTACCGAGAGCTGTGGTAGCCCAGCGGTAACACCGTACGACTCTTTCGAGGACGTCACAGGTTCAAAACCGGGCAGACACCAATGAGTTTTTCTGTTAACACTTATGTGTCTAATTGATAATTGCAATTTATCACACGCTTTTCGGTGAAGGAAAACATCGTGAGGAAACCTGTATATCTCTAGAAAATTCTGGAGATATGTGTAACCTACCAAACCGCATTGGAGCACCGTGGTAGGTGTTAGCTCCAAACATTCTCTGCAAAAACGGAGAGAAGAGGCCTATTCGCAGCAATGGGATAGTAACAAGCCGCTACTTACTTTTTTTACTACCGAGATATAATAACAGACGCGCTGTTTGTGAAATTCGATTAAAACGTGTATTTTGGCTTCATCGGTTTCATTCAACAATGTATATTTATCTAATCTTAAAAATTCCATCGAAAATCGATTTTTTATAAAAAATAATCGATTATTGAAAATCGATGATTAAAAAAAGATAATCGATTATTTTAAAAATCGATATTTTTCCCCATCGCTACCTGTCTGTTCTGCTGCTGGTTGGGCCGCGGGGGACGCTGCTGTTGCTGGTTGCCGCGCTGCCACGAGCCAGTACCGCCCGAGGCGCCGCCACCGCCGCCGCCACCACCGCCGCCTTGGTTGTTACCAGCGCCGCCGCCCTGGTTGCCGGCGCCTGTGCCAAACGACATGTATACAATTTGGTTTTGCACAGTAATCATAATGTTGTTTTGCTTAGCCTTTTGGTATCGGGCTGAGTAGAATAAAC
Source organism: Morpho achilles (assembly GCA_947086495.1). Lineage (NCBI taxonomy): Eukaryota > Metazoa > Arthropoda > Insecta > Lepidoptera > Nymphalidae > Morpho > Morpho achilles. Next base: position 4,204,516 of record CAMTZB010000012.1, on the reverse strand, counting down.
CACCCTCATTTCTTACCGAGGTGTCGTAAAATAATACTAAGGTAATTTGAGGCAAGGCAGGTGGCCGGTTGTAAAATACGAAGCCAAATCATGTGCCGACCCCACTTAAGAGTGGTATAAGTGCAGGAGGATGATGATACTGTAATGGCAAAACTAAAACAATTTGAGGAATTTTATTATAGAATATTAATTACTTCGTTCTATCAACCGCTGAGTGAATCTTTGAAAGTGAAAGCTTTTTTTTTACGAGCATAGCCAGCGACCATGTTTCGTATTATTCGATATTATAAATTTTTAATTCAAACCTTGCTGCGGTCCCCCTTGCCGCTTATTGTCATCTCTATTCTGAATCCGATTGTCTCTCTGGTAACGATCGCCGCCTCCCGGGCCCCGTGAGCCTGGTCCTCCCGGACCTCCAGGTCCACCGTGTCCACCATGGCCGCCGTGACCACCATGACCTCCGGGACCATCCGGACCGCCATGGCCGCCTAAATTAAAAATATCTATTCATAAAAACTACATTCCCTAATATCAATTACAAAACACAATCTGATTTATAGGCCGTGTTTGTGACGACATCCGCCAGTGTAAATCGGCCTTAATGCGATCTCTATGGAAAATGACTACCTATATAATAGCGCATGGCAATTTTAAACAGCGCAATCTATATGCAGTTGGTTCAGTATATAATATCACTTTAAATTCGAACTATTTCGGAAACGGCTTCAACGATTTCATGAAATTTAGTATGTAAGAAGATTGGGGTGTGATAACTCGATCTAGCTTGGTTTCATCTGGTCATATTATCCCTGTTTACAGGAATTGAAAAATTGCTAAAATATAAATAGAATAAAGAGGTTAATTTTGGTGTCATTTGTCAATTTGTAATAGCTCAAATGGGAACGGGCGGACTAAAAAAGTGAAAACTGTCGAGATCAAGTCCCAGATATCACCAATCCTTTTTTTATTTTTTTAAAAGCATCCTGTTGGCAACACCAACATGTTAGTAGTAAGAATCTAACTTGTATGTAATTGGTGGCGGATCGAATACGCGCGTTACAAAGTGCTCCGGTCTTTTTTTGTACCAGTACAGCAATTATACAGTCCACTTACGACCCAACACATCTTTTTATATATTTCAAAAGATAACCCAGGAAATTATATTTATTTGCCCATGGATAATTTTATATATTATGAGTTTTATACATTAAGGGTATAAAATAATACGTTATAGAAATAAATTGGTACATTAAATAATTTACCTTGCATCTGTGGCCCTCCCTGTCTCTTGTTGTCGTTCTGGTGTGGCAGCGGGGGGCCTCTGTTCTGAGGTCTGTTGTCCCGCTGGAATCGATCGCCTCCGGGCGGGCCCCTCGACCCTGGTCCGCCAGGCCCTCCGGGTCCTCCCGGACCGCCCGGCCCCCCTGGCCCCCGATCCTGACGGGGCCCACCGGGACCCCCTGGTCCTCCCCTACCACCGCGGAACATATCTCCACGGTCACGTCCGAAGTCGTTTCTGTGGATATCCGATTTTTTGTAATACTACTACTAATTTTACCAGATATTTAGTTTGAATATTTAATCCTTAGATATATATTGAACGCTTAGTATTAAAGAGACCTAATTTAAAAGAAAAATCAGAACCGCTCCTGGCGCCTACAAAACTCGTGATTGTTAAAAAGACCTATAACACGGAAGAGCAACTACTCTAGTTTCATTTTTGTAGCATGCTGCCATAGTATGTCTTCCTGCCCTTTTTCCACTCTAAATGGGGTTGGCACAACATGTTGTCACGTAATTTGTCTACGTATTCTACGACCGGCCGCCGGCCTGACGTCAACTTTCCTTAATCAAATTTTACGACACCTTGGTAAAAAAGGTCAAAGAAAACGCCCGATTGCTTATAATGGTGATCGCGTTTGGTTCGGGGCATGTTAGTTAACAGGGGAAGAGGATCGAAACAAAAGAAAAAACAACAATAAAGAAAACATAGGTTGTTACATACAAAATGCCATCGTATCGCTTCGTAGTAATTTCTTCCAGACGACCTTAAGAGTTACAGAGAACTGCAAATACCTAAGTGGGCGATGCAGTTTATAGTTAAATATACATATACATGGATATAGATACTGTCTGATCTTGTACAAGATAATATTGACTAAATCTAAATATAAATAAGAATTATATATTAAAAAAAGCAACCGCCGAGTTTCTTTCTGTCTCTACTCAATAGAAACAGCTTTCCAAACCAGCAGTAGATTTGACGATTTAAAACACTTGTTTACAATTTTACTTGAATAAAGAAAGATTTGAACTATGTTTAGTGAATTTCAACGAAATCAAATTAAGTATAAGGCGATCTGTAGAAGAACCAAAATAATAAATCACATATTTTATACATGTAATCCTCTTAAAACACTGTTTCGCTATAACAATTATTAATAAGTTTGAATAAAGAAAATTGAATTTGAATACATACCAATAATAGATACAAACAAAATATAACAAATATTACCTAGAAGGTGGTGGGGCCCATCCGCGGTCGAAACGCGGCGCAGGTCCTGGCCCCATTATGCTGCCCCTGTCGCGGTTACCCCAGCGTCCTCCACGGCCCCCTTGTCCCCCTGGGCCTCCTGGCCCCCCCTGACTTGCGGGGCCCCAACGGCTGCCACCGCCGCCGCCTCCGCCCATACCGCCACCCCATCTGTCTTCTGGAAATGGAGCAAGATATATTTTTGATCTGCTTCTGATCAGCTGATTTCTTTCGTTAAAATAGCTTTAACTATGTGCAACGCTTAGTTTTCTGTTTACAAAGGAGCCTAGTGTTTTTCTTTTAATCCTATCTGAGTATGCTATATCACCCATCAATATGACTTTAGATAATTTTTCTATTGTAAAAGCGAATACCTAAACCAGAGGTTCCAGTTTTTTTCTCATAGAGCATATTCAAATTTAACTGGTTACATTGGATCGCTGCAGGTACGTTTCTATCATATTCCCTGAACTGGTCCAAAAATTGCATTACAAATTGTGTACCAATCAAGTCGCATGTAGACCCCTAGAGATACCCCTGGACCACTTTGGGAACAAAGGACCTAGACCAAGGCTTTGTTAATTCTACTCGTCGCAATACAGGAATTCCAAGTTTATTTTGATCTCACTCAATCATGAGTTGAGTATATAATAAGTGTTCCATTACGCAGCCGGTAGATAGCGTTGCATTTTTTTTTTCTTTTCCACCCATTAAGATCTTCCATAAAAGAGGTAATACGTGATTGTGATTTTAATAAAAGTGATGAAAACCGTTTTATTTATCATCCAAAACGCGAACACCTCTATTAAACAATAGTTGAGTAAATGTTGCTAGGCCTAGGCCTCCTTTCTTCGTTTTTTGGAGAAAGGGGCTAGAGCTAATAATACCTATCACGCTGTTCCAATGCGGATTGGTAGGTTACACATATCCTCAGAATTTTCTACAGATATGTAGGTTTCCGCTCGATGTTTTCCTTCACGGAAAAGCGTGTAACGTGTAATTGCAACTATCAATTAGACACACTAAGTGCCTGCCTTGAGTTTAAACTCGTGACTCCCTCGCAAGAGTCACACGGCCTCACCGCTAGGCTACCACAGCTCTATATGCTAGTTGAGAATATGAAAATCTTACCACGCTCCCTGGGATGGTCCCTTGGCCTTCTGTGGTCCCGGTTGGGCCGGTCAGATGACCGCTGCCTCTTAGCGGGCGGCGCGTCCCTCGAGGCGGACCGCGAGCGCTTGTCCTTCTCCTTGACGGCGCCGGCCGCCGCCGCCTCGCGGTGGTAGCCCTCCACCACCGCCTTGGCCTCCGCCTCGGCCAGCTCGGGGAACAGCACCTCGTCCAGCCACGCGCCGTGCTCCGGCAGGCTGAAGTTGGCTGCGGGACGGAGAGCGCTCGTGAGACGGGCACGCGAGAGCGTCGCGCGTCAATCGCGTGAGCGGAGGCGTGGTCAGCGAACCTTTCATGTCCATAATCGCCGGATCGGGCACTTCCTTGCCGTCGGCCGCCTCGCGGGTGGCGGCGCGAGTGCGCTGCGTCTCCTCGTCGACGACGATAGCCACGGCGATCCGTCTGTACCCCTCGAACTCTCTGAGCTTGCGCCGTTGGGCCGACGGGTACACGTTCGTCTGTATCGAATTAACCCGCGATTCGGCCGATACCCGTACGCGTACCGTGTGGAAAAACAGTCTCATTATAGATCAGTGCAGCCCAGGCAGAGACACCTACAACAAGCTCAATAGAGATCCCGCGCGCGTTTATCGTACCGTTTGGCAAAGCTTACTCGCTAGGTGTCGACTCACCGTTTCGGTGCTCCGGCGATGTCCATACTTACGTGCCCGTATCGCGGGTGTCGAACGCGGAGCTAGATATGGGGTGTTTGTGAGAGCTATATAGAAACATCGGTATATACAGTTATAGAATGTATGCACGTACAATTGCATCGTTTTGTAACAGACTGATTTGTGTGAGCATGTTCGAAACACTTCGCCAAACTTCCGTTAAATATCCAAAAACGATTGCGTCGTTTACGTTCCTCGCAACGCGTTTCGGTACACGTGGGTATCGTATTGTAATAGCGATCTCGATTGGTCCTGAATTAAGTGCGCTGCCCATCTGTCGTCTTAGAAATTATAGGAAAGAGTCTCACCTGGTCGAGGATGAAATTCCTGCGCCTTCCCTTGGCAAGTTCCAACATTTTAAGGACGCATTTGGCGCATTTTGTCACCATCGCGTCCCACTTGCCCTCGTAGCTGGACCGGAAAGGCTTACAGTCCACCTGAGAGTGACACACCCATACAATCACAAGCACCCGAAACCCTAAACGTTTAGCTTAAACCTAACTTAGCCTAGGATAATGTAGTCAGCGATACCAGGGATAATCCGTAGAGACTCGGGACTCGGTACTACGTCCTCTTCAGACGTCGATTCCACTGGTATCATTTTAACAACAGCTCGTTTATACGGACCTTGAAGGTCATATCTTTTTAAATTATTTTTTTTGCTAACAAATGTTGCTCATATCGCACCCTGTTGAAAATACAGACTAACATTAGTATCAATGTACAGTTGGAGCCTTAACGCTCTTTTTTTTTAATTGATGTTGCAAACCTTTATATGCTGTAAAATAAATGATTATTAATCTTTTGTTTGTAGTTTTCTGGTATATTATATTATAAGCTATAGTTTTATAATAAATTATAAGAATATAACTCAAATCTTGTATTACTTATCTTTGAAATATTATGATTATGGTATTAAAACTAGTACATTTTAAAACTAATAACTTCATTCATACACCACACAGATACAACACATAAATTAGACATTAAATTAGAGATTGTTCACTGGGATTTATATAAGATTTTTCAACTTTTTATTATCGTTGGGTGTGTATGAAAGCGATAACAGAATAAAATAATAAAAAATATTAAATTTTTAAATCAAAATATCTAGATTCTCAAGATTTAATATATTACAAAACGTATATTTGTCATGCACACTCAACGTTTTGGGATTTAATTTCAATATAACCAATATCAAAACATTTCAAAGTCTGTTATTATTTTTACTCGCACATATTTATTGTTTATTAGATGTTTATAAAGATGGCGGCGTGTATAATGGAATTTAATGGATGTTTTTTTTGTATGAAATGTGTTTGTAAAGGAATTTAAAAAATGTTTATAGTCTAAAACAAAGTAACTCAAAACGTTATCATTTGTTAATAAATAAATTCCCAATTGAAATTTTATGTAAGAACAAATAAGTATTTTTCTTTGGACGTATCAATTGGAATGTTATTTGTCAGTGGTCGTCGTGTGTAGATGGGAGATGGTTGTGTGCGTAACGCATACCTTCATCCGGTCGAACATGGCGCCTGTAGACATCAGATTGTACCGACGCTCGGGGTTCTCGGCGCAGTGTTTCTTCGCCCAGTAGGTTTTGCCCGATCCAGGCATGCCCACCATAAGGATTACCTGTTGATGGAAAATATATTTTTTAATAATGTACTTGTTTTTTTTAATAAATAGCCCATTTATTGCATCTATTAAATAGGAAATGATGTGTTAGCAAAATTGGATCAGCTGCAGTGGAACTTTCCAACTTCCTTTAGATTAGATAGAGAAGTCAAATATATAGTCAAATCCACATATCTTCTTCTTGTAGTAACTATTGAATAGAACATTTTCTATTCAATCTAATGTATAGAACACGCTCCGTTGATGTTGAACTACCAACTTTGTAGACATTGAAAGTCAAATTTCAATCTTAAACTTTTTCTTGTCTATGGCCAGAAAAACAACTCGCTTCTCAGGCATGTATTCAATCCACCCATCCAGATTTGCTTTTTGACAGTCTTAGTATAATTTTGCTTATCTTGTATAATGGCTAATTATAAACCTAAATTTCATTCATTTTCAGTTTATCTAACTTATTTAAATACAACATTTTAGATAAGGTTGCTTTGGTAAACTGGCATCATAACCTTTGGGACACGATTCCTACCTTTTCACCTCAGGTTGCTGTTGGTTGGGCGTGCTGCTACAGTCATTGGCCCGATTCGGCTAGAACTATTAGCATTATACAACACGAAGAAAATTTCCAAGAGTAATGTCCTGTGGCCAAGTTTTTAATTGAATTAACTGAATTTTGTTATGTAAGCTGGAAAGGTGTGTAGTTACCTTTACATAGAATTAATGTGGTAGTATTGGTACCAATTTGTATATTTCCATAGCAGCAGCATTACACGTTCCTATGGTACGGTGTTACTATGTAACTACCGCCAACTTATCTATTTATTTTATTTATAAAATAAATAGATAAGTATCACTAAAACATAAATATTTTATACAGTCAAAGAGGCAGTCGTATCGCTTCTTCTTCCAGGCAACATTTGGATTAGAAAAGTTCTAATATTAATGTAGGTAGGTGATGTATTATAATAAACATACGTACAAATAAGTACACGCTTATACACAGACACATTACACAAATAATAACACCGTGTTGTATCCGACTGAATAGAATAGTACCACCCTCATTTCTTACCGAGGTGTCGTAAGAGACGACTAAGGTAAGTCGACCTGCCGTGTGGTATCCGGCTGAGTAGAATAGACCACCCTCTTTCTTACCGAGGCGTCGAACGACTAAGGTAAGTTGATGTCATGCAGGCGGCCGGTCGTAAAATACGTAGCCAAATCATATGACATGTTTATAAAATATTGTGCCGACCCCACTTAGAGTGGGATAAGGGCAGGAAGTTGATGATTTCAAATTTAATCCCGGTCATAAATAATGTCCAATACCAAACTGACTATTTTACCTCTTACTTCACCAAAAAGTAAATATAGCTGAAAGTATTATAGTTAACGTCTATATGTCGCTATAATGTGTAAAGAATGATTTGCATATAAAAGGAGTAGCACCAGAGCTGACAAATAATAGAGGGGAATGGACGATGAAGACATATAGTGCCGACCCCACATCTCTCTCTTCTTTGTCAACCGATGGACGTTCACTGCTGGACATAGGTCTCTTCATGGGTCTCCATATCTTGTTCGATCATGGTCGATTCATGGTCGATCTTGTGCCGGTTCCCCACAACCTTTTTGAGGTCGTCAGTTCATCTCGTGGGGGGTCTACCGACGCTGCGTTTTCCGGTGCAGGGTCGCCATTCCAACACCTTGAGACCCCAACGCCCCGCTCATTGCCACTTCAGCTTCGCCACACGCTGATCTATGTCGGTAAGTCTAGTTTTTCTAGTTCTAGTTCTGGTTGGAGTTCTGGTAGAGATACTCCGAGCATAGCTCGCTCCATCGCCCGCTGAGCGACTCTCGAGGCTTCTTATGAGGCCCATAGTCAGCGACCAAGTTTCAGATCAGAAAGTCATCACTGGCAACAAGCAGTGGGTTCCTTCATTCCTTCGTTCGTTGAACACAACCTTTTCTTCATTAAAGTTACCACTGCTTAGGCATGTGGTTCTTACCGCGAATGCCCCACCAAGAAAATTAGCGTTTAATATTTTTGTTGTAGTTTATGCTATTATCTCTTTATCTTTAATGTGTCACATTTTTTACATTGACCACTCGCCGCTTATAACACACACGAACACACGTTTTACATATGGGTATATATAAAACTTACATAAATAATTATATTTAACAAGTTATAAGTCTTTTAAAAAAGCTTTGAACAAAATTCTATGTCCCTACGTTGACCCATCCTGTGGTATCCGGTTGAGTAGACTATGGACTATCTTCTTTCTTTCTGAGTTAACATAAAATACGACTAAGGTAAGTGTAAGTAAGGCCGGCGGCCGTTATTAAAGTACGTAGCCAAATCATGTGCAAACATGTTTATAGCATGTTGTGCCGACCCAACTAAGACTAGGATAAATGCAGGAGGATGCTGGCAGCAGCATCAGGTCATACTTATTATAAACATGCATTGTCTTCGTGACTGGAGCAGTATGTAAAATTTCAGCTCAATCGGACACCGGGATTTAAATAAACACAAATTTAACTTGCAAGATTCCACCTTCACATACATAAATTGCAATTTGAATATAAGCTTTTAAAAAAATACCTATTTCTCTCAGGCAAATTAATGATACAAACGTGAAATACAATTCAAACTAAGTAAAATAGTTTCGATATTGGCAGCGATGTTTAGTACAATTAAAGTTGTAAGTCGATTTCTGTAGTCGAGACTGCTTAAAAATATTTTGAGATTTTTATTTAAAATCAAATTATAAGTTATATCTATCTTAAATAACTTACACGCTAGTACTATACAAATCATGCCCAATCACGCCGCATGGTCGTAGAAATGCGGTACAAGTTCTCTAGACTCTTGGGGCACTTCCTAGATCTAATTATGTCCGTGACTTATTATCTATTTATTATTATACTTACTTACTTACTTACTTACTATATATATGAGACGGTGTATGACCAGTAGGAGTCAAATAAAAGTAAGAAACAGTAATTGCATTTCTGTTGAGACATTCCTGTTTTGAAGCCAGTTATATTTATAATCAGAAACAATTATCTGGAGCAGACTTCCTTTGACTCAGCTTTGCGCCATGATTCGCTAAAACTAAGATGTTCTACCTATTTAATCTAGATATATTGTGTAACCAGTGTCGAATCTACGTTCTTGGAGACACTACGCACTATTCTCCAGAACAAATACAGCACTGATTCACAATAATGAGCGCTTCTGATTCGCCAATGGTACATTCCATTTTTGGGGAGAACGGATTGGAGCTAAGACCTACCACGCTGCTCCAATGCGGATTGGTAGGTTTCACATATCCCTAGGATTCTCTAGAAATATGCAGGTTTCCTCACGATGTTTTCCTTCACCAAAAAGCGTGTGATAAATTGCAATTATCAATTCGACACATAAGTTTTAATAGAAAAACTCATTGGTGTCTGCCTGTGTTTGAACCCATGATCGTCTTTAGAGATTCACACGGTCGCACCGCTGGGCTATCACAGATTCTATGACAATATCCTTATTGTGAAAAAGTATTCACTAATTTTACCAAAATATATAAACATAAACACAGTAGTTGTGATTTCTAAATTTTTTGTCTTCTTTTACTGTCCTTAAAATATATATTCCACTAGCTTCGCCCGCATGGAAATCAGAGTATCACAAATTTTTGTCCAAATTGAAATTTTGAACACAAAAGTAGTTAATTATAAGAGATTTTTGAATAGCTCTCACCGTTTACTTAGCGCACGCCAGGAAAGCCGTTTAATAATATTTTTATTGCTGCTCCTCTGCTATTTATCTTAGCCTGATGATATATAGCCTATAGCCTTCGCCGATAAATGGACTATCTTACACTCAAAGAATTTATCAAATCGGTCCAGTAGTTCCTGAGATTAGCTCGTTCAAACAATCAAATAAACAAACTCTTCAGCTAGTATAGATAAATTTCAGTACTCACATATATAAAATTGATTATTCTTAAGGTTAATCTAGCGATAATGCCGTTTTGTTAACTTTTCGGGGCTAAGTACTTTATTTAGTCATTATAATGTAGGTTGCTTTTGCGAACCAATGCAATGCAAGGGCGAGATCACAAACAAATATAGTTCTCTATAATTATCACTTATTTACAACTTCGATACAGTGATGTAGGGGAAAACGGTGTAAGCCACCGAGGACTACCCAAACTCTCTCAGGTGTTTATCTCACTTTACCCGGTTTACTTTTGCCCTTTATTCAAGCTTTTATTTGCAAAAACAGATGAAAAATTATAAATATTTTTTTTGCAACTAATAGATTGTTAAGGGTCATCTCTGGAATCATCATTGGATATTATTAGCAACAGAAATCCAGTCAATCACGTATATATATACAGTATAACAGTGGTCTAATCCATTAAGCAAATGTAACATCTTTTTGGTGAAATGTATTTGAGCTTAGGCCCGCGTCATCTGCTCCAAAGCGGATCAGGCCTTTTTGAAGATGTTTTGAGCTTAAAGTCACCACGCTGTTCCCATGCGGATTGGAATACATATCTCAGGAATTCTCCAGAAATATGCAAGTGCACTCACGATATTTTCATTTAAAGTAAATGTAGTAGTAGTAGTAACGCCCTGTTACTATCCCACTGCTGGGCATAGGCCTCTTCTCTCCGTTTTTGGAGAGAAGGATTGGAGCTGAGACCTACCACGCTGCTCCAATGCGGATTGGTAGGTTACACATATCCCCAGAATTCTCTAAAGATATGCAGGTTTCCTCACGATGTTTTCCTTCACCGAAAAGCGTGTGATAAATTGCAATTATCAATTAGACACATAAGTTTTACGAGAAAACTCATTGGTGCCTGCCCGGGGTTTGAACCCTAGACCTCCTCGAGAGAGGCGCACGGTGTTACCGCTGGGCTACCACAGCTTAAAGTAAAGCGCTTAATCAACTTAAATTTAGGTACATAAGATTTTTAAGAAAACTGTTGCCTTACTTAGTTATTAAAGTATTTGCGTTACGTTAGCGTCAGATAAATAAAAGCGGGGGTTTTGAACTCGTAATTTTATGTCGAGTTTTGGGAATATGATAGAAATATAGATACATTGAATAGTACCACCCTCATTTCTTACCGGGGTGTTGTAAAAGGCGATTTAGGTCAGTAGACCCGCCGTGTGATCTGCCTAAACAGAATAGACTACCCTCATTTCTAACGGAGGTTACGTAAAAGGCAAATAAGGTAAGTTGACCCGCCGTGTGGTATCCGGTTGATTAGAATAGACCACATTCTTCCTTACTGAGGTGTCGTTAAAGGCGTATAGGATAAGTTGACGTCAGGCAGACGGCCGGTCATAAAATAACTAGCCAAATCATGTGATTGCGTGTTTATAACATGTGCCGACCCCACTTAGAATAGGATGATGGTAGAAATATAGATGCAAGGGGTCCACCGAGACCAGCATTTTGAAAGTGGTCTATGAGAAAAAAGTCTGGGAACCTCTGGTTTAAACCTTCATCGAAAGGGTTTCACGATCTCAAACTTCATCTATTTTGGCTTATCATATACATAATCCTTTATGAATGCATCCAATTTGGTAACAAGATAAGCCATCCTTGGCTTATCTAGTGGCTTATAACCCTAAAATCACAATCAGGTTTGGTGTTCCGGGTACCTGCAGAGCCCGCAGCGTGGTTGCGCGGAGAAACTGCTGCGGAATCGGCATCCGCGCGTCATTCCGTTCGCTTCGCAACGCGCCCGCCTCTTTTCTCGACAAGATAATTTGTTTGTTACGATAAATATTAAAAAAAATTGACCACCTCCCCTCTGTTTAAAAAAAAATAAATATCCCTCCTGTAAATAAATGTTAATCCCAAGACTTCTGATTTGTCATCACTCGTTGCTCCGTTTATATAGTTGAATTGTTGCACCGTCTTTTTTCTTCCTGATTCTAACTTTCCATAATCTTTGTATTGAACATAAAAAACCAGCAGCGTCACTGCTAAATATTGTTATATATCATATATTCGCCACACACCTAAAGCTCTTTCTAAAATTATTTAATTATATGGTTATCGTAGTGACTATAAACACAGTGATTAAAATAAATATATTGCAGTTTATACCACACTACAAACAATATTAGTGTTTTAATATAATTTCCATCCAGAAGGTACACAATGCTATTGCACAATGTATTTTATAAAATAAACCCCATTATGGCCTATAGGTTATACCTAAATTGGTACAGTCAATATATAATAGCTGATGTAACTTAAAAAACTTATCACATTATGGTCCTACGAGCCGGATATAAACCCACTTCTTAAATAATAATTATCAAAATAAACACATCCTATAAATTTGCTGTGATACAGTACCAAATATGCGACAAACACACAACTGTTTTTCTTCTGATTCCCAACAGTATTATGGAAACTCACAACGCACACATTTTCCCAAAATACATTAGATAACCTTCCTTTTAAATTCCATATGCATTCTCCATTAAACAATTTTCATTCAACTTATATTTTAACCAATCAACGATGCTTTGCTGTAGCAAAGCATCGTGTCCTGTAGGACAATATAACCAAATGTACTTTTTTTGTTGACTGATGATAGCATAACAGCTTACAATCAATCTAAAAAAAACGTAATTCTCATCAAATAGACTTTTAGTAGTTAACTTTTTGAAGATTTTAATGAACTACGGCTAGTTTTCATCCAGCCAGTTTGGATGGATGATGATTATGATAATATGATCGATTCTCATCAATCATCAATGATATCATAGGCAATGATTGTCTTAATAAGTATTTCCCAACCTTCTTTGTGCCATGCCCCACCTTAGAAATGATCATGTCCCCTTATGTACATTTGTGTATATATAAATTTTTATATAAAAAAATTGAACTGTTATCTTAAGAAATTGCAATGTTGGTTTTAGTAAGAAGAATTTGCTTATTAACGTTAGCTTTGGCATCGAAATATAGCATTGCATTTAAATAGACTGGAGCGAAGGAGTCAATTCTTGAAGTCCATTATCTAGTTGCAAGAAAGAAAAACTATTTATGACGTGCACTTGTAAGTTTAACATCAAAGGACATGAATAAAACAAGTTTATTTATAAAGGCGCGGTGTTACGTCACAAAAATGGATAACCACTCGGCTTTGGTTCGAATTAGAAACACGAAAACCGATTTTTAGTGGCTGCCATTTTGCTACACACGGAACGTCAGAAACAGATAACTCATTATAAGAGGGGGTTCGAATCAAACCTAGTTATATCCAAAATAATTAAAATTAAATAAAATGATGATTTTGTTTTATATGTTTAATTCTTGGAGTTTTGACAAAAAAAAAACATTAATCACAGATTTAATAACTGAATTTAAATAATATCAATCTTTACGTTTCCTGCAAACTGTAATACAAATATTTAAAGTTAGCTGAATTTGATTTTGAATTTAGGATTTAGCTATTTTTTTGAGTCTGATCCCCTCATATTAGTATTACCCCTCTGTGAGGCGTTGGCGCAACGTTAGGAAATACTCATGCCAAAAAATAATGCCTATCGATCCCACTTCTGAAATTGTCCTAAATGTCATTCACGGATATAATTTCATATTTTTATCAGTACTTAGCCAAAGCGCCAATATCAGTATAATAACACCTACCTCGCATTCAGCGATGGTTGCTGGTCGCCGCGGACCTTCCACGAGGTCGGCGTGCGATATCAGTATGTACCCAGGCAGCAGGCAAGCCTCCGTGCCGTCCAATTCCTCGTCTACTGTGTACCTGAATATAGACATTACAGAATTACAAGAAATAGTAAATTCAAAAGTTTTTACATGAAATAGTAAATTCATAAGTTTTGCACATTTCGTAAAAGGCCGCTAAGGTAAGTCGACCCGCCGTGTGGTATCCTGCTGAGTAGGTATACCACCCTGATTTCTTACCGTGGTGTCGTAAAAGGCGATAAAAGTGAGTTCACCCACCGTGTGGTATCTGGTTTAGTAGAATATACAGCCTTCTTTCTTGCCGTTTTCGTAAAATACGACTGAGGTATGTTGATGTAGGCAGACGGCCGGTCTTAAAATACGTAGACAAATCATGTGTCGACATGTTTATAACATATTGTGCCGACCCCACTTAGAGTGGGATGAGGTCAGAAAGAAGAAGATAAGTTTTTGCACATTGAACTCTGAAATTAGTATGGAAGGAAAAGGGTCCGAATACAATAAGATTCGGCTTTTATACAAAATCTAGTATTAAGAGTTAGGGACCAAATCGGGACAGTAGTGAAACTTGTCCCAACATTGGAAAATGGGTGGAATAGTTCAGAATAGGAGCTGACTACCCGTCATGCACCAACAGGAGCCCACGAAGTTAGATTGCTAGATAGGGAACAAATTAAAAATAAATCCCGTGTTATTAAACTCACCTAATGACAAATTTGATGCGCTTGTCCAATACATGGCCGGTGAGCACTTGATCCTCTGTCACCTCAGTAACTTCGTCCGCTGCAACAATTATACATCCATACTCATATATAAAACTGAAGAGTTTGTTTGTTTGTTTTCTTTCATTGTAAGATAGTCCATTTATCGAGGAGGGCTATATAACGCTAAGATGAATAGGAGAGGAGCAGCAATAACAAATATTATGTAAACGGAAAAATTTGAAGCTTTCCTTGCGTGCGCTGAGTAAACGATGAAATGTATTCAAAAATCATATTTTACAAAACTGATCCCCTCTAAATGTTCTAAATAAAACTCCGCGACAGCATATGTCTAGCTTTAAAGGTTAACCCACTTTGATACTGTATTACGGTTTAAATCTTTCCACGGAGCCGCTGGCGTTTGCTAGTGATAGTAGATATATATGAAAACAACTAATGGTGACCCGTGATCCTTGAGGAACTAAGCGAACCGTAAATTTAAATTCTCAAGTTATATAAAGAAATTATTATTTTGTAACAGTTTTTGTAATATTTTTGTAGATCTACAATTCTTTAGTACGTTGACGCAGCGCACGCGACTGAAGATCCCAGCAAGTTAATTTTTTTACAACCGCATGACTTCAACGCAATTGACATCAAACCGTAATACATATTTAACCTAAACTTTTCGGAAGAATGGCACTACCTATTAGTAAAAACCGTGCAAGAATCAAGCTGTGATGGCCCAGCGGTGCGACCGTGTGAATCTCTAGAGACGACCACGGGTTCGAACCCGGGCAGACACCAATGAGTTTTTCTCTTAAAAAAAAAAAAAACTTATGTGTCTAATTGATAATTGCAATTTATCACACGCTTTTCGGTGAAGGAAAACACGTGAGGAAACCTGCATATCTCTAGAGAATTCTGGAGATATGTGTAACCTACCAATCCGCATTAGAGCAGCGTGGTAGGTCTTAGCTCCAATCCTTCTCTCCCAAAACGGAGAGAAGAGGCCTATTCTCAGCAGTGGGATAGTAACAGGCCGTTACTTTTTTTTTTTACTTTTTTGTGCAAGAATCCGTTCAGTAGATTTTGAGAAAATCGATCACATACAGATAGAGTTTTTGGGGAGTTTGTTTTATAATAAGGATATCGATTATTAATACTATAATAATTGGGTCATAGACCTTATTTTCACTTCAAGCGGTTCTAATACTCGACTTAATGTTAGTGTTACCTAAAGCCCACAAAATGCTACTAGAGCGAGAGCCCGTGAACCCCAGGCCTTCTTCATTTTATAAAACCTTATTCTGAGGGTAATACCAAAAAATGACACTTTATAATTTAACGAAATTAAATATCTTTTTTATACAAAAAACCATCTTACATAAATATAAATAAACAGAAAAATATTATTATCAATACAAATTTATCTTTACATAGTTTAGACTTCTGTAACTGAACTAGGTTTCCCTGTATCTCGGTATACAGCGCCCTTCGCCAGATGTGATATTTTATTATTAATAAAATGACAATTATTTCTTTTAATGTAAACAATAGTTATATAAAAAAAAGATAAGAAAAAAAGGAGGGTAGTTGAATATGTTCCTCTCGGTGAGTAATATGTAAAGTGCATGAGTGTGTGTGAGAGGTTGTGTAACAAGAGCAGTTTTGAAGTAAATCAATCAAAAATATATACTATCGCATTATTACATTTCATCAGCTCTTAAATTAAATATACTTTAATAAGCTATTGCTTTAAATACATGAAATCACTAAAGTTTTAGTCTTAAAATTACAACCAACGCTTCAAAATTGCGAAAAGAACCTATATTTAACACTAACAATAAAAAACTTATATTAATACAACGTAAATAATCATAAGCTGTGATGGCCCAGCGGTGCGAACGTGTGAATCTCTAGAGACGATCATGGGTTCAAACCCGGGCAGACACCAATGAGTTTTTCTATTAAAACTTATGTGTCTAATTGATAATTGCAATTTATCACACGCTTTTCGGTGAAGGAAAACATCGTGAGGAAACCTGCATATCTCTAGAGAATTCTGGAGGTATGTGTAACCTACCATCATTGGAGCAGCGTGGTAGGTCTTAGCTCCAATCCTTCTCTCCAATAACGGAGAGAAGAGGCCTATGCCCAGCAGTGGGATAGTAACAGGCCGCTACTTACTAAATAATCATATAACGAAAAATAAATAAATCGTATTGTTTAAGAAATTACTAAAAATGTAACATTCTTGTAATTTGTCTTTTGTGGTAAATGTTAGTAAGAAAAAATTTATAATAGTGTAATTTTTAAAAATAGTTCTACCTATAAATATTCTACCTTCCTTCATAACCTACCTTCGATCTTACCTGTGTTGGGAGCACGCAGACAAACTTTCAGCTTTTATAAAATGACGAAGGTCTGGGGTTCACGGGCTCTTTGTCGATAATAGTGGGTGGTAATTAGCTTTGTTGTTGTAGATTTGAGGTCAAGCAAATAAGAACATAATACTCACATTGCTCCTCCTTCACTTCAGAGCTAGAAGTCTTTGCATCGGGCTGCGGCTGCTCTTCGGTTTCCATCGGCTCTAGCTTCACTTCCACTTGTATTGGTGTTTTATCGCCATTTTCCTTAAAGAAAATCATCATTTTTTTTTAATTTAAACTATCGTGAGTGTTATTCATAATTAATGTATAGATTCCGGCTATAATCTCGTGTTATTAACGGCTCATCCGATAAAATAACCCGTGAGTATAGCCGGAATCTATACATTAATTATAAAAATCATCATTTTTACACGTTTGTACATTACTTTCACTAGACTCAGAGACTCACTCAAATACTCTTTTGAACTCAACTTTGACTCCTTTTCAACAATCAGTAAAATAAATTTAAAAAATGTTAATAAATTGATAACTCTGCCGGATTTAAAAAAAAAAAAATTCTAAGCTGAGCACATACTACTCCAGATACACATATAGATAGCACATACCACGCTTTTTTATAATACAAATATTTTTCGTCATTTTTCACTTTGTAGTATTAAAGTGACCAAATTAAAAAATTAATCTTAACTCAGTTTGGATACATTGTAATCCTTATTTTACCGCCGTGTGGTAACCGGCTGAGTAGAGTAGACCAACCTCTTTCCTTACCGAGGTGTCGTAAATGCGACTAAGGTAAGTTAACCAACCGTGTGGTATCCGGTTAGGTAGAATAGACCACTCTCTTTCTTACCGAGGAGTCGTAAATTACGACTAAGGTAAGTTGATGTCAGGCTGGCGGCTGGTCATAAAATACGCAGCCAAATCATGTTACAACATGTTTGTAACATGTTGTGCCGACCCCCACCTAGAGTGGGATAAGGGCAGGAAGAAGAAGAAGACATTGTAATCCTTATTTTAAGGCCATCTATGAAATAACGCTACGAACTTTTAAAAGAGCCTAGTGTTTTTATGCTGAGTTTTGAGTTGCTTGAGTTGAGTTTTGTAGTCTACGCCTTATTGCAAATTTGCCACAAAAACCTTATGTGAATTCTGTCACTTTCACTAAGCGTGCAATATATCCTACAACACTCCATATGTAAATGTTTTCGGACGAAGAAAAATTATGCTTCACCGAAATACACGTGATGTATGTAGACAAAATTTCAGCGATGGATTTATCCCTATAAACTTTTAAGATTAATTCCTTAAGTCAAATTTAATAACTAACTAATTTTAACCTAACGGTAACACTCAACTAACCTGTAAAAAAATATTAAAATCTTACTTTTGGTTTATCCTTTTCAATATTGGATTCTGCCGGTGGCTCTTCTACTTTCTCCTTTTCCGCATCCACGTCCATTTTCTCATCTTTTTCTTTATTTTCTTGAACTTCTTTTTCCTTTTTCTCTTGTGCTTCTTTCTCTTTGCGTTCCTTTTCTAATTTCTCTCTTTCCTGTATTGGAATAAAGAACACGCCATTGTTGAGACAGAAAGAAGTGATTTACAAATGTTATGACAGAATTATTTTGCACCAATCTGCGTTTGTTCAGAAAATCTATGAAATGCTAAGTGTAGGAAGCAATAACCGTCCTCATACCTTCAACATGCAGGATTAGTTAAAGCACATTAATGGTATAGGGAAAGGGGAATTGTTTTTCTCCAAATTTAACGCGTGCGGGCCACGGGCAGTAATGAATGAATCAAAACTACTGGATAGATTTCATTAAATTTTTTTGTGTGACATAGGCTATATATTTTATACCCGTACGAACTCTGAGTGGGACGCTAGTAACGCTAAATGTAGAGTGGACAATCCGTTTTCATACATGATACATGCAGGTTTCGTAAAACATACACAAACCACCACCACCACCACCACAATACACAAGCACTACACACGTTCGCTATCACAGCATTATCATAAAGCATCACCAACAATACACTACACATATTCACTCCGACAATCTCTACGATCGTTTTAACCCGAAACCATAATCATCAAGAGTTACGCTCCACAACAAAATCGCAACGCTTTGCGATTTTGTGACTGTGATTGTGACATTCTCTCAATTAGACAAACACACACAAACACACACACACACGCACGCACACGCACGCACGCACGCACGCACGCACGCACGCACGCACGCACGCACGCACGCACTGTCAATGTCATACAGAAACGGTAGGATGTGACTGAAAATCAGTGCCAAGGCTTAGCCTTAGCAAAAGCTGAGTGACATACCGTTTTGCATGACACACTTCCATGCATAAATGATAAGGGCAGGACACGTATCTTTTTAACTTTGACATTTCTTTAATTTTTTTATCATTTTATATTTTTTTATGTCCCATTTTTTTGTTATTTTATATCTTAAAATTAAATTGTTTATGTGCATGACAGTGTTGTATGTGAATAAATGCTGTGATTTGATTTGATATTTAAAATGTTTTTTGTAAAACGGTATTTTTATATAAAAAACAAGATGTTTTATGATAGATTAATGCATCGCTTCAAGTCCGAGGTATTTATTATAAAAAAAAATTAGTCCCTTTTAAAGTAAACATGAAGCATATGCCTCTGAATCATCAATAAATTACAATTGACATACCAATAAATAACTAATTCTAATAGATATTTATAAATAGGTAGGAGTAGAAAAAGCTTTGGCCATCGCTTTTTTTTCTCGAATTGACTATATTAGCTGTTAGGCCTAACGGCTTTTATAGCGTTACCGGGCTGGACGGGCGAGCGCAGAAGCATCGCCGAAGGGCCGATCGCTGCATTAAGCTACTAAAGTCCAATTCACCAGCTTTATTACCTCTCTCTTTTTCTTTTGCCGCTCTTCTCTCTCCTTACGGTCTCGCTCACGGCGTTCCTTCTCCTTTCTGATGGCTTCCTCCTTCAGGCGTTTGATTTCTTCCTCTCTTTTCCGTTTCTCTTCTAGAACTTGCTCGATTGGTATCTCGAGCCGTTTCCTCACTATCTTCGTTTTGGACAACATGTTGTATCTGTCGATAACGATATAAATAATGAGTTAAACATAATACAAGCTTTCTCTTTTTTGGTGAGAAGTGTTAGAAGTGAGACCCACTACACAGTTTCCATTCCTAGAATTCTAAAGATATCCAGCTTTCGTCACGATGGGTATATAATAAAATTATCTATAGTAAAATTCCGCATCAATTTTAGGTTTCCCATAACAGCAGTTTAAAAACTTTATTAAAGAGAGGCTGATATAAAAAGCCTACTACACTGTTGAGGATTATTTACACGATAAGAATGCGTGGATATAGCTACTGTGCGGCGACCCTGTATAAGATAGTAATGACTTAATGTAACTAGCTATAAGTATTATGTTGAAAAGAGCAACCGCCGAGTTTCTTGCTGGCTCTTCTCGATAGGAACAGCAGTAGAATTGACGATTCAAAAGCACTTGTTTACAAGTTTATATGAATAAAGAAAATTTTAAATTTGAATATGTAGCAGGCAATATTCACATACCCCATACATGCAGGAAAAATCGCCACACCTATCTCAAGACGCCACCACCACCAAACATTCACAAGCAAAGCTTTTAATAAATAAAAGCTTATAAAAAAATTTCATGTCCCTACTGTTAATGTCACAAAAAAAAGAATTCGGTCACTTTAATACTAAGTGTGCGAAAAAGCAAATGATAAATTTCAATAACCAATGAGAAAAATGAGTTTTCAAAAAAAAGCTCATTGGTGCCTCGAACTCCTCTAAATTCACACAGTGTCACCGCTGGATTTCACAACTTACTACTATTATGCTGTATTAAAATATAAGTACATAATGTCTTATTCTACTTCCTACTAATATTATTAATGCGAAAGTTTGTGAGTATGGATGTATGTTTGTTACTCTTTCACAGTAAATTCTGCTGAGCCGATATCGATGAAATATGGCACAATTATTCCTTATACACCGAATTAACATATAAGCTATAGAAATCCTATTAATTCAATAGGAATAGGATGACATCGAAAAGAGCCATCTAATATCAAGCTATCACGCGACAACAGTCCACGCATATGTAGTTACGGCTAAAAACTAGTATACAATATTAACACACTAATATGAACACTGTTAAAAAGAGGCTGATACAGAAAGCCTACTACTCTTGAAGATTATTTAGAAGATAAGAATGTGTGGATATAGCTCTCTTGAACCTGTACAAGAAAGTAACGACTTAATGTAAATAGTATTAAGAATTATATTTTTAAAAGAGCAACCGCCGAGTTTATTGCTGGCTCTTCTCGGTAGGAACAGCTTTCCGAACCAGCAGTAGAGTTGACGATTCAAAAGCACTTGCTTACAAGTTTATTTGAATAAAGAATATTTTGAATTTGAATTAAGAAATGTTATTTTACTTGCGATCTCACACGCCATTAGATGTACGAGAGTAAATACAAAATATTAATATACCTGCTAAGCTTAACAGATACTTTATGAAGAAAGCATCAACACTTTTTACTTGGCAGGAGTTTTAACATAAATAAACGTTTTGAAAAAGAGTTTTGACTCTTCAAGTTGCCGCTACACTCCTTTTGAGGGACTCTAAGTAGTTCCAGGAAGCAACCATGATCCAAGAATTGCTTTGTATAATAGACAGAACAATATCTGTCCATTGAAGAGTCGTTTGACGAATACATTGTTGCAATTGTTTTATTTATTCAAAGTAAAGTTTTGTATTTTTTATTGCGCTAAAAGAGGGATAAAACGATTTACTTTTTTTTAAATAAAACCTAGCTAGATCGATTTATCCCCCCAAAAACCTCCTGCACGCTGAATTTCAGGAAAATCGTTGGAGCCGTCCTTTGAATTCTCTAGAGATATGCAGGTTTCCTCACAATGTTTTCCTTCACCGAAAACCGTCTAATAAGTTGCAATTATCAATTAGACACATAAATTTAAATTAAAGTTTTTAAGTTTTAAAAACTGCTGATTTCAAAAATTCATTCACCATTGGAAAGCTTCATCTTTACTGAACAACATTGGCTATATAACATTTAAAAAAAGGTGTCCATATTAAAAATGTAATAAGGAATAGAAAATTAGTCATAAACTATTCATGATATATCCTCCAGGCCTTATCCCATTCTGAGCGGGGTCGCCACAACATGCTACAAACATGTTGTCATATGATTTGGCTACGTATTTTACGACCGGCCGCTTGCCTGACGTCAACTTACCTTAGTCGTATTTTACGACTCTTCGGTAAGAAAGAGGGTGGTCTATTTTAGTCAACCGGATACCACACGGTGAGTCAACTTACCTTAGTCGCCTTTTACGACACCTCGGTAAGAAATGAGGTTGGTCTAATCTACTCAGCCGGATACCACACGGCGGGTCGACTTAACTTAGTCGTCTTTTATGACACCTCGGTAAGAAATGGGTTGGTACTATTTATTCTATTCAGCCGGATACCACACGGCGGGGAAACTATTGATGATATATTTAACAAAACTTGCCACTGCCATGAGATCGGTATGTACGCGGGTGAAACCACGGGATATTACTAGCAAATATAGAGAGAATTCTCACCTATCGTTGCCAAAATTAATTCGGTAACACATGTTCTTGGTGAGCACGTGAGGGTAGACCGCTTTGCCGTCGAGGTCTTTCTTCTCAAACTCGTAGGCTGTGCCCAACTCAACGCCGTTTAAGGTATACGATATCTTGCACGGGTTGGATTCAAGGTCCTGCGTGAAAGGTAAAAAAAGAGAGTGAATAAAACAATTAAAAATCCGTAAAATATACTTAAAGTAACGGCCTATTACTATTCCACTGCTGGGCGTGAGCCTCTCCTCTCTAGGTTTTTGGAGAGAAGGATTGGAGCTAAGACCTACCACGCTGCTCCATTACGGATTGGTAGGACACACATATCCCTAGGATTCTCTAGAGATATGCAGGTTTTCTCACGATATTTTCCTTCAGCGAAAAACGTGTGATAAATTGCAATTACCAATTAGACACAAGTTTTTAAGATGTCGGGTTCGAACCTATATGGGCTATCACAGTGGCATAGTAACAGGCCGTTACTTGTATGCTATATAACATGTTTTAAGCGTTGATGCGACCTTTAAATATTAAGAAGAATGGGTATAAGGAAGTACGAAAATTTAGTTTTACGATTTTGTTGTTTCGCTTGCGATCTCACACATCACAAAATATGTGAGAGTAAATACAAAACTTTAATATACCTGCGAAAGAAACTTGTTACCAAATTATTAAGTAACAAATATGGTATATCACGCAGGAGCTTAAGGCCCAAAGAAGAGAGCAGATGCTCTGTGAAACTGTCAGGTCATTTCCACCTTTTGTAATATGCTCTACATATAAGCATATCTCTTACTCTTAACACCTACATTTGGGGGGGTTAGAATAAAACCTAGCGATATCCAAAATAATTAAAATTGAGTAAAATGAAAATTTTGTTTTATGTATTTAATTCTTGGACAAATAAAAAATATTAAACACAGATTTAATCACTGCGAATTGAAGTAATATAAATCTTTACATTTTCTGCAAACTGTAATACAAATATATAAAATTAGCTGAATTTGTTGTGACTTTAGGATTTAGCTATTTTTGATTCTGATCACCTCATTTAAACCTTTCTGTGGAGTAATCCAGTATTACTATATACATTTAGCATTATATACATTTTCTATTTACTTTATCGCAGATTATAGCAAAACAATTTTATTATTATTTTTGTATTATGTCCAAACTCCGCAAATGTTAAGATGGATGTGTGGTGTGACAAAACTTGATAGAATACGCAATGAGTATAATAGTGGAAGTCTGAAAGTAGCGTTCATTAGAGAGAAGTTGAGAAGTGCGAGACTAAATTGCTACGGACGTATACTGAGGAGGGATGAAAGTCATGTGACGTTAAGAGATTTAAATATGAATGTGGATGGATGGATGAGTAGGGGGAGAACGAATTAAAGATGGATGGATTTTGTGAAAAATAATATGCATTTTAAAGGAGTGGCATCAAAGTTGACGAATGATAGAGGAGAATGGAAGAAGAAGACATATTGACTGGCCCGTTGGCGCAGTGGGTAGTGATCCTGCCTTCAGCTCCGCGGGTCGCGGGTTCGATTCCCACCGAGGGCCAACATTTTCATTAAATGAATTTGTTTGCCTTTGAGCCTGGGTGTATATTAGTATTTAAGTATGTATATAAAAAATATATAAGTATATATTCTCCAGTTTTCTGTCTACCCAAATGTCTACACAAATATTAAGTTACTTACTTTGGGGATGGACGACCGTGTGTCTAAAAAAAAAATATTGTGCCGACCCCACTAAGAGTAGGATAAGGGTAAGAGAATGATGTATGTATCTTCGCAAAGTATCGCCTAATTCTATAAATCATTCACATTGAGATACTCCAAGCATAGCTCGCTCTATCGCCCGTTAAGTTACTCTTAGCATACAACTCACCAAATAAACGCCGATCACGTCCTTCTCAGCGAAACTCTTGCCGTACTCCTTGACCTCGCTATTGTTGAAGGCGCGCCCCGTGCTCTCGTAGCCCCAGCTCAATTCACCTTCGCCTTAGTAACAAAAAAGTTAACGACTGTTTATAATTTTCTACAAACATGCAAATATCAAAATTAAAATGTTTATTTCATTAGCTCTAATACATTATTTCCTTAGTTTGTGCTGGGGCCCTCTTTTAAGTAACAAATACCTGTGCCAGAGAACCCCGCTCTTTCTGTTCAAAGTCGTCAATGGTTTTACAATTAATATAACTAATGGTTTTACAAATAATAGAACGAATTACACGATACAAGCATGCTTAGTGTGGAATTCATAGTTTAAGTTACATTCTGTAAAATTTATGAGTTTAATAATAAAGATTTATAATTATTAAATTTTTTTTTAAAGTTAATTAAATTTATTACCAAAGAAAAAAACACAAGAAAACACAATTTTTAACACATGAGGTAATGGGTGTATGTGTTTGTGTGTGTGTAGGGTAGTGCCTATGACTGTGTGTGTATAGATGTGTGCGTGTGTTCAGAGGGTGCCTGTGTCTGTGTGTGTCTATGTGTGTGTGTGTGTGTAAGTTTGTGTGTAAGTGTGCGTGCGTGCGTGAGTGTGTGTGTTTATGTGTGTAAGTGTGTGTGTGTGTGTGTGTGTGTGTGTGGAAGTGCCTGTGACTGTGTGTGTATAGATGTGTGCGTGTGTTCAGAGGGTGCCTGTGTCTGTGTGTGTCTATGTGTGTGTGTGTGTGTAAGTTTGTGTGTAAGTGTGCGTGCGTGCGTGAGTGTGTGTGTTTATGTGTGTAAGTGTGTGTGTGTGTGTGTGTGTGTGTGTGGTAGTGCCTGTGACTGTGTGTGTATAGATGTGTGCGTGTGTTCAGAGGGTGCCTGTGTCTGTGTGTGTGTAAGTTTGTGTGTGTGTAAGTGTGCGTGCGTGAGTGTGTGTGTTTATGTGTGTAAGTGTGTGTGTGTGTGGTAGTGCCTGTGACTGTGTGTGTATAGATGTGTGCGTGTGTTCAGAGGGTGCCTGTGTCTGTGTGTGTGTAAGTTTGTGTGTGTGTAAGTGTGCGTGCGTGAGTGTGTGTGTTTATGTGTGTAAGTGTGTGTGTGTGTGTGTGGTAGTGCCTGTGACTGTGTGTGTATAGATGTGTACGTGTGTTCAGCGGGTCCCTGTGTGGGATTTGTGAATGTATATGGATATTAAATATGATACGTAATACTATTTAACACTCCTCTACTTCTTTTAATGGAAATTCTTTTACTATCAAAGTTATACTTTTATGGAACATACATCCTCTAGATATAAGAAAATCTCTTTCACTTCCTATTTTCAAAACTAAGATAAAGCAATACTACTTAACTATATAATTCGGTTTGTTATCTTTCTTTTATTTATAACCCAAATCCTAGTATTGGTTTTGTTTTTTTTTTAATTTTCCATTATTATGTCATCATCATCTTCCTGCCCTTATCCCACTCTAAGTGGGGTCGGCACAACATGTTACACACATGTTGTCACATCATTTGGTTAGGTATTTTACGACCGGCTGCCTGCCTGACGTCTACTTACCTTAGTCTTCTATTATCTTAGTCATCTTAGCCTTTTACGACAGCTCGTAAAGAAATGAGGGTGGTCTATTCTCATCATCCTCCTGCCCTTATCCCACTCTAAGTTGGGTCCGCATAACATGTTACAAACATGCTGTAACATGATTTGGCTACGTATTTTACGACCGGCCGCCTGCCTGACGTCAACTTACCTTAGTCGTATTTTACAACTCCTCGGTAAGAATGAGGGTGGTTTATTTTACTCAACCGGATACCACATGGTGGGTCTACTTACCTTAGTCGCCTTTTACGAGAGCTCGTTAAGAAATGAGGGTGGTCTATCTTTCAGTCGGATACCACACGGCGATTTACATTATTATGTCATCATAAACTTACCAAGATGTAGAGTAGACTCATTGGTAGACCATCCAATCCTGAGCCCGCTAGCTACTGCTTCTTTCTCAGTACTCTCTGTGGTTGTCACTACTGAACCAACACGGACCTGTAAGTAAAATATGTAAGTAAGTAGCGGCCTGTTACTATCCCACTGCTGAGAATAGGCCTCTTCTCTCCGTTTTTGGTGAGAAGGATTGGTGCTTAAACCTACCACGCTCCTTCAGTGCGGATTGGTAGGTTACACATATCAACAGAATTCTCTAGAGATATGCAGGTTTCCTCACAATGTTTTCCTTCACCGAAAAGCGTGTGATAAATTGAAATTATCAATTAGACACATAAGTTTTAACAGAAAAACTCATTGGTGTCTGCCCGGGTTTGAACCGGCGAACTTAAAAAAATATGTAAATCCCTTTTATTTTAATTATAATTAATTTACCTAGGTACAAGAAGTATATCAGAAGTGTGGTTTGTACACTTTTAAAACTTTCCCAGGCTCTTCCCAGTATTGTAACATGGATTTCTTTGTTGTCTGTCTAGACATGAACCCAGTAAGTAACCCTCAAACACAATAATCAACATAAATAAAATACTGATTTTAATTAAATTCCCAGACAATCTACAGATCGACGCAGCGAGTAATCTTTTAAAGTTTGGTGGTGTTCCAAACATTTTGGAACTGTCAATGGCAGTTTTGTTTCCAAGGGAAGTAGAAATTAGACTGAGCCACAGCAACACGTTGCCAGACCGCTAGTTATAAAATATTTAATATCTGATATATTAGTATTATAGTGAGATACTGGACCAGTGTACAGAAAGGTTTAAATTAAGTGTAAGAGATATGCTTATACATAAAGAATATTACAAAATTGAAGATTATTTGGATGATAAAAATGCCTGGTTTTGAAAATCTTTTCAACAATCTTTATACAATTTGGGTTACACATTACTAGTAAACTTGTTAACTTTTAAAAGACCCCCAAGTTTCTACCTCGTCCTTCTCATTTATCATATTGATCCTTGATGATTCAAAAGTACTTGAACGAACTTGTTTGCATTAAGATTATTTTGATTTGATTTGAATAACGATGTACAAAAACTATTTTCCTCTGCTATAAAGGATCTTTTGTATCCATCTTCACTTATGAACAAAATCCATTAGTACAAAATGTCTTTTGTGGTTTAAAAATTTGAATTTACTAACCTCGTAACAAACGCGTCCACTACTGACACCATGACTGGACCTAGCGCCGGCCCACGCGTGGGCAAACGCACCGTCCGCAAGCGGCACAACGGAATTGAGATCCGGCAGCTCCAAGTATTGATTGAGATCGCTGTCATCTGCGAATCAATTTGTGCGATCATGTAAAGCAGCAATGGCACAGTATACCACTGTGTCGAATCGTGGATCTCTAGAATAGATAGTAACGGGTTCAAACCCCAGGTAGGCACCAATCAGTTTTTCTATTAAAACTTATGTATGTCATAATTTGAACTAAATTGCGATTAAGCACAAAAGTTTTAACGAAAAATCTCATTGGTGCCTGTCCATGATTCAAAACTAGGAATGTGAAAATTAATCGATTTGTATATTATAATATTTTATTATTATAATCGATTTTCTATACATTAATTTAAGTTTTTCTTCTTTTATTAAGTCTTTTAAGATTAGATTATGCGTTCTTGGATGAAACCAATGTGCTTAACTTAAGCATTTTAAACTAATTACGCAGACTATACGAATATTACGAATTATGCAGAGAATTAATTAGCGCATCTATATTATTTTTTTATTTCCACTAGCCCCACTTTAATTTGTATTAATTCTAATTAATTATTAATATAATTATGCAATTGTAATTAATTATTAATATAAATAATAAAATATAATTCATTACTAATTTAAAAAAGCAACTCTTCAAATATGTAGTTACAAATTGATTATTTAGTAATCAATTTTTTACACTGCAAGTCTATTTGATACCGTTACTATAAACTATAAAATAAATTACGTAACATATCGTGTTTTAATATATCATGTCAAACTTACACCACGAGAGTGTGATCTTGCTGTCATCAAGGTCAGGTTCCACAAACTTTTGTTCTACAGGTTGTTTTTTGTTGCGGCCAATGGGTTCCTATAGACAAATGAAATATTTAATTATTTTTTATCTATGTATAAAAAAATCTTTGTAAACTCCGAAACAGCTGAACCAATTTTGATGAAATTTTCAGACCATCGTTAGAATGGAATGACCCAGCGGATGATCCTGTAAAGTTTGGTGGCGATCGAAACATTATTTTAAACTTTCAACTGTAGAATAACGCGTGGCTGAACTGCTAGTTTATTAATTTAAAAAAAAATTGAGTATTTCTTAAACAAGTTTTGTTAATAGAAAATAACTAAGTAAAGAGAAAGGTTAACATATAAAGCTAAACTGGCTTGTTGGCGTGGTTGGTAGAGACCTTGCCTTCAGCTTCGAGGCGGGTTCGAGTCCCGCCGAGGCTGAACTATTTCTATAAACGATTTGTTGGTTCTTCGAGCCAACCAATTCACCTGAATAGCAAATACCTATTTCAAAATGGTCGTGATTTTTTTAAATTCTTCACTTTAAGAGACATTTATCTGCTACTTAGTTTATTTGTCGGTTTACTATCCAACACTTTATCTAGTAACTTGTGAAACAGGCCCTTAATAGCTTATTTGGGTAATAGGCGGTCTCAAATTCAGAATACCAGGATCGAATTAGGGATTTTTTTTAATATATTTTAAAAATTAACAAGCCAGGCTCGGTCAACCAGGTATTTTATTTAATTAACTTACATCGATCGGCGGCGCGAGCACTTCGTTGGTGACCTCAATGGAACGGTAGAAGTTACTCCAGCGCGCCTTCTTCTCCTGTTTCTTTTTTAACCGTTGTAACTTTACCGGGTCCTAAAACAGTTTATATAATTAAAAGCTGAACTCTAAGCGGTAATTATTTATATATAGGCTTATAGTAACCAATAATTTTGATGTGTGAAACTCAACGGTTTTAGCCGTATCGTATCCAGCTGAGTAGAATAGTACCACCCTCATTTTTTACTGAGGTGTCGTAAAAGGCGACAAGGTAAGTCGCCCCGCCGTGTGATATACGGCTGAGTAGAATAGACAACCCTCGTTTCTTACTGAGGTGTCGTAAAAGGCGACTAAGGAAAGTCCCCCGCCGTGTAGTATCTGGCTCAGTAAAATAGACCACCCTCATTAAAGTACTCGGTAAAATACGTAGACAAATGTGACATGCGACAACATGTTTGCGACCCCGCTTAGAGTGGGATAAGGGATAAGGGGATTAGGAGAGAAAGGTGATGTACGTAACTCAAGTTTATACAGGGTCTTCACACACCTCAGCAGCCTACTTACCCTACACATTAATTTTAATTTTCATTTTTTAATGAACACGCTTTATAGAGATCAATGGCCGTACCTTACTAAGCATTCTAACCTTTACCTTAAAACTTAATACTAAATACTAATTATACTTAAAACTTATAATAATTCAATCAAGGTTTTAGTAACATTGTTTTATAACTGTTTTCAGGTATTGAAAAACTGCTAATATTTTAATAGAATTCAAAAGTTATTTTTACTGTTATTTTTTTGATTTTTTTGATTATTGGTTTTTTTTTAATCTTAAAAAAACTACCCAACAAGGCTCAGTCACCCAGGAACTTTCAATTTTATAATTGTTAAAGTCGCAATAGAAGGTAATGTCTTACAATCATTAAAAAAATGTCTTACTTTACTGAGCTCCTCGATGCGTTTAGCGTCCTCTTCCGCTTGCTTCTTCTCCCTTTCAATTCTCTCTTTCTCCTTTTCAATCAATCGCTGATTCAGGAGCTCCCACTCCTCTTCTTCGGTTAGCTCATATTTACGCTGTGAAAATAAAATTATTTAGCAAACTATTGTAAATAAATCTTATTAAATACTTTCAATACTTTAAAATATTAATAGACTTATGAGTCAATTTAATAAGTTATCTAAAGGTAATATGTTAAATATAATATACGATTCCGAAACAATGGTTAAAAAAAACCCCTTCTAAAACTTTTAACTGAAACCTAGTTTACATAATTTGTGTTATTGTCACCAGTTTTTGCTATTTGTTATTTAAATTCTTCTTTTGCTTTTTCTACCTTAATATAGATGTTTGTTATTATTGTTAATGTTGTAGCAATCTCTAATTAACATCGCATTTAGTTTCTATTTTTAATGTATCATGTTTTTTTTGAACACGTATTTAATGTATATATTGTTGATGGCCTAATAAAATTTAAAAAAATAATTAAAAAGTATCTATACTAATATATAAAGCTGAATTGTTTGTTTGTTTGTTTGTTTTGAATGTGCTAATCTCAGGAACTGCTGGACCGATTTAAGTGTAAGATAGTCCATTTATTCGGGAAGACTACAGGCTATATAAAATCACGCTAAGGTGAATAGGAGAGGAACAGCAATAAAAATAGTACGCAAAATTTAAAACTTTCCTTGATTAAGTTAAACGGTGAAAGTTATCAATCAAGTGGTACAAAATTGTAAGGTTAACACACTTTAACCATTTCTACGGTTATCAAAATACTATGTAATTGCTAGTATCTTTATATATAGATTCCGCTATTATTTTTGCATAGCTTAAATCAGTGACCAGGACGTTTTTCTTTACCATAAAAATACATACTAAATAAAGTAAACCTAAATTCTATGTACGGAAACGTGGTCGCTGACTATGGGCCTCATAAGAAAGCTCAGAGTCACTCAGCGGGCGATGGAACGGGCTATGCTCGGAGTATCTCTACGTGATCAAATCAGAAATGAGGAGATCCGTAGACGAACCAGAGTCACCGACATAGCTCATCGTATCGCGAATCTGAAGTGGCAATGGGCGGGGCACGTAGTACGTAGAACCGATGGGCGTTGGGGTCCTAAGGTGCTGGAATGGCGACCTCGCACTGGAAAGCGCAGCGTTGGAAGGCCCCCAACGAGGTGGACTGACGACCTCAAAAAGGTCGCGGGGAGCCGCTGGATCCAAGCGGCACAAAATCGTGGATTGTGGCGATCCCTTAAGGAGACCTATGTTCAGCAGTGGACGTCCATCGGTTGAGAAAGAAGAAGAAGAAGAAATTCTATGTATATATAAACATATTCAAAATTAAAATATTCTTTATTCAAGTAAACTTGTAAACAAGCGCTTTTGAACAGTCAACTCTACTGATTTGAAAAGCTGTTCCTACCGAGAAGATGCAACAAGAAACTAGAATTAAAAGGAAAAGTGTTTAATGCTAATGACATAGGTGCATTGTGTCAGGGTCTTAGCTATTCTATTTGTCCAGCAGTGGACTAATTAAGCTACTTTACTTCTTTTATAAGCTTCATACCTCTTTTTCGACCTCCTCGCCACCATCTTCTTTCTTCTTCTCTCCTTCTTTTAGTTTCTTCGGGATAGCGTCTTTTTTTTCATTATCTTGGTCAGTAGGTTCATTTTGAGAGCTATCTTCATCTGTAACAATTTTTTAATTAACTTAATAGAAAAGTAAATATAATTTTTTATTAATTATTTTGCTAAAATCCCCGATGACGTGAAATAGAAAATATATACTGCTAAATGGCGAGTGGACAATCCATTTTAATGAAGTCAACTTACCTTAGTCGTATTTACGACAGCTCGGTAAAAAAAGGGTGGTCTATTCTACTCATCCAGATCCAGATGCCACACGACGGGTGGACTTACCGCCTCAAACGACACCTCGGTAGAAATGAGGATGGTCTATTCTACTCAGCGGAATACTTTTTTTATTTCGAGCTTGTCATAGTTACAATAAGATTTTATTAATATTGATTTTTCTTCTTGTTCTCTCAAGATATTTAAAAAAATTACTCGGGAAAATTTAAAATTTTAATAGGGATATGTTAAGTGATACACCATATACAGGGTGAACGATATGAAGTGTTACCTTTTCAAAAGACTACGATTTTTTAGTTATAACAAATCTTTTATTACTCCAATGGAAAACATGCGAGAAAATAAGCAAAATAAGTAAAATTTTCAAATCAATTGACTTTAATTCAATACGACCACCTTTTGCCTTGACTATAGCCTAAAGTCGGTCAAAAAATGAGTTACACGCTGCACGAACGTGATCCTGAGATATCTTATGCCATTCACGTTCGATTGCTTTCTTTAGCGCATCCATACTGGCATATTTTTTAGTTCTCACTTTGCTCTCTAAAATGGAGCATATGGAAAAGTTCATCGGATTCGGGTCTGGGGAATTCGAAAGCCATTGTATGGACGAAATGAAATGTGGAACATGATTTTCCAGCCATTCTTGCTTCACGCGAGCTTTGTGAGCCGGGGCCGAGTCTTGTTGAAATGTCCACGGCCTAATACCGAAGTGTTTGCGCGACCACAGGTCCAATACAGCTTAAACATTTTCTCGACAATAAGCAGCATTTAATAAGACACCAGGCTGAATGAAAACGACCGAAAAGGGTCCATCACCGGTCACTGCAGCCCACACCATTACTTGTGATGGGAAATTACTTCAGGTTGGCCTAATGGCGATGGCGTAAATTCTCGTTTGTACGTTTGATCAAGTAAACACGATCGTTTTGAGTGTTGATAAATTGCTCAATTGGAAAATGTTCTCATCAGAAAACACTATGTTTGAAAATTGACACTCCTCGTGCAAGCCCAACAACTGTTTTGCTTCTTCTAGGCAAACTTTTTTTTGCTTCTGCGTAAGATCTTGTGCTTTCTGGAACTTGTAAGACTTGGCTTTTAGCTCATTTTTTAGTATACGGCGAATGCTATCTTAGAATATTTTCAATTCTTTAGCCATTTGCCGTCCACTCCGACGCGGATTCCGCCGGAGCCGCATCTTCACTTTCCGAACCATTGCACGTGACGTTGCTGTCTTTTTTGGTCCACTACCAGTGTTTGGCAATGCTGCCAGTATCATTATAACGTTTTATGGTTCGATATACAAACATTCTATTCACTTTTAGGTGACTAAGCTCACGCACAATAGCAGGTTGTGATTTTCCAAACAAATATAACGCAATCACACTTTTACGTTTGAATTCCATGTCAGATATTTGTCGTTCGACTGACAAGGGATGCAAATGCTTTCGGCAGCTTGTGAACAAGACAATGAATTATTAAAAAAAGCAAGTGTGACGTTGCTGCGATCAAAAGTTTGAAAGATATGACTTGTGTGAAGTTGGTAACATTTCATATCGTTCACCCTGTATTATGTTTTTTTAGTCATTTATTTTTTTAGTTTTGTATTATATTTAAATGATTAAGTAACTAACTAGTATACTCTCAATAGTGTTAAGTAATTTGTAGAAACTTTGCTAGTTTTTGCATTATTTTTTTGTAATTTAATTTTTATAATTTGTTATACTGTTTGTTTCCCTTATATAAATAAAAACAAAAATAAAAAAATTAAATGAATATAAAACTTATACTCAATTTTATTTGTCAGTCTAGCACAGTGTTTCCCGACCTTTTTTGGTCCATGCCCCGCGTTAAAATTATTTTGCCCCCCTAAGTACCATACATAAATTTTAATATTAAAAATTGAATTGTCCACTTAAAGTATAAATAATAGATTTATCGGAATAATTTTTTTTTTTTTTTGTTAAATTTGGCACCGACTAGCATTGCACTTAAATGGTCCAGAGCGAAAGGCTTAAAATAAAGAAGGCATCAAATTGCCCCCCAAATGCCCATCAAATTGTCGCTGGAACCACGTTGGAAAACGCTGGTCTAATGCCATATATCATGATTGATTGAGCTTTCCTCTCCAAACCATTCATTCATGCTTACCTATGTCATCTTCATCTCGCTTTGCATGTACGGGGGACTGGCTCCTGAAACAAATAACAGTTTTAAATAAACGTAATGTTATTGATTAATATCTTCAATTATTCTTTACTAGCTGTGCCAGCAATTTGTGGAAATCCTTGTCACAAATCGTCCCGAATTAAAATTTTGAACATTAAGGGCCTGTTTCACAAGTTACTGATAAAGTGTCGCATAGTTAACCGACAAATAAACTAAGTAGCAGATAAATGTCTCTAAAAAGTGAAAAATTTGAAAAAATAAAATCGCGGCCATTTTGGAATAGGTATTTGCTATCCAGTAGATAAACAAAATAACAGGCTCACGGTCTACCTGTTAACTTATTAGAAACTTTAAGTGCTGAATAAGCCTATCAGAAACCTGAGAAGCGCAAAATTCCGAGATATGTGTCAGATATGTTCCGAATAGGCTAACTGACAGTTTATAAACTAAGTAGCAGATAAATGTCTCTAAAAAGTGAAAAATTTGAAAAAATAATATCGCGGCCTTTTTGGAATAGGTCTATGCTATCCAGCAGATAAACAAAATAACAGGCTCACGATCTACCTGTTAACTTAATAGGAACTTTAAGTGCTGAATAAGTCTATCAGAAACCTGAGAAGCGCCATATGTGTCAGATATGTTCCGAATAGGCTAACTGACAGTTTATTGGTAACCTGTGAAACAGGCCCTAAAGTGGTTATTTGAGTTAACCATAAACGATAGAGAGATGCTCTCGCGGAGTTTTTTTGTAGATCTACAATTTTATAGTACATTAATTTAGTATATCTCTGCAGTTTTACGCCGCGCAAGCGATTAAAGCTTATTACAACCGCACGAACTATACAAAACAATTTACATAAAAATATAACGTACTATCAACTTGAACCTTCCGAAAGAATTTCACTACCTTTTAGTAAAACCCTTTAAAAAGTAGTAGATTTATATGGCATTCTTTTTAATCCCGCTACACCTTCTTACCTTAAAGAGCGTTTTCAATTTCGTTCTTCTCACCGTTCACTTCGTCCAAGTGAAAGACTTACCCTTAAAATACCTACGCATTCATCGTGTTTCTATGGTAATTCTTTTTCTGTAAAAGGTGTCCTGCTATGGAATTCACTACCGCTTTCTGTAAGATATGCACAGTCTCTTTTCGTATTTAAAGAAAATTTGAAAAGACATTATTTAATGGGTTAGCAGCTATTTTTGTCTATTTTTGTATATTCTACTGACTATATGTACTCAATATTATTTATTTTTACAGCTTATTTTTTATTTATTTTTTATATGTATACTTTTTTTTTTTTTTTACATTTATATTTTTATATGTATACGTACACCCCCTTTTTGTGATTTTTACCTGGTCCTTTAATCATGGGTTGCCTGGAAGAAATCGCTCTTTAGCGATAAGGCCGCCCATTGTATATCTTAATCATGTTTATAAAAAATGTTTCATGTTCAAACTGTTTTTCTTTTGTATGGATTATGGTGTACAATAAAGTATATTTCTATTCTATTCTATTTCTAGATTTAATAGATTTTGAGAAAATCGATCACATACACGACAGACAGCTTTTGGGGAGTTTTTTTTTGTTTTTTTAAAAAGATTACCAGCAATTTGGGTTACAAAATATTAGTAAACTTGTTAACCTCCTAAGCTCTCCAGCTAAGCTAAATGCTTGTGTTAGGAGTGGGTTCATGTCGACAGTATAACTGTCGACTGACTGGCCCGTTGGCGCAGTGGGCAGTGACCCTGCCTTTTGCTCCGCGGGTCGCGGGTTCAATTCCTGCCGAGGGCCAACATTTTCTATAAATGAATTTGGTGGTCTTTAAGCCTGGGTGTATATTTGTATTTAAGCATGTATTTCATATACAAGTATATTTTCACCAGTTGTCTGTCACCCATAACAGTTAAGTTATTTACTTTGGGGACGGACGACCGTGTGTGAAAATGTCCTATATATAATTATTTATTTATATTACAGTGTAAACTCCATGTAACGTCACTCGATTTAACGACAACTCCCTAAAGCGTCGATTTTACTTGGCTTTGGTTAGTTTAGCTTGTTTCCCAGACAATGATACACTCTATATAGCATTACACCCACTGTCAATAACGACAGAAATTTAATAATGTAAAATACTATTTAAGTTGCCAAAATTAGTTCTTTTGTCGCTTTATTATCTAAGCCCGTAATAAACTCGACTGCCGGCGTTACATATACTCGTACCGAACTTTCTAAGAAATTCGTTCTTTTGTTTACAAATTGGGATTGCTTCCAAAATTGCTGCTGCTTTACAAATGGGTTGACTGTTGTTAGTAGGATTCTTTATCACCAAAATGCCGCAAGATCAAATCAAATCAAATCAAAATATTCTTTATTGTACAACAACAACAAAAAAAAGTTAATAAAAAAAAAAAGTTAATAATAAGATATGAATAAAATATAAAAAAAAAATACAACCAAATTACTGGCGCAGCAAAAGACGTCCGACAAAAATGAAACAGACAATACGCAATAGCGATCAAATAGGAATTGTTTTTTATATTAACTTTCTCTCCATTTAACGACAACTCTAACTCCATTTAACGACAACTCTAACTCCATTTAACGACAACTCTAACTCCATTTAACGATAACGTCTAAATATGCACAGTCCCTTCAGGGTCGTTATATAGAGTTTGCACTGTATTTAATAATGGCCGGGAATCGAGTCCGTTACCCATTCCGCTACTGCCGCTTTATAATAAGTACATATTACTCACTCGTCATCATCTATACTGTAAAGTTCATCCCCTTTAGTATTTTTCTCAGATTCACCGCCGCTCTCCTCGTCCTGGGTGCTGTCACGTTTCTTGGGTGTATCCAACTTGCTATAGATATCAGAATCATGGTCTTCTTTGGGATCTTCATCTATTGCCTTCGGCGGTTCGTCTCGAGCGAGCT
Source organism: Morpho achilles (assembly GCA_947086495.1). NCBI lineage: Eukaryota > Metazoa > Arthropoda > Insecta > Lepidoptera > Nymphalidae > Morpho > Morpho achilles. Next base: position 4,167,259 of record CAMTZB010000012.1, on the reverse strand, counting down.
GGTAAGATAAAGATATAGAAAATGCTGATATATTTGAGGTACTAGTTCATATATTTTTTAAGAAAGTCATTTAGTTTAGTTAGTAATTGGTAATTTAATTTTTGTATATATTGATTTAGGCGCCGATGGGACTGACATATCCTTGAAGGAAAAAGTCCTAAAAAAAAAAGAATTAAAAAAAAAAAAAGTTATAGAAAAACTGTATTTCCCATTGTATTAAAATCCAATGGGTTAGAATTTAAGGGCGTCAAAGACTTATTATCAACGAGCTTTCACCCGCGTTAGCTGTGATAGCCCAGCGGCATGACCGTGTATCTCTCGAGAGAGGTTCACGAGTTCAAACCTGGCAGGCATCAATGAGTTTTTCTATTAAAACTTGTGTCTAATTGATAATTGCAATTTATCACACGCTTTTCGGTGAAGGTAAACGTCGTGAGGAAACCTGCATATCTCAAGAGAAATCTGGGGAAGTGTAACCTACCAATCCGCACTGAAGCCGCGTGGTAGGTCTTAGGTCCAACCCTTCTCTCCAGGAACAGAAAGAGGAGGCCTATACCCAGCAGTGGGATTGTAACAGGCCGTTACTTTACTTACATTTGAAATCTGTAATATCTTCGAAAATGTTCATTAAAATTACATGCTATAAACGGCCATATTGATCTATATTAAATCAACATAGTATTTAAGGTATAAGGACACTTAATTGTATAAGAATTAATGCTATTTTTTTTAATTGCTTTGATATAAGGTATTATTTTCGTAAAAATAAATGAAAAAAAATGCTATTATGGGTTATCCATAAGAGATAGAAATATACCATCGCGGAGTTTTCTGTACACCTTTTCAAGGCCTACATATTTTACTTAGTACATTATTTTGATAAATCAGTCACCAATTATTTTGATAATCAATCGTAGGGGTTCAGCTTGCGTTTTGCAATATAAGCGGGAAAAAATATAATTATTAAGGACATCACATAAGAAACCTCAAAAATTACAGTATTTCTATAGAAAAATACTATTAAATGTCCATCCATATTAAATGTTATTATATAAACCTTCCTCTTTTATCATTAAAATCTTTTAAAAAAACCGCATCAAAATCTGTTGCGTAATTTTAAAGATTTACAGAGACAGATAGGGAAAGTGACTTTGTTTTATACTATGTAGAGCAGTGTTTCCCAACGTGGGGCCCACGACCCACAGGGGGGCAATTTAATGGTTAAGGGGGGCAACCCGACACGAGTTGAAGCCTTTAGCTCTGGGCCAATTAAGTGCAAGGCTAGATTTCGGTGCCAAATTTAACAAAAAAAAAAGCAAGTTCTTCTTCCTAAAACCTAAATTATTTATGTTCTTTAAGTGGTCAATTCAATTTTTAATATTAATATTATTAATATATATTATTAATATAACATATATCTTATAATATTAATATTTATGTATGCATAGGGGGCAAAATAATTTTTAACGTGGGGCATGGACCAAAAAAGATTGGGAGACACTGATGTAGAGATAGTGATATATTGTGATGCTACATTAAGTATGCCTATTTCTATGAACTATTCGCGAAGGGTTTGACCTTAACATTTATAACATTAGTATTGGTATAGATCAGGGCTTCTTAAACTTTTTTATATAGCGAACCCCTTCAAGCTTAGGAAATTTTAAACGACCCCCTCCTCCATATAATGAAATATATATTAACCGTACATGTAGATGTAATATCGCACTATTTTACAATGTAAATAACAGTTTTGCATTGCCACTTTTTTCAAAAAATAGTTACAATAAAACTACAATAGTATTTTGTATGATTTTTATTTGTATTTATATTTGTACGTAGTGTGTATACTAATTTTAAAATTTTATTTATAATTGTTGTAAACTAACCAATCATAAATTAATTTTAATTAATTAATAAAATCTATTTAATTAAATTTAATGAAAAGGGGTAATGAAGGAACTTAGGAGGAGAAATATCAATAAATCTTTGTTAGAAAAGTTCTTTAAAGGACAGCTGCAGCCATGTAGTTGTATTAATAATGATTGAAAAGTATCAGATCTTTGCGACGCCCCTTTCAGTAGTTTCGCGACCCCCATGGGGGTCCCCCCCTGGACCCCCCCTGGGGGTCGCGATCCCCAGTTTAAGAAGCCCTGGTATAGATTAACAAAATGTCAAATTTGTCTCACCTTAAGAGGTGTACTTGGACACTGTCTGGACGACGATGATCGCCTTGTAGTCCTGGGCGCTGGTTCGCGTTTCGGCGTTGCAGGCTCGTCCGCGTCCTCAGTTGAAGTGTCCAAGATAGTTGTATCAGCGATGACTGATAACAAAAATTGTTCTTTAGATATTTTGCATAAGGTTTATTTTTTACTTACTTAAGAATTTAAACAATTTATTAACAATTGTATGAGCTGTGGTATAGCGATGTGAAAAAATAATCAATTTTTAATAATCGATTATTTTTTCATCAAAAATCGATTATTTTAGGTAGCCCTGTTCCTTTTTTTTTCTTTTTCTAGTTTTTTAAGATAAGATATGCATTGTTGGATGAACCCAATTTAACCAAACCACACATTTTAATCCAATTTCAAAAACAGCGCATCGCATATTATTTATTGGTAGATGTCCACTTTAATTTACCTTCATTGTTATTAATTATTAGTTTTAAAAAAGACAACTTTTGAAACAGTAAAAAAAATCGATTTAAAAAATCGATTTTAAATAAATCGATTATTTCGTAACAGCGTGATGTTATATAGCCTATATAGCCTTTCTCGACAAATGCGACTACTTTAACTGAACTTTTCAAATTGGTCCAGTAGTTCTTGAGATTAGCGTGACAATCAATCAAACTCTTCAGCTAATAAGTCGTTTCATCTCGTAACTTTTAACATGAATATTGATTTTTTTAATTGATTATAAGAAATCTCTCAGCTTGGTGTGCCTTTTGGCATTAGACCTCCTCCAAAACTTTCCATTGACCTCTATCTCATACCACTCTCGTCCAGATAGGCCCAGCAGTTAATATGAGATCGTACTTCCATCATCAGCTTTATATATTAGTATAGATTTTGCCTCATCTGAATAATAAAGTTAAATGTTCTACGTATAAAAATAGAACATAAAACACTATTATTTGGCTGAGACAATTTCAACACTTTTACTTTTCCTTACATTTTAAGGATTAACCATAAATAATAGCCAAAATTCAATGACATCATTTTTGTTAACAACTTGGGTAACATAAGTAGATAACTGTTAATTTGTACAACATGTTCAGTCATTAGATGTTAACTAGAGTACATCCTGTGTTTTGTGTAAAATATTAATACAATCAATTAATTGATTTAATATTAAATTTTATTAGTATATTTTTAGATTAAATTTTTTAATAATAGATTATTTAATGTATTGGTCTTTTATTGTAATTAATTAATTTTGAACTGTATTTATTTATAAAAACCCATAAAACTTGTTGTTTTTCTATTTAAGTTTGACACAGTTCTACAATGTTTGGTTTGAATAGTGTAATCCTAAATAGCTTATGTTAAAAAATTTATAATAAGGGTTATATAGGCATAAAAATAACTATCAATTTTGACAAATAAATAATCCTTTGACTGATTGTAATGAAATCGTAATGTATGAGATTGCTTTTCTATTATGCTATATTTGCAATCAAACCAATAAAAATAAAATATTAGTGTATTTTTAAATGTAAACTATAGTGAGTAGTATTCATAGTTAATGTATAGAACCAGCTATAGTCACGTCTTATTGTATCGGGTTAGCCCGACTAGTTTTGAACCCATCCAGAGCACTTATTCATGAGCTCATTACACGACGTTATCACAGCAGGAAACAAGTCATGCTAACCCGATAGCTTATAGCCGGCTTTATACATTAACTAATAATATGTTTATAATTTTGAGTCCCTAACCTCTTTAGATATGTGGTAGCCCAGCAGTAACACTCTGCGCCTCTTTCGAGGATGTCTAGGGTTCAAACCCCAGGCAAGCACCAATGAGTTTTCTAGTAAAACTTATGTGTCTAATTGACAATTGCAATTTATCACACGCTTTTCAGTGAAGGAAAACATTGTGAGGAAACCTGCATATCTTTTGAGAATTCTAAGGATATGTGTAACCTACCAATCCAAATTGGACCAGCGTGCTAGGTCTTAGCTCAAATCCTTCTCTCCAAAAAAAAAACAGAGAGAAGAGGCCTATGCCTAGCAGTGTTATAGTAACAGGCTGTGAGTTAACCTCTTTAGTACTGAAATCACATGTGATAAGAAATTGTCACTATAGTAGGTAATTATTGATAACACCAAAACTCTGAGCACTGTTAATTGAGTGTAATAATATTTTTTGATAAACAGGAAAATTTAATTAACATTTTTTTTAAACATCCACTGGCACAGAATAACTGTGACATAATCATTGTTGCAATTATAAGTAGTGATATTTATAATAGTCACCACCCTTCCTCCTGTGTAATATTCGGCTGAGTAGTATAGACAACCCTCTTTCTTACCAATGTGTTGAAAAAGATGACTACGGTAAGTTGACATCAGGCAGGCAGCTGGTCAAATTCATAGAATTATTAGATTACTCTAGTAATCTAACCACTCTGATTCCTTACGAAAGCTGCTCCAGAATGTCCAATAAAAAGAAAGCAAATAAGAGTGGTTGATGTAAATCAGCTATAATAACGTCTTATTCTATCAGGTTAACCCAACAAGTTTACACAACAAATGAGAATGATTTATCTATCTCCCTTTTTTGTGTGATTAGAAATATGAAGAATTAAGTATAATTAGGTATTAGTAATATGAATTCAGTATGTATATAGCCTGATTTTAAAATTCTTTAAAGTTTATTTTGTTTATTTAAAAGAATATAGTTTTTGGAAATACCCAGATGTGTAAAATGTTAGACTTGGTAATTAAAGTAAATAATAAGGCTAGGTACCTATTCAAATCAGTAATAAGGGTGTTTCTTATAAGACTACTCAGATATTCAGTAGAATATTAAGAAATTTTATAATTTACAAAGGCTATACAAAAATAATGCTGTGTTGTATCCAGCTGAATAGAATAGTACCAACCTCATTTCTTACCGAGGTGTCGTATAAGGCGACTAAGGTAAGTTGACGTCAGGTAGGCGGCTGGTCGTAAAAACGCAGCCAAATCATGTGACAGCATGTTTATTACATGTTGAGCCGACGCCACTTAGAGTGGGATAAGGGCAAGAGGATGATGTTGATACAAAAATATTATTTGGTAAATTTATACAGCAGGATTTAAGATTGGAGAGAGACTATTGAGACTTTAAGATATATATTAGCCAATATCCTTTAAAATAGTGTTAAAATAAATATTATATCCGCCAAATATACGTCCTTCATCAAAAATTATATTTTAAAAAAATACAAATCGACAACCCTAAATAAACATCTTCGTTTGAGATATAAGCAGAAAAAAACTTTCAGGGATAAATTTTAGTTACATTTTCCTATAAAATTATCATGATTATTCCATACCCATAGCACTAATTAGGAGTTTTAAACAAAATGGAATTATTGCACGTTACGCGTAAATAAGCAATCCAAATAAAACATGGTGGAAGCGGCGGTTACACGTGCTCTTGTCAAATTACAGAAAAATCATTTTTATATATATTTGTTTATTATTAAGCATTAATTATTACAGTTAAAACTCACTTTTCCCAGTTTTTGATTCGAGAGCCTTCTTTAACCTTTCCACTAACGCCGGTTTGTTACCCTTAGTATCCAAGCCTAACGCGCCAAGCTCCGACCGTAGATCTACCACTTTCATCTTCGCAGGATCCATTTTGAATTATAACAAATGTTCAATGCACTTTTGTCCACAAATAATAATATCACAGTAATAAAATCATATAAATTCCGTATTAATAGTCATATCTCGCGAAAATTTACATCAACGGGAAGAGCGCCAAGCCATCCAATATGGCGGCAAAGTGTTACCATATTACAAAATTATTTACCCTAAGCTAATGCTATAAAACATTTAAGTAATTCTTCTATAGTAAGGTGCTGTCAATTGAGATGGATTTAAAAATAAGTATTTATAATTAAGCTAAAAAATATGTTCTTGATAATTTGCCTTTGGTTTTTAATTTTATTTATTTATTAAAATGTTGGCAGACTTGTTTTGGATAACCGACGCCAACGTCAACTAGAAGCTTAATTAGGATCGAATGATTCCTAAATATGTAAGAAGTAAAGACTATAATTTAAATTTATTTATGGTCAATTGTTAAAAAATTACTTATAACTGAATAAGTTTATGGGTACAACCCATACTGAATAAGTTATATATACAACCAACTGAATAAGTTTATGGGTACAACCCATAAACTTATTTAGTTATAACTATATACTAATATAAACATATTAAATTATTTATAACTTTAAAACCATAAAACTAAATATAGTAATGACATATATTTAGTTATTATTATATTATTTAACTTAGCATGCACTGAGTTCAAAATAATAAACGATTATGATGGTTGATGAAACAATGAGTGTGGTTTTTAAAAGGTTTAATAAAAAAATGGGCAAAAAAACAATATAAAATGTTTTATTTGAATAAAAATAATGCTGGTAATAAATAGCATACGGCAGTCTTCTAATGCACTAAAGTATAAAAACCGTGAAATTTCGTATTCGTATAATATTTTAAACAATTGACACAAATAATATCAACAATGATAATATCTAATTAAAATATTAATAAATCATAACGATGGGAACGTGTGTTATACTAAAAATCTTTTTTATTCTAAACATATTTTGTGAAAATTTAATTAAAATTAGCGAATGCTGATCCTATTTCCAAACAATCCTTTTTACAAAAATTGAGCAAAATCTATGCGTTCTGTTAAGTCGTCTTAAGCTAAAATTAGAATTTTAATAGTTGCTTGGCAACTTGCAATAATTACGTCTTGTGAGGTCAATACATGCTATAAAAAAATCTAATATAGAAACTGCGTTTGATTCCGTCAATATTGACATTATTTACAATTTAAATCTGATATTGTTTACTATTTTCTAAAGTATATTGAATTTGATATTTTGTGTTTTAAATTTAACAAAGTAATGGCACGCAAAGAAGAACCAAAAAGTAAACAATATTTAAATACAAACTTGTAATATTATCCATTTAGCAAATTATACAGTAATTTCCTTTTTTAGTTCAACCAAATAATGAACTGGAAAAAAGAATAATTGAAGCATTCGAAGTCTTTGATCATTCAGGAAAACAAGTTGTTGATGTTCGCGAAATCGGTACAATTTTGCGATCCTTAGGTAGGTCAATTATTAAAATTTTAATGTAATTACAGTACTTTGTCGATTCGAATACACAGAAACGCATTGTTAATGTTTATGCTGACAAAAGTAAATTATATACAATGACCAACGCAATGATTTCGAAGAGCCTTGACCAAATTAAAACGCATGCTTGATAGTATAGTTTTAATTTGCAGATGTAGAGCGAAGTGATAATTTGCGTACCAGTTGTTTCTATTTGTAGAGACCCACCACAATATGTCAATGTGGAATTACGCATATCCCAAGCATTTCTCCAGAAAAATCCAAAAAATCCAAAAGACATTTACATTTTCAAGGACGCTGTGAAGTTAATATATCAATTACGCACACATATATAAAATGGTTTATAGTTTAAACCCGTGATCCTCTGGTTACGAACACCCTATCATACCGTTCTGATATCACGGCTCTGGATGGAATATTTTCTATAGTTTCGAGTAATAGTATATGAATGAATGAATTTATTGAAAGTAACATGTTACAGGATGTTGTCCCACGGAGGCAGAAATACAGGAAGTCATCCTTGCGACTGAAAATAAAGAAGCTACTGGAAATGTCCCGCTCTTAAACTTTCTTCCTTACATGTGTAAAGCATTGACAGAACATAGGTATTCATTTTTTTTACTATTTTGAATTTCAAATTAAACGGTACTACAGTTAAAACTTAATATGACTACTATACATAATCTAAAGACTTATTATTATTCAATAGGTGATTATTAAAAATTGGCTTTATAACGGAAATCAAAGTTCACGGAAGTAAAGGGAATTAAACGGGAATCATAGTAACGAATAATATATTTTTACTATATTAAAAGACATACTCAAGCCTCTCTTGGCGGTAAGGAGCGACAATATGGCGGCACGTCTGACGTCATATCCGTTTCATTTTGGCGGTTAAGTAGCATCACTGGGCCCGCAAGACTTTGCTTGTCAGTTATAGCGCTCAACTGTCGTGGCTCGGCTTTGGCTTATCTGGCGTGGCATACGGCATAATAAATCATTACGTCAGAAACACTTCATGCAATTTTTTGACTTTGGATAGTCTTATTTATAATTAATATTAAGATCCCTTATGATAATTTTCAAAAATGATTTCCGAAATCATTTTGGTTATGTAATTAATACCCGATAAATTCATATTATAAATTTCCCCTTAAATCGGGTGAATTGTTGCAATAATGACACTCTAATAATGATTTAACCTATGGATTCAACTACAGGGCCACATAATATGTTTGTTCCTACTTACTCAATGGAATATTCTATACTCTATACATACTAATTAATTTAGGCGAGATAACAAATACGACGAACAAACTTATTCGTTATTTTAAATTATGAATTATATTGTTCCTTTCCACATTTTCCACAACACATCCAATAAAATGGTTTACCTTCGGCAGATTTTATCCAGCGAGCGCAGAGATATTACTAGCTGCTTTTCGTTATTTCGACAAAGAAGGACGTGGATATCTCACCAAGGAGAAATTTGCACAACTAATGCTTGAAGAAGGAGAACCTTTTACTCAGGTAATATACGCATTTTATATATTTTTTTAAAGTTATATATTATTAGAAACAATAAATTTAATTTTACACTAATAATAATAAACCACCATTACCATGATTACCATAGAGTATAATAAATCTATGAGCACTTCACCAGAGATTATGTCGCGTCGACTGATCCTGAATAATTTTTCCTGGTCCCTAATTAAAAACCGTTTATTTTAAATCCGAAACAAATATTTGACTAAAAACATCAATATACTAAACGTTATCTCTTATATTTTACAATAATATAACTCTCATCGCTTGGTTGAAACACTTTAAAGGCACGCGTAGTATTAAAGTGACCTAATTCAAAATAAGGTGTCATTGAGTTAGATACATTGTAATCCTTTTTACAGTCCATCTATAACATCACGCTACGAACTATATGAAAAAGCTAGTATTTCTTACTCTTTCACGTAAAGTTTGAACTCTTTAACACTTAAAAGTTTTGTACGCTTTATTGCAATTAACTACAAAATGACTTTTTTAATTAGGTCACTTTAATACTTAGCGATATGTATGTAAATTATTTTAAGATAGCATTTGAATACACAGGAAGAATTCGACGAGATGATGCAAACAGCTTTGGACCCATTAACGGACACCGTCACTTACGAGTACTATATCAATCAGCTGATGGTAAGTACTTCACTACATATTATAAAACAAAGTCCATATTTCCGTATGTACGCATAAAACTTTAAAACTACGCAACCGATTTTGATGCGGTTTTTTTTAATAGATAGAGTGATTCCAGAGGAAAGTTTGTACGTTTAATAACATTCAATACGAAGTAGAGAAATAATGTAATTTTTGAGGTTTCTGTAAATAATGACATTTTTTTCCGCTTACATTGCAAACGCAGGCTAAACCCTACGAGATTTATCAAAATGATGTACTAAGTATTTGTACACCTTAAAAAGGTCTACAGAAAAGTCCGCGATGGTATATATCTATCTCTTATGGATAACCCACAATAGCAGTTTTTTTCATTTACTTTTTACGAAAAATGATGCCTTATGTTCAAAGCAATTTTTATACAATACAGCATTAATCCTTATCCAATTGAGTACCTTAAATAAATTGTTGATTTAATATAGATCAATATCGCCGTTTGCAGCATGTAATTTAAGTGAACATTTTCGGAGATATTACAGATTTAAAATCCCGCGAGGAGGCCGCGCTTCGCCCTATAACATTTCGACTTTAGCAGCGATGTCGCTCTTTCAAGAGTTTGTTTAAAGACATTCTGTAATTAATTGTAAAAATAAAATACATAGGGAAAATATAAAAGTAAATAAGTAATAATGTACTATATGAATTTAGATATTCCAAAGATAGCAGGAAATCTTCTTGGTATAGGGAAAGGAAATTGTTTTTCTCAAAATTTAACGCTACGGCCACGGGCAGTAATGAATAAATCAAAACAACTGGATCAATTTAAATCATTTTTTTACACTGACTGAATATATATTTTATACCCGTGCGAAGCATGGGCAGGCCGCTAGTCTTTGATAAAAGAAAAATAACCACCAAGTATTATTCCACCACTAAGGGTAAAGAATTGCATCATCTTTTCTGTCATCTCGAGTGCCAATATTAATCTAGGTGCATATTTTTTTTTCTTTGTTCTATATTACCCGTAATATTACTTCGTCTTTTTTCTTGTTACTAAAAGGTTGGCTGGAAGAGATTCCTTCTAGGGATTAAGCCTGCCTTTGTAGATGTGATTTTTTTCTTTCTCGTTTCTAACAATGTGTGTACAATAAAGGAATAAGTAGAAGACTAGATTCTAAAGCTAGTAAAATCTGAAGCTTAAGATTATAATGAAAATTATCATTGTAAAATTGAGTTCCTTTTTTTCACTTTTCGTAAAAGACGACCGAGGTAAGTTAGCGTCAGGCAGGCGGCGAGTTGTAAAATACCTAGCCAAATCATGTAACATGTTTATAATATTGTTATGCCGGATAAGGGCAGGAGTATGATTGGGTATTTTATATCTCATTTTTAGCGATGATTGGGCAACATAATACGAAGTACTGATTTGCAATGAAGTCCTTTAGTGCTGTAAATGTGCTTGTAAATTTACAATAAAACATGATATGAGGAAAGTTTAATTCATAAAATCTTATTAATTAAGACCTTATTACATATTACATTAAAATAATAATGGATAATTTAACCATTAAGAAATTGTTTGAAACATTTAGTTTACTGGTAAGGTTGTGTACAGACATCGCGAGGCGTGCGTCGGGAATAGTTCGTCCCACATGCCTCAACTAAAGGCTTACGACGGTACATTTATACATGCGACCCGATTGACTGACCCATGGATTCATGGAGCCCATGTATTTTCATGTGTGTATGAGTGTGCGACGCAAACAAAACGACCGTTTACAGGGAGCGCACGGCATGTCAAAAAATAAGCGATTTTTAATAATTGCTTATTTTTTTCATCAAAAATCGATTATTTGAGGTATTCCCTTTTTATTTTTCTTGTTTTTTAAGATTTGATATGCATTATTGGATAAAACCAATGTAGTGCAACTACACATTTTAATCAAATTTCACATACAGCGCATCTGATATTATTTCTTAGTAGTTGTCCACTTTAATTAGCCTTTATTGTAATTAATTATTATTATTAAAAAGACAAATTTTCAAATAGAAAAAAATAAATTATAATTAATCAATTATTTTGATACGAAATAATCGATTATTTTAAAAGGTAAAAAGAGAATTTTTTTACTCCTAGTCACATCCCTAGACTGAAACAGCGTTCGCAATGATCTTATGACGCGAATGTTCACTTTGAGCACACACGTCCACATAGATCGAGACATGCGACACGAACCATTCGCAACGCACGCCTCGCGATGTCTGTACGCACCCGTAATGATATTTATTACTTTTCTATCATGATTAAAAGAGAAGAAATATTAAAAATTAAATAATCGTTGAAGTAAATTTAAAATAAGTCATCAGTTATTATTTGCCAACCGGCTAGCTCTTCTTGTTTTTATAGTACTCGGTGTTGTAACTGCTAAGCGAGACGAGGACCTAGTAGGTGTGGCCCTTCCAGACTCTTTCACATTAGTCTTTGCAATGTCTTCAACAATTTTCAATTTAGCTTCTCCTTCAGCTGATACACCATCATCAATTTCTACGATTGTCTCCAAATCTTTTGCAGGTTTCACATCTTGCGAATTGTCTGTTGCAAGTATCTCTGTATCGCTTACATTTTCGGGCATTTCTTTTATCTCTACATCATTATGTTCTTTCAATTCATTTTTCACTTCTTTAATGTCTGTTGCATCCATTTCTTCACTGGAGATTTTAGAAGTTTCATCTTCTTCATTCGCTTGTCTTATTGATGTTAGTAAATCTGTAATCTGTGTATCTAAATCTGAAGATATTATATCATCGGATGCATTTAATTTATCAGCTGTATCTGGTATTTCACTTTTAACTGTTGTCTTAACACTCTTCTCAGTTTCGGTTTCAGTAGTCTTGGTTGCTTGTTCGTTCACATTCGTTTGAGCTGCTGTTTCTTTCCCTTGTTCATTTGTTTTGATTTGCACTGGTAGGTTATTACCTTGCTCGCTTGCTTTTATAATAATGGTAGCATCACCTGCATAAAATATTGTAAAAATAAGTAAATAATAAATCAACATATCTTAATACTAAGGCGAATAGCATATCTCTCTATCCGAAGATTAAACATTTCATGTTACTTATGTTTAGTTACTTACTTTGGGGACTGACAACCGTGTGTGTAAGTGTCCCATATATTTTTTATTTTTATTATTATTCATACATGGGAGGCTATATATCTGTTACTGACTACATGACGCCTAACTTGATTTATCTTGCCTGAAGACACAAAAAACCAAAAGCATTATCTTATTTTGAAAATCATGGACTTACCGATAACAGTTTCGTTAGCTTTCAATATATTTTCAAATGCTTCCTTATTGGAGAATCCAACAACCAAAAGGTTGTTAATAGTCTTGTGCTTCTTAATTGAAGTTGGTTTATACTTGTTCAAGAATTCATAGATGTCATTTCTGGCAGGTAAATTTGGACGACCAATCAACTGCAAAATAAAACATACTGGAGGTTATTCTGGTTTATGAATTTTAGAATCATGTGTTACCACACGAGTAATATACTGTTATTATATTGTTATCCTGCTGTCATCATTATATTAAACACTCACATGTCTAGATCGTGTTACAACATGTCTGAGGAAGTTCTGTTCCTGAGGTGAAACTATGCCAGTGTTTAGTTTTAGGGCTCGCGGCGTCTTTATCTTTTATATATGTTTCTTACAAATTCTGCACATCATAGCATATACCACAAATTATTATAAAAATTTATATTTATAAAGGCGACTAAGGTTAGTCGACCCGCCGGTGTGTTATCCGGTTGAGTAGAATACACTACCCTCTTTTACCGAGTTGCCGTAGAATACGACTAAGGTAAGTTGACGTCAGGTAGGCGGCCGGTCGTAAATACGTAGTCAAATCATGTGACAACATGTTTATGACATGTTATGCAGAGACCCCAATTATAGTGGAATCAGGGCAGGAAGATAATAACAGCTTGATATAATATAGTGACATAAAATAACTAGCCAAAACATGTCACATATTTAAAACATATTGTACCGACCCCACTTAGAATGGGATAAGGGTGGGCGAATAATGAATTGTCCAGTGTAACATTAAAATAACTTACTTTGATATATTGTATATCCTTGGACGCTGGAGTTATAGGTATAGGTGTGATTTTTTCAGCGTCCTTGGCTGGAGTTGTAGGCTTAACATCTTGTTCTGCAGATGGTGAAGGAATTGAAGGTGTTACTGTTGCCATACCAGTTGTTACTATGGATGATACATTCTCCTCAGTTTTAGGTGGTTCAACTTTGATTGTACTTGTTGCAGCTATGGGAGTTTCTATAACAGCATCTGCTTTTTGCTCTGGCTTAACTGTTAAAGGAAACTCATAATAATGATACACATACAATTAGGAGTTTCTTTATTGGTCCATAATACAAAAGTAATGAAAATATTATATTAAGTACAGGCTGCTACTATACTGTACAATCTTTGGTTGATAGATTGACAATTGAATAAAAAACTGCGACGCTTAATTATTGATAGATTTATTTAGTCTACAACTACGTTGCTAAATTCTGTAACTTAAAATATCTCACAATGAAACAATGTATCTCAACCTGGCTCAGAAAATTAATATAGGAGGAGACTGAACATATCTTTACTGCAAGCATTGCTTAAATTACATAAGCTTTCAATTTTTTATTTATTTTGTTATATAGTATTATAATTATTTTTATTTTACATTATACTTATATGGCAAGATTTTTTTTTATTACATAAATATAGTGTTAATTTATTTTTATAATCCTTAGATCTTCCAGAGAAAATGTTATGCCCACCTAGTTCACTAAGCAAAAAGAAATCTTTACATTGGCTCCGCAATACAGGTTTTCCTAGTGCGGAGTCCGCCAGTAAAATAGGTTTTTTTAAGTTTTTAGATACTTAAACTCGCTTAAAAAGAAACTGAAAAAGCACTATTTATCACTTATAAATTATATATATATATATATATATATATATATATATATATATATATATATATATATATATATATAATTTTATTTATATAATAATTTTATGTTGCTTATATATTTATTGTATGTATTATTGTATTATATGCCTTGCCGAAACACACAGCGTTATTATGAAGAAGCAGTCTGAATTTTTACCTTTCCTGAGCTAATATTTTGTAAAACATACCTGTTTGTCGCTGGTTTCGGCTTTTTGGTACCTTGAATCCAGCTAGGTGGCGCTGTTGTCCTCAATATTGGCGCCATTATGATCTGTCAGTCTCATAGCGTTTTGGATTTTTGCCGCGTAAGTTGGAAAAATTTTCACTCGTTGGAAATTTTTTTAATTCAGTGCTAATTCATTATTTATTGAAGTTATTTCGGTCAAAAATCATCTTAGGCCGTACTACAATTACTTTTTTAAGAAGTTTCGTAAGTATAAGTGGTTGATTGTGATGGATGAGGATCCTAATAGGAATCCTGGAGTAGAAGATGTTGCTCCGGAGGGAGGGCATAGTGCTCAGAGCTCAGGCTCTCAATCATCATCCAGTTATTCATCCTCGGAGGACGAAGAGGGATACGCATCACCACCACCTAACAAGAGGGCCAAACGCAGGTCGAGACAGGTTCGTACTTGTTCGGACCCGCGTATGGACTCTCTGATGAATCAAGTAAGTGTTCTTTCCAATTATATGTCGCAATTACCGCAGTTTATTCACGATTTTAACAGGAATATACCTAATAATAATAATATTAATGCTGAGTGTAAAAGCATTTCGTATAATGATAGTGACGAATTAATTCCGTCAACATCTCAATTTTTGCATAGACCGGGTAATTCTACTGCGGATATTTCTTTAGGTAATATGAAAGTTACTTATGATGTTAATAAGATTGTACCTGTTGCTGACCCTTATAAATTAGAAGAATTAATGACCTTACAACAATTTAACTCTCCAACATGGAAAGGGATTCGTTATAAAAAAATCTTACAGACATGTATAGCCTCACCAGGTTTTGTAGGGTTAAAATTGAATGAGGAACTGTGTCACCTCAATAAGGGTACTGATTATGTAGCGGGTACAGAAAACCTTTTAGCAGGTTTGTCAAATGCTGTGTTAGAAGACAAACGTTTACTACAATCAGGATTACAGGATTTAGTTAATTGGGCTTCCACAAGTAAAGCCGAACTTAATGCTAATACATTATATGACAAAATATTAGAAACATTTGGCCAAAGTTCTTCTTCTTTTAAAAATAAAGAGACAATTATGCAAGTTATATGTGGGAAAAGGGCAGAATGTATAGAAGTAAGGCGAGACCGCATCCTCAAAGAGGTACAGAATGTTAACTTAAAAGTAGCATTACAAAACATTCCACCTAGTGCAGAACACTTGTTTAGCCGAGATAGTTTGGCACCATTAATTGATTCCTTGGGTGGTTCTCAGGTGTGGCTTAACATGCCGCAATATCTTAAAGGGAATAAGTTTAACAGTTCATATACAGTTAAAGGTCAGAGTAGCAATAGTGAAAGAACATCTAAACTTTCCCATAAAATTAAAAAACCTGAAAAGAAAAACAAATTTGATTATGATAAAAAAAAAAAAATATAAGAGAAATCAGCCCTTTCGTCACAATAACTCAAGAGACGCCTGTATTAAAAAATGACAATCTAAAAGGGGTGTTCAGGGGGGGTGCCTGAAATACCATTTGCAAACATGGAAACAGTTAGGGGCCAATCAGTCCATCCTGAACATAATTTCAAAGTGTGGTATACCCTTTCAAGTAAAGCCCCCGTTACAATATCCAGACTTCAGAGTCCGGAGAAAGTTCACAACACAGTCTTCCGAGAGCATGACTCGGATGATAAACGAATTAAAGGAGAATGGTATCATAGAAAAGCCAGTAAAAATATCACCCGGATTTCATTCCAAAATTTTTTTAATAAAGAAATCAGATGGGGGTATCCGTCCCATATTCAATTTAAAAAACCTGAATTTGAGCATATCGACTCGCCATTTCCAGTTAATATCTCGGCTGGATGTCATACAGTTCCTTC
The DNA here is from genome assembly GCA_947086495.1 of Morpho achilles. Taxonomy (NCBI): domain Eukaryota; kingdom Metazoa; phylum Arthropoda; class Insecta; order Lepidoptera; family Nymphalidae; genus Morpho; species Morpho achilles. The sequence continues at coordinate 4,150,628 of CAMTZB010000012.1, read as the reverse complement.
AGAAAGGGGACTGGATGATAAAGATAGACTTACATCAAGCTTATTTTCATTTGAGCATAAAGGAAAGTCACAGGCGGTTTCTAAGAATTATATATGGCAAGGAAATATTACAGCTAACAGCCCTACCATTTGGCCTCTCATCCGCTCCTCATACCTTTTCAATGGTAACAAACTGGGTTGCGGAAACCCTGCGGGGACAGGGGATGAGGGTGCTGGTGTATTTGGACGATTTTTTAATCGCACATCAGAGCAAATCAGTTCTGGCAGAGCAAGCTGTCACAGCTCTAGACACCCTGGTGGCATTGGGTTGGCATGTGAACTTACAGAAGTCACTTCTTATGCCGACACAGGAATTAGAGTATTTGGGTTTCACTTGGAACACCAAAATAAATTTAATGTCTCTACCTTTAAAGAAAGTGCAGTCAATAACAGAAATGATAACAATTCTTCTAAGGAAAGAATCAGCTTGTCTCCTGGAAATACAAAAGTTGTTAGGCACACTAAACTTTGCAAACCTCACGGTTCCAAATGGTCGTCTGCACTGCCGCAGAACACAAATATTCCTGAAAAAGTTCAGATTAGGCAGACCAAGAGAGAAAAAGACATTACCACCGCTAGTAGTTCAAGAGCTACAGTGGTGGTTAAAAAACGTCATCAAAAGTGCCAGGACAATGCACCTAAAAAAAGTGACACACTTTCTCACCACAGACGCAGCGGATGCGGGCTGGGGTGCTCACCTGAACAATCAATTGTTGTCAGGGAAATGGAGTCTCAGCCAAAAAAAATGGCACTCCAACTTGAAGGAGATGTATGCAGTGTACGCAGCCTTAGCCCAGCAAGGTGCACATGTCAGGGATGCACACATTCTGGTGCAATCGGACAACCGAACCCTAGTTGCATATATAAGAAACGAAGGCGGCACTCGGTCGCTAGCCCTTCTAACCTTAACAAACGATCTCCTTCTGCTAGCCGACCAGCTAAATGTTACGCTATCGGCAGCGTACCTCCCGGGGACCGCCCCGGGAGGTACGCTACAACGGGATGGCCGATCGCCTCTCACGAGGAAAATCGGTACCCGAGTGGCAACTATTGGCTCCAGCAGGAGAGGCTATATTCAGGAAGTGGGGCGTACCGGACGTGGACCTATTCGCGTCCAAAGGAACTGCTGTAGTTCCTCAGTACGTCACGTGGGATTCCAAAGATGGTTCAGCAATTTTTTGCGACGCATTCAGTCGAGACTGGAATTATCAGTTGGGGTGGGTTTTTCCCCCACCCAGCCTGATGCCCAGAGTTCTGGCTCATTTGAACAAGGCCAGAGGAACTTACATCCTCATAGCCCCTCAATGGGATCAGTGTTTTTGGAAAACCGATCTCCAATCGAGAGCCTTAGCAAGACCACTGCCGATAAGGGATCTGCGGAAGACCCTGATCGACCATGCAACAGGAATGGTTCCACCTCAAGTGGACAATCTATTCCTCCAGGCCTGGAAAATTGGGGGTGGGCCAGTGAGGTCGCCAACTGGAGTAAAGATGAGCTGAGTTTACTGAATAGTAGTTGGCGGACAACTACTCTCAACACTTATAGAGCTCCAATTAGAAGATGGATTACTTGGTGTGTTGCCAATAATAGGAACCACCAGAACCCAGATGGTTTGGATGTTGCTAAATTTTTAGCTAATCTATATATTAATAATAAATTTGCATATAATACTATTCTTTTACATAAATCTGCAATATCTACTTATTGTGCGTTAAACATTGAAAAAATTTCAAATAACTTTTTTATTCATCAAATTTTAAAGGCCATTGCTTTAACTAAACCTCCACCAATAAAGTCGCCTGTATGGGATACAAAATTATTGTATGACTGGTTGAATTCAGTTCCTTGCAAAAATACAATTTTTGATATTTCTAGAAGAACTGCAATTATTTTACTTTTAGCATCAGGGCGCAGGTTACATGACCTTACCTTATTGGATATTTCACATAATAATTTAATAGAAAGTCCAGATAAAATAGTGTTTTGGCCAAAGTTTGGCTCCAAGACAGACTCTAGTAAACATAGACAATCAGGGTGGTCATTATCAACTCATCCAAATGGTTATATTTGTCCAGTCAAACATATTAAGCAACTTTTAGACTATACTCATAAAAGACGTTTAAATACTGGCATTACAAGTCTATTCTTATCTTTGAGAGGTGATGTTAAGCCTGCATCTAGAACTCTTATTGGTGGATGGATCAAATCTATTTTTAAAGAAGTTAATATCAAGGCATCTCCAGGCAGTGTTAGATCTGCTGTGGCCTCAAAAGGTTGGCTTGAAAATCTTCCAGTGGAAGAGATTCTGAGTAGAGGAAATTGGAAAAGTGAAAGAACCTTTAGCAAATACTACTGTAAAGAAGTTATGCAGGCTATCCCCAATTGTGAAGATTTACTTCATTCTAAATTTTCTAGTGTATAAATTAAATAATGGTCAAAAGAATAATTTTTTAAGTTAAATTTTTTATTGAGGTTTTGTTAAGTTGAATCACAGATATTGTGTTTTATATAATTCCTTATTGTCCTTAAATATTAGTTCCTATTATAGTGGCTGACAAGACCATTACATTTTCAGTTCCTAATTTTATTATAGTTAATTTCAATGTCTAGGAGAATAGTAAATAAGGCTATGTTATTAATTGAATATATAATATATAATCTGATGATCCTTTTCATTTACACTATGTATATATACATAATGTTTCTTACTCCTTTATCACATAGCGTTTTCTACCTTGTGTACCTTCACCAGCAGAAATCAAACAGGTCTTCATTATAACGCTGTGTGTTTCGGCAAGGCATATAATAGTACTGTTTTACACAAAATAAAACAGCTATTATGTGCCGAAAGAAACACACAGCGTTAGAGCAAGGGCCTTGCTGTGAAGACTCTATGAGACTGACAGATCATAATGGCGCCAATATTGAGGACAACAGCGCCACCTAGCTGGATTCAAGGTACCAAAAAGCCGAAACCAGCGACAAACAGGTATGTTTTACAAAATATTAGCTCAGGAAAGGTAAAAATTCAGACTGCTTCTTCATTATAACGCTGTGTGTTTCTTTCGGCACATAATAGCTGTTTTATTTTGTGTAAAACAGTACTATTATTTATATATCTAAATAGGTAAAATTCTATTAATATATTCGTTTACCACATTTGTACCTATACCACAATCTAATATGTTTTCCCAACACTCTTAGGGCTGCTGGAAGAGATCGCTTATAGCGATAAGCTTTCCTTTGTACACATTTTTTTTTCTTTTTAATAATGTATCTGTTAACTTGTGGTATATAAATAAATAAAATAAATAAATAAATACTTATTCATAAAATAATGTTGTTAAGACCTACTCTGTACAAAAAATGGAAATAAAATTATATTATTATTATTATTTACTAACTTTTGCCCGCAACTTCGTTAACGTGGACTGTTGTCGCGTAGATAAGGTAGGTAAATAGATGGCGGTTATCAATGTTCTGTAGAATTGACAGTATCTCTATGGTTATAGAGAGCGAGACTTATGTGTGCTACACAAAATTTTAAATGGGTTTTTGGTGTGTCCTGATATTATTGCACAAATTAAGCTAAAGGTACCGCGACTCGGATGTAGAATACAGGAAAAGCGTCTCTTTGATGTGCCTCCTTCACGAACAGTATCCTACAAAAATTCACCCATTCCGCGTATGACTAGGTCTTATAATGATGTTTAAATTAAGTTAGAAATTGTCTGTTATTCATATTTATGCCTGTAATAGACTTAGATACGAACCTTAGTTTTTAATGATTGTTGGACAAACTTGTATGCAAGTTGTTGGCGTAATAAATAAATAAATAGAGATACTGTTTATGTTACCCCAATATATAAGGAATAATTGTGCCAAATTTCATCAATTTGGTTGGGCGGATTCGCCGTGAAAGAGTAACAAACATACATCGATAATCACAAACTTTCGCATTTATAATATTAGTAGGATAATTACTGTGTGGTATCCGGCTGAATAGAATAGTACCACCCTCAATTCTTACTGAGGTGTCGTAAAAGTCGACTAAGGTAAGTCGAACCACCGTGTGGTATTCGGTTTAGTAAAATAGACCACCCTCTTTCTTACCGAGGTGTCGTAAAATACGACTAAGGTAAGTTGACGTCAGGCAGGCGGCCGGTCGTAAAAACGCAGCCAAATCATGCGACAGCATGTTTATGACATGTTGTGCCGACCCCACTTAGAGTGGGATAAGGGCAGGAGGATATATATATATTAGTAGGATAATTAGATTTCACCCGTTACTTCGTCTGTGCGAACCTTAGTACTGAAATAAGAAATTGATCAGGGGTATTAGATTGCAATTTCTAATGCAAAGATTTCTCAATTTCCTGTTGAAAAGACAGGATGTTTATAGCCTATAGGTAACCCTGTCATATAGGCATGAATTGTGCGAAATTTCATCAATATGGGGCCAGCGGATTGGCCGTAGAAACATAACAGATATTTATTAAAAATATTAGTAAAGATAGATGTAACGATGTTTTAAATAATGCAAAATCGATTTTAAAACATCGATATTTTATTGTCTTTCGACGATCATCGAAAATCAATGACAATGGACCATCCCTGATTCTGAGAAAAAACTAAATTGTTGTTTTTATTAAATTCCTAGTATTTTTATGACATTTACTCATACTTTTCCTCTCCTTACTTGAATAAAATGAAGGAGGGTCTTATCTATGTCCTACATAGTACTAACAATCTCCGCCCGCGTGGAAAGATTAAAACCGTAATATTGTATTATGATAACAACAAAATTAGTTACAAGTTGTGTAACCCAGTGGCGTAGCTAGTATATTTTGGGCCCGGGGCCAATCGTCACCTGGTGCCCCCCCCCCCCACCCTTCTAAAGAGTCTAAATAATTTTAGATTTCAGAACGCAATGACTTTAATATATAAATTTAAATTGGTTCAAAATGATAATAAGTATATATAAAAATAACATTAGATTATGACAAAATTTATTTAGAAAATTTAAAAACAAATCATACAAAATCAATGTGCAAAAAGTTGAATAAGAGTCTTATTTAACTTTTTCCGAAATTATTTCATTATTCATCGAAAAAAAATTTATTATCAAGTTTGGTGCCCCCCTTGCCTGTGGTGCCCTGGGGCGAACGCCCCTCTCGCCACCCCCTACCTACGCCACTGGTGTAACCCTTAAAAATTAGACATATGCTGTCGCGAACTTTTATTTAGAAATTTTAGAGGGGAACAATTTTTTAATACATGATTTTTGATTAACTTTAACCATTTACTTAGCCAAGGAAAGCTTTAAATGTCTTTTTGTAATAGTTTTATTACTGCTCCTCTCCTATTCAACTTAACGTGATGTTATATAGCCTTACTCGATTAATGAACTATCTTACACTGAAAGAATTTATGAAATCGGTCCAGTACTTCCTGAGATTAGCCAGTTTAAACAAAAACTCTTCAGCTTTATATATTATATAGATACTATCTATGACTAAACCTATGGAATATATGATATGTATTACCACTTGCAGACACAGCTGATGGAGCTGTAGACTTTTCTCGAATCTCCGCGTCATCTTCTATTGTGATCACTTTCTCGTCAGATTCCATTGCCTTCTTCAGTTTTTGCTTTGTATCATTAGCGATAAATGCTTTCAAACTCAAGAACTCTTTGTCAATGCATAGTAAAGACATTATCATCTAAAAGAACAACAATTTAACCAACTGATTATAACACAGTAAAATATTATAGACTAGCTTTTACCCGCAACTTCGTTCGCGTGATAGGTTGATAATAGATGGCGCTTTTCAATGTCGTTCTATCCCTGTAGAATTAACAGGATTTCTATAGCCTATATGTTACTCCGGTATGTAGGAATAATTGTGACAAATTTCATCGATATTGGTTTGGCGGATTCGCCGTGAATGAGTAACAAATATACATTCGTACTCACAAACTTTCACATTTATAATATTAGAAGGATATAGAATAGAAGTTAATTATTATGCCGTGTGGTATCCGGCTGAGTGGAATAGACCACCCTCATCTCCTACCGAGGTGTCGTAAAAGGCGATTACGCTAAGTCGAACTTCCATGTGGTTTCCGCCTGAGTAGAATAGGCTCGTTTCTTACCGAGATGTCGTAAAAGGCGACTAAGGTAAGTTGACCCACCGTGTGGTATCCGATTAAGTAGAATAGACCACCCTCTTTCTTACCGAGGTGTCGTATAATACGACTTCGGTAAGTTGATGTCACGCAGGCGGCCGGACGTAAAAACGCAGTCACATCATGTGACAGCATGTTTATAACATGTTGTGCCGACCCCACTTCGAGTGGGATAAGGGCAGGAAGATGATGACATATATAGAAAAATACTAGCAATCGCCAACGACTCCGATTTTCCTTTTTATTTTGATAACCATAAAAATGGTTAATGTGGGTTAACCTTAGAAGCTAGACATTTCTGCCGCGAAGTTTTAATTAGAACTTTTAGAGGGGTACAATTTTGTAATACATGATTTTGGAATAACTTGCACCGTTTACTTAGCGCACGCAAGGAAAGCTTTAAATTTTGCCGTTTTCGAAATATTTTTTATTACCGCTACTCTCCTATTCATTTTAGCGTGATGTTATATCCTATAGCTTTCCTCGATAAATGGAATATCTTACACACAAAGAATTCTTCAAATCGGTTCAGTAGTTCCTGAGATGGGCACGTTCAAACAATCAAACAAACAAACTCTTCAGCTTTACAAAATTAATAATAAAATTATTTTGCTATAATCCGCGATGAATTGACATTAAATTGACTAAATTACATCGCGTTGCAGTCCAAAATATTTGGTTCAACCATCAATGTAAGCATTTGAACGTAACACCCAATTATATTAAAATGTTTCTAGTTCAAGCTTGTTACACTTGTTTGCAGGCAAAATAAAATAAAGGGTGGGGTTGAACCGATTAGTATATAACTAAACTTATTTGGGTATTACTTCGCTTTGCGATTTTGGTCGTGGAGTCTATCTCCTGACGATGCTTCGGTTGCGCGGCGAAACGATTGTTGAGTTTGTGATAGTGAACGTATATAGTGCTTGTGTATCATGGTGGCGGTGGTGGAGGTTTGTGCATGTGTTTTTTACGACTCCTGCATGTATCAGGTATGATAACCGATTGTCCACTCTACATTTAGCATTATATATATTTTCTATTTTACTTCATCGCGGATTATAGCAAAATAATTTTATTATTACTTTTGTATTATGGATCTCCGCAAAGTAACGCCTAATTCTATAAATTATTCTTCAGCTTTATATATCAGTATAGATTTGACACGGTTGATATATAATACTCACATCTTTGTATCGTGGCAAAATTTTCGGCAACCTGTTCTCAATCAATTCGTCCATAAATTCTACATATTTTTTAGTATTAGCTGATTTCTCTTCAAGCTGATCATTTATGGTCTTAACATCTGTACTGCAAACCGTCATTCTATTCTTATCACCTTTAACACTGTACTGAGACTCGTCAATTATGACCACGTCGGATTCGTCTTGCACTTGAACGTCCTTTGAAAAGTCCGATTCCTTCGGAAAACCCTCGACGCATTTATCGAAATCGTAATTTTTATTCTTGTACACATTTTTAAGCTAGAAATATAACAAAAAATATCAATTTCAATCATAAATACATTTAATTCATTAGAATTAAATGTATTTATGATTACGGCTATTAGCCGTGTGAATAGACCACCCTCATTTCTTACAAAGTGTCGTGCTAGGCGACTAAGGTAAGTCGACCCGCCGTGTGGTATCATTCTAGGTAGAATAGATCAACTTCATTTCTTACCGAGGTGTCGTAAAAGGCGACTAAGGTAAGTCGACCCGTTGTGTGGTATTCGTTTAAGTAGAATAGACCAACTTCATTTCTTACCGAGGTGTCTTAAAAGGCGACTAAGGTAAGTCGACCCGCCGTGCGGTATTATTCTAAGTAGAATAGATCAACTTCATTTATTAACGAAGTGTCGTAAAAGGCGACTAAGGTAAGTCGACCCGTTGTGTGGTATTCGTTTAAGTAGAATAGACCAACTTCATTTCTTACCGAGGTGTCTTAAAAGGCGACTAAGGTAAGTCTACCCGCTGGAGTGGTATCCGGCTGAGTAGAATAGACCACCCTCATTTCTTACAGAGGTGTCGTAAAACGCGACCAAGGGTGGTGGTGGAATACAGGGTGGTACCGGCCATACGGCATTAATTTTTATTTTCCCGGTCAAGGTTATGCATTACATACGAAATGGAATTGAATGGGGGTACGGTCATTCACCCATTATATCATGTATATTTTATTCAAAACGTAAAATAATTCCAGTGGCTTAATTATTTTACTAAATTAATTTATAAATTAAATTGGTTATCGTATGGTTTGTACCAACCTGTATAAAGATAAAAATTAAAACATACTTTGCAAATAGCAAGATACTTTGACAATTGCAAAGTTAAAGATTCATTCATTTGTTCCATTTTTTTTTTGATCTTGTCTTAGAAAAGTGGGGACCAAATACTTATATTTTATAAGAATGAAAAGAGATTACTAAAATTTGGAGGCCAACTGAAATTGACAATATCATTAAAAAAACTTACTGCATCAAACGCTTCATCAAGTTTTTCATTGAGTAATCTAGTTAAGTTTTTCTTGAAAAATTCTTCAGGTTCATCTGAAATGGATTACAAAAAAATAATACAACTATCGATAAAATGAATTATTTGTAAAGTTTTGACAATTCAAAAATCAACAACCTAGATAAATGGCGATGGAACAATTTAGTTATTTGGTCACTATTTAGCTTCATTTTTATTAAATTCATGGTAAACGGTTAATGAATATTGTCATGGTATATTATTCGCGATGGTACTTTATTTACTAATAGATTTGCATCTATATAATTGTAGATCATGGAAAAACTATGAATCTTGTATAGAACTATATAATTAAGACACATCATGGCTAACATTTAAAAAAAAATATAGTTACATTGATATATACAAATTTCAGGTATAAATCTTGCAATTTTTTCCAATAATAACTGTAAAATCTGCATATTTGCCAACAATAATTAAATATTAAAAATTAATAAATAATACTCAATTGGCAATCTACAAATTTTACATGATGATATCGTATGCAGGCTCTATAAAAAGAAAATGTAGGAAACAAAATCCCTCACAAGCCACTATACAAAGTGAGCTTATATAGTGGCAGAAATTTATATCAGAACAAGTCTGACATTTAAACAGAGTGATTTTTTTCCTTAGCCTAAATTTACTTAGAAGGGATTAATAAAATATCACTACCTGCTTCAATAAGTTGCAAAACACGCTGGTTGTTAGTGTTAAATTTGTGTGCATCTTCAGCTACTTTCATTAGCTCGACATCGGTTTCCTTTGGATATATCTCGCGGTACTTGTCGACGATGACAGATACAGAATCGACCGGTTTGTTCATCATGACATCCCTAATGCGCAAGCGGAGGGTGTGTTTTATTACACGCTGTATGAAGGGTATCATGAAATATTCAAGTGTTGTGGGGTCGGTGCACAGCTCCTTGACACATTTCACGATCGTACCCAGGGCTAGCTCCAGCCGGCCCTTCATTTGCACAGACGGTGGTTTGTGGAGACGAAGAACGTTATCTTGGAAACTCTTTTTAGGCACCTGAGGTGCTGGCTCTTTTACAGGCTTGGCAGTTTGCGCAACCGACTTAGCGTTTCCGTTATTTTTTTTCAATTGCTCCGTTACGTTCTTGTTTTTGGGCTTAGTGACTTTAGTGGGGTTGAAATTTTTGCGGGGTGGGGGTACAAACTTTTTGATACGTTGGCCGATGCTCGGTTTCAAGTCCATTAGGGCCTTGATCGGTCCAGTACCAGTAAATGTTTTAGTTTGCGGAGGATTGAAAGTTTGGACTGGCCTATAGTCTTGCCTGGGTTCTGAGACCAACCAAGGATTGATCCTATGTTGGTCGTTAAACCGTTTTGCAGGAGTGGGATTTTGGTTTTGCCAAGGTGAGTTGGACTGACGTTTCGTACCCTGCGGTCGAGGGTTGTAAGAGTTACCGAACTGGTAAGTATTGGAATTGGAATTTACATTGAAAATTGGACTTGCAGTCGGTTGATTAAATGTGTAAAAGGGTTGCTTGTTATCAAACTGCCTCTGAAATGAATTTAAAATATTTATTTATTATAAGTAAATGATATCACAGAACTGCAAAAAAAATTTGCCTATCTTGTTGCAATATCTAAGAAATTTTTTTTCATGATAGGTTCCATTATGAGTGAGGACATAATGACCATCACAAAAACACGTTAACCTTAGTGAATATTGCAAAAAGCGTAATGTACCATTAGAAATTTTAAGATAACAAAAAATGTTTTATCTCATTTACAATACAATATAGTGTATAATAATAAAAACTTGAATGACAAAAATAGTTAAACATATGCAGTAATTTAACGATTTCCTCTTACCTGTCTACTGTTACCTCTAAAAAATAAAGGGATTGATTCGCTAACTCCTATGATAATGAACAATATTAGTCAGTGATTTTTTTATTTTCTTAAATGTATCATCTTATAGGCTGCAAAAGTGGTACAACTCAAAAAATTATGTTTTCAGAAATGTTTAAATGGGTTTAAGTTTTCCTTGATAAGCAAAATGCATAAAAAATGCTTTGGTTTGGTTAAACGAACTGCCTAATAGATAGCTAGGTTATGCCAGTATTGCTGCTGAAAAGAATGTGTATTTTTCCGATTTTGTTTTTTTATTGAGTTGTACTACTATCACTACCCATGAGTGATATATTGTACATATATGGTTTGGTTTTGATTTGTTTTGTGAGCTCTTAATAGTGGTATCTCTGTACCTATTGTTAACATTTTTAGTGGTTTTGACAAGCTGATGGAGTTAATGTCAAAATAATAATACTAACATGAATTAAGCTTATTATAAAAATGTTCTAGCTCAATATTAAGTTCTAATATTCGTAAAGTTTTTTAATAAGATTATCTTATGATCTCAATTTTTTTTTTCATTCATATTTAAATTACTATTTTCCAAATAAACTTGTCACAATAATAATATAAGTTTTTATAAATATCTAATTTCTCTGATGTCAATTATTATTTTTAAATATAAAATATAGTTTGAAATAGATACATTATTACGTAGATTACGGTAGATATTGTTACGTTAATTTAATAAGAATAAAGTATGAATTTGGAAATAATATTAGTTCACAATAATAATCATTATAGTTTCTTTAAATTCTAAATATAAAAATCCTTAAATCTCTGTATTATAAAGTATTATATTTTAATATCTGGGTGACTGAGCTTCGCTCGGTAATTTTTTACAAAAAAAACTTAAAAAAAAGAAAAAACAATTATTTAGTTGGGATCGATCCTTGGCATTCACATTTCTCGAGGCTGCCCGCTAAGCGAATAAGCTACGTCGACTTGACAGTTAATGGCGAAAATTCAATTCAATATAAATGTTAGTGTTTTTTAATGCCCAAAAATAGGGATAAAACAATATTTTTTTTACATAAAACCTAGCCAGATCAATTTTTCTCCCCCAAAACCTCCTACATGCTGAATTTTAGGAAAATCGGTGGAGCCGTTTCCGAGATTCGGAAAATGTATATATATACAAGATTAACTCATTTAAATATTTAGGGATAGAAAGGGATTTGAGGTGTTAATAATTTATCAATTAATTAAGCTTAAACAAAACTTTTAAGGTCTAACCTTAGTTTATATCCCTATAATATATATCAGACACTTAGTATTAAATTGACCCAATTCTAAATTAGGCTTTATTGAGTAATATACATAGTATTGTGTATCATGTACCATTGTACCCTGATTTCATATATGCCATTGAAATAAGGAATTCAATGCCTTCTATGAGATTACAGTTTGAATTATTATAAAAGCAAGTAATTTCAGTTAGTTTTCCTGCTCTTCCAAGGTATGGGTCTCTTTAACGTTCACAATTTTTACAGTTGCTGTGCTACACTTTATTGACACTGCAATTAGCCATAAAACAATTGAATTAGGTCACTTTAATACTAAGTTTAAGGTAGCTATTAATATAAAAGTTACTATATGTGAATTAATAGAAATCGGCTATACTCACGTCTTATTTTATCGGATGAGCCTGACTAGTTTATTTCAAAAATATGTGACTTAATATTTATATTCTGCTTATTAAAACTTACCTTATTATTGTTAGAAAATCTATTTAGTATATCCTGTTCCTGTTGAAATATTTCTCTCTTGCGCTTCAGTAACTCAAGCTCCATATCTAAGTCCTAAAAACCCATAATAATAAATATCAGTGAACATAACAGTGAATAAGTAGTGGCCTATTACTATTCCACTGCTGAGAATAGGCCTCTAGGTTTTTTTGGAGAGAAGGGTTGGAGCTAAGTCCTACCACGCTGCTCCAATGCGGATTGGTAGGTTACACATATCTCAAGAATTCTCTAGAGATAGGCATGTTCACAATGTTTTCCTTCACCAAAATCATGTGATAAATTGCAATTATCGATTAGACTCATAAGTTTTAACAGAAAAACTCATTACTGTCTGCCCAGGTTTGAACCTGCTGGGCTACCATAACTACAACAGTGCAAATTATCAAAGAGTCACAGATTCAAATCCAAGCAGTCATCTTTTAGTTTGCTATAAAAAATTATCACACTTTTTGTGAAAGTAAAATGTAAGGAAATTTGGATATCTCTGACAAATTCTTGGGATTTGTGTTAAACATTAATCCACATTGGAGCATGTTTACCAATTTTTTTTGAATAAAGAATATTTTGAATTTAATTTTTCAGCTGTATGATGGGTCCAAACTCTGATCCTTTTCTCGAAAAATGAATGCTTTTGCCAAGCAATAGGACTAGGCTTATATTGTGAGAAAACTTGTAGATGCTGAAATAATCATCATCATCCTCCTGCCCTTATCCCACTCTAAGTGGAGTCGGCACAACATGTTACACACATGTTGTCATATGATTTGGCTACGTATTTTACGACCGGCCGCCTGCCTGAAGTCCACTTACCTTAGGCGTATTTTACAGCTCCTCAGTAAGAAGGGTGGTCTATTTTACTCAACCCGATACCACACAGTGGGTCAACTTACCTTAGTCACCTTTTACGACACCTCGGTAAGATATGAGGATCGTCTAATCTACTCAGCCGTATACCACACGGCAGGTTGAATTACCTTAGTCGCCTTTTACGACACCTCGATAAGAAATGAGGGTGGTACTATTCTATTCAGCCGGATACCACACAGGGTAGATGCTGAAATAATACTGGTATCCATATTGGTAAAGCATGATAGGTGTCAATTCCAAACCTATCTCAGAGTAAAAGGAAGGCATTTACTCACAGTTGATTTAATATAATATATAAATATATGGGACACTTACACACACGATTGTCCGTCCCCAAAGTAACTTAATACTTGTGTTATGGTAGACAGACAACTGGTGAATATATACATATATAATTGTTAATTTCATACTTAAATACAAATATACACCCAGGCTCAAAGACCAACAAATTCATTTATAGAAAATGTTTGCCCTCGGCGGGAATCGAACCCGCGACCCGTGGAGCTGAAGGCAGGGTCACTACCCACTGCTCCAACGGGCCAGTCAAATATTTGTAACATATATCTTTACTATTTGTTATTGATAAATTTATTATTAAATTTAAAGTTAAGTTTTCTTTCAAAATCCAATTATTTTGCTGTGGTTTGGGCTAATTATCATATTTTAGTTAAAAATTTGGTTGATGGCTTGTTTTTAATACATAAAATGTAGACTGGTTATAGCAAGATACTAAATTTGTGAATAGGTATTCAAAGTTTTCTTAAATAAAATTGGTACTTAGTTAGTTAATTATTAATATGAAAAAGCATTGTGGCTGTCATATTTTTATGTGTCATTCATTGAGTTGTAGCAAAAGAGTAAATGGGTTGACTCTGGGAAAACTGCTTTTTATTTATTGAATCAGAATAAAATTAAAATATCATCATTTATTATAATATATTTGTTGTCTTATGCGACTTTTGGGGTAGGCAGAACCAGTTTTTCTCTACCATTCTATATTGTAATTCCTCAACTCCTTTTATATGCATGTCATACTTTACACAACCAAACCATCTCTTTTCAGGCCTCTTCTAGGCACATATACATTTATATTTGAAACTTGTTTCATCACATGATTTGATTTTAAATTTCATACAGCTTACTTCCCCTTTATTAAGTAATGAATAAAAAAATACTTTAGATTAACATTTCTCTAATTTTTGCTATTCAATACCTAACAAAATTCACAATTTAGTACAGTATAGCAAAATATAGGTAATAATACAATCCCTTTTGATTTTTGTATTTATTATTAATGAAAATTAATACATTATTTCACATTCATACAATTAAGATTGAAAGTTGCTATATTTTAAGTCATTTAATTAAGAAACATTTAACTAATCACATGTATATAAGGCTATCTTAATTAAAAGTTATAACAACTTAAAATTAATATAACAGTGGAAGTAGAAAATATTAAATTTTCCATAAACTTAAAATGGCGACCGTGTAGACTGTCGTCACAATACCTAACCTTTGCCTATTACACTAAAATCTATATTAAACAAGGCATTTTAATAAAATACGATTATGAATATGAACTTACACGTAAATGATTCGTCAAAAGTGGCCCAGGATCGTTTCCAAACTTGCCCCCGCGGTTCGTATTATTGCGTCTCATTTTAATAAGATATAAGTCAAGTCAGTATGTTTAAATAAATCACGTCGCCAATTTATCAGCAAAGTACTATGCAAGCAACAGCTACCAATCAATAATTCAAAATTATTCTCAGGAATTAATAATTATCGTCAAAAATTACAGTAAGAGCGGCTTCCACTTCATGAATCACATCAGGGATGTGAAAAATAGCCGACTTTTATATTAATCGATTCATTTAGTAAAATAATCGATTATTTTATCATTATAAATCTAGTTTAAAAAAATCGATTATATTACGAACCTAATTTTCTTCTTTTTTTAAACTTTATCCTTATTTAAATAAGAATTAATCGATTTTTAAAAATCGTTGTCTACTGCCTATCAAATTTTATAGTTAGTAATCTATGCTGTCTACTAACCAAAATGACTTCATGTTAGAGATGTAAAACTAATCGAATTTTATATTACGAGGTTATTTCATTATAATCGATGTTTAATAATCAATTTTCTAAACATAAATCAACAATCAGCATTACAATAGTTACAACTATTGTTGTGTTATAAGAATAAAGAAAATGTTTCTTATAAGTGATTATTTTATCCCTTTAAATGGCATTAACTTCCAAATATATTAAGTACTAAATTTTTGATATATGATGATAGATATGACCTACAGGTGGCACCTAAAGACGTATACGAAATAGCTGATGCAATAGAAGTAGAAAGAAAGAAATTAGAAGCTGCGGCTCCTAAGAAGAGGAGAGCTTCATCTTTGTTACGAGCCGCTCGGAACTAAACATTCTGTGTTACCATATGATGAAAAACGTATATTTCCTTTCTCATATCGTTACGTAGTAAATGCAGTTATTTATAATAGTTATATGAGTAAATGTTCTTTATTTTTGGACCATCTTTTTAATTATTTTCTTAAAAACGTTGCCTCTCGGTTAGTACACTACTAACAACGATTTTGTTTAATTATAGAACATTCTGCTAAACGATTTTTCGGTAGTATAATATAAAGATAGCGATTGTTATAAAATATTATTTTAAAATTTCTATAAGATTAAAAAGTTAATTAATTTCGCAGGTTGAAGAAGACATCATCAATGCTGAAGATTCGACCAAATAACACTGAAAATACTGCAATTATACTCAACTCTAATTAAATAAACCAATTTGTAACAGAATCTGTTTTTTATTCTGTAATCGTATCATTACAATCCATTTCAGGGAAACTACTAACAGTAGAATTAACAGGCGATTTCTATATCCTATTTGTTAGCCCAGCGTATAAGAAATAATTGTGCCAAATTTCATCGATATTGGTTCAGCGGATTCAGCGTGAAAGAGTAACAAACATACATCCATACTCACAAACTTTCACATTTATAATATTAGTAAGATAATGACTTGTAAGTAAATACACAAATAATATATATAATTTTTTATTATACTGTTTTATTAATCAACATATAACCTACATATTATAAGGATGAATTATTTGTCAGTCTTCATCAGAACCACTGCACTCATCCACAATAACACCTCCGGATATTAAAGCTAAGATCTCCTCATCATCCATTTCATCACTCTCATCGAACTTTTCAGAATCAATTTCTTCAATGTTCTCCATAAGTTTTTTTTTCGTTTCAATAGCTTGTTTATGTAGTAAGGTTTTAGGTTTGGGTTTAGCAATTTTGACTACTGCGCTGTTAGCTTTTTCAGCATTTTTTACAATATTTGGATTTAGCTTTTTAGTAGTTTCACTTGGTACAGTTTCCTTTTTTGTTGCCGTGGGCTTAATTAATTTGGCTGCTTCAATAATTTCATTTTTAATTTCTTTTTTATTAACATTAGGATTCAATCTTTGAGCCATTGTAACTTCTTTATTCACTAATTCTTGCTTAACTTGATTGGGTTTAGGCACTTGTTCTAATTTATTTACATTTTCAGTTTTGGCTAAATTTGGTGGTTGTTTTTTTACTTCTTCTTGCTTAGGTGAGGGTTTTTCAATTTCATTGACTTTTTCAATGTCCTTCTTAACTACAATTTTAGCTTCAGATTCTTTTGGAATCGTTGGTTTGTTACTGTTAGCAACAACTTTATCATTTATCTCTTTGTTTTTACTAACTTTTGAAACAGTTTCATTTGGAACTGGTCCTTTGTTTATTACCGCTTTAGGTTTTATTTCAACATCGGGTTTAGGATCTTTTTCATTCCCACTATTTAGTTTGCTAGTTTGTACTACAGCTTTCTCTTTTTCGATTTTTTCTTCTTTTTTTGCAACAGGAGATGCGTTTATTTCTTTTGTCTCAATAGTATCTTTATCGATATTTGACGCTTCTTCCATTGTATTTATTTCTTTTCCTGCTTTTCCGTCATCGTTAGCTTTATTTGCGAATATTGTATTAAGGTTTTGCGGGCAATGGCTAAACCTGTAGCATGGAGTGACAATTATTTTCGCACTACCTGTAATAAAAAAACATTTCTAATTATGTCTATGGTCAATCTGTTATCACATACTAATGGTTAAAAATTAGAATATTTTTTATTTTCATTATCTCTAAGTACGATAAGATTTGCAGTGAAATAAAGTAATATGGTGGGTAATTTAAGTAACATTCTACATCTGATAGTATATAGTTTCTTTTATAAGCTTAGTTAATAATATTATATTCTATTTGTGTAACGTAGTATGTAATATTAATAGGTAAGTATCGATTTTATTATTTAGTTCGTCTTGTGCACCGATCTCAACTTGTCTCTTATCTTTATTACTTTAACGTAGGGGTATTCTGTAAGAGATCACTTTTAGTGATAAGACCGCCCTTGCACTCTTATATGTTCTTATTTCACTTGTTTATGTTTTTATATAAGGGGAAGTCTGAAAGTTGCGCCCATTATAGAAAAGTCGAGAAGTGCAAGATTGAGATGGTATGGACATGTAATGAGGAGGGATGAAAATCATGTGACCAAACGTGTTTAAATTTGAATGTGGATGGATATGTGCCTAGAGGGAGGCCTAAAAAGAGATGGTTGGATTGTGTGAAGTATGATATGCATATAAAAGGAGTGGCGCCAGAGTTGACGAAAGATAGGACAGAATGGAAGAGAAAAACATGTTGTGCCGACCCCACTTAGAGTGGGATAAGGACAGGATGATATATCTTTCACTTGTTTATGTTTATTAGTTAGTTGGTGTGCAATTAAGAGCTTACATTAATTAATAGTAGGTTTTGATACTCTTGCATAATAAGGGTTATAAGACCAAGTTATCTACAGTGCTATACAATACTTTATCTACTCTCATACTATAATACATCATCATTATTATCGTCCTGACCTTATCCCACTCTAAGTGGGGTCGGCACAATATGTCACAAACATTTTGTCATATGATTTGGCTACATATTTTACGACCGGCCGCCTGCCTGACGTCAACTTACCTCAGTCGTATTTTACGTCACCTCGGTAAGAATGAGGTTGGTCTATTCACACGGCGTACTCTCATACTATAATACGTAAGACAATATTATTAAAAATCAAACTTTGTTTAGCTAACTTAGCAGAGGTTCAACCTCCTTGGTCCAGCTGGAGGTTGTATAGGTGTATCGTTATGACTAAAAAGTTATATTATGATACAGGTACATATACAAGAGCTGTATCGTAATAAAACTTTTTAATTTTTAATTTTTGGCCTGTACGTAATGTTTGTCATAAGAATTTAGGTTTCAGTTTTATATTATTTGTATTATAGTATCAGGGTATATAAATATATTTATATTTTCTTACCACAACGTATATTCCTAGTAGTACAAATCTTGTCAAAGTCAGAAATACTCTGCATTCTTGCTGCGAACAAGTTCTTGTCTTTATCTGTGCGCTTAAAGTTCTTTATATTGTAGGTGTTGATGAACTCCGTTAGACGACCGCTCTCCGGCCGGCAAGAAAATTGGATCTGTTCAAATAAATAATGATATTTGTAAGTCATAATCTTCCCGCCCTTAACCCACTCTAAGTGGGATCGGCACAATATGTTATGAACATACTGTCACACGATTTGGCTGCGTTTTTGCGACCGGCCGCCTGCCTGACGTCAACTTACCTTAGTCGTATTTTACTACACCTCGGTAATAAAGAGGGTTAGACCACCCTAAATCGGATACCACATGGCGGGTCGACTTACCTTAGTCGCCTTTCGCGACACCTCGGTAAGAAATGACGGTGGTCTATTCTACTCAGCCGGATACTACACGGCTAAAGACTTAGATAAGTATTTTATGTCCTATCGGTACTTTAAAAAAAAAAAGTAGGTAACGATTTAAAAAATTCTATCACCATTGGAAAGCTGCATATTTGAGCAACATAGGCTATATGACATTTTCAAAAAAAATAGGGTTCCGTTATCAAATTGTAATAAGCTGGAAAAAATAAAAATTACGCGGGTGAAACCGCGGGATATTACTAGTATTGTATAAAGTGCACATAAATTTTTGAACGCACCTTTACATACAGCGGGTTGAAAACATTCAGCAATCTCTTCGTCACATTAAGACCTAAAACCTGCGAATACAGAACTGTATTTAACTTAACTTTTTTTAAAATTAATTATAGAATTAGGCGTTACTTTGCGGAGATCCATAATACAAAAGTAATAATAAAATTATTTTGCTATAATCCGCGATGAAGTAAAATAGAAAATATAAAGTAACAGCCTGTTACTATCCCACTGCTGGGCATAGGCCTCCACTCTCCATTTTTGGAGAGAAGGATTGGAGCTAAGACCTACCACGCTGCTCCAATGCGGGTTGGTAGGTTACACATATCCCTAGGATTCTCTAGAGATATGCAGGTTTCCTCACGATGTTTTCCTTCACCGAAAAGCGTGTGATAAATTGCAATTATCAATTAGACACATAAGTTTTAATAGAAAAACTCATTGGTGTCAGCCCGGGTTTGAACCCATGATCGTCTCTAGAGATTCACACGGTCGCACCGCTAGGCCATCACAGCTCAATGCTAAATGTAGAGTGGACAATCCGTTTTCATACCTCATACATGAAGGATTCGTAATAACACGCACAAACCTCCACCACCGCCACCACAATACACTAGCACTACATACGTTCACTATCACAAACAATCGTTTCGCCCCTCAACCGGAGCATCATCAGGAGATAGACTCCACGAACAAAATCGCAAAGCGATTTATTATTACTTTTGTATTATGGATCTCCGCAAAGTAACGCCTAATTCGATAAAATATATAGTTGGATTGTGTGAAGTATGACATACATATAAAAGGAGCAGCGCCAGAGTTAACAAATAATCCATTCATCTTTATATGGCCCATAAGTATATATCCATCCATATTCATTTAATACACTTTTAGTCGTGCGATAGGCATTCCTCATTACGTTCATATTCTAAAAGTAAAAGTAAGTAGCGGCCTGTTACTATCCCACTGCTGAGAATAGGCCTCCTCTCTTCGTTTTTGGAGAGGATTGGAGCTAACCTACCACGCTGCTCCAATGATGTTAGGTTACACATATCTCCAGAATTCTCTAGATGCTGTTTGCTCACGATGTTTTCATTCACCGAAGTTCACTCTACTGAGATAAAATAAAATT
Organism: Morpho achilles; assembly: GCA_947086495.1. NCBI lineage: Eukaryota > Metazoa > Arthropoda > Insecta > Lepidoptera > Nymphalidae > Morpho > Morpho achilles. Next base: position 4,130,111 of record CAMTZB010000012.1, on the reverse strand, counting down.
ATTCTTACGTTTCTAAGTTCGTCGCTGGTCTCGTTTCGGATTCTCTCTGCCACGAACCGCTCAACCTCGGAAGGAGGGTTGTCTGGAAGGGTCTGCCACACCTGAACATTAAAATTTCTTGTACTACAGTAGAAGCTCTTTATTCGCGTTTTATATATTCGCGGACTGAAAAAATTGCGACTCGAATTCCATATTCGCGGTCTAAGATTTCTTTATTCGCTCATCGAATATATATCATCATCATCTTCCTGCGCTTATTCCACTCTAAGTGGGGTCGGCACAACATAAACATGTTATCATATGATTTGGCTACGTATTTTACGATGGTGACATCAACTTATCTTAGTCATATTTTACGACACTCCTATAAGAAACAGGGCGGTCCGCCTTAACCGGATACCACACGGTGAGTCAACTTACCTTAGTCACCTTTTACGACACCTCGGTAAGAAATGAGGATATTCTATTCTACTCAGCCGGATACCACACGGCGGGTTGACTTACCTTAGTCGCCTTTTACGACAACTCGGTAAGAAATGAGGATGTTCTATTCTACTCAGCCGGATACCACACGGCGGGTCGACTTACCTTAGTCGCCTTTTACGACACCTCGGTAGGAAAAGAGGGTGGTACTATTCTATTCAGCCGAATACCACACGGCGTTACATACATATATATAAATATATGTACCTAAATAAAAGCATTGTAAGCAAGTATCATTTGTCAATGCCTCGTCAAGTGGACTAATAAGAAGATAAATAAAATAGATCTTATTACAACTACGCACAGATTGCGTTTTCAAAAGCTATAGTAATAGTAAGCTGCCTTCGCCACGGACGGTATTGTTGAAAACAAATAGATTATTTAGATAAAATAAACTTATTACTCCAAACATTACTAAATTACTAAATTTTTTAATCCATTCCCTAAATCTGAAGATAATATGTAACTTATCAAAATGTAAAGTCAAAAACTTATTTTATTTTAAACTGATTTTTACGTTTTTGCTTGTTTTATTTCGTCGCTTAGGACCCTTTTCCCTATAACCATATATAAATTACCATTCCGTATTCACGGTTTCTGTATTCGCGGCATATTTACGGAACATATACCCCGCGAACAAAGTGCTTTTACTGTATTACCTTAAATACAAGGAGTCACTTCCTTCAGGAAGTCAAGTCAAAGCACGGCTGTATAGTACAAACGTATACGTAGCGGCTATGTAGTGTTTGTAGTGCTAATAAATCTTAATTAATATTGTAAATGCGAAATGTGATTTGTGAGTATGGATGTATGTTTTTTTCTTTCACAGCGTATCCGCTGAACCAATATCGATGAAATTTGGCACAATTATTCCTTATACACTGGAATAACATATAGGCTAGAAAGACAAGCGCCATCTATTATCGACCTATCACACGACAACAGTCCACGTAAACGAAGTCGCGGGTGAAAGCTAGTAACAAATAAATTATACTAGTACTAAGTTATGCTTTTACAGCTAATCCGATAGACAAATATTGCTGAAATTTGGTACAATTGAAGCTTATATACCGGGTTTAATAAATAGGATACAAAATTCGGTTTCTTCAAGAAAAGGTAGTAAGAAAATTTTGCTGGTGATGAAAATCTATTCAAGATTATTCAAGACTAATTTTACGGACAATATGGCCAAAAAACTCACTAGTTAGTAGTAGTAGGCAAATGGTTGAAAGCATAGTTAAAACGTTGAGTTCCTTAATTATTATAAGCCTAATTATTGAAAGCCTGAATATGAAAATCCTTTGAACGTCATACAAGACTGCGGTTTAATAATGTAAAATTGAAAATGTTTAAAAGATTGATCGCCGAGTTTCTTGCTAGTTCTTCTCGATAAGAGCAAAATTCCGAACCAGTTGTAGCTTCATTAATCATATTGACCTTTGACGATTCAAAAGTACTTGAAAGAGCTTATTTGAATTTAGATTATTTTAATTTGATTTGATTAAGCTACCTCCATAGTAATAACCCTGTTGCCACGTGCGGACTTGATATACAAACATGCCTTTCCCAATAAAGTGTCTAATATTACACCGTTGTTTCCTTAAGTACCTTAATCATGACAGCTTGGAGCTCATCTTCTAATACTTGCGACATCAGCTCGTTTAGCTCGAAATGACCATCTCCCTGCTCTTGTTGTTTCGGAGGCTCCTCCACAGGTTCTTTTGTTTCTAGAATATTAGTTTTTATCTACGTTACAGTACGGTGAGGAAGTTCGCGAAATTTTGCAAATTCAAATTCCGGGTATTAAGTTTCTTAAAAAAAAGGTTTTGTTCTTAATTGATAATCACAATACATAATGTGCTATACGTTGAATGAAACCTACGTAAAGATTCTTCTTTTTTCATTCATTCTCCTACCCTTGTCCCACTCTAAATGGATTTGTTACATTATTTGGCTAAGTATTTTACGGCCAGTTGCCTGCCTGACGTAAACTTACCCTAGTCGCTTTTTGCGACACCTTGGTAAGAAAAAGGGTGGTCTATTCTACTCAGCCGGACATCACACGGCGGTTCAACTTACCTTAGTCGCCTTTTACGTCACCTCGGTAAGAAATGAGGGTAGTCTATTCTACTCAGCCGGATACCACATAGCTAACGTATAGTTCCTTCTTAACAATTCTTAACGTAACGGCCTATTAATATCCCACTGCTGGGCATAGGCCTCCTCTATCCGTTTCTGGACAAAAGGGTTGGAGCTAAAAAAAAAATAAATATATGGGACACTTACAGACTCGGTCGTCCGTCCCCAAAGTAACTTAATACTTGTGTTATGGGTGACAGACAACTGGTGAATATATACTTATATATTTTTTAAATAAATACTTAAATACAAATATACATCCAGGTTCAAAGACCAACAAATTAATTGATAGAAAATGTTGGCCCTCGGCGGGAATCGAACCCGTGACCCGCGGGACTGTAGGCAGCGTCACTACCCACTGCTCCAACGGGCCAGTCGAAAAAGTCTAAAACCTACCATTAACCAGTTACCCATTAACGCATTAACCAATATTGGAGAAGAGCGGAAGGTCTAAACTCCAATTTTTCGGACCCAATCTCTCCAAGAAAAAAGCAAGAAGGGGGATAGTAACAAGCCGCTACCTTTTTTTTTAATGCACTGGAAAGAGGACATTAAATGTGTATATTTCTAGATAATTATTTTATATATGGAGCCCGTCAATTCGTATTACGAAAGTGTTGTTAAGGTAGTCGTTGGCAAGTCATAATCCCAATCCTTCGCTACAAAGAGAGGTATTTACCTAGCAGTAGATTATTAATATGCGTCTACTTTACTTCTTGCTTATTATAATTTAATTTATAACGTAAATTGAACACATGTAAGAACATGTTGATCTTAGACTCTTAGATCTTAGACAGCGTTTGGTAAGCCACGCGAGATCTTTTCGTCCAAGATACCTCAGTGCCTGAAGACAAAAGTCTTCGAACGGTGCATGTTGCCAGTGATGACATCCGGATCCAAAACTTGGTCGCTGACAATGGGCCTCAAAAGAAAGCTCAGATTCGCTCAGCAAGCGAAAGAGCGAGCTATGCTCGGAGTATATATATGTATATCTACGTGATCAAATCAGAAATGAAAAGATCTGTAGAAGTACCAGAGTCACCGATATAGCTCAGCGTGTCGCGAAGCTGAAGTGGCGATGGACATGGCACATAGTGCGGAGAACCGATGGGCATTGGGGTCTCAAAGTGTTGTAATGGCGACCCCGCACCGTAAAATGCGCAGTGCAGGAAGACCCGTTACTAGATGGACTAACTACCTAAAGCAGGGAGCCGTTGGATACAAGCGGCACAACATCGTGTGTCGTGGAGATCCCATGAAGAGACCTATGTTCAGCAGTGGACGTCCATCAGTTGAAGAAGAAGAAGGAGTTTATCGAAGATGAGTTCACTATCCCTAGCATTTGACATTTTAGGAAAGTCGCCCAAAGACGGAACTGATCTGAAGTCGGAAACTTTTGGACGTCAGTGTGTTACATTACTAAAAACGTATTTTCATATATAACAAACCTTTTGGTTTTTCTTCTTCCAATTTTTTCTTCTTTATCGCTAGCTCGGTGTTGTCGGGAGTTTCTATTGGTCTCTTCAATATTTTCTTATTGAGTACTGGTTTTCTTACTATCTGCCGCCAGCCGGTGCTCTTCACTGGAACGATTAAATTGTATTGAAATTACACGTGTTCGTCAATAATGATGACTTTTAAATCTCAAGGCTAATCAGTTAGGGTGATTTTTACATTTGGAACAATTAGAGGTTTACGGATTAACTCATATGACAAAAATGCAGGTTTCTGCTGGAATAGGACAAACTTATAATCTTGTGTATTTTCACACTTGACGAGATTGAAGTCGCACAGCCGATCTAAAATATTTCAGTCCAACATGTAAGCTTTTCGATAATTAACATGAATGAAAACGAAGACTACCTTTTTTTTTGTACGGTCATTCCGAACGCAGCGTGCACTCGAAGCAGTCGATTTGTATTTGTGTTAATTAAAGTAGTGAGGTCCAAGTGTAATAAGTTCTTATTACAAACAGCATACTAATCCATACATTCAAAGGAACTGTTGATCCATAAAATTATAGGTCTAGTAAATACAAACTGTTGACGCTGGATCTTAAAGACGGCGATCGCTGACTATACGCTCATATTATATAGCAGAAACCTAATACTATGCGATAAAATTTAGTTATCGTTGTATTTATGAAATAAATAAAGCTTATAAGAGATACATATTCCAAATCTTAGTAGGCGGAAATCATCTTGACTTCCGCATGGATTTCTGCCGAACTAAGACTAAGTCTGCAAATGCTGAAAAAAAAAATGATGACTCCAACATACTAAGTATTAAAAGTGATCCAAAGATCTTAATCACTTGATGCGTTGAAGCTGAAAGTCGCACAATTGAGAAGCTGATATTTAATTTTGATATGAAGGCCATAGAAAATGGACAGACTTTGAAATAAAAGTAAGAGAATAAGCGATATCTGCTACAAAATATCATTAAAAATATATTCCTTTAGACTCGTCATTTTTTACCTAGTGTAATTAAGACACTGCAAGAAATAACCATGCGTTCTGTAATTTATTATTTCTTTAAATTGTTTTATAGACACAACATATATAAGCAAGGAAAATATGGCCTAATTTGTAAGATAAAACTGAAAATCTTAGGTTTCATAAATACATAAGAAATGGCTATAGCCAAATGGACCACGAACAGGCATTTTAGGGTACACTGATCTTAATAAAATCAAATCGCAGAGTTGTAGATAACATGCTGCAGATAGAGGTAACATTCCGTTGATATCAGAATTCACACAAACGTTCCAGGCTATTAAAATCGATGAAACATAGGTGACTAGTTTACACGATTTAGAGACAAAAAAATTGTTCACACTAAATGACGCAAGTGGACGACACCCTAACTTCAATCAGAAATAGATATTCTGCGTTTATCCCATCATGTTTAAGTGTTATTTAATATCCTTGCATATAACCCTGTAGTGAGAACTGTGAATGCCTGATTAGCTATTCCGTTTGAAGAGTTCTCCCAAACACCAAATTCCACAACTTCTACTACAGCGAGGGAAAAAACTGGAAATCCGTAAGATATATTTATGCAATGCAATAAACAATAATGAGCTTAATTTGCTATTAAAAAACTACTTACAATTTCGAAGAGAATATCGCCCAGACATGTAGGTAATCAATGAATGCATCTGAAGTGTACTAAATGTATTTTAAAAATTTACCTAGTCATCGGAGTTTAACAAAACGTGCGTATTTTGGAAAAGCCTGAGAAACCCTCCAGTTTTATACCTGTGAAAGAGTAAGTTCTACTTGTGTTCTTACCTTATTGTAAATAGCTGCGAATTAAGGAAGTGTGATCCAGCAAAAACTTCGTACATTTCTAGGGCAAATCGACATCCTTTTGTCGAACCTTTTCATGGATATTATCCTGAAACTTTGTGCCACGTCGATTATAGATGTCTGAAACATTGAACGGTTCACACTTTAAAATATGTTAAAATGAAAAATCAAATTTCAATGCATACTTACCAAATAATAATGTAGCAGCTATCTTCATGTTATATATATTTACTTTAACCATAGTTAAACACCTACAATAATTTGGGACTTGTGAATTTTGAAAGAATTTTCAACATATTTAATAACAATATGACGGCGACGATATATAATACGCTGCAGTTGTAAAAGTCTAAAATATGCAATTTGTCAATGTTACTATATAATAAATTTGCTTTTATATCGAGTTTCAAATCAAGATACATAAGATTATATTAGAGAGATTGGGTGGAAATTGAATAGGAAAAAAACTACATTACATTTTTATTGGCTCAAATAAGAGATATAAAATTGATTTTTTAAAACGTTAAATAATTTAAAGAATTAGGCGTTACTTTGCGGAGATCCATAATACAAAAGTAATAATAAAATTATTTTGCTATAATCCTCGATGAAGTAAAAAAGAAAATATATATAATGCTAAATGTAGAGTGGACAATCGGTTATCATACCTGGTACATGCAGGAGTCGTAAAAAACACATGCACAAACCTCCACCACCGCCACCATGATACACAAGCACTATATACGTTCACTATCACAAACTCAACAATCCACAATCGCACACCACAAACCCAAAATCGCAAAGCTTTGCGATTTTGGTCGTGAAGTCTATCTCCTGACGATGCTTCGGTTGCGGGGCGAAACGATTGTTGAGTTTGTGATAGTGAACGTATATAGTGCTTGTGTATCATGGTGGCGGTGGTAGAGGTTTGTGCATGTGTTTTTTACGACTCCTGCATGTATCAGGTATGATAACCGATTGTCCACTCTACATTTAGCATTATATATATTTTCTATTTTACTTCATCGCGGATTATAGCAAAATAATTTTATTATTACTTTTTTTTTTTAAACGTGTTTTAGAAGTTATATAGAAAAAGGATACAAGACGCGACTACGAAACTTTTGAAAGGTTGAAGTGATGGCACTGCTATAAAGTATGACACAAAATGAAAATTTTATTTTGGACTTAATGTGAAAGTGTAAACTTTTAGTTAGAAAAAAACATAGGTTCACGTTCGCAGTAGTAGCAGAGAAAGAATTAATATAAAAGTACGTCTTATCGGTTCATAAGTGATGGCTTGTGCATCTAAAACTTGATAAAATTGATTATAGGCCTCTTAGAAAGGGTAGGTACGGCAACGTGTACTTGAACGCGAACTGAGAAAAATAAAGAGTGTCAATACAGCTCATTGTGTCTCGAAGTTGAAATAGCTTTAGTCAGAGAAACAAAATACGAAAAACCAATGGGCGTTGACACGAATTGTTAGAGTGGCGACACAAGAACCGACCGAAGAACCCAAGGAGTAACTTCAAACGACAAAAGATTATTTGGCAAAAACCTACATTCAAGAGTTTTCGTGCTATTGCGTGAACTTAATAAGCCTATGTGTTTAAATCTTATAAAAGTCAGTTAGACATCCCCTAGGATTAATATGTTTTAAGCCTCATATAAAAATAATAATATGTAAATATTTTATTCCTATACGAAAAAGTAATAATATAAATTAAGCTTGGTTTGTCTTGAACTTTGCCAACAGGTATAACTTTGCCCAAAATATAAGTTTAATCAAATCTATTTTATTGCTAATATAAACTTGGGTAACTAATTCCAAGAACGTAAAAGTTTGCCTGTTATGCCGTCATCACTTATCCGTTGGATGGATATTAAAGAAATTTGGTACAATTGAAGCTAGCATATAGAATCTCAATTTTCATTCGGGAAACAATACATAATACATTTTTATACGGTACGTCTTATGATAAATCAAATATACATTTATTATATGTATTAACTTTATTAAATCTAATCATTGAACAAAGAACAAAATAAGTTTTTTAGATAGTAGATAGAACCTTAGTCAAGACAAATGACTTCTTCGTCGGAATCGGAAGCAATATCCATATTTGCAACATCGTATTTGTCACTTAATTCAGCTTTATACTTGGCTATCAATTCCTCTAATTTGGATCGATGAAGGTTCGATTCAACAATGACGGTGTATTCACGGCTCTCTACAACTAAGTCCAATTTATACTTCATACTAGCTATAGTTTCGATTGATTCTAGATCCATATCAACATTAAGAACCTCTTGTTTACGCCTACGATCAGTCTGATATTTCGCATTTTTCCACAAATTGAAATTTATGCCCTTCACACCCTGATTACTTTTACGTAAACGTTCGCAGACGTGTTTCGGTAGCATAGCTGAGTTGTCCCTGGGCATAATTATGTTCATATTGAAATATTTAGTTTTACCTTCGTTGGTACCAAGGATAATTAAAGGAATACGATTAATTTTTCCTAGATCCAAATTGCAGATCCATTTCCTCGAATCTTTATTTTCGGGCAGGAGGCAGAAGTACCCGGGCTGACAGTATCCGTATTTTATATAGTCAGTCCTGCTTTTGCCGTCGAGCTGGTGATATTTATACATTTTATATATTATGGTATCTTTTACCTTTCTGGCTAACACCAAAGACAACGGCTTGTTCCCTTTGAATGCTATTTTAATAATATTTTTATCGTTGTCGAGGATAGAAGGCATGGGAGTCAAGCCCGGAGTTGGAACGTAATCTATGGAACGTTCGTTTAATCCTGCATCGAATGCCTCTTTGTCTATCGCGATCGCTTTAAGAAATACGTTGACTTTCTGCAATTCGTAGCTCAATTGCATTTTATGCTTCTCTAGAGAACGCGCTGACGATGGCGGCATGTCTACGTAAACCCGAGTACCCTTTTCGTTGATGATCTTCTTAACAAATTTCCACTTACCTATGTTAATGCCCTCCAATTGTTTGTTCTGTAATTTGAGTTTGGTCAAAGGTTCAATGTTGCGGTACCTGGAATGTCCCGGAAGCCAGATCGCCGCACGCTCGTACCACAGTTCCTCTGTGGTGTACACCAAGACGTTAAAATGCAAAAAGTCACTGAAATCCAAACCCAGAAGCCAGTCCCTGGACCGCTCGTCGCGCGTTATCATCTCGTGACGATAGCTACTATTTTGTTTGCTTAAAGTAAAATCGGGGGCCCATCCTTGCGATGTTTGAGTCACCTCTATCAATTTTTTAACGAGGTAATTTTTTAACTCCGTTGTCTCATAGTCCTCGATCGGCTGGAAATCGTCCTTACACAGATACAAACTATGGCCATCTTTTTTGATTTCAGCAGGAACCATTGGTTCTACGTTTTCCTGGTACATTTGTGTGGGTACAAATTGATATTGTGTGGGAAGTGGGACCATCATAGGAGCGCCCATTATAATACCTGGAGGGGCTATATGTCCCATGGCAATAGGCACATCCACCGCAATATTCGGAGCTAAATTCATTTCTGAAACTATAAATAATGACTTTAGATGTAAAACAAGTATAACACTAAAAATAGTAAATTGCCAATTTCCTGATTTGTTATATATAAAAAAAACTTACTTGGCACGTTTGCGCTGAGTTGTTCATCTGTGAACGAAGAAATATTGCTAATGCAATGGACATAGAAAAGTTATGAAGACGTATGAAATAATAAAATTATTTATCTGACTTAATTTAACATATAATCTCTATATTTATTACTCTATAGTTCTTATTTTAATATAAAAAACAGAAATCTCACCTTTTGTCAAGTCTGGTTGACCAGAAAGTTTAGCGCTCTTTGTGGGAATGTTTGATTCATCTGAAAAATAGAATTATTTATATTGAACTATGTTATCATGAACATTAATTCACCGTTTTTATCAAATAAATCAACAAAATATTTCAAATTATTGTTAATTATAAGGATAGGTATATTAGAACAAGAAGTTTTGCGTTATTAACTTTTTAATTGGTCTAACGACCTTAGTTTATGATACAAAAGTTTAATTAAAGTAACGATACTGTAAAAACCAACAACGGGATGCCTGCTAAACAATACCATTCTAAATCTTACCTTTAGCGGATCTTTTCGGTCGTCTGTATTGAGTTGGAAAACTAGACATTACTGCATCAAAAATGTTCTCTTCATCCTCAGGAGTATGCTTAGAGTTAAATTTAATTACCAATTCTATGAACGCCACATCCGCGTTGCCAAACATTTTTTTCAATATCTTTGACACGGACAGCTGAAGCTCGACCAAAACACGATGTTTCAGGTCACTTGGCAAATGCCTTCCGTATTTAGACAATATTTTTTCCGCAATTTGCTGGATTGCAGTATTTCTCTTTGATTTAACTGGTGGACTTTTTTGTCCTCTATCAATGGATGTCTCGTAGTCTTGATCTGCATCCTTTGAGAAATGACCTTTCAGGTATTGCTTACGATCTTTGTTAGAATATTCGTCATAATAATCGTCCGAGTCTTCAGAATCGAGATCTGCATGGCGCCGCGGATCATGATAGCTTTTCTTCAATTCACCCTTCTTGTACAACTCTGCTTTTTTGGTAAAATCTATCGCCCGTTTGTAGACTTCATCTATCTCTTTTTGAAGTTGCTCTTGTTTCTTTAGAATCTCTTTCTTTTTCTCCTCTAAACCGGAAAACTTTTCAGTTTTACGAATGCTTTCATCTTTCATATCAAACTCAGGTTTGTAACGTGATGTCATAGTATTATGTTCTTGTCGCGATAATTCTTTATCACGTCTTTCGACAGACTGCTTGTGAATGTTGTCTTCATGAATATCAAAGTTACGTCTTTCTTCAAATTGCTTTCTTGAAAATTTTTCTTCCATTTGAATGCGGTCGTCGTCATCGTAACCTGATGACGTACCTATCGGGCTTGTCTGGGGTAATGGTTTCCATTTTCCTTCTCTTTGACGACGTTTCATTTCCTCTTCAAAATGTTCACGGTCTGCGTTCCTTTGGCGTATAAAATCATCCCGTTTTTTGTCATGAGTTTCCCAACCAGGAGATATTTTTTCGCGTTCTCTTTCTGTAAACTTTGACCGGTTTTGATGTTGATATTCTGAATTCTTAGTATCTTGTCCGGGCCATATAGGGGGCGGTGGTGGTTCACGTACATCGGGACTGCGACGTTTCTCTAGAGCCCACGAGCGTCGAGGTGATCGTGGTGAACGCGAACGTTTGTACCGATCCCGAGCCGGTGATCGATCCCTTCTAGGGGACCGAGATGAGCGATTGTTAGACCGTGATCTCGTCTCTTCAGTAAGTCGCGATTGCTCGGATGCTCTCGGTATGTCAAACTTTTGAAGTCTAGTCGTATCTCTTCTATCCTCACTGATGACCTTTCGAGACGGATCCTTATCTTGCCAACGTTGATCCTGCATTCTTGCCGGATACTGAGCATTCAAGTTGGGACGATAAGCACCTGAGTATTTAGCTTCGTTTGACGCCTGGAAATTGAAATTGTATATGCAAACACGAAAAAGTGGTTAAATGTAAAAAAAACCCTATTATTAAGTCTGTAGCGTAACCGTCACATTGTGACCAGTTCAGGCTTCAATATAGACATAATAACAAAGTTAATACTTAAAATTTAATTTTAACCATAACAATAGCATAATATAACATTACATTCTGTAATATAATCCACATTTATTTTTTTTATGACTATGTTTCATTTATTTCCTCAAAACATTTATTTCGTTTGTTTCTGTATTGCAGCATAATATTTCAACTTCTATTATAAGTTTCAGTATCACGAAAAATCTTTCTTATTATTTTATTAATTCCTATCATATTTCGTTGTTATGTTTAATACAAAGTGTCATTGATACTGAAATTTTTTTAATCAGTTTGCACTTCATCACGCAATCATTTACTTCAGTAATTTCCTATTGAAGATAACTAATGCCATTTTATATGTTTTTTTTGGCTGTTTTGATCTAGTGAAACAATAGTTTAGAAAGAATTTTCCTTGTCCATATATCAAAATATATGTGAAACTGCAGATGTACTGGGAAAAAAACGGTTGAATTTTGTAGACTTTTTTCATATTTAAAATATAAATCATTTCTTTACTGCCATCTTTTAAGAATATTATATGAAATGTATCGTATTATTAATCAATATGTCTGAAACAACATGTAATGTTTTATTTTCTCTTGATTAATCATATACAAAATTATTCTTTGGAACTCCTTAATATATGCCAGGAATTCATTTTAATATATTCTAGGTCCACTATACTAATCAAAATACGAATTTCATTTAGATAACATCTCTTTTGAGTTTTATGACAATTTAAATTCTAAAATATTTGTTCCCCATTTTTTATTTCTTTCTATAGCCTCTTCGGTCAAAAAACACAGACATCAGTTTTATCTCATATATTTAATTGCTGCGATCGTTATCGGCGCCAACATAACCTTATTTCAAAGAAGTAATCTTTACAAATTTCTTGTTTATAAGGTTACAATATATATTGTCATCTTCAAAACATTGATATATGCATCATCTAGTTTTAAAGTGGTTATGGCAGAATAAGGTTTAAATAGATTATGTTGAGCATCAACATTATATTGGTTTTCTAAGGTATTGTAATTAAAACCGAAAAAAAAAGAAATCAGCTTTTCGATCCCCTTTGAGCTCGGATTATTTTGCAGTTTTTATCAAAGTCATGTTGTGAACATCACTTTTGTTTTCAAATTGTTGTTCTTCATAAATTTCTATTCCATACAAATTCTTCACTAAATGACAAAGTTCAAGTTTATAAAAATTGTTCTATATTCACCAAACGAAGACAATCTTCTATTTCAGTATGATCCAAAGATACTGCATTATTTCAATACATCTGTTGAAAATAAAGATGACCTGCAAAACTGGCGTTACAATAAATCAATTTTAAATAGCATTCAATTATCCTTTTGTGTCTGGAATTATTAAAGTTGCTTCCTTGATCCTAAGATTAGATCACATTTTTCGGAAATTGCTAGTCACTCAATAAAAAGTAATTAAGGTCTTCTTTCTTCTTCTCCATTTGCGTTTTGCGCTACAGCTATTCATTCCAAAACAATTTGTAAATAAGCCTTTCTTTTAAATGTTTTAATGACTTAACTTATAGTCCTACCGTTTCTCCGTTTACCGTTATTGAAAGTTACAATCTCATCAGGTTAAGTATGATATACTACAAATAGGTATATCAAGAATTTATTATGAAGAAATCATGCTTCTTTATGAAATGATATATTAAAAAAAATAACAGTCCAAAATATCGTTGTCTGGTGATTCGTTCTATATGTCGTTATCATCTTGGTTATGAAATCTATGATGTCTTCTAAAATGTTTTCGTTATTATAAATTTAATATTTTAAATGTGACTAAAACATTTTGTTTTGCCATCTTCATAACTAATAATTGAGCAATTCTTGAAATCGGCGCTTTAAATTGAAACCTTTATAGATTCTTTTTGTTTGCCTTGTCATCATTTTGACGTTTTTTGTTGTTTTGTAGCCGCTTGGACTCTTCGAGTTAAACTTCGTGATTGTCCATATTATCGTTAGCATATATGTTGATAACTCACTTTCGGTCTATTGTATCGCAGAATGTCATTTAAACTTAAGAAAATTATACTGAATCGAATAATAAAGTTAGTCAAGCTCTTCACCTGTAAAGTTCAGAAATATCAAGTCACGAGTAGAAACATATTACTTTGGATATTTCAACATTCGATACGCTTAGGCCAATGTCCAAGTATTCTGGTTTAGATGCTGTCATGTAGCCCAAATGCAATGCAAAAAATATGTACCTGATGCCTTGATGAACTGATGCCTCATTGCCTCAGATATTCCATATTTATTTAGATGCAACAGAATCCTTTCCAGAATGTTTTCTAGATTTAACAGTCGACCGAATGTTATCTAGGAGCAACAGAAGCCTTCGAGTTTTTAAATTCAAATTCAAAATATTCATTACTCAAGAAAACTTGCTTGCTAAACTGCTTTTGTAATATCAACTCTACTGATTCGCAAAATCCTACCCAGAGTAGCCGGCATGAAATTCAGTTATTCTTTTCCTTTTTTTCGGATGCAAGAAATTTCTTCATGTTTGCTAGATGCTAAAGATGATTCAATGGTACCAAGTTGGTTTCTGAGAAAGCAAACATCGTGATTACTAATATTATAGCTTTTACGAGCACAATCTTTATCAGACAAAATAGAGTATCCAAAGATGGAATACGGCTTTCAACGGTGAAATTTACGATGATGTTCATCCCAAAGATCCAATTCGTATTCATTACCAGTTATATTCAGCAAAATTTTATTATATCTTTCTAGGTTATCTTTTGTGTATCATAAATTGAGTGCCACCGACATCTTTTTACTTTGAATTTAATCAATCATCACAATTTGTTCAGTAATGATCAAATCGTTAAAACAAATAGATAAAACTTATCTACATAGCCAAGCAATAATAAACAAACTTCTAAAAGACCGTAATATAACAATTAATCATTTTCATTCCATCCACTAGATTTTCACATTGACTTTAATGGATATCAATAAATAATCTACCTTAAATAAGGCTGTTAACATATCTGACTTGATAGAAATGTCGTTAATCAAATCCTCTACAGTCTTCTATTCCTTTAATATTGATTTTTGGCTATATGTTATTGATATTAAGCAGTAATAATATAGTAAATATTGCTTTGTCTTTGGGTGTAGAGGTGTATACAGCTTTTCCTTCAGTAGATTTTATACTCTGATCATATCATACAATGATAATTATCCAAGTCTCCTTGCAGAATACTAGAGAAACAAGTTTATACTTTTAAAATATCTTCCAATTCTTCAATAGTTCTATTGAAGAATTGGACTCAAAAAATATTCTTCATTAAGAATGGTATTTTACTAGAAAATGTGACTAGCCCAATAAATTTGCTATTCAGAGCTTCATTAAATCTTGATTAAAAAGCGAAATCGCGCGTTTATCATCTTCTTGGCGAGTAGATCTCACACACACTGTATAAAATATTAATTAATAAGAGATACATCCTGTATATAATAAAAATATTGAAAATAATCTTCAAGAACCTGTAATTCTCAGTATTGAAATAATATAACTATATATTGGCACTGGCTTGCTTTCTTTGGGCAATTAAATAGAGATTTATTTAGATATCGAATATAGTTTGATCAAAATTAAAAAAAATAATAATTAAGAATATATAGTAAGCTGTACATTAAAAATAGAATCCATGGTAAAGGGTTAATAACAACTATAGACAAACTGTCTAACTGAGTCCTCGCTTGCGGGTTACTGAGGTAGGCGCGAGCGATAACCACTTGGTTAATCTTACGCTACGTATTTTAATTTAGAACAACTTTAGGCAAATTAAAAGTAGAAAATGTTTTAGTATAAATAGACAAAAGTAATTCATTAACTAATGAGAACCAGCCAGATTAAATAAATTCTATGTATTTATAAATAATACTTTACTTGATGGTTTATTGTTATAGAAAGCGGCTTTTAAAACAAGTACTTACCTGTTGCGGCGGCTCATACGCGGGACGAACGTTCTTGACGTTTTGCCGGGTATCTGGGAAGTCCATAGACTTCTCAGCGTGATGACGAGTTGGCGAGTATCTTTTAAAGGAATAATTCATTTTTTATGGTATGCACATGTAATGAGGAGGGATAAATTCAAATTCAAAATATTCTTTATTCAAATAAACTTGTAAACAAGTGCTTTTGAATCGTCAACTCTACCGCTGGTTCGGAAAGCTGTTCCTACCGAGAAGAGCCAGCAAGAAACTCGGCGGTTGCTCTTTTAAACATATAATTCTTAATACTATTTACATTCAGTCGTTACTGTCTCGTACAGGTTCAAAGAGAGCTATCCACACATTCTTATCTTCTAAATAATCTTCAATAGTATAGTAGGCTTTCTGTATCAGCCTTTTTTTAACAGTGTTTTTAAACTGCTGCAATGGCAAAGCTGAAATTGATTGCGGAATTTTATTATAGAATCTTATACCAAAACCCACAAATGAATTACGAACTTTTGCAAGGCGCAAAGCAGGAGCCGCAAGCTTATGTCGGTTCCTGCTTAGTCTGTTGTATACATCACCTATCGTTTTATAATTCCTTATATTTTTATGTACATAAATTAAATTGCTTAAAATATACTGTGAAGCAAATGTAAGAATACCTGTTACTTTAAACTTCTCTCGCAAGGAATGGAATCACGCGGTCTTAAATTATAAATGCCACGTATTATTACGATGCCACGATAAAATTAAATGACCTAATGAGTGTTTAATTTGAATGTGGATGGATATGTGCCTAGAGGGAGATCTTAAAAAGATAAAAGGAGTAGAGTTGACGAATGATAGGACAGAATGGAAGCGGAAAACATGTTGTGCCGACCCCATTTAAATTTGGATAAGGACAGAAGATAATTCATTTTTTATATGACCACGAAGAAGGTGTAACGCATATGATTAGATATTCAGAGCACTACAAATTATAGAATGTACGGGTGTTCGTTAAATAATAATTTAATCATATGGGTAGTTGTTTTAACGTTTTGGAAAAACGACTCGAGTCATGAATATATCTACTATCAGGTGTTACAAGGTTATCCCCTCTTTAAGGGACAGGGGGGAAAATTTGGCCCCCTATGAAACATGCATAAATATTAATAATTAAAATTGAATTGTCTACTTAAAGAAGATAAATAATATATTTTAGGAAGAAGATATTGCTTTTTTTTTGTTGTTGAATTTTCACCAAAATCTAGCATTGCACTTAAATGGCCCAGAACGAAAAGCTTAAACTCGTGTCGAGGTTGGGTTGGTGATGTTCTTATTATCTTAAATATTTAAATGAGTTAATCACGTTAATTAAATTTAAATTAAATTAAATTGTATTTATATATATATATATATATATATATATATATATATATATATATATATATATATATATATATATATATATATATATATATATATATATATATGTATGTATATATATATATTTGTAGTATAACGGCTCCAACGATTTTCCAGCATATAGGGGGTTTTGGGGGAGAAAAATCGATCTAGAAAAGTTTTATTTAAAAAAATGTCGTTTTATCCCTGTTTTCAGGCTCTAAAATTATTTTGAAATTTACGTTGAAAACAATCACAATTTTTCGCTGTCAAACGTAAAGTCATGGTAGTTCCTTTGGGGAACGGACGGTCTAGAGAGGTGAAAATACCTTGGACCGAGCCCCACTTTTTATATTATTTTTTAATTTTTCTTTTAAATTTTTTTTTTTTTTACATCATTTTAAAAATTACCGAGTAAGGCCCGGTCACACAGGTGCTTCATTTAAAATGTGTGGTGTAAAGGATCATAATATTAAGTACGAATTGCTTAATGCACCTTACTTCTTCTATTAGGGGATATAGGTATAACACTGTATTCTGAGTGTACAGTCTGAGAAGTTTTGCAAAAATTGTATTTTACGTCATGTCAAGTTGTGCATTAAAGTTGGATTACAGTTCCTAATATTAAGAATATCCCCACCATACATTATTTCATAGATTTTACACCAAAATAGTAATCCTAATTTAAATCTTAACTCTTTCTTAAATCTTTTTTTTTTCTTCTTTTAATCAGCATGGCATGTACTCATGGTTATTATTCTAAGCACTAAGGTTGGCCGCAGGGCACAGCATAATAACAATGCCCCCAGTCTTTAAATCTGGTGATAAGAGCGACCCTAATAACTATAGACCCATCTCCATCTTGCCAACTCTTAACAAGGTGTTTGAAAAAATCATTCTTAATCAACTGCTCAGGCATTTCAATTTAAATAACTTGCTTCATCCTGAGCAGTATGGGTTTACTAAGGGTTGGTCTACAACGGATGCGGGTGTGAGATTGGTGAAGCACATCTTTGATGCATGGGAGAACTCACAGAACGCCATAGGGGCCATATTTTGTGATTTGTCCAAGGCATTTGATTGTGTTCAACATGAGACACTGTTGCTAAAGCTTCGTCATTATGGTATCACAGACAATGCGCTTCGACTCGTGGCATCCTATCTTCATAGCCGAATTCAAAGAGTGTGCATTAATGATGTGCAGTCATCTGGATCGGCCTTAGTTATGGGTGTGCCTCAAGGTTCAATCCTTGGTCCTTTTCTGTTTTTAGTATATATAAATGATTTACCGTATTTTATTCAGAGTATATGCGATATTGTACTGTTTGCTGATGATACATCTTTGATATTTAAAATAAATAGAAATGACGAAAAATTTGACGAAGTAAACAGTGGTTTGTCGCAGGTTGCTCATTGGTTCAGACAAAATAATTTAGTACTGAACTCAAATAAAACAAAATGGATAGAATTTGTATTACCTAATGCTGCTAAAACAGCAAATAGGCTTTTTATAAATAATATTTCACTAAAAACAGATAATGCAACTGTATTTTTGGGAATGACTTTGGATACAAAACTCCAATGGAGCACACACATAACAACTCTTGCAGGGAAACTCAGTTCAGCGGCCTATGCCGTTCGAAAGATTAGACAGTTTACTGACGTCGAAACGGCAAAACTTGTTTATTTTGCTTACTTCCATAGTGTTATATCCTATGGAATATTGCTATGGGGTAAATGCGCGGATAATGAAAAAATCTTTGTATTACAAAAAAGAGCCGTACGTGGCATATACAATTTAAGTCCGCGGGATTCCCTGCGAGAGAAGTTTAAGGAAATAGGTATTCTTACATTTGCCTCACAGTATATTTTAAGTAATTTAATTTTTGTATATAATAATATAAAGAATTATAAAACAATAGGCAATGTATATAATAGACAAAGTAGGAACCGACATAAGCTTGCGGCCCCTGCTTTGCGCCTTGAAAAAGTACGTAAGTCGTTTGTGGGTTTGGGTATAAGATTCTATAATAAAATTCCACAATCAATTTTAACTCTGCCATTACAGCAGTTTAAAAACACTATTAAGGAGAGGCTGATACAAAAAGCCTACTATACTGTTGAGGATTATTTAGACGATAAAAATGCGTGGATATAAATATTGTTCGACCCTGTACAAGATAGAAACATTAAATGTAACTAGCATTAAGAATTGTATTTTTAAAAAGAGCAACCGCCGAGTTTCTTGCTGGCTCTTCTCGGTAGGAACAGCTTTCCGAACCAGCAGTAGAGTTGACGATTCAAAAGCACTTGTTTACAAGTTTATTTGAATAAAGAATATTTTGAATTTGAATTTGAATTTGAATGCGCATGTCACGTACACGGACATGCGCTATGAAGTTAACATTGCGGAAGCCTTGTTATGGGGTGAAGTTCGTTTCAAGCTACCAGGAGGACAGTAAACCGAAGGAGCTATTGATATGTTAACTGTTGACACATCAATAATGCGCATGGCACAAACTCGGACTTGCGCTATGGAGCCAACATTACGGGTGCCTTGTTATTTGGTGGAATTACGAGGCAAGTTACTAGGAGGGCATAAAATCCAGGATGATAAGTTGGTCGCCTGCTGAGAGCAGTAAACCAGCAATGCGCATGACACAAACACGGACATGCGCTGTGGAGTTAATATTAAGATATTCTTCATATCGATCTGAAGTGCAGCACAAGCATTAAAAAGGGAAGCTTTTGAATGGCTGAATGGATTTGGTATAGAAAATTATCATAAGAAAATAGATGTGAAATTGAGGACTTTTTGAAGTATTGTAAATAAGAATTATAATTGCTTAGTTATGTCTCAAACGGACGATGATTTCGATAGCGTTTACGATAAAATCTCTCATATTGTCAAATTAAAGCCTATTCACACAAGGATGTTATACATCATAAACACAAATCTTCTACATAAATAGGTCAATCGATTGAAAACCACATAACAATCAATTTAGTTTTTAATAGATAGCCATACGGACAGATGCGGTAGGAGACTTTAATTTTTAAATGGATGGATTACTAATATTGAACCCATCTTCTATTTTGAAACGATGTGCTAAATAATTTGCCTTTTGACGCCACTTTTCTCTGACTACCATGTTTCTACTGAGAATAACTTTTACCGTTTTTTAGCGCACTTTACGCACGCAATTTAAAGCTTTAAATTTTGCCGTTTTCACAATATTATTTATTGCTGCTCCATCTCCTATTCATCTTAGCTATATTATATGTTATATAGCTATGTTATATGAGATGTTATAGCCTTCCTCGATAAATCGATCCAGTAATTCCTGAGATTAGCGCGTTCAAACAATCAAACAAACAAACTTTTCAGCTTTATATATTAGTAAGTATTAGTATAGATAAATCGTTCATATAAACAGCTGTTATAGCATCATTAGTTTTATATGACGATCGAATAAAAAGATGAACAAAACAAAATGTATTTTTCGAAAAATTAAATACCTAATCATAACATGATAATAATAGCAATTATGACTAATTTATAGAAATAAGCGTTTTTTTGCGGAGATTCGTAATACAAAAGTAATAATAAATTATTCTGCTATAATCTGCGATGAAGTAAAATAGAATATATATGTAATGCTAAGTGTAGAGCGGACCACAAGTGTAGTGCTTTTGTGTATTGTGGTGGCGGCGGTGGCGGTGTTGGAGGTTTAAACATGTGTTTTTACGAATACTGCAAGTACCAAGTATGAAAGCGGATTGTCCACTCTACATCTAGCATAATATATATTTTCTATTTAACTTCATCGCGGATTATAGCATGATAACTTTATCATTACTTTTGTACCATTATTGTTGTTTGAATTCAACAGGTTTTAAATGAATTCAAAGCACATATTCATTTGTAATTCCGATTACCTAGTTCGCCCGCAAAGTACAGTATAAAAGCATGGCGCATGTCACTTATACAGGCATGCGCTATGACCAACAATTCGGGACTCTTATTACGTTGTAAGATGAATTGTTAAGGTCTAAAAAGAGGTCCATGTAGCCCTAAAATATACAGCGAAATTGTAAATTCTATTATTAAATCCTTCGACGCATATTAGGATTTTCCACAAAAAAATTAAATTACAGCGTACGGAATGCGCAATGTTCATCAAATTCTTATTGATTTAAAAATTTTATTATAATTCTAAAGCTGAGATAACACCAACGTTATCTTAGCTTTTATACCGGTTATTCATAGTCAGTCGCCAGAGCTTTCAAAATGTGTTCGCAGTTGCGTTTGTTAATTCGATGTTTGGAATTGTTAAATATACCTGTCTTTAAATTTATTCATATATTGCGCTGTTATGGATGTCTTCTTGTTATTCTTTTAATAAAATACCCTTTGTAGTTGTAGACATACTTTGTCGTTGTTGTTGTTTATTTCAGACTGAACCACTTGTACTTGCACCTGTGCGGCATGCTTGTTGTAAATGTAATGATCAAAAAGTTGATGTAATCCTGAGTAGAGCGATATAGCATTGCGCATGACAAATACACGGACATGCGCTATGGTGCTAGCATTTAGGGATGTCAAAAAATTATAGAATAAAAAAAAAATCGATTAATTTTTCATAAAAAATCGATTTAAAAATATGGAATATTTTAATCATATTCTTTTCTTTGTAACTCTTTTTTTGTTTTTTAAGATAATATATACAATGTTGGATGAAACCGATGTAGCTAAACTACACATTTTAATAGAACTTCAGAAACAGCGCATCTGTTATTATTTATTGATAGTTGTTCACTTTAATTAGCCTTTATTCTGATTAACTATTAATATTACAAGAGGCGTATTTTCGAATAGTCAGAAAAAAATCGATTATATTGATACGAAATAATAGAATTTTTAAATCGATTATTTATTAATCGATTTAGTCTACTCCAAGTCACATCCCTACTAACATTATGGTAGCCTTATTATTGCAATTTCTAGGACAGCATTGAAGTTACAAAAAGTTATTCTTTGTTTGCTGAGACAAGTTGAGAGAGAGACCAGTTGAGAACCAGTCATTGCCTTGTTGTAGCAAGTTTTTTTTTATTTACGAGCAGACTCAAACACGGGTCGATTTTCCTAGTGTTTTGTGCAATAGCAATGCGCATGGCACGTATACGGACAGTTAACAACACGATATTCTTGTTATTGATCTGAATTTCATTTCAAGCGTAAAATAAATGAAACTGAATCTTTTGAACGGTTCAGGGAATAATCTTGCTCAATTTATTCTCGATTTCCCAACTCTTAAATATTTTGGAGCGAGTTTATACTGACGTGGGGATATATATATATATATATATATATATATATATATATATATATATATATATATATATATATATACATCTTGCACATCATGTTGCGTCCTACATGGCACTTTTTACCGATCTTGTTGCGTCCAACCGACTTGTTGCATCCAGTATACGGACGCAGGATAAACCAACCCTAAAAATTTGTCAGGAGCCGTGTTTTTATATGTATAATGCATGGGCAAAAAATTGGATGGGACGTTATTTTATCGCGGGAATGAATTCTGATGTATTTATTAGTTCAGCGAGTTGCCGCGCACAATTTGGAGGTCGCTACGTGCTCGCGTATATTTGGGCACGTATATTATATTTCTGATGCTAGCATTCTATTGCCTCCGACGTATATTTAAAAAAGTTTTTTTCAATTTTTATTTAGGATTATCTTGCGTCCAAATTTCTTCCCAATTTAATCGATTTTATAAGTGATGCGGGGGCCCAAGGGGTGCGCGCACGAGTCCTGCGTTTTGTTAATAAACAAACATTGAGCCGTTAGGACGCGTTTTAATTTGCAAAGTGATTGTACTCATAATTGCGTATATTATTAATATTGTAAAACTGTAAATATGAAGAGAGCGGATAAGACATCGCTATTTGCTAAATCAGATCTTCTTATTTGTGCTTAAGGATCCCAATATAAAAAAAGTCATTCGGAAAAACATTTTATTAATGTGGTTTCAAGAAATTCAAATTCAAATTCAAAATATTCTTTATTCAAATAAACTTGTAAACAAGTACTTTTGAATCGTCAACTCTACTGCTGGTTTGGAAAGCTGTTCCTACCGAGAAGAGCCAGCAAGAAACTTGGCGGTTGCTCTTTTAAAAATATAATTCTTAATACTATTTACATTAAGTCGATACTGTCTTGTACAGGTTCAAAGAGGTGGATATAGCTATCCACACATTCTTGTCTTCCAAATAATCTTCAAGAGTATAGTAGGCTTTCTGTATCAGCCTCTTTTTAACAGTGTTTTTAAACTGATGTAATGGCAAAGCTGAAATTGATTGCGGAATTTTATTATAGAATCTTATACCAAAACCCACAAACGAATTACGTACTTTTGCAAGGCGCAAAGCAGGAGCCGCAAGCTTATGTCGGTTCCTGCTTTGTCTATTGTATACATCACCTATCGTTTTATAATTCTTTATATTTTTATGTACATAAATAAGATTGCTTAAAATATACTGTGAAGCAAATGTAAGAATACCTGTTTCCTTGAACTTCTCTCGCAGGGAATCACGCGGTCTTAAATTATAAATGCCACGTATAGCTCTTTTTTGTAAAACAAAAATTTTTTCACTATCCGCGCATTTACCCCCATAGCAATATTCCATAAGACATAATGCTATGGAAGTAGGCAAAATAAACAAGTTTTGCTGTTTCGACGTCTGTGAATTGTCTTATCTTTCGAACAGCGTAGGCCGCTGAACTCAGTTTCCCTGCAAGAGTTGTTACGTGTGTGCTCCATTGGAGTTTTGTATCCAGGGATACTCCCAAAAATACAGTTGAATTTTCTGTTTTTAGTGGTACATTATTTAAAGAGAGTCTATTTGCTGTTTTTGCAGCATTAGGTAATGCAAATTCATTTAGTTTTATTCGAGTTCAGTACCAAATTATTTAGCCTGAACCAATGAGCTACTTGCGATAAACCCCTGTTTACTTCGTCAATATTATCGTCATTTCTATTTACTTTAAAAATTAATGATGTGTCATCCGCAAACAGTACAATATCGCAAATATTATGAATAAAATATGGTAAATCATTTATATAAACTAAAAACAGAAATGGACCAAGGATTGATCCTTGAGGCACACCTATAACTAAGGCCGTTCCGGATGACTGCACGTCATTAATGCACACTCTTTGAATCCGGCTGTGAAGGTACGATGCAACGAGACGAAGTGCATTGTCTTTAATGCCATAATAGCCAAGCTTTAACAATAAAATTTCGTGTTGAACGCAATCAAATGCTTTGGATAAGTCACAAAATACCCCTATGGCATTTTGTGAGTTCTCCCACGCATCAAAGACATGCTTCAACAACCTGACACCCGCATCCATTGTTGACCGACCCTTAGTAAACCCATACTGCTCTGGATGAAGTAAATTATGTAAATTAAAATGCTGGAGCAGCTGCTTTAGAATTATTTTCTCAAAAATCTTGCTTAGAGTTGGCAAGACCGAAATGGGTCTATAGTTCTGAGGGTCGCTCTTATCGCCGGACTTAAAAAGGGGGATCAATTTACTATGTTTCATTAAATTGGGAAATATTCCTGTATCTACAGATTTGTTAAAGATCTTGGCCATAATCGGGGCGATAATATCAATAATATTATTAATTAATTTTACGGACATTCCCCATAGATCAGTTGTTTTTTTAATACTTAATGTTTTAAAAATTTTGACGATATCGTATAGGGAAATGTGTTGAAATTTAAAATTAACACTGCACTCCGTGACGCTGTCCTTTAAAACATTAAAAGCTTCCATTAGGGATGAGTTTATTGAGCTAGTGGTAGAAATGGGTATATTTTGAAAGAAATGCTCAAATGCACTAGCTACTCCTGTATCAGAATTAATAAGTTCATTCCCAATTTTAAGCTCTATGGCAGAATTATGCATTTTACGTCTACCTGTTTCATCTCCAATAACATTCCAGGTTGTTTTTATTTTATTTTTAGAATTAATTATTTTACTTTTAATATGAAGAGATTTGGCCTGTGTGCAGACACTGTACACACACTGTGTACAGAAAAGTAAGAGAGTTAGCAAAATTATTAATCGAAATTTAAAAAATTAACAATTCTATAATAAATTTATTGAGTGCCTTAAAACCATTCAATTAAGATCTTATGGCGGAGGCAACTAAAGTTGTAGATAACTGTGATGCCAAAAAGGATAGATTCGAAACCTTCTTTTGCTATGAATGTTTCAACTACTTTTAAACAATGCTGCAATATAGCCATTATGTTTGCATTGAAAAAACAAGGTCCTTACAATGAAATCAATACCGCAGAAACAGAAGCAGATCTTAAGATATTAATGCATCTTATAGATGCAATTTTGCGACATATCATCTCCAGTCAAGCTGCAACAGATTTAAACAAAAAGAAGTGGAATAATGTCACTATAGTCCCGTTAGCCAATGAAGCTGCAGCCAAAATCAAATCAGGGTACTACTGTTGCAACGTATATTCAGTTATTAGATAACATTTATTGCAAAGTTGTATTATTATTATAAAGTCCTCGAGGGATACCCAAGATTATCTGGACCCAAAAACCCAAAATCAATTTCGTCTACGCGACTCAGAAAACATTTAGCAACCTTTTTACAAATATTTAGCATAACTGAGAATAATATGAAACATTTAGCTACGTTTATGGGCCATACCGGTGACGTGCATGAAAAGGCATATAGATTGCCGGATTACGTGGCATCATCACTATCAGCCCATTTTCGTCAACTGCTGGACATAGGCCTCTCCAATTATTCGCCACTTAGTCTGGTCCTTGGCTTTCTGCTTCCATCCACTGCCCGCTGTCCTACGTATATCGTCACTCTATCGAGTCTCAGGGTGTCCTACACTACGTTTCCCGATTCGTGGTCTCCACTCCAGAACACGTCTACCCCAACGGTCATCGGTTCTGCGACAGGTATGGCCGGTCCATTGTCACTTCAGTTTGCTTATGCGCTTAGCTATGCTGGTGACCCTAGTTCTCCGACGGATTACTTAGTTGCGAATACGATCCCTCAGAGAAACCCCGAGCATAGCTCTTGCCATAGTCTGCTGAGCTTTAAGCTTGTGGACCGCCTTAGCTGTTAGTGTCCACATTTCGGCGCTGTAAGTCAAGACAGGTAGGACACACTGGTTAAATACTTTAGTCTTTAGACTCTGCGGGATGGGTGACGAGAAGACTCAACGTAGATTGCGGAATGCTGCCTAGCCTAGCTGTATCCTTCTCATAATCTCACACTCGAAATTGTTGTTTTCTAGTTCGTGCGTCTGTCCTAGGTAAATGTACTTATCAACAATTTCGAGAGTGACCCCATCTAAGGAAATCGGTCCCGAACAACGTGCTCGTTGCACATGATTTTGGTTTTACTCAAGTTCATCCGGAGAGCGATCCTATGAGAAGAAATAGCCGGTCCATGCAACATCCATTACAAATCCTCTATGGATTCAGTCGTTAAAACCATATCATCTTACGCAAATCTGAGATGAGCGCCATTGATGTTTATGCCATGACCAGTCCAATCCAGCGTCTTAAACATATCCTCTAGTGCGTTTGAAAACAATTTCGAGGAAATGACGTCCCCTTGTCTTACGCCTCGCTGAAGATGGATATGCCTTGTCTGCTGGTTTTGGACTCGGACTGCCTTTCTTGCGTTTTCATACAGACATCTCAGCATCTGAATATATCACTACTCGACTTGGCATCTCTGTAAAGACTCCAGAACAGCCCAGGTTTCGACCGAGTGAAAAGCTTTTTCATAATCCACAAACGCTAGGCATAGTGGTTGATTGCACTCTTTAGTTCTTTGTACAATTTGCCGCACGGTGTGGCAAATTGCACACACGGCGGTGTGGTGTATGATCTATCGTGCTGTACCCGCATAGAAACCTGGCTTGTTCGGGGGATGGAACTCGTCGAATCATCATGCGAGGCGGTTTGTGATAACCCTTGAAAACAGCTCATGGCTCAGAAGAGATATTGGCCTATAGTTATTTAAGAGTGTTATATCTCCTTTTTTGTATAACACTATACTTCTGTGCCATGCCTTTGGAGTTCTCCCGGCAAAGAGAAGGGTATTAAACAGCTCTTGGAGCTCTGTTACCAATAGAATTCCGCCAGCTTTTAACAGCCCTGTTGTAATACCATCTTCACCCGCGACTTTTCTATTTTTAAGCTGTCCAAGGGCTAAAACAATTTCATTTAGATGGATATCAGGTGGTTTTTCCGTATAGTGGCGGCTTAATTTGTCATCTGTGTGCAGTGGTAGCATACGATGCGTAAAATTCGGCGTAGTGGCTTTCCACTTCCGAGAGGATTTCCGGTTTGGACGAGTAACGACTTTCCCTTTAATGTGGTTAACTTCGTCAGGTGACTTTTTCCAAGAGGCTTAATAAACACTTTTGGACCCCGATTCTGCTCAATTGATTTTTGAGCGTATTAGCTAATCGGAGGTCGCGTCGTTAACCATCTTGGTAATTATTTTGTTTAAAGCCTCTACTTCTCACGAAGTTAGCATAGGGTTCGTCGCTCTGCCATTAATAGGAGAGTATCTCCCGAAAGCTTTGACTTCATGCCCTTACGTTGGCTTTCGCAACTTTTGAAGGATTTCTGCTACTCGGTCGAGTTTTTGCCCTACGTTATCCGTGGTTTCCAGAGTAGTGAATCGGTTTTAAGTTGTTTCTAGAATGTTACAGATCCAATTACGGTTTGGAGAACATTCAGACGGACTGTTGATTTCATCAAACGGACCCGTTCCAGCTTTAGATAAATATTCAGAGTGCCTTGTACCAACCTATGGTTGCTAATAGTCGGTGGTAAGCACCGAGACATCCCTAAATGTACGCTTTTTGTCCGTAATAATAAAATCAATCTCATTTTTCTTCCGCCCACCGAGACTTCGCCAAGTCCACCTACTTTGGGGCTGTTTCTTCAAAAAGAATTAATCAAAAACAACTCCTCCTTCTCGAGAAAGTCGACAAGCATTTTTCCGCACTCGTTCTTTCGACCCAAACCAAAAGGTCCTACAACTATTTCAACACACAACACAATTTTACTCCCACTTTAGACTTAAAGTCCCCCATAACAACGTTGAAGTGGGCTCTAGAGGTACACGCGCACACACGCAGCAAGCAAATCAACAAAAATGCACACACACACACGCACACACACATGCGCCTACGCATGCACACACGCATACAATACGCACATTCACCTAATAATCTCAACTACTTCCCTGCAGTTCAAGTTTTTTCTGGGTTAGTAACATCACTTACCTGCCTATAAAAGCTTTCTTTATTAGTTAACTGAATGACGAGGATAATAAGTTACTTACCTGTTCATAAAAGCTCACTTAGTAATAAGTAAACGACTATAAAAAAATTATTTAATAATATGACTCACGTGCCATATTTAAGTATTAGAAATCTGATGAAGTCAATGGAAGCCGTTAAGTCAATGTTACGCATAGGTTCATACAGCAGCAATATTCGGAAGCATTTTAGTTGAAACAAAGAATGGATGTAATAATGTCAATGTAATATCAATAACATATATTGAATAATATACAGTATCAAGTTAGATATAAATTAAGTAGGAAGCGTGAAAGCCTAAACAGTGTACGAAGTATATACAAAAATATACAATGTGCCACATTATTTCGACGATGAACGGAACCGCTAAGTGATTGAGAAATTTTTTAAATTGAATATCGGTATAAAACTTATTAATGGAATTTAAAGTTGTATAATGAAATAATACAGATTTAAAGGTATAGTATACGCTTTAATTTAGTTAAAAATCCCTTCAGAAATGGTAGACGCAACAGGGTTCGAGTTTAAAATGACGCAAGAAGACTTCTGCGATTTAAATATATATATATATATATATATATATATATATATATATATATATATTCGGGATCTCGGAAACGGCTCTAACGATTTTTTTGATTTGTTTAAGGGAGAAAAATCGATCTAGGTTTTATGTAATAAAAATAATTTTATCCCTGTTTTTGGACATTAAAAAAAACTTCTTCCTGCCCTTATCCAACTAAGTGGGGTCGGCACAACATGTTATAAACATGCTGTCACATGATTTATGCTGCGTTTTTACGACCGGCCGCCTGCCTGACGTCAACTTACCTTAGTTGCCTTTTACGACAACTCGGTAACAAATGAGGTTGGTCAATTCTACTCAGCCGGATACCACACGGCGGGTCGACTTACCTTAGTCGCCTTTTACGACACCTCGGTGGTATTATTCTATTCAGCCGGATACCACACGGCAAGGCATTAAAAAATACTAAAATTTTATATTCATTTGAGAATTTTGCCATAAACTGTCAAGTCAGCGTAGTTTATTCGGGGAACGAGTAGTCTCGAGCAATATACCTAGGCTCGATCCCCAACTTCCTAATTATTTTTACTTTTTTCTGAAGTTTCTTTTATTTATTTATATACAAATTTACATTATATTTATAAATATTTTCTATACCTAGTAGTACCTAGTAACGGCCTGTTACTATTCCACTGCTGGGCATAGGCCTCTTCTCTCCGTTTTTTTTTTGAGAGAAGGATTGGAGCTAAGACCCACCACGCTGCTCCAATGATGGTAGGTTACACATATCTCCAGAATTCTCTAGACATATGCAGGATTCTTCACGATGTTTTCCTTCACCGAAAAGCGTGTGATAAATTGCAATTATCAATTAGTCACGTAAGTTTTTTTTTTTTTACTAGAAAACTCATTGGTGCCTGCCCGGGGTTTGAACCATAGACCTACTCGAAAGAGGCGCACGGTGTTACCGCTGGGCTACCACAGCTTAAATATCTATGCTTAAATATATCTTAATAAATATTTTCTTTAAGAATACACAAAAAAAAAATATTGACCACAGGCAGCGGAGAAAGTACTCAAGCTACCGGTGGTTAGGGCTCCAGACTGAATAACCTCCTCACAATCCGCGCCGTCTCAAGCAAAACTGCCTCTTGTATCCTACGCTTGATCCAACAGCTAAGTGAGAGCCTCTTAAGATATTGGTCGAGGCTCTTCGCGATAAGACCATTAACCGACACAACAATTGGAACAATTATTGTTGAATCAATATCCCTCATATCAATATCCCCCTGAAGCTGTGATGGCCTAGCGGTGCGACCGTGTGAATCTCTAGAGACGATCACGGGTTCGAACCCGGGCAGACACCAATGAGTTTTTCTCTTAAAACTTATGTGTCTAATTGATAATTGCAATTTATCACACGCTTTTCGGTGAAGGAAAACATCGTGAGGAAACCTGCATATCTCTAGAGAATTCTGGAGGTATGTGTAACCTACCAATCCGCATTGGAGCAGCGTGGTAGGTCTTAGCTCCAATCCTTCTCTCCCAAAACGGAGAGAAGAGGCCTATTCTCAGCAGTGGGATAGTAACAGGCCGTTACTTACATACTTACAATATCCCTCGTGGCGGTTAACTCATGAGCTAGTCAAGATATTTAGTTAATTTATCTTTTTCAGATTATCGTCATTAAGTTTCTTTATCTTTATTTTTATTAAATTACCGTGCAAGGGTCGGTCAACTAGGTACTTATAATAATATCTCAATATGACATTGATATTTTCCATGATAGTTTAATTAAATTTAAAAAAAAATATTAAAACAATCTTATTTAATGAGTAATTAGATGTAGCAGGTTTCTTTTGTTTTTTTTTCTTTAGTTTTTTTGCAAGTATTCAAAAATATTTTTATTTAATTTGTATTGGTTTTCTTCTTTCTTTTCTTTTTTCTTCAAATTTGTACTTCATTCATTTTCATTGATTTAATGTTTGATATTTTCTCCAACAACTTTTTTTGCATTAATTTGTTGTTTTTGTTCGTTAGCTATTGTTTGTGTGAAGGTTTTGTGTTTAGTAACGCTTAAAATTATATTGTTACCTTGTAATAACTGTATTGATTAATCTTTTTACATGTATAAAGACCTATTTTTAATGCTGTGTATACCTGTAATAAGTGATTGTAACGGTCCCTGTCCAATTGTTTATGTAAATTAGTAATTTATTGTTATGTATATCTTTAAAAAAAAATAAAATAATAATAATAATGCACCTACCTCATGGCCTGCCTTCTTGGGGACTCCTGTCGCAACTGCGGTGCCATTCCCCGCATCGACTCCCTATCTCCACTCCTGGAAAGATGGCCAGGAATACGTCTGTCTACTGGAACATAACGAAAAAATGGATATAGGGTAAGCTAACCTATTCTTGACACCTATCCAATTTATTGACACCCTAGCAATTTTCTTCCAAAAATAAAAAAATAACAACACTAAATAGTTCCATTTGTACCAATTTTATAAGATAATATCATAATTTCTTAGTTTGGCATCATTAAGTTGCAATGAATATAATATGGCGACTAAACAGCTGAATGAAAAAGTGCACATAATTAATTAAGTAATATTTTATCGTTTTCTTAAAAATTAAATTATTTTAGATATGTAATCGTTTCTCTTAATACATAAAAACTTAAATAAGGTACCCATCTGGGTGCTTTACTTAGTTTTCATCAGTATTTTTGAATACTGATGAAAACTGAAGGTTGTCAATAAACTGGAATTTGAATTGTCGATGATAGGGAATTGTGTGTCAATATTTGGGTAAACCATTGCAATTTGATAAATATCATATTTTCAATATAAAATAATATTCTAGTTAGAATTTGATTTTACTGGCAACATCTTAAAATAGTTGTCTGTGTTTACCAAAATTTATCGTTATTGGAAACATTTGTGTGGTATCCGCCTTAGTAGAATAGACCACCCTCATTTCTTATCGAGGTGTCGTAAAATCCGACTAAGGAAAGTTGATCCACCGTGTGGTATCCGGTTGAGTAGTATAGACCAATCCCATTTCTTATCGAGGTGTCGTAAAGGCGACTAAGGTAAGTAAACCCGCCATGTGGTATCCAGCTGAGTAGATAGACCACCCTCATTTCTTACCAAGGTGTCGTAAAATGCGACTAAGGTAAGTTGACCCGCTGTGTGGTAGACGGCTGAGTAGAATAGACCGCCTTCATTTCTTACCGAAGTTTTGTAAAATGCAACTAAGAAAAGTTGACCCATCGTGTGGTATATCGCTGAGTAGAATAGACCACTCTCATTTCCCACCGAGGTATCGGACTAAGGTAAGTTGACCCATCGTGTAGTATACGGCTGAGTAGAATAGACCACTCTCATTTCTTATCGAGGTGTCGTAAGATGCGACTAAGGAAAGTCGACCCGCCGTGTGGTATCCGGTGAATGTGGAATAGACCATCCTAAACTAATTTATAGAATTAGGCGTTACTTTGCGGAGATCCATAATACAAAAGTAATAATAAAATTATTTTGCTATAATCCGCGATGAATGATGAATTCATCGCGGATTATAGCAAAATAATTTTATTATTACTTTTCCATCCTAAACTCTTACCGAGGTCAAGCAGGCGTCCGGTCGTAAAATACCTAGCCAAATTATGTAACAACATGTTTAAAACATGTTCTGCTCTGCATCTCTAGTATCTCCGAAAATGTTCACTTAAATTACATGCTGTAAACGGCCATATTGATCTATATTAAATCAACAATTTATTTAAGGTACTTAATTGGATAAGGATTAATGCTGTATTATATAAAAATTGCTTTGAACATAAGGCATTATTTTTCTTAAAAAGTAAATAACAAAAAATGCTATAGTGGGTTATCCATAAGAGATAGACATATACCATCGCGGACTTTTCTGTAGACTTTTTCAAGGTGTACAAATACTTAGTACATTATTTTGATAAATCTCGTAGCCTGCGTTTGCAATGTAAGCGGAAAAAATGTAATTATTTACAGAAACCTCAAAAATTACAGTATTTCTTTACTCCGTAGTGAATGTTATTATACGTACAAACCTTCCTCTGGAATCACTCTATCTATTAAAGAAACCGCATCAAAATCTGTTGCGTAGTTTTAAAGTTTTATGCATACATAGGGAAATATGGACAAATAATGCGACTTTGTTTTATAATATGTAGTGAAGATTACACCTAAGCTCTCTTACTTGGTGAATGTGATGACGGAGAGACTCTTCCTCGCACGTACTCCTCTTTCCTCGAAGGCGATATACGCCTATGAGAGGGCGACAGTTTTCTCGAGGGGGAAATTTTACGAACCGGCGACATTCTTTCACCATGTATTTGTTTACCATGAGGCGAAAAATGGCGATCTGCGAATATAAAATTAAGGAATTTATAAACATATTATTAATTTATAGAAGCAGGCGTTACTTTGCGGGATTCCATAGTAGAGATATTATTTTGCTGTGATCCACGTTTGTTAACAGAATATATATATATATATATATATATATATATATATATATATATATATATATATATATATATACATCTTGCACATCATGTTGCGTCCTACATGGCACTTTTTACCGATCTTGTTGCGTCCAACCGACTTGTTGCATCCAGTATACGGACGCAGGATAAACCAACCCTAAAAATTTGTCAGGAGCCGTGTTTTTATATGTATAATGCGTGGGCAAAAAATTGGATGGGACGTTATTTTATCGCGGGAATGAATTCCGATGTATTTATTAGTTCAGCGAGTTGCCGCGCACAATTTGGAGGTCGCTACGTGCTCGCGTATATTTGGGCACGTATATTATATTTCTGATGCTAGCATTCTATTGCCTCCGACGTATATTTTAAAAAGTTTTTTTCAATTTTTATTTAGCATTATCTTGCGTCCAAATTTCTTCCCAATTTAATCGATTTTATAAGTGATGCGGGGGCCCAAGGGGTGCGCGCACGAGTCCTGCGTTTTGTTAATAAACAAACATTGACCCGCTAGGACGCGTTTTAATTTGCAAAGTGATTGTACTCATAATTGCGTATATTATTAATATTGTAAAACTGTAAATATGAAGAGAGCGGATAAGACATCGCTAGTTGCTAAATCAGATCTTCTTATTTGTGCTTAAGGATCCCAATATTAAAAAAGTCATTCGGAAAAACATTTTATTAATGTGATTTCAAAAAAAGTAAGAGAGTTAGCAAAATTATTAATCGAAATTTAAAAAATTAACAACTCTATAATAAATTTATTGAGTGCCTTAAAACCATTCAGTTAAGATCTTATGGCGGAGGCAACTAAAGTTGTAGATAACTGTGATGCCAAAAAGGATAGATTCGAAACCTTCTTTTGCTATGAATGTTTCAACTACTTTTAAACAATGCTGCAATATAGCCATTATGTTTGCATTGAAAAAACAAGGTCCTTACAATGAAATCAATACCTCAGAAACAGAAGCAGATCTTAAGACATTATTGCATCTTATAGATGCAATTTTGCGACATGTCATCTCCAGTCAAGCTGCAACAGATTTAAACAAAAAGAAGTGGAATAAAGTCACTATAGTCCCGTTAGCCAATGAAGCTGCAGCCAAAATCAAATCAGGGTACTACTGTTGCAACGTATATTCAGTTATTAGATAACATTTATTGCAAAGTTTTATTATTATTACAAAGTTCTCGAGGGATACCCAAGATTATCTGGACCCAAAAACCCAAAATCAATTTCGTCTACGAGACTCAGAAAACATTTAGCAACCTTTTTACAAATATTTAGCATAACTGAGAATGATATGAAACATTTAACTACGTTTATGGGCCATACCGGTGACGTGCATAAAAAGGCATATAGATTGCCGGATTACGTGGCATCATCACTATCAGCCCATTTTCGTCAATTGCTGGACATAGGCCTCTCCAATTATTCGCCACTTAGTCTGATCCTTGGCTTTCTGCTTCCATCCACTGCCCGCTGTCCTACGTATATCGTCACTCTAACGAGTCTCAGGGTGTCCTACACTACGTTTCCCGATTCGTGGTCTCCACTCCAGAACACGTCTACCCCAACAGTCATCCCCCAACTGTATCCTTCTCATAATCTCACACTCGAAATTGTTGTTTTCTAGTTCGTGCGTCTGTCCTAGGTAAATGTACTTATCAACAATTTCGAGAGTGACCCCATCTAAGGAAATCGGTCCCGGAGCAACGTGCTCGTTGCACATGATTTTGGTTTTACTCAAGTGCATCCGGAGAGCGATCCTAGGAGAAGAAACAGCTTGTCCATGCAACATCCATTGCAAATCCTCTAAGGATTCAGTCGTTAAAACCATATCATCTTACGCGAAACTGAGATGAGCGCCATTGATGTTTATGCCATGACCAGTCCAATTCAGCGTCTTAAACATATCCTCTAGTGCGTTTGAAAACAATTTCGAGGAAATGACGTCCCCTTGTCTTACGCCTCGCTGAAGATGGCTATGCCTTATCTGCTGGTTTTGGACTCGGACTGCCTTTCTTGCGTTTTCATACAGACATCTCAGCATCTCAATATATCACTAATCGACTTGGCATCTCTGTAAAGACTCCAGAACAGCCCAGGTATCGACCGAGTGAAAAGCTTTTTCATAATCCACAAAAGCTAGGCATAGTGGTTGATTGTACTCTTTAGTTTTTTGTACAATTTGCCGCACGGTGTGGATATGATATATCGTGCTGTACCCGCATAGAAACCCGGCTTGTTCGGGGGATGGAACTCGTCGAATCATCATGCGAGGCGGTTTGTGATAACCCTTGAAAACAGCTCATAGACATATTGGCCATAGGCTCAGAAGAGATATTGGCCTATAGTTATTTAAGAGTGTTATATCTCCTTTTTTGTATAACACTATACTTCTGTGCCATGCCTTTGGAGTTCTCCCGGCAAAGAGAAGGGTATTAAACAGCTCTTGAAGCTCTGTTACCAATAGAATTCCACCAGCTTTTAACAGCCCTGTTGTAATACCATCCTCACCCGTGACTTTTCTATTTTTAAGCTGTCCAAGCTTGCTGGCTAAAACAATTTCATTTAGATGGATATCAGGCAGTTTTTCCGTATAGTGGCGGCTTAATTTGTCCTCTGTGTGCAGTGGTAGCATGCGTTGCGTAAAATTCGGCGTAGTGGCTTTCCACTTCCGAGAGGATTTCCGGTTTGGACGAGTAACGACTTTCCCTTTAATGTGGTTAACTTCGTCAGGTGACTTTTTCCAAGAGGCTTAATAAACACTTTTGGACCCCGATTCTGCTCAATTGATTTTTGAGCGTATTAGCTAATCGGAGGTCGCGTCGTTAACCATCTTGGTAATTATTTTGTTTAAAGCCTCTACTTCTCACGAAGTTAGCATAGGGTTCGTCGCTCTGCCATTAATAGGAGAGTATCTCCCGAAAGCTTTGACTTCATGCCCTTACGTTGGCTTTCGCAAATTTTTGTGCCCTCATTTCGAAGGACTTCTGCTACTCGGTCGAGTTTTTGCCCTACGTTATCCGTGGTTTCCAGAGTAGTGAATTGGTTTTAAGTTGTTTCTAGAATGTTACAGATCCAATTACGGTTTGGAGAACATTCAGACGGACTGTTGATTTCATCAAACGAACCCGTTCCAGCTTTAGATAAATATTCAGAGTGCCTCGTACCAACCTATGGTTGTTAATAGTCGGTGGTAATCACTGAGACATCCCTAAATATATGCTTCTTGTCCGTAATAATAAAATCAATCTCATTTTTCGTCCGCCCACCGAGACTTCGCCAAGTCCACCTACTATGGGGCTGTTTCTTGAAAAAAGAATTCATCAAAAACAACTCCTGCTTCTCGAGAAAGTCGACAAGCATTTTTCCGCACTCGTTTTTTCGACCCAAACCAAAACAACCTACAACTAATTCAACACACAACACAATTTTACTCCCACTTTAGACTTAAAGTCCCCCATAACAACGTTGAAGTGGGCTCTAGAGGTATGGCGTAAGGCTTAAGTTATATCCTCATATAGAGTTTCCACTTCCGAATCCGATTATGACTCCGTGAGCGCGTCCGCTAATACCACCTTAAGGGTATACCATGCAGATATTTTCAGCACGAGATACGCAACCCACGGAGACACACTGGTAGTTTCTAAAACGTTGTTACAAAGGCAGGGTATTTATAGCTGAAACACATACACGCGCACACACGCAGCAAGCAAATCAACAAAAATGCACACACACACACACACACACACACACACACACACACCACATGGACTCCACGCGCCTGCGCATGCACGTACGCACACACGCATACAATACACACATTCACCTAATAATCTCAACTACTTCCCTGCAATTCAAGTTTTTTCTGGGTTAGTAACATCACTTACCTGCCTATAAAAGCTTTCTTTATTAGTTAACTGAATGACGATGATAATAAGTTACTTACCTGTTCATAAAAGCTCACTTAGTAATAAGTAAACGACTATAAAAAAATTTATTTAATAATATGACTCACGTGCCATATTTAAGTATTAGAAATCTGATGAAGTCAATGGAAGCCGTTAAGTCAATGTTACGC
This sequence comes from Morpho achilles, assembly GCA_947086495.1. Lineage (NCBI taxonomy): Eukaryota > Metazoa > Arthropoda > Insecta > Lepidoptera > Nymphalidae > Morpho > Morpho achilles. The sequence goes on along the minus strand of CAMTZB010000012.1, from coordinate 4,092,575 downwards.
ATAGGTTCATACAGCAGCAATATTCGGAAGCATTTTAGTTGAAACAAAGAATGGATGTAATAATGTCAATGTAATATCAATAACATATATTGAATAATATACAGAATCAAGTTAGATATAAATTAATTAGGAAGCGTGAAAGCCTAAACAGTGTACGAAGTATATACAAAAATATACAATGTGCCACATTATTTCGACGATGAACGGAACTGCTAAGTGATTGAGAAATTTTTAAAATTGAATATCGGTATAAAACTTATTAATGGAATTTAAAGTTTTATAATGAAATAATACAGATTTAAAGGTATAGTATACGCTTTAATTTAGTTAAAAATCCCTTCAGAAATGGTAGATGCAACAGGGTTCGAGTTTAAAATGACGCAAGAAGACTTCTGCGATTTAAATATATATATATATATATATATATATATATATTTAAATCGCAGAAGTCTTCTTGCGTCATTTTAAACTCGAACCCTGTTGCGTCTACCATTTCTGAAGGGATTTTTAACTAAATTAAAGCGTATACTATACCTTTAAATCTGTATTATTTCAGTATACAACTTTAAATTCCATTAATTAGTTTTATACCGATATTCAATTTTAAAAATTTCTCAATCACTTAGCGGTTCCGTTCATCGTCGAAATAATGTGGCACATTGTATATTTTTGTATATACTTCGTACACTGTTTAGGCTTTCACGCTTCCTAATTAATTTATATCTAACTTGATTCTGTATATTATGCAATATATTTTATTGATATTACATTGACATTATTACATCCATTCTTTGTTTCAACTAAAATGCTTCCGAATATTGCTGCTGTATGAACCTATGCGTAACATTGACTTAACGGCTTCCATTGACCTCATCAGATTTCTAATACTTAAATATGGCACGTGAGTCATATTATTAAAAAATTTTTTTTATAGTCATTTACTTATTACTAAGTGAGCTTTTATGAACAGGTAAGTAACTTATTATCCTAAGCCAAAAATTACCAAGTGGATATATACGGCTATCATTCTACCCAGAATACTGTACGGCGCTTCGATTTGGTGGCACAGAGCCAACATCGGAGTCAACAGCAAGGACTTAATGAAGATACAGAGGATAGCAACACTAATGATCACAGGTGCAGTGAGAACAACCCCATCCGCTGCACTAGAAGTTCTGGTGGGACTCTATCCTCTAGACCTAGCAGCTAAGAGAAAAGCTATAGAGCAATGGTATAAGATGAAAGTGTTCCAACAATGGAAAGGAAACTTTACAGATAAAGGTCATACAGATATAGAAAAGATTTACGGAGAAAATCTGTCTATGGTCGTCAGGAGAAGTGACTTGATCAAGAAACAGAAAATCTTCGATAAAAAATATAGGATACACATAGGAGTAAAAGAAAACTGGGAAGTGGAAAACAGCGCGAAGAGTCAGACCATCTGCTACACGGACGGGTCTAGACGAGAATCCGCGAAGCTGGCGGGAGCTGGAATTGTCTACGGCACCTCGTCAGATTTACACCAGGTCCTAAATCTGGGTAAATATACAAGTGTCTTCTAGGCCGAAATGATAGCTATCATGGAGTGTGCTAGGAAACTCAAAGAATCACAAATAGCATTAGAACATAATATAGTCATATATAGCGATAGTCAAGAAGCTTTAAAAGCACTTGACCGCATAGAAACAACCTCAGCTATCGTGAAGGAATGTAAGCGTGAAATAAACGAATTAGCTGAGAAGAGGGAAGTAACGATTGTATGGGTTCCGGGACACTGTGGCCATGCAGGGAACGAAAAAGCTGACGAATTGGCAAGAAAGGGAGCTAGTCAAACATTCGTAGGACCAGAACCCTTCCTCCCAATTGCACATAATATAATAAAGTGTGTGATTGAAAAAAGAATAGAAACAAAATCTAACAAAAGATGGAGAAACACAATGCTCAGACAAGCAAAGTTGTTTCTCAAATCGTTTGATACAAGGAAGTCTAAACAGCTGATGTCTCAGAGCAGGGAAAATGTAGCAATTGTAACAGGCATTACAACTGGGCACTGCCTGTTAAACAGACATATGTCAATAATGAGAATAACAGAAGATGCTGCGTGCCCAGAGTGTGGAGAGGAAGAAACGAGTCTTCACCTTATGGCCGAGTGCCCTATGTACTCGCTGGTAAGATGGGAGATACTAGGTAAGGATGAAATTGAAGTTGAGGATCTGACAAATATCTCCTTCAGGGATATTATCAGGTTTGTAAAAGCTACGGGTAGATTAGAGCAGGTGACACTGTCGGGACAGCAGTGAGACCCTTGTCCCAACATGGGGAAATGGGTGGAATAGTTCGGAATAGGAGCTGATCACCCGTCCTGCACTGACAGGCGTCCCCGAAATTAGATTGATAGATAGAACTTATTATCCTCGTCATTCAGTTAACTAATAAAGAAAGCTTTTATAGGCAGGAAAGTGATGTTACTAACCCAGAAAAAACTTGAACTGCAGAAGTAGTTGAGATTATTAGGTGAATGTGCGTATTGTATGCATGTGTGCGTGCGACAAGAAGCGTATATTTAGGGATGTCTCGGTGCTTACCACTGACTATTAGCAACCATAGGTTGGTACGAGGCACTCTGAATATTTATCTAAAGCTGGAACGGATCCGTTTGATGAAATCAACAGTCCGTCTGAATGTTCTCTAAACCGTAATTGGATCTGTAACATTCTAGAAACAACTTAAAACCAATTCACTACTCTGGAAACCACGGATAACGTAGGACAAAAACTCGACCGAGTAGCAGAAATCCTTCGAAATGAGGGCACAAAAATTTGGGAAAGCCAACGTAAGGGCATGAAGTCAAAGCTTTCGGGAGATACTCTCCTATTAATGGCAGAGCGACGAACCCTATGCTAACTTCGTGAGAAGTAGAGGCTTTAAACAAAATAATTACCAAGATGGTTAACGACGCGACCTCCGATTAGCTAATACGCTCAAAAATCAATTGAGCAGAATCGGGCTCCAAAAGTGTTTATTAAGCCTCTTGGAAAAAGTCACCTGACGAAGTTAACCACATTAAAGGGAAAGTCGTTACTCGTCCAAACCGGAAATCCTCTCGGAAGTGGAAAGCCACTACGCCGAATTTTACGCATCGCATGCTACCGCTGCACACAGAGGACAAATTAAGCCGCCACTATACGGAAAAACTGCCTGATATCCATCTAAATGAAATTGTTTTAGCCCTTGGACAGCTTAAAAATAGAAAAGTCACGGGTGAGGATGGTATTACAACAGGGCTGTTAAAAGCTGGTGGAATTCTATTGGTAACAGAGCTTCAAGAGCTGTTTAATACCCTTCTCTTTGCCAGGAGAACTCCAAAGGCATGGCACAGAAGTATAGTGTTATACAAAAAAGGAGATATAACACTCTTAACTAACTATAGGCCAATATTTCTTCTGAGCCATGTCTATGAGCTGTTTTCAAGGGTTATCACAAACCGCCTCGCATGATGATTCGACGAGTTCCATCCCCCGAACAAGCCGGGTTTCTATGCGGGTACAGCACGATAGATCATATCCACACCGTGCGGCAAATTGTACAAAAAAGTAAAGAGTACAATCAACCACTATGCCAAGCTTTTGTGGATTATGAAAAAGCTTTTCACTCGGTCGAAACCTGGGCTGTTCTGGAGTCTTTACCTCTGTAAAGACTCCAGAACAGCCCAGGTTTCGACCTCAATATATCACTAATCGACTTGGCATCTCTATGCCAAGTCGATTAGTGATATATTGAGATGCTGAGATGTCTGTATGAAAACGCAAGAAAGGCAGTCCGAGTCCAAAACCAGTAGACAAGGCATATCCATCTTCAGCGAGGCGTAAGACAAGGGGACGTCATTTCCTCGAAATTGTTTTCAAACGCACTAGAGGATATGTTTAAGACGCTGAATTGGACTGGTCATGGCATAAACATCAATGGCGCTCATCTCAGATTCGCGATGATATGGTTTTAACGACTGAATCCATAGAGGATTTGCAATGGATGTTGCATGGACCGGCTGTTTCTTCTCATAGGATCGCTCTCCGGATGAACTTGAGTAAAATCAAAATCATGTGCAACGAGCACGTTGCTCCGGGACCGATTACCTTAGATGGGGTCACTCTCGAAATTGTTGATAACTACATTTACCTAGGACAGACGCACGAACTAGAAAACAACAATTTCGAGTGTGAGATTATGAGAAGGATACAGCTAGGCTGGGCAGCATTCCGCAATCTACGTTGAGTCTTCTCGTCACCCATCCCGCAGAGTTTAAAGACTAAAGTATTTAACCAGTGTGTCCTAGCTGTCTTGACTTACAGTGCCGAAATGTGGACACTAACAGCTAAGGCGGTCCACAAGCTTAAAGACGCTCAGCAGACTATGGCAAGAGCTATGCTCGGGGTTTCTCTGAGGGATCGTATTCGCAACTAAGTAATCCGTCGGAGAACTAGGGTCACCGACATAGCTAAGCGCATAAGCAAGCTGAAGTGACAATGGGCCGGCCATACCTGTCGCAGAACCGATGACCGTTGGGGTAGACGTGTTCTGGAGTGGAGACCAGTGACGATATACGTAGGACAGCGGGCAGTGGATGGAAGTAGAAAGCCAAGGATCAGACTAAGTGGCGAATAATTGGAGAGGCCTATGTCCAGCAATTGACGAAAATGGGCTGATAGTGATGATGCCACGTAATCCGGCAATCTATATGCCTTTTTATGCACGTCACCGGTATGGCCCATAAACGTAGCTAAATGTTTCATATCATTCTCAGTTATGCTAAATATTTGTATAAAGGTTGCTAGAGTCGTGTAGACGAAATTGATTTTGGGTTTTTGGGTCCAGATAATCTTGGTTATCCCTCGAGAACTTTGTAATAATAATAAAACTTTGCAATAAATGTTATCTAATAACTGAATATACGTTGCAACAGTAGTACCCTGATTTGATTTTGGCTGCAGCTTCATTGGCTAACGGGACTATAGTGACATTATTCCACTTCTTTTTGTTTAAATCTGTTGCAGCTTGACTGGAGATGACATGTCGCAAAATTGCATCAATAAGATGCATTAATGTCTTAAGATCTGCTTCTGTTTCTGCGCTATTGATTTTATTGTAAGGACCTTGTTTTTTCAATGCAAACATAATGGCTATATTGCAGCATTGTTTAAAAGTAGTTGAAACATTCATAGCAAAAGAAGGTTTCGAATCTATACTTTTTGGCATCACAGTTATCTACAACTTTAGTTGGCTCTGCCATAAGATCTTAACTGAATGGTTTTAAGGCACTCAATAAATTTATTATAGAATTATTAATTTTTTAAATTTCGATTAATAATTTTGCTAACTCTCTTACTTTTCTTGAAACCACATTAATAAAATGTTTTTCCGAATGACTTTTTTAATATTGGGATCCTTAAGCACAAATAAGAAGATCTGATTTAGCAAATAGCGATGTCTTATCCGCTCTCTTCATATTTACAGTTTTACAATAATAATAATATACGCAATTATGAGTACAATCACTTTGCAAATTAAAACGCGTCCTAACGGCTCAATGTTTGTTTATTAACAAAACGTAGGACTCGCGCGCGCACCCCTTGGGCCCCCGCATCACTTATAAAATCGATTAAATTGGGAAGAAATTTGGACGCAAGATAATGCTAAATAAAAATTGAAAAAAACTTTTTAAAATATACGTCGGAGGCAATAGAATGCTAGCATCAGAAATATAATATACGTGCCCAAATATACGCGAGCACGTAGCGACCTCCAAATTGTGCGCGGCAACTCGCTGAACTAATAAATACATCGGAATTCATTCCCGCGATAAAATAACGTCCCATCCAATTTTTTGCCCACGCATTATACATATAAAAACACGGCTCCTGACAAATTTTTAGGGTTGGTTTATCCTGCGTCCGTATACTGGATGCAACAAGTCGGTTGGACGCAACAAGATCGGTAAAAAGTGCCATGTAGGACGCAACATGATGTGCAAGATGTATATATATATATATATATATATATATATATATATATATATATATATATATATATATATATATATATATATATATATATATATATATATATATATATATATATATAATTTATTACATAAAATCTTAAATGATAAATAATAAATTAATAAATAAATATATGGGACACTTACACACACGGTCGTCTGGCCCCAAAGTAAGTAACTTAATAGTTGTGTTATGGGTGACAGACAACTGGTATATATTTTTTTAATACATACTTAAATACAAATATACACCCAGGCTCAAAGGCCAACAAATTCATTTATAGGAAATGTGGGCCTTCGGCGGGAAACGAACCCGCGACCCACGGCGCTGAAGGCAGGGTAACTACCCACTGCGCCAACGAGCCAGTCAGATAATAAATAAATAAATAAATATATGGGACACTTACACACACGGTCGTCCGTCCCCAAAGTAAGTAACTTAATACTTGTGTTATGGGTGACAGACAACTGGTGAATATATACTTATATATTTTTTTTAAATACATACTTAAATACAAATATACACCCAGGCTCAAAGACCAACAAATTTATATATAGAAAATGTTGGCCCTCGGCGGGAATCGAACCCGCGATCCGCGGAGCTGAAGGCAGGGTAACTACCCACTGCGCCAACGAGCCAGTACACCGCGACATCATCGTTGGTTTGCTTATAATTGTACACAATATTGATTCTTAGTACACTTAACTTAAGATACTTATTTTTGTGAAGTAATGGCCCAAGTAGGAAAGAATTACTAATAGGAGGTGTATACTAAGTATAGGTGATTTTTGCTTATGATAAGTACATTAGTAAAAATATAGTACAGTTATATTATATATATAATATAATAGTAAATACATATATCTAGTTTATAAGCATATTAAAAATTTATTGTATATTATAGTATATTAATTAGCATAGTTTATTAATTAGTGTGCGTGTGTGTATGTGTTTGTTTGACGTATATGATATTCAATGTGATATATTTAGATTATAATCTTTTAGTTTGATTTTAATATTCTTATGTAATTATAAATGTATGTAAATGTATGAAGCAGGCAACATTTACATACCTAATATATGCAGGACAAGTTACCACACGTATCACCAACCAACCGCCAACACCAACACCAACACTCCACACAAGCACTACACACACTCAACGACAAAATCGTAATGCATTACGATTTTGTGTAGCCTATCCTCCTGATGATGCTTTGGTTTCTGGGCGAAACGATTGTAGAGATTGTGATAGTGAGTGTGTGTAGTGCTTGTGTGGAGTGTTGGCAGCATTTTGTGATACATGTGGTAACTTTTCCTGCATGTATGGGAATGTTGCTTGCTTCATACACTTAGCATTACAGATTCTCTTAAGAAACGCGTATTCCAGAAAAATAATTCTATTGAAACTTCTGTAAAGTAATATTTAAAAAAATTATCTTGAAACAAAATTTTTATATAACTTTGCTAAAACCCAAAAGTAATGCTTTGGAGCTATGGAAGGATGGAGGCTTCAAGCACAGGCATTACTTGCTTAAATGGAGCTTCCAATCACTTGTTAAGTTTAAATAACATGTAAATTTTTTTTTTTCAAAATAAATGAATTTGAATTTGAAATATTAATTTTAGTATAATCCACGATTAAATATTTAACATATACATGGTGGTACCGACCACACGACATTAATTTTAATTCCAAATACCTACATATCTTAGCAGCCTACATAAAAAAACAGTGAATTTAGTCAAGGGGTTTAGCCACAGAAATTATTTTACCTTTTGAATATAAGATACATGATAAAGAAGGATGAATGACCGTACCCCATTCCGTAAGTAACGCATAACCTTGACCAAGAGAATAGATTCAAGTGCGAGGGAGACAAAACTATAATGAAATTGTGTTATGCTGCTTTTTTAAAATCGCACCGCGCCTGTTCCGTCAGTCATTACTCGTTAGCTAGTTCTTAAGAACACCTATTTATTAAATGTGCTAGTACCGTTTAACGACTTTTGTCTGTTTTGACTTCAAAAAGTCGCCTGGGATATGTTTCAGCCATCATTTCAGGTCCGATATAATAAATTTTTTAAATACATGCAAAGCAATAAAAAAAATCGAACAAACCTTGAACATGACGACTTGATGGTGAAATTCGTCTTTCAGAAGATATTCTACGTATTGGCCCAGGTGAAACTCTACGTCCTGTCCCTGGCGACGCTCTGCGTCCTGGCCCTGGCGACACTCTACGTCCTGGCCCTGGCGACATTTTACGTCCTGGCCCTGGCGAAACTCTACGTCCTGGCCCTGGCGACACTCTACGCCCTGGCCCTGGCGACACTCTACGTCCTGGCCCAGGCGATATTCGTCGTCCTGGCCCAGGTGAGACTCTTCGTACCGAACTAGGTGGGATTCTATGTCCTAGCTCAGGTGAAACTCTTCGTACTGGCCCTGTTGGGATTCTATGTCCTGGCTCAGGCGAAATTCTACGTCCTGGCCCGGGTGAAACTCTTCGTACTGGCCCAGGTTGGATTCTATGTCCTGGCTCAGGCGAAATTCTGCGTCCTGGTCCGGGTGAAACTCTACGTCCTGGCCCGGGCGAAACTCGACGTCCTGGTCCGGGCGAAACTCTACGTCCTTCTAGATACACTTGGCGGCCAGTGGGTGAAATACGCCTATCAGGAGAAACTCTGCGTACAGGCGATCGCCTGTCGGGATAAATCTGTCGACCGGGCGATATCCGTCCAGAATGCGCAATCTGTCTACCGGGAGATGAAGCAGACCTCTCCTGGGACATGTCTCTTCTGTACCTCTCTCGTCTTGGTGGAGAAAACTCTCTATTCTTGTACGTCTCTATTTTAGATATTTCTGTAGCCGGTTTCACTTGGGTACTTGGAGAATACTTCCTATCATCGTATGGTTTTTTCTCATAAGGGAGCATTGTTTTCTCGAATGGTTTTGACTGGTGCTAAAATATAAATAGGTGACAATAACTTTAATCTTTACTTATCATAAAACAAAAGCTGTCTGTATGTGATCGATTTTCTCAAAATCTGCTTAACTGATTTTTATAAAAGATGATGTAATTCTTGTGGAAGGTTTATGTAAATTGTGTTCAAGATGTCGCTTGGTTGTACACCAACAGAGATACACTAAAGTTATGTACTAGAGAATTGTAGATCTACAAATATACCACTGTAAAGTCCGCGACAGCATGTCTCTATCTCTTACGGTTAACTCACAATAACTACTTTTATGTTCAAAATTTTATTTTAAGGGCATTTACCAACTTCGTGACCAACGATTTTGACGCAGTGCAAGCCGAGGACACAGCCAATTCATTTATAATAATCAATTCTATAAACAATTTTTCGTATTTTTTGTAAACAATCTTTACAAAAATCAAATAATATTTATTTCCTTAACAAATTCTTACAAAATTATAAACAGAGTCTGGGACTATCCTAGTAAGTTACTAGTATTTCTAGTAGTACTCGTGACAAGAGGCTTCGCTTTTCCATAACTTTTCAAACATAATGGGAAATAGTTCTCGCGTGTATTCTGTATGCGCAAGAGCTTGTCTGTGTGTCAGTGTAGTGTGTGTGTGTGTGTCCGTGTGTTTGTATGTTTGTTTGTGAGTGTGTGCATGCATGTATATATAAAAAAAATAAGTAGCGGCCTGTTACTATCCTACTGCTGAAAATAGGCCTCTTCTCTCCGTTTTTTGAGAGAAGGTTTAGAGCTAAGACCTACCACGCTGCTCCAGTGCGGTTTGGTAATTTACACTAATCTCCAGAATTCTAGAGACGTGTAGGTTGTTTATCACAATGTTTTTTTCACGAAAGTGTGTGATAAATTGCAATTATCAATTAGACACATAAGTTTTAACAGAACTCATTGGTGTGTGCCCAGGTTTTAGCCCACAACTTCCTCGAAAGAGATGCACGGTAATACCGCTGGGCTACTACAACTTTCTAGCTTTCTAGCATGTATATATATGAATGAATGAATATTACTTTTATCTTTACAAGATTATTACTTTTATCTTTTCTTGATTTGAGGGTAAAAAGTAAGTAACAGCCTGTTACTATCCCACTGCTGGGCATAGGCCTCTTCTCTCCATTTTTTGGAGAGAAGGGTTGGAGCCAAGACCTGCCACGCTGCTCCAATGCGGATTGGTAGGTTACACATATCCCTAGGATTTTCTAGAGATATGCAGGTTTCCTCACGATGTTTTCCTTCACCGAAAAGCGTGTGATAAATTGCAATTATCAATTAGACACATAAGTTTTGTTTTAATAGAAAAACTCATTGGTGTCTGCCCGGGTTTGAACCCATGATCGTCTCTAGAGATTCACACGGTCGCACCGCTAGGCCATCACAGCTTTTTTTGATTTGAGGGTAATTTATTAAAAATACATACCTGAGATGACCAGGATGTAGGCTGAGCGGAAGGTTGGTAGTTTGTTTGCACTGTATCTTGTCCGGGATGTATGTTATATTGAGTTGGTCCTTGAAAATTATCCTTCATTATTGTAATCTGAAAAGATGGAGATATTAAATATATACCTATAAACGTAACTAATGTATAGAAACCGGCTATACTCACGTCTTACTATATCAAATAAGCCCGACTAGTTTCAATCCCATACAGGGGTCTTGTGGGCTTCAAACTAGTCGGGCTTTTCTCTTCAAACATTTCCTTGGGCTGATTCTTTCGCACAGAGATGGAAGCATTATCCTCCTGACCTTATCCAATTCTAGGTGAACTCAGCACAACATGTTGTAAAAATATTGTCATTTTAAATGATTTTAAAATCATTTAAAATCATTTTGAATAACTTTAAAATGATTTTGTATTCTTCTCAGCCGGATACCACAAGTTGGCTCGACTTATCTTATTCGCCTTTTAAGACACCTCGATAAGAAATGAGGATGATCTACTCAGCCGGATATCAAACTGCAAGTCAACTCCAATTAAAGCATTGTACTATACACACCGGAGGTGGCGCACTCCGGGTAACTAAGTGGCTGCTGGCCACTAGGGCAATAGGGCCTTGGGCCATAGGGGCAATGTGTCCAATGGTACCCTGTCCCTACCACCAGCAGCGTGGTGGAACACTGTCAGATTTTAAGTTGGTGCGAGTCCGATATACCATAATGGGTTTTTCAGACATAAACAAAAATTATACCATATGCACAAGTACTTACTGGTTTATCAGGCATGTTATAGTTTTGTTGCGGTGGATATCTGGTGCCTTGTATCGGTCGTCCAGATACTTCAGGGGCTTCTCGTAATGTAGTTGCTGGGATGTTTCTTTGTGGCTGAAATTACAAAAAAAAATTTAAACTGAGTAACTGGACTTGCCTACTCGGCAATGTTGGATCTTCAAGTCTGGGTGTATCTATTCTTTTGCTTGATCGGTCCCTCATTACTGGGGATGGTGGTTTTTTTTTTATTGTGTATAGACGAGCGCTTGATTGTAATCATGCCTGATGATAAGCAATGATACAGTCTAAGATGAAACGCGCTTGCCTAGAAGATGCCAATTCACTTTTGTTTTAAAAATACCCATATTATATACTCATTGGGAAAAACAGATGCCGGGAGAGCATTCCATTCCCGTGCTGTGCGCAACAGAAAAGAGGAATCGAAACGCTTTGTGCGTCTTCGCGGGATATCTACAGTGTAGGGGTAGAATCTCTCTCGGTGCCTAGCGGTGCGATACTAAAAAGGCGATGCCGGAATAAGTTCATGAAGTACCTGAGCACACTCTCCGAAATTTATTTATTTATTTATATGTATTTAAGTATTTATTTAAAACTACCTTTTACCCGCGATTTCGTCCGCGTGGACTGTTGTCATGTGATAGGTCGATAATAGATGGAGCTTTTCAATGTTATTCCTGTAGAATTAACAGGATTTCTTTAGCCTATATGTTATTCCGGTGTATTAGGAATAATTGTGCCACATTTCATTGATATTGGTTCAGCGGATTTGCCGTGACAGAGTAACAAACATGCATCCGTACTCACAAACTTTCGCATTTGAAATATTAAAGATTGAATTATGCCAAAGTTATCTTATATAGTTTACGTGATCAGTGGATTCGTTTAATGTCGTAAAGTCGGTACCACTCTGTATATGTTGTTAGCTAAATAAAATTATTTACGTACTATCTGCTTTCGAGGTGTCGTAAAAGGCGATTATGGTAAGTCGACCCGCCGTGTGGTATCCGCTTCATTAAAATAGACCTTACCGAGGTATCGTTAAATGTGAGTGAGGAAAGTTGACGTCAGCAGCAGGCGACCGGTCATAAAATACGTAGCCAAATCATGTGACAACATGTTTGTCACGTGTTGTGCGGACCCCACTTATGCGTGGCATAAGGGCAGGAGGATGCTGATGATTATCTGCTTCCCTTCATTAAATTTACTATAGAAAAATAACTCACTCCCAGATTGATCAAGTTGCTCTTCTGTGGGTAGCTGAAGCCTTGGCTCTGCTGTGGCCGATGTCCAGATTGAATTGTTTCTCTTTGTTCAAACTGCTTGACTGGTTGGTTTATCTGAGGAAATTAATACCCTTTAAACTTATATATAAAAACAACCAATACCTGCCAATAAATTCATGCTAAGTCGTATTCAATACTCTCAACTATTTACTGTACTTATTCCGAAAGGGACAGTTCAAGTATTACGTGAGCACATGAGTATTTTAGATGACATGGGGGGGTGAGGAGTCTTGATTATGATTACGTCATCAGTAGTTTTACATGAATGGCAATTATAGCAAAATATCATAACTTAAGTAAAAAAAAAAATATATTTTTAACTAAAAAAAAATTTATTTTTTCACGCAAAAAAAGTTGAAAGTAAAAGCTAGTATAAATACTAGCTTTTACTTTCAACTTTTTTTGCGTGGACTGTTTTCGTGAGACAGGTTGAAAACAGATGATGCTTTTCAATGTCATCCTATTCCTGTAGAATTAACAGGATTTCTATAGCCTATATGTTTTGCTGGTGTATAAGGAATAATTGTGCCAAATTTAATCAATATAGGGTCAGCAGATTTGATGTGAAAGAGTAACAAACATATATCCATACTCACAAACTTTCACATTAATAATATTAGTTTATTTGTTTTATATAGAATTGCTAAAGGTTGCTTTATGCCTTCAAAGCTGTGGTAGCCCAGTGGTAACACTGTACGACTCTTGCGAGTAGGTCACGGGTCAAACCCGGCCAGACACCTATGAGTTTTTCTATTAAAACTTATTTGTCTAATTGATAATAGCAATTTATTTTGCATTTCGGTGAAGGAAAACATTGTGATAAACAACCTGCATATCTCTAGAGAATTTTGGAGATATGTGTAACCTACCAATCCACATTGGAGCAGCATGGTAGGCCTTAGCTCCAATCCGGCTCTCCAAAAAAAAGGAGAGAAGAGGTCTATTCTCAGCAGTAGTACAGTAACAGGCTACTACTTGCTTACTTATGCCTTCAACCATATTACAAAAGTAATAATAAAATTATTTTGCTATTATTATTACTTTTGTATTATGGATCTAAATCCTTCAACCATAATCTTAAAATAAGAAGTATATACTAACTTGTTGTCCATAAGCAGGATTCCTTGCTTGTTGTTGATAACCATAATTGCTGGGTGTTTGGGAAGGTGCTGGCTGGTTGGTGTTCCACTGGTTGTTAGGTGCCCATGATGTTGGATGAGCATCAATCTGCCTATTACCTCTGTCATGCATTTGGTGCGGATAGTCACTCCTTTGTTGGTATCCATCTCGCATTTCATAATTGTTTACTTGTGGTGAATTTATTTGCTGAAATAATTATGAATAGTATGGAATAAAGTAATTAAGATTAAGGTGCTATGTTGGAAATGTATGAAGAATGATATTAATCTGAAATTTCTGAAAGCCCATCACATCACATCAAAAGATTATAGAAGATTGTATTATTCTAATTGCAAAATAAACACCATATTTCACCAGAAGCAGATTTTGCAGAATGTTAAGATATACATTTCCCACAGAACCTTGTATTATCTATTTAGTCTTGTCTACGGATCAATTAAAACATGATATGAAAATATAGCAGAAGGACCTTTGGCAAAAATAAATTATGGCACGCCAATATTACTATAACGCGGGTCTTCCTCTAAGGATTACACCCCTGTGGAGAGAAGGCGTTTGGTTTATAGCTTTATATATAAAGTAACAAAATAACTCACGGAGGACTTTGCAACAGGTACAAGCCTCAAAACATGTCCAGTCAAACGATAGCCATTCAAACATTTCATCAAATGACTTCCTTCGCTGTCATCGGCCAAGCCTACACGCACTTTTTTCGATCCATCCGTATCGTTCATCAAAGAATCAAGAATGAAATCTGATATATTACATTTTTGTTTTATTAAAATCTTCAAGTCTGCATATTTGGTCTGCAATAATATGAATATTATGTGAAATGTTAAAAATTGTAATTATTACCCATAATAAAATATCGATCACGTTTATACTTACAGGAGGAGGCAATCCGTGTATTGTGATCATCATTTTGATAGCTTTTAGTAAATAACGCTAGTTAATTGTAATTTCCATTCCTCTCTTAGATGAAAGTACATTAAAAAAATTCCTTTAATAATGTAAATTCAACCATAGATTACTAACAAATTTTTTATTATTCAACTTTACCTATATCCAGTGTTGCCAACGGTTCAATAAGCTTCCCACTAGATTCAACTTTCGAAACCACCAGAAAACCACTAACAAACAGAAATTTTATACTCAAAATGACCGCCAACCACAAAATTTTCCACTAAAACAATTTTTGTTTTATGAAAGAAAATAAATATACAAATAATTAGTTTCCTTTATTATTACTTATTAAAAAAATAACAAATTAATATCACAAAATTTACATTTCGCTACTCGACCCGTAGTATTTCAGATACCTACGAGCCAAGAATCCCGTTACGTATATTGTGATTTTTGCATAGTTACGCGTTATTAATTCGCTCAGTTAATACAAAACAAAATTAATAATTATGAGCCCATGAGCGTTACTGAACGATGAACCCTTCTAACTTCTAAGTATAAGTATTCAGAATATGAAGTGAGAAATCCCCGCGTATAAAGTTATAAGTTTAGAAAAATATTAGGTGGAAAATCCTCGCGTGTAGAGAAACATGACGACTAATTCTTGCCGATCAAATATGCCTACTCAAGCAAAGTAAATATCTACAAGATATACAAGCTAAAATCCGCTTTTTTTTTCTAAAAAAAACATTTTTTCATAGGAAGGAAAAAAGATAACTTCATTCAAAATATACATTTTTGTCATCTCTCAGGTAATATATGGATAAAAAAATTGATCGTTTTTCGAGGCAAACCACTTTTCGAGCCAATTTTGGACGTCTCGCGTAAGAATCGAACTGCCGCTCAGCGAGCAAATGGCACACCGATGAAAACAGATGATAATCGGATGAGGCCAGTTCTGGTGAATAAGCGGTATGGAGTAGCATCTAACAGTCGAGCGTCTCTAAGTAATTTTGAACCTTTTTTGATGTGTGTGAGCACTGTCATGGAGGAAAATTAGCTTATATTCTGGCCTTTCTTCCTTCATAGCACCTCGCAATTTTATTATCTACCTATCTTTTATTTTCTATTATCTATCTATTTTATTATAGTTTTAACAGATTTCAGCACTTTATAATAGATAATTATGCCCCGCTGATGGCACCATACGCGCAGCATCGTCCTCCGCCCGAAGTGATTGCGTCTTGGAGTGGATGTTGAAGGTCGGCCGAGATGAAACCACGGTTTTTTTGTTTAGGATTCTCATGAATTAGGATTTTGTATGATATAACAAATAATGTTGATTCAATATTGTTGACCGAGGTCGTACTTTTAAAAATAAAAATTTGGCATGGTCCTATCAGATTCATATGTTCATTAACATTTAACACCAACCATGAGCAAACAGCGGATTTAAGCTTGTACACCAATGTATATATGCATATTCAAAAAGGAAAACGAAGAGATATATAAAAATCATCGTAAAATGAAAGTAAATCTAACTTTTTAACTGCTAATATATTTTACCAAGACCACCAAAAAAAACCACTAGCCACTAAAAGCAATATTTGGCCACTAAGTGGGTAGTTAAAACCACCAGTTTTAGTGGAAAATCCACTAAGATGGCAACACTGCCTATATCTTTCCACTAGGGATGTAAAAAATATAGCTTTTATATGAATTATGAATTGATTAATTTGTCATCATAATCGATTTGTTAACATTTTCAATCGATTTAAAAAAAAAGATTATATTCATTATCTTCTTTTACTACTCTTTTTTTTAAAGATAAGATATGCGTTGTTGGCAATTTAGCCAAACTACATATTTTAATTGAATTTCGCATACAGCTCATATTTAATTATTTATTATAGTTGTTTGTGAAATTAGATTAAAATGTGTTGTTTGTCTACATTGGTTTGATCCACAAACGAATACTTTATCTTAAAAGACAAAAGAAGAAAGGGTAAAAAATTAAAGTGTCATTAATAAAATCGATTTTTTTAAATGTTAATTTATAATGTTTAAACAATCGATTAATTAATATAAAAATCAAAGATTTTTATTTACCCACTCGTTATAACATGGACGTTATACATATATTTATCATAGATTACTAACTATAAAATAGATGCCTGAGATTCATACATTGGCGCGAGCCTATTTTCGGTGGTATTGGGGGGGGGGGGGTGCAGAGTAGCACTATAGCTACTTACATTCTCATTCATAAAAACTATCTGCCTCTCACCCGTTTCATTCGTAAAAACGGATTTAGTCTCAACTCTGACTCTTTCTCACATATGGAGTAGTAATATATATAACGTATGACGTAAAATCGTAGTAAAATTAGTGATGTACTTGGTACGCTAAAACCGTAACTAGTGATGTCAAAGTTTTATCGATTCGCATTTTAATCTTACCGATTATTTGGATAACCAGTTTTCCTGTAACATATTAATAATGATTTTTAGATTTTAATAAAACAAAATATTTAAGGAAATTCTTTAATAGACTTTTACTGTAATAAAAAATTAATGAAAATTTTAAACCCATTCATCTCAAAATATGAGTTTTTGAGTTGTACCGCTATTGCTGCACATGACCGATATATCAATATACTGAACCGGTAATATGATATGGCTTGGGTCTGGAAAATATTTCTGATGGAATACAAGGTAGTATAACTATCAAACAATAATATTAACCAATAATGTTTTAAACAATGAAACCAAATTGTGATCCGCTCTAGTGTGCTAGAGCCCCCTTATCCACGGATTTGAGCAAAAATCCATTGGCTCCTAGTTAAGAAGATTGAAACTTCATAATGTTTGTCAATTATACTAATATGAATACTTTGTGGTCGCTGTCGACTGTAGCGGAGCGTCGTTGACGTGTCGCAGCGGTCTGCAGAGCGCCGGGTGTTCGTCGTTGTGGGGAGTGACCGTTAGCACTTTTTAGTGCTACGTCGCTCGTCGCTCGTCGCTCGTCGTTTGTCGTAAGACGCACGGTTGGTGAGTCCCGCCCAATTTCCCAGACATAGTTTAAATAGGTACACACCTCCGTCCTCACCGGGACGCAGACTAGTTTTTAATTAGTTAGTGTAAAGTAGGCACACTCCCCCCTGCCCTCCAGCAGGGGGACATCTCTTTTTATTTATTGTTTGGGTCCTAATGGACCCAAACAGTATTTTTAAATTTTAAAATTAAAAAATGGACCCGAGCCTCGGTGCCATTTTCGCGTTCCTCCGGGAACGCTTCCCGGACGCCTTTGCCGCCCTTGAGGCGTCGCTCGCCCCGCGGGATAGTCCCGCGTCCCCATCGCCTTCTCCGTCACCGGAGAAGCGCCCTCCGCCTCCCGTTTCCGTGTCCTCAGACATGGAAGCGGAATCAAATTCCGAACGTTCTCCGTCTTCCTCGGAAAGCGAGGAGGACGACAACAATGACGGTTTCGAAACCGTCAAATCACGGAGCCAGAAGCGAAAGCTGAAGGCTCCGACCACCGTCCCGCCTAAAAGAGCGATCAGTCTCGAGAGCGCCCCTAAGCGCCCCCACCCCCCCGCCTCCGTTGCCACGCCTAAAAAGGTGGTAACTACCGGTTCTGGCCCTAATGCGACAGATGACGTCACGATGACGGAAAGGAGGGAGAGAGTCCCTCCTTTATATATAAGGGAAAAAGACGCGTGGCAGCGTCTTCTACCGAAAATAATGTCGCAAAATATTGCATTTAAAAACGCGCGCTCCACTGTCATAGGTATCAAAGTGGAGTGCCAGTCTTCTGCGGATCACCGCAATCTCACATCCCTTCTGGGTGAAGAGAACGTAGGATATCACTCCTACGCGCTTCAGGACGAACGCGAATTACGCGTCGTAATTAAGGGACTCCCCGTCGAGCTCGATTTGGAGCTCATTAAACAAGACCTGATGGATCAAGGTCTCCCGATCCGCGCGGTACATAGAATGTACCATGGTAGAACCAAGACCCCGTACGAGCTTTGTCTCGTCATCCTAGACCTTTCCCCTGAAGGAAAGAAAATTTTCAACATCACCTCCGTATGTAGACTTTCCGGTCTACGCGTAGAGGTCCCCCATAATAGAGGAGCGATAGGCCAATGCCATCGCTGTCAGTTGTTTGGGCACTCAGCCCGCCACTGCTTCGCACGCCCGAGATGCGTGAAGTGCCTGGGTGACCACGGCACTGTGGATTGCCCCCGATCGAACCCCTCAGAGGAGCCGCCTAGCTGCGTTCTCTGCGGACAGCAGGGGCATCCCGCGAGTTATCGCGGATGCCCCAAAGTCCCGCTTAGAGCAAAGAGGGGTGGTATAGCGGCGGCCCGTAAAAAGGCAGCCGCTCGGACCGCTCCAAAAGTGGCCCCCCCGAAGGAGCGCTTTGTCCCCGCTCCGCTGCCCGCGGTCAACGTGTGGCAGCAGAGACAGGCAGCCGCGTCGGCTGCACCCCCCCCCCCGCAGGCTCAAGCGATGACCCCGGTCGTCGCCAAGGCAACCAGCGGTCCCCCCGCCCCTCAGACTGCACCCCCCAAACCCAAAGTGGCCGTACCTCAGCACGTGAGCAGCTTCATGGAGGACATGAAGCTGATTAGCGGATTGGTCGCCAACATTGACACCGACGAGTTGTCAATATTGGCGGGCAAGCTGAGGCGCGAGCCGCAAAACAGATTAATGGCTTTGCTCGAGCACGCGGAGCTCGTCCAGGCCATCGCGAAAATTTCGAAATAATCCTTTATGGGTAGTACGACCCAAAGGAATAAACCTCAAGGGCTCAGGGTCGTTACGCTGAATGTAAACGGCCTCACCGATCAAATTAGCGAAGTTCGAGAATTCGTGGTTGCGCACTGCGTTGACATTTTGTTGGTGCAAGAATCATTCTTGAAACCAAGTAGACGCGATCCCAAAATCGCCAACTACAACATGATTAGACATGACCGCTTCAGATCCAAGCTGGGTGGCACGGTCATTTATTATAAAAGATCCCTCCATGTCTCCCCAGTAGACTCCCCTGAGTTAGAAAACATGGAGACCACAGTCTGTCAGGTGGGTATGACGGGTCATCCATCCGTCATAGTAGCATCTGTCTACTTAAGTCCTAAGAAAAAAGTGCTTAGAAGCGACCTAGCCGCCCTTCTGGCGCTAGGCAACTCAGTTATTTTGGCCGGCGACTTCAACTCGAAGCACGGTCATTGGAATTCTTTGAATACCAATCAGAACGGTCACACTCTCCACAAATTAAGTGACATCGCCCACCTCGGCTTTGAGGTTATAGCTCCAGACGAGCCGACTCACTATCCCCTCAACAGTGAGCACGAGCCCGACGTCCTAGATATAGTTCTTCTCAAGAACGTAACACTCCAGTTACGCTCTATCGAGGTCATCCACGACCTCAGTTCTGACCACCGACCGGTTCTACTCCAGCTAGGCAGGTCCGCTTCCGCGGCACCTAGCACTAAAACCATCATAGACTGGAAGAAGCTCAATGAGCAACTTCAGTCGATTGATTCAGTCCACTTGGACCAAATTCCGGATAGCATAGATTCAGAAGAGGTCGCCAAGGCGGCCTCCTCTCATCTCACAGTTCACTTGAGCGACACGATCAAAGCGTGCTCCCGGGAAATACCCGATGATCATGGTCGCCTGAAACTTCCTGACGACTTAAAAGCACTCCTCACCAAAAAACGCGCCGCCACTAGGGCGAATGCCGCGTATCCAACCCCCGAGAACCGGATCAGACTCCGGAGATTACAGAGAGAGGTAAGAGAAAAACTTGCCCTCCACTCTAGTGATTCATGGGATGCGAAACTCTCGGAGATCTCGCCAAGTCATCTGGCCTTCTGGAGACTGTCGAAGTCTCTGAGAGGCAGCCAGTACGCAGCCACACCGCCTCTGTTGCGTAATAACCTACCACCCGCGTTCGAGGATATCGATAAGGCCGAGTGCTTGGCGGACAGCCTTGAAGCCCAGTGTTGCCCCAATATCAGCTCTCCCAACCACGCCGAATTCCATGCCAAACTGGAATCGGAAATGGCTAGTCTTTCCGCAGCGGTTCCCGAAAGCGAACCGATTCCCCCCACTTCCGGAGATGAGGTACGATCCATTCTAAAAACGCTCAAACCCCGTAAATCCCCAGGTCCCGACCTTATCACAAACAAGGCACTCAAGTGTCTTCCTGACCGTCTCGTGCACCTCTTGGTATTGATCTTCAATGCCCTTTTGTCTTGCTGCTGCTTCCCGGACCAGTGGAAGGAGGCAACAGTTATAGGAATTCATAAACGGGGTAAACCCCGGAATCTCCCAGATAGCTATCGCCCCATCAGCTTACTCAATAGTTTGGGTCAAGTCTACGAGAGAGTCATCCTCTCTAGACTTAAAGCAATCATAGACTCTAAAAACCTCCTACCGAATGAACAGTTCGGTTTTAGATCTAGCCACACGGCCATTCACCAAGCTCACCGCCTGGTGGAACACGTTTTGCAGGGTTTCTCCATAAAGAAATCCACGGGTGCCGTCTTTTTCGATGTCGCCAAAGCCTTTGATAAGGTTTGGCATGTTGGCTTGATTTACAAGCTCCAGCAATTAGGCATTCCAGGTAAGTTCGTACTTCTCTTAAGAGACTATCTCACAAACCGCACCTTTAGATATCGCATAGACGGTACTCTCTCATCCAGACGGCCTTTACGTGCTGGAGTCCCCCAAGGTTCGGTATTAGCACCGTACCTGTACTCGCTCTACACAAGCGATATTCCACACAATAGTAAGCTTTCGTCGTTAGCATTATTTGCGGACGACACGGCTATATTTAATACCAACAAAAATCCCGATATCATTGTCAGTTGTCTTCAAAAGGAAGTGGACAACCTCGAAAGGTGGTTCGGTCGCTGGAGAATAGCCATAAATCCAGATAAAAGCGCGGCCATGTTCTTTAGAATAAACCCCAGATGGTCACGCATCCCCCGTAAATGTATTACCATACACAACCGGGACATCCCCTGGCAGGATGAAGTCAAATACCTTGGGGTCACGCTCCAGCCCAACCTCTCATTTAGACGACACATACGTATAGTCCAGAACAGGGCAGCGTATGCAATGGGTCGACTCTTTCCGATGATATGCAAGAGGAGTAAAATGTCACTTCGTAACAAAGTGACACTTTACAAGACTTGCATAAGACCTATCATGACCTATGCGAGCGTCACATTCGCACATGTTCCGAAACAATATCTGCGTCCCTTGCAGACTCTGCAAAACAAATTCATGAGAATAGCCACAGGCTGCCCATGGTTTATGCGAAACCTCGACCTCCATAGAGATTTAGGTCTCCCCACCATCGACTGCTTATTTAAGAAATTTTCGAAAAATTATTTCGAAAAAGCGGAGGTAAACGCCAACCTTCTGATCGCAAGGATGGCCGGTTACCGATGCTTTGATAAATCATTCAAAGCCCGTGTTTACAGACGCCCTAAGAGCGTCCTTACTGACCCTGACGATCCTATTACGATCGCCATCGCCAGAACACTGCACAAACACTCACACACACAGCGTCTTCGCCGGCGAAGACGAGGTCCCAGATTTCTCACGTCTAGCGGCCGGGGCGTCCAACCCCATCCGTTATGACACTAGGACTCTTCCACAGTCCGATAATAGTCCTCCACAGCGCGTCGCTTTAAGCCGAGGTTCGGCCTCACGGGAGGCACCCTTAAGGCGACGCTCCCAGGATGCTGCGGGCCTCTTTCGAGACCCGCTCTCCTAGTACTTCACCCCGGCGATGCTTCTGCGCTCGCCCACTCTCCCGGTGACGCTGTCAAAGCCTTCATGGCTAACAGCATTAGTTAGTGTCCGAAAAAAAAAAAAAAAAAAAAAAAAAAAAAAAAAAAAAAAAAAAAAAAAAAAAAAAAAAAAAAAAAAAAAAAAAAAAAAAAAAAAAAAACTATTTTGAAGACACAACCATCTACAAAAGTAATAATAAAATTAATTTAAAATAATTTTATTATTACTTTTGTATTATAGATCTCCGCAAAGTAACGCCTAATTCTATAAATTACACAACCATCTCTTGAGTCTCTAGCATTAAAGCAGACTTTTACAGCCTTATTCCAAAATTCCGAATTGTTCAGGCGGCAAAATAAATTGTTAGTGAATAAAAGCAGTCGCGCTGTGAAAATGTTATTACTAATGTCAATAAATGAGGCTAAATAATTATGATTCGACTGAAGCTCTTCATATATGTTCATCTGCATCATCGGGCTCGTGGACACTTCCCGGCGGAAGAGCTCGCAGCATATTTAACCTGTAATAAATAAGTAATTCTTAAATAATGTATAGATAGAACATGAGTTTGCAAAGGTAGTCTTACAGACAATCTTGGCATTGATATCCCCTGAGTAGAATAGACCACCCTCATTTCTTACCTAGGTGTCGCGAAAACCGATTAAGGTAAGTACGTCGGGCAGGCGGCCGGTCGTAAGATACCAAATCATGTAATAACATGTTTAAAACATGTTGTGCCTACCCCATTTAGAGTGGGATAAGGGTAGGAGAATGATGCATTGACAAATAACAGAGATTTTAAATTTTAAATATATGTTTTTAGCCTCTACTGGTCTTAAATAGTGTCTGGAAAATATTTTTTACGTGTCTATAACTTTGTGTACAGTTATATTTTAAGTATAGAATACCTAGAGACTATAATTATAAATAATATTTTTTTTTAATAATAAAATATAAGGGGTATCTGTGACAATCTTTGTGTTATGTTAAATATCTTTGATTTTGTACTGTTAGCAGTACCAGGCTAAAAATATTATGCTTTCCAAATACTGAATTGTATGTGACAATTAAGAAGCATATGTGACAAAGTTCCAAAGATCATCACTAATATGTCTTTTAAGCTATTCTTATATCACACACTTTTTTGCATCACTTTAATAGAGGAAAAATTGTACCAAACATTTTTTGTTATATCGCAAACGGATTAGGCAGTTAGCCCATTAGACATATAAGCTTCAGTTTTAATTGAAAGTGAAATGGACAGACTGACATACTTTACATCAAATATTTACTTGCCTTCATCTAGTCAAATCAATTGACCTAATCATGTGCTTCATCCCATAAAGCATCAACAGCATATAGCCCTTAGACGTCATCCCAATGAGTACTCTCTTTGGCAATGACCAGGTTCATCTGAAAATTATTGCAAAATCATTTTAATTAATATGGAACAAGCTGTGATAGCTCAGCGGTGAGGCCGAGCGACTCTGTAAAGACGATCTTGGGTTTATACCCCGCGCAGGCACATGTCTAATTGACAATTGCAATTTATGACACGCTTTTCGGTGAAGGAAAATATGGTAAGGAAATCCGCATACTTCTAGCGAATTCTAGGGATATGCGTAACCTACCAATCCGCATTGGAGCAACGCGATGGTAGGTCTTTGCTACAATACTTCTCTCCAAAAAACGGATAGAGGAAGCTTATGTTTCCCACTGCTGGGGTGGATAACAGGCCGTTACTTTAAACATACACATGCCAATTTTTGTGTTTACAAACAAAAATGATTTATATTTGAAACATTATAACTCACTTGAAGAATATCAGCCATTGTATTAGATATTAATGAATTCATTGCAACAACAGTAGCAGTGCCTTGACCAGACACAGTTACTCAGACAAAAAATCCAGTTGAAATGTGCATAACTAAATGGGATAGTATGTTAAAGTATCTTGAACAAATAACTTTCTGTTAAATAATTAAAGTATGTCTATAATCCATATTGTCTGTCGCAGAAAGAATAAAAACTATTCAGAAATAACCACTTAAAACATAGAATATAACTGATATTGGGTATGACATATGATACACAACACTTCAATAAAGCATACACAATAAATATTACTATAGAAGGAAAAGTTTTATTTTTATTATTTTAGTTTTATTTTTACTTATATTTTAAAATTAAAAAATAAAACTTCCCAATATTATTACAGTTCAATAAAAACATTAAGGATATACTATAATGCTATATGCTTCCAGGTCCCTTCCTTTATACCTTGTAAACATATTAAATAGACAATAGGTTGAGATATACAAATAAATATATTTATATAAATTGAAAAATACTAGCTTAAATTGTACTATAGATTATAAAAAAAGAATATAGCACGAAAAATACTATATTTTTATCGCTAATTGCAATTGTCGTGCTCTTTTAATTAACTGTGAATGGAACGCACCTGCAGCACTGCATAGGGAATGTTTGAACGAAACTCATTCATGTATTTACGGGGCTTAGTAACTCTAACTCCGTGTCATTATCCAGCGAAAAGTAATAAAAAATAATCATGGAAAAATAAATTATGATTGAAAATAGACGTGTACTATTTTTTTTTTCCTGTATTTCCTAAAATTACTATATTTTTTTGATTTAAAAAGAAAAATACTATTTTTGTTCAAAAAAAAGGTGGCAACCCTAATCGCGCCCTTTTTGATTAAATAGGGGCAACACTGTGCCGTTATTGTTTCTGGTGGAGTCTTACTATATATACCGATAAAACGTTTCAGTGACATTCAGTCCTTGTTCGTCATTCAAGAGAAGTGCATCTCGGAACGGGAATTGTGGTATTCCTATTATATCGTGTTATTGTATATAGTGTGCGTTAACAAGAAGTTTATGGAATTGTCTAATTTTAATTAAAAATCATTTGTTGGTTTGTATATTTTTGCGTAAGTAAAAAGTGATTACAGTTATATATTACGTATAACGAACGTTTCTGGCGAGTCAGTACGTTTCAATTTTCTTCGTATTAAATAGTGCAAAAGTATAGTTTATTTGTTATTAAGATTTGGATAACTACTCACATTTTATCCGAGAATGTTTGTTGAAATTCAAACATTTGAGTTGTTGAGTTTGTGATAGTGAATATATATAGTGCTTGTGTATGGTGGAGGTTTGTGCATGTGTTTTTTACGAATCCTGCATGTATCAGGTATGATAACCGATTGTCCACTCTACATTTAGCATTATATATATTTTCTATTTTACTTCATCGCCGATTATAGCAAAATAATTTTATTATTACTTTTGCATAATTACTCTGTTTTAATCATAGCTTAGGTAAATATAAACATTGTAATCTTTAATATTTAATGACTAGCGGCGTCTGACTGCCCTCCTGTAAAAGCTGCAGGGCTTTTTCTTCTCATTTAACAGTATAGTTGAGGTGGACACTGCAGTGTTCTTTCTTCCCATACTGTGTAGGCGTTTTGTTGGTAATGTTCGTTTTCTGTATCGTCGAACATTAGCTTCAAAAGCGCGCTACTTTGTTAGACGTTTTATTAACGGGCTAGCCATTATAAAGGTGTCGTACTGATTTCTGAAATTGCGCAGTTTTGGTAATTCGTACGTCATTAACTTTTACATATTTTTTGTAATGGTTATGTGTTGCGGTTGGCAAAGAGCCGGTATTTGGCACCTGCAATACATGTAAAACCTTAATTATTTTCCCAGTCGCTTTTGGCTACTGATGTTTGAGTGCACGCTTACATCTGTGGCTGAAATTACGGGAATCTAACTTAGCTTCATAAATTAAGTTTATTGCACTACAAGACACTAGAAGCTATATAAAATCGCAATAATGAATATAGCTAATTCATCAATCGAAATTAATGTACATATCATAATTTTTATATAACGATAACTAAGTCAAATAGGAAATAAAAATTATACTGCATGTTAAAGGTTTTAGGTTATCCATGCAAGGTTAGGTTATTATATTTAGAATGTGCCAATGTAAATTTTAAGAAAGCTCTTACTATTATTGAGATGCACAAAATTCATTAAAACTCAACACTTACATTTATATAATGATAAAGTAATTCCTCTTCTTGTTGTTTTATGACTGCACGTTTCTTCGTTGTTATATTTCTCATTTTAAGAAATATCTCAACAGCTACTGGTGAAATAAGACTTTATACATTTAATTTGCTTCTAGTGATATTTGTTTCAAGAATTTTGCTAACTAAATTAAAACAAAATTATACATTTTAGTAAAAATTAGAGTACTAGAACTTTACAACGGGAAAAATAAAAATTTAATACACCGCCCATTCATTGATATAATCAACTTGTTATATGATAGACAGTCAAAATGAGAATCATGAATGAGTGCGTTAAAATATGTATTTAGGAGTGGAGCGAGATGCAGCTGAGACTATTTTCATACGATTCATTCATATATTCATTCATTCATTAATACGTACATGTGCAAGAGGGATGCGAGATAGCATGTTTTGGCGCCTGTAGTAAAACCGCCCTGATATTTATTTCTAGTGGGGATGTACTTGAAGTAGAAAAAATCGATTTTTCAAATCGATCGATAAATAATTGGTTTTGTACCTTTAAAATAAATCGACTTTTAAAAAAATCGATTAATTCAACCAATGAAAATGTTTAGTTTGGCCACATTGATTTCATTCTTAAAAAAGAAGAAAAAGTAAAAATGAAAAAGAAATTACTTCAAATAATAATAATTTACTTTTAAAATATTTTTTAAATAATCAGTTTTTAATAAATCGATTCTTAATGTAAAAAAATAGATTATTAAAAAACATAATTGATTAATTTATCGTTTATTTATCCTATAAAGTGTATTATCCATAGATAATACACTATATAGGATATGGTATTATCTATGGTTTACAAGGCGGTATGGTCAACGACCTTAGCCTGCTCGTTTAGAAACGGGCGAATGGAAGAAAAAAAAAAATATCTATGGTTTATTTTTTCACTTGCTAATTTTTAACTCAGCATTTGTGAAATTTAGGAAATAGGAATTTCTCAATTTTCAAGTCGTCTATAAAAAAAGTTAACATTTAATTAGTTAAATTTCATGGTGTTGCATGATCAATTGTTAACATGCTTTTAGTAATTCATAATCTTCCGAATAATGTAATTTTTCGCCATTATATATGTGTATCTTATATCGTAAAATTCTTAAAAATCTTATTGATTATTCTGTTTCTAGATACGTTATTTTGACATTAAAAGTTTAATCGAAGAAAAATGTGGCTCAGTACAAGTAATACTGGACAATTTAATCAATGAGGGCAAGTTCAAGCGTGTTACGGTCGGTCTGGCGGACGAAGGTGATGCTGCTCTTCTTGTGAGGAAAATCAATGGCCTATATTTAAACGGATGTCAATTGTTTGTTGAAGATATTCGCCCAAAGAAGGTATCTATACGATCACATTGTCTTTTCTGTCGATATCCTCGCGGTTGTGGCTATAACGTAGTTAGACGCATTTCGGTCACCTAAATATGTACCTAAGTATGTAAGTCACCATCACGACGATAACTAGTCTATGGTATAATATGATTTTAAAAAGTCGAACATGTATCTCTAAGTTTATATAATCTTCCAGTCCTTATCCCACTTTAAGGGGGTCGCCTGTCACATGATTTGGCTACGGATTTTACGACCGGCCGCCTGCCTGACGTCGACTTACCTCTGTCGTATTTTACGAAACCTCGGTAGGAAAGAGGGTGGTCTATTCAACTCAGCCGTATACCACACAGTGGGTATACTTACCTTAGTCGCCTTTTACTACACCTGGGTAAATAAAAGAGGGTGGTACTATTCTACTCAGCCAGATACCACATGGCATAAATTATAACTCATTATTATAATTATACATAAACACTGTGTAGTGTATGAGGGTTGAGAAGTGTGTAACTTACTTTTATATTTATATATAAGATATTTACATGTAATACATAAATGACCATACTCACACTAATACTAATGTACGAAGGAACATACATGATCTCAGAATGCAGCACGTTAGTAACACAAGAGCCCTTGGTGAGAGTGGACGTTAAGTGACATGTTACTTGTTAGTGTTTGTATACACTATATATAGTTTTATATACACTACACACTGACTAAATTTCAAGTTTGAATAATAATAGATATTTTCAAAATATTTAATTTAATAATAAAATGAACTAGTAAATGATGTCTATACTAGTCTTTAAAGTGATCCGCTGTGTGGTATTTGGCAGAATAGAATAGTACCACCCTCTTTTATTAGTGAGGTGTCGTAAAAGGCGACTAAGGTAAGTTGACTCGCCATGTGGTATTTGGCTGAGTAGAATAGACCACCCTCATTTCTTACTGAGGTGTCGTAAAAGGCGACTAAGGTAAGTAACTCACTGTGTGGTATCCGGTTAAGATGAATAGACCACCCTCATTTCTAACCGAGGTGTTGTAAAATAAGACTAAGATAATTTGACGTGGGGCAGGCGGCCGGTTGTAAAATACGTAGCCAAATCATGTGACAACATGTTTATAACTTGGTGTGCCTATCCCAATTAGAGTGGGATAAGGACAGGAAGATGATGACTAGTCTTTAAAGTGATAGTTGCTTGTGATAAGTTCAGCTTCTGACTGGCCCATTGGTGCAGTTGCTAGTGATGAGTGCCTTTAGATCCAAGGGTCTAGGTTTGATTGCAAATGATTTTTTGCTTTAATTATGAATTAAGTATTATTTAAAATTATATAAGTAGATTATTTACCAGTAGTTAAGACATTGATTTTTGTAGGCATCTGAACAGCCTTTTCGACCGGCAATTCCACCAACATTCGAACCAAGATCTGACAAGACACCACATTACGAAAACCCAGAACCCATGGAGCCGCCACCACAAATGTCACCTCCGCCAACTTTACCACAAATGTTATCTATGCCAATGGCATATAGCAATTTGCCATTTTACATGTCACCAGTTCAGGTATGTATAATAGCTATATAAATTTGCCATATTGACATCTGGTTTGCTTTGGATATATGACAGATAGATATAGAGGAAAGCCTCAAAAAAGATGGTTTGTGTGAAGATATGTATATTGAAGGAGTAGCACCAAAGAGAATGGAAGATGAAAACATTGTGCTGATCTCAATTTGAATGTGATAAGAGTAAGAAAAATAATAAATAAATAATGAATATATACATAAATAATACTAGCCGTGTGGTATCCGGCTAAGTAGAATAGTACCACCCTCATTTCTTACCGAAGTGTCGTAAAAGGCGACTAAGGTAAGTCGACCCGCCGTGTGGTATCCGACTGAGTAGAATAGACCACCCTCATTTATTACCGAGGTGTCGTAAAAGGCGACTAAATTAAGTTGACCCACCATGTGGTATCCCGTTTAGTAGAATAGACCACCCCTCCTTACCGAGGTGTAGTAATATACTACTGAGGCAAGTTCACGTCTGGCAGACGGCCGGTCGTAAAAACGCAGCCAAATCATTACAGCATGTTTATAACATGTGCGGACCCCACTTAAAGTGGGATAAGGGCAGGAGAATATATATATAGATAAATAATACACATAAATAATGTCATCAGTGTGTAATATACATAAATAATGTCATCTGGTATGCTCTACTATTCAAATGACATTATTATGTAACCTACAGAAAATTTTGTAGCCACTGCCTTCTTTCTTCTCTATCTTTTTTGGATTGGCAAGACACAACTTTATGCAACCATGTATTTGTTAGCTCAGAATAATCGAGAGTCTATAAATGTGCAAATGTCACGTTTATGGTGACAATGTTGTTGTTTTTATTATTGACTTAATTATATCAAGCAGGTTGTACTTTGATTCTTTTATTGCACTAGTTCACTGAGTAATTTAATTTTTTTTTTTCAAATAATTTTTGCAATTGCCAAAGATCATTAATACATTGTTGAGATTAGTTGACGGTATGATTTTTGGCAGTGTGAATTCTTAAATAGGCTTAATATAATAAGTGGTTTGGCATAACCACATATTATTTAAGATTTGGACATCAATAATTACTTAAATCTTCAATTTATTTTATTTAATTTATTTGTTTACATCTTTAAATTCTATTCTATCAATATATGTCCAATATATGAAGCAGGATTATTATATAATCTTGACTGGCCCGTTGGAGCAGTTGGTAGCGACCCTGCCTTCAGGTCCGCGGATCGCGAGTTCGATCCCGCCGACGGCCAACATTTTCTATAAATGTATTTGTTGATCTTTGAGCCTGGTTGTATATTTGTATTTAAGTATGTATTTAAAAAAATATATAAGTATATATTCACCAGTTGTCTGTGTACCATAACACAAGTATTAAGTTACTTACTTTGGGGACAGACGACCGTGTGTGTAAGTGTCCCATATATTTATATTTATTATAGACATATGGATCACATAGCGTTAAAATCGATTTGCCGAATCGATTAGCGTTAAAAGCGATTTGATCGAAATTGCCTTTGTATAAGGTTCGACGTTTCAACAGAGTAGCATCCACCGTGTTCACGAACTGACTGGAGCGCCGCAGCGTCTTCGTTCCAGAGTATTACAGTCATTATTTTGTTCATCTACCCTCACTTTTAAAGCACTCTCCACACCACAGGTCTCTTGCACACCAAACTGATATTATCTGCACCTGTTGCAAGCTATATCGCGTATTAAAAAGCATATAAAAATATGCTTTTTATTACTGTGTGTAAGTTACACTACATATGTTAGGCTGCTAGGTGCGTATAAATTGATACTCGATGAAGTGATTGATCATGCACAATTTCAACTGTATGTACAAACTAATTTTGTGCCTAAATAATACTTTTTTTACAAAGATTCAAACAGTCATGTTTTACCTCTCATCCGACAAGTGAAATGTAGGATGATGTAATTACGTTTATGGTTTGAATGTACGGTAATACTATAATATATTAATGCTGATTTCGGGGACGCCTGTCGGAGCAGGGCGGGTGGTCAGCTCCTATTCCAGACTATTCCACCAATAAAATCTGATGGCCTGGACTAAAAACATGTTAGTGCTCCACCAGACCACTAGTGGGAAGAACAGAGTATAGTTGTGCCAGTGTGTCATCCCCACAAGCAGCAGCTCTGTTACCTAGGAAGCGATGCCAGTTCGGAGCCTCTTATACCTCAATACATCTAGTTCGCAAATAACGACTGTTGTCTGCAATATAACTTTGTCATTTTCTTACTAGGTTAACAAGCCACCTGACCCGACTGGCAAAACAGTAGTCATGCAATGTCAAAGCAAATGTCTTGTTCAAATAATTGTTCAAGACATCCAATGAAAGAGGATAACAAATATTGTTAAATATAATATGTTATCCAATTTTGCCAAACACTTAAAACAGTGTAAGATGCATTGCTTTAAATAATCTCTAAAAATATAGTGCTTGGTGTAAACATAACGATTAATAACATACATTCTATGATGGTTTCTTTAAATAGATAGAAATGATTAAAATAAAAAGACAAAATAAATAATAGATAAATAGATGATTTATAAATTCATTAAGATTTTCGTTTGTGTATACCATTTGACTCCAATGTCCTGCAGTAACTTCAGCAAATATTATCTCTAAAGTATATAAATATATAATAAATATCTATGTATATAATAAATATCTAAAGTATATAAAAGCAATACGTATTTTATATAATTTAAGGTAAGGACATATCCTTACCTGCTACAGTCGTTTATACATTTTTGTTATTTGTTATTATGCGAAGAACAAGCTAAATTACATTGACCTTTAATAATATCTGGATACCTTCAAAAATGTTATGATTGTCATTATTTTGAAAGCATAAAATTGTCAAGGTATACTTTATCCTGTTCAATTTTCGTGAAACTTTAGTCTATAACAATATTTGTTTACAGACAAACTATGAAATTCAAGTGCAGATTCCGAATAATCAGCTGCCTCAAGCAAATTATCAACAGGGTGCTTCATATGATTATCAACAACCTGATGTGCAGAATCAATGGAACCAGCCAATGCTTACATCGTATCCTGAAAACCCGCGTCATTCATCAGGGAAAATTTCGCAAGGCTCAACAAATCGAAATTCACGATGGGGGGAGGCATCAGATGATGATAGAAATAGATCTGGACAATCTCAAAGTGAAAGGAGCTCTCGTTTTTCTCCTGGGACTAATCAAAAGCGTTCAGATAATAGATATTCGAAATATGATGGAACTGGACGTAATGAGTCAGATGATAGATCAAGACGACCTAACCGTTCATCTCCGCAAAGACATGATTTTGCGGAGAATCGCGGTAATAAGCGCGATAATGACAATTATCAAAAGCGCCAATCACGTTTTGATCGATCACCGCCAAAAGATCGACAGGTTGACAGTCGCAACAGACATGCTCGCGAGGAGTCTCGTCAGTTTGACCAATATAACCAAGATCGTGACTCGGGTCGAAATGAGAAAAGACGTGGCGATGACAGGCGTGAACAGGAACATACTTTTGATCAACGCGATCAAAGAGGTGTTTCCGACCGTTTCGACAAATATCGAGACCACGATCAATTTACACAGCCGCGAGAATATGATCAGCGTCAAACTGAACAAACTCAAAGCTCTAATCAATACGATCAATCTAGTGGATATGGTACGCACGGTAATAATCAAGGATATCAACAAAATAGCAAGATACACGAACAAAAATCATTTAAAAGTAAATATGCCCTGCGCAATAACATTCAGAAAAGACCTTTCTCTAATGTGTCTCAAGGACCCAATCCTACTTACGGCAATGATCCCAATAATTCTAGTTTCAGCAACTCAAATACAAATATTTTCGATAAAAGTACCAATTTCGGTGGTTTTAATCGCAACTTTTCCCCAAAAGTGGCACGGTTCGATAACGTTCCTAATATAGTTGGCCCCAAGGTTGGTGTAGCAAAACCAAAACCAAAACCTAAAACTGCACCACCACAAAAATCTGAATCGTTACCGTTGCAGAAGTTGCTAGTTAGACATGCCGGCTGGCGTCATCAACTTGCCGCTAGTTTTGCAAAAGAAATTATGGAAAAATTGCAGCCACAAACTAACGTAGCAAACGGTATATTATATAAAAAATTAAAAGAAGGAATAGTGTCCCGTATAGACGTCATATTGGGCGACAATATCGCAAAGTCGTTAGTTGAAATGAAAGTTCGTTATCGTGCTAGATTTCAAAGCAAGGATGATATAACTTTCTTCCATGCTGTGATGGAGAAGATCGAAGAAGAGAAGAACAAGCGTGCAAACAACCAGACAGGTAAGAGGGCCGAAACGTCCTGCACGTTCTACTTTAATCAACGATAATCATTCGTCAAACCTTAGGGCACAAGATCATAAGAATGATCTACATGTAATTTATTAAACTATACTACCAGTGGATTTGGTTGTGTTGACCACTTCGGACAGTTTTGGTTCAAACAGCAGCGTCTGATAGATAAATAGCGCAACCTTGAAACAGTAAATAAATAATTATCGTGCAACTCTGTTACAAATTTTTTGCAACGCTTTAGTATAAAAAGAAGCTAAAGCGCTGCCATTTTTGTGACGCCTAACTGCTTAGGAATCAAATTCGTTTGGAATGGCAAATATTTTGCCCTAGGATTTATATTTATGCTCACAACAACTTCTTGGAATTCCATATTTTATGTTCATAATAACCTAAAATATGATCCAATGAACTTTTGCTTTCAGCATTGTATTTTCTGTATCGTCCTTTTTTCTTAAAGAAAAATATATTACAATTATGTAGAATGCTTAAGAATATATTAAAACTCGTGTATCCCTTTATGTGCAACGAGTACGGTTTGACTACACCAGTACATTTGTGTATTTGGATTCTTTGATTCGAGCCGAATGAAGCCCTTGATGGCGACGATGTGCATTCATAGTTCAGAATAATGTTATCGTCCTAGGGGTATTCCTAAGTTCGATTCGATCAAATTTCCGTTCAAACCTAAACTACTCGTATGCAAGCGTGATTTTAAGGGTGACCCTAAACCCATTTTGGATTCTTTCAACAAAACATCGGTAATCTGAATCCATAATATTAAAAAGCTTCAAATGCCAAATTGTGTTACCCAACAGCGTTTACACCACACGCTCAATGCCTTTCCCATGCAACTCTAAAGATATGGGCAACTTAGCTCAATCAGTTGCTACCGGTAAGCGCTTGAACCAATAGCAATGAACTTGATAAGAAAAGGGCGGCTTTAAATTCAGGACATCAAGGGAAAAAAAACGTACGTTTGCAAAAAAACTATTTGGTGTAATTAAATAACAAAAGGCTATAGTTAAAAAATAAGGCTTCCTGATATATGTAAGGTGAACCGGTTTCAGCCTTGTCAATGTCAGGCTATGAGTTCTCTACACTGGCTGTCGGGAACTGGTTATCACAATTGATTGAGTGCAGTGGGATATGCAAATATGATGGGATTTTTATGACCGATTCCGACTGGAATTTTCTTACGGTTATCTTGTATATCAT
This sequence comes from Morpho achilles, assembly GCA_947086495.1. Taxonomy (NCBI): domain Eukaryota; kingdom Metazoa; phylum Arthropoda; class Insecta; order Lepidoptera; family Nymphalidae; genus Morpho; species Morpho achilles. The sequence continues at coordinate 4,057,560 of CAMTZB010000012.1, read as the reverse complement.
ATAGCATAAAATTATTTGATATACATGGCAGGTATAATTGTTAATAGTGAACGTTAATTTTTTCTTTTTGTGGCAGTCAACTATCCATCCAAAGGTAGATGGATCAGCTCACGTTGTGTGCGTAAAAGCTCTGTGTACGAATATTGCGCTTTTACGCTGTGTTGATGCTTTGATATAGCCGGATTCCTTTCTTAGATATGGGCGTCATAGTGTAGGATTGCAGATCAACTGATAATTATTGCGTATATAAATAAATATAGTAACTTTTAACGCAATTATCTATTATTGTTAACTTTCGGCATATTACAAGTCTAGTTGACTTTGATACTTAAATTTATAGGAATGGATTAAACTGAAATGGAAATCTTACATAAACTTACTTAGAAATATTTGTTACTTGCGTATTTACAAATATACAAGGATCGAATTGTTTTATTCTGCATAAGTCTTGAGTGGCCCTAAATCTTAAAAAGAATCATGCAATATTTTCTATTAATCAAGATCGGTCAAAGACAAATTGCTTCGTGGCTTTTATTGTGGAGTTTATTTTGAGAATGCTTCGTTGGTAATATTTTATGTTTATTTATGTTAACAAGTGGATACTAAAATAAAAAATTTAAATTAATAAAGCGGATAATAAATCTGAGAGCGAATAGTAAAATCTGCATTCACCACTCTGTAAACTTTTTTATTGGGTACATATTAAAACAAAATAAATTTCCTGTTGTTTTTAAAACTGTTAAATCGTCAAAGCCAAATACCGATATTCTTAAGTAGTCGATTTAAAAATGATTTTCGATATATGAAAAAACTGATGAATTAAAAATAAAACTATCAAAATTGATTGGAAACTTCTAGATGAATTAATTTAACTTCTAGATGAAGACAACTTGGTAAATCCTAATGAAAGCGAGGCGAAACCTAATGTAACCGAAGAACCAAAAGAAAACGCGCCAAGTACGAGTGGAACTCCTGCTCAAGGAGTAACAAAGCCAACTTTCCAAGTTCCAAGTACCATTTACAATCAACCAAGTGAGTATGTATTTAGACGACGATCCTTAAATGGATGTTACTTTTAAAAATAGTATAAATAAAAGTAACATCACTACATAGTATAAAACAAAGTCGCTTTCCCTGTCTGTCCCTATATCCTTATGTATGCTTAAATCTTTAAAACTACGCAACAGATTTTGATTGAAGGTAATATACAGTCAAATGTAGAGTCCTCAAAAGCTGTCTGTAATTGATTTTCTTAAAATCTACTTAACGGATTTTTGTAAGGTTTGCTCATCATCATTATCTTCCTGCCCTTATCCCACTCTAAGTGGGGTCGGCACAACATGTTATAAACATGCTGTCCCATGATTTGGCTGCATTTTTACGACCGACCGCCTGCCTGACATCAACTTACCTCAGTCGTATTTTACGACACCTCAGTAAGAAATGAGGTTGGTCTATTCTACTCAGCCGGATACCACACGGCAAACTAACCTATACCTTAACATACCAGACAAATCTTTTTGGTTTTTGATTTGTATCTTTTGTTACATTTGTCTCTTTGGTTTTAATTAATTTAAAAAAAAATAGTGGTAGCTAATATACAATCAAGTGTAAAATCCTCAAAAGCTGTCTGTCTGTATGTAATTGATTTTCTTAAAATCTACTTAACGGATTTTTGTAAGGTTTTTACTAAATGATATAATTCTTTAAGAAGGTATAGCTTAAAAATACATTAGGATATCAAGTAAATTGACTGAAGTAAATATTTGTAACCCTGATATCCTAACCTAACCTAACTTTTCGGCCTCCCCCTACTCATATATCAATGCAATATTATATATAATAGCTATCCATCTTATATTTTAATTTAGCTACTATTTAATGCTTATGCTAATACTAGTGCTGTGATGGCCTAGCGGTGCGACCGTGTGAATCTCTAGAGACGATCATAGGTTCAAACCCGGGCAGACACCAATGAGTTTTTCTATTAAAACTTATGTGTCTAATTGATAATTGAAATTTATCACACGCTTTTCGGTGAAGGAAAACATCGTGAGGAAACCTGCATTTCTCCAGAGAATTCTGGAGATATGTGTAACCTACCAATCCGCATTGGAGCAGCGTGGTAGGTCTTAGCTCCAATCCTTCTCTCCAATAACGGGGAGAAGAGGCCTATGCCCAGCAGTGGGATAGTAACAGGCCGCTACTTACTTACTTACTATTTAATGGTATGGAAATTTCTTGGGTGGTCGCAAATATATTAAATTAAGCAATTGAACACTTGAAGTAAATAAGGCACTAAGTACCTAAAAATTAAAATTCGAACTAAGTATGCAATTTGGTTCTTAAAGGCTTTTACAACCAAACTGCATACTTAGTTTGTATTTAATTTTTAGGTACTTAGTGCCTTATTGGAAGCTGTGGTGGCCCAGCGGTAGCACCATGCGACTCTTTCGAGCATGTCACGGGTTCAAAGCCGGGCAGACACCAATGAGTTTATCTGTTAAAACTTATGTGTCTAATTGATAATTGCAATTTATCACACGCTTTACGGTGAAGGAAAACAGAGTGATGAAGCCAGCATATCTCTAGACAAATCTGGGTATATGTGTAACCTACCAATCCGCGTTGGAGCAGCGTGGTAGGTCTTAGCTCCAATCCGTCTCTCCAAAAACGGAGAGAAGAGGCCTATTCTCAGCAGTGGGGTAATAACAGGCCGCTACTTTTAGTGCCTTATTTACTTCAATTATTAAAATTTATTTGAACTACGCCGTGTGGTATCCGGCTGAATAGAATAGTACCACCCTCATTTCTTACCGAGGTGTCGTAAAAGGCGACTAAGGTAAGTTGACGCCAGGCAGGCGGCCGGTCGTGAAATACGTAGCCAAATCATACGACAACATGTTTGTAACATGTTGTGCCGACCCCACTTAGAGTGGTATAAGGGCAGGAGGATGATGGTTAAAATTTCTTTGAACTCACTATACCAGTTTTATTGCAGAACCAACATTTTCCCAACCCATGAAAACAACTTTACCAAAAACTGCCCCATTCCAAGCGCCGCCCACAGGCGTCCAATATACCATAAAAGCGCCGTCATACGGACTGCACACAATAAAAAGTCTTCAACGTCCAACGTACAAGAGGAAAGGGTCGAATTTTACAAGTAAGTAAAATAACTTTATTTGGTATTTTTCGGCGTTTAACTGTAATGGCGTTTGCATCACGCCTCAAGCCTATTATTATTATAACATGTTTGTATAAATTGTTAATGTGAATTATTTTTTGTTCTCAGGTAAAAATGAGTTATCAGGTATGTATTAATAGCATGTATATATTTATTATCTAATAAATAGAAGTTGATACCGCCGTGTGGTATCCGGCTGAGTAGAATAGACCAACCTCATTTCTTACCGAGGTGTCGTAAAAGGCGACTAAGGTAAATTGACCCACCGTGTGGTATCCGGTTTAGTAAAGTAGACCACCCTCTTTCTTACCGAGGTGTCGTAAAATACGACAGAGGTAAGTTGACGTCTGGCAGGCGGCCGGTCGTAAAAACGCAGCCAAATCATGTGACAACATGTTTATAACATGTTGTGCCGACCCCACTTAGAGTGGGATAAGGGCAGGAAGATGAAGATGAAGATGAAATAGAAGTTGATAGTGACGTCATTAGTTTACGATTTACAATTGTTTTGAGTCAAATAGTCTCAAAAAATTCTATAATCACCTCTATTACTGTACTTTGTCTTAAGAATACAACATCATCTTCCTGCCCTTATCCCACTCTAAGTGGGGTCGGCACAACATGTTATAAACATGCTGTAACATGATTTGGCTGCGTTTTTACGACCGGCCGCCTGCCTGACGTCAACTTACCTCTGTCGTATTTCACGACACCTCGGTAAGAAAGAGGGTGGTCTATTCTACTAAACCGGATACCACACGGTGGGTCATCTTACCTTAGTCGCCTTTTACGACACCTCGGTAAGAAATGAGGTTGGTCTATTCTACTCAGCTGGATACCACACGGCTGTCTTAAGAATACAACGTTATCCGTTAAATTATTTAATATAACGGTTATCGTTTTGTATTAGCTATTGAATCACTTAGTTAAAATGCTCGTGTAGACCCCATCAAACAATGAAATATTTTAGGTATCAAATGATACACAAAGTAACTAACAAAAGATTGTTTAATGATATGTAACGGTAATGAAATAAAAGCCAATCCTAGTAATGGCTTAGTTAGACGTTTACTGTATCAAAAGAAGTCTAACAATGGCGTTTAGTCACTTATATTGAATGAATACCCTTTCAATACGACGCCGTGTGGTATCCGGCTGAATAGAATACTACCACCCTCATTTCTTAGCGAGGTGTCGTAAGAGGCGACTAAGGTAAGTCGACCCGCCGTGTGGTATCCGGCTGAGTAGAACAGACCACCCTCATTTCTTACCGAGGAGTCGTAAAATACGACTAAGCTAAGTTGATGTCAGGCAGGTGGCCGGTCGTTAAATACGCAACCCAATCATGTGACAGCATGTTTGTAACATGTTGTGCTGACCACACTTAAAGTTGGAACAGGGCGTAGGATTATAACCCTCTCAATATGGTGGCACGGCTGACGTCACCTCCGGTTAATTTTGGAGTTATGGAAGTATCTGAGGCGGCAAGCCTCTGGCTTTCGTGGCTCGCTTAACTGCCTTGGCAGGCTCAGCATACGGCGTCATGATACATACAATAATAAGAAAGCTTTATTTAGTCCATACATATGTATATACAAAAACAATAATATTTTTCTAAAAATTTACATTATGTCTAATTTAATTATATCGTGGTTCTTATCTAATATATATATATATATATATATATATATATATATATATATATATATATATATATATATATATATATATATATATAATTAATAAGTAAGAAAAATATTAAATAAATATAATATGTATGTATGTATAAATATAATATAAATAAATATAAATATAAAAATAATATAATATGGGACACTTACACACACGGTCGTCCGTCCCCAAAGTAAGTAACTTAATACTTGTGTTATGTAGACAGACAACTGGTGAATATATACTTATATATTTTTTAAATACATACTTAAATACAAATATACACCCAGGCTCAAAGACCAACAAATTCATTTATAGAAAATGTTGGCCCTCGGCGGGAATCGAACGCGCGACCCGCGGAGCTGAAGGCAGGGTCACTACCCACTGCTTCAACGGGCCAATATTATCACAAAAAAAAACAGACAGTATTTAGTGTTGTTACAGATACCTAAAATGTAATGACGATGTTGATGAGGACTGATAAAAGAGAAGTATAAAAGCGAGAAATTGTATGAATGAAAACAGACAAAAAGGGCTTCCTTACCCCACCATTTAGGTAGGAGAAAAAAAATAGGTTTTATGACGTCACTAAATCCTAGGGCTGCCACCTTTTTTTTGAAGAAAAATAGTATTTTTCTTTTTTAATCAAAAAAATATAGTACTTTTAGGAAATTCAGGAATAAAAATAGAACACATCTATTTTCAATCATAATTTATTTTTCCATGATTATTTTTTATTACTTTTCTCTGGACAATGACACGGAGTTAGAGTTACTAACTAACTAAGCCCCGTAAATACACGAATGAGTTTCATTCAAACATTCCCTATGCAGCGCTGCGGGTGCGTTCCATTCACAGTTAATTATAAAAAGCACGACATTTGCAATTAGCGATAAAAATATAGTATTTTTCGTGCTATATTCTTTTTCTATAATATATAGTACAATTTAAGCTAGTGTTTTTCAATTTATATATATATTTATTCGTATATCTCAACCTATTGTCTATTTAATATGTTTACAAGGTATAAAGCAGGGACCTCGAAGCATATAGCATTATAGTATATCCTTAATGTTTTTATTGAACTGTAATAATATTGGGAAGTTTTATTTTTTAATTTTAAAATATAAGTAAAAATAAAACTGAAATAATAAAAATTAAAATTTTCCTTCTATAGTAATATTTATTGTGTATTTTATTTTATATATTTATTTATTATTTTCTTTATTTTTCGTCCTATATTGTTTTTCTATAATATATAGTACAATTGACTAAAATATAGTACGATACTATATAATATAGTACGGGTGGCAACCCTACTATAGCCTCCCATGACTTGATCTTTAGACCCAAGTTAAAGAATCTATTGTATGTACAGAACAAAAGCAGCTCCAGAAACAAGAGTATCAGCTGGAAAATCTATTCGACGTGTACGACATGGAATCGCCCCACAAGGAGATAGTCGACGATGAAATAAATGAACTTGTTAACGTTGTAAGTTTGAACTTTGTTAATGTACTCACTTTTCTTAATTAGCCATCATCCTCCTGCCCTTATCCCACTCTAAGTGGGGGGTGATTTGGCTGCGTATTTACGACCGGCCGCCTGCCTGCCGTCAACTTACCTTAGTCGTAGAAAAGAGGGTGATCTATTTTACTCAGCCGGATACCACACGGTGGGTCAACTTACCTTAGTCGCCTTTTACGACACCTCGGTAAGAAATGAGGTTGGTCTATTCTACTCAGCCGGATACCACACGGTGGGTCAACTTACCTTAGTCGCCTTTTACGACACCTCGGTAAGAAATGAGGTTGGTCTATTCTACTCAGCCGGATACCACACGGTGGGTCAACTTACCTTAGTCGCCTTTGCGACACCTCGGTAAGAAATGAGGTTGGTCTATTCTGCTCAGCCGGATACCACACGGTGGGTGGGTCAACTTACCTTAGTCGCCTTTTACGACACCTCGGTAAGAAATGAAGTTGGTCTATTTTACTCAGTCGGATACCACACGGCGGGTACACTTTTCTTAATGAGTAGCATTTAAAAATAAAAATAGATGAAAATAAAAATTATCTCAGTACAAAGGGAAGGTAAAGACCAAAGGAGTAAAAAATGCAGCATTTTTCTTTGTATGATACGTACTCAAATTAAATAACAAGCGAACGAAACATAACGAAAATAAGATTTTTTTAAATAAGTTTATGTGGGAGTATATTAAGAAAGTATTAAAGTGACCGAATTCAAATATTGATCCTAGGTATTTTCGTAGGTAGGCTAGGTATTTACATTTCTCGGGACTACCCGTTCCCCGAATAAGCTATGCTGGCTTGACAGTTAATTGCAAAAATAGTGGTTTGTATTCAATATAAATTTTAGTATTTTTCAATGCCCAGAAATCGGGATAATACGAATTTTTGTTGATATAAAACTTACCTAAATCGATTTTTCTTCCCTTAAACCCCCTACATGCTGGATTTCAGAAAAATCGTTGGAGCCGTTTTCGAGATTACCAATATACGTACATACATACAAGATTCATCATCTTCCTGGCCTTATCCCACTCTAAGTGGGGTCGGCACAACATGTTATAAACATGCTGTAACATGATTTGGCTGCGTTTTTACGACCGGCCGCCTGCCTGACGTCAACTTACCTCTGTCGTATTTCACGACACCTCGGTAAGAAAGAGGGTGGTCTATTCTACTAAACCGGATACCACACGGTGGGTCATCTTACCTTAGTCGCCTTTTACGACACCTCGGTAAGAAAAGAGGGTGGTACTATTCTACTCAGCCGGATACCACACGGCTAACATACATACAAGATTAACTCATTTAAATATTAAAAATAACATTGTATCTATCTCTATGTAAAATCTATTTTTTTTTTAAATTTACGTTGAATACAATGACAATTTTTCGCTGTCAAACGTAAAGTCATGGTGGTTCATTTGGGGAACGGGCGGTCTAGAGAGGTGAAAATACCTAGGATCGAGCCCCACCTGCCCTATTCATTTTTCTTTTTAATTTTTTGTACATCATTTTAAAAATTACCGGTCACCCAGGTACTTTAAGGTAATTACTGTAACGTCTGGGCCCAAAGGTGTATGAAATTCTGGCCGCCTCATTTCATTTTAATTTATGTAAACTGTGCTGGTGTTTGCTTTGTATTGGTGATTGTATAAATTGCAACTAAGCCTTAGTTACTTAATTTTACTATACTTCCGTTTTGGTACTTTCTTCGTGATTATTAATTATAATTTTAACTTTATTTAATGGTTTTTGTATGGTTATATCATTAAGCGACGCAAAAAATGTAAATGTAGCAAGTAATAAAGGATTTCTGATATTAAATCAATTTATATTGAATACTTTTATAATTTTTTCTCGGTTGAAATATATATTTTTAGTTACAGCGTATTTAGGTATAACTTTACCATATGACGAGTTTAAAAAGACTATCCATCTGGTCTTGGGACGTTTTCAAATGGTTATTTCATTAAGTAAAGCAAAACATTTGAGTGTAGCAAGTAAAACTTAGATTATTCTAGAAATGTCGATGATGATACGATAAACTTTATGTGCTTTATGACTTAACTTGCTCACATATCGACTTTGTAGTCGTTTTTTGAAACTGTATGTCGTTATCGGCTAAATGGGAAAAAAACATTTTGAATTGAAACAGTCCTTATTTTTGGGTATTATAACGTATTACTTTATTCTTTTAGTTTAATATATGATATTAGTATATGCTATTGAAATTTATCGCACGCTTAGTATGAAACTGCACAAATTCAAAATTGGGCTCAATTCATACATTGTACTCTTTAATGCCATGAACTATTAAAAAATGTGTGCTCTTCCAATGGGAACAAGTTGTGAGCAAGTTATGACTTAACTTGCTCACATATCGACTTTGTAGTCGTTTTTTGAAAACTGAATGTCCTTATCGGCTAAATGGGAAAGAAATATTTTGAATTGTAATAGTGCTGTTTTTTGGGTATTATAACGTATTTAGTGGTTTTTGGATGAGAAACATTAATTTTATATATGTTACAGTTCACAGCTCGACCTGACGACACTATGGATGCTGACGAGGAGAAAATTTTCAACAGAATCGTCAAGGAGATCACACCGAATTTCAGAAGGGTATTTATTAAAATTATTATCGTAATATTTGCCCTCTCCGAATTGTGTTGAATGCGGTGTTATCGAAGATGCATTTCATATTTTGATGTGTGCGGAACGAGGACATTAGGAGTGTTTTTAGATTTAAGTTAGGATTAATATTTGATTTTGCCACTTGTAATAGCATTTTGGCTTCTCCAGATTCAGGAGAAGCGCAATTACTTTACAATGTGGTTAAAGTAGGCGTAAGTCGTAGAAAGTAAGGCTAGTTTGTAGTTACTATATGGGTGGCATTTTTCTTGAGGCATATTCGCTCGCTTTGCAATAGGGTTTAGCCCATTATTTCGCCCCGTAACCGAACCATAGTCAGGAGATAGACTCCACGACAAAATCGCAAAGCGGGGCGAATAAATTGTTGAGATTGTGGCGGTGAATGTGTGCAGTGCTTACGTAGTTGTGTCATCGGTGTCGGGTAGTGCATGAGTACAAATTCTACATGTATCAGTTATGAGAACGAATAGTACACTCTACATTTATCATTACATATATTTTCTTTTTTCGCGGATTATATAAAAATAATATTCTTATTACTTTTGTATTATGGATCTCCGCAAAGTAACGCCTAAGTCTAATACCCTATTGCAAAGTAAGTAGCGACCTGTTACTATCCCACTGCTGTGAATAGGCCTCTTCTCTCCGTTTTTGAAGAGGTATGGAGCCAAGATCTACCACGCTGCTCCAATGATGGTAGGTTACACATATCTCCAGAATTCCCTAGAGATATGCAGGTTTCCTCACGATGTTTTTCTTCACCGAAAAGCGTGTGATAAATTTCAATTATCAATTAGACACATAAGTTTTAACAAAAAAACTCACTTAACCCCTCCTTTTGCAATAGGGTTTAAACTACTTTATTATTTCCTTTATTATACCAGGTGGCAAAGCTGAACCTTGTGAAGCGTGTGCTGGACATAAAAACTGGGTTGTTGATAAGAGTGTTCCCATCGCCCAAGTTTCCCAAAAAGGTGTCCTTGGATGCATTCATGAAGGCCCACGGCGTGACCAGCTTCAAGAAGTCCTCGACGATGTTCGTTGCCGTTTGCGACTCGTACGAATCCTACGACAGACTTCTTGCTATGGGATCTGCTGTACTCGGTAAAAATATATTTTGTTTAATTTCACACACACACATTCACACACAGACACACACACTCACACACACACACACACACACACACACTTACACACTCGCACACACACTTACACACTGGCACACATCCCGATACACACACAAAACACACATATACATCATTACATGCTTCCATACAGTTTGTTTTAATTTTTTATAAGATTTTATCATTTACTTAGCATGAATTGTAATAGTTTATTAATTTCTTATTTTATTTATTTTTTTGCCTTAATTAAACTTATATAACTTTAAATTATCAGCTTTAAAGAAAGAAGAAAACCTCAACATTGTACGTAAATACTGTAACATAGTATATTTGGGAATGGGCCTGTTACTCCTTAGTAAGTAATATCGGCCTGTTACTATCCCACTGCTGGGCATAGGCTTCCTCACTCCATTTTTGGAGAGAAGGGGAAGGGACGTTACTCCTTAACACAGATTATTTTATAAGCTAGCAAGGAGTACAGCGCATCACCCACTTGATTGAATTTACTTGTACAATTATATTTATAACACCGATATGTTTTCTAACCAATTTTATTTCTCTGAATAAACTTTATTCTGCTGGATTAATTATAGTATGACTAGCAAAAGTAATAATAAAATTATTTTCCTATAATCCGGTGATGAAGTAAATTAGAAAATATATTATAACAAACGACGATATTTCACCCTTTATTCTTATTCAATAAATAAAAAGCAGTTTCCCCAACCCATTTACTCTCTCGCAACAACTCAATGAATGACACATCAAAATATGACAGCCACAATGCTTTTTCATATTAATCGCCAACTCTATGAAGGAGGTTGTATTAAAAACATGTTGTAACAATATATAATGCTAAATGTAGAGTGGACAATCGGTACTCGGTAGAGTCGACAATCGGTAAACTCGCAAAGCTTTGCGATTTTGGTCGTGGAGTGTACCTCCTGATGATGCTTCGGTTGCGGGTCGAAACGATTGATGAGTTTGTGATAGTGAACGTATGTAGTGCTTGTGTATTGTGGTGGCGGTGGTGGAGGTTTGTGCATGTGTTTTTAACAATCGGGCATGTATCAGGTATGATAACCGATTGTCCACTCTACATTTAGCATTATATATATTTTCTATTTCACTTCATCGCGGATTATAGCAAAATAATTTTATAATTACTTTTGTATTATGGATCTCCGCAAAGTAACGCCTAATTCTATAAATTATTTACTATGACTAGCTTTATACAACTTCGTTTTCTTGGACTGTTGTCGTTTGATAGATTGATAATAGATTGCGCTTTTCAATGTCATCCTAGTCCTGTAGAATCAACATTATTAGTTTATTTATTTTAGTAAATAACCCTTATTACTTATATTAATTATCAATTGTAATAATTCGGTTAAATTTGTCCAGTAAACGAATAAAAATAAATTAAAATATAAATACTCTCTAAATATAACTCTTTTGACGTAAGCCGAAAAACTTGGAGTCTACATACTTCTGTAAATACAGATTTGACTTTATTTTGACACATCGTGAATAAAAATAGGTTCCATAGTTTATTATAGATGGCGTTTTGAATGTCATCCTACTTAACTCCTCCTGAATTTTATTCCTGTTGAATTAACAGGATTTCTATAGCCTATATGTTACCCCGTCGTATAAGGAATAATTGTGCCAAATTTCATCGATATTGCTTGAGCGGATTGGCCGTGAAATAACAAATATCCGCACTTCTGCATTTATAATATTAATAGGATGATGTTTTTGATATTATATATATACTTATAAAAGTTGACTCACCTTGCCCATGATAAATTATAAATATTAAATAGGGAATCAATAGTAATAAATATAAAATTAAATAATAATAATTCATAAAATAGAAAAAAAAACAATGAGCACAAATTTTTAATGATTTAAAATTTTGAATACTTATGTAACAAAGCATCCTGTAGTTACCTGTAAAGATAAGAACAGTTAGATTTAAGTCACGTGAAATGTATATTATAAATATTGTTACTGTTTTCTATGCTGGTGATCCAAATAAATAAATATACGCCTTCATTAAAATTTCACTCCACAGATGATACTGAAATAACATTCAAAACAATGCACGTAACGGGACCAAAGAAAAGTTTGAGAGAAAAGATTAAAGATAAAGCAAAAGCTAAAGCAGCGGGTAACGAACAAATAGGACGCGATGACGATGAAAATCTCGTCCAGGATAACGAAGAGCTAGAAGGCTTTGAATTCGATAATGACTTAGGGAACTTTGGTGATGCAGAAGGATATAACGCAGAATACGACGATGTGGATGTATCAGACAAACGTAATGATGAAGTTCCAATTGACGATGACGCTGGAAAAGAATCGGGAGCTCAGATTGGGACAGAGATGCCTGATAATGGAAATGAATGGACAGAAGATAATACACAGCAAAAAACAGAAACTGATGTCACTAAAGAATATGGAGAAACCTCTCAAAACATTCAACAAAGTGGATATAATGTACCTATCGAAGCAACGGCGGGCATAGCGGACGACGACTTAGAGGATTTTTGATGGTAAATATATTTAATATTGAACATTATTACTCCCTTTCAGTTATTTGAGATATATTTTTTTTAGTTATAACATATTTAGGTATAGTAGGTACCATGTAACGAGTTAAAAAATCATTCATCGTAGTGTTTGAGACGTTTTCGTACGGTTGTATCATTAAGCGACGCAAAAAATGTAAATGTAGCAAGTATAAAGGATTTCTGATATTAAATCATTTAATATTGAACACTTTATTATTTGTTCTCGGTTGAGATATATTTTTTAGTTATAACATATTTAGGTATAACTTTACCATATAACGAGTTTAAAAAGATCCATCGTGGTTTTGAGATGTTTTCGAATAGTTATTTCATTAAGTAAAGCAAAACATTTGAGTGTAGCAAGTAAAACTTAGATTATTCTAGAAATGTCAATGATGATACGATTAAATTGATGTGCTTTATGACTTAACTTGCTCACATACCGACTTAGTAGTCGTTTTTTTAAACTGTATGTCCTTATCGGCTAAATGGGGAAAAATATTTTGAATTGAAACAGTCCTCTTTTTTGGGTATTATTTTAGTTCAATATATAGAATTAGGAGCTATTTAAATTTATCGCACGCTTAGTATTAAACTGCACAAATTCAAAATTGGGCTCAATTCTTACATTGTACTCTTTAATGTCATGAACTATTAAAAAAATGTGTTTTCTTGCTATTCCAATGGGTCTCTTAACACTCAAGAGATTTGTATGCGCTACACTTGTAATTTGTCACAAAACACCATTTTTAATTAAGTCACTTTAATAATAATAGTGCGATAATCTTGATAGATAGTTTTGGACTAAGAATGGTATGTGTAATAATACACATTGATTTCAGAAGTAATACTGGCGCAACTCATAATTCAATATTATGCCGTTCCTTTAAGCAACCCAAAATATTTTATGCATTTTTCTTAACAATGAAAACTTTGAACTATTTTTCAAAATTTAAATTTTTGAGTTGTGTCACTATTGCAGTCCATAAGCGATATTATATTGTTGATACTTTTATAATTGGATAACCAAGTTGTGTTATGTGAATGTGAATTTCCATCGCTATTTAATAGTAATTTACTTGGTGTGTAGATTTAGTTTTAAATAATAAAAAGTATTTTTAATCATTGACGTCTTATCTTTTAACCCATATTAACCATCGATCCAAAAACACGCGTTCGAACGTTCCATTAAAACAAGATTTTAACCGCTGAGGAGTTCCTCGTCTGGAGCCAATCAGGTCATTTTTATCATAAACACGCATTGTCATCGAGACAGTCCGAGATACTGGTCCAGTATGTAAAATTTCAGCTCTGCCTTCAAATACATACAAGTCAAGTAAAAACTTTTAATAAAAAGCATGGGGTCCTTTGTTCCATATATTTTGTTTATGCTTTATATATACGCAGACTGTTTTACACAATAATACTAATATTTTTCACGTGAGTTAAATTAGGTCAACACTATAGAGTCTATCTTGTACTATTTCCATAGTTATAGTAAGAAGATAACTAGTCTAAAACGTAACAATTAAGAGAAAGCAAATGAGGGAGAATTATATCATCTGTCTCTATTTTTATGTGTGATTAGATAAAGATGAAGTATACGAGTTTCATCTTCCCTCAACTAAATGTTCACGTCTAATTTCCTTGATTAATAAAACTTGGTATAACCGAAGCTTATATATCTGGCTAACACATAGGACACTAACTTTTACCCGCAACTTCGTTCGCGTCGATTGTTGTTGCGTGATAGGTTGATAAATAGATGGCGCTTACAAAATGTCATTCTATTCCTGTAGAACTAACAGGTTTTCTACAGCCTATATTTAATATAAAGAAGAATTGTTGTATAAGGAATAATTGTGCCAAATTTCATCAATATTCGCTCAGCGGATTTGCCGTGAAAGAGTGACTAACATAAATCCATGCTCACAAACTAATAATAGTACATCACAATTATAATATTAGTATGATTAGAAATTCTGTTTTTTGTTCTAGAACATTAAAACAGTACAGTTAATATATTAAAAAATGAAACACAATTTTCAAGATATAATTTATTTAAAAAAAAGAGAACGTGATATATCTCATCACTAGCTTAAAATAAAGACAATCTACTCTGCTGCTATTTCTTTCTTCACTTAAACAGTGGCCTGAAACATAAAACTTAGTTTAATTCACGATATATATATATATTTACCAGATGCCTGTCACTCATAACACAAGTATGTAACTTTGGGGACGGACGACCGTGTGTGTAATTGACCCATTATTATAAAACAAAGTCCCTAAAACCTGTCTGTGTATATGTGATCGTTTTTCTGAAATCTATTGAACGGATTTTTGAACGGTTTTCATTAAAATATCCGGAAGGTTAAAATTAACAGTACAATATAGTTTTACGTTAATTCTGTTGAAAATGTCGCGCGGTTGTATAAAAACTCGCTGCTGGTAGATTAAGTGGCGCGCGCCGAGTAAACCAGCAGAGATACACTCAAGTAATGTACTAAATAATTGTAGATCTAAAATTATACTAATTCCAATACAATAGCGTGTCTCTATCTCTTATAAGTCACAATAACTACTTTTCTGTCTTTCGTGAGAAACTGATTTCGATGCGGACGAAGCTGCAAGTACAGCCAGTATTATTTATTTCATATTTACGTTATTTTCTTTGCAACAGCTAATTGAATAATCAAATATTAACATATACTGGTCAAATGTTTTATACTAAACTTTTTTGGAACTACCATATAATAAAAGTTAAATTCTATAGTTTTAAATATGAATGTGGGAGGATATATGTCTAGACGGAGGCCAAAATAAAGAAGAATGAATCGTGTGAAGTATGACATATAAAAGGGGTAACGCCAGATTTGACGAATGATAGGAGAGAATGGAATATGAAGACATATTTTGTTAAACCCCACTTAGAGTGGATTAAGGATAAGAATATGATAAGGTGAAAAAAAAGTCAGGGTAATGCAAGTCTAAAAGTAACCCTAGAGATAATGTAGTTTTATTATAACCCAAATTTAAATTATTCTTTATTCAAGTAAACTTATAATAACGTGCTTTTGAATAGTCAACTCTACTGCTGGTTCGGGCAGCTGTTCCTACCGAGAAGAGCCAGCAAGAAACTCGGCGGTTGCTCTTTTAAAAATATAATTCTTATTACTAGTTACATTAGTTATTACTGTCTTGTACATGGTCAAAGAGTAGCTACATCTACGCATTTCTATCATCTAAGTATTCGTCAATAGTATAGTAGGCTTCGAATATTTTTAATTTACGTATTGTCAATATTTCTACATTTTACCTGTTTAACACCATTTTCATCAAGCGTTTTGTATCATTTCACCTACTTCATCCACATTTTCTATCTTCCCAATAGCATCTTCTGTAACAATGTCCTCTTCTTCCTCAGGGACGCTATTTTCTTCCTCCACTTCTTCTTTTTCATCATTATTTGCTATTTCAGGTTGATTTTCTGCATCATCCTTGTTTGGTTCTTCGTCAATCTCAACCGTGTCAATCTCTTGAACTTCATCTTCCCAGTTCTCAACATCGTTCAAGTCAACAAATTCCTCTGATTCCATAGTATTGTTTGCATCATCTCTTTCTATCACCTTGTTGGCATCTAATAATGAAGATAAATATCTGATTGAGTATTTGTTTTTTCGATATTGTTTTGTACTTTACAGTTTCAACACCCAATAAATAAATATTAAACAGTAAGTGATTTCGTTGTGGTTCATGATTAATTGATACTTAATAATGATAATTTGTGTAATTGGTATAAAAATACATAAATACAAAAATTAACAAGGTCTCTTGAGCTTAATTGAAATAAAAAAACCAATTTCTAGTCTGTCATTGTTTGCGTAAGCAAAAATGAAACTGTTTAATTTTGTTCTTTTTAATCTGTGCACCTCTGACAAAAGACAATTCACTATCAAATTAATAATTCCCAATCATTTAAATATAATTTAAATGATTGCCATGAAGATTCAATAGCATTTGTAAAAGTTTTTACAAATGCTTTTGAATATTCCTGGTAAATTACTGAGCAACTTGGCCTTTCTTTTAATCGCTACTTTATTTCTATAATATCTCGTGACAATTTGCTAAATTAAACTAGTTTTTTGTAAATAAAAATTTCAGTTTTAAGTGTTTAAAAGATTTCATATAAGAACTCAACTAAGTATATATTCCAAATAAAGACTGGGACTAATAACCTAAAATTATTATGCATGAACCATAACTAGACAAGTGTTTCTAGCTTCAAGTTTGTTTTGTGTGTGTTATATTTATATTATGGTAAGTAAAATAATGTCAAGAACTTAAATTGTACAAAATGATCGATATAGAATGATTTATATAAAAATCAAGCTATATTTTTGACCATATTAGAGCCAGTGCACATCATGTTAAGTAAAAGCCACAAAAATCCAGTTTTACTCCAAAGTGATTGCAAATTTTTCTCCTTTCATATTAGGATTATTTGCATCTTTACACGGTAAAAAGGCAACACTTTGACAAGTGCTTTCATTTACCTTATAATATGCTAGGTATTTCAATACTTTTTAACTTAAGCATGTTTTATGATCCACGGTGTCCATTAGTTTTACAAAAATTACGAAAAAATTAAATAACTCGCTCTGTCAACCCGTTGCAGTTGCTTTACGCAACTTTTCGGTCGTGTACAGGTTTCTCGAGTCCTTTAACATTCGTTATTACTATTCGTAAAGTGACATTCATCAGTGAATTGCAAAGCATTCTGCGTTATTTTTTAAAAAATTACGTTTATTATTAACTCTATATACTGTGTTGCCATGTGCAAAATACTTTGATGTAGTTTTTTCGCAAACGGCAATGGCAATACTAAACATCTTTCAACAGAATTAGGGTTAGCGGTCCATTCTAATTCTAGTCCGACTATTTGTTATTTTTTACTACTTGCTGTTCCTATGATGTAATTTTGGATCAGTAAAAGGTCGCCTAGGCTTTTCTAATAAGAGATTAAGTTGAATTTGATAATATCATACAATCGTAAACGTAAAATAAATTTATATTGTTTTGTCAAGCTAGTTTTAATTAATTCTTGGTATACATATAAAAATGCAATTAAAAAAAGAAAAAAGAATGTTATCCAAAATCAATCTCGGTATTCTGAATTTAAAACCACCCGTTACCCAAATAAGCTATCTTTACCTTTGAAATTGACAATGCAATTAACCTTTGCTTTAACATAAAATTGTAGCAGTTTCTTCAATGCCCAAAAACAAGGATAAAATAACATTTTTGTTTAATAAAACCTAGCTAGATCGATTCCCAAAAACCCCCCTACATGCCGAATTTCATGAAAATCGTTGGAGCCGTTTTCAAAATTCAGAAAGTATATATACAAGAAAGATTAAGTCATTAAATATTAAAGATATTAATAATGTATGTAACAGAATGTTTTGCAGTCCCGATTATGTGATAAAATTTAAATGGCACCGTGGACGAACCCTGAAATATTCCGATACTAAAGGTCTTACTGTACCTGTGTCAGGGTTTTCGCTATTCTTTTGACCCTCATCGATTGCTTTCGCAGTCTCTACTTTTTTACCTTTATTCTTTTTAGGCCAGCAACTTGTGCTTATTGTGTTAATTAGCTCTTCTACCAGAGCCATGTCGGTGGTAATTGGATGTTTGGTTCTGTACAAAGCAACGATCTGCCCCGTTGATAAGAACCCTTCGCCATCCAACACGATCGCTAGTCGCTTTTTAAGCGTAGAGCGTAGAAGGTGCCAGAAAAATGACTGATTATCCTTATCGATATCGGGATGAGACCGTATCATCGCGTGCATTTGCGATGTTATCTCTTTGCATGGTCCCAAAAAGTTTGGCAACTTTCCTCCTGTCATAGGTCTCTTTTTAATCATCTTAGGCTGGAGTGGTTCCGTAAAGTCGGAAATCTCATTAGGGTCATTGCGTTTACAGATTTCATCGAACATTGCTAACTTTGTATAATCATTGGTCCCAATATTCTGCGAAATAAAAGTAGAAGCTGCGTTGTGGTAAAACTTTATTATACGAAACGATAGAGATGAAGGAAGTCCTACATTTCACCATATCTTTGTCCTATATCTATCATATCGCTTTATTTTGAAATGGCCGCTAAGAGAAAATAATTAGTAGCAACCTATCTATACTAAAATGAATTTAATGTTTTTTGCTATCATTAATCCGCTAGAGAAATACTAGGTAAAGAAATTACATAAGGACTGAAAAGTCTGGAAAATTGAGACAATTGACAGAAATGTTGGTTTAGTCTGTGGTTGTATTTGTTGCCATTAATAAAAAATAAAACTTAACTTACAAAAACATTAAATACACATGTTATTAGAAAAGAAACAACTTTTCTTTAAAAAAACTGTAAATAGGAAATAAAATTTTTATGTTTAGAACATAAGACATACCTGAAGAAATTCTAGCTTTCTTTTTTCCATCAGCAATTTAGTTTCTTCTTCCATCAAAATCCTTTGCTTTCTTACTAAGTCTATCTTCATCTAAAAACAATATATTGGCTTAAATAATTAATCTGTGGTGAAATACATTGTTAAAGTTTAATTCATTATAGCTAGCGTTAATCTTATTGCTCATAGTAAAAACTTACCTCAATCTCTCTGAACTCATTAGAATGATAAGGACTACGAGACCTAGATCTCATCGGGCTTCTGGAAAACCGACGGTTCTTCCTAGGCGGTTCATATTGATCAAATCGTTCATAATCCCTCACCGGCTCATCAATATAGTTGTTGAACATTTCCTCAGAGGGCTCAGCCCTACCTTCCTCCATCCAACATTGAAGAGTATATGTTTTACTTGCATGCACATATGGATAGTTACACAGAAACCTCAGCGCCTTCCGTGCGTCGTTAGATTTCATACTGAACGATATCTGCTTCAGCCCATTGTACAATGGCTTTGTATAATTAATTATAAATTCTCTGTGAGCTTTGAATACCTCTCTTATTAAGAAGTTTAAAAACTTGGGTAGTTTCGCCTGAAAAAAATTGAGAACAATTTTTTAATTTAGATTTTCGTTATAAAGTATTACTACTCAGCTGGTGGTATCCGGTTTAGTAGAATAGACCAACGTCATTTTCTACCGAGGGTAAAAGGCGACTAAGGTAAGTCGACCCGCCATGTGGTATCCAGCTTAGTAGAAAAGACGAACGGCATTCCTACCGAGGTGTTGCAAATACGACTAAGGTAAGTCGACCCACCGTGTGGTATATGACTGAGTAGAATAGACGAACCTTATTCCTTACCGAGATGTCGCAAAAGACGACTAAGATAAGTCGACCCGCCGTGTGGTATCTGACTGAGTAGAATAGACGAACCTCATTCCTTACCGAGATGTTGCAAAAGACGACTAAGGTAAGTCGACCCGCCGTGTGGTATCGGACTGAGTAGAATAGACCAACCTCATTTCTTACAGAGGTGTCGTAAAAGGTGACTAAGGTAAGTCGACCCGCCGTGTGGAATCCGGCTGAGTAGAATAGACCACCCTCTTTCTTACAGAGGTGTCGTTAAAGGTGACTAAGGTAAGTCGACCCGCCGTGTGGTATCCGGCTGAGTAGAATAGACCACCCTCTTTCTTACAGAGGTGTCGTAAAATACGACTAAGGTAAGTTGACCCACCGTGTGGTATCCGGTTTAATAGAATAGACAACCCTCTTTCTTACCAAGGTGTCGTAAAATACGACTAAGGTAAGTTGACGTCAAGCAGGCAGCCGGTCTTAAAAACGCAACATGTGACAGCATGTTTATAACACGTTGTGCCGAACCCAGTTAGAGTGGAATAAGGCCAAGAGGAGATTTATGTTATACAATCTAGACAATCAAAGCTGTTTTTCAAAATTTTCGACACAAAGAAAACCAAACAGCTAACAATAGCTGTTTGGTTTTGTATGGGTTGTCCCATAGCAGGGAAATGCTAGGAATTATAATAGGCATAACTAACGGGCATTGCCTGTTAAACAGACACCTGTAAATAATGAGAATAACAGAAGACGCTGCCGGCTGCATGCCCAGAGTGTGGAGAGGAAGGAATGTCTTCTTCTTATGGCTAAATTTCCTTTAGTAATGCTACTCATTTTTTTTATTTGTACAAGTTATATCTATCTTAAATTGCGCTGGGCTATCAAAAGCTGTGGTAGCCCAGCGAAAAGCTGTGGTAGCCCAGCGGTAACACCGTGCGCCTCTTTCGAGGAGGTTTAGGGTTCAAACCCGGGCAGACACCAATGAGTTTTCTAGTAAAACTTATGTGTCTAATTGAAAATTGCAATTTATCACACGCTTTTCGGTGAAGGAAAACATCGTGAGGAAACCTGCATATCTCTAGAGAATTCTGGAGATATGTGTAACCTACCAATCCGCATTGGAGCAGCGTGGTAGGTCTAAGCTTCTTTTCTAGCCAATCCTTCTCTCCAAAAACGGAGAGAGGAGGCCTATGCTCATCTTAAATTAATTATTATTACTTGAATATCTAAAATTGTTAACATAAAAAAGTCAAACTATAATAGATCACAGAATGGTTTTAAATGTGAAGCACATACCAAAGTTGATTTGAAGTATTCAAGAGATCCAATATAGTTCGTTAAATATTATTTCTTTGATAATATGAATTACACAACTAATTTGATCTTTATAGATAGTCAATAAACTAAAATATATTAAACTTTTTTTTATTTACAAAAAATGTACAGTTATGGCTAGCTTAATTTACTTAAAATGCAAAATTGGCATTGCAAAAATGGCAAAATTAATTTACTTAACTTATGACTATACTACTATATATGATTATTATATAAATACAGTGCAAACTCTATACAACGCCCCTCAAGGGACTGTACCTTAAACTGATTTTTATGTTAAAGAGAGTTGTAGTTAAATGGAGATGAGAAAAATCTGTACTATAACAAGAAAAAGTTTCTTTCAAAGTAGTATTAGTAATTACATAAAAAAACAATTTTTATTTGATTGATATTGCTTATAGTCTGTTATTTTTGTCTGTATGTCTTTTGCTGCACCAGTAAATTTGTTGTATTTTTTTAAATATTTTATTCATACCTTGCAATATTGAGGCATCTTGGTGACGAAGAAAGTACATTGTTTATAAAGTATATAAATAAACTAGCAGCCTGCCCTTGCTTCGCACGGGTATAAAATATATATCCCATGTCAGTCAGTGTAAAAAAATGATTAAAATTGATCCAGTAGTTTTGATTTATTCATTACTGCCCGTGGCTCGCAAGCGTTAAATTTGGAGAAAAACAATTTCCTCTCCCTATACCAAGACGATTTCCTGCTATCTTTGGAATATCTAAACTCATATAGTACATTTTTACTTATTTACTTTTACATTTTACCTATGTATTTTATTTTTACAATTAATTACAGAATGTCTTTAAACAAACTCTTAAAAGATTTAAAGTGCTATAGGGTGAAGCGCTGCATCCTCACGGCATTTTAAATCTGTAATATCTCCGAAAATGTTCACTTAAATTACATGCTGTAAACGGTCATATTGATCTATATTTAATCAACAATTTATTTAAGGTACTTAATTGGATAAGGATTAATGCTGTATTGTATAAAAATTGCTTTGAACATAAGGCATTATTTTTCGTAAAAAGAAAATGACAAAAAATGCTATTGTGGGTTATCCATAAGAGATAGACATACCATCGCGGACTTTTCTGTAGACCTTTTCAAGGTGTACAAATACTTAGTACATTATTTTGATAAATCTCGTAGGGTTTAGCCTGTGTTTGCAATGTAAGCGGAAAAAATGTAATTATTTACAGAAACCTCAAAAATTACAGTTTTTCTCTACTCCGTATTCAATGTTATTCTACGTACAAACCTTCCTCTTGAATCACTCTGCCTATTAAAAAAAACCGCATCAAAATCTGTTGCGTAGTTTTAAAGTTTTATGCGTACATAGGATATATGCGGCTTTGTTTTATAATATGTAGTGAAGAACAGATTTTTTAGAAAGTTCGGTATGTGTAATGCCGACAGTCGAGTTTATTACGGGCTAGGATAATAAAGTGACGAAAGAACATACTCAGCTGTGCAGTTTTTACTAATTTTGGTAACTTAAAAAGTACTTTATATTATTAAATTGCTGTCGTTATTGATAGTGGGTGTAATGCTATATTGAGTGTATTGTATGGGAAACAAGCTAAACCAACCAAAGTCAAGTGACATCGAAGCTTTGGGAATGGAATCGAAGGGATGAGGTTATAATATTTAGACCCATCCATAATAGCCAACATGCCTACTGTAGAGGCCGTTCTACGGAAACTGCCCTACTATGCCTTATTGATAGGGTGGAAAAGGCACTGGAGGACAAGGAAGTAGCCCTGACGGCCTTCCTTGATATTGAGGGGGCTTTCGACAACACCCCTATCCGAACGCTGGTGCGGGGCCTTACTAGGAAACTGGTAGACGGAACCACAATTGCTTGGATAGAATCGATGCTCACTAACAGATTAGCTACACTAGAGCTAAACGAAGTAACAGCTGAGGTTTATACAACAAGGGGCTGCCCGCAGGGCGGCGTACTTTCACCCTTGCTTTGGACCTTAGCCGTGGATGAATTATTGTATAAGATGAACGACCTCCGCATTGACACCCAAGGCTATGCGGATGACTTGGTGGTGACGGTGAGAGGCAGCAGTCTCAGCAATATATCGTATCTTATACAAAAAGCACTAATAATAATTGACAGATGGTGTACAGAGAACGATCTCTCCATTAATGCCGATAAAACTGTCATTGTTCCTTTCACTAGACGAACTAAGCTTGAAGCACTTAGGCCGCCCCAGTTGAAAGGAAAAATTATACCATTTTCAAACGAGGTCAAGTACCTGGGAATTATCCTAGATCAAAAGCTAACTTGGAACTCACATGTTGATGGTATACTGAAAAAGGCTAAAATGGCCTTAAATACATGCGGTCGGCTAGCGGGCAACAGATGGGGACTCAAACCAAAAGTTGCTCTGTGGCTATACACTGCCATCGTGAGACCAATAGTCTCTTACGCGTCAGTGGCTTGGTGTAGGAAAACGACGCAAACAACCATACAAACTAGATTAGCTGGCCTACAAAGAACAGCCTGTCTCCTAGTTACCGGAGCCATGTCTACTTCACCTGGTGCTGCACTGAATGCCCTGCTGAATCTGCCCCCGCTCCACTTGTATGTCGAAAAGGAAGCAAGGGTCAGCATGTACAGAATCACCCACCAGGCTAGAATGACATGGCAGTCTAAAGTGTTGAGATCTTTTCAAGACACAATACTTAATATACCAGTTTTGGGCATGCCGTCAGATATGATGGTCCCCAAATTTACTTTCCACAGGAAATACTCAGTGGAAATACCCATTCGAGATGCTTGGCTCCATAACCAGGTAACTTGGAAATCTGGAAGTCTTAAGTGGTTTACTGATGGCTCCAAGTCAGGAAATGAGGTAGGATGCGGTACTTATGGGGAAATGCCTAGACAGATGATTCGTCAAAATCTAGGCAAGTTTACCTCCATATTCCAAGCAGAGGTGTATGCCATAATTGAATGTGCTGTAACTCTGCTTCGGAGCAACTACCTTAACCGCACAATATACATTCACTCAGACAGCCAGGCGGCTCTAAAAGCTCTATCTACAGAGACCACAAAGTCGAGGCTGGTTGAAAACTGCAAAAATTTACTCAACACCCTGGGCTCTGGTAACAGGGTGATACTACGTTGGGTTCCAGGACACGCAGGAATTCCCGGCAACGAAATAGCCGATGATCTTGCTAAAGCAGCTGCCAAAATGCCGCAGATGGGACCGGAACCAATCTGTGGAATTCCAAAAAGTTTGGCCATGCTTACTTTGGAAACCTATTGCTTCTATCATACACTTAATCTCTGGAGAAATAGTCCGGGATTAAAACACTCGAAAGCACTAATGAAAGCCTTTAACAAAATAGCTATACTGCGTCCATCATATTATCAGTCTTTTGACAGCTCACGCTCATTAAGTTTTGTATTGCTTACGTACAAATATCATACAAATAATATTTGTACTTTATGGATGGGTACCGCCCACTTAGTGATGTCACACATAATGGTTACTACGATTATGCCACAGATTAAAAATAATCGGTAGAAATCGATGTTACGAGTATTAAAAGACATTTAATAACATTATATAAAGTTTTACTTTCTTCTTAGTTAATACATGAATACAAATAAAACAATCACGATATTTTAATTTATTTTATTAGCACGAGTCGTCGGAATGATAATCAACACTAGACTCCTCCGATGAGGAGTCTTCAGTAGCAGTTATTATTAGCTCTTGTGTAGATAATATATTATCAAACGCAATATCACGTTCCCAATCAGAGAATATTACTCTTTTAGTTCTTTCCACCACACTTGCCCGGTTCTCGGCCGTTACGTGGGTGCAAGCATTTTTTAGCAATTGCAACATTTTATTCGCTGTGAATGGGGGGCTTGTATTGCATCTCGCAGCATGCCCTTTTACTTGTGCCCATATAAGTTCTATTGCGTTGTACTGGCAGTGGTATTGAGGAATCCGAAGAACAGTATGGCCATATTCTGCTGCCATTTCATTGATTACATAGCGTTTTGCTCTCTTTTTGGTTTTTAACATTTTTATTAATTCAACTTTTAACATTGAGTTGTCCACATTTTCTCCATTGTCCCGAAGCCAATTAATTATTTCATGCTTTTTATTAGCCTGTGTTGGCATTTTGTCAATTTGACGGGAGTGGTAGGGCGCATTATCAATAAAAATTATTGATGGTTCTTCCAATGAAATGAGCATTTTTTTGAACCACTCTTCATACACATTTGCATTCATCTCTTCGTGGTAGTCATTTGATTTCTTCGATTTAAATGCCAACAGTGCGTCTTGTACAAATCCTTTTGCTGTACCTGCATGGCAAATGATTAGGCGCTCACCTTTTCCCATTGGTACTGAGGAAGTGGAATCAGCAGTATCATCAGTCCAGAAACGAGATAGTGTGTGGTTAGCGTTGAGCCATGTTTCATCCGTGAAAACAATATTTGCCCAATCTTGTATTTTCTTTGCCTCTCTTAAAAAATCACAACGTGCTATAGCTATATCTGTGCGTTCCATTAATAATTTTCTTTTATTTAACTTTTTATATGAAAAGCCAATTGTGTTCAAAACTTTGACCAAAGAAGATTTTTCACCATGAAATAGACCACTTCTTTTCAAAGAAACAATAAGTTTTCTCAAAGTTGGAATTTCTTTTCTCAAGTAGTAATCATATACATGACGACGAATAGCGTCAGCGTCAAAGTCATCAACAGCTGTCACCTTATGAGCCCGGCGCTTTCTTTTTGGTGTAGATGGTTTGTTTTGCTCCAAGCCGCTCCTGCCGTAGGCATCAGTAGTGATTTTAGTCACAGTTGATAGACTGATCCCCAACGCGGCTGCAACACGGTTTCGGACTTGCGTGATAGGATAAGAGGTCCGCCATTTTGATTTTCTTGCTCAAAATACTCATGAAGTTTTAACACTAACTGTCTCGATTGTGCTTTCAACACACGTCCTTTCGGCATTTTCACGATCAATTAATATAAGTTTCACAATAGTTTTTCCGAGGAATAAAGCTACTTAACTCAAGGTGTAACAGATGCGAGAGAACACTCAGCGAACGTAAATGCGTGTGACTATCACGGGCGTTTCGTTGAGAGTGACAGATCACGTCAAAATGGCGGCCGAGCGGAAGGTCTGTTGATGTTGCCAGTTGATGTATAATATATTTTTTATGATTATAATAAATACACACGGATTAACATTTATTTTCAAAAAACTAAGGCAATATTAAATCAAAATGTTGATTTCTATATCTGTTATTAGTTTACGTAGGTTATCATTAATCGAATTACTTAGGTACGTAATTCGATTAATGATAGTAGGTACTATAATCGGAATGGTATCGCATACGAGAATCTTTAGGACATCACTAAATATGTAAATCGTCAATCTGTCAAAAGATGGTTAATATAATGGACAGTGTGTACTTGTAAAATCTTAGCGCTTAGTAGAACCAACTTAAGTAAACTAGCCAGGGCGCTTACAGGGCACTGTGGACTAAATAAACACATGTTAAACCTGAAGCTGTCAGACACAGGATCGTGCAGACTCTGCCTAGAGGCGGAGGAAACACCCATGCATATCCTCTCCTAGGTACTCTCTCCTAGGGTCGCATTGTCTACACCCAAAAGAGGTGAAGGAACTCGCTGCCAAGAAGATCCTGGAATTTCTGGAGATCACCTGCATTGGCAGCGAACTGTAGTCAGTGGCGATCACAATAGATCAGTAATGGTCAAAGTGATACTGGGCCTTATGGCCCTGCAAAGCCACTACTCCCAGAAGAAGAAGAAGAAGACATCGAAGCTTTAGGGAGTTTGTCGTTAAATCGATTGACGTTACATAGAGTTTACACTGTATATTTGTATTTGGATTACGATAAGCTAAATAAAAAAATTCACTATACCCACACCAGACGACATAACGTAATAGATAGTCACGATGATACATTGGTTCGGATTCATGATAAACCCAACTAATAATTAGCACAATTGCTACTCAAAGTTGAGAATTTTCGTGCATAACTTAAATAACACGTGAACAAAACTCTCTTGTATAGTTTAGTTTAAGTTTAGTTTACTAAGGGGTCATCATTTCTAAATAGTTTACGTTTGAAAATAGTACTTACAGCTTTCGGAACTCCTGAGACTACAATGTTAACCATTGTGAGACAAAACTCTTATTGTGTTGCACAGAAATGGAAATAAATTAACAATAATATTTATTAAATAATCATCAACCACAAATCCTCGGGCAAGTATGAATAGACAAGTGTGCTCAAAGAGTAAACAGGGTTGTGAAAAATAATCGATTTTAAAATAATTTAAATATCTTCTTTTTTACTCTTTTTTGTTTTTTATGATTATAAATGCATTATTGGATGAAACCTATGTCGCCACATTTTAATCTAATTTCACAAACAGCGCATCTGTTTTTATTAGTTGGCCACTTTAATTAGCCTTTATTGTAATTAATTAATTAAAATAAGAAACGTAACTTTTCGAACAGTCAGAAAAAAATCGATTAAAAAAAACGATTATTTAGTATGAAAATAATAGATTTTTTAAAAAATTGATTTATTTCAAAGAAAAAAAATCGATTAATTACTAATCGATTTTTGTAAATTATTTTATTATTATATTAATATTATTTATTTAAAAAAAAACATCATAAGAGTAAATTAAAGATTACAGTGTACATACATAAAGTAAATTAAATCATAGACTGAATAAATTATAGTATGCTGTATGAAGACCCCTTAGACAAATATTTCCATGGCTTGCAGGAATATATTATTTGCATTCCTTCACCAATATCATTGTCACGTAAGATTGAAAATACACAAAGGAGTTTGTACGGTGAACTAAAGAATAAAACTTAAATTTCGACATTTTACAAATAGTGGGAACTTTATGTTTAACCCGTTACCTAAAATAAATAAGAACAAAATATGATATACGTATAATATACATACATTCTTCTTCCCATAAACATGTTGTCACATGATACAAAAGTAATAATAAAATTATTTTGCTATAATCCGCGAAGAATGTTGTCAGAAGACAGAACATGTTGTCACATGATTTGTGTTGGCATTTTCCAACCGGCCGCCTGCCTGACCAACTAACTTTAGTTGCCTTTTGGGACACATAGGTAAGACAGAAGGCGGTATAGTCTACTCAGCAGGATAGCACACGGTGAGTCACCTCACCTTAGTCACCTTTTATGGCACCTCGGTGAGGATAAGGTCGATCTATTCTACTGAGCTGCAGACCACACGTTGGGTCAACTTACCTTAGTCGTCTTTTAACATCTTAATAAGAAATGAAGGTGGTTTATTCTACACAGCCGGACACCCAACTCTCTCTTAAAAATACACTAAAAATTCTCTTCCAGCAGGATTCCAACAGGTATGGATGTGACTTGAAGTAGAAAAAAAACAATTAATAAATAATTTATAGAATTAGGCGTTACTTTGCGGAGATCCATAATACAAAAGTAATAATAAAATTATTTTGCTATAATCCGCGATGAAGTAAAATAGAAACTATATATAATGCTAAATGTAAGTGGACAATCGGTAATCATACCTGATACATGCAGGATTCGTAAAAACACATGCACAAACCTCCACCACCACCACCACAATACACAAGCACTATATACGTTCACTATCACAAACTCAACAATCGTTTCGCCCCGCAACCGAAGCATCATCAGGAGATAGACTCCACGACCAAAATCGCAAAGCGAAGCAATACCTTTTTTTTTTTTTCGAATTTGACTAATGCTGTTAGCCCTAATGGCTTTGACAGCGTCACCGATAAGACGGGCGAGCGCGGAAGCATCGCCGAGAAGAAATACATAATACAAGCGGGTGCATTACAAGCACCCGCCCTACAGGGGGCGTCGCCTTAAGGGTGTCTCCTGCGAGACCGAACCTCGGCTTAAGGCGGCGCGTTTTTGGAGGGCTGCATCTAATAATTGACTTGGAAGAAGTCTGCGTCACGGCGGCCGCGGCAGAGGGCTGCGGCCACCGGCGAAGACGCTGTTTGTGTAAATGTAATGTGTGTATCTTGTTGGATGCTGTGACAGCATCGTCGGGGTTGTTAAGGACGCTCTTCGGGCGCCTGTGAATCTTATTGGGGTGCCTGAACACCTTATAGTTGGACGCGGCCACTATAAGGGGGTTTGGGAGGATGGACGCTTTCTCGAAGTAAAAAACATTCTGATCGTCTGAAAAGATCGGCTATCGTGGGTAGGTCGAGGTCTTTATGGAGGTTCACGTTGCGCACGAACCACGGACAGCCGTCAGCCAGTGGCTGTACGCATGAATCGATTTTGAAGTGTCTGCAACGGACACAGTCGTGATTTCGGGACGTGCGCGAACGTGACGCTCGCATATGTCATGATGGATCTGATGCAAGTTTTGTAAAGTGTCACTTTGTTGCGAAGTGACAGTTTACTTGCCTTGCACAGTATCGGATTGAGGCGTCCCAAGGCGAACGCTGCCCGGTTACGGACAACGCGGATGTGTCGGATGAAGGATAGGGTAGGTTGGAGGATGACACCTAAGTATTTGACTTCCTTTTGCCAATCTATGTGTTTGTTGTAAATAGAGACTCTAGGGAGCGTCCGGATGAAGTCCATGGCTCTCCTAGATCTCGCAAAGAACATTGCTGTGCTTTTATCAGGATTAATTTCGATTCTCCACCGGCGGAACCAGCTTCTGAGCTGGTTGGTTGCTCTTTGGAGCCTATCATTTATCGTTATGGGATCTCTACAGGTAGTATAGATTGCGGTATCGTCCGCGAACATGGCTAAGTGGGTGACTGCACTAGTTTTAGTGGAGAATCGTGGGATGTCACTCGTATAGAGCGAGTAGAGGAACGGTGCGAGTACCGAACCTTGGGGGACTCCGGCGCGTAAGGTGCGTCTTGAGGAGAGCGCACCATCAATACGATATCTAAATGAGCGATTTGTAAGATAATCGCGAATGATAAGAATGAGTCTATCGGGGATTCCTAGGTTCGCGAGTTTGTATATTAAGCCCGCATGCCATACCTTATCGAAGGCTTTGGCGACATCGAAGAAGACAGTACCGGTGTACCGTTTTTTGGCGAAGCCATTGAGGACGGCTTCGGTAAGTCGGTGTACTTGTTGTACCGCGGTGTGTTTGGCGCGGAAGCCGAATTGCTCATCCGGTATGAGCTTCATCGACTCCATGAACGTTATGAGTCTAGCGAGGATTACTCGCTCGTAGACTTTCCCTAAGCTGTTGAGCAGACTGATGGGTCGATAGCTGCTCGGGAGATTACTGGGTTTTCCCGGTTTACGAATACCTATTACTATTGCTTCCTTCTATTCGTCGGGGAAGGAGCAACCTAACAGGAGGGCATTGAAAATCAATACTAATAGGTTTATGAGTTGGTCGGGGAGGCACTTGAGTGCTTTGTTGGATATGGAGTCGGGGCCTGGGGACTTGCGGGTCTTCTGGTTTTGGATAATGGAACGGACTTCCTCTCCGGTAGTGGGAGTGAGCGGCTCGCTTTCGGGAGCCTGCGCGGATATCCTAGCCGCCGCCATTTCCACTTCCGAGTGGAATTCGGCGTGTTCGGGATGGCATTCGGCCTTATCGATGTCGTCAAAAGCAACCGGACGGTTCAAACGTATCAATGGAGGTGTAGCTGCACACTGGTCTCCTCTCAGGGATTTCGCCAGTTTCCAGAAAGCCAGGTGACTCCGCGAGATCTCTGAGAGTTTGTTGTCCCAGGCGGACTGACGGTTGAGGCTGAGTTTTTCTCTAACCTCTCTTTGAAGTCGCCGGAGTGATCTCCGGTTATCGTCTGTCGGGTATGCGTCATGGGCCCTAGTGGCGGCACGTTTACGTCTAAGTAGGTCGCGCAGGTCGTCCGGTAGCCTCCCACGACCGCGGTCGTCGGGGACTTCCTTGGAGCAACGCTCGAGTGAGTCTGTTATATGTTTCGTAAGGTGGGTAACAGCGAACTTGGCACTATCTACGGAGTCTATCTTGTCAGGAATTTGATCTAGGTGGTCTGAGTTTAGGGACTGGAGTTTCCCTCCTAATTTACTCCAGTCGATTATCGTTTTCGTGGGAGGGGTCGTGGAGGTAGATTGCCCTAACTGAATTAGAACCGGACGGTGGTCCGAGTCTAATTCATGCAGGACTTCTATATAATGTAACTGGAGAGCTACATTTTTGAAAATGTATATGTCTAACACATCTGCTGTTTGGATCCCCGTTAGGCGGGTATCTGGTGGGCTCGTTAGGGGCTATCACCTCAAAAGCGAGGTTTGGAAGGCCGTTGAGGCCTTGGAGTATTGTGCCGTTCCGGTTGGTTCGGCGAGAGTTCCATTGGCCATGTTTGGAGTTGAAGTCTCCGGCCAGTATTACAGAGTCGCCTAGTGCGAGAAGGGTGCGGACGTCTCTTTCGAGTACCCGTTTGGTCGGACTGAGGTATACTGATGCTAGTATGATCGACTGATGGCCGGTCATACCCACCTGACAGACTGAGGCCTCCATGTTAGTGAGCTTTGGGGAATCAAGGGGGGAGCATAGGAAGGCTCTTTTGTAGTAAATGAGCGTGCCGCCTTTTTTGGATGACAGGCGGTCATTTCTAATCAAACAGTAGTTCGCAATATTGGGATTGCAAAATTGGGGTTTTAAGAAGGATTCTTGTATTAGAAGAATATCTATGTCGTGTGCCTGCGAAATCGCGGACTTCGTCCATGTGTCTGATAAGCCCGTCTGCGTTGTACGTGACGAGCTTGAGGGAGTGAAGCTTGGCCCTACCCAGTGAGGGTTTAAGCTTAAAGCCTAGAGATGGCCTTCACCAAACTAGAGTGTTCGTGCAAGGCCATTAATCTGTTTTGAGGATTACTCCTCAGCTTGTTTGCCAAAATTGACAGCTCCCTTGTGTCAATCTTGGTTACTATGTCGCAAACGAGTTTCATGTCGTCAATGAAACTCGTTGCTGGGGGGGCTGTCGCTTTAGGAGCGGCAGCTCTTATATTGGAGCTCAAGATGGCGGCAGCGGGTATCGCTACCGTCTCTTGAGCCGGTTTTGCTCGGCTCGGATGCCGGTTTCCTGTGCCAGGGGTTTGAGGAGGGGAGAGGCGCGGGGACGAACCTCTCAGCTGGTTTGGGGGCGGTACGGTCCGCCTTTTTACGGGTGGCCCTTCTGCCCCCTCGTTTTGCCCTAAGCGGGACTTTCGGGCAGCCGCGATAGCTCGCGGGGTGCCCTTGGGTCCTGCAGAGGACACAGCTGGGAGGTTCCTCGGACGGAACCGTTCTGGGGCAATCGGCAGTGCCATGATCGCCCAGGCACTTGACGCACCTTGGTCGTGCGGTGCAGTTGCGCTGCGAGTGGCCGTAAAGTTGGCAGCGATGGCACTGCCCCATTACCCCCCGTTACGCGGCGTTTCTATACGCAGACTCGACAGTCTGCATATTGTTTGAACGTTGAAGACACGTTTGCCTTCAGGACTGAGATCGAGGACCGCGAGACAAAGTTCATAAGGAACTTTGGTCCTGTGGTGGTACATACGGTGTACCTGTCTGATTGGGAGACCCTGGCTGAGGAGGTCGTTTTTGATATGCTCGATATCGAGCTCTACTGGGAGCCCGCGGATGACGACGCGAAGTTCGCGCTCGTCTTCTAGTGCGTACGTGTGATAGCCGATCTTTTCGGCATCCAGGAGCGTTGTAAGGCGACGGTGGTCCGTTGAAGACGGACATTGCACCATTATGCCCTGGCTTGTGGACCGGGCAGATGTAAAAGGAATGGACGAGCTGTCCAGCGCGGGATTAAGCGATTCCACGCGTCTTTTTCCCTAACAAATAGGGGCGGCACCTTCTCCTTCCTCTCCGTCATAGGCGAGTCCTATGAGTCGGGTACGTCTTGTTTGCGGGCGGCCTGTGAGGCAGGCTGGGGTTTGAGGATGGGACGCGGGGCAGGTGCCCTGCGTCACCACCACACAGGCCACCTGCGTCATTAGTGGCCCTTTTGGGCGGGACGGTCTTGGGAGCCTTCAGCTTACGCTTCTGGCTCTTGGATAGGACGGTAGTGAAGCCGTCGTCCTCGTCTGAGGCGGATGACGCCGAGGGGGACGGGGACTTCGAAGCATCGGATGCTTCGTCCTCACCGGACTCTGAGGGAGTCTCGGATTCCGAATCAGATTGCTCCTCCACTTCCATGTCAGGAGACACGGAGTGGGTGCGTGGTTTAGCCTTTTCCGCAGAGGGGGGAGAAGGTGCTGCCGGGCTGCCACTCTGGCCCTGAGAGGGCGGGAGGGCCTTGGTGAGTTCCACCAAAATGGCGGGGTGGTGCGCCTGAAGGAACGCGAAAATGGCGTCCAGTATCGGTTGCCCCGTGGGGCGCAAAGTAGGGGCCATGTTGGCCCGCTAGTGTGGGGGGTGGCCTCCCTGCTGGAGGGCAGGGAGGTGTGTACCTAAGAAAAAAATCTAGGTCTTAGTCTCTCTCCCTTCGGGGGAAGGAGGTGAGTACCTAAATTTAAAAAAGTGTACTTACGCACGGACGGAACCACCTACGGCAAGTGTTATGCATGAAGCACCACACTACCTAATCGATTCACAATAACACTACCACAATCCACTTGCACAGGAACGAACGACACTAACAGTCCAGAGTCCTTGGGCACTTTCACTATCTAACGCGGCAGGGGCGTGAGTCAGGCGGGGGGAGCGGCAACCGGATTGCGCTCGACCGAGACATCCGCACGCTACGGCGGCGATCGATGGAATGGAAGCAATACCCAAATAAGTTTAGTTATATACTAATCGGTTCAACCCCACCCTTTATTTTGCCTGCGAACAAGTATAACAAGCTTGAACTAGAAACATTTATCTGCTCGTTAATGAGGGTGCCATTGTTATGTTTAATAATCTCAAGGTTTCCCAATAGGCTAAGCTTAAGTCCTTTATTAGAACACGTGTGCAATACTTCGAAACTATGGTCATTAGGAACTTTATGACCGCTTTCTATCAGATGTTTGGCGAAATGTGAATAATGTGGTTTATTATTCCTGAAAGCGGCCACTTACTTCTAATCAACATGGTTTTGTAATAAAGCGTTCCACTGAATCTAATCTTTGTGAATTTCTGGACATTGTTTTAAAAGCAATGGAGGCTGGTCATCGTGTGGACGTAGTGTACACCGATTATTCTAAAGCATTTGATAAAATTTCTCATAGTGTTCTTATAAAAAAACTAGAATTCATCGGTGTCCACGGCGATCTACTCCGTTGGCTAACATCTTATCTTCGCGAGAGATCACAGGCTGTTGCTGTTAAAGGTTTCATATCAACTTTTGTTCCAATTACGTCCGGTGTTCCTCAAGGTTCTCACCTTGGACCTTTATTATTCAACATTTTTATTAACGACGTCACTAATTGTTTTCAAAATTCTTCAGTCTTATTATATGCAGATGATACTAAGATTTTCAAAATTATTAAAGATAATCAAGACTGCCTTAAATTACAAAAAGACCTTTATGAATTA
This sequence comes from Morpho achilles, assembly GCA_947086495.1. Lineage (NCBI taxonomy): Eukaryota > Metazoa > Arthropoda > Insecta > Lepidoptera > Nymphalidae > Morpho > Morpho achilles. The sequence goes on along the minus strand of CAMTZB010000012.1, from coordinate 4,022,588 downwards.
GGTCAATATTGTATTAATAATAGTTTACATCTCAATTTAGATAAATGTTGTACAATTACGTTTTCTAGGAAAAAGGAACAAATAACCTATAACTACTCTATGTTTGACACCAAATTGAAACGTGTAACTGAAGTCAAAGATCTTGGAGTTCTTCTAGATGACCAGCTTTTCTTTGATAAACATATTGAAAAAATAACAAAAAAGTCTTATCAGATGCTTGGTTTCATTTTTCGACAAGGAGCTGATTTCAAAAACCTTCATACATTAGTCATATTGTACAACGCATACGTTAGATCAATACTCGAATACGCATCGACTGTCTGGAATCCGCAATACTCAAAATACATCAACTTAGTAGAAAAAGTTCAAGAGAAGTTTTTCAAAAGAATATTTTACAAATTTGGCTCTTATCCAAGACTTTACTCATTGCGGAAGCGTAGAGAACATCGGGATCAAGCGTTTCTTTATAAGATTTTAAACAGCCTAGTTGACTCTCCATATTTGCTCAGTCAAATTTCATTCAGGTGCCCTCGTATAAGTGCTCGCAACAAATCTACTTTTGTCGTTCCTTTTCGTAGAACGAATTATGCAAGAAACGCGTTCATTGCAAGAGCTTGTCGGAATAATAATAGGAAATATCATCACCTTGACCTTTTCAATAATGGATTCAAAACATATATATCTTTATTGAAGAAATAATATATAAATAGTTTAATTTGTTAAATAGTTTAATTTGTTAATCTTTTACTTATTTTTTTTTTTTTCTTTTAATTTATACTTTTAATTTTAATTTTCTACATTTATTTACCATCTTACTTTCATATTTATATTTATTGTATTGTTCACTTCCTTCTCTCATTCGTGAAAACTTTGTTGGCATGCTTATTAATTTTATGTTATAATTTTTTGTAATAATTTAAGTGCTGTTTGTTTTCCAATTTAAATAAATAAATAAATAAATAAATAAATATGTTCTTTAAAACGGGTTTCAAAATTACGACCAGTCTGACCCAAATATGTATCATTGCATTCAGGACATTTTATTTTATAAACACCACACTTTTTCGCGCTTGGTAATTTATCTTTATTACTGCACAGAATCTTTTTTAAAGAGTTATTACTTTTAAAACCTAATTTTATATTTGATTTGGATTAAAATATAGCTGAAATTCGTTCTGACAATGCTCCAAACTAGGTCAAACTGGCTTTGCACTTATTATCTTTGTAATGTGGCACCGCGTACAAGTGTTTTGTCAATTGCAATTTCTGTTTATTTTTTAATATGTTATGTACTAATTGCTTATCATAGCCATTAGAATGCGCCATCTGGTTGATTATTTGAAGCTCTTTGTTAAAATTCTTCTCGCAAAGAGGGACTGATAAGGGACTGATTAATAAATAATCGATTTTTTTCCCTTTAAAGTTTTTTTCGTATCAAAATAACCGATTATTAACAATCGATTTTGACTATATGATTTCGACTATATGAAAAATTGCTCTTTTTATAAAATAATTTATAAGAATCAAAGCTTATTAAAGTGGACAACTACCAATAAATAGTAACAGATGAGCTGTTTGTGAAATTCTATTAAAATGTGTAGTTTGGCTACATTGGTTTCATCCGACAGTGCATATTTAATATTAAAAAACTAGAAAAGAGTGAAACGAGAAAATGGATGATTAAAATAATCGATTTTAAAAATTAAGAAATTTCGTTTTTTTAAATAAAAAATAATCGATTTTTATAATAATCGATGATTTCGAAAAAATAATCGATTATTATAAAAATCGATTATTTTTTCACATCTCTTAAGAAGATATATCATATATTTATTTAGGTATTTTTATAGTTAGTAATCTATGATCTATGCCATAGCTCTATATATGTTTCCAAATATTTGAAAACCGAGTTACATTGTGATAACTAAAACTTATTTTAAAATAAAGAAAAAGTTAAGAGGAAGTATTTTTACATTGTGTAAATAACATTTTATAATGTCTATCATAGCAGTTACCCGTTTACCGTTCAGGGTGAGAAATTACTTTTATAAAATTTTCAATACTTTAACCATATTTTACTTTGCGAAATTAAGCATACGCATGCAAAAGTATTACGGCGCTTTACGTTTAAAAAAAATTGCTAATGAGAATGGGATGGATGTGATGTCACTTAAAATTTTTTTGGCGTCTTAGGCTGAGTTTCGAGAAAAAACACAAAATTTTCATAATAATATTTATTGATATTTATTAGTTCGTTCTTCTTTTAGTACCTCTCCAACTAGTGAGGTTGGCAGTCAGCTTTGCATATACCTTCCTATTCATGATTTATTTTATGCTTTTTAATATATCTCCCTGTCCTTATCCCACTCTAAGTGGGGTCGGCACAACATGTTTTTCTCTTCCATTCTGTCCTATCTTTCGTCAACTCTGGCGCTACTCCTTTTATATGCATATAAAAGTGGCTTCACACAATCCAACCATCTCTTTTTAGGCCTCCCTCTAGGCACATATCCATCCACATTCAAATTTAACACACGTTTGGTCACATGATTTTCATCCCTCCTCATTACATGTCCATACCATCTCAGTCTTGCACTTCTCGTCTTTTCTATAATGGGCGCAACTTTCAGACTTCCCCTTATATACTTGCTTTTTAATGTTTTTGTATAATTACACCTTAAGTTAGATATAAGCTACTATATACAAAAGTTATATTAAAATTATTTTGCTATAATCCGCGACAAAGTTAAATAGAAAATATATATAATGCTAAATGTAGAGTAGACAATTTGTTTTCATACCTGATACATGCAGGATTTGTAAAAACACATGCACAGATCTGCACCACCACCACCACATTACAGAAGCACTACACACTTTCACTATCACAAACTTAACTTTCATTTCGCCCTGTAACTGAAGCATTATCAGGAGATAGACACAACCACAAAATCTCAAAGTCTTGTGATTTTGTCTTTTTTTTTAATTTTATATTTTCTATTTTACTTCATTGAGGATTATAGCCAAATAATTTTATTATTACTTTTGTATTATAGATCTCTGCAAAGTAACACCTACTTCTATAAATAATTTAATCTAATTTCAGATGAGTCTAAAGGACTTAGTTAAGGGATTAGCAAAGCATATTAAAGGTCAATTTGAGGCTTTAAACTTTTCACAAGAAAAAGGAAGTGAGAAAACAGCATACTTACGTCTGTCACCCACATTGAATCCCCATGAAGTTGTTAAGAGGATAAACGGTGTCAAAGTGAAATCTGCCCACATACTTGCTTTCATACCTAAAGAAGTTCCAAAAGTATGTATTATATTTATTAATGTAATTCTGAAGCAATAAGACTTACAGTTGATTTTTTAAATTACCTCTTTACTGCTTTGAATATAGTAATAAATAAATATAAATAAATATATGGGACACTGACATACACTGTTGACTGTCTCCAAAGTAACTTAAAACTTGTGTTATGGGTGAGAGACAACTGGTGAATATAAACTTACATATTTTGTAAATATGTACTTAAATACAAATATATACCCAAACTTGAAAACCAACAAATTCATTTATAGAAAATGTTGGCTCTCAGCGGGAATCATACCAGCGACCTGCGAAAGCAGGATCAATACCCACTGCGCCAACGGTCTAGTCATTTCAACTATATAAGTATACTAGCGGCCTGCCCCTGCTTCGCACGGGTATAAAATATATAGCCCATGTCACTCAGTGAAAAAAAAATATTAAAATCGATCCAGTAGTTGTGATGTATTCATTACTGCCCGTGGCCTGCAAGCGTTAAATTTGGAGAAAACCAATTCACCTCTCCCTATACCAAGAAGATTTCCTGCTATATCTAATATCTAAATTCATGTACTACATATTTACTTTTGACATTTTTGCCTATGTATTTTATTTTTACAATTAATTACAGAATGTCTTTATATATAACATTCACAGCTTTCTCGTCATTAGCCAATACAAACATGTTTTCTTTAGAGGATACTCTTGAAAGAGCGACATTTCGTTGCGCGTCCGATCGTTGCTAAATTCGATGTGCTATAGGGCAAAGCGCGGCCTCGTCGCGGGATTTTAAATCTGTAATATCTCCGAAAATGTTCACCTAAATTACATACTATAAACGGCCATATTGATCTATATTAAATCAACAACGTATTTAAGGTACTTAATTGAATAAGTATTAATGCTGTATTGTATGAAAATTGTTTTGAACATAAGCCATTATTTTTCGTAAAAAGTAAATGATAAATGCTATTGTTGGTTAACCATAACAGATAGACATATACCATCGCGGACTTTTCTGTAGACCTTTTCAAGGTGTACAAATACTTAGTACATCATTTTGATAAATCTCGTAGAATTTACCCTGCGTTTGCAATGTAAGCGGAAAAAAATGTAATTATTTACAGAAAACTCAAAAATTACAGTTTTTCTCTACTCGGTATTGAATGTTAAACTGGTTCCTCCTGAACCAGTTTATCTATTAAAAAAAAACCGCATCAAAATCAGTTGCGTAGTTTTAAAGATTTAAACATACATAGGGATATATTTACAAACAAAGAATGTGACTTTGTTTTATACTATGTAGTGATTTACCAGTCATCTGTCACACATAACACAAGTATTAAGTTACTTACTTTGGGCACTAAAAATAGTGTGTGTAGTTATCTTATATATTTATTAATAAAAAAACGTCATTACATAACCAGTAGCATATTTTCCTAATTACACACAAATAAATAAATATATGGGACACTTACACACACGGTCGTCCATCTCAAAACTAAATATCTTAATACTTGTATTATGGGTGAGAGACAACTGGTGAATATATACATATATAATTTTTAATACATACTTAAATACAAATGTACACCTAGACTCGAAGATCAACAAATTGATTTATAGAAAATGTTAGCTTTCGTCGGGATCGAACCCGCGATCCGCGGTGGGGAAGGCAGCTGATCCTATATTAAATCGAATGTTTTTAATAATTTTCTACATACCAAGGATTCAGGCAAATCCCTATTGTTTCAGATGAAGGTTGCACTCAAACCTAAAACAATTCCGAAGAGGATGCAACGTGCGCTCAACATTGCTCCTGATTTTTCAAAAAAGCAGGTGAGTAGCGGCCTGTTGCTATCCCACTGCTGAGAATAGGCCTCTTCTCTCCGTTTTTGGAGAGAAGGATTGGAGCTAAGACCTGCCACGCTACTCCAATGCGGCTTGGTAGGTTACACATATCCCCAGAATTCTCTAGATATGCAGGTTTCCTCACGATGTTTTCCTTCACCGAAAAGCGTGTGATAAATTGCAATTATCAATTAGACACATAAGTTTTAACAGATAAACTCATTGGTGTCTGCCCGGGTTTGAACCGTAGACCTTTTCGAAAGAGTCGCGCGGTGTTACCGCTGGGCTACCACAGCTTCAAAAAGCAGGTAATAAACTTAATATCACTAAACAAAAGTAATAATAAAATTACTTTGCTATAATGCGTGATGAAGTAAAATAGAAAATATATATAATGGTATCCGGCTGAATAAAATAGTACCACCCTCATTTCTTACCGAGGTGTCGTAAAAGGCGACTAAGGTAAGTTGACCCACCGTGTGGTATCCGGTTGAGTAAAATAGACCACACTCTTTCTTACCGAGGTGACGTAAAATACTTCTAACGTAAGTTGACGTATGGCAGGCGGCCGGTCGTAAAATACGTAAGCCAAATCATGTGACATTTTTGTAACATGTTGTGCCCACCCCACTTAGAGTGGGATAAGGGCAGCAGGATGTATGTGATATAATGCTAAATGTAGAGTGGACAATCCGTTACATACCTGAAACATACAGGATTCGTAAAACACATGCACAACCCCAAACACTGCCACCACAATACATAAGCACTACACACTTTCACTATCACAAACTCAACAATAATAATATTTGCATATCACAGCTTTCACAACCGTGAGGGGCTTTTAATAGTACATTATTTCGTTTAATTCTAGAATTTTCTAATTTCAGCTTATAGAATATTCTCACGAGCACATAATGCGAGAGATGCAGTGTAAATACACTGGCCTTTTCAACCTGAGTTTGAACACTGGACATAAGCTATTATTCACTATTGCAAAGGTGAGTTTATGTAAATGTAAATTTTATGAACCGTTAATAATAGGACCTGGGTGAGCTAGCCTTGCTCGGTAATTTTTAAAATGATGTAAAAAAAAAAACAATAAAAAAGAAAAATGAAAAAATAATAGGGCAGGTGGTGCTCGATCCTAAGTATTTTCACCTCTCTGGATCGCCCGTTCCCCAAATGAACTACCATGACTTTACGTTTGACAGCGAAAAATTGTAATTGTATTCAACGTATATTTCAAAAAAAATTTAGAGCCCGAAAACGACATTTTTTTAAATAAAACTTATCTAGGTCGATTTTTCTCCCCTAAAATCTCCTACATGTTGAATTTCAGGAAAATTGTTGGAGCCGTTTACAAGATTCCGAAAATATATATATGTATATTTACCATACGGTGTACCTCCCAATAGGGTTGAAAAAATGACAATTGTATTTCAGACCGTGTACGGCCGTTTGCAAATGATCATAGAGCAGGACAGAGATCTACAGACGTGTCACAACGTGACCAAGATGTACCGCAAGAGGCACCCCCACTTCGCCGACTTCCAGTTCATCCTGTCCACGCTGCACATGCTGCAGGACGCGGCCGGCCTGCCGCGGGAGCAGATACAGGAGAGCGAGCTGACCGCCTTGAAATACAAACACGCAAGTGAGTGTCAAATGCAAGTGTGTTATACGCAAGTGAGTGTTGCACGAAAGTGTGTGTTGCATGCAAGTGTGTCTCGCAAAAGTGAGTTTTGGAAGCAAGCGAGTTGTGCATGCAAGTGTGTGTTATATGTAAGTGAGTGTTGCATGAAAGTGAGTGTTGTACGATAGCGAGTGTTTTGAGTTTTGCACGAAAGTGTGTGTTGCATTCAAGTGTGACTCGCATAAGTGAGTTTTAGAAGCAAGCGAGTTATGCATGCAAATGTGTGTTATACGCAAGTGAGTGTTGCATGAAAGTGAGTGTTGCACGATAGCGAGTGTTTTGAGTTTTGCACGAGAGTGTGTTGCATGCAAGTGTATCTCGCAAAAGTGAGTTAGAAGCAAGCGAGTTGTGCATGCAAGTGTGTGTTATACACAAGTGAGCGTTGAATGCAATTGTGTGCTATACGCAAGTGAGTGTTGCATGCAATGTGTGTTATACGCAAGTGAGTGTTGAATGCAAGTGAGCGTTGAATGCAAGTGAGTGCTATACGCTAGTGAGTGTTGCTTGCAAGTGTGTATTATACGCAATTGAGTGCTATACGCAAGTGTCTGTTATACGAAAGTGAGTGCTGTACGCAACTGAGTGTTGCATGCAAGTTTGTGTCGCACGAAAATGAATTTTAGACGCAAATGACTACAAGTGACTGTTGTATGTAAGTGAATGTTGCACGAAAGTGAGTTTTAGAAGCATGTGGGTGTTGCATGCACTCCTTTTTCCTGTTTATAATATTAGTATAGATTAAGGACAAAAAAGGCAATAAGAAAATGAGTTGCCTGTTAGAGATCACTTGCAGCGATAAGGCCGCCCAAACACATTTTATTTTTAGTTATTTGTTTCTTTAGTATGTAATGTTGTGTGTAATAAAGAATTTCTTATCTTATGTTTGCCCTTTTTGCACTGTTTACAGTGCTCGACAATATACCGTACGAGAAGGTCGAAGCGACGTGCACCAAGCACGCTGACAGAATCATCGCTAAGGTAATGGAAATATTGTATGAAATAATCTGTTTTTCATCAGCAATGTTTATGCCCGTGTGGATAGATTATAACCGTAATACAGCCTTTTGATATTGATTGAATTGTTTCTCTTGGTTCAAACTGCTTGACTGGTTGGGCAGGAGAATGAATGAGTATTATATACCCAGATGCTGGAGCACATCAATAAGTTGGAGTTAAAGGGTGGCAACGAGTCCCTGGAGGCCGCAGCCCGCGTCAAAGTGCGCGAGCAACTGAAGAAACTCACCCCCTACCTGCCAACTGTAAGTACTGTCACCCGACGGGCGACAATCCCACTTCTGAAAATGGATTTCGGCAAAGCATGATTTTTATAACAACGTTGGGCTGATAAGAGCTTTGGTAGCCCAACTTTGACACTGTACGACTATTTCGAGGTAATCACGGGTTCTAACCCCGGGCAGGCACCAATGAGTTTTTTTCTTAAACTTTTATTTATATTTTATTAAACGTTTACTTAGCGCACGGAAAGAATACTTTAAATTTTTAACCTATAGCCTTCCTCAATAAATGGACTATCTTACAATGAAAGATTTTTTTAAATCGGTCCAGTAGTTTTTGAGATTAGTGTGTTCAAACACACAAACAAACTCTTCAGCTTTATATATTAGTATAACTAAATTAACTTGTATTGCAGATTATCCGTCAAATGATCAAACATAACTTCATGCCGCCAGAGGCGAGCTTTTACATAATCAAGGTATGTTCATTTTGTAATGTTTTAAATTTTTACTTATTTAAACAAAACTATTAAGAACTAAAAATTATTATCTTTAATATTTAAATGAGTCAATCTTGTATATATATATAATATATAATATAATCAGAGTTTCGGAACCGCCTCCAACGATTTTTATGAAACATATACTAAGTCTATTCCTGATGATGCTTCGGTTTCGGGGTAAAACGATCTTAGAGATTGTGGTAGTGAGTGCGTGTAGTGTTGGTGTTGGCGGCGTTTTGTGATACGTGTTGTGTCGTACGTCTTTATTAGATTAAGTAGAAAAAAGAAGAAGAGAGGAAGATTGAAAATGCAAAATCAAACATCAATTCTTAACCTTACATGCTATTTAAAAAACAGGCATCTTTATATTCCCTATGATAGATGGGGGAGGCGGAGGGAATATGGTGGTCATCATCAGTTCGGGGGGAATACTGTATTGTTAAAAATTAAGTCTAAATTCAATGTAAAATGAATAATAAATAATCAACGGATGCGTTTAGAGAATCACACCGGGCACCTTACTGTGCACCGACACTTTTCGCTACAAAATCCAACGACAGAATGATTCTACCACCAGTTCGCAACACTAATCCACTTGATAAGAACTGGCAAGAAACTCAGTGGTCGCTCTTATCAAAAATAGCGATTATTTGAGGTTACATTCTAATAACACAAAATACAAAAGAGGTCTCCCAAACACGTCTCCTCTTCCTCGCGTCGCATTCCTCATTACTGAGGGTCGTGATCCCTACGATTAGGAAGCAGGCTTTCTCGAAGGACTTCCTTCCATCTGCCTCTGTCCTTGGCCATGTGGAGTACATCCTGTAGTTTGGAGTCCAGTTGGCATGGATCTGGTCAGACCATCTAGTGGGGCCGTGTCACACGTCTACCTCTTACGAATACCGCACGCCAAAATAGAGCGAATGACGTCAGCCGTTGTCTTATACAGTAGAAGCTCTTTATTTTCGCTTCCTTCATTCGCGTGATCTATTCGCGGACTGAAAAATTGCAACTATATTCGCGGTCTAAGGTTTCTTTATTCGCGGATCGAATCGGTACATACATATACCTATGTACCTAAATAAAAACATGCAGTATCCTTCGTCAACGCCTTGTCACGTGGAGTAATAGAAAGATAAAAAATATACGCCTAGATTGCATTTGTGAAAGCTATCTGCGCCATTAGAAGAAAATATAAAAGTCATTAAAAGAAAATTGAATTGAAGAGTATGTTATGCGTCCAGGTGTACGGCGAGCCGTTCCTCCCCGGCAAGGACATACTGATGCCGTTCACCAAGAAGCACCGCGTCATAAACGCCATCCGCTCGGACCGGATGTACAACCTCATCTCGCTGAAGGTCCCGCGGGAGGCGCACGTGGGCCTGCTGGCGGCGGACGGGACACTTGTCGGTCAGTGGGTTCATATACACTTATGTAAAATTATTCTCTATCGCGCACTTAGCATTATGGACCGTTCAAGTATTACGTGAGCACTATGGATGGTCGGGGGGTCTTTGATATTTTGGATGAAATGGGGGGTAGGGGAGCCTAGATGATGACGTCATCAACGGTTATTTACTTTTTACATGAATGGCAACCCTCACATTGTCTATAGAATAAATAATTATAATAAATCTGCTTACGTAATACTTAAACGGCTTAATTCGAAAAAGTTTGTTTGGTTAAACTCGCATAATTAATACACTTTGTTAGGAATCCCGCATATCTGTAGAGAATTCTGGGAAGAGAGAATTCTTAAGAGACTGTTACTTAAACATAAATATGTGGGATTATTAAAATTCTTCTTTTTCCGAATTATTTCTTTATTCAAAGATTTTTTACAGAGCACGGAATTTACATTAGCGTCGTTACGTCGTTACGTCGTTCGGCTTATGACTCTCACAGATTACTACGGACTCGTAACCATAAACTAAAACCATCCATACGTCACCTAATCCTTTCACTCTGTCATTCATACATCCTTCTCACTTGCTCTCCGCTGCGTTCAAACTTACAATCCCACATTCGGCCAAACCTGACATAATGTCTGCCCTCAGACATACAGACACATGCTATAAATCCCATTTATGTTAACATCTTTACATATTATATAGTAACTAAACAATAAACTTTTACATAAAATTCTAAGTTAAGTCAAGAAAAATAGATTAAATTTCAAAAGTTAAGTTACCCAAAGTTACAAATACAACAAAAAAATATCTTATCCTTAAACATTATTACACTATCACATACTAGAACTTATGTAGCATAGCTAACTTAAACTAACTCTTGTACACATCTCATACAAACAGCAGTAGAAATTACAAAAATAGACAGAACCGTTGGAAAAATGAACACACTCTACCTGGTGTTAGATGCAAGTACTGCATCTGGCCATGGCTTCATATAATCTGCTGAAGTTGAGGTAAAACCTGGGCCTTCAGTATTCGGATATAACTTCTGAACTTCATAGCGGTCATGACCTTTGACATTTGTTATTTTATAAGGACCTAAATATTTGGGTTTCAATTTCATGCCACTGCCAAATTGTGTGCGTTTGATAGCTACACAATTTCCTTTCTTATATTTATTACTTTCTTTCCTTTTCTTATTGTAACTTCTTATGTTTTCTTCCTGAACTTTCAAAATTTGTTGTTTAGCCTTTTGCCTCAGTGTATCTCTTTCCTCTATATAGCTGTCTCTTTCTTCTTGCATAAGCATATTATATAACTCTATATCTTCTTTATTTCTCATAGGCGTTCCGATCATTAACTCAAAAGGTGTAGAACCTATACTCCTCTGAAAGGTGCTGTTAAGAGATCTTTGTACTCTGCTCACATGCTTGTACCAAAGACCTGGACTCTCTGTGCATAATTTAGTGAGTACTGAAATTATTGTTCGGTGAATCCTCTCTACCTGACCGTTCCCTCTAGGTATCCCCGTAGTTATCATAACATGCTGTATGTTTTCTTCTTTACAAAATTCCTTAAATTCTGAACTGGTAAAGGCTGTACCTCTATCTGTTATTAATCTTGTGGAGTTACCAAAATGTTGTTGAATTTTAAGCTTCTCGATAGTTTCTTTACTGGTAACACTCTTAGTGGGAAATATCCAAGTGAATTTGGTAAACGCGTCTATAATCGTTAATATGTGGTTATACTGTTTTTTAGTCTCCGTCATCGGACCAAGGTGGTCTAAATGAAGAGTATGCAATGGTGTTTCCTCTTCGTCAATAGGGCTTAAAAATCCTTCCTGTTTTCCTTCCTTCCGAGTTGCCAAAAAACAAGGAATACAAGTAGAAATTACCTCGTCTATCTTTTTATCCAAATTCTTTATAAAATAATCTTTGCCTATTAATTCGACCATTTTCCTTTTTGAAAAATGTCCATTTGAATGAACTCTTTTAATTATTTCATTTTCTAGGGTTTTCGGAATAACTAAATGCTTCTCAGCTCCTTTATCCATTATTTACAAAATAATCTTCATATGAGTTTTCTTCTAGAAGAAGCATAATTGCCTTCAGCCCGTCATCTAACATCTGTGCTTGTCTTATCTCATCATGTAAGGTTATTGTAGCAACATATGGGTTCCTGCTGAGTGCATCTGTGTGCCTCATTTTTATTCCTGGTCTGTGTTCAACAACAAAATCAAACTCTTGAAGAAATAATGCCCATCTGGCCACTCTAGTACACAGGTCTCTTTTTTTCAAAGTCATTTGGAATGCCTGGCAATCTGTAACAATTTTGAATTTGATTCCATACAGATAAGGTCTAAACTTTTTTACTCCTTCGATGATAGCCAAACTTTCCAATTCATAACTTGTATATTTTTTCTCAGCATCACTCGTTTTGCGACTCATATAATAAACTGGATGCATTCCTCCATCAACCTCCGAACGCTGCATTAGAATTGCTGAATAAGCCACACATGAAGCATCAGTATGCATTTCGGTTTCTCGTCTCGGATCGTATATCTGTAGCACAGGTCTAGTTGTAAGACACTCCTTCAATATTTGAAATGCACTTCGTTGTTCATGGCTGAATATAAAATTTTCATGTTTCTTTAACAATTCTGTTAGTGGTCTTGCTATGAGAGCAAAATCCTTGATGTATTTTCTAAAGTATGATGCAAGGCCTATGAAACTTTGTAGTTGCTTGATCGACTTTGGTTCGGGAAATTTCATAACTGCTTCAATTTTATCACTTGCTGGCCTTACGTGACCATTTTCAATTGTATGCCCCAAATATGTTATGCTTCGACAAATTAAATGAGCCTTTTTCCAATTTATTTGTAATCCATATTCAGATGCCACCGTTAATACTTCTTGAAGTCTTGCCAATGCTTCAGATTCATCCTTCGCTGGAATTAATAAATCGTCAAAGAATATCATAACAATACCTTTAGTGATTAACTCCCTAAATATTGCTGTTACGAACCTCATAAAATAATTAGGACAGATAGATAGACCAAACGGTGCTCTTAAGAATTCAAATTGTCCATTGTGTGTCACAAATGCTGTATACTTAATAGATTCACTACTGACTCTTAAGTGAAAAAATCCATTTTTCAAATCTAAAACACTAAAAACCTTTGCTTTAGCCAATTTATCAATATAGTCTTCAATTATAGGCAATGGGAACTCATCTTTAATAATTTTAATATTTAATCGTCTATAATCAACACACACTCTCGTTGTGCCATCCTTCTTTTTCACAAGAACTAAGGGACTGGAATATTCCGAAAAACTTACGCGAATGATTCCATCAGCCAACCATTCTTCAACTTGCTTCTCAACCAAAGCTTGTTCAGACAATGATAATCTTCGTGGCCTCTGCGATACAGGGATGTCATCTTTCAATATAATCTTCAACTGGATGGGAGACTCCTTGACTTGATTTGGTTTGTACCCCTGAACCAACTGCATGACTTTATCTTCGAGGCTTTTATCACCTAGGTGATCTACTTCAATGCTGGAAGAAAAACAATTAAAATTGCTTAGCCATTGACTAGGCTTAAGCCAGACTGCACTTCCATCCATCACAACAATCAGATTTTTCAAAAATTCTTGTCCTATAATTACATCAAACGGAATACAATTATTTGGTACTACATAAAATCGCACTTTATAATACTTTTCACTATCTATTTCAATATTCGTTACAAAATAACCAATAGGTCTAATCTTAGAATATCCGAGTCCTGTTAGGGTTATGTTATCGTCAAGAATTAACTTTTCGGCACAACTGAATTCAGAAGATGCTAGGTTTAAATCACTACCCGAATCGATAAGCGCTTTTGTCGTTTTCCCGCACATTTTCACTAACTTTAAAGGCTTTTCACAACTAAAGTTTTGTTTGTTGACATCGTATGTGTCAAATTGACAGCAACATTGACGCACACTGTCACTATGGCCGCTATCGGTGTTCGCCATCTTGTTGATCACCGGCGCTGACGTCGAAGTCGCTCCGTCTCCCTCGCACGTAGCCATTGAACACGTAGCATCGCCCGCTCTCGTATTTCGCCATCTTGCATTTGATGAACTATGAAAATTACTTTTTTCAGATGTTTTATGCGGGCATCGGGGTGAAATATGCCCATATTCATTGCAATTAAAGCATTTTGGGCCCTCCACCTTCCGTGGGCAATCTCTCGATAAATGTTCACCGGCTCCGCAATTATAACATTTTGTTATATTATTTTTTAAATTTCCCTTACCGCGTTGATGTTCACTTTTTGACACGCCATTATTATATTGTTCCGAATGCTTTTTAATTTTTTCTCTTAATGTTTCATATATTTTTAATTTTTCTTTTAATTCGCCGTATGTATTTACTCCGTATAACATAATTTTATTCGTCTCTCTATCTACTATCCCGTCAACTATATATTTTATAGCGACGTAGTCCGCCATTTTGCCACGCCCCAAGCTCCTTCATTACGAGCATATAATCGAGACAACTTTCATCACGCCGTTTTTTCCGTTGAGTCATGAGCTCGTGAATGGCCTTGGCATCCACGGTGTCTGGAAACTCCTTACATATCGCCGTTTTCAACTCTTCCCAGAATTTAAATGTGCGTTCCGCGCGCAACCAAAGTTCGGCGGTACCTGTCAGCGAGCGTCGGGCCATTAAGAGCTGTTGTAATGGCGTCCAGCCACATATTTCACTGTATTCTTCCACATCCTGCACCCATTTTGCAGCGGGATATGTTTTGTCTTGCCCATTAAATTTAGGTATAAGATTTGAGGTGAGATGTAACGTGCTCTGCGTATGGGCGGCGTCATCTTTCGACATGTTTTTTCGTAATCCCTTTTTTCCTCTTCGATCCCGGACGAGCCCCCAAAATTGTGGGATTATTAAAATTCTTCTTTTTCCGAATTATTTCTTTATTCAAAGATTTTTTACAGAGCACGGAATTTACATTAGCGTCGTTACGTCGTTACGTCGTTCGGCTTATGACTCTCACAGATTACTACGGACTCGTAACCATAAACTAAAACCGCTATACCCATACGTCACCTAATCCTTTCACTCTGTCATTCATACATCCTTCTCACTTGCTCTCCGCTGCGTTCAAACTTACAATCCCACAAATATATGGGACACTCACACACACTGTCGTTCGTCCCCAAAGTAAGTAACTTAATACTTGTGTTATGGGTGACAGACAACTGGTGAATATATACTTATAAATTTTTTTGATAGATACTTAAATACAAATATACTCGAAGAACCAACAAATTGTTTATAGAAAATGTTGGCCCTCGGCGGGAATCGAACCCACGACGCGAGTTGCAGGCAAGATCACTAACCACTTCCATAACGGCGCAGTTAATTACAATTCTTACCTTTACAATACGTTTACAGGTGGTGCCAAATTGGTGATAAGGCCATCACCGATGCCAAGATTAAAGTGCACCCGGGATTACAGCCAGGATCTACCAGATGTGATTGACCAGGAGAACGTCGAGACAACAGACTGGAATGAGTCGTGGTGAACCCGTTACTCAAAGGTTAAAACAGCAGGTTAAGTGCATAGAGTTATTAATACTAGAGTAGAGAAGTTATAGCCAGGTCTGTGAGTGAGCGAGAGGGAGAATGAAACGCTTATACTTTATCTTATTTATTTATTTAAATAGGCCATCAACAATTTAAACACCTATCTATAATTAATATAGCACTTAATTTAATAATCCTTGTGGATTATTAAATATATTGTTTGTAGTAAGTTAGTGCTATATTAATTATAGATGGCAACAGCATGCGCAGATTGACGACAACTATCAAGAACTATATTAAGTGACAATGAACATAAACAACAATCGTAATAAATTTGAGAAAAAAGAAATATCTAAATAAATAATACAATAAAGTGACAGAACAAGAATAATTGAAAAATTATAATTATAGGAGCTATGACTGTAATTTTAAAACAGTATTTCAAGAACTATCCTCCTTGTCTAGGAGGAAATACTGAATAAGTTTGTTTCTAAAAATGGACTCTGAATCACACATAATATCTATAGACAGATTATATATTATTAATATATAATAAATATTTTTTACAAAAAAAAAACTTAAAAAAAAGAAAAAAACAATTATTTAGTTGGGATCGATCCTTGGCACTCACATTTCTCGAGGCTGCCCGCTATCCGAATAAGCTACGTTGACTTGACAGTTAATGGCGAAATATCAATTCAATATAAATGTTTATTGTTTTTTAATGCCCAAAAATAGGGATAAAATAATATTTTTTTTACATAAAACCTAGCTAGATCAATTTTTCTCCCCCAAAACCTCCTACATGCTGAATTTCAGAAAAATCGTTGGAGCCGTTTCCGAGATTCGGAAAATATATATATATACAAGATTAAGTCATTTAATCTTAATATTTAATGCTTAATATAATTGCGTGTTATATTATTGTAATTTATATAATCTGTCGCGTGATAGGCCCAGTGTATGAGGAATATCATCATTTTCTTATTCGTATCCCACTCTAAGTGGGGTCAATATTTCTTATTCCATTCTCCTCTATCATTCGTCAACTCTGGTGCCACTCCTTTTACATGCATATCATTTTTCACACAATCCATCTATCATTTTTGTCGGCCTCCCCCTAGCCATATGTCCACATTCATATATAATAATTGTGCAAAATTTCATCGATATTGGTACAGCGGATTCGCCGTGAAAGAGTAACAAACATACATCCAAACTCACAAACTTTCGCATTTATAATATTATACTAGGATAAGTAGGATAGGCTTTCTTACTCTATTTTAATAACTCTATGGTTAATTAATAATTTTATCATATCGCCGTAATAAGATAAGGCGGTTTTGTCAACCCTAAGTTTAGTTTTAAGTTTATGACTAATAAATGATATAATAAATAAGAAACATTATTTTTATTGGGCTAAAATTTGGGCCTTTTCTGGGCGCTAAATTTGGTACTAGAAAATTTAAAGAAACATATTCTTACATTGGCTTCACAGTACATTTTAGCTATTTAATTTTTGTGCATAAGAATATTATAATAAAGAAATTTTTCCCTTACACTTATTCAATATAATAAGATCAAATTTTCTGAAAAGTCAAACAATTTTATTTTTTTCCAACATCTCGTCAAATCCGTGCACACCACTCCCCTCCGCAAGTCAGTACACCTCATCACAGCTAACTTCACGTCTCTGTTCTACAACTTTTCCGTTACGATATACATAATTATAAGAAAAAATGGCGATGTATAATAGACAAAGTAGGAACCGACATAAGCTTTCGGCTCCTGCTTTGCGTCTTGCAAAAGTACGTAAGATGTTTGTGGCTTTGGGTATATAATTCTATAATAAACTAGCGGCCGGCTCCGGCTTCGCACGTGTAAAATTTCTAAATGATATAAAAATACTATTATGGGTTATCCATAAGAGACAGACATATACTATCGCAGAGTTTTCCGTAGACCTTTTCAAGGTGTACAAATACTTTTGATAAATTTACATTATTTAGATAAATCTCGTAGGGGTTATACTTGCCTTTGCAATTTAAGCGGAAAAAATGAAATTATTTACGGAATCAAATTAGACACCTCATAAATTACAGTATTTCTCTACTCCATATTGAATTTTATTATATATATAAATCTTTCTCTTCAATCACTCTATCTATTAAAAAATACCGCATCAAAATCTGTTGCATAGTTTTAAAAATTTAAGCATACATAGGGATATCGGGACATAGAGGCAGATAGAGAAAGCGACTTTGTTTTATACTACATAGTATAAAACAAAGTCGCTTTATGGCTTCTCTACATAGAGAAGCCCGCTATCAATTTTAGACTTGCCATTACAGCAGTAAGTAAGTAAGTAAATAAATATATTAAGACAAGGCTGATACTATTCTGGATTATATATAGATGTTAAGAATGCGTGGATATTGCTACTCTTCGATCCTGTACAAGGTAGTAATGACTAAATGTAAATAGTTATAAGAGTTATATTTTGAAAATTGCAATCGCTTTCTGTCTTGTAACTTTACGTATAATAACTCCATGAAACTAACACAGGGATGAAATAAAATAATAAAAAACCATTTCAAATACAAACATATTTATTTCAGATCTCATATGGGATATAATAAAAAAATAATTAAAAATTGTCATATAAATAACTTGCAACAAAAAATGCATAGTCAACTTGTAGTGCTAATTTTAATATATATTATTCTCAATATGAATATTCGATTCAGTAAATATTTTAAACTCTGGCATACATATAAGCACCTAGCTTCAATCGCACAGTAACTAAAGATACTATTCACAACTATTGTTGTTTTAACCATAGAGTATAAGGCCATAGAGCAACTATAGATATATTTTTGGTCAAGTTAGATTAGGCCAATATGTCTTACCAAAGACAAAATTCAATTTGAGTTTTTTATACAACTAAAATTTATTTGATACAAGTAACATAAAAATGGATAAATATTGATATATATTATATAAATGTTTGAACATTGGTCAAATATTTGGCAAATTCAAACACTCTATTGGCCATATACGAAAGTCTAAACTGTTAATTCTGGTTACAAATGGAATGGAATATCGGTGGATATAAAAAATACTGCCTACCTTATAAATTACTTTGTTTATGGACGATTTAAAGGCATTTTATTTGTATTGTTATACAGGGTGGTACCAATCATAGCATAAAAAAACAGTTATTTAGCGAAGTATTTTAGACACGAATTATTTTACGTTTTTTAAAAATAAACACGATTGATAGATCAACGACCATACCCTATGACGACACAGAAAACGAAAAATAATCTTGACCAAAAAAACTAAATAATACTGCTGCATGGGACAGAAAATAACAATGTTATTGTTTTCTCCTGTTTTTTGATCAAGCGTGACGCGCCAGGTCAGTCAATTAATTTATATTTATAACTAGCAAAGTCAGATCTCAATTAATTTATATTTATTTTGTTCGAAAATACATTAAAAACGATATTTAAAATGAGTATATTATGCAAAAGTTATCTGTTACGTACAAATGATCAGTGAATTCATTTAATGCTGCAACTATGGTACCACCCTGTATAACTATATATTACACCGAATTAGACGAAAAAAAATGATGAAAATATTAATAATTTTTAAATACAATGATCATACCCGTATACAAATATAAAGTGAAATTTCAATATAATAAACAATTATTTTGTGACAATAATCTCTAGGAAACGATCGAATAATATTTGGCAATAGTGTCATATAATTTAAAGATCTTAAATGAGGGTAGTCGAATAAAAATATGATTTTTACACAAAATGCGACTTCACAATACAAATATTTCGTGATTAAATTTATAGAAATACATAAAAGCGCTTTTTAGTTTATTTTTATTTACTATTTTTTGTCATAATTTAAATTTTGTGTTCTGCTATTCATATAAGCGATACTATTACATTATTAACATTTTAAATACTTTTCTTGTACCAAACTTTTTTAATAATATAATTTCTTTTATTAGATTTTAATGAGTTTAAATTATTTAAAGAGCATGATGAATTCTTCTATTTAATTTTAATGTAAAATACATAATTTAATTGTATCTTTGAAGTCTCATAAATATTATAAATAATCTTATGTTATACATATGTAGTAACATTTAATAAATATTGTGTATAGTGTAAATACGCAGTATATCCAACTACCCTATAATTAAATTACAAAAGACTTACGGAACGGTAATAAGGCAGTCGTATCTACGAGTAAACTGTGCGATTCAGCCATTCGTCGAGGGAAAACGTGGCGTATTCACTCCCTGACGACCGATTTTTGAAGGTATCTGAAAATTTATACATAAATCAACAAAAGTTCTCATTTGGCGCGAATGTTATATAACTTTGATAAAAAAATACCCATAGATACACTGTTCTATACATCTATACATATATATCTAAAACAGTTCCATACAAATATCGACCTTAAGTGTATTTGTTAAAGTTGATTTTCTTTTAACTTCCACGTACACATATTACGTTATGTCTTGCGTCATATGTCGACCAATCAATATTCGCTTATTTGACGAGCAAATATTAAAGCCCAACGCATAATTTCCGATTCTGCGTTATATCTTTAGGACACTTATGTATTGAGTTTGTATCTTTGGATATTATATATCAATAGTTAGTAAGCGAGTTAGTGCTATATATAGAAGCTATCTGCGTGGTATTATGAAAGTAATATTTAAATGAAATTAGAGATTATGACCGGCAAATAGCTTTAATTTCGTGTAAAGTTTATTGTCTGCAATAGGATATCTTAAACAATTTGAATATAAAATAATTAATAATTAAATACATATTTTATTTTGTTGACGAGACCAATGCAAACAATATTGTATAAAAGCTTGAAGGTACACTTAATATTTTCTTGGATTATAAATTTTTCGCGTAAATAATTAAGTTAGCTTATGTCAAATATTTTATGTAAATTTACGGCTTAAATTAACAAGATTTTTTAAAAAATGATTCAAATTAATCAATAATTAGTATTGCACCTATATTTCAACCTATTTTGCGTATTAAAAAGTGTTCTTTCAAGCGATCAGTGCATTGTGGGTGCGATTTGTTTCTATACCACTTGTAAAGAAATATGAACAGTATAAGAAAATTATTTTATCATACATATGCTCTTTATTTGTTTTAAATATATTACTATGTAATTAAAATTTATTAAATTTTATATTTGTTGTTTACTTGATCATTAGTGGTCTAAGCCGTGTGGTATCCGGTTGAGTAAAATAAACCACCCTCATTCAAATCGAGGTGTCGTAAAATTCGACTAAGGTAAGTTGACGTCAGCCAGGCGGCCGGTCATAAAATTCGAAGCCAATTCACTTGACAACATGTTTTAACATGTTGTGCCATCCCCACTTAGAGGGCAGGAGGATGATGGTTTTAAATATATCACTAATAAAAATTTCTTACATTTTATATTTCTTGTTTACTTGACACCATTACTTTTATAAATTTGTTTTTTTTTTGCTAAACTATTAATACATAGTTTTTTTTAGTTGATTTTCACGATTATTTCATGGGATTAAAAGTCTCGAGTAATTTTTAGTCACATTTGTGTTTTACAAATGCATATTAATTAAAACCAAAAATTATATATTTTAAAAATAATCTTAAGTTGATAGCTGCCCAGCGGTAATACTGTACGACTCTTTCGAGAAGGTAACGGGTTCAAACCCCGGGGAGGCTACCAATGAGTTTTTCTGTCAAAACTTGTGTCGTAATTGATAATTGCAATTTATCACACGCTTTTCGGTGAAGGAATTTTTTTTATGTATGTTGTTGAATAGATATTTTTATTTCCTTATTTTAGGTATTTGTCATACTTCAGCAACAAGTGGTATGAAAACGAACCAAACATGTATACGTATGGTATACTATATATATACTTATGTCCGGGCGTCCGTCCGTCCGCTCACGGGTTCTGCAGTTCGCGCTCGAGATTCTCGAGCGGTTCGTTGTTTGCTGTTTCATTATTAATAATTTATTATAATAACTTATACTATAAACAATAATTATATATATCACCTATTTTACATTTGGAATTGTGATATATCGCACGTTTAGTATTAAAGGGACCTAATTTAAAATTAAGCTTAATTAAGTTAGACACTTGTTTGCTGTTCCAAATTATGAGTCTCTTTAACATTTACAAATTTTGAAGATGCTGTGCTACGCTTTATTGCAATTTGCCACACCACAACTTTTTTTAATTCGGTCACTTTAATACTAGGCGTGCGATATATACACATACCTATTCATATTCATCCACATATCATTTTAGTAAACGATATAAAATACATCTTATGTAATGTCTTTAAATAAACATTATAAAAACGAAAAACTTAAATCCTTCAGTGAAAATGTCTATAATAGTACGTACAGCTGCTATAATATTCAGAATAATATTTTGAAAAATTTATTTTTATATTTGTAAAAATAGGAAAGCTAAAAATTAGATATGCATAAAAATTAACGTAAAACAAATTATTATTCAAATAAAATATCAAAACTTACCGATCATTGTTTTGAGTCGGACCGCGCACATTATGAAATCATCAAATTGTATGTAGCCATCTGGAGTACTGTATCTGAAAGAGTATAAAGAAACAAAGAAATATTAATTAATTATTAAAGGGTTTTTTAACATTATTTGTTTTTTTTTTTATTATTATAGACTTTACATTAATAATTTAATAATTTTTTATTATAATACGCTTTTTTAACATTATTTGTGCGCTTGTCGAAGATTAAATTCGCTTGTCTAAGATGGGACGCGCTTGTCTAAGATTCAACGCGTTTGCCTAAGATAGGACGCGCTTGTCTAAGATGGGACGCGCTTGTCTAAGATTCAACGCGTTTGCCTAAGATAGGACGCGCTTGTCTAAGATTCAACGCGTTTGCCTAAGATAGGACGCGCTTGTCTAAGATGGGACGCGCTTGTCTAAGATTCAACGCGTTTGCCTAAGATAGGACGCGCTTGTCTAAGATGGGACGCGCTTGTCTAAGATTCAACGCGTTTGCCTAAGATAGGACGCGCTTGTCTAAGATGGGACGCGCTTGTCTAAGATTCAACGCGTTTGCCTAAGATAGGACGCGCTTGTCTAAGATGGGACGTGCTTGTCTTAGATAGTAAGCGCTTATTTAAAATGGAACATACTTATCTAAGACTAGCAATCGCCAGCAACTCCACCCGCGTGAAAATATTAAAACCGTAATATAGTATTTTGATAACCATAACAAATGGTTAAAGTGGGTTAACCTTAAAAGCCAGACATATGCTGTCAGGGACTTTTATTTGGGACTTTTAGAAGACATTAATAATGTTATTTTTATTATGACACGCTTTTTTTAACATTATTTGGGCGCTTTTCGAAGATTAAATTTGCTTGTCTGAGATGGGACGCGCTTGTCTTAGATAATAAGCGCTTATTTAAAATGGAACATACTTATCTAAGACTAGCAATCGCCAGCAACTCCACCCGCGTCAAAATATTAAAACCGTAACATAGTCTTTTGATAACCATATGAAATGGTTAAAGTGGGTTAACCTTAAAAGCTAGACATATGCTGTCGCGGACTTTTATTTGACATTAATTATTTTATTTTTATTATGACACGCTTTTTTCATTATTAAGCGAAAAGTAAATATATTTACATATTCTTATGTTCTAAGTAATCCTCAACAGTACAGTAGACTTTCTGAATCAGCCTTTTTTAAGTGTGTTTAAGCTGATGTAATGGCAAAGCTAATATTGAATGCGGAATTTTATTATAGAATCTTATACCCGAACCGAAACAAATAACAATCAGACAATCATGAACCAAAAAATCTATATTTGTCGGACTATTTGAAAATTTGCTTTTTTTAATATTAATAATTAATTACAATAAAGGCTAATTAAATTTTTCACATCCCTTATAGAGCGGGCAGCTTTTGAACCCCAGACCTTCGTTATTTTATAAAAGCTGATTATGAAAGTTGGATCATAGTGGCTTTATACTTTGAAGAAATTAGATCAGTACCTTGAGTACCTCGTAACCTCCAAAGCCACTATGATCCAAATACCATAATCTACCATAGTTCTGTCCTATGTTGGCACTGACAAAGTTGCAGTTTTTATAAAATGACGAAGGTCTTGTTGGCAACACCAACATGTTAGTAGTAAGAATTGAATTGTATGTGGCAACATTCCTCCTCTCTCTTGATGGCGGAACGAATATAAGCGTTACAAAGTGCTCCGGTCTTTTATTATACCAGTAAAACAATTATACAGTCCACTTAAAACAACAACAGTCCACGTAAAACAATTGTACAGTCTACACTACACAGTCGACTGGCCCGTTGGAGCAGTGGGTAGTGACCCTGCCTTTAGCTCCGCGGGTCGCGGGTTCGATTCCCGCCGAGGGCCAACATTTTCTATAAATGAATTTGTTGGTCTTTGAGCCTGGGTGTTTATTTGTATTTAAGTATGTATTTAGAAAATATATAAGTATATATTCACCAGTTGTCTGTCACCCATAACACAAGTATTAAGTTACTTACTTTGGGGACGGACGACCGTGTGTGTAAGTGTCCCATATATTTATTTATTTATTATTTATTATTTACTTACGACCTAACATGTTTTTTTTTTAACTATGGTTCACGGTTTCTTAGTCCAACTCATTGTAACTTCTTATAACTTGCAAAATATTCACAGTATTCTCAAGGCTTTTAATCAAACAAAGTCTCCTATAAAAGGTTAACGCAAGCCCAAACACAGTGATATTATATAAAATAAATAAATATATGGGACACTTACATATATGGTCGTCCGTCCCCAAAAGTAACTTAATACTTGTGTTGTGGGTGACAGACAACTGGTGAATATGTATATATTAAATACATACTTAAATATGAATATTATATGAGTTTTATGTATATATATAATTTTATATTTGTATATATTTATTTTAAATATGTAATATTTATTTGTATATATAAGTCTTGCACCACCCTACCTTCTTTCCTTGAGTTGTAAAGTTCTCTAGCCCCAAGGTTGCCTGGAAGAGTTCGCTTGTAAGCGATAAGGCCGTCTCACTGTATCCCGCAAATTATATTGTGATTTTGTTACTTAGTACATTGTAAATTTGTTTTGTACAATAAAGAGTATTCTATTCTATTCTATTTAAATACAGATATACATACATGCGTACCGTATTATGCTTTACGGTTGAGTTTTCGTTTTACCTGTGAGCGAGTACGTTGAGCACGTGAGCGTTGACCGTGTAGCCGGCGGAATGCAGGGCGTCCCTCAGGTGCTGCGGTGGGATGGCGCCGCGGCCTTCCGTGTCGTACAGACGGAACACCGCCTATTCAAATTCAAATTCAAAATATTCTTTATTCAAACAATTTATAGAATTAGGCGTTACTTTGTGGAGATCCATAAAAAAAAAGTGCGGTGAGTCACGCGTGACCTTCTGTTTGTGCTGAGGCAATAAACTAAGATAGATCAAACGCCATTAAACGTGTGTAGTTAACTGTAACATACAGATAAAACCAGGGCCCCTTGAGCTTTTCCCCATTACTTTGAATCTGATATAGTAAGTAATATATCGAAGATTTTCTAAGTTTCATCATCCTGCCCTTAGTCTAAATGGGGTCGGTACAACATGTTAAGTAGCGGCCTGTTACTCTCTCACTGCTTGGAATAAGCCTCTTCTCTCCGTGTTTTGGAGACAAGGTATGGAGCTAAGACCTACCACGCTGCTCCAATGATGGTAGGTTACACATATCTCCAGAATTCTCTAGATATGCAGGTTTCCTCACGATGTTTTCCTTCACCGAAAAGCGTGTGATATATTGAAATTATCAATTAGACACATAAATTATAACAGAACTCATTGGTGCCCGGGTTTGAACCCGTGACCCCTCGAGAATCGCACGATGTTACCGCTGGGCTATCACAGCTTAGCTTGCCGAATCCATAATACAAAAGTATTATTCAGGATTTATGCACAAATTTTTGCATGTGTTTTTACGAATCCTGGCATATTATCTTAGCATTATATATATTTTCTATTTTACTACAACGCGGATTATAGCAAAATAATTTTAGTATTACTTTTGTATTCATTATTTAAATATATATATATATATATTTAAATATATATTTCACTGGCCCGTTGGAGTAGTGGGCAGTGAACCTGCCTTCAGCTCAGCGGGTCGCAGGTTCGATTCCCGCCGAGAGTAAACATTATCTATAAATGCATTTGTTGGTCGTCGAGTCTGGGTGTATATTTGTATTTAAGTAAGTATTAAAAAATATATAAGTATATATTCACCAGTTGTCTGTCTACCATAACACAAGTATTAAGCTACTTACTTTGGGGACGGACGACCGTGTGTGTAAGTGTCCCATATATTTATTTATTATACTTTTAAACACAATTATTATAGTAGTACATACCCTCCAATTACGTAAATCGATCCATAGAGATTTGAACTCCTCAAACCCAAGTCCGCCCGAGTTGTCTTTGTCCAACATCGCGATCATACTCCTGCAGACATCTTTAGAGAAACCTTGCCCTTTCAGTTCTGTAACGCGTATAAAATATTACAAAATTGCCTATATATATAAAACCAGTTAAATTCTGACCTCTGTTTGGATATTAAATCCCATGATTTTGATGGTAGAATGGTAACTGTCTACTACCAACCATGGAAAACATCAAAAACCTAAAGATTAGATTTTGAATCAGATTTAGAACCTGAATTAGAAATTGAACCTACTTATAACCGAGTTCCAAATACTTTTAACTATAAATTAGGTGGAAAATCAAATCTTTGGACCCAATTTATCGAACTTATTTAACTGTAAAAGTTTATAAAAATCATAAACCCGTTATATTGTTTGTTTGAAATTAAATCCCATGTCATTGTTTTGATGGTAGGGTTGTAACTGTCGAAATCTACTTCCAACCATGAATGATGTAAAAAATCGAATCTCATAACCCAATTAGAAAGTGAACCTACTTATAACAGAGTTCCAAATATTTCCTATAAATGAGGTCGAAAATCTAATCTTTAGACCCAATTTCTCGAACCTATTTAACAGTAAAAGTTTGTAAAAATCATAAACAAAATTAATTACATTTTTATAACTCTTACAAAAAATTACAATATTTAAATCAAATAATAACTAAATATTTATTTTTATGGAAATGGAGGTGATTTTGTGATTGCGAACTTTATAATAATTATGTAAATGTTTAAAATGCCCATTTTTGAAAGTGCCAATAAAACATGCCAACATGAAGCTATTATGCAAATATTTTCAAATTTATTGAAAATATTTACATTGTTTAATGTGTTAGTTGCGACGCAAAGCGAAATTTTTATGTTGAGAGATTAATATTGTAAACATTAATTCCTCAACAGTTTATACGAATTGTAAAATACGTAAAATAATGCTCACAAAAGACAATAACATTGATACACATGTACATATACAGGCATTATTTTACAAATTATACGAAATTATAATTGCACCAAAAATCTGAAAATAAAATGTAAATTAAATTAACAAAAATAGACATTTTAAGCGAAACCCTCCATTTCTATAAAAGTTCTCAACTATAGTACGAGAGGTGCATGCATCGTCGCCTGGTGACCTGTAACATTTGTAAATATGTATAATTATTAGAAATTAATAAAATTACAGCTGAAACCGAATAAAAAATAAGTTTGTTTTTATTTTAAAAAAAAAACTAGATGAGCCCGCTGCTTAATCTGCGTGTAACTCAGTAAGATATAAAAGTTTCCCGCGTAAACTCCTTAGGAATTTAATTGTAATGTATTATTAACTTAAACTTTCTTCAAGGAACGCACTAACTTTTAGTGAAGCGAACAATAATCTGTTTAGTTGATTTTGAGTAAATCTAAATTTATTTTTTACAAATTTTATCAAAATTTTGGGGAAATTCTTAGATAATATGAATACATAAATGTTACTCATTAATATAAGACAAACCAAATGATGGTTTGGCAATGAATAAGACGTTATAGGTTCATCATATGCAGTTATTAACTTAATTAGTTTTATATTTTCAAAATGTTATTATTTTTATGAAATATTTTTCATATCCTTATTTACTTTTAACTACTTAAAATTTACGTTAATTTCTGTAAATTTTACCACTATTTTCATTATTTGTAAAGCATATTATCTCATAAATCCATGTAGATTAAGTGTTAAAATGTCAAATATTTTTTTCCGAGTTTACACAAATTACACAGAAATTGTAATATCTGTAAACATCGAAAATTAAAAAATAATTTATTTCTAAAACGACGTTAAGACGTTAAACATCATATTTTTTTTTAATTTTAGAAAATTTTGCAGATATTGTAACAACCGTAAACATAGCAAGTACCTTGTGGTTGCGGTTGATTAAGGTGTACTTGTTCCTGCTGTTGGGCTTGCATCTGCTGCAGATCTACGCCGATCTCTTTACAGATGGGTGCGCATAAAGCGCACAGCAGCTGTTCGAGACAGCTTTGCTCTTGTGGGGGGGACGTTTGCCCCCCGCCATCGTAAGCCCCTCCTCCACGACGCATAGCCATTTCTGCACCCCAACAATACCATATCACATAACTGTACCAAATTCAACCGTCGATGTTTTATATAGTGTTTTTAAATTACAAAAAAATACAAAAAACTAATAATGATGATAATAGACAAAATTTGGAAATAGTCAATAATTAATAACCATTATCGAATATTATTATTTGACTTAACAACACCGACAGTAAGTAGTACAAAATAAAATGGATATAAACCGAAAACATATTAATTTGATTTCGGATAGACATTCACACATTTTGTATGACACTATATGAATATTTTTCATAAAATATCACATAAAACTTTTTGATTTCATTTCTGACTTTACATCTTATTCCTATAAACAGAGAAGTGACCAAAATTTACTAATATAAACAATATAAATATCCATATCAAAGTCAGTTCTCAATACATTACCCAAACGTATTCGTTTTGTGGCACATACTGATGGAATTATATTTAAAAAATAACTATTGAACAATAGAGCAAATGGCGTAAGGTGTAGAATATGTAATATTGTATATATGTACAAATATAATATGAAAGATTATAAAAACCGTCATTTTTGAAAACTATTAAAATATACACACTTTTACTTGCAATGCGATAAACTTTGTATTTTTTTGCAGATAGATAGGGACCATCAAGTTTTTGGTCCTTCAAGCCGGACTAATAACCATTCTGCTCATTCAGTTAATTTGTTTATCGAGCTCAAATTACCGAAGTAACTTTAAAATCGTTATACAATCCTGCTTAAAGGATTAAGACAATTGTAAGTTCATAAAGTCCCAAATCCAACCAATTTTTAAAGATTAACTAAAGTAGACGGTAATATATTACCAAGTTTGTTGTATGTACAACTTTTCTAATAAGTAAGCTATTTTAGTGCAACTTAAAGTAAAATTAAGAAACTCAACAGAATTTAAAAATAATCTAACAAGCGCTTTTAATTTTTTTAACATTATATAGCAACAAAAAAATTAAAATGTATACAAAACAATACTATTATTTTACAATATAAAAATCGAAAAAAATATTAACATAAAAAGGAATACACATATTATATACAATCTAATTTCTATTACTTACATATAAATATCTCTTCGGACAGTTTCCAACAAAACAACAAAAAAAGCAACATTAAAGATGGCACAAAAGCGTTATCACATTGAAAGCTCAAAATGGGCATTTTTGTAAAGTACATAAATATTTTTTTATAAGTTTATTATACAAAAATAAAATAATATAAAGTTTTTATTTTAACACAAGTTATAAGTTAAAAAATTAAAAATTAATTTACAAGCAAATAATTAAAAATACAAAGTCCACAATGTCGCTTTGGTGAAATTTGTATTTTATGGGAATATTTTAGTTATGTATTGATTATGTTATTATCACTATAAAATAACATTGAAATAAATTATTTGTGTTAAATTTGGTTAAATTTTTCAATTATTTTTGTGTAACAAAGATTTTTAGCGGATAGTTTTAACTAGTATTTATTTCGTTTCGTTCAATTATTTGTATTTTTGTACTGATTTGGGTTCGATTGATCCATTTGCTTTGAGTTTTAATTCATTTATACCATTTCTCAGGAACAAACTTCTAACTAATAAAATTAACTAACTTAAGTTAAGGTATAGTAACTTAACTTAGTTTTATGGGTTACATACAAACGATAAATATCTACCGATATAATTTGAAATAATAACGTAAATACATAAATATACCCCGGCTTGAAGGACCAATCATTTGTTTTAGCCAAATTTGGTCCATGAAGGCGGGCTTATTACCTACCTAAGCCAACTTGCCAGTTAACATTCAACATTGGCAGGATTTTAAACCTAACTGGCGCCATAAACGCCATATAGGAAAGGCATTGGTTATTTCGGGTTAATGTGTGCAGGGTTATGTTTGTGTGTGTGTCCACTCACCCTCTCTCATAGCATAGTCTAGGATCTCCTTCAACTCCTGCCAGTCCACTTCCCCGTCAGAACCCGCCAGGCGATTGAAGAAATCACGCACCGGATCTGCGGGTTCTGGGTTTGGTGCTATTTCTTTAACCTGCAGAACATCATAGGATATAGTCAATCGACATTTGTAGAGTTGTTTGTAGAGATGACATGAAGTATTATGATTTTTTAAAAATCGATTATTTATGGGGTTCTCAAGTTGTAGTAGAAGCTTTTAAGTCAACAGGGATTGACTTAATATAGTAAAACTTGAAGTAGCGAGATCTCGTAAACTGCGTTTTCCTTTGATAGACGCGGCGATAGCGGAATGGTTAGGGTAATGGTCTTGCGATCGTGGGTTCGGATACCGGCCATTATACTACGTGAACCCACTCCATTTACACACACGCATTTAAGCTTAGGTAGAGGGGTTAACAAGTTTACTAGAAATTTGTAAATCAAATTATTAGTAACCTTTTCAAAAAACAAAAAAAAAGACGAGTGCTTGTGTATTGTGGTGGAGATTTGTAGTGCATGTTTTTACGAAATTTGCATGTATCATGTATGAAAACGGATAGTCCACTTTATATTTAGCATTATTTTCTATATACTTTATCGCGGATTATAGCAAAATAATTTTACTATTACTTTTGTAAAGCTACAAGTGTTAAGTGAGTTAATACAGTATTCGTTAGTAAAGTGACGTGCATCTCGAAGAATGACTTGCGGTATTGTATTATATTGTAACGTAGAAATAATAGGAGATTGTTAACACGTAAATACTATTTTAGCTGTAGTAGATCTTTAAATGAAAATATTTTTATAATTTAATTTAAATTTAAATTATTATTTTTATTGATCATTATTATTTTTTCTTCTCGAATTTTATCAAAATTTGTATTACTAACAAAGTGGGCCCTGGTTGTCTGAAATAAAGATTTGTGATTATTACTTACCCTATCATCCACATCACCCATGCCGACTTCTTCGTCATTTTCGCTGAAAATAGAATAAAATAGTTCGGTCATGTTTGTACTATCCTACTTCTTAATTAGCTGTGATAGCCTAACCGTGTGCCTCTTCTGAGGCGTCACGGTTCAAACCCGGGTAGGCACCAATGAGTTTTTCTGTTAAAACTTATGTGTCTAATTGATAATTGTAATTTATCACACGCTCTTTGGTGAAGGAAAACATCGTGCACCTGCATGTTTGTAGAGAATTTTAGGGATACGTGTAACTTATAAATCCGCATTGGAGCAGCGTGGTAGGTCTTAGCTCCGATCCTCCTCTCCAAAAACGGAGCGAGGAGGCCTATGCCCAGCAATGCGATATTAACAGGCAGTTACTTTACTTCCTACTAATATTAAAAAAGTTTGGATGTATGTTAGTTACATTTTCATGGCGAATCTGCTGAACCAATATCGATGAAAATTGGCACAATTATTCCTTATACATAGGGATAACATAGGCTATAGAAATCCCGTTAATTTTACAGGAATAGGATGACGTTCAAAAGCGCCAACCTATCACGCGACAACAGTTCACGTGTAAAAAGGCACGGTTAAAATCTAGTATAAAATAAATGGGACACTTACTCACCCATAACAAAAAATATTAAGTTACTTGGATCGTCCGTCCACAAAGTAAGTAACTTAATACTTGTGTTATTGTGGGTGAGAGACTGGAGAGTGACAGAAGCTACTGGTTTATTCCAATATTACAGTCCACGCAAACGAAG
The DNA here is from genome assembly GCA_947086495.1 of Morpho achilles. NCBI lineage: Eukaryota > Metazoa > Arthropoda > Insecta > Lepidoptera > Nymphalidae > Morpho > Morpho achilles. The sequence goes on along the minus strand of CAMTZB010000012.1, from coordinate 3,990,611 downwards.
TCGTGGGTAAAAACTAGTACAATAATATACAAAACTCACGTCATATTATTGCTTTTTTCTGAGAACACGCGTAGTAGAAACTCGCCCTCTTCATCTGGCTCGAACGTCGAAGGCACTATAACGTACTGGCCGGGTTCAAATTTAAATCTGCAATGAAGGTGTATAATATTATTATTTCTGGCACTTATTTGTTTAATGCTGGATAATTAAACAAAAGATGAAAGTGTGCATGAAAATGAGATGAGAATGTGAAGGTGGATGTGGTGTAACAACCTTTTATAACCTGTGACGTGGTCGTCATTCGTAGTAGCGTTACGTCATTTTGTATGGTGCAAGAACAGCAGACACTGGAAGCCGCCGTACATATATAGACACACACACATATTTACGCCATTTATATATATATATATATATATATATATATATATATATATATATATATATATATATATATATATATATATATATATATATATATACATATATCTCTCGGCGGTGAAGGCAACAAGGTACTTGCTGCCTTGTTTTCTTGGTAAGGCGGCGTCTTGTTTCATAAAATAAGTCAGCGATAAATGAGTTAAACTTGTATGTACATAAACATATATTAGAATCTCGGAAACGACTCCAACGATTTTCCTTAAATTTTGCATGCAGAAGGTTTTGGAGGAAAAAAAACGATCTAGCTAGGTACAAAAGTACCTAGAAAGAAATTCTTCTAGGAAGAAATTCTTCGCGGATTATAGCAAAATAATTTTATTATTACTTTTGTATTATGGATCTCCGCAAAGTAACGCCTAATTCTATAGATCTAGCTAGGTATTAAAAAAAAAATATTTTATCCCTGTTTTTGGCATTAAATACAAAAATTCAAATTGAATATATAAAACACTATTTTTTCCGAAAACTGTCAAGTCAGCGTAGCTTATTTGGGGAACAGGCGGTCTCTAGAAATTATTTAAATTTTTTTTAGAAAAAATATCGATCAAGGCTCGGTCAACCAGGTACTATCGACTTGTTGTGTAAGTAGTGGGGCGCGCGATTTCAAATGAGACAATCTCTACAAGTTTAGTTGAATAATCTTCCTGTCCTTATCCCACTCTAAGTGGGGACGGCACAACGTGTTTTTCTCTTTCATTCTGTCCTATCATTCGTCAACTCTGGCTCTACTCCTTTTATATGCATGTCATATTTTCAAACAATCCAACCATCCCTTTTTAGGCCTTAGGTTAATTCAATGAAGTACTTTAGCCACAGGATATTATTTTTCATTTTGAAATTAAACTTCACGATGTATATGGATCAATGACCCATAGCAGCATGCCATACAAAAATAAACCCTATGAACAATATTATACTCCTCTGTATTTATAAATCTGTAGGTGAAAAGTAAAGAACCGTAATCCAACATGGTGTCGTTTAACATTTGATTTAGTTTTATTGGTTAAAAATATTAAACAATACTATGTGATCATAAGACTATGTAATTTATAATTTAACATCCACGAAATTAGTGGCTGTAGGACGTTATGCCTTTTATAATTTGAAAAATACGAGTATACTGATTACGAATCATTGGAAATACAAAAATGTAAAAATGGCCTTGGGCTTGGCCTTGCGGTCACCGCGCTGCGACCTTTGTACTTCACCGCTCCGTTTGATCTTCGCGGCGATCGTCATATCTACACCGAGCGCCGTACGCGCGCACTACAAGGTGAGTGAACCCTAATGAATAAGCGTGTTTAGCAATTTAAACGTATTTAGTTTGTTGGAATATATATTTTTCTTAAATTCTATATTTATTCATTAGTATTACATTACTTTGATATAATTCAATGTATTTAACATTGAATTATATCAAAGTAATGTAATACTTCCAAGTGAGCAGTGAAGTTATTTAATGTCGTATCGTCGGTACCACTCTGTATAAAAAAAGCTTCTATATTCACCTGGAGCTGACCTCCCTCAGGTTGATGAACGCCTGCGAGCGGCCCACGGACGCGTTGTACTTGAAGTAGTTGACGTCGAGCGGCTTGGGCACGTGGCCGTAGTCCGGCAGCCGGTACACCGCGAACCCGATCGTGAGGCACTCCAGCCCCTGGTGGCGCTGCGAGCGGCGGTTCTTCTGCATCAGCGCCACTATTATCTGGAAAACACAGCCACAGTTTTTATAAATGACTAGCAATCGCCAGCGGCTCCGCTCGCGTGGAATGATTAAAACCGTAATATAGTCTTTTGAGAGATCGAGGGTACCCTGAGCTTGGAGGGCCCAGGTTAGTGACCCGTCAAATTCAAATTCAAATTCAAAATATTCTTTATTCAAGTGGACTGTTTACAGTACTTTTGAATCGTCAAATGTTTTAAAGAAGCTACCACTGATTTAGAAGTTTGCTCCTACCGAGAAGAATCAGCAAGAAACTCGGCGGCTAATCTTTTAAAAAATTATTACAATTTGATGGTTACAAGATAATCGTTGCAGCTGGATGCGTAGCTGACTGCAGTTAAGATATGCTATCATTTAAACGTCTAGACCAGTAGCTACGTCACAGATCTGCCATCTATTAATATATACATCATATTTGTATTTTAGTATATATTTAGAAAATATATATGTATATATTCACCAGTTGTCTATCTACCATAACAGAAGTATTAAGTTACTTAGTTTGGGGACGGACGACCGTGTGTTATACTAGTAACAATGGTGCTCTATAGTGGTGTTATAATAAATAATCGGTCCACGTCGGATATTCACATCGTCGGCGAACTGGACCATAGGACGCCGTCACCGGGCGGCAAATCATTGTAATCGGATATGTTGCCGCCACGCCGTGTGGTATCCGGCTGAATAGAATAGTACCACCCTCATTTCTTACCGAGGTGTCGTAAAAGGCGACTAAGGTAAGTTAACCCACAGTGTGGTAGCCGGTTGAGTAAAATAGACCACCCTCTTTCTTACCGAGGAGTCGTAAAATACGACTAAGGTATGTTGACGTCAGGCAGGCGGCCGGTCGTAAAATACGTAGCCAAATCAAATGACAATATGTTTGTAACATGTTGTGCCGACCCCACTTAGAGTGGGATAAGGGCAGGAGGATGATGTTGCCGCCGGCCCTTAGGATTTAGGAATAGTTATTTAATTTGATCATTCTTTCCTTAGCATCGAGCTAGGATAGACGCTTTTTAATTAGTAATTAGTTTGTAATTTTTATATAGAAATAAATTACGTTTTAGTAATTTTGGGTTTTCTTGAGTCCTCCGACAGCGACTTCTGTAATTCGTGTAAGTGTTCCATACATTTATTATTATTATTATTATTTTTACATTACCTTTATTACTCTCATTAAAGAGGTCTCTAAGCACGGGCCATGGCCAAGTTCATTAAAATTCAGCTAGGAATTTTCGTACTATTCTACATGTATTAAGTATTACAGCTTTTTGCGTAAGTGTGTATATGTGTGGGTGAATGTCTACTTTTTAAACTGTTTTTTAGGCTCTTAGGGATGATACCCGTGGATGAAATTACAATTGGGATTGTATGAACAGTATTAACCGACCATTGTTTTTTTAATTCTATTGCTAAATCGCGGTATTTGCATATTTTATCAGAATAAGTGGTGGCACGCCGTGTGGTATCCGGCTGAATAGAATAGTACCACCCTCTTTTGTTACCGAGGTGTCGTAAAAGGCGACTAAGGTAAGTCAACCCGCCGTTTGGTATCCGGCTGAGTAGAATAGACCAATCTCATTTCTTACCGAGGTGTCGTAAAAGGCGACTTAGGTAATTTGACCCACCGTGTGGTATCCGGTTTAGTAGAATAGACCACCCTCATTCTTACCGAGGTGTCGTAAAATACGACAGAGGTAAGTTGACGTCAGGCAGGCGGCCGGTCGTGAAAACGCAGCCAAATCATGTAACAGCGTGTTTATAACATGTTGTGCCGACCCCACTTAGAGTGGGATAAGGGCAGGAGGATGATGATCAGAATAAGTGGTGGTCAGGTTGTGTGTGTTACATATTGCAATATCTATTAATCCGGTCTATTGTAATGTATAGTTTTATCGGTTATAGTTGTTCTAGCCCAATATACTTTATACTGATCGTTTTCTAAAACGACACTCGGTTTATATTTATAATAGGCAGTTTTATTAGGAATAAATTTGTATTTGACTGGCTCGTTGGAGCAGTGGGTAGTGACCCTGCCTTCAGCTCCGCGGGTCGCGGGTTCGATTCCCGCCGAGGGCCAATATTTTCTATAAATGAATTTGTTGGTCTTTGAGCCTGGGTGTATATTTGTATTTAAGTATGAAATTAACAATTATATATGTATATATTCACCAGTTGTCTGTCTACCATAACACAAGTATTAAGTTACTTACTTTGGGGACGGACGACCGTGTGTGTAAGTGTCCCATATATTTATTTATTTATACGCCAGATTTTGGTGAACTATTGCTTATTATTTATTATACAAATACACGGACAGTATACTCACAGTACATTTATTCTCGGCGTCACCCTCATCTGGGTCCTTGAGAGTGACGGTGTACTGGGGATTCTTCCAGAATGTCTCCAAGTAATTCCTGCATCCGCCAGCTGTTACACCTGTTAAATAAATACATAAATAAATTATTTTAAATATAATTTAACTGAGAATAGACCACCCTCATTTATAACCGAGGTGTCGTAAGAGGCGACTAATTCTTCACACATTCTTTTATTTATCGCAGATTATAGCAAAATATTATTATAATTAATTATTGTAAAGAAACTCCGTGTGGTATTCGGCTGAATAGAATAGTACCAACCTCATTTCTTACCGAGGTGTCGTAAAAGGCGACTAAGGTAAGTTGACTCACCGTGTGGTATTCGGTTAAGTAGAATAAACAACCCTCTTTCTTACCGAGGTGTCGTAAAAGGCGACTAAGGTAAGTTGACCCACCGTGTGGTATCGGGCTGAGTAGAATAGACCACCCTCATTTCTTACCGAGGTGTCGTAAAAGGCGACTAAGGTAAGTTGACTCACCGTGTGGTATCCGGTTAAGTAGAAATGACCACCCTCATTTCTTACCGAGGTGTCGTAAAAGGCGACTAAGGTAAGTTGACCCACCGTGTGGTATCGGGCTGAGTAGAATAGACCACCCTCATTTCTTACCGAGGTGTCGTAAAAAGAGACTAAGGTAAGTTGACCCACCGTGTGGTATCTATCGGGCTGAGTGGAATAGACCACCCTCATTTCTTATCGAGGTGTCGTAAAAAGCGACTAAGTTAAATCGACCCGCCGTGTGGTATCCGGCTGAGTAGAATAGACCACCCTCATTTCTTACCGAGGTGTCGTAAAAGACGACAAAGATAAGTCGACCCGCCGTGTGATATCCGGCTGACTAGTATTCTAGTCTATTGACAAGCCTCTTTCTTACAGAGGTGTCGTAAATTACGACTATGATAAGTTGACGTCAGGCAGGCGGCCGGTCGTAAAATACGTAGCCAAATCATATGACAACATGTTTGTAACATGTTGTGCCGATCCTACTTAGAGCGGGATAAGCGCAGGAAGATTATGAATTATTGTGAAGAAATAATATTTAACATCTCAGTGTTATAGAGAGATGATCATTATTCATCTCGACTTTTTAAACTCTATGTGTATTCCGGACGATTGAGATTTCAAAATATTTTTAAAAAGTTTTTTCAACTGCAGCTGGTTCGAAAAATTGGCTGTGTTTTTGCTTTTACAATCAAATAAAGGACGATAACATAAAAGAAAAGTGTCTAATTAAATAGAACCTCTTTCAATTTCAGGCTTACCTCGAACCCACTCCCCTTCGAAGACAGACATCTCCCATTTCTTAGTGCATCCTTCGGGGCACTCGTCAGGGTCAAGTGAGTCTGGATTCAAATTACAGATCTCCACTCTGAAAAAAAAAATGCCATAATTTATAGAATCTCATTCATCCATAATACAAAATTAATAATAATATTAATTTGCTGTAATCTGCGATTAAGTAAATATAAAATACATATAATGCTAAATGTAGAGTGGACTATCCGTTTTCATACCTGAAACAAGCAGGATTAGTAAAACTCATGCAAAAACCTTCACCTGGTTCAACCTTCACCTTCAAATGTACTGGTTGGTAGGTCGGAAGTCAAATCTGTCACATGAAAGCAAATTAGCTATCTATAAGACGATTCTCAAGCCAATTTGGAGTTACGGTATCCAACTATGGGATACGGCTAGCCACAGCAACATTGAGATTCTTGAGAGATTTCAGAGCAAGACATTGAGAGCGATGCTAGACATACCGTACTATGTTAGTAACAAATATATTCATCGGGATTTAAATCTTAACACAGTTAAGCAGAAAAATTGCTAAATACAGTAAGGGATACCAAGAAAGGATCGCAAGTCATGTCAATAGACTTGCATCAAAGTTGGAAGGCACTGGAAGTGTTATACACTTCCGATTAAAACGGCATAGTGTTCCTATGTTAACAAGATTCGATGTCAGCATATGAAAGGAACTAACTATATTCCTTTTGCGCAACTAGCCACAAGTCTCAGATCACCATCATAATGGCTTATTGTGTATACACAGATCGCCGTGTTACGGTATTCAATAAAAAAAAACCTTCACCACCGCTACCACAATGAACAAGCATTACGCACATTCACTATCACAAAATCAATAATCCTTTCGCCGCGCCACCTAAGCATCATCAGGAGATAGACTCCACAATGAAATCGTAAAGTGACAAATCACCCAAGTTAGCAAAATTAAAGTTATATAGTAATAAGTTAAACCCCCACCGGTTTTTTTTCCTTCGAACACGTGTTGCTCTAAAATATTTTACTGGACTGCATGTCTGAACAATGACTAACCGGATACCCCTAAACTCCATTAAATTCATAAGTTACAATAAAATTATTTTACTGTAATGGTAATAATGGCAATAGTATGAAGCAACATTCACATACCTTATACAGGACTACCACACGTATTCCAAACGCCGCCAATACTCCACACAAGCACTACGCACACTCACTACCACAATCTCTACGATCGTTTCGAGCCGAGACTGAAGCATCATCAGGAGGATAGGCTACACAAACGAAAACCATAAAATCCATTAAATTCCCTTAATTCAATAATTTACCTGTCAAAGTGGCTGCAGAAGTCCTTGAAGGACATCCAGAACTCTCCATCGTCGTCGAAGGTCAGACCCAACTCCTCTTTCTCCGATTCGGGTATAAAACGCCATTCTGGTGACCTGCGGAATTAGATACAGCACGAAATTGAACCATTACTTAAATAAATGTCAAGTACCTGCTTTACAGAGCGTTGCTCAGTAATTTTTTTACAAAATAAAAAAAAGAACCTAAAAAAAAGAAAAAAATAATTATGTAGTCGGGATCGACCTAGGTATTCACATTTCTCTTGTTTTACCTGGGACTTTATTTTACAATATTTATTTATTTATTCTTTTCATACATATATTTAGAAAAGAGAAAGAAAAATAAAAAAAAAACACATGTATAAAGGCGGACTTATCCCTAAAAGGGATCTCTTCCACTCAACCTTTGAGTAATAGAAGGAAAAGGGCAAGAATTGAAGAAGAAAGAGAGTACGGGTCATATAGAGAAAAGGAAAAAGTTTATATAAATTCAACTATTTAATCTATTAAATAATTTTGGTAAAATAACTAGATGAAAAGATGCTACTAATATATAATTACTTAAGACAAATATTTTCTCTGTAACTTAAATACTGAAAGGGAAAGAGATTTGCGGATTAATACTGGTAAATCATTCTACATCTTAACACCTTACAATAAGTATTTATACTAACTTGTCGCTCCAGGGTCCGTTCCACTCGGCCTCGTTACCCCACGGGTTCCTTAGCCTCAGCAATGGTATCTTGCCGGCGCGGCCTGGGGTCTCAATGTCCACATACTTGACCCGTGTAACCGAGTACGCGTGCCCGCGGATCAGACCCACTGGGGTCTCGGCTTCGAGGACATTCGGATCCGGCTGAAAAAAATTCCATACTTAATACATGAACAATTGAAGTAAATAAGGCACTAAGTACCTAAAAATTAAAATTAGTAAAAGTATACAATTTGGTTCTAAAAGCCTTTTAGAACCAAATTGCAAACTTAGTTTCTTATTATTTTTTATTTTTTTTTATACAGGAAAACAACCCCTTATGGGTACCGCCGCCCGACGGGGACAGGCGGCGGTTATGTCGGACTCGCACCGACTTAAACGACCTGTGTGCTCCACCACGCTGGCGATGGCAAGGACAGGGTATCATTGTACATATTGCCCCCATCCCGCCGACAGCTCTGATCCCAGAGAACATACCTTCTCCGGGTAGGGGCCCCTCGAAAGAGAAGCCCCCCTCCGCTAACCGGTGCATCGGGAGCACCAGATGCACCGACCGCCTCGGAGACCTGTAATCCAGACGTCCGATATACCCCGTTCGGAACGTCCGAAGGTCCCCTAACAGGGCAGCAGTCGTTGGGCTTAGGCGAGTCGCTACCACTTGGACTCACCAGCAGCAGATTGGATCCAGAACAAGAGTTCCCGGAACCGCTCCGCCGCCTCCCTCCGCAGAGCAAAAGGAGGCCATCGCTGCCCGCGATTGCTCCCTGCCCACCGATGATTCATGATACGGTGGAAAGGAGAGACCGCGCCCCAAGTAGGGACCCCAGCGCCTTGGTGGGCGTTTCCGCCCCCACCGGGTAATTTTTTATAAAGGTTTTCTTCCTCGCAACCCGAAGGTCCCCGTTCCCATTGCTGGGCTTACGGGTTTAGCCGACGGTGGCCTAAGACCATGTCCAGCCAGACTTAAAGTAAGCCCAACTGAACCCGTCGCTCATTAGAGACTCCACCCTTAACCTCCCCGGAGTCCCCAGCCCGTCCAGATTGCCCTCTGCTAATCAGAGGGACAACTGGATTGGCCACCCCACAGTGGTCCGTTCGCCAAGACTAAGCTTGCCCAGGGTGCACGACGAGGAGGCCGACCACTTTGGCACCCCTTTTCTTATTATTATGTTAACTAGTTTTAACCCGCAACTTCGTTTGCGTGGACTGTAGTCTTGGAATAAACCAGTATCTGTATCTTCTTCTCTTCTTCGTCGGCCAATGGGAGTCCAGTGCTGGACATAAGTCTCTTTATGGGATCTCTCTTAATGGGGTCATCATTTACAATTGTTATATTATAATCTTCCTGCCCTTAGCCCACTCTAAGTGAGGTCGGCTCAACATGTTATAAACATGCTGTCACATGATTTGGCTACGTATTTTACTACCGGCCGCCTGCCTGACATCAACTTACCTTAGTCGTATTTTACGACACCTCCATCTAGAAAGAGGGTGGTCCATTCTACTTAACCGGATACCACACGGTAAGTCAACTTACCTTAGTCGCTTTTTACGACACCTCGGTAAGAAATGAGGTTGGTTCATTCTACTTAACCGGTTACCACACGGTGAGTCAACTTACCTTAGTCGCTTTTTACGACACCTCGGTAAGAAATGAGGTCGGTCTATTCTACTAAGCCGGATACCACACGGCGGGTCGACTTACCTTAGTCACCTTTTACGACAGCTCTGTAAGAAATGAGGGTGGTCTATTCTACTCAGGCGGATACCACACGGCGGGTCGACTTACCTTAGTCGCCTTTTACGACACCTCGGTAAGAAATGAGGGTGGTACTATTCTATTCAGGCGGATACCACACGGCGGATCGACTTACCTTAGTCGCCTTTTACGACACCTCGATAAGAAATGAGGTTGGTGTATTATACTCAGCCGGATACCACACTGCGGGTTGACTTACCTTAGTCGCCTTTTACGACACCTCGGTAAGAAATGAGGTTGGTGTATTATACTCAGCCGGATACCACACTGCGGGTTGACTTACCTTAGTCGCCTTTTACGACACCTCGGTAAGAAATGAGGGTGGTACTATTCTATTCAGCCGGATACCACACGGCGTACTTACTTAATTACTTATTGGATAAAATTTTATGACCTTTTATATTATATTAAGCCTTTATTCAGACATTTGTTATAAATTTTTCATTTGTAATACTAAGAATGATATTAGGTGTAGTAAAAAGTAGTCTATTATTTTTGCACGATATTGACGGCTTCATTTAGTTTATTTAAACTTATCCGATTTAGTTCAAATATCCATCGTTTTGTTCGATAAGTTGTTGCCATTTTTAAGGTAATTTTATTTTGCCATTTTCACAGAAATCTTTTCTGTTATTGGCAAAAAATTGGGACAGTCGATTTTCACAAGCTTCTCTTGAGACGAATTTTTCACTAACAAAAACATGTGCCAGTGGCAAGAACAGCTGGTAATCACTTGGAAATAGGATAAGACTATAAGCTGGACGTATAAAAAATTCTCAACCAAGTTCTAGGAACTTCTGGCGAAGCACTATTGAAGCGTGTGGTCTAGCGTTGTCCTGATAAAACATAATGTTTTTCCTATTGGCCAAATCTGGTCGCTTCTGGGCGATTGCTTTCTTCAGATGGTCTAATTATTGACCGTACAGGTCTAAATTAAGAGTTTGGCCTTAGTAGAACAGCTCATAATAGAGCCAATCCCACCAAACACACAGAAGAACTTTTTTGACCATTAATCCTGGCTTTGCCACCGATTGCGCCTGCTCACCGCAGTTCGACCACGACCATTTTTGCTTAACGTTGTCGTAAGTGATCCCCTTTTCATTTCCAGTCAACATCCACTGAAGAAATGGGTTGACTTTGTTTCGATTCAGCAGTGATTCGCAGATGGAATTTAGTTCTATGTGGTTTTTTTACGAAAATTCATGTGGCGCCTATAAATAGAGCGTTTTTTTTTATATTCAGCCTATCAAAGTGGTTCTAAAAAGTTTTTTGTGCAATCTTCAGCTCCTGAGCAATCGAAAAAGTGCTTGCATGGCGGTCGGACTAGACGATTTTCATTATTTTAATGACATTTTCAACAACTAGTCTTACGGAACGTCGTGCGTCTTCAACATCAAAATTACCAGATCAGAATCGACGAACCCTAAATTACACATGATTAGCTGATACAGTATCAGGACCATAGACATTATTCTAATTTTCAAACGCCTAGCTTGCGTTTTCGCCTTTATCGAAGAATAACTGAAAAAAGGGAAAATTTCTCTTTTTGGTGCCCATCTTTGGCACGTGCAAACAATATTCAATCAAGCAATCACAAAAATGTCTGTCTGTCTACTTTTAGTACGAAAGCATACGCTTCTAACGCCGTTTAGTTTAAATCGATAGCACTTATGCAAGGCGAGTTATTGATTACTAAAGACATGATCGAAAAATAATGGATTACTTTTTACTAGACCTATTATTTAATTTCCGTTGTCTGTTTGTCTTCGGACAAAGGCCTCCTCCAACTGTGACCATTTTGCTCTATCATTGGCAGCTCTAGTCCATTTTGGCCCTGCCACAGCCAAAATGTCATCAACCCATCTTCGCAGTGGTCTGCCTCTTTTCCTTTTCCGATGTTTTCTATACCAAAACATCACTTTCCTTGACCACCTTTCATCTCCTCTTATTATATGTTATTACCTTATTGTTATAATTATTTGTTATATATCACCTCAATACTGCAGCCCATTAAGGAGTTCCTCTCGTAGGCCTTCAGCAGTATTGTATAGAAGTTAGGAGGCAGCTCGCTCATCTCATACATCTCCGTTACACCACCGGTGAAGTCCTCCATGGCCTCGCATGTTGAACCGCCTTTGAGGGCTTCGTAGGAGCCGTGCAGTCTGAAACAGATACATGCCAAAGTAGTAAGTAAGTAAGTAACAGCCTGTTACTATCCCACTGCTGGGCATAGGCCTCCTCTCACCATTTTTTGGAGAGAAGGGTTGGAGCTGAGACCTACCACGCTGCTCCAATGCGGATTGGTACGTTACACATATCCCCAGAATTCTCTAGAGATATGCAGGTTTCCTCACGATGTTTTCCTTCACCGAAAAGCGTGTGATAAATTGCAATTATCAATTAGACACAAGTTTTAATAGAAAAACTCATTGGGTTTGAACCCATGATCGTCTCTAGAAATTCACACGGTCGCACCGCTAGGCCATCACAGTTTCTTCTACATGCCAAAATGATTCTAAAATTTAGCTTTCATGGTGCTAAGCTATGGAATGATTTACCAGTATCAATCCGCAAATCTCCCTCCACCTTCAGCATTTAAGTTACAGATTAGAAAATATTTATCATAGGTAATTATATATTAATAGAATCTCACTTTTATCTATTTATTTTACCAAAATTATTTAATAGATTAAATAGTTCAATTTATATAAACTTTTTCCTTTTCTCTATATGACCCGTACTCTCTTTCTTCTTCAATTCTTCTCCTTTTCCTTCTATTACTCAAAGGTTGACTGGAAGAGATCCCTTTTAGGGATAAGTCCGCCTTTATACATGAGTTTTTTTTTTGTTTTTCTTTCTCTTTTCTAAATATATGTGTAAAAAGAAAAACAAAATTCTTAGTCCATAAGGTTCATATTCATTTACTACTCTTGTTTATTTATGTACCATAAAAAATGTGGAAAAAAGACATTATTAGTAAAAAAAAGTGTACAAAATTCAACTTAGGGATAGGGATTTTGTCATAGGGATGACAGAGATCTCTGCCAGCTAACCTACTAAGTGAGACAATTTATATTAAAGAAAAATCATCATCCTCCTGCCCTTATCCCACCCTAAGTGGGGTCGGCACAACATGTTATAAACATGCTGTAACATGATTTGGCTGCGTTTTTACGACCGGCCGCCTGCCTGACGTCAACTTACCTAAGTCGTATTTTAGGACACCTCGGTAAGAAAGAGGGTGGTCTATTTTACTCAACCGGATACCACACGGTGGGTCATCTTACCTTAGTCGCCTTTTACGACACCTCGGTAAGAAATGAGGTTGGTCAATTCTACTCAGCCGGATACCACACGGCGGATCGACTTACCTTAGTCGCCTTTTACGACACCTCGGTAAGAAAAAAGGGTGGTACTATTCTATTCAGCCGGATACCACACGGCGGAATTTATATTAAAGAAAAAGTTGGTACGCAAATATTAAACATTATGAATTAGAATTATCTACTAATAATTTCCTAATTTAACAAATAAAAATAAAAGAAATATATAATATATTTATATATAAATAAATATATATATACATACACACTATATATAATACAAAGTATAATATATAAATGTCAACAATTACATTATGATGGTAAAGATTTGTAATGTTTCTTTAGTCTTGTGTTACAATATAAACAAATTAAGTTTCTTACTATGTAATAGTAAGTAGCCGTGTGGTATCCGGCTAAGTAGAATAGTACCAACCTCATTTCTTACCGAGGTGTCGTAAAAGGCGACTAAGGTAAGTCGACCGCCGTGTGGTATCCGGCTGAGTAGAATAGACCGACCTCTTTTCTTACCGAGGTGTCGTAAAAGGCGACTAAGGTAAGTTGACCCACCGTGTGGTATCCGGTTTAGTAGAATAGACCACCATCTTACTTACCGAGGAGTCGTAAAATACGACTAAGTTAAGTTGACGTCAGGCAGGCGGCCGGTCGTTAAAACGCAGCCAAATCATGTGACAGCATGTTTATAACATGTTGTGCCAACCCCACTTAAGAGTGGGATAAGGGCAGGAGGATGATGACTATGTAATAGTAAGTACCTGGTGAATGAGCTTTGTTCGGTAATTATTTCTGTCTCTCTAAAAACAGAACAATTTAAAAAAATCAAATTGCGGCCAATTTGAAAGAGGTATTTGCTATCCAGCAGATAAACAAAATAACGGCCACATGATCTACGTGTTAACTTATTAGGGACTTTAAGTGCTGAATAAGCCTATCAGAAACTTGAGAAATGCAAAATTCCGAGATATCTGTCAGATATGTTTCGAATAAGCTAACTGATAGTTACTTGGTAACTTGTTGGTTATTTTGCGTGTGTTTAATATTTTATCCGTTTAATAAATTGGTAAATCGTCATGAAATAGACTTGTTTACGTCTAAACCCAATGAAATAAAACAACATATGTCTGGAATTTGGTTTGACTCGATTCCTATACTTCGTTAATTTTCTTTTTTTGTTCTATTTTAATTTCTGTTCTTTTTCTTTGCTCAAAAATTGTATCCGAATGGACTATTAGTTAAGTAGTTTATATGTGGAAATGTATAAATAGCTTAAGCTCATTTTCCAAATAAATAAAAATAAAATAAAATAAATATATATCAAGCTCTAATGTGATATAATAAAAAAATAGAATATTTCGTGACAAATTCTCACTAAGCGCAGTGTAGCGCCTAGAAAAATTGTGAGTTAAAGAGAACCATAATACAAAAGTAATAATGTGTGATGGCCTAGCGGTGCGACCGTGTGAATCTCTAGAGACGATCATGGGTTCAAACCCGGGCAGACACCAATGAGTTTTTATATTAAAACTTATGTGTCTAATTGATAATTGCAATTTATCACACGCTTTTCGGTGAAGGAAAACATCGTGAGGAAACCTGCATATCTTTAGAAAATCTAGGGATATGTGTAACCTACCAATCCGCATTGGAGCAGCGTGGTAGGTCTTAGCTCCAACCCTTCTCTCCAAAAAAGGAGAGAGGAGGCCTATGCCCAGCAGTGGGATAGTAACAGGCCGTTACAAAGTAATAATAATTGTAGCAAAATAATTTTATTATTACCTTCGTATTATGGATCTCCGCAAAGTAAAGTCTTATTCTATAATATAAATTATAAGGCTTTATCAGAAAAAAAGTTCTTACTTAGCATAAGCCTTTTCAAGCAGCGCGCTCCAGAACTCGTTCCTCTCTGAGGAGTGAAGGAACACCAGCTTGCCCCTGTACGTTGGCAGGCGGTCATCTATCACCACGTCAACCCAACGGCCGTACTGCCAGAACCTAGAAATTATTCATCATCATCATCATCAATCTCTTACCTTTATCCTAATCAAAGTGGGGTCGGCACAATATGTCTTCTTCCATTCTCCTCTATCATTCAACTCTGGCGCCACTCCTTTAACATGCATATCATTTTTCACACAATCCATCCATCATTTTCGGCCTTCCTCTAGCCATACATCCATCCACATTCATATTTAAAACTCTTTTGGTCATTATTTTCATCCTCATTACATGACCATACCAACTTAGTCTTGCACTTCTCATCTTTTCTGTAATGGGCGCAACTTTCAAACTTCTCAGGAAATTATAATTACTTTTAGAAATATAATTCTTATCACTAGTTACACTTAGTCAGTACTGTCTTGTATAGGGTTTAAGAGTAGCTATGTCCACGCATTCTTATCATCTAAGTAATTCTCAATAGCATAGTAGGCTTTCTGTATTAGCCTTTTAATAACAGTGTTTTAAATTGCTGTAATGGCAAAGCTAAAATTGATTGCGGAATTTTATTATAGAATCCTATAACCAAACCCACAAACGACTTACGTACTATTGCAAGGCGCAAAGCAGGAGCCGTTAGCTTACGTCGGTTCCTACTTTGTCTATTATATATAGATCGCCAATCTTTATAAAATTGTGTATATTCTTATCAAATCAATGAAACACCAAAGAAGACCTTAGGAAACGGATAGAAGCATTCGAGATGTGGGCATACAGGCGCATGTTGGCTATAAGCTGGACCCAGAAAATCTCGAATGTGGAAGTTCTGCGACGCGTCCATCAAAACTAGGAACTTTTGCAGACCGTTAAGATGAGAAAAGTCGAGTATTTAGGGCATGTGCTCAGGCACAACAGATATGGACTTCTGCAACTCATCTTAATGGGAAAGGTTTCCGGACAAAGAGGTGTGGGACGCAGAAAGAAATCCTGGCGCGAGCGCCGCTGAACTGTTCAGGCTAGCGAGGGATAGAGATGAATTTACACAGACTGCCAACCTTCGCTAGTCGGAGAGGAACTCCAAGAAGAAGAAGAAGCATATTCTTATGTACCAAAATATTGAAATCTGTGATAGCCCAGCGGTGAGACCGTGAGACTCTTATGAGAGGATATAGGAGGACTCGTAACAAACCACGGGCAGACATCAATACGTTTTAAAACATGTGTCTAATTGATATTTGTAACACGCTTTTCGGTGAAGGAAAACATCGAGAGGAAACCTGCATATCTCTAGAGAATACTGAGGATATGTGTAACCTACCAATCCGCATTGGAGCAGGGTGGGTTTTAGCTTTAACCCTTCTTTTCTAGAAATGAAGAGAAGAGAATGAAGAGAGACTTCTCTTCAGCCCAGCAGTGAGATACGAACAGGCAACGCTTTACTTACTTACATGCACTCACGCACGCACGCACGCACTCACGCACGCACACGCACACTTACTTTTTGTTATGTATTAGTATGTAATTTTTCTCTATTATATTTCTCCTCGCAAAATGATAGTCTCTTGTCTAATTAAATAAATTGTGTATGTAATTTAATCAAAAAACTAATTTTTGTAATGACAACATTTAAGTATTATATTTTTGTACGGTGATAGTAATTACCTGAAGTGGAAGACACCAGCGTAGTCTTCGTCGAAGCTCTGATCATCAGGTACCACTTGGAAGAACAATCTGGAACAAATATTATAGTTTTCTTATCGATGAAAATTTGACCACTTATGAAAGGTAGTTGAGTATTAGGTCTAGAGTAAAATAACCTTAGCATATATTAAATAGCAAAGTAAATTGAACACTTGAAGTAAATAAGGCACTAAGTACCCAAAACTTAAAATCCGAACTAAGTATGCAATTTGGTTCTAAAAGGCTTTTAGAACCAAATTGCATACTTATTACCTTAGGTACTTAGTGCCTTATTTACTTCAAGTGTTCAATTGTCTTTATGCAGAAAAGACTCGGTGTTTTACATCCGCGATACAATATGATATATTAGTTACTAGTATGTCCAACCCGCTTCGCCGTGCTTAATTTAAAAATTCAATATATTCAGTGCAGTTTTAAAAAAACTACCAAATATTACAGTATCATCTGCTGGGTCATTTTAATGATTGTTTGTAATTTCATTAAAATAGGTCCAGCCGTTTCGGAGTCTATAAAGGAAATCCTCTTAAAAAGAGTGGCGAAAAACGAAAAAATGCAAGTACCAGTAGTATATGACCGTTCAACAAAAAATTGACACATCTTTTTTATTTGCTGACCAATTGAAATAAAACATACCCTATATGTTAAGTGAGGTATTTTACTACATATCACTGAACAGTGTCCAAATCGGATTAGCGGTTTCCAAGATTAGCGGGAACAAAGCACAGACATTTGACATCTCAACGATTTTATTATATTTTTAGCTTTATAGTCCTATCCGAAGAATAAAATACCATTTCCTATGCTTATGTATTGGAGATGTGACTTTGTTCTTTGGATAGGGCAATATATGCTCCAATGTGGATCATCAAACTTCCTCGTAGATCATTATCCTCCTGCCCTCATCCCACTCTAAGTGGGATCTGCACAACATGTTATAAACATGATTTGGCGACGCACTTTACAACCGACGGCAGTAAGAAATGAGGGTGGTCTACTCAGCCCGATAACACACAGTGGGTCAACTTAGCATGGTCGTCTTTTACGACACCTCGGTAAAAAATGAGGTTGGTCTGTACTACTCATCCGGATACCACACGGCGGGTCAACTTAGCATGGTCGTCTTTTACGACACCTCGATAAAAAAATGAGGGTGGTCTGCACTATTCAGACGGACACCACACGAAGGGTTAACTTAATTTAGTCGTCTTTTACACCTCGGTAAGTACTGAGGGTGGTCTATTCTACACATCCGGATACAACACGGCGGATTAACTAACCTTAGTCGCCTTTATATCTCGGTAAGGACTGAGAGTGGTCTATTCTAATCAGCCGGATACCAAGCGAAAACCTCAGCATAGATACGCCATAAAAAGAGCGATACTTCGCACTCAAGGTCATACATATTACAAGAGTTTCCAAACGATTTATTAACACATATTACCGTTCAACAGTAACCGACCTTTATCGGCCACAACAATGTTATCAGTTACATTGCAATTGTAACTGTTTACTTTGCATTGGTGACTCGGCGATATGACCGAGTCACCGAATCCACTGTCCTACAAACAGTGACCTTGCTTAGTGTATTCGCGTTAAGCTAACACCGTAGTCAAATTTTTAAAAATCGATTATTATTAAATATAAAAAATCGATTATTTATTAATCGATTTTTTCTACGCCAAGTTACATCTCTAGCGAACAGTTTAAAATTAATACAAAACCAGGAAGCGGTGCCGACAAGCGGATCCGGAAGACGGAGCAGGGAAGCGAGTTTTGATGTGGGCCAGAGTGCGTACATTTTAATAAATAGCCCACCATCGAGAGCTCATGCTTTAAACATGTTTTGGCTGGTTATTCTACACCTGCCTAACGTCAACTTACCTTAGTCCCCTTTTACGAGAAATCGGTAAAAAATGAGAGTGGTCTATTCTATTCAGCCGGATACCAAACGGAAACTTCCGCAAAGATACGCCATAAAAAGAGCCATACTTTGAATTCGTATAATACGAGTTTCCAAACGATTTCTTAACACCTTTATCAGCCACAACTACTTATGTTATCAGTTACATTGCAATTGTAACTGTTTACTTTGCATCTCTCACTCTCTACTCATCGGGACTGGAGCAGTATGTAAAATTTCAGCTCAATCGGACACCGGGAAGTGAGTTAAATTTAACTTGCAAGATTCCATCTTTACATTCACACACGGCAAGTTAAATAAAAGCTTTTAAAGATGTCCAGAATACGACGGCCACCTAAATAATATGCAATCTAGTTATTGATGGTGTATCTATGTTCAATATCTATTCTTTTCACATAAAACAAATTAATAATAAAAAAAATAATGATATACAGGGTGTTTGGAAGGTCGATGCAAAGCTGCAAACAGGAGCTAGTATAGACTATTTAGAACCATTTAAACTGAACTTATGTTAGGCGAAGTGCAACTATTTTTTTTTATAAAATTTTAAAGATTTTTGAAGAAAAATCCGAAGTTATGTCATTATTTGCTAATAATCGGCCATTTTGAAGCCAAAGTCAATTATTTTTTATTTTATTTTATTAAACTAATGTGTAAACAGTGTAATAAAACATGATTAAGGTATCTGTGTTAAGAGATATTTTTTTTACAGATATTTGAAGTCAATCATTTCTTTTAAGATCAGAGAAAGCTGATTTTTGATGGCATTTAAAAAAAAAATAGATTGTGCTTTTTTAGTTCAAACATTTTATTAAATATGCCTGGTCATTGTTCTTTATTTTGAGGTATCAACTATGCGGATAGCCCGCAAATTATTGAAATTAAGATCTACAAACTAAATTGCGAGAGAAAATTAAAATTTATAGGCGAAGTAATTAAAACAAAATTTTAATGAAAGTCATTTATTTTTCGTGTTCAAAATGTCCACCGCGGTTTCTAACACAAGCACGGGCCCGACTTCTCACTTCTGTTGTCGTTATCTTTAACTTCATTTCCACTTTCATCGTCGCGAACGCTGAATTAATTCTGTCAATTAATTCTTCTTTTGTGTTTATTTCCACATTTGTGTATACTAGCTCCTTAGCCCGACCCCACACGTAAAAGTCAAGCGGAGTCAGGTCAGATGAACGGGCGGGCCAAGGGATGGGCCCATCTCTGCCGATCCAGCTATTGGGGAAACAATTGTTTAAGTGCTCCCGTACATTTAATGTCCAATGCGCTGGACAACCATCTTGTTGAAAAATGAGCTCTCGGTCGCTAACGAATATCAAGGCCCCAGACTCCTCTACAAGCTCCTCTACAAGCAAATTTTGATTGGGCCTCATTTCTTACCAGATAATTTAAATGGAAATAATTATTTAGAATTCCTGCAAAATGATCTTCCAGAGCTTGTAGAGGAGTCTGGGGCCTTGATATTCGTTAGCGACCGAGAGCTCATTTTTCAACAAGATGGTTGTCCAGCGCATTGGACATTAAATGTACGGGAGCACTTAAACGATTGTTTCCCCAATAGCTGGATCGGCAGAGATGGGCCCATCCCTTGGCCCGCCCGTTCACCTGACCTGACTCCGCTTGACTTTTACGTGTGGGGTCGGGCTAAGGAGCTAGTATACACAAATGTGGAAATAAACACAAAAGAAGAATTACTTGACAGAATTAATTCAGCGTTCGCGACGATGAAAGTGGAAATGAAGTTAAAGATAACGACAACAGAAGTGAGAAGTCGGGCCCGTGCTTGTGTTAGAAACCGCGGCGGACATTTTGAACACGAAAAATAAATGACTTTCATTAAAATTTTGTTTTAATTACTTCGCCTATAAATTTTAATTTTCTCTCGCAATTTAGTTTGTAGATCTTAATTTCAATAATTTGCGGGCTATCCGCATAGTTGATACCTCAAAATAAAGAACAATGACCAGGCATATTTAATAAAATGTTTGAACTAAAAAAGCACAATCTATTTTTTTTTTAAATGCCATCAAAAATCAGCTTTCTCTGATCTTAAAAGAAATGATTGACTTCAAATATCTGTAAAAAAAATATCTCTTAACACAGATACCTTAATCATGTTTTATTACACTGTTTACACATTAGTTTAATAAAATAAAATAAAAAATAATTGACTTTGGCTTCAAAATGGCCGATTATTAGCAAATAATGACATAACTTCGGATTTTTCTTCAAAAATCTTTAAAATTTTATAAAAAAAAAATAGTCGCACTTCGCCTAACATAAGTTCAGTTTAAATGGTTCTAAATAGTCTATACTAGCTCCTGTTTGCAGCTTTGCATCGACCTTCCAAACACCCTGTATAATTGTATCATTATGTATAACGTATATTTAATACTACTGTTATATGTCACAAATTTTGTTATCACGTCCAACTCACTTTCTGTGCAGGGTGAGGTTGGCAACCGCTGCCAATAGCCAACAATCGCCTAGCTCGCCTTGTTGCACGTCGAAACGACTGTAACCCTCGACGAATAGTTGCGGGTCTTCGCACATTTCCTGAAAATATTTTTAAGTATTAAGTTTTAACTTTAATTTTAACTTTAGTTTTAGAGTATACTTAAGTAAATTTGGAATTATTCACATTTGACCCAATTATAAGTTAATTCTAGAATTTGTATAAGACTACTGTTTTTAATGTCACTGATATTTTTCATTCTCAGACACCCTTGACCTACTACTACCTAGGTAATAAACGCAATCCGGCTCGTAGGACCATAAACCGCCTATTGGAGATCCTCCCACAATTTCGACAGATACGAGAAGTAGTTGGTTAAACTCGTAAAACATCTGGTAAAGATTTTTTTTTCGAATTTGACTAATGCTGTTAGCCCTAATGACTTTGACAGCGTCACCGATAAGACGGGCGAGCGCGGAAGCATCGCCGAGAAGAAATGGATAATACAAGCGGGTGCATTACAACCACCCGCCCTACAGGGGGCGTCGCCTTAAGGGTGTCTCCTGCGGAGACCGAACCTCGGCTTAAGGCGGCGCGTTTTTGGAGGGCTGCATCTAATAAATGACTTGGAAGAAGTCTGCGTCACGGCGGCCGCGGCAGAGGGCTGCGGCCGCTTGACATAAGCAAGCGGGGACCTCGTCTTCGCCGGCGAAGACGCTGTTTGTGTAAATGTAATGTGTGTATCTTGTTGGATGCTGTGATAGCATCGTCGGGGTCGTTAAGGACGCTCTTCGGGCGGCTGTGAATCTTATTGGGGTGCCTGAACACCTTATAGTTGGACGCGGCCACTATAAGGGGGTTTGGGTGGATGGACGCTTTCTCGAAGTAAGTCGTCGAGAATCGTCTGAAAAGATCGGCTATCGTGGGTAGGTCGAGATCTCTATGGAGGTTCACGTTGCGCACGAACCACGGACAGCCAGTGGCTGTACGCATGAATCGATTTTGAAGTGTCTGCAACGGACACAGTCGTGATTTCGGAACGTGCGCGAACGCGACGCTCGCATAGGTCATAATGGGTCTGATGCAAGTTTTGTAAAGTGTCACTTTGTTGCGAAGTGACAGTTTACTTGTCTTGCACAGTATCGGATTGAGGCGTCCCATGGCGAACGCTGCCCGGTTACAGACAACGCGGATGTGTTGGATAAAGGATAGGGTCGGTTGGAGGATGACACCTAAGTATTTGACTTCCTTTTGCCAATCTATGTATTTGTTGTAA
Source organism: Morpho achilles (assembly GCA_947086495.1). Classification (NCBI taxonomy): domain Eukaryota; kingdom Metazoa; phylum Arthropoda; class Insecta; order Lepidoptera; family Nymphalidae; genus Morpho; species Morpho achilles. The sequence continues at coordinate 3,968,325 of CAMTZB010000012.1, read as the reverse complement.
ATAGAGACTCTAGGAGGCGTCCGGATGAAGTCCATGGCTCTCCTTGATCTCTTCTTCTGGTAAAGAAAATATTGAAGTTAGTAGTAGTTTTCCTAGTGGACAAACAATAGCGCGTGTCAATATTAAATAGCGCCATGTACAGGCAACTTCAGAAGAGTACAGAGTAGTACTAAGACTGTAATTATCCACTTTTGAGTAAGTTAACGTACAAATAAAGAACTTAGATTCACTAGTTATTTCCATGTGGGTTGGTAAGGTATAATAATCAAGAAATTTTCCAGAGATTTGCGCGTTTCCTCAAGATGTTATCTTTTTCGATAAAGCGCACGATGAATTATAAATATCAAATAAACACAAGTTTTAATATTAACATTCAACATCGAAATATGGAGTTTGAAACGGTTCACATAAACTGGAGTATATAGTCTGGATAAACAAGTTGTTGGACGGATTTATTGATCCTAGTAATAACCATTCTTCCTTCAGCCCTTGTCCCACTCTAAGTGGGGTCGGCACAACATGTTTTAGACATGCTGTTAAATGATTTGGCTAGGATTTTTACCGGCCGCCTGCCTGACGTCAAGTCACCTTAGTCGCCTTTTACGACACCTCGGTAAGAAATCAGGGAGGTCTATTCTACTCAGCCGGATACCACATGGCGGATACCTTATTCGCCTTTTTCAAACAGGGAACGTTTCACTTACCCCAGGTCGAAGCCATTGTAAATTCCTATCGAGGCGTTCCTTGTAATACAAGCTGCGGTCTACTGCTGGGAACTCTGGGTCTTCGAACAGTCTTCCATCTGCCAAGCAACGGGACCTGATCTCTTTGAAATCTTGGTATGAAGCCGGGCCAAAAGACGATGGACGGGTTTCGCCAAGCTGAAATAAATTTTTATTAAGTTAAGGCCATTGTTTAGAATGGGTAACAGTTTACTTTACTTTTCTTTTAACATCAATATCTTGTTTAATTTGTGTGTATGTGTAAAACGAAATCCCTAACATAACGACCTATGTGAACTTGGCAGCCGACTTTTGAAAAAAAAATTTTTGGAATTGCCGTCTGGTTCTACATCGTTTGTACCCGTTTGTACCACTTTTAGTTTCGTTTGTACCTCAAACCAAAAAAAGTTACAGAATTTTCAAAATTGTACCCGCAGCCCACTTTGGAAAATCGTTATTATTTAAACGGGGTCTGATTCGGGGTCGTTTGTACCCGTTTGTACCGCCTTTACTTTTCAATTATCTGAAAACCCAAAAAAGATACAGCGATTTGAAAATGTTGAAAACCAAAGATAGAATATTTTCGTCAATTTTTGAGATATTTCAATTCTGCAAAAAGGGATCGACAGGCCCCAGTGCCGTGAGGATTGTACCGCCTTGAGTTTCCTTCGAATCTCAAAACTAAAAAATCCGAGCATTTTGAAAATTTGAAAATATTTTTTTTTCAGTTTTTGGAAATTTAAAAAACAGCAAACAGGGATCGACGCGCAATCGTGTGTACCCGTAGAAATCACTTTCGTTTTCGTTTGTACCTCAAACCAAAAAAATTTGAGAGCGTTTTCAATTTTGAAAAACCAAAGATAGAATATTTTCGTCAATTTTTGAGATATTTCAATTCTGCAAAAAGGGATCGACAGGCCCCAGTGCCGTGAGGATTGTACCGCCTTGCGTTTCCTTCGAATCTCAAACCGAAAAAAATCCGAGCATTTTGAAAATTTGAAAATATAATTTTTTTTAAGTTTTCGGAATATTAAAAAACATAAAACGGGGATCGACGCGCAATCGTTTGTACCCGCAGAAATCACTTTCGTTTTCGTTTGTACCTCAAACCAAAAAAATTTGAGAGCGTTTTCAATTTTGAAAAACCAAAGATAGAATATTTTCGTCAATTTTTGAGATATTTCAATTCTGCAAAAGGGGATCGACAGGCCCCAGTGCCGTGAGGATTGTACCGCCTTGCGTTTCCTTCGAATCTCAAAACTAAAAAAATCCGAGCATTTTGAAAATTTGAAAAAATAAATTTTTTCAGTTTTTGGAAATTTGAAAAACTGCAAACGGGGGTCGACGCGCAATCGTTTGTACCCGCAGAAATCACTTTCGTTTTCGTTTGTACCTCAAACCAAAAAAATTTGAGAGCGTTTTCAATTTTGAAAAACCAAAGATAGAATATTTTCGTCAATTTTTGAGATATTTCAATTCTGCAAAAGGGGATCGACAGGTCCCAGTGCCGTGAGGATTGTACCGCCTTGCGTTTCCTTCGAATCTCAAAACTAAAAAAATCCGAGCATTTTGAAAATTTGAAAATATAATTTTTTTTAAGTTTATGGAATATTAAAAAACTGCAAACGGGGATCGACGCGTAATCGTTTGTACCCGCAGAAATCACTTTCGTTTTCGTTTGTACCTCCAACCAAAAAAATTTGAGAGCGTTTTCAATTTTGAAAAACCAAAGATAGAATATTTTCGTCAATTTTTGAGATATTTCAATTCTGCAAAATGGGATCGACAGGCCCCAGTGCCGTGCGGATTGAACCGCCTTGCGTTTCCTTCGAATCTCAAACCGAAAAAAATCCGAGCATTTTGAAAATTTGAAAATATAATTTTTTTTAAGTTTTCGGAATATTAAAAAACATAAAACGGGGATCGACGCGCAATCGTTTGTACCCGCAGAAATCACTTTCGTTTTCGTTTGTACCTCAAACCAAAAAAATTTGAGAGCGTTTTCAATTTTGAAAAACCAAAGATAGAATATTTTCGTCAATTTTTGAGATATTTCAATTCTGCAAAAAGGGATCGACAGGTCCCAGTGCCGTGAGGATTGTACCGCCTTGCGTTTCCTTCGAATCTCAAAACTAAAAAAATCCGAGCATTTTGAAAATTTGAAAATATAATTTTTTTTAAGTTTATGGAATATTAAAAAACTGCAAACGGGGATCGACGCGTAATCGTTTGTACCCGCAGAAATCACGTTCGTTTTCGTTTGTACCTCCAACCAAAAAAATTTGAGAGCGTTTTCAATTTTGAAAAACCAAAGATAGAATATTTTCGTCAATTTTTGAGATATTTCAATTCTGCAAAAGGGGATCGACAGGCCCCAGTGCCGTGAGGATTGAACCGCCTTGCGTTTCCTTCGAATCTCAAACCGAAAAAAATCCGAGCATTTTGAAAATTTGAAAAAATAAATTTTTTTAGTTTTTGGAAATTTGAAAAACTGCAAACGGGGGTCGACGCGCAATCGTTTGTACCCGCAGAAATCACTTTCGTTTTCGTTTGTACCTCAAACCAAAAAAATTTGAGAGCGTTTTCAATTTTGAAAAACCAAAGATAGAATATTTTCGTCAATTTTTGAGATATTTCAATTCTGCAAAAGGGGATCGACAGGCCCTAGTGCCGTGAGGATTGTACCGCCTTGCGTTTCCTTCGAATCTCAAACCCAAAAAAATCCGAGCATTTTGAAAAATTGAAAATATAATTTTTTTTAAGTTTTCGGAATATTAAAAAACATAAAACGGGGATCGACGCGCAATCGTTTGTACCCGCAGAAATCACTTTCGTTTTCGTTTGTACCTCAAACCAAAAAAATTTGAGAGCGTTTTCAATTTTGAAAAACCAAAGATAGAATATTTTCGTCAATTTTTGAGATATTTCAATTCTGCAAAAAGGGATCGACAGGTCCCAGTGCCGTGAGGATTGTACCGCCTTGCGTTTCCTTCGAATCTCAAAACTAAAAAAATCCGAGCATTTTGAAAATTTGAAAATATAATTTTTTTTAAGTTTATGGAATATTAAAAAACTGCAAACGGGGATCGACGCGTAATCGTTTGTACCCGCAGAAATCACGTTCGTTTTCGTTTGTACCTCCAACCAAAAAAATTTGAGAGCGTTTTCAATTTTGAAAAACCAAAGATAGAATATTTTCGTCAATTTTTGAGATATTTCAATTCTGCAAAATGGGATCGACAGGCCCCAGTGCCGTGAGGATTGAACCGCCTTGCGTTTCCTTCGAATCTCAAACCGAAAAAAATCCGAGCATTTTGAAAATTTGAAAATATAATTTTTTTTAAGTTTTCGGAATATTAAAAAACATAAAACGGGGATCGACGCGCAATCGTTTGTACCCGCAGAAATCACTTTCGTTTTCGTTTGTACCTCAAACCAAAAAAATTTGAGAGCGTTTTCAATTTTGAAAAACCAAAGATAGAATATTTTCGTCAATTTTTGAGATATTTCAATTCTGCAAAAGGGGATCGACAGGCCCTAGTGCCGTGAGGATTGTACCGCCTTGCGTTTCCTTCGAATCTCAAAACTAAAAAAATCCGAGCATTTTGAAAATTTGAAAAAATAAATTTTTTCAGTTTTTGGAAATTTGAAAAACTGCAAACTGGGGTCGACGCGCAATCGTTTGTACCCGCAGAAATCACTTTCGTTTTCGTTTGTACCTCAAACCAAAAAAATTTGAGAGCGTTTTCAATTTTGAAAAACCAAAGATAGAATATTTTCGTCAATTTTTGAGATATTTCAATTCTGCAAAAGGGGATCGACAGGTCCCAGTGCCGTGAGGATTGTACCGCCTTGCGTTTCCTTCGAATCTCAAAACTAAAAAAATCCGAGCATTTTGAAAATTTGAAAATATAATTTTTTTTAAGTTTATGGAATATTAAAAAACTGCAAACGGGGATCGACGCGTAATCGTTTGTACCCGCAGAAATCACTTTCGTTTTCGTTTGTACCTCCAACCAAAAAAATTTGAGAGCGTTTTCAATTTTGAAAAACCAAAGATAGAATATTTTCGTCAATTTTGGAGATATTTCAATTCTGCAAAATGGGATCGACAGGCCCCAGTGCCGTGCGGATTGAACCGCCTTGCGTTTCCTTCGAATCTCAAACCGAAAAAAATCCGAGCATTTTGAAAATTTGAAAATATAATTTTTTTTAAGTTTTCGGAATATTAAAAAACATAAAACGGGGATCGACGCGCAATCGTTTGTACCCGCAGAAATCACTTTCGTTTTCGTTTGTACCTCAAACCAAAAAAATTTGAGAGCGTTTTCAATTTTGAAAAACCAAAGATAGAATATTTTCGTCAATTTTTGAGATATTTCAATTCTGCAAAAGGGGATCGACAGGTCCCAGTGCCGTGAGGATTGTACCGCCTTGCGTTTCCTTCGAATCTCAAAACTAAAAAAATCCGAGCATTTTGAAAATTTGAAAATATAATTTTTTTTAAGTTTATGGAATATTAAAAAACTGCAAACGGGGATCGACGCGTAATCGTTTGTACCCGCAGAAATCACTTTCGTTTTCGTTTGTACCTCCAACCAAAAAAATTTGAGAGCGTTTTCAATTTTGAAAAACCAAAGATAGAATATTTTCGTCAATTTTTGAGATATTTCAATTCTGCAAAATGGGATCGACAGGCCCCAGTGCCGTGCGGATTGAACCGCCTTGCGTTTCCTTCGAATCTCAAACCGAAAAAAATCCGAGCATTTTGAAAATTTGAAAATATAATTTTTTTTAAGTTTTCGGAATATTAAAAAACATAAAACGGGGATCGACGCGCAATCGTTTGTACCCGCAGAAATCACTTTCGTTTTCGTTTGTACCTCAAACCAAAAAAATTTGAGAGCGTTTTCAATTTTGAAAAACCAAAGATAGAATATTTTCGTCAATTTTTGAGAAATTTCAATTCTGCAAAAAGGGATCGACAGGTCCCAGTGCCGTGAGGATTGTACCGCCTTGCGTTTCCTTCGAATCTCAAAACTAAAAAAATCCGAGCATTTTGAAAATTTGAAAATATAATTTTTTTTAAGTTTATGGAATATTAAAAAACTGCAAACGGGGATCGACGCGTAATCGTTTGTACCCGCAGAAATCACGTTCGTTTTCGTTTGTACCTCCAACCAAAAAAATTTGAGAGCGTTTTCAATTTTGAAAAACCAAAGATAGAATATTTTCGTCAATTTTTGAGATATTTCAATTCTGCAAAAGGGGATCGACAGGCCCCAGTGCCGTGAGGATTGAACCGCCTTGCGTTTCCTTCGAATCTCAAACCGAAAAAAATCCGAGCATTTTGAAAATTTGAAAAAATAAATTTTTTCAGTTTTTGGAAATTTGAAAAACTGCAAACGGGGGTCGACGCGCAATCGTTTGTACCCGCAGAAATCACTTTCGTTTTCGATTGTACCTCAAACCAAAAAAATTTGAGAGCGTTTTCAATTTTGAAAAACCAAAGATAGAATATTTTCGTCAATTTTTGAGAAATTTCAATTCTGCAAAAAGGGATCGACAGGTCCCAGTGCCGTGAGGATTGTACCGCCTTGCGTTTCCTTCGAATCTCAAAACTAAAAAAATCCGAGCATTTTGAAAATTTGAAAATATAATTTTTTTTAAGTTTATGGAATATTAAAAAACTGCAAACGGGGATCGACGCGTAATCGTTTGTACCCGCAGAAATCACGTTCGTTTTCGTTTGTACCTCCAACCAAAAAAATTTGAGAGCGTTTTCAATTTTGAAAAACCAAAGATAGAATATTTTCGTCAATTTTTGAGATATTTCAATTCTGCAAAAGGGGATCGACAGGCCCCAGTGCCGTGAGGATTGTACCGCCTTGCGTTTCCTTCGAATCTCAAACCGAAAAAAATCCGAGCATTTTGAAAATTTGAAAAAATAATTTTTTTCAGTTTTTGGAAATTTGAAAAACTGCAAACGGGGGTCGACGCGCAATCGTTTGTACCCGCAGAAATCACTTTCGTTTTCGATTGTACCTCAAACCAAAAAAATTTGAGAGCGTTTTCAATTTTGAAAAACCAAAGATAGAATATTTTCGTCAATTTTTGAGATATTTCAATTCTGCAAAAGGGGATCGACAGGCCCCAGTGCCGTGCGGATTGAACCGCCTTGCGTTTCCTTCGAATCTCAAACCGAAAAAAATCCGAGCATTTTGAAAATTTGAAAATATAATTTTTTTTAAGTTTATGGAATATTAAAAAACTGCAAACGGGGATCGACGCGTAATCGTTTGTACCCGCAGAAATCACGTTCGTTTTCGTTTGTACCTCCAACCAAAAAAATTTGAGAGCGTTTTCAATTTTGAAAAACCAAAGATAGAATATTTTCGTCAATTTTTGAGATATTTCAATTCTGCAAAATGGGATCGACAGGCCCCAGTGCCGTGAGGATTGAACCGCCTTGCGTTTCCTTCGAATCTCAAACCGAAAAAAATCCGAGCATTTTGAAAATTTGAAAATATAATTTTTTTTAAGTTTTCGGAATATTAAAAAACATAAAACGGGGATCGACGCGCAATCGTTTGTACCCGCAGAAATCACTTTCGTTTTCGTTTGTACCTCAAACCAAAAAAATTTGAGAGCGTTTTCAATTTTGAAAAACCAAAGATAGAATATTTTCGTCAATTTTTGAGATATTTCAATTCTGCAAAAGGGGATCGACAGGCCCTAGTGCCGTGAGGATTGTACCGCCTTGCGTTTCCTTCGAATCTCAAAACTAAAAAAATCCGAGCATTTTGAAAATTTGAAAAAATAAATTTTTTCAGTTTTTGGAAATTTGAAAAACTGCAAACGGGGGTCGACGCGCAATCGTTTGTACCCGCAGAAATCACTTTCGTTTTCGTTTGTACCTCAAACCAAAAAAATTTGAGAGCGTTTTCAATTTTGAAAAACCAAAGATAGAATATTTTCGTCAATTTTTGAGATATTTCAATTCTGCAAAAGGGGATCGACAGGTCCCAGTGCCGTGAGGATTGTACCGCCTTGCGTTTCCTTCGAATCTCAAAACTAAAAAAATCCGAGCATTTTGAAAATTTGAAAATATAATTTTTTTTAAGTTTATGGAATATTAAAAAACTGCAAACGGGGATCGACGCGTAATCGTTTGTACCCGCAGAAATCACTTTCGTTTTCGTTTGTACCTCCAACCAAAAAAATTTGAGAGCGTTTTCAATTTTGAAAAACCAAAGATAGAATATTTTCGTCAATTTTTGAGATATTTCAATTCTGCAAAATGGGATCGACAGGCCCCAGTGCCGTGCGGATTGAACCGCCTTGCGTTTCCTTCGAATCTCAAACCGAAAAAAATCCGAGCATTTTGAAAATTTGAAAATATAATTTTTTTTAAGTTTTCGGAATATTAAAAAACATAAAACGGGGATCGACGCGCAATCGTTTGTACCCGCAGAAATCACTTTCGTTTTCGTTTGTACCTCAAACCAAAAAAATTTGAGAGCGTTTTCAATTTTGAAAAACCAAAGATAGAATATTTTCGTCAATTTTTGAGATATTTCAATTCTGCAAAAGGGACTCGACAGGCCCTAGTGCCGTGAGGATTGTACCGCCTTGCGTTTCCTTCGAATCTCAAACCGAAAAAAATCCGAGCATTTTGAAAATTTGAAAAAATAATTTTTTTCAGTTTTTGGAAATTTGAAAAACTGCAAACGGGGGTCGACGCGCAATCGTTTGTACCCGCAGAAATCACGTTCGTTTTCGTTTGTACCTCCAACCAAAAAAATTTGAGAGCGTTTTCAATTTTGAAAAACCAAAGATAGAATATTTTCGTCAATTTTTGAGATATTTCAATTCTGCAAAAGGGGATCGACAGGCCCCAGTGCCGTGAGGATTGAACCGCCTTGCGTTTCCTTCGAATCTCAAACCGAAAAAAATCCGAGCATTTTGAAAATTTGAAAATATAATTTTTTTTAAGTTTATGGAATATTAAAAAACTGCAAACGGGGATCGACGCGTAATCGTTTGTACCCGCAGAAATCACGTTCGTTTTCGTTTGTACCTCCAACCAAAAAAATTTGAGAGCGTTTTCAATTTTGAAAAACCAAAGATAGAATATTTTCGTCAATTTTTGAGATATTTCAATTCTGCAAAATGGGATCGACAGGCCCCAGTGCCGTGAGGATTGAACCGCCTTGCGTTTCCTTCGAATCTCAAACCGAAAAAAATCCGAGCATTTTGAAAATTTGAAAATATAATTTTTTTTAAGTTTTCGGAATATTAAAAAACATAAAACGGGGATCGACGCGCAATCGTTTGTACCCGCAGAAATCACTTTCGTTTTCGTTTGTACCTCAAACCAAAAAAATTTGAGAGCGTTTTCAATTTTGAAAAACCAAAGATAGAATATTTTCGTCAATTTTTGAGATATTTCAATTCTGCAAAAGGGGATCGACAGGCCCTAGTGCCGTGAGGATTGTACCGCCTTGCGTTTCCTTCGAATCTCAAAACTAAAAAAATCCGAGCATTTTGAAAATTTGAAAAAATAAATTTTTTCAGTTTTTGGAAATTTGAAAAACTGCAAACGGGGGTCGACGCGCAATCGTTTGTACCCGCAGAAATCACTTTCGTTTTCGTTTGTACCTCAAACCAAAAAAATTTGAGAGCGTTTTCAATTTTGAAAAACCAAAGATAGAATATTTTCGTCAATTTTTGAGATATTTCAATTCTGCAAAAGGGGATCGACAGGTCCCAGTGCCGTGAGGATTGTACCGCCTTGCGTTTCCTTCGAATCTCAAAACTAAAAAAATCCGAGCATTTTGAAAATTTGAAAATATAATTTTTTTTAAGTTTATGGAATATTAAAAAACTGCAAACGGGGATCGACGCGTAATCGTTTGTACCCGCAGAAATCACTTTCGTTTTCGTTTGTACCTCCAACCAAAAAAATTTGAGAGCGTTTTCAATTTTGAAAAACCAAAGATAGAATATTTTCGTCAATTTTTGAGATATTTCAATTCTGCAAAATGGGATCGACAGGCCCCAGTGCCGTGCGGATTGAACCGCCTTGCGTTTCCTTCGAATCTCAAACCGAAAAAAATCCGAGCATTTTGAAAATTTGAAAATATAATTTTTTTTAAGTTTTCGGAATATTAAAAAACATAAAACGGGGATCGACGCGCAATCGTTTGTACCCGCAGAAATCACTTTCGTTTTCGTTTGTACCTCAAACCAAAAAAATTTGAGAGCGTTTTCAATTTTGAAAAACCAAAGATAGAATATTTTCGTCAATTTTTGAGAAATTTCAATTCTGCAAAAAGGGATCGACAGGTCCCAGTGCCGTGAGGATTGTACCGCCTTGCGTTTCCTTCGAATCTCAAAACTAAAAAAATCCGAGCATTTTGAAAATTTGAAAATATAATTTTTTTTAAGTTTATGGAATATTAAAAAACTGCAAACGGGGATCGACGCGTAATCGTTTGTACCCGCAGAAATCACGTTCGTTTTCGTTTGTACCTCCAACCAAAAAAATTTGAGAGCGTTTTCAATTTTGAAAAACCAAAGATAGAATATTTTCGTCAATTTTTGAGATATTTCAATTCTGCAAAAGGGGATCGACAGGCCCCAGTGCCGTGAGGATTGAACCGCCTTGCGTTTCCTTCGAATCTCAAACCGAAAAAAATCCGAGCATTTTGAAAATTTGAAAAAATAAATTTTTTCAGTTTTTGGAAATTTGAAAAACTGCAAACGGGGGTCGACGCGCAATCGTTTGTACCCGCAGAAATCACTTTCGTTTTCGTTTGTACCTCAAACCAAAAAAATTTGAGAGCGTTTTCAATTTTGAAAAACCAAAGATAGAATATTTTCGTCAATTTTTGAGATATTTCAATTCTGCAAAAGGGGATCGACAGGCCCTAGTGCCGTGAGGATTGTACCGCCTTGCGTTTCCTTCGAATCTCAAAACTAAAAAAATCCGAGCATTTTGAAAATTTGAAAATATAATTTTTTTTAAGTTTTCGGAATATTAAAAAACATAAAACGGGGATCGACGCGCAATCGTTTGTACCCGCAGAAATCACTTTCGTTTTCGTTTGTACCTCAAACCAAAAAAATTTGAGAGCGTTTTCAATTTTGAAAAACCAAAGATAGAATATTTTCGTCAATTTTTGAGATATTTCAATTCTGCAAAAAGGGATCGACAGGTCCCAGTGCCGTGAGGATTGTACCGCCTTGCGTTTCCTTCGAATCTCAAAACTAAAAAAATCCGAGCATTTTGAAAATTTGAAAATATAATTTTTTTTAAGTTTATGGAATATTAAAAAACTGCAAACGGGGATCGACGCGTAATCGTTTGTACCCGCAGAAATCACGTTCGTTTTCGTTTGTACCTCCAACCAAAAAAATTTGAGAGCGTTTTCAATTTTGAAAAACCAAAGATAGAATATTTTCGTCAATTTTTGAGATATTTCAATTCTGCAAAATGGGATCGACAGGCCCCAGTGCCGTGAGGATTGAACCGCCTTGCGTTTCCTTCGAATCTCAAACCGAAAAAAATCCGAGCATTTTGAAAATTTGAAAATATAATTTTTTTTAAGTTTTCGGAATATTAAAAAACATAAAACGGGGATCGACGCGCAATCGTTTGTACCCGCAGAAATCACTTTCGTTTTCGTTTGTACCTCAAACCAAAAAAATTTGAGAGCGTTTTCAATTTTGAAAAACCAAAGATAGAATATTTTCGTCAATTTTTGAGATATTTCAATTCTGCAAAAGGGGATCGACAGGCCCTAGTGCCGTGAGGATTGTACCGCCTTGCGTTTCCTTCGAATCTCAAAACTAAAAAAATCCGAGCATTTTGAAAATTTGAAAAAATAAATTTTTTCAGTTTTTGGAAATTTGAAAAACTGCAAACGGGGGTCGACGCGCAATCGTTTGTACCCGCAGAAATCACTTTCGTTTTCGTTTGTACCTCAAACCAAAAAAATTTGAGAGCGTTTTCAATTTTGAAAAACCAAAGATAGAATATTTTCGTCAATTTTTGAGATATTTCAATTCTGCAAAAGGGGATCGACAGGTCCCAGTGCCGTGAGGATTGTACCGCCTTGCGTTTCCTTCGAATCTCAAAACTAAAAAAATCCGAGCATTTTGAAAATTTGAAAATATAATTTTTTTTAAGTTTATGGAATATTAAAAAACTGCAAACGGGGATCGACGCGTAATCGTTTGTACCCGCAGAAATCACTTTCGTTTTCGTTTGTACCTCCAACCAAAAAAATTTGAGAGCGTTTTCAATTTTGAAAAACCAAAGATAGAATATTTTCGTCAATTTTTGAGATATTTCAATTCTGCAAAATGGGATCGACAGGCCCCAGTGCCGTGCGGATTGAACCGCCTTGCGTTTCCTTCGAATCTCAAACCGAAAAAAATCCGAGCATTTTGAAAATTTGAAAATATAATTTTTTTTAAGTTTTCGGAATATTAAAAAACATAAAACGGGGATCGACGCGCAATCGTTTGTACCCGCAGAAATCACTTTCGTTTTCGTTTGTACCTCAAACCAAAAAAATTTGAGAGCGTTTTCAATTTTGAAAAACCAAAGATAGAATATTTTCGTCAATTTTTGAGATATTTCAATTCTGCAAAAGGGACTCGACAGGCCCCAGTGCCGTGAGGATTGTACCGCCTTGCGTTTCCTTCGAATCTCAAACCGAAAAAAATCCGAGCATTTTGAAAATTTGAAAAAATAATTTTTTTCAGTTTTTGGAAATTTGAAAAACTGCAAACGGGGGTCGACGCGCAATCGTTTGTACCCGCAGAAATCACTTTCGTTTTCGATTGTACCTCAAACCAAAAAAATTTGAGAGCGTTTTCAATTTTGAAAAACCAAAGATAGAATATTTTCGTCAATTTTTGAGATATTTCAATTCTGCAAAAGGGGATCGACAGGCCCCAGTGCCGTGCGGATTGAACCGCCTTGCGTTTCCTTCGAATCTCAAACCGAAAAAAATCCGAGCATTTTGAAAATTTGAAAATATAATTTTTTTTAAGTTTTCGGAATATTAAAAAACATAAAACGGGGATCGACGCGCAATCGTTTGTACCCGCAGAAATCACTTTCGTTTTCGTTTGTACCTCAAACCAAAAAAATTTGAGAGCGTTTTCAATTTTGAAAAACCAAAGATAGAATATTTTCGTCAATTTTTGAGATATTTCAATTCTGCAAAAAGGGATCGACAGGTCCCAGTGCCGTGAGGATTGTACCGCCTTGCGTTTCCTTCGAATCTCAAAACTAAAAAAATCCGAGCATTTTGAAAATTTGAAAATATAATTTTTTTTAAGTTTATGGAATATTAAAAAACTGCAAACGGGGATCGACGCGTAATCGTTTGTACCCGCAGAAATCACGTTCGTTTTCGTTTGTACCTCCAACCAAAAAAATTTGAGAGCGTTTTCAATTTTGAAAAACCAAAGATAGAATATTTTCGTCAATTTTTGAGATATTTCAATTCTGCAAAAGGGGATCGACAGGCCCCAGTGCCGTGAGGATTGAACCGCCTTGCGTTTCCTTCGAATCTCAAACCGAAAAAAATCCGAGCATTTTGAAAATTTGAAAAAATAAATTTTTTCAGTTTTTGGAAATTTGAAAAACTGCAAACGGGGGTCGACGCGCAATCGTTTGTACCCGCAGAAATCACTTTCGTTTTCGTTTGTACCTCAAACCAAAAAAATTTGAGAGCGTTTTCAATTTTGAAAAACCAAAGATAGAATATTTTCGTCAATTTTTGAGATATTTCAATTCTGCAAAAGGGGATCGACAGGTCCCAGTGCCGTGAGGATTGTACCGCCTTGCGTTTCCTTCGAATCTCAAAACTAAAAAAATCCGAGCATTTTGAAAATTTGAAAATATAATTTTTTTTAAGTTTATGGAATATTAAAAAACTGCAAACGGGGATCGACGCGTAATCGTTTGTACCCGCAGAAATCACGTTCGTTTTCGTTTGTACCTCAAACCAAAAAAATTTGAGAGCGTTTTCAATTTTGAAAAACCAAAGATAGAATATTTTCGTCAATTTTTGAGATATTTCAATTCTGCAAAAAGGGATCGACAGGTCCCAGTGCCGTGAGGATTGTACCGCCTTGCGTTTCCTTCGAATCTCAAAACTAAAAAAATCCGAGCATTTTGAAAATTTGAAAATATAATTTTTTTTAAGTTTTCGGAATATTAAAAAACATAAAACGGGGATCGACGCGCAATTGTTTGTACCCGCAGAAATCACTTTCGTTTTCGTTTGTACCTCAAACCAAAAAAATTTGAGAGCGTTTTCAATTTTGAAAAACCAAAGATAGAATATTTTCGTCAATTTTTGAGATATTTCAATTCTGCAAAAGGGACTCGACAGGCCCCAGTGCCGTGAGGATTGTACCGCCTTGCGTTTCCTTCGAATCTCAAACCGAAAAAAATCCGAGCATTTTGAAAATTTGAAAAAATATTTTTTTTCAGTTTTTGGAAATTTGAAAAACTGCAAACGGGGGTCGACGCGCAATCGTTTGTACCCGCAGAAATCACTTTCGTTTTCGATTGTACCTCAAACCAAAAAAATTTGAGAGCGTTTTCAATTTTGAAAAACCAAAGATAGAATATTTTCGTCAATTTTTGAGATATTTCAATTCTGCAAAAGGGACTCAACAGGCCCCAGTGCCGTGAGGATTGTACCGCCTTGCGTTTCCTTCGAATCTCAAACCGAAAAGATTTTCCCTCAAATAAAAATACCTCAAACCACAAAATATTTTTAATTTTTTTCTGATTTGGAAAATAAATTGAAGCCTTTACACGCACGTTTGGATATTTCTTGAGCGAAATTCAATATTATATTTTTGCTAGACACCTCAAGGTCAACTCATCTCACACTTAATCACTGTCATGGCATTACCACAACACTATTAGTGGCAACCAATTCAGCAGATACACACGTAGACAGATTTGCAAGTGTTAACGCTCAAAGAACAAGTACCACTTCTAGGCAGAACCTAGCTGACAGTCGTTGCAGATGGCCACAGTCTAAAAAACAATAGTTACAACTGGAAAGAATCCAGAGAACAATCGTCATTTTAGCTGACAGTTCCATCGAACAAAAGTCACAGGGCGTCTAAGGCCTCACATAGCTTATCATCACGTTTATCTCACAAAACTATTATATGAAAATCTGAAAACGGGGATCGACGCGCATTCGTTTGTACCCGCAGAAATCACTTTCGTTTTCGTTTGTACCTCAAACCTCAAAATATTTTTATTTTTTTTCTGAATTTGAAAAATAAAACGAAGCCTTGACACGAACGTGCGGATACTTCTTGCGTGAAATTCAATATTATATTTTTGGTAGACACTTCAAGGTCAACTCATCTCACACTTAATCACTGTCATGGCATTACCACAACACTATTAGTGGCAACCAATTCAGCAGATACACACGTAGACAGATTTGCAAATGTTAACGCTCAAAGAACAAGTACCACTTCTAGGCAGAACCTAGCTAGCAGTCGTTGCAGATGGCCACAGTCTAAAAAACAATAGTTACAACTGGAAAGAATCCAGAGAACAATCGTCATTTTAGCTGACAGTTCCATCGAACAAAAGTCACAGGGCGTCTAAGGCCTCACATAGCTCATCGTCACGTTTATCTCACAAAACTATTAACCCGATTATCATTTACTTCGAAATTTTTGAGAACACCGCGCACTATTTATTTTGTCTCTGCATGACACACGACTTGACCACATCACACATTAGTCCAGAACACGACACGTTAGCTTAGCTCATGACCTAGACATCAGCATCTAATAGTCTTTGTAAGATACTGTGACAACTTACTAAAAAACGTATAGAATACAAGTGAATAAAAGGTTAGTCGATCCAATCGTGCATTCCTTAGCCCAAAATAATTGAGAAAGCCAAAAAACGAATTCCTCTCCTAAACTACAAGCCACACTAGTTTGTTTCTAACCTCACTACAAATTGTTGCAAAATTATATTTCGGACATTCATTGTTCATTTTTTATTGAAGTTATACTTCTTTTGGCACGTTATGAGAAAATGATGAGAGTTAAATTTTAAGATGCGTCACACAAAAGTTACAGGATGAAGTTGCAGCAGTTACAACAGTATGAAGTTGCAGCGGTTGCAGTCTTAAAACAGCTACCAACAAAATCGAAAAAGAACATCTATTAGTCGCGCAAGTTGGCACCATCGTCGCCTCTGTTCACTGTTTTCATAGTCATAGTAATTAACCACGTTTCTAGTGTTTACGTTCACCAACGTTTTTATAGTTTATATAAGTGCGATTTACATACATATGTGCTGATAAATACATACATATGTGCTGATATATTCAGGAGTGATTTAAATTCAATATTTTGATTAATATATTTACTATTCGAAAATATTTATGAAAAAAATGTATTTATAGATTTTATCAAGTGCTCCAATATAATTAAGGTTATCTATTTGTATGTTATTGATATAAATTAAAATATTATTATTTAACATCATTAATACTAAATAGTATTAAATTATAAATGTTTAATATTTATGATTGGTTATTCATATTTTAAAAGTAAATTTATCAATAAATTAAATTTGAATTCATTCAATTTAAGTTTATTAATTTTTTGAATATTTTTATCATTTTCTTACTTAAATATTTATTTATCATTTTCATTAAAAAGTTTTCATTCAATTTGATCATTTATTTTTATAAATATTTATTATTTTTATTTAATGATGCCAAAGAAGTATAAACTTCTCACGCGCGTACACGCACTCTTTTTTTGTTTTAATACTGTTTGATTGATTATTTACACCGTAACAATTATAATTTACAATTCATATGTTATTAATGTTGTTTGACATAGTACAACATATGTATTCTCCATTTTTGCAGGAGTTTCCTTGCGGAAGCAAGAAGTGGTGTTTTATTGGAAGTCAAGTCGTCATGAATTTCCCACTTTCCAGTGATTCTACGGACGAACGGGTAATAATGGCCTATGCTACTTCCAATTTTCTTTGATCCACCGCTGTAAATTATTGCGGCTACTAGTTTGTAATCCATATTACAAACTTTGAGATTAATTGGAATTTCACTTATAGTGAACTCCGTCGTTCTCGGCAAGAATTTTAATTTCTTCGCTAATTCAGGCCACTCGAGACACTCAATATCTATAAAAATATGAGATCCGCCAATCGTGTTAAGAATGAGATCGCTTTTACAGTGTTTGCATTTAATATCAGGTAATGCGCAGAATTCGTTTACAGCATTTTGGAGTCCTCGCATACCTTCAGCGTAGAACGGAGCTGGATTGACCTCGAAAACGGGAAAGATTTTGTTTTCCTCGTAGCCGCAAGGCGAGGCACAGAGTTCGTGGCGTGTAAACGAAGGTTCATTTTTTAAAAGATGACGGGAAACAAAAGTCGATACATTACCGGCACAATCGAGCTTCCCATCCTTGGGCATAACGATTTGGCATAAAATTTCCGCCCTCTGAGTGTAGATTTTATGTGATATTCCATTAATGGACAACGTTTTTACAAATTTGAACGTTGTGTTCACTGAATCTGCGACATAGTCGTGATATCCCGACCAGTCACGATATGCCGTTAGAACGCTCTGAACTATAGAGTCAAACGGACAGGTATTCACAACTCGTAATATTTCCTGACCAACTTTCAAGGGCGGTAAAGCACTACCATTCTGCAAGACCGGCACTGCCCTGTCGAATATTGGTCTTTGATGGATATTCTCAATGTCGGGGCAGGGTGTTAGATATTTTCCCCTTTTTTTCGGCGGAAAATTGAGGCCTTTCCACGTCTCGACTTCGTTAAGTAGAGTTACCTTTTCTGCGTCAACAAAATTGCCGGTTACCAGAACAGAATCCAAGTCTACTTTTCCGAATAAGCAACAATCATTCTCTTTATCGAATGAAAGATTTGCATTCGGCGACATCCGTAGAGATTGATTGATTTCGGAATCATCTGTCGAATCAAGAGACGCTTCAGACTTGATCTCTTCGGCCGCACGAGAATCGTTCGCGAATTCAGGAAGAGAATTTTTTAAGTTTTCATTATTATTCGGCGCGTTCAGATACTTTTGTTCCGAGGGAATTTCATTTTCATCCGCGGTAGGTGCATTTAGTAATTTTACTGCACCAGATATTGACCTGAGGTGCATGATTAAAAATTTATCGACTCTTACCGATTTCACACCTTTAAGAATAAATCTCTTCAACTGTCGAAAATACTCTTCGCTACGGGCGGAAGTAGCAACTTCATGAGTCATAACATTTGTCCATAGTACGAAATGTTTGCTTATTCTGAGGAGATTTTTTCCAAATTCCGCAGAGAAATAAGGATTCGGCCGGTTTCCAGATGACAATTTCCGACTTTCGGATTCTAGCTTTTCTAGGAAACTCTGTAGCCTACTACCGGTCTTCGGAGTATCTGAAGCTTCGTCATCTTCAAATGGAAGGAAGACATCGTTCTTGAGTGATTCGCTAGGAACATCGATAGTTTTTATATTCCTAAATAATCTTTGCTGAGCCGCGAAACAATAGTCGGAACTATCAGTGACATCTTCAGTTATCGAGAATGCTACTGATAAAATATCCGTGCAAATTGCAGAGAAATTCTCTATAGTTCTACAATTTGTTAGAAGGCCCACGCAACGAACAAAAAAGTCTTTTACACTCTGTGGTGTTTTTCGGAAACATTTCCAGCGGCAAACCAGTTTTATTAAATGCGCAATGTCGATACGCAAAATACAAGCTGGCGCTCTGCAACCGGTCTTTGACTGAAGCGTACTGATGCACTGCTCTACGTATGTCCCTAAGTCTACATTATTAAACGCGAGAGCAGCAGCATTTAAAAGCGCCAGAGAATAATCTGTGACTACCTCCCGCGGGCGAGGTACACCAGATCGTAGCCATTCGCGCATCCAGTATGATAGCATATTGGCGTCGTGTTTCTCCGAAACCATTTGAAAAATGGGGAGTATCTTATTTTCAACTAGTGTCACAGCTTGATATATAAATATTGCGTGCTTCGATCCATCTGGTTTATCAAGATTCGCGATTACGGAACCCGTTGCGTCAATGCTGATACTACGTACGCGATCGTCTTTGAATAATTTTTTGTATAGGTATGTTTGTTCCGGGCTCCAATAAATAACAAAAAATCTATCTATTCCTATTTCTTTTAAACACCCCGCGAATTCTAATCCATACTTTAAATTAATTAGGGATTTGAGCGGATCAGTAACGCCCTTTACACCTAATTCAGAGTCGTGATTCAACTGTTTGGCTTTACGCAATACACTTTCTTTGTACAAATGTGCCGGTTCAACATCGCCAAATTCCATTACAGAATCCGCTTTTTCACGACGCCAGTTATAAGTTGAAGTACCTTTCAACTCTTTTATAACGTTTTTACGTTCTGTGCCTTTCAAATGGCGTTTTTGTTTATGGGCCACTTCACGAGTATCGTAGGTCGATACGTGAACTAGAAGCCCATCTTCTTCCGGGCCGATCAAACTATACAAATTGATAGCGTTATTGCACTCTCTACATTCCGCGTGAATTTTGAAAAAATAATCTCCCGGAACCGTGCTAACTCTGCCGTTTTTAAAAATAAAAGGACACGGTAAATGAATATTGTCCCACAATTGTGCATACAGTACATCAGCCCAACCTGCCTTCAAAACGTTATACTCGCGATTTTTGTATAAACGTGTTTGCGGCTTGATCTGTGTCCAAACTTCTGTTGGAATTACAAATTGGGTACGCAATGGAGGTAAAGTCGTATGCCCCAATGACCAATTCGACCGAACGCTTTCCTCTGTCGGCGATTTTTTCAAATTCATATTAGTTTTCAATTTTTCGAGCTCTTCACTCGTAAGAAGCTCTTTTAGAATTGCGTTCCTATTCTTTGAAATGTACAGATACACATATTTCTTTCCCATCTGACCATTCAAACGATCTGATGCTTCTTGCCAAACCTTATCCGTCAACGGGCGAAATTTACCCGAAGCATCGATAAAATCCATCCCTTTCAAAGATACGACTATTTCGTCGATAGAAAGCTTCGATTTTCGCGGCATTTTTAAAAGGATTTTTTAATCCTGCACTGCACAAAATTATATTGAAGATATTTGCAAATACAGTTTGCTCGAAGATAGTTAATATCTCACATGCACATAAATCCTTAAAAAACCACAGCTCAATTCGATGCAATTTTCAAGTCGTTTATTTAATTTACACCAACTTCGTACACACTAACAAATAATATAGAGTTCTAATTCTTGTTTATTTTTCTCACGAGACCGGCAATAAGTTCCAAGATGGTTTCTCACTGCTGGTCAGCACAAGACTGAGTACACGAGTCAACCGTATCCCCTCTCTACCTACCTACTCTAAAGGAATAGCTGCGAGCTTATTAAAAAAAAATTAACAAGCTTTGTTAATTTTTTACGGCAAAACATCATATTGGTTGTGTCTTGAATTGATTTTCATAGAGTCATAAAAAATAAAGACATCTGTTGTCAAAGCCGCCATGTAATATTTTACACATAAAAAAGAAGACGAAAAATATTACCGGCTCAGGTTTTAAAACTGTTTTGCTTAGTCCACTCGACATTTAGTGTTATATATAATTTCTATTTACTTTATCGCGCAATATGGCAAAACAATTTTATTCTTACTTCAGTAGAATATTAGCCTTCAAATTTACTGAGAATAGTGTTTTTAATTGCAATATTTGTCAGGATCAATTAAAAGGAATTTAAAAGACTACTAGTATCAAAAAGCGCTGCTTGCAGGGTAATACAATGCGGTATCTGTTGCGCTTTTTGTCGCACTTATGGGTCATACGGTAGGCATAATGACGCACCACTTACGTGACGATGTTTATATTATGAAAAAAGAAACAATCTAAAAAAACATAATGAATTATGTTAAATAATTAATCGGCAACGTCGAAATGTTAATTTTAATTGACTATATAGAAGCAAATTCAATCATATATTCATCTTCTAAACGTAATTAATAATTACAGTAGAACATCGATACGTAAAACCTCGGTAAGATAAAAAACCGCTGTAAAATCAAAAAATTATCTGATCCCTTCCCCTCACAACCCTTACCCAAAAACTTTTATTATTTTGACCTCAGTAACTTAAAAAATGTTTCTTCTCACTTTTTAAAATAAACTATCTGCCAATTCCAGTAATTTCGAATGAAATGCGCATAAAAAAACAATCTCGGATTTTATTACTTGCACGTGTTCACCAATTATTTCCAAAAAGAACTGACCAAAGTAACCTGATCAGTCAGAATCAATGTGTTTACATTCAGGACGTAATTAATATACAAAATTATTAATACAAAGAAAAGTAATCCTGATATGAACACGTGCAATATTTAGTATTCGATTCTTAAAATTGATTTCTGCGGGCACAAACGATTCTCTGTCGATCACCGTTTGCGGATTTCAAAATTTCCAATAATTTGAAAATTTGTTTTTTTTTTAAATTTTCAAAACCGTAAATTTTTTTAGGTTAGAGGTATTAGCAAAACACAATACGGTACAAACC
Source organism: Morpho achilles (assembly GCA_947086495.1). NCBI lineage: Eukaryota > Metazoa > Arthropoda > Insecta > Lepidoptera > Nymphalidae > Morpho > Morpho achilles. Next base: position 3,946,949 of record CAMTZB010000012.1, on the reverse strand, counting down.
TCGCATCACCGTCTTCTACCGATCTCCGTTTGCAGAATTGAGATATCTCAAAAATCGATTCTTATGAAAGCCACTTAAAGTTCAGTTTTAAGATGTCTCTTAGAAAGAATAGGTGAACACGTGTAATTAGTAATTTCTAGTTTTTTTTTTAAGTTTTAAAATAACGAGAAATGGTAGATAGTTCAATTAATAAAGTGCGTCGAAACATTTATTTGATATTATTTAAGTTATAGACATTGAATATATGTTTTAATGTGCTTCTACATACTCCTCTGACATTTGGACGTTGCCGATTATTATATTTAACATAAATCATAAACATTTTAGTTTCTGTTTTTATAACATAAACATCTCATCATGTCTACTGTATGACCCATAAGTGCGACAGAAAGCGCAACAGATACCACATTTTATTACCCTGGGCAGTGCTTTTTGATACTAGTAAGTAGAGTCTTTTAAATTTCTTCTAATCGATCTTGACAAACATTCCATTAAAAAAAAGTATTGTCAGTTAATTTGAAAGCTAATATTGTACAAAAGTAAGAATAAAATTATTTTACCATAATGCGCGACAAGAGTAGAGTGCGCGTAGAGTGGACTATCCGTTTTCACACATAATACATGCAGAATACGCAATACATATGCAATACAAACCTCCGCAAAGTAACACCTCATTCTATAAATTAGCTAATACTAACTGTGCCTGCGGCTTCGCCCGCTTAGAAATTAGTGTCACGATATTTTTCCTCGTGTAAATAAAATAATATTTTTAAATAAGGCGATTTTTTTTACAACTGTACTAATTCTAAATTTACATACCAATGTATTTTATTTTTCTTTTTTGACGACTTTCACTTCCTTTTATTAAAAACCGTATAAAAATCTTTTGAGTAGTTTTTGAGAAAATGGATCACATACAGACAGCTTTCTGAACCTTTGTTTATAATAAGTATAGATTATAATAAATTTATCAAGAACCCAAAACAATAATTTAAAAACGAATTCTGAGACGGCAATATTTTGTCTTCGTTTTTTTGCGTAAAATGTTTGCGTGGCCGCTTGGACAACAGATGTCTTTATTTTTATGACTCTATTGTAGTGTATGTTGCTGTTATGTAGGTAAGCAAATAATAAGTCAGTCACAACGACGCGTTGATTCATTACGAGGTGACATCGGTGTACGAACTTTTTGTTTTTATGAAATTTTGGAGTGAATATACGGTTATTAATGTTAATGTAGATCATAACGGAGTGTGTAAAAAAATGAAATTAATCGCCAGATGTCTCAAGCAGGCTTGCCGGACGGGAGGGCTATGAAACATATCCGTTTATGTACGCCAAAGGTGAAAATGCAGATGCAGATTTGGAATGATTAAAAAACAAGTTTGTCGACAAGCCAGTTAGATAGTAGTAGTCCAGTTAGATGGATAAGCGCATCGAAATATTTGAGAGGCATCAAGAGGCTGGATTTGCGGCTTGGGAACCGCAGTGCTAGCGGCGCGCGCGTCCCCGATTGCAATGGAAATTGTGCAACTGCACGCGATAAGATAGTGAGTACTAAGAAACTAAATAGTGGTGTCCAGCAAATAATTTATTGTGTTTTACGTGTAAGGGGCGTGTCATTTTTCCCGTGTGTGTAAACTAACTGCCAAACGAGTGCATGCATGACTTGAGTCAGTGTGTTACATCAAAAGATTCATATGATTATAAAGTTAACGTAAATGCAATCAAAGAAATGAGAAAAATGTGGTATGGCAAAGGAATTGACAAAATTGGTAAGTGGTAATGTTAAATGCATGATCCATGTTTAATACTAAGTCAAGATATGAATTGAAGTCACCGTCGCATATCAATCCCCTTTTGCAGAATTGAAATATCTCAAAAATTGACGAAAATATTCTATCTTTGGTTTTTCAAAATTGAAAACGCTCTCAAATTTTTTTGGTTTGAGGTACAAACGAAAACGAAAGTGATTTCTGCGGGTACAAACAATTGCGCGTCGATCCCCGTTTTATGTTTTTTAATATTCCGAAAACTTAAAAAAAATTATATTTTCAAATTTTCAAAATGCTCGGATTTTTTTCGGTTTGAGATTCGAAGGAAACGCAAGGCGGTTCAATCCTCACGGCACTGGGGCCTGTCGATCCCCTTATGCAGAATTGAAATATCTCAAAAATTGACGAAAATATTCTATCTTTGGTTTTTCAAAATTGAAAACGCTCTCAAATTTTTTTGGTTGGAGGTACAAACGAAAACGAACGTGATTTCTGCGGGTACAAACGATTACGCGTCGATCCCCGTTTGCAGTTTTTTAATATTCCATAAACTTAAAAAAAATTATATTTTCAAATTTTCAAAATGCTCGGATTTTTTTAGTTTTGAGATTCGAAGGAAACGCAAGGCGGTACAATCCTCACGGCACTGGGACCTGTCGATCCCTTTTTGCAGAATTGAAATATCTCAAAAATTGACGAAAATATTCTATCTTTGGTTTTTCAAAATTGAAAACGCTCTCAAATTTTTTTGGTTTGAGGTACAAACGAAAACGAAAGTGATTTCTGCGGGTACAAACGATTGCGCGTCGATCCCCGTTTTATGTTTTTTAATATTCCGAAAACTTAAAAAAAATTATATTTTCAAATTTTCAAAATGCTCGGATTTTTTTAGTTTTGAGATTCGAAGGAAACGCAAGGCGGTACAATCCTCACGGCACTGGGGCCTGTCGATCCCTTTTTGCAGAATTGAAATATCCCAAAAATTGACGAAAATATTCTATCTTTGGTTTTTCAAAATTGAAAACGCTCTCAAATTTTTTTGGTTTGAGGTACAAACGAAAACGAAAGTGATTTCTGCGGGTACAAACGATTGCGCGTCGATCCCCGTTTGCAGTTTTTCAAATTTCCAAAAACTGAAAAAATTACATTTTCAAATTTTCAAAATGCTCGGATTTTTTTCGGTTTGAGATTCGAAGGAAACGCAAGACGGTACAATCCTCACGGCATTGGGGCCTGTCGATCCCCTTTTGCAGAATTGAAATATCTCAAAAATTGACGAAAATATTCTATCTTTGGTTTTTCAAAATTGAAAACGCTCTCAAATTTTTTTGGTTTGAGGTACAAACGAAAACGAAAGTGATTTCTGCGGGTACAAACAATTGCGCGTCGATCCCCGTTTGCAGTTTTTCAAATTTCCAAAAACTGAAAAAATTTTATTTTCAAATTTTCAAAATGCTCGGATTTTTTTAGTTTTGAGATTCGAAGGAAACGCAAGGCGGTACAATCCTCACGGCACTGGGGCCTGTCGATCCCTTTTTGCAGAATTGAAATATCCCAAAAATTGACGAAAATATCCTATCTTTGGTTTTTCAAAATTGAAAACGCTCTCAAATTTTTTTGGTTGGAGGTACAAACGAAAACGAAAGTGATTTCTGCGGGTACAAACGATTGCGCGTCGATCCCCGTTTGCAGTTTTTCAAATTTCCAAAACCTGAAAAAAATATATTTTCAAATTTTGAAAATGCTCGGAGTTTTTTATTTTTGAGATTCGAAGGAAACGCAAGGCGGTACAATCCTCACGGCACTGGGGCTTGTCGATCCCTTTTTGCAGAATTGAAATATCCCAAAAATTGACGAAAATATCCTATCTTTGGTTTTTCAAAATTGAAAACGCTCTAAAATTTTTTTGGTTTGAGGTACAAACGAAAACGAAAGTGATTTCTGCGGGTACAAACGATTGCGCGTCGATCCCCGTTTTATGTTTTTTAATATTCCGAAAACTTAAAAAAAATTATATTTTCAAATTTTCAAAATGCTCGGATTTTTTTAGTTTTGAGATTCGAAGGAAACGCAAGGCGGTACAATCCTCACGGCACTGGGGCCTGTCGATCCCTTTTTGCAGAATTGAAATATCTCAAAAATTGACGAAAATATTCTATCTTTGGTTTTTCAAAATTGAAAACGCTCTCAAATTTTTTTGGTTTGAGGTACAAACGAAAACGATAGTGATTTCTACGGGTACAAACAATTGCGCGTCGATCCCCGTTTGCAGTTTTTCAAATTTCCAAAAACTGAAAAATTTATTTTTTCAAATTTTCAAAATGCTCGGATTTTTTTCGGTTTGAGATTCGAAGGAAACGCAAGGCGGTACAATCCTCACGGCACTGGGGCCTGTCGATCCCTTTTTGCAGAATTGAAATATCTCAAAAATTGACGAAAATATTCTATCTTTGGTTTTTCAAAATTGAAAACGCTCTCAAATTTTTTTGGTTTGAGGTACAAACGAAAACGAAAGTGATTTCTGCGGGTACAAACGATTGCGCTTCGATCCCCGTTTTATGTTTTTTAATATTCCGAAAACTTAAAAAAAATTATATTTTCACATTTTCAAAATGCTCGGATTTTTTTCGGTTTGAGATTCGAAGGAAACGCAAGGCGGTTCAATCCGCACGGCACTGGGGCCTGTCGATCCCCTTTTGCAGAATTGAAATATCTCAAAAATTGACGAAAATATTCTATCTTTGGTTTTTCAAAATTGAAAACGCTCTCAAATTTTTTTGGTTTGAGGTACAAACGAAAACGAAAGTGATTTCTGCGGGTACAAACGATTGCGCGTCGATCCCCGTTTTATGTTTTTTAATATTCCGAAAACTTAAAAAAAATTATATTTTCAAATTTTCAAAATGCTCGGATTTTTTTAGTTTTGAGATTCGAAGGAAACGCAAGGCGGTACAATCCTCACGGCACTGGGTCCTGTCGATCCCTTTTTGCAGAATTGAAATATCCCAAAAATTGACGAAAATATTCTATCTTTGGTTTTTCAAAATTGAAAACGCTCTCAAATTTTTTTGGTTTGAGGTACAAACGAAAACGAAAGTGATTTCTGCGGGTACAAACGATTGCGCGTCGATCCCCGTTTTATGTTTTTTAATATTCCGAAAACTTAAAAAAAATTATATTTTCAAATTTTCAAAATGCTCGGATTTTTTTAGTTTTGAGATTCGAAGGAAACGCAAGGCGGTACAATCCTCACGGCACTGGGGCCTGTCGATCCCTTTTTGCAGAATTGAAATATCCCAAAAATTGACGAAAATATTCTATCTTTGGTTTTTCAAAATTGAAAACGCTCTCAAATTTTTTTGGTTTGAGGTACAAACGAAAACGAAAGTGATTTCTGCGGGTACAAACGATTGCGCGTCGATCCCCGTTTGCAGTTTTTCAAATTTCCAAAAACTGAAAAAATTATATTTTCAAATTTTCAAAATGCTCGGATTTTTTTCGGTTTGAGATTCGAAGGAAACGCAAGACGGTACAATCCTCACGGCATTGGGGCCTGTCGATCCCCTTTTGCAGAATTGAAATATCTCAAAAATTGACGAAAATATTCTATCTTTGGTTTTTCAAAATTGAAAACGCTCTCAAATTTTTTTGGTTTGAGGTACAAACGAAAACGAAAGTGATTTCTGCGGGTACAAACAATTGCGCGTCGATCCCCGTTTGCAGTTTTTCAAATTTCCAAAAACTGAAAAAATTTTATTTTCAAATTTTCAAAATGCTCGGATTTTTTTAGTTTTGAGATTCGAAGGAAACGCAAGGCGGTACAATCCTCACGGCACTGGGGCCTGTCGATCCCTTTTTGCAGAATTGAAATATCCCAAAAATTGACGAAAATATCCTATCTTTGGTTTTTCAAAATTGAAAACGCTCTCAATTTTTTTTGGTTTGAGGTACAAACGAAAACGAAAGTGATTTCTGCGGGTACAAACGATTGCGCGTCGATCCCCGTTTGCAGTTTTTCAAATTTCCAAAAACTGAAAAAATTTATATTTTCAAATTTTCAAAATGCTCGGATTTTTTTCGGTTTGAGATTCAAAGGAAACGCAAGACGGTACAATCCTCACGGCATTGGGGCCTGTCGATCCCCTTTTGCAGAATTGAAATATCTCAAAAATTTACGAAAATATTCTATCTTTGGTTTTTCAAAATTGAAAACGCTCTCAAATTTTTTTGGTTTGAGGTACAAACGAAAACGAAAGTGATTTCTGCGGGTACAAACGATTGCGCGTCGATCCCCGTTTGCAGTTTTTCAAATTTCCAAAACCTGAAAAAAAATATATTTTCAAATTTTGAAAATGCTCGGAGTTTCTTATTTTTGAGATTCGAAGGAAACGCAAGGCGGTACAATCCTCACGGCACTGGGGCCTGTCGATCCCTTTTTGCAGAATTGAAATATCTCAAAAATTGACGAAAATATTCTATCTTTGGTTTTCAACATTTTCAAATCGCTGTATCTTTTTTGGGTTTTCAGATAATTGAAAAGTAAAGGCGGTACAAACGGGTACAAACGACCCCGAATCAGACCCCGTTTAAATAATAACGATTTTCCAAAGTGGGCTGCGGGTACAATTTTGAAAATTCTGTAACTTTTTTTGGTTTGAGGTACAAACGAAACTAAAAGTGGTACAAACGGGTACAAACGATGTAGAACCAGACGGCAATTTCAAAATTTTTTTTTTCAAAAGTCGGCTGCCAAGTTCACATAGGTAACATAACGAGAAATTTAACCGTAAAGCAATAAAACTGCGTTAAAAAATTGAACATCTAAATACTAGGTTTATTTTGGAATTGATATGTTCTTTAAAAAAATCCAAAACTTTGTTAAAATTGTGCTAAATTGACATTATACACATAACCGAAATAATTTAAATTGTATTTTGAGAATCCCTTCTTAAAATATAGCTGAAGTGTTAAAAACTTCGGAATAATAGGATAAACGATACGACGACTCTTAATTGCGTGGACACTCGTTGGGGACAAAAGAATAGTTTGGAATAAATTTTATCTATTGTGATACTATACTACAAAAATTATAAAACTGAAATCAAAATTCTTATGACAAACATTACGTACAGGCCAAAGTTTTTTTTTTTATTACGATACAGGTCTTGTATGCACACCTGTATCATAATATAACTTTTTAATCATAACGATACAACTATACAACCTCCAGCTGGACCAAGGAGGTTTCACCTCTACCTTAAAAAAAAGGTTTCAATGAACAAGTCCGCGGCGACGCAACACGTATGTGCAATCGATGTTTGCGCCTTGGAGCTAACATTTGACATTTAAAAAATCTTTTTAATATTTAAACAAAGTTTGATTTTTATTAATATTGTTTTACGTAATAATAAAATTATTTTATCCGCGAAGAAGTAAAATAGAAAATATATATAATGCTAAATGTAGAGTGGACAATCGGTTATCACACAAACACAAACCTCCACCACCGCCAGCACAATGCACGACCAAAATCGCAAAGCTTTGCGATTTTGGTCGTGGAGTCTATCTCCTGATGATGCTACGGTTGCGGGGCGAAATGATTGTTGAGTTTGTAATAGTGAACGTATATAGTGCTTGTGTATTGTGGTGGCGGTGGTGGAGGTTTGTGCATGTGTTTTACGAATCCTGCATGTATCAGGTATGATAATCAATTTTCCACTCTACATTTAGCATTATATATATTTCAATTTTACTTCTTCGCGGATTATAGCAAAATAATTTTATTATTACTTTTGTATTATGGATCTCCGCAAAGTAACGCGTAATTCTATAAATTATTGTTTTACTTATTATAGTATAAGAGTAGATAAAGTAGTGTGTGACACTGTACATTACTTGGCCTTATAACTGTGACATTATAAAAAAAACTCGTGTTATAAGAACCCTTATAATGCAACAGTATCATAATCTACTATAATATTACACTATTTTATTCTGAGAACAGTAGGTGAATATCAAAATTTTCAAAAAAAAACAAACCCAAAACAGCCTGTCGCCATTAGGCATATACATTTTACTGCCATTATAGGATACAGGTAACTTCAATTTATAAATTTTGCTATTTTCAACCACGGATAATCTTTTAGGTGTTGACTGCTTAACGCTGGATTCATTTTTACTAAATGTTACTTTAGGAGAAATAGGTTTATTAAAGAGAAATCCTCTGTTAGCGACGGGAGCCTTGTTCGCAACAGTTACTGCTTTTCTAGTTGCTCCAGATTCAACATTAGACGCCTCTAATGGCTGAACAACCTTTGTAGCCCAAAAAGGCTTATATGAACTGTCTCGCCTAACATTTGATTGTTGGTACTCAAAATCTGAAACTTTAGCCTTTCTAAAGTCCGCGAGAAGTTTGGCAAAGAAACCTGGATTTGTATTCGCGTCTGCCTTGACTTTCTTCTCCTTCTGTTTCAATATTCTCCCAGATTTGGGTGATAGAATCGACACAGACTTTCGTTTCCATGTCTCCGCAACGTTGACTATTGTTGGATTTGCGAAAGCTGTGGTTATTCTCTTAATATCTTTCTTATCCAGTTGGACAAAGTCAGTTTCACGTATTTCTAACATTGTGACGAGCGCACGCGTTTAGATTTATTCACTAACTGATTCTTTGTTTCAATTATATTGGTTAATTAGGATAGCCTAGAACCAGTGGCTTAAGGGCTGACCATTATCTATTTAAAGTAAATTTAAACACTTTACACGAAAATCAATACAGTATTAAGTGTCCTGAGTAAAATTATATTTCCACGACCTTCGTTTTACCATCGATTTTTCGGAGTAAAGTTTTGGTCATTTAAATGTGATATATCTGTACAAATATTTGAATAGAACTAACTGATAAAAGAGTAACGTTAGCTCAATCTTATCATTATATATTTACATATTTATGACATATTTCGTTTCCGGTGTGATTGATTGACTAGATCGCAAAAATTTTGGTTAAGTAAAAAATATTATTTATCAAAACTTTATACAATATATATCATGAAATTCCTGCCTTTATCCCACTCTAAGTGAGGTCGGCATAACATGTTATAAACATGGTCTGACATGATATTTTACGACCGGCCGCTTGCCTGTCAATTTACCCTAATCGCCTTTTGCGATACCTCAGTACAGAACCTCAACCGGATACGTCACAATGTCTGTATGTTCTTTATAGAATCCGAAACGTCTGCACCAATTTTAATGAAATTTTCAGACAATCTTTAGAATGACCCAAAGGATGATCATGTAACTCATCATCGTCAACGGAGCATTTTTTTAAACTGTTTTGTATTGAGGGAAATTCGAAAGCAGACTGAGCCACAGCAACGCGTTGCTGGATAGCTAATCGTTCAGAAAATCAATAAATCTTAATGAACCGAATACAAAAAAGTTAGATTCTGAATTTCTAATTTTTTTTTATTTGCAACTAGTATTCAAAATAAGTTATTCCAGACTTTAGCTAATGTTTGAAATACTGCACTTATTTAAAATTTTATAGGTTAAAAAAATTAGCAATTGTGAGTTAAAGGGACAAAACATATGTCCATCCACAATAAAGGGAAACTATTAACTGGATCTAAATAGCGATAACGCTTTGTAATAAATGAAAGGTGTGTATGTATACCAATATACTAACGTAGATAAAAAGTTCGCTTGTAACCCAAAGATATTTTTTTAGTTGAGCCTGTTGCACAGATAAAGCTATTTTTTTGTTAATATAATAAATAATTATTTCTATATTTAAACTATAAATAACAGAGCGTGATTATTTGTTTAACTTACATTGAGCTACGGATTGACAACATTTAGACCGAGTTTGGTATGCGTGTTGTTAAAGGGCCATAGAAGACGATAGCCCACTTCTGAATTTCACTTTTACACTTTATCGCTTTAGAACAGACGAGGCTGACATTCATGGAGCAAACCTTCTTTATAATATTTTCTTTGTCTATTGTAATATTATAAACGAGATAAAGTCTTTGTATGACTTACTTTTTACTTAAAACAGAGCCACGAACAGATGTGATTTTGGCTTGACAAATTTTTGAAGATTAAGAGAGTTTCATAGTTTTAATTATCTCAGTAGTGAAGTTTACGCTTGCAGAAATTTTATGTTTTCAGTATATATAGTAAGTGTATATGAGTAACGGCCTGTTACTATCCCACTGCTGGGCATAGGCCTCCTCTCTCCATTTTTGGAGAGAAGGGTTGGAGCTAAGACCTACCACGCTGCTCCAATGCGGATTGGTACGTTACACATATCCCTAGGATTCTCTAGAGATATGCAGGTTTACTCACGATGTTTTCCGTCACCGAAAAGCGTGTGATGAATTGCAATTATCAATTAGACACATAAGTTTTAATAGAAAAACTCATTGGTGTCTGCCCGGGTTTGAACCCATGATCGTCTCTAGAGATTCACACGGTCGCACCGCTAGGCCATCACAGCTTTTTAACTGTATATATTTCCCATATATTTATTTATTTATATATGACCATGTGTTACCGAAGCATTGTCGAAGCAAAAACGGCTTGAAGTTCACACGGATCCGACAGATCACCCATAGCCAATCCAGCTTCGCTACACTCTAGGAGAGTCTGTAGTTTTCTTATCAAGCTAACTTGCCTTTAACGTTATCATTTGAAAATACTCTCGAGTACAACTCTTTTGTCTACTAGTAATTCGGAGATTTTTTTTTAATGACAGGAAAACCCATTATGGGTCATCATCGCCCGACGGGGACGGGCGGCGGGTATGTCGGACTCGCACCGACTAAAAACCTGACAGTGCTCCACCACGCTGCTGGTGGCGGGGGCAGGGTACCTATAAAACATTGCCCCCATCCTCGCCAGCAGCAACTCTTTACCCCAGAGTGCGCCACCTCTGAGTACTACCTCTGCCCCAATACTTTTTTATATTATTCTACTGAAAATATAGCATAGCTTCGATGTGTAAGGGTAGAAGATATTTGTCCCTAGAGTACAACTTGCAGCATGCCATGTCATTGCTGGGAGTGGTTATAAATTATATTTCACCTCTAATATATCCATGTAACCCGTAAAATTAATAGAGTAATTGTACCCATAAATACCGATGATATAACTAATTTCAGTCCGTGACATATTTTGACTATATATTCATGTCGTACTTTATACAAACGAGTTAGTTTCCTTTAGTCACATATCCATCCATATTCTTTACTAAAATTCATTTTGTCACGTGATTTTCACCCCTCCTTTCATTTCGTATCAACTTAAAACAAGTCAACTTAATTTTACAGTTCTCATCTTTTGTATAATGTGCGCAATTTTCAGACTTCTCCTAATATACTTATTTGGTATTCTATTAAATCTTGTCATACCACACATCCACCTAAACATTCATATCTCATTTGCATACATTAACTTTTACTCGCAACTTAGTTCGCGTGGACTATTGTCGACTTCGCTTTCGACCTCCGTCGCGTACGGATGTCTCGACAAGCGAATTTCGATTTGACCACCCAATTAGTGGTTGCGCTCTGTTTAGTTACGATCGTTTCCGATCCAATCTTTTATTTGTATAAATAAGCTTTCTATTTGTAAAGTTTTGTGCCTAAGTGCCGCCCTTGTGTTGTGTTGTGTTGTGTCGTGTTTTCGTAGCGTGTCGCTCGCAGTGCAGTGCGGCTAGCGTTGTCATCGTTGCTCGATTAGATTGGTGCAGTGCTTTTGTGTACAGTGCCTGTTGTATCCGGTCCGTAAGTACACTAGTTTGTAAATTAGGTACACACCTCTGTCCCCCGAAGGGCAAAGACTCATTAGGGACACACCGCAGGTACACACCTCCCTGCCCTTGCCGGCAGGGAGGACCTATTCTTCTGGGACCCATTCTACTATGGACCCCCAACGAAATTGCTTGGGCGACCCACGAATAGAGGGACTCTTAGAGTACCTCCAGACGCGCCACCCAGCCGTCCATCGCGACGTATTGAAGGGATATCTTCGACCGCAACCTGCCGTCAAAGATAGCCCTCCAGTCACTATTACTAGTTGCTCTGTGTCGACAGGCATGGAGTCTGAGCATTACCAGGTCAAAGAAATTCCTTCTGAGACCTCTATCTCGTCTTTGGACGCAGAAACCGACAACGACGGTTTCAAGACCGTCGTTAGCAAGAGCCAAAAGCGAAAGCTAAAGGCTCCCAAGACCATCCCTTCTAAGAGGCCCGTCACTACCGCGGCTAAGCTTCCTGTCCGACATGCTCAAAGTGAGGCTAGCGAGGAGCCACAAGACTCCCCGATGTCCGAACGGCGAGAAAAAGTCCCACCCCTTTATATCAGGGAAAAAGCTGCATGGCAGCGCCTTTTACCTAAGATCGAAGCCCAATCGATCTCATTCGGGAGCGCACGCTCCACTAATGTCGGCATTAGGGTTTCTCCACCTACCTCTAATGACCACCGCCGACTGTCAGCGCTACTGAGAGATGACAATATTGAGTATCACTTATACGCGCTAGAAGATGAACGCGAACTTCGCGTTGTCATCCGCGGTCTACCTGTAGAGATAGACACAGAGTTCATTAAAGAGGACCTTAAGTCCCAAAGTCTTCCCGTTAGAGAGGTACATCGTATGTACCATTCGCGGACCAAAGTTCCCTACGAACTTTGCCTTGTTGTGCTAGACTTGTCACCTGAAGGTAAAAATGTCTTCAACGTGACATCTATATGTAGATTGTCTGGGCTACGTATCGAAGTCCCACGTAACCGAGGCGCGATCGGCCAATGCCATCGCTGCCAGCTTTACGGGCACTCAGCACGTAATTGTCACGCACGACCCCGATGCGTGAAATGTTTAGGAGACCATGGTACGTCAGATTGCTCTCGTACGGTTCCGACTGAGGAACCACCGAGCTGCGTACTTTGTAGGACCAAAGGGCATCCTGCAAACTATCGCGGTTGCCCAAAAGCTCCGCGAAAGGTGAAACGCACTAAAAAAGTACCAGTGCGTAAAAATAATGCACGTGAGGGTCATAAAACACCTGTGGCGGACAGGTATATACCGGCTCCATTGCCCGCTACTAATCCCTGGTATAAAAAGCAGCAAACAGCTGCTGTCTCCCTCCCCGTACCACAATCCCCTCCGGCGATTAAAACAAAGCCCACACAGGTGGCCGCCAATCCAGTAAGCAATACTGCTAATAGTTTCGTGGAAGACATGAAGCTTATTAGCTCTATTGTTGCGCTTATCGACGTAAACGAACTGTCGGTACTAGCAAACAAACTGAGGAATAATCCTCAAGATCGTCTATCAGCACTTCTTGAGCATCACCGGCTCATTGAAGTTATTCAAAAAATAAATGCCTAATATGGATAGTACACCTAAAGGCAGAATTAAACCGAACCGACTCTCCATAGGTCTGTTCAACGCAGACGGTCTTTGGGATAAAATATACGAAGTGCGCGAATTTATGGCTGCGTACCCGATCGACATCCTCTTAGTGCAAGAGACATTCTTGAAGCCTTTCCATCGCGATCCTAAGATAGCAAACTTTGTCTTAATCAGAAATGACCGAATCACAGGCCCTCTTGGAGGCACAGCAATTTACTACAGGAAGTCTCTTCACTGTACTCCTCTAGATCCCCCTCGACTTACTAATATCGAGGCCTCAGTATGTCAGTTAGGGATGACCGGCCATCAGCCGATTACATTAGCATCAATCTATCTCAGTCCATCAAAAACTCTCTTGGAAAGCGACATTAGGACTTTGTTAGGACTTGGAGACGCCGTCTTACTAGGCGGTGACTTCAATTCAAAACATAGTCAATGGAATCGATCGTCTCCAAATGCCAATGGCAATCTTTTACATAGGTTCAGCAACTCTGCGTTCCTGAACTTTGATATTCTGGCTCCAGACGAGCCCACGCGATACTCTCGGCCTACCCATCCCACTCCGACTGCCAGTACCATCGACATGACACTAATCCAAAATATTACCCTTCAGCTTCATAGCATACAAGTCATTCATGACCTAGACTCAGACCACCGCCCAGTCTTACTTCAGCTAGGACCTCCTCCAACCGCGGTTTCTCGAAACAAAACCATTATCGAATGGAAAAAACTTAGCGAGCGTCTCCAATTTCTCGATTCAGACCATCTCAAAAAGATTCCTGACCGTATAGATCCAGTGGAAACTGCAAAAACAGCGACCACTCATCTCACAGCTCACTTATGTGATACTCTCAAGGATTGCTCTAGGGAAATTCCCGATAACTTTCGTTGTCGAGAACTACCAGATGATCTGCGAGAATTAATTGCTAAAAAACGTGCTGCCACTAGGGCACGCGACAGATACCCGACCCGAGAAAACCGGAGTGCGCTCAATAGATTACAGAAAGAGGTTAAAGAAAAATTAACCTCTTTTCACAACGATTCCTGGAATAGAAAGCTCTCGGAGATCAAGCCAGGACACCAGGCCTACTGGTGCTTGGCAAAATCTCTAAAAGCCGATGGGTACGCAGCCACCCCACCACTACTTCGCCCGAATCTCCCACCTGCGTTTGACGATGCTGAAAAGGCCGAATGCTTGGCAGACAGCCTGGAAAACCAATGTTCTCCTAACCCTAGTGTACCCGAATTCTCCAAATTCCACTCCAAAGTGGAAAAGGTGGCAGACAATCTTTCCGCAACGACTCCCGAAAGCGAGCCGTTACTTCCCACTACCGGAGAAGAAGTCCGAACCATAATTAAAAACCTCCACTCCAAAAAAGCTCCCGGTCCTGATTCCATCTCTAACACGGCGCTGAAGTGCCTTCCCGACCAAATCATCCACCTACTGGTACTGATTTTTAATGCCCTACTTGCCGGATGCTCCTTTCCTGACGAGTGGAAAGAAGCTACAGTGATAAGTATACCCAAACCGGGAAAGCCTCGAAATCTCCCGACTAGCTATCGCCCCATTAGTTTGTTAAACAGCCTGGGAAAAATATACGAGCCAATTATCCTTGCCCGATTAAAATCCGTAGTCGATACCTATAATCTCCTTCCCAACGAACAGTTCGGATTTCGTCCAAAACACACCTGTGTTCAACAAGTGCACCGCCTCACGGAGCACATATTACAAGGTTTGCAAACCAAGCAGTTTACAGGTGTCATATTCTTCGATGTCGCCAAAGCCTTCGATAAGGTCTGGCATGCAGGATTAATCCACAAGTTGCTCCTATTAAATATACCTGACGGACTCGTACTTATCATACAAAACTACCTCACTAATCGTACATTTCGGTACCGCGTAGACTCTGTCGCGCACGCGCACTCTGTCGTCTCACCGCCCTATCCGTGCCGGTGTCCCTCAAGGATCTGTGCTGGCACCCTTATTGTACTCGCTCTACACGAGTGACATTCCACGGGCGCCTATTAAAGAGCGCACTCATCTTGCCCTATTCGCGGATGACACCGCTGTATTTACCACATCTCGCTAACCTCAAGTTGTCACTAGACGTCTCCAGAAAGCGGTAAACAGCCTCGGACGCTGGTTCCGCCGATGGAGAATCGAAATAAACCCTGATAAAAGTGCAGCTATGCACTTTATCGGTAATCGTTTCCGATCTCACATAGACACACCTACGGAAATTTCCCTTTACGATACACCAATTCACTGGCAACAGAAAGTCAAGTACCTAGGTGTCACCTTCCAACCTTCCATGACCTTCCACGAGCACATACGCACAGTCTGCAATAAGGCTGCGTATGTCATGGGACGACTTTATCCGATGTTATGCAAGAAAAGTAAAATGTCACTCCGCAACAAAGTGACACTCTACAAAACTTGCATAAGACCAATAATGTCCTATGCGAGCGTTTCGTTCGCGCACGTTTCAAAGGTCAGATTGCTCACGCTCCAAAGAATGCAGAACCGATTTATGCGTACAGCCACTGGTTGTCCGTGGTTCATGCGGAACGTTGACCTCCATAGAGACCTCGACCTCCCTACCATTACTCACCTCTTTAAACGTTTTTCGAAGTCTTACTTCGAGAAATCCGAGGTACACCAGGACACACAGGACCCTGACGATCAAATAACGATCGCAAACACAAAAACACGTAATACACACACACAGCGTCTTCGCCGGCGAAGACGAGGTCCCAGATTTCTGACATCGGTTGGTCGTAGCTTCTTGCCACCCTTCCGTCGTCGTATTGACTAATCAAAGTCATAACATCAGCCCTCCACTACACGTCGTCCTAAGCCGTGGTCCGGCCTCACAGGAGGCACCCTTAGGACGACGTTCCCCGACGCTAGTAGAGCTTCTGCGCTCTACTCTACGCATTTCGCAACCTCGGCGATGCTTCTGCGCTCGACCGTCCCGCCCGTTGACGCTGTAAAAGCCGTTAGGGCTAACAGCATATTGTCAATTCGAAAAAAAAAAAAAAAAAAAAAAAAGGATTATTGTCGCGTGATATGTTGATAATACATGTCGCTTTTCAATGTAATCCTATTCCTGTAGAATTAACAGGATTTCTATAGCCTATATGTTAACCCTGTGTATAAGGAATAATTGTGCCAAATTCCATTGACATTGATTCAGCGCATTAGTATAGGATTACGACAGGTTTAATAACCGTTTTGTAAATTTTCTTATTAAGCTTAAAGATATTCGAGTGTCGCATATTGGTTCTGATTTCTGTTTCAAATTTAATTAACTCCCGAAATCATGGGAACGGTTCAAGGTCTTATGTTAATGTCATAAAATAATTAAAAGCCTTCTATTTAAAGCTGCAACTGTAAACATCTCCATCAATCGTCGATTTGAATTGCCGCGTTAATAGATTGAATAAATATTACATGAAGGTTTACATCACTCCCCTTCTAAACAAATCAATACATAGAGGGGTCGTTATCAGTCTAGACTACACAACACACTACACAAAGGACCCTTTCATAATTCACAAGACGGGGCGTCTAGACTTATGACAGGGAACTGAGGGAAAATAAAAACATAATATTAATGCGTATTTAAATTGTAAGATAATATAGGAAATTGCTAGAAGTGTATTCAGGAGTGTATACATTCCTTCATCTATCTTTATGTATGTATGTATGTATGTATGTATGTATGTATGTATGTATGTATGTATATGTATGTGTATATATATATATATATATATATATATATATATATATATATATATATATATATGTGTAAAGAATATAAATTCTTTTTAATTTTTATATGTACACATCTCAATTTTAAATTTGGAAAAAGAAACGAATTGACGCCGTCAAAAGAAAAATGTTTAAAGCAAATATTAACAGAATCGATGTAATGTAAATACTTAAAGGCAAAATATAAACTTTATTGTCGTTTCTTTGATTTTTCAGGTACTTATATTAGTTTTAGTTTATAGTGTATAGTGTAAATATAGTGATTAAGACAAATAAAAATAAAACTTTGATTTTTCAGAGCAACACACTTTTTTATTTTGCCGCTCCAAGAAAATTACTTTATAAAACGACTTTAAATTGGTAAGACTGCAGCAAGGTTTTTGATACCAAGATATTCGAATGAAAAAAATGCAGATCAGTGGATTACTGAGTTTGAGCAAGAATGTCAAAGAAATGAGGTAATACAAGATGAAGAGAAAATTGAAATTCTAAAAAATTTATTGGAAGAACAGTGCCTAGATTGGTATACCAGTATGATGATTAAATTGACAGTTGATTCAGATTGGACACTATGGAAAGCTGATTTTTGTGAAACATATGGAAATAATGGGTGGTCCCAAGTGAAATATGCTTTTACATTTAGCTTTCACTCCGGATCATTGTTGGAGTATGCTACAAAAAAAGAAAAACTCTTATTAGAAATAAACAAGCATATAGATACTCAAACAATGATAAACCTTATCGTAATGGGATTACCAGAGCATATAATGAATAAAATTGATAGAAAATCTATAAAAACGACTGCAAACCTCTACAATGAAATTGGTAAATTTGAATATATAGCAAATAAAAAGTATATTTACAACTTTAAACGAAACACCCATGATAGAAAGGAAACAACTGACAAAATAAAACAATGCACAATTTGCGAAAAATTAAATAAAGGCATTCGATTCCATCCAGAAGGAAAATGTTGGTTCAGAAATTCAGAAAAATTTCTTAACAGTAAGACCATAAACAATTCAGTAATCGATGTAGAACTAAATTATGATGATAAAAAAAACGAATAATAACACCATTAATAAAAGTCAAACTGTTATTAAATTCAAAGTTAGAAATATTCGGAATTTATGATTCAGGCTCCAATGTTTCCATAATTAATTCTAAACTAATAAGATTAAAAAGAGAAAGGGAGCATGAGTTTAATCCAAACAGTGATAATTTAATAACAATTAATGGTGTTAAGAAGACGATTGGTTTGACGACTATTCAAATAAAAATTATGGATATAGAAGAGAAAGCAAAAGTTTATATAATTGATGGAGAAGAGTTTAAATATGACTTTCTAATCGGACTGGATATTATAAAACAATTTCGACTTGTTCAAAATGAGAATTTGATAATTAGTCAAAGAAAAGAAGAAAAAAAGATTGAAGAAAAAAATGATCCTGAAATAAATGAGGATGATAATATAAATGTAACTACTAAGGAAGAAGATGATGAACGAAATGAAAGTTTAATAACTATTAAAGAAGAAATACAAGAAGAAGATTTTAAGATAAATATAGGTAATTTAAATACTTATCAGGAGTCAGAAATATTAAAACTGGTAAACACCTACAAATCAGTATTTGCGAAAGATAAATATGACATTGGCACGGTTAAAGAATATGAAGCACATATTGATTTACTTATTGATAAATACTGTAGCAAAAGGCCGTATAGATGTTCAATTGAAGACAAAAAAGAAATAGAAGAACAAATAACAAAATTACTAGACAAGTCTTATAGAAGAATCTTATAGTCCCTTTGCGGCACCCGTGACTTTAGCTTTCAAAAAAGAAGACAACAAAAAGTCAAGGTTATGTATAGACTTTAGAGAACTAAATAAAATAATAGTACCAGAAGCACAACCGTTTCCACTTATTGACGACTTGGTAATAAAAACTAGAAACTCAACATATTTTACAACGTTGGACATAAATTCAGCCTTTTGGTCCATTCCGCTAAGAATTGAAGATAGATTTAAAACTGCTTTTGTGACACAGGAGGGCCATTACCAGTGGACATGTTTACCATTTGGATTGAAGACAGCATCAGCTATATTTCAGAGGATACTGAGTAACATCTTAAGAAAGCATAAACTTAATAATTTCGCAGTAAATTACATAGATGACATTCTCATATTTTCCAAGAGTTTCTCTGAGCACATAAACCATCTAACACAATTGCTAGAAGCGATAAAAAAGGAAGGTTTTAGGCTAAAATTTACTAAATGTACATTTGCGTCAGATTCAGTGAAATATCTTGGGCATATAATACGGAATAATACAGTACAACCAGTAAAAGATAATTTAATTTCAATTAAAGATTTTCCTACACCAAAAACTCAGAAAAATGTTAGACAGTTTTTGGGAAAAGTTAATTTTTATCACCAGTATTTGCCAAAAAATGCGGTAACTTTAGAACCTCTTCACAATTTACTTCGAAAAAATCAAAAATTTGTCTGGTCTGCAGAGTGTCAAAAATCTTTTGAAAATACAAAAAGCTTATTGTGCTCACAACCAATACTAGCAATATTTGACCAAAATTTGCCAATAAATATTCACACAGATGCGTCTATAGAAGGTATCGGAGCAGTTTTAAAGCAAACACAGCCAGATGGAAAAGATAAGCCAGTAGCCTACTTCTCTAAGAAATTAAATCAATTACAAAAGAAAAAGAAGGCAATTTATTTAGAGTGTTTAGCCATTAAAGAAGCAATAAGATACTGGCAGTACTGGTTAATAGGTAAATCTTTCACAGTCTATTGTGATCATAAGCCATTAGAAAATTTAAATATTAAATCCAGGACGGATGATGAATTAGGAGACTTGACATATTATTTGTCACAATATGATTTTAAAATAAAATATACACCAGGTAGAGAGAATATTGAAGCAGATTGTTTAAGTAGGAACCCGGTATTAGAAGAAAGTGAAAATACAGATGAACAATTAAAAATTGTAAACATGGTTAAATTAAATGATATTATTACAGATCAAGAAAACAATTTATTCATACAAAATAATAAATTAAGTTTAATATCAAGAAATAAGGTTTATTATAAAAAGGTTAGAAGAAGAGAAAAATTATTTTCACAGAGAATTACAGTAAAAAACTTATTGAACAGGTACATGAAAATATGTATCATATAGGAGTAAAACAAATGCTAAATAAAATAAGTCCATTGTATACAGCAAATAATTTAACTAAAAATATACAGAAACATTGTAAATATTGTAATATATGTATAAAAAATAAGACTAGAGGACAAAATAAGTATGGGCTAATGTCACATTTAGGACCTGCTACAAAACCCTTTGAAATAGTCTCAATGGATACCATTGGAGGTTTCGGAGGCTCACGGTCAACAAAAAAATATTTACATCTTTTGGTGGATCATTTTACAAGATATGCTTATATTGTTACATCAAAAACACAGAATGCTAATGATTTTGTAAGACTAGTAAATGAGGTAACAGAGTTTCATACGATTGGAATCATTCTCACCGATCAATACCCAGGAATAAACTCAAAAGAATTTAAAATATTTTTGAATAGGAAATCAATACCGATCATTTTCACTGCAGTGAATGCCCCATTTTCTAACGGTCTGAATGAAAGACTTAATCAAACACTTGTAAACAAAATAAGATGTAAAATAAATGAAAAAAGCAATAATAAAAAAGGATGGACATCTATCGCTCATAACTGCGTAGATATATATAATAATACTGAGCATACAGTTACTGGGTTTGCACCAAAGTACCTTTTGGATGGTACGGACGTTTCCTTGTTGCCAAACGAATTAAAAAAAGGCAAAACAGAAGCTGAATGGGTTATAGATAAAAAAATTGCATTTGAAAATTCAATTAGATCACATAATTATAATAAAAAAATGTTTGATAGAAATAGAACACAATTTGATTTCAATGAAGGGGATATGGTTTATGTAGAGAATGGGAACAAACTAAATAGGCACAAATTAGATGAACTAAGAATTGGCCCATTTAAAATTATTGAAAAATTATCAAATTCAATATATAAAATTGATACAGGATATAAAAAATTAGAGTCAAATCTCTTTCATATTACAAAACTTATACCAGTGCCAATATAAAAAAAAAAAAGTATGTAAAGTAAGATTAATGTTGTAAAATTTAGTTTAACGTTATGAAATTCGACTCAATTACCTAATTAAATATAAGTAGCTAGAATTTTTGTTAAACAAATTTTTTTTTAAAGGGGGGGGGGGGAGATGTAAAGAATATAAATTCTTTTTAATTTTTATATGTACACATCTCAATTTTAAATTTGGAAAAAGAAACGAATTGACGCCGTCAAAAGAAAAATGTTTAAAGCAAATATTAACAGAATCGATGTAATGTAAATACTTAAAGGCAAAATATAAACTTTATTGTCGTTTCTTTGATTTTTCAGGTACTTATATTAGTTTTCGTTTATAGTGTATAGTGTAAATATAGTGATTAAGACAAATAAAAATAAAACTTTGATTTTTCAGAGCAACACACTTTTTTATTTTGCCGCTCCAAGAAAATTACTTTATATATATATATATTTAAAAAAAAGGAGAACAGGCGGTCTCAAGAAATGAAAATACCTACGATCGAGCCCCACCTACCCAATAAATATATGTTTATTTTTTACTTTGTACATAATTAGCGAGCAAGGCTCGGTCAACCAGGTACTTTATATTAAACTAGCGGCCTGCCCCTGCTTCGCACGGGTATAAAATATATAGCCCATGTCACTCAGTAAAAAAAAAATTAAATTCGATCACGTGGTTTTGATTTATTCATTACTGCCCGTGGCCCGCAAGCGTTAAATTTGGAGAAAAACAATTTCCCTCTCCCTAATCCAAGAAGATTTCCTACTATCTTTGCAATATCTAAATTCATATAGTACATATTTACTTATTTATTTTTACATTTTTCCCTATGTATTAATTACAGAATGCCTTTATATACAATTTCACATTTTTTTTTACTAATTTTTCATCATCTTTCTGCCCATCTTTATCCTCACGCTAAGTGGGGTCGGCACAAGATGCTATAAATATGTTGTTACTTGATTTGGCTATGTACCTTAGTCGTATTTTACGACACCTCGGTAAGAAAGAGGGCGGTCTATTGACTATTCTACTTAACCGGATACCACATGGCGCTTACTAATTTTTCATATAAAACTAATTATTTAAAATATATTGTTACAACATGTTTTTAATACAACCTCCTTCATAGAGTTGGCGATTAATATGAAAAAGCATTGTGGCTGTCATATTTTTATGTGTCATTCATTGAGTTGTAGCGAAATGAGTAAATGGGTTGACTCTGGGAAAACTGCTTTTTATTTATTGAATAAGTATAGAGGAGAAATATAGTCGTTTATTATATTCAGAAGTGGGATGTAACCTAAACTCACAAATAGAGTGGACATAAGGAATATCTGGAAATTTAAAGAGTTTAAAGAAAAGACAAATGACGATCAATATTGAGACAACACGGAGAGTGCGAATTTCGTTAATATGAGAGATAGCTGCGATATGCGATGCTATGGAATAAAAAATGAGAGTTTTTATTTCAGAGATTATTGATGGTAATTGGTATTCGGTTAATTGATTCTGTGAGATCAACGTGACGATGTGCTATGTGAGGCCTTAGACGCGCCCGTGACTTTTGTTCGATGGAACTGTCAGCTAGAATGACGAATGTTCTCTGGATCTTTCCAGTTGTAACGATTGTTTTCTAGACTGTGGACATCTGCAACGACTGTCAGCTAGGCTCTGTCTAGAAGTGGTGATTGTTCTTTGAGCGTTATCATTTGCGAGTCTGTTTACGTGTGTATCTGCTGAGTTGGTTGCCACTAATTGAGCTGTGTTATGCCATGACAGTGATTGAGGGTGAGCTTGAGGTGCGAAATGCTTATGGTGCGAAAAGCTTAAGGAGTTGAGGAGTTGAGCTTAAAGAGTTGAGCATAAAGTGTGAGCTTAGAGTTGAGCATAAAGCGTGAGCGTAGTCCTGTCATGTCATGGCATGTGCGGTTTTCTTTTACAGATTAAAAGAGCAAGTACTGAGTTTCTTGCCGATTCTTCTCAGTACAATCAGCATTCCGAATCGGTGGTAGATTCATTCCCAGAAGTCAGCTTATGAGATTTGCGGGGTCGCAAATGTTGTCAGGATGGTCGACTGTTACAACATGTTTTTAATACAACCTCCTTCATAGAGTTGGCGATTAATATGAAAAAGCATTGTGGCTGTCATATTTTTATGTGTCATTCATTGAGTTGTAGCGAAATGAGTAAATGGGTTGACTCTGGGAAAACTGCTTTTTATTTATTGAATAAGTATAGAGGAGAAATATAGTCGTTTATTATAATATACAGTACATTAGAATTAGACAGTGATAAGATAACGTCGTATAAATCTCGTTCTCGAGATAAATATAAATAGATTTTGACCAAATGCCAGAGTCTGTGTTCTTTTGTAAGCTGATATATGTTATAATACATACTCTTGTTTTCAAATTTATGAATTAATATTATTACAAAACTTAATGGCACTTTACAGTTCTAGTAAAAAAGTTAAAAAAAAACCTATTGATTGTCTTCTTCTAGTAATAAAGAAGATAATTCTACTATAAATCGCCCGCCATGTGGTATCCGGCTGACTAAAATAGACCACCCACATTTCTTACCAAAATGTAGTCAAAGTCGACTAATCCCTATTAGGGATAAGCCCGCCTTAATACATTTGCTTTTTTACTTTTTCTTTCCCATTTCTAACTATATGTATAAAAAGAAATAAAAAAAACACCCGTGTAGAGTTCATTCATCCCCCCCTAAAAATTAGCCCCGTAAAATTGCCCCCTTGTGGGGCGTGGTCCTAACGTTTGGAAACACTGCTTAAAACTATGTATATATATCAACTTTGTATATAGCTTAACGGCGTCGTCTGTCAGCGACTTCAAGTGGCCAATTACTAGAATTGTTATGAACAGCAAAGGTCGTCTGTAGGATTATCGTTTTAATAGCTTCCATTACTGAAATTGAAAATAAGCAGCGAGTGAAACAAGGTGAAAACATACCAAATATTTAAAACACTAAGGGCCTGTTTCACAAGTTACTGGTAAAGTGTCAGATAGTTAACCGACAAATAAACTAAGTAACAGATAAATGTCTCTAAAACGAGCTCTAAATGGTGAAAATTAAAAAAAATATATAATCGAAATTTTTAAATAGGTATTTGCTATCTAGCAGATAAACAAAATAACAGCAAATTAACAAGAAATTTGACTTAAGCGGTAACACCACGCGACTCTTTCGAGGAGGTCACGGGTTCAAACCCGGACAGATACCAATGAGATTTTCTGTTAAAACTTATATGTCTAATTGATAATTGTAATTTATCACACCCTTTTCGGTGAAGGAAAATATCGTGAGGAAATCTGCATATATCTAGAGAATTCTGGAGATATGTGTAATCTACCAATCCGCATTGGAGCAGCTAAGGTCTTAGCGCCAATCCTTCTCTCCAAAAACGGAGAGATGAGGCCTATTCTTAGCAGTGGGACAGTAACAGGCCGCTGCTTACTTACTTATGTTTATAACAATTAGTGCCGACCTCACTTAGGCAGGATGATGATGAAACTTAGAATATCTTCAATATATTATTTACTATATCAGATTCAAAGTAATGGGGAAAAGCTCAAGGGGCCCTGGTTTTATCTGTATGTTACATTTAACTACATACGTTTAATGGCGTTTGATCTATCTTAGTTTATTGCCTCAGCACAGACAGAAGGTCACGCGTGACTCACCGCAGCCGTCACTATGGTTTCATCACATATTTTACCATAGCCAATAGATGATACGTAATGCTTACAATTAACATATAATTGAACATAGGTGGTACGACAACCGATTGTTATGCTATTATTTTAAAGGAGGAAGTATGTGTGTGTTTGTACCGCTTTTAGCTTTTAACGTTTTACAGAGTTGTATGAAATTATGCGAGCAGGCAACTCTCTAAGATTTCTAGTCTTATAGTCTATTTCGTATTGTCTATGCCTAATATATACCTATACATAACCTTTCTTATACGTTACTAATATTATAAATGCGAAAGTCTATCTGTCTGTCTGTTACGTTTTCTTGGGCAATCAGCTGAAACAATATCGATGAAATTTGGCACAATTATTCCTTATACACCTTGGTACATATAGAAACTGTTAATTCAACAGGAATAGGATAATATTGAAAAGCGCCATCTATTATCAACCTATCAAAGTTTTGTTAACAATTTGCAGGGTTGCAAAGTGACAAGCTACTGTGTTATTCCAAGACTACAGTCCACGAAAACTAAGTTGCGGGTAAAAGCTAGTTTTTAAATAACCTTTGTAGGCTTCTCATGTGTCAACAATGATGAAAATGTCTTCTACTTTAAACCTTTATATTAGCTCGGAAAGGCAAGGATGATCTTTCTCTTATTTTTCGACTTAGTTGTACCCGGGTTAAGAAAAAATTGGTTAGTATATGTACTCGAAAACAATTGCTGTAATCCATACTGATAATATGAATTTGAAGTTAATCTACACCAATATCAATAAAATTTGATATTATTTATCATTATATACCAAAGTCACGTATGGCATAATAAGATACCGGTTTTCTACAGGAACAGAAAAAACCACAAGGCATCGCTGAGGACTCTTAAAAGCTTAAGTTGACGCAAACGAAGTCACGGGTAACACTGGTTGCCTATAAATCTATACTCACAGAAATATTATTGCTCCACGTATATATCAACAGTCAATAAACTAAGTGGGTGTTTACATACTCAAGTATGCTTATCGAATACCGTTCAAGTTGAGATCATAGTACCGAATAATAAATAAGGCAAAAACGGTATTATTCATTAGCCAATTTTATAGGGATACAGGATGATTTAAAACTACCACAATACGAAGACGTATACGAACTAGTTATAGATTCCGATAATTGGAATCGAAACAATGCTTATGGAGGGCTGGTTGAAGTGGTGTGGACATCTCGTGCGGATGAACGACTCCAGTTTACCGAAGGCAATTTCTATTCCCAATTGAAAGAGGGTAAACGGAATTCTAGAGGTCAACTTCTGCGTTGCAAAGACGTTCTGAAACGTCACCATTTCATCCGAAAATTGGGAGGAGCTGGCATGAGAGAGCAGCGGCGCAAACATTTCAGTGGTGATTTCAAAGCCTTTGAAAGAAGTCGTCTACAAAATCCGAACGCAAAACGCCTTCTTAAAAAGACCAGTCTTAAAATAACATACACATATATGTACAACTTCTGTTGAACTGTACTGTGCACCCTGCAAAAGGATGTTTAAAAGAAAATTTGGTTTTGGCTAGCCATAGTCGAAATTAGCAAGGTTCGCTGTTGTAGGACATCATCATCAGTTACAGCTAAACGAAGAGATCCCGTTAACTTTATTAGGATGTCGCGGGTTTAAATCCTGGGACCATGATTTTTCTTTGTTGTTTATTTGCATTATTTATTTATTTTTATTATTTGAAAAACAAACAGTATTCTTATGCTAATAACAGAGATATAACTTAAACTAATGAATATAATGTAATGTTTTAACTAATAAACAATAACAAATTTCAAATTATTTACTTAAATTAATTTCTTAAATTTTGTAAATGATTCCGAAAACAAATCAACATGACTGAACTCGGTATTATATTTTTTCAATGCACTAAAAAGAAATTTGTTTTGATCTAACCATTGGCAGATCAAACAATTTTGTTTGGAAATTGCGGGTACGAAGCATGGGTACCAGAATCTTAAGTAATTTAATAGATATGGGGAGTCTAATTCATTTCTAATTAACATAAACGAAAATAATTGGTCTCCCAGTGTTCGCCAATCAACTAATGGGCTAATAGCACGGGGAGTATTGCTCGATGTATGTCATTTTAGTAATATTTTCGTTAAAGGACAAATTTTTGGGAATCCTGCAAACCTCGGGAGTTAACTAGGGTTATTTGTGACATACAAATCCGCATTGGAGCAGTGTGGTAGGTCTAATGTTCGATCGTTCTATTCAAAAATGACAAAGTGGACCTACTTTCTCATTTCTTAGCAGTCTATAATTTTCGTTGTTATACCAAAATTACGTACATTTTGCACATTTATGTATACTGTAGGAACTTTATTAGGTATGGAATGTCGCCTAAAGGATGACGTCTGTAAGTTGTGTAGTTGAATGCGTGCTTTATGTATGTCTGTATGACTTTGCTTAGTCATCAATTGCGTGGCAATTACAATCGTACCGATCATAACTCGTATATTGAACTCCGCATCAGACTGCCAATAAATTCAAATAAGCCATTACTTACAAGGGACATTTCTCACGTAGTATTAAAGTGACCGAACTCAAAATAACGATAAATTGCGTTAAATATATTGTAATCTTTATTTCAATGTTTATGACATTACGTTTACGAATTATTAAAAAAAACTAATGTTTTCTTGCTCTTCCAAGTTATGGGTCTTTTTAATACTCACGAGTTTCGTAGTTGCTACGCTACGCTTTCCTGAAATTAGTCACAAAACAACCTCTTGAATTAGGTCAGTTTATTACTAAGCGTGCGAATTATACATTATATGTTCATCTTATAGTGCTTCTCCGACTAGCTAAGGTTGACTGTCAGCTTCGTAAAATTGTCCCTATACCATAAATTAAATAATATGCAGCGATATATTATGGACCATTTCATTTGAAAGGCATTAGTGGTCAAAAAGCTTATCCTTTATTTGTTACTTAAATATATTTTATGGTGGAAAAAAACAATGAAAATTTTCGGTGAAAACAATTAAATCAAGCTACATCATTGTGAATTTTTACAAAGCATTTAAATACTTGATAGAATTGAAATGAGACCAACCTGATTTTCCAGCTACATTAGAATAAGACAGACATGAAAAAGATAAATACAATATACAGGGGTAGCCTGAAAGTTAGAAACTTAGATAGAAAAGATGAGAATTGCAAGATTTAAATGGTATGGCCATATAATATCATGAGACCAAACGAGCGTTAAATTTGGATGTGGATGGATATATGACTAGAGGGAAGCCGAAAAGAGATGTTGAGAAATATGATATGTATACAAAAGTAGTAGAGCCAGAGTTGACGAATGATAGAAAATGGAGCCGAAAAACATGTCGTACCGACCCAATTTAAAGTGAGATAAGGGCACGAGAATGAATAAGTTTATATTGATTTAACAAAAGTAATAATAAAATTATTTTGCTATAATCCGCGAAGAATCTTCTTCGCGGATTATAGCAAAATAATTTTATTATTACTTTTGTATTATGGATCTCCGCAAAGTAACGCCCAATTCTATTAATTATTTATATTGATATACTTAATAGTCACTATAGACTAAAAAGGAAAATTATTGCGGAAAATCGAATATATGCTCCTAATGCTTTCTTTAGTTTTTTTTAATTTAGCAGACAAGACTACAAATTCTTGTCCTATTTTTTTTTGTAAATTACACGAATTAACAATAAATACGTACATAATTTATTTTACGCCGTGTGGTATCCGGATGAATAGAATAGTACCTCTTTTCTTACCTAGGTGGCGTAAAAGGCGTAAAAATCGTAAAAGGCGATTACGGTAAGTCGACCCGCCGTGTGGTATCCGGCTGAGTAGAATAGATCACCCTAATTTCTTACCGAGGTGTCGTAAAAGGCGACTAAGGTAAGTTGACTCACCGTGTGGTATCCGGTTTAGTAGAATAGACCACTCTCTTTCTTATCGAGGTGTCGTAAAATACGACTAAGATAAGTTGACGTCAGGCAGGCGGCCGGTCGTAAAATACGTAGGCAAATCATGTGACAACATGTTTATAACATGTTGTGCCGACCCCACCATGAGTGGGATAAGGGCATGAAGAAGACTTACGTAATTTATTTTATTCAACTCACCACTTTATAGTTCTTAATACTCGGCAATACTCGTTTGTGTTCGACCTCTTTCTTTTGGAATACTTCGTTGATAATATTCCCAATAGCCTGGGCCCCATAGTTGAGTAACGCCTGCCCACCCTGATTTAACAATTGCCGGCCGGCGCCCTGCAAAAGTGCGCCAAAATCGCCGCCGCCATTTTGCCCCGCCATCGCGTCTCACTCACACTAATACACTACACTATAGTCTATCTCACTTTATGCTATGACATTTTTGGGTTTGACTGAAATAATTTTTAATTTTTTTTATAAAGTAATGGAAATAATACTTTGCTGTGTGATAATGTGATGTTTATTCAAGGATTAAGTGACGAATTTAACACACGTTATTTTTATTTTTAATTAGCTTAGAGTATGAAGAAATAGATCTCAGAACATTACTATTTATATAAAATTAATTAAAACCAAAATAACATTGTATAATCAAAACAGCATTTTAAGTTTAAGATTTAAAAGTTATATGTATAACTTTGTATAGGTAATTCTTTTGAGAATGTTACACATGTAAAATAAGAAATATGCTGAAATATGCTAAGATGGATTAAGTTTAATACAGGGATGGAAAAAGTTAACTAAATTTTGTGTGGAAGATTAAAGTCTCATCAGACAATCTACTAAACATCAATGAGCTCACAAGAAAACTGTGAAACCAATGGAGGAAACCTAGAAACACAAATATTCATTCTAATGACCCCATTTCTATTTATTCATCACCACAATACCACAACTTCCTGTATTCCATTGTAATTGAATAATGCTTATAAGTATAGCAGACTATAAATAATTTTTTATATGTATATAAATTATACAGAAATTATCTAAAGTGCAGATACTAATTTCAAGATGTATAAAAAAAAGTATAAGAAGTAGTTGACAATAAGTCCAAATAGGTCTTTAGCTTATGTGAAGTAAATATATGCACATCAAGGTATTTGTATTAAAAGATGGTACCATACCATACCATTTAATAAAAAGGAATATATCTATGAAATCTGATTCAAATATACAGAGTACCTTTAAGACTATAACTATTTTTACACTATTAAATGAAAATCAAAGCAAAATGATCACATTTTACACAGCTACACTGAACAATAAACATGCTATACTGATTCTGTGGGAAGCAGATAGCAATGAGTAATGATGTCATAGTGTAGAGGTACGCTAATTGATCAACATGTTTTAGATTTTTTATTATGTATGATCAATATGGTATATCAAGTTACCTATTAAATAATGATTAATAATTTTGCATACAGGATATCTAAACAAATAAAGAGGATTAAATATGGTTTTATAATATATAAATAAATATATGGGACACTTACACACATGATCGGTCGTTCGTCCCCAAAATAAGTAACTTAATACTTGTGTTATGGGTGACAGACAACTGGTGAATATATACTTATATATTTTTTAAATACATACTTGAATACAAATATACACCCAGGCTCAAAGTCCAACAAATTCATTTATAGAAAATGTTGGCCCTCAGGGGAAATCGAACGCGCGACCCGCAGAGCTGAAGGCAGGGTCACTACCCACTGCTCCAACAAGCCAGCTCCAACAATAAATTTATTCTTCTCCTAAATTTGTCCTTGCCGGTGTCCTTGAGAATTAATCAGGAATTTTACATACATTGAAAATCCATGTTTATGATAAGCATGGCCTGATGCTGCCAGGATTGGCTTCAGACGAGGGAACTCCTCAACGGTTAACAGTAGAGACATAAAATTATTTTAAAAGCTTTTATTTTAGTCGGAAAACGACATGAATTATTATTTCATAAACTGCTCTATTTTACGCTGTATATAAGATCTAAAATGTTGGCCCTCAGGGGAAATCGAACGCGCGACCCACAGAGCTGAAGGCAGGGTGACTACCCACTGTTCCAACAGGCCAGTCAAGTCATAATGTTTAGATTAAATATTTTCGACTAATTCAAGCTGTAACAGAGTAGTTGCTTATTATTATTAAAGTCTTTTTTGAGGGAAAAGGATTGAAACTTTAACTCGTCAAACACAGATTGGCAAACAAGGTAAATTTCATAAATTCTCTAGATAATTAATTTTGAAGTTTTGCAGCAGTGAAAACTACATGAAGTATCATAAATTTAATTGAGCCAAAGATGTTTTATAGCAAACTTTTGAGGTGTCTATGGTTATAAACCAGAACTTTAACATTAATACTGAAGGGTATATGCATGGAACAGAAAAAAAAGCTTTTACAATTCATTAAAATAAAATGATAAATAATTATTTTTGAAGAATAAAAAATAAATAAAAATTGATTCAAAGATCAGAAAAGGACAGACATTGATTTCTTAAGGTACAGGTAGTATAGAATAGAAAAGTAATAATAAAATTGCAGGCAAAATAAAATAAAGGGTGGGGTTGAACCGATTAGTATATAACTAAACTTATTTGGGTATTGCTTCGCTTTGCGATTTTGGTCGTGGAGTCGATCTCCTGACGATACTTCGGTTGCGGGGCGAAACGATTGTTGAGTTTGTGATAGTGAACGTATATAGTGCTTGTGTATTGTGGTGGCGGTGGTGGAGGTTTGTGCATGTGTTTTTACGAATCCTGCATGTATCAGGTATGATAACCGATTGTCCACTTACATTTAGCATTATATATATTTTCTATTTTACTTCTTCGTGGATTATAGCAAAATAATTTTATTACTTTTGTATTATGGATCTCCGCAAAGTAACATCTAATTCCATAAATTATTTAGTATAGAATAGCTTAGCCTGCTAAAGTGGCATGGTATATTTTGATGGGATTAGTCTTTTCCAGTAACTATATATCGAGTAATCTAAAAAGCTTTTAAATGACTAATAACAGCAGTTGTTTTTAAAAAACACTATGTCATTATAAACGTTATTAATTTAATAGAATATTTTTTCAACACAAATCTGACAGCATTTTATGCAATACACACATTTTTAATTTCATTAACTTTTAATAGTCTTAGCATCTCAGTTAAAATCATAATGGTATCCAGCTGAGTAGAATAGATCACCCTCATTTCTTACCGTGGTGTCGTAAAAGGTAACTAAGGTAAGTTGACGCACTGGGTGGTATCCGGTTGAGTAAAGTATACAACTTACTTTAGTCGTAAAATACGACTAAAGTAAGTTGACGTCAGGCAGCCGGCCAGCCGTAAAATACGTAGCCAAATAATTAGAGTGGGATAAGGGTAGGAGGATGATGATTTCAGTTATAAATCATAGTTATACATACATGAGTTAAATTCATCTACCGGTGTACAAAAAGTATGGGCGGTGTCTCAAAGTTACTAATTCGAAACAGTACATATCGAGGTCATAAATTAAAAGTAGTTCAATGTAGTTGGTATGTACCTAATGTCCTATGTGGCCCATTGAAAGTTCCGTTGCGTTACTCGACTTAAGGTGGAATCTAAATATATGAGGTCACTCGTGAGAATACAAAACCTAATGTTAATGTTCGATATAAATATCACTTAATCACTCGTAACAATATCACACAGCAAGCACTACAATTAATAATTAAGATTAAAATCACATATTTGAAGTAAATAAATTAGTATTATCATTTATTACATTTAAAATCATTACGATGTAACAATAACACAACCGTACCCAAAAATCTCTGACGAAAATTGACAAGTGATTATACTACTTATTACAGATAATGGTCCAGGCTATGAGATGTTACGAAGAATCGGCGCCATCTAAACACGGTAGTGTTATATAATGAAATCCTTGCCAACAGTGAATGACGTCAGCTTAGCTTGTTTATTGATTTATTTTCTTGTAGGGTTTAGAATTTGCTCGTTTTGTTTGCTTATAATATATTTTTTTTTAATATAATTAAAGTTTATATAAAATATAATTAAGATTGTTTATTAAATGGCAATACCATAGAAACTTCCGATGCAATACAGCTGAGATGAAAAATATATATGTGTAGGTATTTATACATACACTTTAACGACACCTATACCTATAGGTAAACAAATTATTCCGCGATGACTAAGAAATAAAACAGGTATTACGTTTATTAAATAGGTCATTTACAATGTGAAAAATATTACTTTTCCTTGCAAAATTTTAACGAGGTTTTTTTGACAAACCTTACATTTAAAATAGAAGTGTTGCGCTCCTCTTGGAAAGTTATTACATATTACAAAATATTATCGCGGATTAAGTTATTTGTAATATGAAAAATTAAAAAAAAATATCGTTGAGAATTTTTATTTCTACTTTCTGATCAAGTAATATGAGATATGCTGTTGGATTATGCCGTGTCGTATCAGGCTGAGTAAAAAAGACCACCCTCATTTATTACCGAGGTGTCGTAAAAGGCGGCTAAGGTAAGTGGACCCGACGTGTGGTATCCGGCTGAGTAGAATAGACAATACTCTTTCTTACCGAGGTGTTCGCAAATGGAGACTAATTTAAGTTTACTTTAGGCAGACGGCCGTTTGTAAAATACCTAACCAAATTTTATAACATGTTGTGCCGACCCCACTTAGAGTGGGATTAGGGCAGGAGAATGATACTGTTGGAAATGTAATGCAAAATGAGTGACGTCATCGGAATGTATTATAAAATGCGGGTTCCTCACGCAGCGACTTTTAGCTTTTGTGTCCACATTAAAGCGATCGTTCATTATTCATTTGTTTGTAAATGTGAATGGACCTCTGCCAATTTTTCCTGTTCTAGTATGCTTCGTTATTTGTAAGAAAGGAAACTTTGCTTTTAATCATCCAGAACGCCGGTAAATTTCTGTAAAACTCAATAAATTCCACTACAAACTCACGTGAATAATTGCGAAAATTCGCCATTCTACATATATATAGCTTTGTCTAATCACACATAAAAAAGAGTGACAGATAATAAGCCTTATTCTGCATGCTTTCTTTATTTTAAGTAGCTGGGTGACCGATTGCTCGGTAATTTTTTCAATATATAAAAAATGCAATAAAAAAAGAGAGCATATCGGGAATCGATCCTGGAATTCTGAAATTGAGACCGCCCGTCACCCAAATATGCTATTCATTGTGTTAAACACAATTTTTTAATACAACCTAGCTAGATCGATTTTTCCCACCCAAAACTAAAACCCCTACATTCTGAATTTCATGAAAATCGTTAGAGCCGTTTCTAAGATTCGAAATATTCGATACTCTAGTACAAGAGAGTTGTTATTCTATGCTAGTCGATCATTGAAAATTGCCTTATTATAAGTATTCAAATTCAAAATATTCTTTATTCAAATAAACTTGTAAAAAAGTGCTTTTGAATCGTCAACTCTACCGCTGGTTCGGAAAGCTGTTCCTACCGAGAAGAGCCAGCAAGAAACTCGGCGGTTGCTCATTTAAAAATATAATCCTTAATACAAATAGTATTAAGGATTATATTTTTAAGTCGTTACTGTCTTGTACAGGTTCAAGAGAGCTATATCCACACATTCTTATCTTCTAAATAATCTTCTTAATATATAATACTATATAAATTCTTAATATATAATACTGTTCCGTAAAATAAATGCCCAAATAAGGCTGGCGCCTGAACAGTTCTGGCACTTTACGTTATGGCCTTAAAAAATGAATCACACGTGACACGGACGAGGTAATTGTGCGTAATTCAAGTTGTTAACCTTCCCTTTTGACTGTGGTTTGTGTTGCTATAAGAAATATAAATTTGGAATATACATCATGTGCATTTTAATGTTAATATTTTGACTCAGTTACATGGGTGTTACTCTGATAACGTTTCAGGTAAACGGATCTTAAATAAATTACCGAGTTAATAGAAATAAATTCTTAATAATTTTTATAGTTATGTAAGTATTAATAAAATTAAAACAAATGAACATAATCTTTATTCAAATAAGCTTGTGTGGTATCCGGCTCAGTAGAATAGACCACCCTAATTTCTTACCGAGGTATCGTAAGAGGCGACTAAGGTAGCATGCCCTCAGGCAGGCGGCCGGTCGTAAAATCATGTTGTAACACGTTTATAACATGTTGTGACGATCATCATTCTCCTGCCCTTATCCCACTCTAAGTGAGGTCGGCTCAACATGTTATAATTATGTTGTCACATGATTTGGCTGCGTTATTACGACCGGCCGCCTGCCTGACGTCAACTTACCTTAGTCGCCTTTTATAACACCTCGGTAAGAAAGAGGGTGGTCTATTATACTAAACCGGATACCACACGGTGGGTCAACTTACCTTAGTCGCCTTTTACGACACCTCGGTAAGAAATGAGGTTGGTCTATTCTACTCGCCGGATACCACACGGCGGGTCGACTTACCTTAGTCGCCTTTTACGACAACTCGGTAAAAAATGAGGGCGGTACTATTTTATTCCGCCGGATACCACACGGCTTAATTTATTATTATTATACATTTCAAGTTATTCATGACAATAATTGATTCCGATTTAAAAGCCACTATTCCTAGTTTTCTAAGTAATAAAAAAAAATCTTACCTCCAGTCGTCTTACTGCATCCTGGTATGCATTAAAAAAAATCAAATTTTTGTTATTGTGTTGTTCATCTAGTACAGATTTTAAATATAATCGATATAAAGTATATACTTAAGTTCATTTAGTAACGGTCTGTTACTATCCCACTGCTGGGCATAGGCCTCTTCTCGCAGTTTTTTTTTGGAGAGAAGGATTGGAGCTAAGACCTACCACGCTGCTCCAATGCGGATTGGTAGGTTACACATATCCCCAGAATTCTCTAGAGATATGCAGGTTTCCTCACGATGTTTTCCTTCACCGAAAAGCGTGTGATAAATTGCAATTATCAATTAGACACATAAGTTTTAACAGAAAAACTCATTGGTGTCTGCCCGGGTTTGAACGCGTGACCTCCTCGAAAGAGTCGCACGGTGTTACCGCTGCGCTACCACAGCTTAAGTTCATTTATCTTAATATTTAAATGAGTTAATCTTGTATATATATATATTTTCCGAATCTCGGAAACGGCTCCAACGATTTTCCTGAAATTCAGCATGTAGGAGGTTTTGGGGGAGAAAAATTGATCTAGCTAGGTTTTATGTAAAAAAAATATTGTTTTATCCCTATTTTTGGGCATTAAAAAACACTAACATTTATATTAAATTGAATTTTCGCCATTAACTGTCAAATCGACGTAGCTTATTCGGTTAGCGGGCAGCCTCGAGAAATGTGAGTTCCAAGGATCGATCCCAACTAAATAATTGTTTTTTTCTTTTTTTAAAGTTTTTTTTTTTTGTAAAAAATTCCCGAGCGAAGCTCGGTCACCCAGATATTATATTTTTAATGTAGCTGTCAGGCTACGTGTTGATGTGACTCAGTATGGTTTCACATTCCCCTCAAAACAGTTTAAAAAAATGCTCCGATTGCCACCAAACTTCACAGGATCAACCGTTACTTCATTCAAAAGATTGTTTGAAAATTTCATTAAGATCGGTCCAGCCGTTTCGGAGTCGATAAAGGGCATAGGTAGAGAGAAACTTTCATTTTTTAAACGGTTTTATCTATTTAAGAAGAAGACTACCAGATCCAAGTCTATACTATAAATATTTAAATAATCTCTTTTACGCTCTTAATTTACGCATTTAAATTGATAATAACCAGTAATGTACCTAGAAAATATATATAATGCTAAATGTAAGTGGACAATCGGTTATCATACCTGATACATGCAGGATTCGTAAAAAACACATGCACAAACCTCCACCACCGCCACCACCATACATAAGCACTATATACGTTCACTATCACAAACTCAACAATCGTTTCGCCCCGCAACCGAAGCATCGTCAGGAGATAGACTCCACGACCAAAATCGCAAAGCTTTGCGATTTTGGTCGTGCGCTACCCGCCTCCTCCTATCTCCTCACGACGTGCCGGTTGCGGTGCGAAACGATTGTTGAGTTTGTGATAGTGAACGTATATAGTGCTTGTGTATTGTGGTGGCGGTGGTGAAGGTTTGTGCATGTGTTTTTACGAATCCTGCATGTATCAGGTATGATAACCGATTGTCCACTTACATTTAGCATTATATATATTTTCTATTTTACTTCTTCGCGGATTATAGCAAAATAATTTTATTATTACTTTTGTATTATGGATCTCCGCAAAGTAACGCCTAATTCTATAAATTATTCAGTATTGTACCTGTCTGAATGGATGAATAAATACATATCTTCATCCTCCTGCCCTTATCCCACTCTAAGTGGGGTCGGCGCAATATCTTATAAACATGTTGTTACATGATTTGGTTACGTATTTTACGACCGGCCTGACGTCCACTTACTTTTTTTTTGCACTTTTGCGACACCTCGGTAAGAAACGATGGTGGTCTATTCTACTCAGTCGGATAGCACACGGCGGGTCGACTAACCTTAGTTGCCTTTTACGCAACATCGTTAAGAAATGATGGTGGTTTATTCTACTCAGCCGTATACCACACGAAATACTTAAATAAATACATAATGTTTTTTATTATATCTGAATTTTTAAGGTTATAAAAAACAAATCCATAAATTATTTTTCATTTTCCCGTTAAATACATTTAAATAGGTTATTCCGTAATATTAAAGAATCTTTCCACGGCACAAATAAATCCTCAGAATCATCGGGAATGTAAAGGGAAAAACGCCGTCATATGCTAAAAATGTCCCAAGGGAGATATTTTTGTACGTACGCGTTGAACATCCGTTTATCCCTTGTGGTTATTTTAAACTATCTTTCAGACGTTTGTCTCTGTATTTACATGAAGAAATAAAAAGTCCGGGTCCTTGCCTGCAAGACTTCACTTAAGCTCCGATCCTATTAATATAATAAATGCGACAGTTTGTCAGTATGGACTTATGTTTGTTACTCTTTCACCGCGAATCCGCTGAACCAATATCTATTTGGCACAATTATTCCTTATACACCGGAATAACATATAGGCTATAGCGGCCTGTCACTATGCCACTGCTGAGAATAGGCCTCGTCTCGCCGTTTTTTGAAGAGAAGGATGCGGATTGGTAGGTTACACATATCTCCAGAATTCTCTGAAGATATGCAGGTTTCCTCACGATGTTTTCCTTCACCGAAAAGCGTGTGATAAATTCCAATTATCAATTAGACACATAAGTTTTAACAGAAAACTCATTGGTGTCTGCCCGGGTTTGAACTCGTGACCTCCTCGAAAGAGTCGCACGGTGTTACCGCTGGGGTACCACAGCTTAATTCTATAGGAATAGGATAACACTAAAAAGCGCTATCTATTATGTAAGTATCACGCTAACAAAGTCGCGGGTAAAAGCTAGTAGTAACCTAAGTGAGATAGTGAGTATAATTAAGTCGCCCATATAAGCATAATACGAATATATTGGCGCGAATAGGTTGGCGAATTGCTGACGAACGCATTTATTTAGATAAGGATTAATACAACAGTAGAAATCAGCTTCGAAAATAACGTAATATTTTAATTGAAAATTTGAACAAAAAGTAGTTATTAGTTCACAATAAGAAATAGAGATTTTTGTAGTATTTTTGTAGATCTACAATTCTCCAGTACATTACTTGAGTATCTTTGTTGGTTTATCGACTACTAGCGGCCTGCCCCTACTTCGCACGGGTATAAAATATATATCCCATGTCAGTCAGTGTAAAAAAAATGATTAAAATCGATCCAGTAGTTTTGATTTATTCATTACTGCCCGTGGCCTGCAAGCGTTAAATTTGGAGAAAAACAATTTCCTTTCCCTATACCAAGAAGATTTCCTGCTATCTTTGGAATATCTAAATTCATATAGTACATTTTTACTTATTTACTTTTACATTTTCCCTATATATTTTATTTTTACAATTAATTACAGAATGTCTTTAAACAAACTCTTGAAAGAGCGACATAGCTGCTAAATTCGAAATATCTCCGAAAATGTTCAGTTAAATTACATGCTGTAAACGGCCATATTGATCAATATTAAATCAACTATTTATTTAAGGTACTTAATTGGATAAGGATTAATGCTGTATTGCATAAAAATTGCTTCAAAAATAAGGAATTATTTTTCGTAAAAAGTAAATGACAAAAAATGCTATTGTGGGTTATCCATAAGAGATAGACATATACCATCGCGGACTTTTCTGTAGACCTTTTCAAGGTGTACAAATACTTAGTACATTATTTTGATAAATCTCGTAGGGTTTAGCCTGCGTTTGCAATGTAAGCGGAAAAAAATGTCATTATTTACAGAAACCTCAAAAATTACAGTATTTCTCTACTCGGTATTGAATGTTATTATACGTACAAACCTTCCTCTGGAATCACTCTATCTATTAAAATAAACCGCATCAAAATCTGTTGCGTAGTTTTAAAGTTTTATGCATACATAGGTATATATGGACAAACAAAGAATGCGACTTTGTTTTATAATATGTAGAGATATAGCCACCTGTAGGAAACAGGTGAATTTTTCATACAACCGCGCCACCTCTTTAACACAAATTACATAAAACGCCAATGTACTAACTTAAACGTTCTGAAAGATTTGCACATCTTTTAGTGAAAACCATACAAAAAAACCGTTCAGTAGATTTTGAGAAAATCGCTCACATACAAACAGACTGATTTTGGGGACATTGTTCTATAATAAGTATAGATAGATGTTAGAGGCATACCTCTATTATATGCGCATGACGTAAAAACTACATGAATTCTCAATTTTATTCCAGACTAACAATCGCCAGCGGCTCCGCCCTCGTGGAAAGATTAGAACCTTAATATAATCTTTTGATAACCATTAAAAGTGGATTAACCTTAAAAGCTAGACATATGCTGTTGCGGACTTTTATTTAGAACTTCTAAAAGGGAACAACAACAATACATGATTTTTGAATAACTATCACCGTTTACTCAGCGCACGCAAGGAAAGCTATAAAATTTTGCCGTTTTCGTAATATTTGTTATGGCTGCTCCTCTCCTATTTATCTTAGCGTGTTGTTATATATTATATAGCCTTCCTCCATAAATGGACTATCTTACACTGAAAGAAATTTTCAAATCGGTCAGTAGTTTGTGAGATTAGCGCGTTCAAATAATCAAACAAACAAACTCTACAGCTTTATATATATGTAAAGATAATTGTGCCAAATTTCGTTGAAATTGGTTCATCGGATTCGCCGTGAAAGAGTCTCAAACATAGATCCATACTCACAAACTTTCGCACTTATAAAATTAGTAAAATTATTATAAGAATTAAATTTGAGATCAATAAACGGTAAAATATCCAAATTTACCAAATAAAACCGTTTAATAAAAAACGGCCGACACAAAACTAATGATATCACTCAGTCAAAGCACTTTCGTGAGTAATCAGGGCTTTTGACCTAATCCGATCGTTTCCTTGTTTATTAGATACGGCAAACTGAATCACGATATGACGTAGATAAGGAATCATGCGTCTGTATAAGGAGTTACGGAAAACCGGTATCACTTGATTTTAATTGTGTTTTAATTTTATTTTGGGTTTTTCTTTCATCAAGTAGGTAAAAAGCAAATGACAGGCTTACAAGTGCAGCTTTTAAATATCGTTGTTTCTTAACACTTTTAATACTTTACAATAAGTTAATGTATCAGTTTTTTTTATAAGGGCCTAAATTGTATCTATACTAATATATAAAGCTGAAAAGTTTGTTTGTTTGTTTGTTTGTTTGTTTGTTTGTTTGAACGCGCTAATCTCAAGAACTACTGAACCGATTTGAAAAATTATTTCAGTGTAAGACAGTCCATTTATCGAGGAAGGCTATAGTCTATATCAGGGCTTCTTAAACTCTGGGTCGCGACCCCCAGGGGGGTCGCGAGACTACTGAAAGCAAAAGGTGTCGCAAAGATCTGATACTTTTCAATCATTATTGATACAACTACATATGGCTGCAGCTGTCCTTTAAAGAACTTTTCTAACAAAGATTTATTGATATTTCTCCTCCTAAGTTCCTTTATTACCCCTTTTCATTAAATTTAACTAAATAGATTTTATTAAATTTATGATTGGTTAGTTTACAATAATCTATATATATAAAAGAAAGTTGGTCTTAGTTACACTATTTATAACTCAAGATCGGATAGACCAATTCGGTAAAGAATTGGTGTAAAGATTGCTTAAAACCAGGAAACGGACATAGGATACTTTTTATTTCGTTCGACCGCATTCGTTTTATCCCGTCAAGTCACTATAAAACATGGTATAACAAGAACGATTTTGACATGGAAAACCAAAACATAAATGACAGCTAAACGTAATTTTGTCTTTTGGTAAGTATGGTAAAATTGGACAATTATCAAAATAGTAGTAGCTATAAAAGTTACTACATAATATAAAACAAAGTCGCTTTCTGTCCGTCCTTATATCTCTATGTTTGCTTAAATCTTTAAAACTACGCAACAGATTTTGATGCGGTTTTTTTAAAATATATAGAATGATTGAAGAGGAAGGTCTATATGTATAATAAAATTCAATATAGAGTAGAGAAATACTGTGATTTTCACTGAGTGACATAGGCTATATGCTTTATACCCGTGCAAAGCTGGGGCGGGACTCCTAGTTATAAATAAAATTTTAAAATTAGTATACACACTACGTACAAATATAAATACAAATAAAAATCATACAAAATACTATTGTAGTTTTATTATAACAATTTTTTGAAAATAGTGGCAATGTAAAACTGTTATTTACATTGTAAAATAGTGCGATATTACATCTACATCTACGGTTAATATATATTTCATTATATGGAGGAGGGCGTCGTTTAAAATTTCCTAAGCTTGAAGGGGATCGCTGTATAAAAAAGTTTAAGAAGCCTATATAACATCACGTTAAAATGGAAAGGACAGTAGCAGCAATAGAAAATAAGACGAAAACGCCAAAATTTAAAGCTTTCCTTGCGTGCGCTGATTAAACAGTGATAGTTATTCAAAAATTATATACTATAGATAATTACTTAATAAATGATGATAATTACTATTGCCAGACTTATGTAGAAATGGTTTTATCGGTTTTAATCTGCATCTAATGAATATATTTTATTAAATTAACTGCATAGGTTTTTGATATTAAAAGCATGTGAAATTTTATAAAGAAATTATTTTGACATAATCAGATTTATTTGTAAATCAAAATAATTCAATAAAATGTTTGGCACACGTGAGTTATATTATGTTTGTTTACATTTAGTTAAGTACCTAAACCTACTGAGTATGGATATTTTATACAAGCTATAAAAAAGGAAAATTCTATATTATGTACCTACAGAATATTACTTACCATTAGATTAACGTTGACAGCAGCACAAGACTCTTCCACCACCTCTTCAACAGCACCTCCCTCATACTCCTCCACAGGGAGGGCGGGGTACAGTTTCACCCCGGAGAAAGTAGAGTCATCTTCAGCAGGTAACTTCGGGTAGAGGCTGCCATTACCGATCAGGGGTTCAGTACTGCCTTCACCCCTCTCCGTATTCAAGAACCCCCTGACGGCGGTTGAGGCGTTGGCACCCCTATGCCAACCCCAGCCGTTGGCGCGAAAATTTTTGGGATAATAAAACGACATGTTCCAAATTCAAACCGTTCACACAACACTATCAGTTCACTCACTTCACTCGAAATAGCCGCGGCGTGGAGCGTGTTTGTTTATATGAGGCTGAAACAAAGATAGCGCGTTATTGACTCATCTATGACGTAGGAGTTCAGTGTAGTTAGTGCGAGTTTTTTTATCCTACTCAATCGCGTAAGCGTAACGCAGTATCGCGCTGGAATAGCGGTCACTAGATGTCGCTGTTGTAGCGTTATACAAATCGGCGTTATGCTAAAGCGATCGAGTAAGGTAATTGAAACTCGCACTAAGCACACTGTAGAGTTATTATACTAGAGTATTGAAGTCCAGAAAGTTATTAATACTAGAGACAATAAAAAATGAGAGCGAAGATGACATGTTGTAGATTTCATCTTTCTTATTACATAAAAAATAATAATTAAGAGTTTCACCAAATATCAGAAGTGGGAGTCACTTTGCTAGTCGTGGAGCCTATCTCCTTTGGGGCGAAACAATCGTCGAGATTGTCGTAGCGTATATGTTTTGTGCTTGTGTTGTGTTGGTGTGGAGATGGTGGTGTTTTGTGATATGTGCGGTTATTAATCCTACATGTATGAGGAATGGAATATGCTTCCCACACTTACATAGATTTTCTTAGAAAACGCGGATTCTACCAAAATGATTACTTTGTTTAAGCCGAATATAAAAATTTCGCACATAACAACTGTTTATCACTTTTCAATCAACTTCCCAGGTATTTTATTGTACTGATATAAAAAGTATAAACAATCTGTCTTACGAGAAAATAATAAATTCAAAGATATTCAGATTAGTAAGGAACGATATTGATTACAAAGTAAAGACTTAGTGCGGCTAAAGTTGTATGTTCTTTACTCGACTCAATGGCTTCCACTTGTTAGATAACACTTTACTATGGCTAATGTAATCAGTCAAGCAGATTCTAATTGAATAT
Organism: Morpho achilles; assembly: GCA_947086495.1. Taxonomy (NCBI): domain Eukaryota; kingdom Metazoa; phylum Arthropoda; class Insecta; order Lepidoptera; family Nymphalidae; genus Morpho; species Morpho achilles. The sequence continues at coordinate 3,903,341 of CAMTZB010000012.1, read as the reverse complement.
CGTAATTTCTATTTTTATACATAGTAATAAACTTCATATGATGTTCAATGAGGTTCCAAAGGCCGAAAACTCGATTTTTTTTGTTTAAATCTGCGATAATGAAAATCTGAAAACAGAGTGCATTGTCTGGTTGTTTTCACCGGGAATTGAACCCGGAATTGTATTTAAATGAGCCTGAGCGAAAGGGTTAAACTCGTGTCCATTTATCTAAACAATTAAAAGGTAACCCTGCGGGTTGCGATAACCACATTGGGAAACACTGTTCTCATGACTTATTAGATTTCACTTTTTCCAGAATTTTTAATACCTATTCTTTAAAGTATAGCTCAGCTTTCATATTTTGGATTTTACTTCTTTATCTTCTTTATTTAGACTATATCTATGAATGTGGATGGATGTATGGGTAGGGGGAGGCCGAAAAAAAGATGGATGGATTGTGTGAAAAATGATATGCATATTAAAGTAGTGGCACCAGAGTTGACAAATGATAGAGGTGAATGGAAGAAGACATATTGTGCCGACCCCACTTAGAGTGGGATAAGGATAAGAAAATGATGATGATCTTCTTTATCTAGACACTTTACACTTCTCTCTTACTTTTTATTTTTACACTTTTTGTTCACTATTACCTAATAATACGAGTAATGCACCAAACTACCGTATCGTACTAAAATTTTATTTAACTGAAATTAGCCATCTCCTATGTGCTAACTGTGCTTATTAGTGATTCACATTTAATGAATGTGACGTGCGTACAAACATTTTACCTTCAATAAATAATGTTTTCATCGATAGTTTTCCTATCGAGACAAAGGATAAATATTGCATTATATATACTATATATATAAAGCAGAAGAGTTTGTTTGTTTGATTGTTGGAACGCGCTAATCTCAAGAACTACTGAACCGATTTGAAAAATTATTTCACTGTAAGATAGTCCATTTATCGAGGAAGGCTATAAGCTATGTAACAGCTAAGATTAATTAGGAGAGAAGCAGCAATAAAAATAGTACGATAAACGGCAAAATTTAAATATTTCCTTGCGTTGCGTAAATGGTGATATTTAAAACTCAAGTACAACAAAATTGAATCCCCTCTAAAAGTTCTAAATAAAAGTCCGCGACAGCATATGTCTAGCTTTTAAGTTTAACCCACTTTAACGATTTTTATGGTTTTGATAACCATAACTAGGCAAGACAAGACTATATTACGGTTCTTATCTTTCCACGCGAGCGAAGCCGCTGCCGTTTGCTAGTAGCTAATACAAGGCCCGAGTACTGGGTATAACAAGACCATATAGGAAAGTACGCATTAAGTATTCAAACAATATTTGAGTTTGAACTTTCTACACTTAGTATTACATAGATTCTCTTAACAAACGCGGATTATAGCAAAATTAGTTCTATCATAACTTTGTGTTTTGTAATGTGTGTGCAATAAAGAATTTTTATTATTTTGTTCGTATGCAAACTGCAAATTAAATTTTATAATATTTACTAGCAATTGCTAGCTGCACTGCCCGCGTGGAAAGATTAAAACCGTAATATAATATTTTATTAACCATAAAAATGGTTAAAGTGAGTTAGCCTTAAAAGCTAGACATACGCTGTCGCGGTCTTTTTTTAAAACTTTTAGAGGAGAACAATTTTGTAATACATGATTTTTTAATTACTATTACCATTTACTCAGCGCACGCAAGGAAAGCTTGAAGTTTTATCGTTTTCGTAATATTTTTTATTCTCTCCTATTGTTGTTAGCGTGATACTATAATAAAGCCTTCCTCGATAAATGGACTATCTTACAGTCAAATAATTTATCAAATCGGTCCAGCAGTTCCTGAGATTAGCTCGTTCAAACAAAAAAACTCGTCAGCTTTATATATTATTATAGATACAAAATACTAGTAAACATGTTGTCAAATTAATTACTGTATGGTAATTGATTAATTTGGCACGCCTCTGGGCACGACGATACGACCTTAGGGTCTCGCCCATACAATGAATAAAGACCATTCACGCAATTGCGTGTTTTATTTAATAGCTTATTGCTTCCAAGTATCAGGTTTCCTGATGGAATTAAAGCAATGTGTCAGGCGTTGCTTTGCGGAGGTCCATAATATAAAAGTAATTTTAAAAAAATATTCGTTTTAACACCTTAATTAAATTAATTAATTAGGTTGATTGCGTCAATTAGGTGTCAAGAGGGCTGGCTCATTTTTCGCACAAAGTATCAGCTTAGCGATTCAGCGCGGAAACGCTGTCAGCATTCTTGGGACCATTCCACGTGGGCATGATTTGTATAGTGCTAGCGTGTAAGTAGTTTAAGATAGATATAATTTGTACATTTTTGCTGTAAATAAAAAAAAGGTAATGAAAATATTATTTTGCTATAATCCGCGATAAAAGAAAATATATGTAATGCTAAATGTGGAGTGTACTATTTCGTTCTCATTCGTGATACTTACAGAATTTGTAAAAACTCATGCACTACCCGCCAGCAATATCACCTAATACACATCACTGCACACATTCACCACCACAATCTCAACAATTGTTTCGCCCCGTAACCGGCACGTCGTCAGGAGATAGGAGGAGGCGGGTAGTGCATGAGTTTTTTTTTTACTTTTATAGCTAAATAACATTTTCATTACTTTTGCATTGTGGAATTAAAGCAATAACAATCTTGACCAACGTTCGGTTTAAGACCTTACTTAACTTTTGGACTTAAGATCCAGACCAAACACCACTACAACAGGGGTCGATAATAATTTATAGACTTAAGGCGTTACTTAGCGGAGATCCATAATACAAAAGTAATAATAAAATTTTGCTATAACCCGCGATGAAGTAAAATAGAAAATATATATAATAATGCTAAATGTAGAGCGGACAATCCGTTTTGATACCTGATACATGCAGGATTCGTAAAAATACATGAACAAAACCGCCACCACCGCCACTACAATACACAAGCACTACATACGTTCATTATCACAAACTCAACAATCGTTTCGCCCCGCAACCGAAGCATCATCAGTAGATAGAATCCTGCATATATTACGTATCAAAACGGTTAGTCCACTCTACATTTAGCATTATATATTTTTTCTATTTTACTTTATCGCGCATTACAGTAATAACTAATTTATTTTAACTCTTGTATTATGTTAACGTTAGTGTGTAAGATGGAGTCGCCCATATACGCACGTTTCATGAATGTCTTGGTGCGACAGTAGGCTGACTTAAAATCGTCTTATTAAATTTTGTCTGATAATGTATTTTCTGTTTATTTTGTGATTATTTTTTTTTTTGTAGCTGTGTGGTATCTGGCTGATTAGAATAGTACCACCCTCATTTCTTACCGAGGTGTCGTAAAAGGCGACTAAGGTAAGTCGACCCGCCGTGTGGTATCCGGCTGAGTAGAATAGACCAACCTAATTTCTTACCGAGGTGTCGTAAAAGGCGACTAAGGTAAGTTGACCCACTGTGTGGTATCCGGTTGAGTAAAATAGACCACCCTCTTTCTTACCGAGGAGTCGTAAAATATGACTAAGGTAAGTTGACGTCAGGCAGGCGGCCGGTCGTAAAATACATAGCCAAATCATATGACAACATGTTTGTAACATGTTGTGCCGACCCCACTTAGAGTGGGATAAGGGCAGGAGGATGATGATTTGTGATTATTTTTGTGTTTATTTTTAAGTAGATAATAACTTACTAACATAGTTATAAGTCTGTTACTAACAAAATTTGTCCTTGTTGCTTTTAAATAAATACATTTAATTAATTATGGATCTTTGCAAAGTAACGCCTAATTCCATATTTTTTTATATACAACATTTCTTTAACTACGTTCGCAATAAAGAAATCATCAGTCACAAAGTGTGTAACCTCGTTAACTATGTATTCACAAAGAGATTTTACCGAAAACATTGGTAGTAATTAATCTATAAATAAATATTGGCAGCGAGTACGGTTTAAAGTTGATTATCGCGCTGCCAATAATATATGTTTCAACAGTTTTGTAAGAGGAAAGTAGATAGCTTCAATATTCTTGGGAAAATAATCTGGCTTATTTCGTAGTAGTGTTTTTGTATTTGGGAATTATCAGATCATGCTGAGTAACCGATTCGGGATATAGGAACGGGAAGGAAGATGTTTACATTGGAACAAATTCAATAATAGACCAGTGTCGCCCTACGTTTTTGTACAATGTCCCATTGTAAACTATCTAAAATTCTTAAGCCCGCTTATGTAAAATAGCAACATCTTCATCATCTTCCTGCCCTTATCCCACTCTAAGTGGGGTCGGTCGGTACAACATGTTACAAACATGCTGTAACATGATTTGGCTGTGTTTTACGACCCGCCGCCTGCCTGACGTTAACTTACCTTAGTCGTATTTTACGACACCTCGGTAAGAAGGAAGTTGGTCTATTCTAAGAAATGAGAGTGGTTCTATTCTACTTAGCCGGAGGGAAAGAAGATGTTTACATTGGAACAAATTCAATAATAGACCAGTGTCACCCTACGTTTTTTGTACCATGTCCCATTGTAAACTATCTAAAATTTTTAATCCCCCTTATGTAAGTAGCGGCCTGTTACTATCCCACTGCTGAGAATAGGCCTCTTCTCTCCGTTTTTGGAGAGAAGGATTGGAGCTAAGACCTACCACGCTGCTCCAATGCGGATTGGTACGTTACACATATCTCCAGAATTCTCTAGAGATATGCAGGTTTCCTCAGATGTTTTCCTTCACCGAAAAGCGTGTGATAAATTGCAATTGTCAATTAGACACATAAGTTTTAACAGAAAAACTCATTGGTGTCTGCCCGGGTTTGAACCCGTGACCTCCTCAAGAGAGTCGCACGGTGTTACCGCTGGGCTACCACAGCTTATATACCCTTATGTAAAATATATAAAATAGAAATAAAATTGAATTATTTTTTTCCCATTTTTTTTGTAGCGTCGGGGAACGTTGTCGTAAGGGTTCCTCCTGTGAGGCTGGATCTCGACTTAGGGCGACGTGTAGTGGAGGGGCTAATAGTATGACGTTTAGACATCATGGCGTCGGGAGTATGGCGAGAAGCCACGGCCGACCGACGTCAGAAAACTAGGACCGCGTCTTCGCCGGCGAAGACGCTGTTTTCGTGTATTGTATGTGTAAGTGAAAAGCGACGTTGCCTTTCTGAGGATATGACAAATAAAGGAAGGAAAATTTCATCAAATATCTACTACCTAATACTAAAGGTCAATTAACTAACGGTAGCTTTAATGTGGACACAAAAGCTTAAAGTCGATGACAAGTCGACGGCGATTCTATTCGCTGCACGAGGACCAAGCATTATTTAAGTAAAAAGTAAAGTATCAACCTGTTACTATCCCATCGCCATGTGGTATCCGGCTGAGTAGAATAGACCACCCTCATTTCTTACCGAGGTGTCGCCTAAGGTAAGTTGACGTCAGGTAGGCAGCCGGTCGTAAAAAACGTAGCCATAACATATTGTGCCGACCCCACTTAGAGGCATAGGCTGGGCATAGGCAACCTGTCTCCATTTTCGGGGAGAAGGATTGGAGCTAATACCTACCACGCTGCTCCAATGCGGATTGGTAGGTAACACATATCTCCAGAATTCTCTAGAAATATGCAGGTTTCCTCGTGATGTTTTCCTTCACCGAAAAGCTTGTGATAAATTATCAATTAGACACATAAGTTTTAATAGAAAATCTCATTGGTTTGAACTCGTATCCTCCTAGAAGGAGTCGCACGGTCTTACCGCTGGGCTATCTCAGCTTCCGACATTATGTATGTGATCTAAATCTATGTTTAATCCAAAAGGGTCAAGGCCTTTTGGATCTTTTGGCACATCACCAAAATTCGTCATATTACTTACTATACGAAGGCATTAACTTTTTATATACTTGGTCGAGGAGGAAATTATTTAAAATAACTAATGTGGGAATTTACTATATCTAATACGGTTTATTATACCATCACGTGAGATAACAAGGACATTGAAGTTGTCGTGCAAAAGAGCCATTGTTTCGTTAGCTTTGAGGCAAGAGGCACCGTCCTGTTAAAACCAAATATCATCCACATCCACATCTTCCAATTCAGGCCTCCTACAGACACAGTTTGTTCAAATTTTTGTACAATTTTTCCGATTGTACGCACATTTGGACGATTAAATTGATCGAAAAAAAAATCGCGAAGTACACTATATGCTTTTTGATTTGAACGCCAATTTTTATAATAAGCCTGAATAACTTTAACGCGTTTCTCGATTGTGTATCTTTCCATGGTTCGAATTGAGTTATTCTGAAATTGCGAAATATAAAAAAAAATGCAAAAAAAAAACTTGACATTTAGGTGTGGTTCACATTCAACATCGGCCCTTGAAATTTAACCACCGTTACTAATATTTTTAAGGCCAAAGTTTGTGTGTGAGTGTGCGTATGTTTGTACCGCTTGGATGCTCCAACTATTTAAATTAACCTTCAAAAAGGCGAAAGAACCTTCAAAGACTGACTGGCTCGTTGGAGCAGTGGGTAGTGACCCTGCCTTCGGCTCCACGGGTCACGGGTTCGATTCCCGCCGAGGACCAACATTTTCTTTAAAATGAATTTGTCGGTCTTTGAGCCTGGGTGTATATTTGTATTTAAGTATGTATTTAAAAAATATATAAGTATATATTCACCAGTTGTCTGTCTACCATAACACAAGTATTAAGTTACTTACTTTGGGGACGGATGACCGTGTGTGTAAGTGTTCCATATATTTATATTTATTTATATTTAAAGAGGCTTTTCCATTATTAACAGTCCGTTGTTGCTCTATATTAATAAATAAATATATGGGACGATTACATACACGTTTTTCTTTTCGGAAAGTAACCTCTATAACTGAGTTGTGGATTACAGTGAACTAGGGTAAATGGACATACACAAAAGTAATAATAAAATTATATTGCTTTAATCAGTGATAAAGTTATATCTCTAAATGTAGAGTGGTTCCGTTTTCATTGGTAAAAAGACATCCACAAACCTCCACCGCGCCACCGCAATACACAAGCACTACACACGTTCACTATCACAAACTCAACAATCGTTTCGCCTCGCAACCGAAGCATCATCAGGAGATAGACTCCACGACAAACACAGGTATGTAAACGGATTGCCAACTCTACATTTAGCATTATATATCTTTCCTATTTTACTTCATCGCGTATTATAGCAAAATAATTTTATTATTACTTTTGTATTACAGATCTCCGTAAATCATCATCCTCCTGCCCTTATCCCACTCTAAGTGGGGTCGGCACAACATGTTACAAACATGTCATATGATTTGGCTACGTATTTTACGACCGGCCGCCTGCCTGACGTCAACATACCTTAGTCGTATTTTACGACTCCTCGGTAAGAAAGTGGGTGGTCTATTTTACTCAACCGAATACCACACGGTGGGTCAACTTACCTTAGTCGCCTTTTACGACACCTCGGTAAGAAATGAGGGTGGTCTATTCTTCTCAGCCGGATACCATACGGCGGGTCGACTTACCTTAGTCGCCTTTTACGACACCTCGGTAAGAAATGTGGGTGGTACTTTTCTATTCAGCCGGATACCACACGGCGTTATAGATCTCCGTAAAGTAAGGCTTAATTCTATAAATTAATATATATTTTAAATAAATAAATACACTGACACATGATGAACCAACAAATTGTTATAAAAAATGTTCGCTCTCAGCGGGAATTGAACCCCGGAAATGAAGGCCGGTGCCAACGGGTCATTCATTCATTGGATAATAGAAAATAATAATAAACCGAATGATCATTGCTCAAAGTATAAGCCTCTAAAAGCAACAAAAGAAAACTACGACCTTGCATTTTCCTAGTATTTATATTTGTGTAATGAGAGCAGATAAAGGTTTTTCAATTTTATTGATTAGATGCGGTCATTGTTTAGATATTTCCACATCCTAATACGGTGTTTAATTCATAGAACCTGGGTGATCGAGCTTGCCCGGTAAATAAAAAGAAAAATTAAAAAAATAGTTGAGGAGGTAAGGCTCGAACCTACGTATTTTCACCTCTCTAGACCGCCCGTTTCCCAAATAAGCTGACATGACTTGAAGTTTGAGAGCGAAAATTATCTTTTGAATTCAACATAAATTTTAGCATTTTCCCCGAAAACATTTTTCTCCCCCAAACAAATTTTTCTTCCCCAAAACTCCGTGCATACTATAATTTATAACTTATACATACTATATACTTATATATTTATGCACACTATAATATTAACTATAAATTAAAGATATTCGCGTTAGCTGAAGAATTATCACAGCGCGAATACAACGCAATCAGTCAGTCGCCAAAATTTCACTGGTAGAACTGGACCGCAGATAAGACCTTGACTATTGTCAATTGAAGAATTTAATTTGAAGAAACAAGTCTTCCTTATGGCTCAGTGCCCTATATACTTGCTGGTAAGATACTAGGTGGAGCATGAAATTGAAGTTGAGGACCTGACAAATATCCCCTTCAGTGATATAATCAGGTTCGTAAGAGCTACGGGTAGAATAGAGCAGGTGACACTGTCGGGACAGCAGTGAAACCCTTATCCAAACATGGGGAAATGGGTGGAATAGTCCAGAATTGGAGCTGAACACTCGACCTGCACCAACAGGCGTCCCCGATATTAGATAGATTGTCAATTGCCTTTTGTCAATTGATTATAAATTAGTTTCCTCTTATTTCGCCCCATCCGAACTATAAAGTCACATGTCCCATGCATAAGCATAGGAAATGCGTCTTTATTCTTCCGATGAGGCGATATATCTATATTATCTATAGTAGATTACGTAATCAAATTAGACTACTACTTGCGCTGGTTACTACCAGACTAGACTACTGTCTATATATAATGTATTATTATGGAAGTCACCATATAAGCGATTTAATACAGTACATAAAAATTCAGTTAGGTTCAGGACATACACCTACAAATTAACTTTAATCAATGTCACACTACCAATGTAGTATTCTTAAAAAATAATTTCACTTGAGATATTAAAATATTTTATAACAAAACTTTGCTACTTTAAACCGCTCATTTATGGGAATTTTAGCAATATTATTTTTGTTGATATCACGTGACCGCTTGTTTCAGGGCCACGAAATAAAACAGATGTGAAAAAGTTCATTAAACTTGTTTTCATTAACGTATAAGTATCAAAACTATGCTGAGCAGTTTTTTTCCCGAGAATTTCCATTTAAGATTTAGATATTTATGAATAATATAGCTAACAATGTCGTAAATAAATAAGCAAAAAGTAAACTTACCGTACGTCACCAAAGTCTGAGAGCACAATGAATGAATTTGAGAGGCGAACGAACGAGAATGATTTGCGAAGATTTACTTCAATTTACTTGTTCATTTCTTGCCGCGCTTTACAGATCATACTAAACATAGACTACTAACTAAAATATCAATGCTGAGTATCTATAGTCTGTAAGCGGCGGAAAGTAAAATTTAGCCCAAAACAATCAAATCTAATGTATCTCGTTAGATTTGATTGTTTTGGGCTAAATTTTAGGTGTAGTAATTTACGTTTAAATCTTAAAGACAATTATATTATTTATATATTAAATAGTGCTATATTGTCTAAGACATAGGTCCTACTAATCTATAAATTAAGAATTCAAATGATAAAAGATAAACTTACTTTATTAAAAACTTACTTTCTAAGTCATTACTAACTTTTAAAATAATCTTTTACACAGTTATATCACAACTAGTCTGTGATGTACAAGTGGCGTTCACTACCATTTTTAAAATCACTCTGTATTCTGGTTTAGTCATGTGATACTAATTATTCTGTGGTAATTGTGTAATTCAATAATCACCTTATAATATTATAGTGCATGGATTACTAAATAAAAACCCTTTAAAAAGAATCGATTTTTAAAAAATCGATTATTTTGTAACAAAATAATCGATTTTTTCTGACTAATTCAAAAGTTGTCTTTTTTAATACTATACACTGTCCATTATATTAACCATCTTTTGACAGATTGACGATTTACATATTTAGTGATGTCCTAAAGATTCTCGTATGCTATACCATTCCGATTATAGTACCTACTATCATTAATCGAATTACGTACCTAAGTAATTCGATTAATGATAACCTACGTAAACTAATAACAGATATAGAAATCAACATTTTGATTTAATATTGCCTTAGTTTTTTGAAAATAAATGTTAATCCGTGTGTATTTATTATAATCATAAAAAATATATTATACATCAACTGGCAACATCAACAGACCTTCCGCTCGGCCGCCATTTTGACGTGATCTGTCACTCTCAACGAAACGCCCGTGATAGTCACACGCATTTACGTTCGCTGAGTGTTCTCTCGCATCTGTTACACCTTGAGTTAAGTAGCTTTATTCTTCGGAAAAACTTTTGTGAAACTTATATTAATTGATCGTGAAAATGCCGAAAGGACGTGTGTTGAAAGCACAATCGAGACAGTTAGTGTTAAAACTTCATGAGTATTTTGAGCAAGAAAATCAAAATGGCGGACCTCTTATACCTATCACGCAAGTCCGAAACCGTGTTGCAGCCGCGTTGGGGATCAGTCTATCAACTGTGACTAAAATCACTACTGATGCCTACGGCAGGAGCGGCTTGGAGCAAAACAAACCATCTACACCAAAAAGAAAGCGCCGGGCTCATAAGGTGACAGCTGTTGATGACTTTGACGCTGACGCTATTCGTCATCATGTATATGATTACTACTTGAGAAAAGAAATTCCAACTTTGAGAAAACTTATTGTTTCTTTGAAAAGAAGTGGTCTATTTCATGGTGAAAAATCTTCTTTGGTCAAAGTTTTGAACACAATTGGCTTTTCATATAAAAAGTTAAATAAAAGAAAATTATTAATGGAACGCACAGATATAGCTATAGCACGTTGTGATTTTTTAAGAGAGGCAAAGAAAATACAAGATTGGGCAAATATTGTTTTCACGGATGAAACATGGCTCAACGCTAACCACACACTATCTCGTTTCTGGACTGATGATACTGCTGATTCCACTTCCTCAGTACCAATGGGAAAAGGTGAGCGCCTAATCATTTGCCATGCAGGTACAGCAAAAGGATTTGTACAAGACGCACTGTTGGCATTTAAATCGAAGAAATCAAATGACTACCACGAAGAGATGAATGCAAATGTGTATGAAGAGTGGTTCAAAAAAATGCTCATTTCATTGGAAGAACCATCAATAATTTTTATTGATAATGCGCCCTACCACTCCCGTCAAATTGACAAAATGCCAACACAGGCTAATAAAAAGCATGAAATAATTAATTGGCTTCGGGACAATGGAGAAAATGTGGACGACTCAATGTTAAAAGTTGAATTAATAAAAATATTAAAAACCAAAAAGAGAGCAAAACGCTATGTAATCAATGAAATGGCAGCAGAATATGGCCATACTGTTCTTCGGATTCCTCCATACCACTGCCAGTACAACGCAATAGAACTTATATGGGCACAAGTAAAAGGGCATGCTGCGAGATGCAATACAAGCCCCCCATTCACAGCGAATAAAATGTTGCAATTGCTAAAAAATGCTTGCACCCACGTAACGGCCGAGAACTGGGCAAGTGTGGTGGAAAGAACTAAAAGAGTAATATTCTCTGATTGGGAACGTGATATTGCGTTTGATAATATATTATCTACACAAGAGCTAATAATAACTGCTACTGAAGACTCTTCATCGGAGGAGTCTAGTGTTGATTATCATTCCGACGACTCGTGCTAATAAAATAAATTAAAATATCCTGATTGTTTTATTTGTATTCATGTATTAACTAAGAAGAAAGTAAAACTTTATATAATGTTATTAAATGTCTTTTAATACTCGTAACATCGATTTCTACCGATTATTTTTAATCTGTGGCATAATCGTAGTAACCATTATGTGTGACATCACTAAGTGGGCGGTACCCATCCATAAAGTACAAATATTATTTGTATGATATTTGTACGTAAGCAATACAAAACTTAATGAGCGTGAGCTGTCAAAAGACTGATAATATGATGGACGCAGTTATAATAAATAATTACAATAAAGGCTATTAAAGTGGACAATTACCAAAAAATAAGACCAAATGCGCTGTTTGTGAATTTGGATTAAAATGTGTAGTTTAGTTAAATTGGTTTTATCCAACAATGCATATCTAATCTTAAAAAACAAGAAAAGAGTAAAAAGCAAAAGGGATACCCTAAAATAATCGATATTTGATGAAAAATAACCAATTATTAAATTATTTTAAAAATCGATTTTTTTTGACATTGCTATTCGCTAGTCTGTGCTAAGTGTTTCCAATATTTTGAATTTGTTTGCACGTGGTTTTAAGTTTATTTATTTAAAATTTTACAAAATGAAAGTATTATCAGAAGATAGAACAAGGATATTATTTGAAAAGTTAACAAAATAGTAAGTGCTATTAAACTAATTACATATCACATAAAGATCCTTAACTGTGAGAAGAATTTCAATAAATTTCGGAATAAACTACCTTACCAATTGCACAAATTTGCCTTACAACCTGACTTCGAACTGACAAAGCGCTGGTGACTGGCTCATTGTGGTATACGAGAATAATTCATAAATAATTGGTAACAGATATTTCTCGAATAATGGATTCGGACATATAAAATTGTTAATCAATCCATAAATATTTATCAAATATTCATAGTTTACTCTCCAATTTAAATTATATGTAACATTTTCAGTGTTGAATAGTATTTTATACATTACATGTATTTTAATATTTGTCATCATCTTCCGCCCTTATCCCACTCTAAGTGGGTCGGTACAACATGTTTAAACATGTTGTTACATGATTTGGCTACGTATTTTATGACCGGCCACCTGCCGGACGTTAACTTACCTTAGTCGTATTTTACGACACCTCGGTAAGAAAGAGAGTGGTCTGTTCTACTCAACCGATACCACACAGTGGGTCAATTTAGCTTAGTAGCTTTTACGACATCTCGGTAATAAATGAGGGTGGTACTATTCTGCCAGATGCCACACTGCATATATATTTTAATATTTGTATTGTTTTTAATTTCAGCATAGGAGTCAATGTGAAACTTCTAATAGACAGACCAGATGGCACATATTGCTTCCGAGAAAAAAAGGACAGAGTTTATTACATATCAGAAAGACTGTTACAATTAGCACAGACAGTTAAGCCTGACAACCTAGTGTCTGCAGGGACATGTTTTGGGAAGTTCACAAAGACAAATAAATTTAGGTACATTTGAATTAAATATTTTGAAAACATTCTTAAATGTTTCTGGAGTTGTGTTATAATTTTTTTGGGTGCTGTGTAGTATCTGGTTGAGTGGAATAGATCACTCATTTCTTACCAAGGTGTTGTTAAAGGCGACTATGGTAAAATGACGTCAAGCAGGCGGCCGGTCGTAGAATAACGAGCCAAAGCATGTTGTGCCGACTGAGGCAGCGGAGTTGAGTGAGAAAGTAATGTGAAGTTGAGTTGCAGAGTGTGTTTTTCAATATGTGGAGCTAGGCCGCAAATACATGACAAGTCATTTTGAGCTCTCGGTGGTGGGCTATTATTTAAAATGCATTCGTTCTGGTCCACATCCAAACTCGCTTCCTATAAAATATCTAGCCACAACACATCACAACATGATTAAACATGTTGTATCAACCACAGTTAGAGTGGGATAAGGGTAGGAGAATGATATGTGTTATATTATTTTTGTAGTTCTGTTTCAAGTCAATTTTTAATTTTTTTCACTTCTTGCTCATTGGGTTGTTAAGTAAAAAAGAAATCAAATTTGTCTCATTATATTATATTAGGATGATTACTCAATAGTGAAAAAAAAATTCAAGATTAATTTCAATTCTTTCAATTATCATTTAAATTCCCCATTGGTCAAATAGTTTGTTTGTGAAAGTCAGATAGACACACAGAATTAAACTGATTTTTGTATTCTTAACATTACAGTTGGTACCTGCAATTTCGTTCATGCCACAATAAGCGATAAAGCACCTTCAATAATGCAATATATATTTCTTCTGTTCGAGAAAGATAAATTGTAAAATTTTTATTCTGTATTTAGAATGTTTTGCTGATTCACCCAGGTATTCCTGGGAGATTATTTGTTCTAAATTTGATCAATATTGGTAAAACAAATTCACTATGAATGCATTGCATACAAACTATTACATTTCTAAGATAACTATACATTATGATGAATGTGTATTTTATAGATTTACTAGCGGCCTGCCCCTGCTTCGCACGGGTATAAAATATATATCCCATGTCAGTCAGTGTAAAAAAAGTGATTAAAATCGATCCAGTAGTTTGATTTATTCATTACAGCCTGTGGCCCGCAAGCATTAAATTTGGAGAAAAACAATTTCCGTTCCCTATACCAAGAAGATTTCCTGCCATCTTTGGAATATCTAAATTCATATAGTACATTTTTACTTATTTACTTTTACATTTTCCCTATGTATTTTATTTTTACAATTAATTACAGAATGTCTTTAAACAAACTCTTGAAGGAGCGACATCGCTGCTAAAGTCTTAAGTGTTATAGGGCGAAGCGCGGCGTCCTCACGGCATTTTAAATCTGTAATATATCCGAAAATGTTCACTTAAATTACATGCTGTAAACGGCCATATTGATCTATATTAAATCAACTATTTATTTAAGGTACTTAATTGGATAAGGATTAATGCTGTATTGTATAAAAATTGCTTCAAAAATAAGAAATTATTTTTCGTAAAAAGTAAATGACAAAAAATGCTATAGTGGGCTATCCATAAGAGATAGACATATACCATCGCGGACTTTTCTGTAGACCTTTTCAAGGTGTACAAATACTTAGTACATTATTTTGATAAATCTCGTAGGGTTTAGCCTGCGTTTGCAATGTAAGCGGAAAAAAATGTAATTATTTACAGAAACCTCAAAAATTACAGTATTTCTCTACTCCGTATTGAATGTTATTATGCGTACAAACCTTCCTCTGGAATCACTCTATCTATTAAAAAAAACCGCATCAAAATCTGTTGCGTAGTTTTAAAGTTTTATGCATACATAGGGAAATATGGACAAAGAATGCGACTTTGTTTTATAATATGTAGTGATGTGGTTGAAATAAAAACATAAGTATTTGTGTTTTCCAGGCTACACATAACAGCATTAACATATATAGCACCTTATGCTCCATTCAAGATATGGGTGAAGCCTTCAGCAGAACAGCAGTTTTTATATGGACATCATGTTATTAAGAGTGGTTAGTATATTTTAAGCCTATTTTAGCCTTTTAAGGGCCTGTTTCACAAGTTACCAATAAAATGTCAGTTAGCCTATTCAGAACATATCGGAAACATATCTTGGAATTTTGTATTTCTCAGGTTTCTGATAGGCTTATTCAGCACTTAAAGTTCCTAATAAGTTAACAGGTAGATCATGTGGCTGTTATTTTGTTTATCTGCTGGATAGCAAATACTATTTCAAAATGGCCGTGATTTTATTTTATTTAAATTTTCACTTTTTAGTCTCTTTTTAGAGAAATTTATCTGCTACTTAGTCAATTTGTAGGTTAACTATCCAACACTTTATCAGTAACTTGTAAAGCAGGCCCTAAGTATATTTTAGCCTTCAAGAAAATTCTATTAGGGCAATATATTTTAACTGGGCAACAAAATATTGTCAATATGCAGTTTGGTATCTGGCTGAGTAGAATAGACCACCCCCATTTCTTACCGAGGTGTCGTAAAATACGACTAAGGTAAGTTGACCGGTCGTAAAGTACGTGGCCAAATTATGAATCATCATGTTTATATTTGTTTATATTTTTGTATTGTGTCGACCTGGCAGGAGAATATTGATCATTTTCTTACAAATTTTATTAATAATGCGAAACCTTGTCAGTCCTTTGAGCTTTTACGGCTAAGCCTTAATGTTCGCATGGTACAGAAAAATATACGATAGAAAAATCATTCGTTCAACATATGAGGATTTATAAGTTGATGCTTTTACTTTAATATAAATAATTTCTTTCTTGCAGGTCTAGGAAGGATAACAGAGAACACGCCGAAACACCAAGGTGTAGTGATAAACACCATGTCAGACATTCCCATAGGTTTTGGGGTAGTGGCAAGGTCGACCACTGAATGTAGGCACGCCGACCCACTAGCCACTATCGCCTTCCACCAAGCAGATATCGGGGAATATATACGTTCAGAAGATACTTTAGTCTAGAATATACTTAGAGAACAATTCTTTTGTTTAATTTCATACGAAAGAATGAATAAAAAAGCTGTATGTTATCCGGCTGAGTAGAGTAGACCACCGTTATTTCTGACAGATGTGTTGTAAAATGAGACTTAGGTAAGTTGACCCAACAAGTGGTATCCGGCTGATATGAATAGACCATCCTCATTTCTTACCGAGGTGTTGGTAAATACGACTAAGGTAAGTTGACGTCAGGTAGGCGGCCGGTCGTAAAAACGCAGCCAAGTCATGTGACAGCATGTTTATAACATGTTGTGCCGACCACACTTAGAGTGGGATAATGGCAGGAAGATGATGGTGAATTTTAAACGAAACCCGTGTGGTATCCTGCTGAGTAGAATAGACCACCGTCATTTCTTACCGAGGTGTCGTATGACGCGACTTTGCCCGGGCTGGTCCTCTCAGGCTTTGTGGCCTGGACTGTGTTTGCGCCGTAGGCCCAGGTCACCTAGGTGACCTACGGGATTTGGTGTTCGGTAGGGAGGCCGTCGTCGTCCACGTCGGGCCGCGGTGAGCGTGATCGCAGGAGCTCGCGAGGCAGGGAATGTCCCTCGCTGCCTGAGGTTTGTGGCGACGATCTGGTGGTAGGACGACGCGAAATACGCGCTTTCGTCACGGGGGAAGGCAGGGCGTTCCCCCCTGTAGCGTTGGTCCTTAGGGGGGGGGCTCCCCCTGCCGGACATGGTATACGTTTACTCGTGTGAACAGAGTGCTGTACTGTACAGGCCTACTCCTTGACGTGAATAGCTCCGCACTCCCTCGGCGCGTGCAACCTAGCCGAGTGAGACCCCTGGGGGAGGCCCAGCTAAGCACCCGCGAGCGGGAACGAAAACTAGACACGCGTGGGAAGGAAGAACGGCGGTTTCACAGCGGGTACGTCTACAGTCACCTTTTCTAACGAAAGGCTGTGCAGATCGCTGTGTCCGAACAGCTTCGGCAAAGCAGGTGCACGCGATGCGCTGCCGACCGCTTCCTCAAGCCACGACACGGGTCGCGGCGAGTACAACTGGCGCCGGGGGCAGGGGTGCAGGGGCGATAACCGAAACTGGCGAACAATTATTGCATCTCCCACGATACGCGCAGCGATAACGTGTGGAAAAGTATTTACGCGACCGTTCGCTGAGCGCGTACGCACGAGACAGAAAGCATTGGACAACAAAAATTAGTTTTATATAATTATTCACTAGATATCGCAAATAATACACTATAATATGTCATAAATTTTCAAATTTTTCTTCCAAAAACGCATCACTGCTTATTTAAAGGTCCAAAAATTATTTTATGTGTTATTTTGGATGTTAAAACGTTGGTAAGTAACTACTATAATATTTTTGAAACCATTTGAAACCTTTTCCTAACAATAGAAATTTTGACTGCAGAAATTTAATTTTTAACCCTTTTGGTGCTGAGCGAAAAGCCTACACGAGAATAACCAGCTTAATTTTTTAAATTTTATTTATGTACATTCTTATGCAATTAAAACCAAACGAGAAATAACATTTACACGATTCAAAAAACAATATACTAAGAATAAAATAGGAATAAGTTTGCTCCTCCTTAACCCATTTGGCACTACATGTTTTAAGCAATTTGTTGAATGTTAGTTATTTTACGAGCACCCGCCTGCCTGACGTCAACTTACCTTAGTCGCCCTTTACGACACCTTGAGGTTCTAAGGTTCATAAGGTTCGTGTTCTATATATACCACACGGTGGACAATAAGACATACAGTATAATATCGGAGTAAAAATTCATCACAAATAATACAAACAATATTTAAAAATGAGTTTGCAACAAGATAAATACATATTACCTAATACCTACATAACAAAAAAAGAGATTACTCGAAGGTAAGGTAAGGTAAAGGTATTAACACAGTAAGCGCCGTGTGGATTTTTGAAGACCTGTTTATATTTGTTTGTATTTTTTTTATTTCTAAATATATATTACATAGCTTAAATAATAATAGCATAATAAATATTACATAGCTTTAATCTTTTATTTATTACCTTTATTTAGAATAGTAGTTTGGTGCTACTCTTTGATTTGAACCGGAATTTGGAGATGCCAAGTCCGTTAAAATTGAAGGGGTATAGCGCCAAACTAATTTTTATAAATGCTATTTTTATATAAGGGTCACTAATATAAATGCAGTAACAGCGCCATCTAGTGGATTATTATGATAACGTTACAGCGATATCTCTGCTAGATCAAGGAATACAGTTCCTTATCATTACTCGACTAAAATGTGCAGCTAGCACCTGTCCTTTGAAGAGCTCGGTCACCTTTACCGTGAGACCGAGCTCCTTTCGATGCCCGGCCTCGTTATTGAGGCCTGGAAGGGCAGACGAGGTCCGCCGCAATGCCATAGGGGCCAGCAGTTCGGCCACGCATCTGCCAACTGCCACCGCCCGCCCAGGTGTGTCCGCTGCGCTGGCTAGCACCTAGCCCTAGAATGCGAAAAGCCCTTGAAGACACGCCCAAGTGCGCTAACTGTGGAAAAGCGCACTTGGCGCGCGACAGGAAGTGCCCGGTCTTCCACCGCGAGGCGCGAAAACGCGGCATAGATATCGCGCCGCCACACCTTAACGAACAGGCAAAGAAGAGGGCAGGGGGGAGAGGGCAAGATCCCCCCCAACCGCAACACCCGCCGCCTCCACAAATGCCGCCGCAGCAGCCCCCGCCATCCCCGCAGTACGTTCCGCGGCGCAGGCGTCGGCAGCCGACGCCTGCGCCGCGTCGGAACAGTCGGAAGCCGTGAACAAGATGCTTTTTTTTTTTTCGAACACTAACTAAGGCTGTTAGCCGTGAAGGCTTTGACAGTGTCACCGAGAGAGTGGGCGAGGGCAGAAGCATCGCCGGGGGTTGAGCTGAAGGAGAGCGGGTCTCAAGGTCTTAAGGGTGCCTCCTGTGAGGCCGGACCTCGGCTAAAAACGACGCGTTGTGGAGGCCACCGGCACCACCAGCACCCCGTCCCCGCTTCCGGCCGATAACCGGCGAGCGACAGTCGCCGGAGTCCGCCGCTTCTCCAATCACGGCCGGTGTATCTGAGAATACATCAAATTCAAATTTTCAAATTCAAAATATTTTTTATTCAAATAAACTTGTAAACAAGTGTTTTTGAATCGTCAACTCTACCGCTGGTTCGGAAAGCTGTTCCTACCGAGAAGAGCCAGCAAGAAACTCGGCGGTTGCTCTTTTAAACATATAACTCTTAATACTATTTACATTCAGTTGTTACTGTCGTGAACAGGTTCAGAGAGAGCTATATCCACACATTCTTATCTTCTAAGTAATCTTCAATAGTATAGTAGGCTTTCTGTATTAGCCTATTTTTAACAGTGTTTTTAAACTGCTGCAATGGCAAAGCTGAAATTGATTGCGGAATTTTATTTAGAATCTTATACCAAAACCCACAAATAAATTACGAACTTTTGAAAGGCGCAAAGCAGGAGCCGCAAGCTTATGTCGGTTCCTGCTTTGTCTATTGTATACATCACCTATCGTTTTATAATTCCTTATATTTTTATGTATATAAATTAAATTGCTTAAAATATACTGTGAAGCAAATGTAAGAATACCTGTTTCTTTAAACGTCGAGCGTCGATGCCTCGAAGCGACCGCGCGCCGACGACTCGTCACCAGAGTCTCAGGAGGGTGACGACAAGCATCCGAAGACAGACAAATCACCGACGCCCTCACCACCACCTGTGGAACTTGTGGGTTTGAAAACCTACACCCGCCATCCAAAATTGACATTTATATATTATACTTTGTATTATATATAGTGTGCATCACTACATATTATAAAACAAAGTCCATATTTCCGTATGTACGCATAAAACTTTAAAACTACGCAACCGATTTTGATGCGGTTTTTTTTAATAAATAGAGTGATTCCAGAGGAAGGTTTGTACGTATAATAACATTCAATACGAAGTAGAGAAATACTGTAATTTTTGAGGTTTCTGTAAATAATTACAATTTTTTCGGCTTACATTGCAAACGCAGGCTAAACCCTACGAGATTTATCAAAATGATGTACTAAGTATTTGTACACCTTAAAAAGGTCTACAGAAAAGTCCGCGATGGTATATATCTATCTCTTATGGATAACCCACAATAGCAGTTTTTTTCATTTACTTTTTACGAAAAATGATGCCTTATGTTCAAAGCAATTTTTATACAATACAGCATTAATCCTTATCCAATTGAGTACCTTAAATAAATTGTTGATTTAATATAGATCAATATGGCCATTTGCAGCATGCAATTTAAGTGAACATTTTCGGAGATATTACAGATTTAAAATGCCGTGAGGACGCCGCGCTTCACCCTATAGCACTTCGAATCTTTTAGAGTTTGTTTAAAGACATTCTGTAAATAATTGTAAAAATAAAATGCATAGGTAAAATGTAAAAGTAAATAAGTAAAAATGTACTATATGAGTTTAGATATTCCAAAGATAGCAGAAAATCGTCTTGGTATAGGGAGAGGAAATTGTTTTTCTCCAAATTTAACGCTTGCGGGCCACGGGCAGTAATGAATAAATCAAAACTACTGGATCGATTTTTATCTGTTTTTTTACACTGACTGACATGGGATATATATTTTATACCCGTGCGAAGCAAGGGCAGGCCGCTAGTGTATATATATTTATTCATATATAAATATATTGTTATCGAACAGAAGCGAAATTAAGTTTAAAAAAAAAAGAAATACTCGAATTAACCTAAGTATGTTATTTACAACTTAAACGAAGTTAGCTTCCGCAAGACAACCGCTACGTTCGGACGCCACGAACAGAGTGAACAAGATGCTTTTTGTTTTTCGAACACTAACTAAGGCTGTTAGCCGTGAAGGCTTTGACAGTGTCACCGAGAGAGTGGGCGAGCGCAGAAGCATCGCCGGGGGTTGAGCTGAGGGAGAGCGGGTCTCGAGAGAGGCCCGCAGCATCCTGGGAGCGTCGCCTTAAGGGTGCCTCCTGTGAGGCCGGACCTCGGCTTAAAACGACGCGTTGTGGAGGGCTGTATCGGACTTGAAACAAGATGCTTGCTCGAAGCTCGGTTTTATAATGCCGCGCTAGATCGTGTTCCGGGGGAACTTGTACGATAACATGGCCGTACCTGATGGCGGGACGTCCTCGACCGCTTCATCACGTAGTGGTGACATGTCTCTCCCAGTTACACAGTACAGACCCTGCATCACAGTTTTCGACCTCTGTAATTTGAGAAAATGCATTTGAGGTATTGAGGTAACAAATACTCAAGTGAAGTCTGAATTAATGAAGCTAAGTTAGATTCCCGTAATTTCAGCCACAGATGTAAGCGTGCACTCAAACATCAGTAGCCAAAAGCGACTGGGAAAAGAATTAAGGTTTTACATGTATTGCAGGTGCCAAACACCGGCTCTTTGCCAACCGCAACACATTACCATTACAAAAAAAAATGTAAATGAACATAATGAACTATCTTGCACCATGTCTGGCAGGGGGGAGCCACCCCTAGGGACCAACGCATTAGGGAGGAGCGTCCCGCTTTCTCCCACGCCGTCGTTAGACGCGAGCTGCGGGATAACATTGTCCCGCTCGCGCCCACTGCACCGCCACCGGCACCACCAGCACCCCGTCCCCGCTTCCGGCCGATAACCGGCGAGCGACAGTCGCCGGAGTCCGCCGCTTCTCCAATCACGGCCGGTGTATCTGAGAATACATCAAATTCAAAATATTCTTTATTGAAATAAACTTGTAAACAAGTGCTTTTGAATCGTCAACTCTACCGCTGGTTCGGAAAGCTGTTCCTACCGAGAAGAGCCAGCAAGAAACTCGGCGGTTGCTCTTTTAAACATATAACTCTTAATACTATTTACATTCAGTCGTTACTGTCGTGAACAGGTTCAGAGAGAGCTATATCCACACATTCTTATCTTCTAAATAATCTTCAATAGTATAGTAGGCTTTCTGTATCAGCCTATTTTTAACAGTGTTTTTAAACTGCTGCAATGGCAAAGCTGAAATTGATTGCGGAATTTTATTATAGAATCTTATACCAAAACCCACAAATAAATTACGAACTTTTGAAAGGCGCAAAGCAGGAGCCGCAAGCTTATGTCGGTTCCTGCTTTGTCTATTGTATACATCACCTATCGTTTTATAATTCCTTATATTTTTATGTATATAAATTAAATTGCTTAAAATATACTGTGAAGCAAATGTAAGAATACCTGTTTCTTTAAACGTCGAGCGTCGATGCCTCGAAGGGACCGCGCGCCGACGACTCGTCACCAGAGTCTCAGGAGGGTGACGACAAGCATCCGAAGACAGACAAATCACCGACGCCCTCACCACCAGCACCACCGCCACCTGTGGAACTTGCGGGTTTGAAAACCTACACCCGCCATCCAAAATTGACATTTATATATTAAATGCTTGACCGTTATTAGAAGCTTAAATATGAGATAGGCACACCTGGTTTTCCGTCGTATTTTACCTCTCTTTCTACCCAAATATCTCTGTCTCCTTCCTTTTTCCCCCTTTTCACCGGACATGGCGGGAGGCGCTAGACAGCGACTCTTTGTATGTCATTGGCATTTAGTTTTCCGTCTAGTAAACTTGTGCAAATTCAGTGTTGGTAAAATTATTTAACTACCTTCAGTGAGTATTGTGTTAAATCCAGCACGTAAGTTGCACATTATTTTTATGGTTAACGGTGTTACCGTTCGTTATTTCTTTAAGAAAAATTTTATTTTTCTACCCTTTTATCTGTAATATTGTAACATCGCGTAATACTTCTGCAAGTATGATAATGATGTTGGCCCGAATTTATAGGCTATTTTTTAGAATAATGAATCCTTACAAGTGTTTTTGTAATGCATAACGATAACGTAATCCTGATGAATTGAGAGTGTTAATATGTCGGAACGAATTCACAATGCGATATCTGGCGGTTAATCTCTATTAGTAATTTAAAGCAAACACTTTGTATAAAGGATAAATAAACTATTTGATAATGACTAATTTTTGTCGCGAGATAGAACAATCGACAAGTTCAATACTACAGTGATTCGAATCATGGCGTACCTAATTTGACATTTAATGTTTTAATTGAAATGAAGAATCCCGTTTTACCTACCAACCTTGCGACCTCTGTTCAATGGTTTGGCGGCGATATGTGAATGATTTATATCGATACACAGAAATGGTATAATCATCCATCCGGATTTTAGCGTGAAGCAATAAATTGCGTCAGTCAAGACTCTGATAAATCCTATGCTTCGTTTGTTCGTTCGTTCGTTTGTTGATTTAACGTTCGCCGTTTGAAAGCAATAAGAGATTATTCTATTTGCGAATAATTATGTTACGAATTATAAGCCAACTGATTTATTCGACTAAAATATCAGATGTCGCGGTTGAATGTCATTTAAAAGATTGACGAGATATTTTTGAACATGTTTGAACATGTCACGGCTGACCTTTTACATATGGCTTACGATATTATCGTAATCGTATATTTTCTTCTGAAAAGACAGAGATGTCAAAGGATAACATTTGAAAGTGTGAGCGCGATTTATTTATAAAATGTAAATAAATAAAAATTTTAATTTCATATATTCCGTTTTCAAAGTCTCATTGCTACTGTAGTAGACAATGCGGTCGTGTGAGAAGGCAATCGGCGAGAACGCAGTTTAATAAACGGAATACATCGAAAACACAGTAGGTAACTAGTATAATAATAAATAACTGTAATGTTGTACCATCGCATGGTACTTCTTTAATTTATGACGTTGGTCCTAACTCATATACCAGTTGTCATTATATTCAGCTCTCACGGGGCGGATACCATCTTTGCACACTATGAATACGTGTAATATTGTACCATCGCTTGGTACTTCTGCAAGTTATGACAATGAAGTTTGGTCCTAATTCATATACCAATTGTCATCATGTTCAGCTCTCGTGGGGCGGTTATCATCACTGCATCCTATGAATATGTATAATGTTGTACCATCGTTTGGTACTTCTGCAAATATGAAAATGACGTTTGCTACTAATTCATATACCATTTGTCATCATATCCAGCTCTCGTGGGGCGGTTATCATCACTGCATCCTATGAATATGTATAATGTTGTGCCATCGCTTGGTACTTCTGCAAATATGAAAATGACGTTTGGTACTAATTCATATACCAATTGTCATCATATCAAGCTCTCGCGGGGCGGCTATGATCACTGCATCCTATGAAGATGTGTAATGTAGTACCATCGCTTGATATTTCTGCAAGTTATTACAATGCCAGCTCTCGCGGAGCGGTTATCATCATTGCAACCTATAAGTATGTGTAATGTTGTACCATCCTTTGGTACTTCTGCAAATATGAAAATGACGTTTGGTACTAATTCATATACCAATTGTCATCATATCAAGCTCTCGCGGGGCGGTTATCATCACTGCATCCTATGAAGATGTGTAATGTTGTACAATCGCTTGGTACTTCTACAAATATGAAAATGACGTTCAGTACTAATTCATATACCAATTGTCATTATATCAAGCTCTCGCGGGGCGGCTATGATCACTGCATCCTATGAAGATGTGTAATGTTGTACCATCGCATGGTACTTCTTTAATTTATGACGTTGGTCCTAACTCATATACCAGTTGTCATTATATTCAGCTCTCGCGGGGCGGATACTATCTTTGCACACTATGAATACGTGTAATTTTGTACCATCGCGTGGTACTTCTGCAAGTTATGAAAATGACGTTTGGTACTAATTCATATACCAATTGTCATTATATCAAGCTCTCGCGGGGCGGTTATCATCACTGCATCCTATGAAGATGTGTAATGTTGTGCCATCGCTTGGTACTTCTGCAAATATGAAAATGACGTTTGGTACTAATTCATATACCAGTTGTCATCATATCCAGCTCTCACTGGGCGGTTATCTTTATTGTATCCTATGAAGATGTGTAATGTTGTACTTTCACTCGGTACTTCTGCAAAAATGAAAATGACGTTTGCCCCTGATTTGTATACCAGTTGTCATCATATCCGACTCGTATTGGGCGGTTATCGTCACTGTAGCCTATGATTATGTATAATGTTGTACCATCGCGTGGCATTTTTGCAAGTATAACAATGACAAAGTTGCTGAAAAGAGCAGCCCTGGTCTTAAAAAGTAATCTTGTTTACAAAATATCCGGGAATGGATGGGAATTAGGAGCACTCCCAAAGTCTTCCGTCTTGCCAAGAATAAAAAGGCATATGCGGAGTTAACTGCTAACTTTGACTAGTTTGAAAGACACGCAAAGAAGATGACAATGAATTTTTTTTTTTTTTTCAAATGCATATACCAGTTGTCATCATATCAAGCCCTCGTGGGGTGGTTATTTTTATTGATACGCCATGAACATCATGGTGTACCATCGCTTGGTAATTATGCAAATATGAAAATGATGTTTTCCAAATTCATATACCAGTTGTCAGCATATCCAGCTCTCGCGGGGCGAATGTCATTATTGCCACCACATTAATATTTATAATGCAACATCGCTTGGCACGTCTGCAAGTATGACAATGATGATGGTTTAGATTCTTATGCCAGTTGTCATCATTATCAGCCCTCGCAGGGCAGTTATCATCTTTGCCACCCCGTGAATATCTGTGTTGTACCGTTGCGTGGTAATTCGGCAAGCGTAACAATGAAGTTGGTCCAAATTTATATGCCTGTTATAACCATGACCAATCCTCGTGTGACGGCTATAATCATTGCCATCCTGCGAAAATCTGTAATAAGGGGACAAAAGTGTCAATTAACGCCCACTAGGGTCAGTAGTAACAAAGGCAATACCTCCAAATCTTTTCGAGTGGGAAGTCTAGCACAGTACGTCAGCCCCTGAAGAAAAATAGGAGCTCCATATTATTTGTTACTATCAGAGTATTGTATACCGCTATCTAAAAAGCCTCAGCATAATATTTGACCGTCATCGCACTTCGGAGTCACACAACATGATTTACATGTGACAAGGAGATTTGACTTAGCCGCCACATCGCGAGCTTTATTTCTCCTCTATCTTCGTTTCAAAGGATGATAGCGCATATCGTCCCATTTTCAATATAAAACTACTAAGTTAATAAACGGGAGATTGCATATGCGAGGTAAGTCTATCACAGATAGTCGCTTCCTACGGCTGGTTATGAAAATCAAATGCTAGAAATGTTGTCTTTCTTTTCGACACCCGAAATTATGTGTGTTTGGTGAATTTATAGCGCCAAATATTTGAATAAAAACTCTAAGGTTGGTCGTCGATTTGACCTTGACTATCTCTTGTGTAACAAAACTAGAACTTTGTGGCCAAGTAGAACTGCTACCACCTAATTAATATGTGGCTCTTGTTGCTAAAGACACACGCGATACTGAGAGTTCTGAAGGATTTATTTAGTGGACGTATTCAATGTTGCCAGGTTAAGGTCCTTCGCGGGAAACCTAATCACCGATCTACTCTCGGGTTTCTAAGTACGTTATCAGAACATGTATTCATGGTGAAATACTCGCTTCCCGATCCAGGAGACTGATATCAAATTAATGTCTTAAGAATTTTCAATAAAACAACAGCTACTCGGCAATCGCAGAGTTGGTTTCCATTTTGAAAGACAGAAATGTCAAAGTATGTCAAAAATGTCAAAAGTATGGTATAAATTGAATATATTACCGCGTCGAAAGCGGAACAAAATCTCAGCTGATAACATAGCTAACTTTGATCGATAAATGTGATCGATTTATATGCATTGAAGACCGCTTGCGTGGTGACAAACGCAACTTAGATTACAACAATCACAAGGCAATGTATTAACGACGCTTTCAGCGTGCCGTGGAAACGTCCGCTATTGTAACTACATGTATGTAACATGTCTATATTCGACAGTAATTCCATCGAAGAGAAATCGATTGTGTTTTAATAAGTTTCTAGCTAATCTACATTTAAAGCATAACCTATCCTATTAAACAATTTTACCTAACAAATCAGCAAAATACACTTCATATAAGAAGTGACAAGTAAATAATATGTACATGTTTTGGTCAAATATTTTCTAAAATTCATATCTTTAAGGAACTTAAGGTACATAAACCACCAAATTGGGATATAAGAGGTGTTACAAGTTGTAGAGAAAAAATATACTGTCTCCACATTATAATAATGTAAATATAAATAACGTATTTCAGGTGGTTGGGTACACAACCACATTACTATTTTATGTTTAGGTCGCAGGATAAAGTACCTAACCCTCAGTGTGTTGATAACAAACATTGTGTGGTGTTGACTGATCGATGAACTTACTCCTTTTTCCACATAATTTATTTAAGTCACATTGGCACCTTTTCACCAGGCGATAACAAACACGTCTCATATTTAAGCTTCTAATAACGGTCAAGCATTTAATAGAGGCGTTTTACCTGAAATAAAACGCTTATTAAATACTTACCTTATTAGAAGCTTACTTTTTATACCTGCCTGGTGCTTAATGAGACACAATGACATACAAAGAGTCGCTGTCTAGCGCCTCCCGCCATGTCCGGTGAAAAGGGGGAAAAAGGAAGGAGACAGAGATATTTGGGTAGAAAGAGAGGTAAAATACGACGGAAAACCAGGTGTGCCTATCTCATATTTAAGCTTCTAATAAGGTAAGTATTTAATAAGCGTTTTATTTCAGGTAAAACGCCTCTATTATACTTTGTATTATATATAGTGTGCATGTATATATATTTATTCATATAT
Source organism: Morpho achilles (assembly GCA_947086495.1). NCBI lineage: Eukaryota > Metazoa > Arthropoda > Insecta > Lepidoptera > Nymphalidae > Morpho > Morpho achilles. The sequence goes on along the minus strand of CAMTZB010000012.1, from coordinate 3,875,193 downwards.
AAATATATTGTTATCGAACAGAAGCGAAATTAGGTTTTTAAAAAAAAGAAATACTCGAATTAACCTTAGTATGTTATTTACAACTTAAACGAAGTTAGCTTCCGCAAGACAACCGCTACGTTCGGACGCCACGAACAGAGTGAACAAGATGCTTTTTGTTTTTCGAACACTAACTAAGGCTGTTAGCCGTGAAGGCTTTGACAGTGTCACCGAGAGAGTGAGCGAGCGCAGAAGCATCGCCGGGGGTTGAGCTGAGGGAGAGCGGGTCTCTAGAGAGGCCCGCAGCATCCTGGGAGCGTCGCCTTAAGGGTGCCTCCTGTGAGGCCGGACCTCGGCTTAAAACGACGCGTTGTGGAGGGCTGTATCGGACTTGAAACAAGATGCTTGCTCGAAGCTCGGTTTTATAATGCCGCGCTAGATCGTGTTCCGGGGGAACTTGTACGATAACATGGCCGTACCTGATGGCGGGACGTCCTCGACCGCTTCATCACCTAGTGGTGACATGTCTCTCCCAGTTACACAGTACAGACCCTGCATCACAGTTTTCGACCTCTGTAATTTGAGAAAATGCATTTGAGGTATTGAGGTAACAAATACTCAAGTGAAGTCTGAATTTATGAAGCTAAGTTAGATTCCCGTAATTTCAGCCACAGATGTAAGTGTGCACTCAAACATCAGTAGCCAAAAGCGACTGGGAAAAGAATTAAGGTTTTACATGTATTGCAGGTGCCAAACACCGGCTCTTTGCCAACCGCAACACATTACCATTACAAAAAAAATGTAAATGAACATAATGAACTATCTTGCACCATGTCTGGCAGGGGGGAGCCACCCCTAGGGACCAACGCATTAGGGAGGAGCGTCCCGCTTTCTCCCGCGCCGTCGTTAGACGCGAGCTGCGGGATAACATTGTCCCGCTCGCGCCCACTGCACCGCCACCGGCACCACCAGCACCCCGTCCCCGCTTCCGGCCGATAACCGGCGAGCGAAAGTCGCCGGAGTCCGCCGCTTCTCCAATCACGGCCGGTGTTTCTGAGAATACATCAAATTCAAAATATTCTTTATTCAAATAAACTTGTAAACAAGTGCTTTTGAATCTTCAACTCTACCGCTGGTTCGGAAAGCTGTTCCTACCGAGAAGAGCCAGCAAGAAACTCGGCGGTTGCTCTTTTAAACATATAACTCTTAATACTATTTACATTCAGTCGTTACTGTCGTGAACAGGTTCAGAGAGAGCTATATCCACACATTCTTATCTTCTAAATAATCTTCAATAGTATAGTAGGCTTTCTGTATCAGCCTATTTTTAACAGTGTTTTTAAACTGCTGCAATGGCAAAGCTGAAATTGATTGCGGAATTTTATTATAGAATCTTATACCAAAACCCACAAATAAATTACGAACTTTTGAAAGGCGCAAAGCAGGAGCCGCAAGCTTATGTCGGTTCCTGCTTTGTCTATTGTATACATCACCTATCGTTTTATAATTCCTTATATTTTTATGTATATAAATTAAATTGCTTAAAATATACTGTGAAGCAAATGTAAGAATACCTGTTTCTTTAAACGTCGAGCGTCGATGCCTCGAAGCGACCGCGCGCCGATGACAGACAAATCACCGACGCCCTCACCACCAGCACCACCACCACCTGTGGAACTTGCGGGTTTGAAAACCTACACCCGCCATCCAAAATTGACATTTATATATTATACTTTGTATTATATATAGTGTGCATGTATATATATTTATTCATATATAAATATATTGTTATTGAACAGAAGCGAAATTAGGTTTTTAAAAAAAAGAAATACTCGAATTAACCTAAGTATGTTATTTACAACTTAAACGAAGTTAGCTTCCGCAAGACAACCGCTACGTTCGGACGCCACGAACAGAGTGAACAAGATGCTTTTTGTTTTTCGAACACTAACTAAGGCTGTTAGCCGTGAAGGTTTTGACAGTGCCACCGAGAGAGTGGGCGAGCGCAGAAGCATCGCCGGGGGTTGAGCTGAGGGAGAGCGGGTCTCGAGAGAGGCCCGCAGCATCCTGGGAGCGTCGCCTTAAGGGTGCCTCCTGTGAGGCCGGACCTCAGCTTAAAACGACGCGTTGTGGAGGGCTGTATCGGACGTGAAACAAGATGCTTGCTCGAAGCTCGGTTTTATAATGCCGCGCTAGATCGTGTTCCGGGGGAACTTGTACGATAACATGGCCGTACCTGATGGCGGGACGTCCTCGACCGCTTCATCACCTAGTGGTGACATGTCTCTCCCAGTTACACAGTACAGACCCTGCATCATAGTTTTCGACCTCTGTAATTTGAGAAAATGCATTTGAGGTATTGAGGTAACAAATACTCAAGTGAAGTCTGAATTTATAAAGCTAAGTTAGATTCCCGTAATTTCAGCCACAGATGTAAGCGTGCACTCAAACATCAGTAGCCAAAAGCGACTGGGAAAAGAATTAAGGTTTTACATGTATTGCAGGTGCCAAACACCGGCTCTTTGCCAACCGCAACACATTACTATTACAAAAAAAATGTAAATGAACATAATGAACTATCTTGCACCATGTCTGGCAGGGGGGAGCCACCCCTAGGGACCAACGCATTAGGGAGGAGCGTCCCGCTTTCTCCCGCGCCGTCGTTAGACGCGAGCTGCGGGATAACATTGTCCCGCTCGCGCCCACTGCACCGCCACCGGCACCACCAGCACCCCGTCCCCGCTTCCGGCCGATAACCGGCGAGCGACAGTCGCCGGAGTCCGCCGCTTCTCCAATCACGGCCGGTGTATCTGAGAATACATCAAATTCAAAATATTTTTTATTCAAATAAACTTGTAAACAAGTGCTTTTGAATCGTCAACTCTACCGCTGGTTCGGAAAGCTGTTCCTACCGAGAAGAGCCAGCAAGAAACTCGGCGGTTGCTCTTTTAAACATATAACTCTTAATACTATTTACATTCAGTCGTTACTGTCGTGAACAGGTTCAGAGAGAGCTATATCCACACATTCTTATCTTCTAAATAATCTTCAATAGTGTAGTAGGCTTTCTGTATCAGCCTATTTTTAACAGTGTTTTTAAACTGCTGCAATGGCAAAGCTGAAATTGATTGCGGAATTTTATTATAGAATCTTATACCAAAACCAACAAATAAATTACGAACTTTTGCAAGGCGCAAAGCAGGAGCCGCAAGCTTATGTCGGTTCCTGCTTTGTCTATTGTATTCATCACCTATCGTTTGATAATTCCTTATATTTTTATGTATATAAATTAAATTGCTTAAAATATACTGTGAAGCAAATGTAAGAATACCTGTTTCTTTAAACGTCGAGCGTCGATGCCTCGAAGCGACCGCGCGCCGACGACTCGTCACCAGAGTCTCAGGAGGGTGACGACAAGCATCCGAAGACAGACAAATCACAGACGCCCTCACCACCAGCACCACCGCCACCTGTGGAACTTGCGGGTTTGAAAACCTACACCCGCCATCCAAAATTGACATTTATATATTATACTTTGTATTATATATAGTGTGCATGTATATATATTTATTCATATATAAATATATTGTTATTGAACAGAAGCGAAATTAGGTTTTTAAAAAAAAGAAATACTCGAATTAACCTAAGTATGTTATTTTACAACTTAAACGAAGTTAGCTTCCGCAAGACAACCGCTACGTTCGGACGCCACAAACAGAGTGAACAAGATGCTTTTTGTTTTTCGAACACTAACTAAGGCTGTTAGCCGTGAAGGCTTTGACAGTGTCACCGAGAGAGTGGGCGAGCGCAGAAGCATCGCCGGGGGTTGAGCTGAGGGAGAGCGGGTCTCGAGAGAGGCCCGCAGCATCCTGGGAGCGTCGCCTTAAGGGTGCCTCCTGTGAGGCCGGACCTCGGCTTAAAACGACGCGTTGTGGAGGGCTGTATCGGACTTGAAGCAAGATGCTTGCTCGAAGCTCGGTTTTATAATGCCGCGCTAGATCGTGTTCCGGGGGAACTTGTACGATAACATGGCCGTACCTGATGGCGGGACGTCCTCGACCGCTTCATCACCTAGTGGTGACATGTCTCTCCCAGTTACACAGTACAGACCCTGCATCATAGTTTTCGACCTCTGTAATTTGAGAAAATGCATTTGAGGTATTGAGGTAACAAATACTCAAGTGAAGTCTGAATTTATAAAGCTAAGTTAGATTCCCGTAATTTCAGCCACAGATGTAAGCGTGCACTCAAACATCAGTAGCCAAAAGCGACTGGGAAAAGAATTAAGGTTTTACATGTATTGCAGGTGCCAAACACCGGCTCTTTGCCAACCGCAACACATTACCTCCTCCTGTTTCAAACCCCCTAATTAATTTTTTTTTTCTTTGTGTCACTCTGTTTACAAAATGAAAAACATGAAATATCGCGTTATTTACGAGTATGAGTTCCACCGTGGCACCAGTGCTGCAGAAACGGCTCGAAGGATTAATGATGTGTATGGTGACGGTGTCGCAAAAGAAAACACAGTGCGTTTTTGGTTCCAACGTTTTCGTTCTGGAAATTTCGACCTGCAGAACAAGCCTCGTGGACGGCCGGAGACCAAAGTTGATAATGAAGAATTGAAGGTTATTGTGGAAGCGGATCCATCGCAAACCACGTCCGAGTTAGCTGCAGGCTCTGGTGTTAATGATAAAACTATTCTAATCCACTTGAAGCAAATTGAGAAGGTGAAAAAGCTTGAAAGGTGGGTACCTCATGAATTGAGTGAAGCAAACCGACAAACGCGCGTCGACTGCTGCGTTAAGTTACTCAACCGGCACAATAATGAAGGAATTTTAAATCGAATCATTACCTGTGATGAAAAGTGGATCCTCTACGATAATCGGAAGCGCTCATCGCAATGGCAGAACCCTGGCGAACCAGCCAAATCCTGCCCTAAGTGAAAATTGACTAAAAAAAAGTTGCTTGAAACTGTTTGGTGGACTAGTGCCGGTATCGTTCACTACAGCTTTCTTAAATCTGGCCAGACGATTACGGCAGATATCTATTGTCAGCAACTGCAAACCATGATGGAAAAGCTAGCTGCTAAACAACCGAGGCTGGTCAATCGCTCTAGGCCACTGCTGCTTCAGGACAACGCTGGACCACACACTGCACAACAGACGGCTACCAAATCAGAGGAGCTTCAATTAGAATGTCTTAGACATCCACCGTACTCTCCGGACCTTGCTCCAACAGATTACCATTTTTTTCGCAATTTGGATAACTAGTTGCAAGGAAAAAAATTCAACTCCGATGGGGCAATCCAAACTGCCTTCAAAGATTTTATTGATTCCCGCCCGAATGGTTTTTTAGTAAGGGGATCAATGAACTACCTATGAGATGGATGTGACAGCCCTTGGTACATTTTAATGGTGGGCAAAGTTGCCATTCATAGGTTGAAAACATCGGGGAAACTTTGCCCATCTTTAGAAATTCATAATTATAAAGCCTTGAATATTGCAATTATATTTAAAATACACCACATTTAATATTTTATAACACACAGTTGCTTTAAGTTAAACTTTTTCCCTGAAATTTGCCCGAAATTTTCGTTTTGCACTGGACAGGTTGTAACAGGATACTGAATGAACTTAGGGAAGAACGTGATATATAGCAAAAATATAATTGACTTTCCCAATACATAGTCAATGTTGCTACTAATCTAAAATATTTTTCCTTATTGGCAGATTTGCTTATAATTTACTATTCGGGCAAAGTTATACTTATTGGCAAAAGGTGGCATGTTTTACGGAATATAATAATGAGGTATGGGGTATCCGGCTAAGTAGAATAGTACCACCCTCATTTCTTACCGAGGTGTCGTAAAACGCGACTAAGGAAAGTTGACCCGCCGTGTGGTATCCGGCTGGGTAGAATAGACCACCCTCATTTCTTACCGAGGTGTCGTAAAACGCGACTAAGGAAAGTCGACCCGCCGTGTGGTATCCGGCTGAGTAGAATAGTACCACCCTCATTTCTTACCGAGGTGTCGTAAAAGGCGACTAAGGTAAGTCGACCCGCCGTGTGGTATCCGAATGAGTAGAATAGACCACCCTCCTTACCAATGTGTCGTAGAACACGACTTAGGTAAGTTAACGTCAGGCAGGCGGCCGGTCGTAAAGCGCAGCCAAATCATGTGACAGCATGTTTATAACATATTGTGTCGACCCCACTTGGAGTGGGATAAGGCAGGAGGATATATATAATAATAAGGAGGTAAAGGCCTGTTACTATCCGCTTTTGGAGAGAAGTTGCATCTTTAACCCACCACGCTGCTCCAATGCGGATTCGTAGGTTACAAAATCCCTATAATTCTCTAGACATATGCAAGTTTCCTCAACGTGTATTCCTCCACTGAAATGCGTGTGATAAATTGCAAATATCAACTAGATGCAGAAGTTTAAATAGAAAAACTCCTTGGTGCCTGCCCGGGGTTTAAACCCGTGACCCCTGGAAAGCGTTGCGCAGTTTCAACGCTGGGCTATCACAGCATTTATATATAACAATAATAATAAGTTAATATATTGGACAATTCAGACACGGTCCTCCGTCCCCTAAGTAACTTAATACTTGTGTTATGGGTGAAAGACAAGTGATATACATGTATTGACTGGCCGGTTTGCGCAGATGGCAGTGACTCTGTCTTCAGCTCCGCGGGTCCCGAGTTCGATTTCCGTTGAGTCATTTTCTTTAAAAAAATTAATATACACCGGACCGACACATAGGTAGGTACGCTCAAAAATCCCTTTTCATCATCTTCCTGCCCTTATCCCACTCTAAGTGGGGTCAGCACATGTTATAAGCATGCTCTCACATGATTTGGCTGCGTTTTTACGACCGGCCGCCTGCCTGACTTCAACTTACCTCAGTCGTATTTTACGACACCTCAGTAAGAAATGAGGTTGGTCTATTTTACCAAACTGGATACCGCACGGTGGGTCGACTTACCTTAGTCGCCTTTTACGACACCTTGATAAGAAATGAGGGTGGTACTATTCTAATCAGCCGGATCGACTTACCTTAGTCGCCTTTTACGACACCTCGGTAAGATATGAGGTTGGTACTATTCTATTCAGCCGGATACCACACGGCGTCGGTTCAACTAGTATTCAAGTAACACTCGCTTCGTTGTGAAATTGTCCTAATCAGTTCCCGCCGCGATAACGTCGTGTAATTGTATTGTAACGGCCTGTTACTATCCCACTGCTGGGCATAGGCCTCTTCTCTCCGTTTTTTTTTTTTGGAGAGAAGGGTTGGAGCTAAGACCTACCACGCTGCTCCAATGCGGATTGGTAGGTTACACATATCCCCAGAATTCTCTAGAGATATGCAGGTTTCCTTACGATGTTTTCCTTCACCGAAAAGCGTGTGATACAACAACAACAACAACAACAAGACATTTATTCATTTCTGCAGGCAATATACAAAATTTATCTTATAGGTAGGTACAGACACTTAAATCTATCTTATAAAAATTCATTAAAATTTAAAAACCATAACTATGCAGAAATGAATTGGCGTTCGACTCAGCATAAAAGCAGCGTGATGCAGCATGTGGCAAACATCACGCGGCGCTGGTTTTCAGTCGAAACCTTAGTGACGCTCCGAATAAAACATTTATTTAAATAAACAAACATTGCATGCAACTAAAATTTAAATAAGATAAAACAAAAAAGAAAGTTACTAATAAAAAACAGGAAGTGTAGGTGAAGATAAATTCAATGTAAAAATAAAAATAAAGATATATAAAATGAAATAAAAATAAAAAATTAAATGTAACTAAACTACGCTCAAGTATTTGAATTTAGAGTAAAGAAATATCTGCCACATAATTTTGGAATTGTTTCTGCCGTTCAACTAATATATTCTTAAGTGCATGTTTAAACGTGTACCTACTTTTTAAGTTACGTAACGGCGGTGGTATATTATTCCAGCATTTAGTGGCAGCATATTTAAAACTCCCCCTAAACGCAGCGGAGTGATGTCGTGGAAATCTGAGCTTATTCCGACACGCCCTTAAGTTTTGTGAGTCACCTTCATGAACCCACAAAAGTTTTTTTCTGAGGTAAGCCGGTTTACCAGTCGTGATTACCTCAAAGAGCAGGCTTGCAAGATGTAACTTCCACCTAGCTTTCATTTTCAATAGGCAATTTCTATTCAGATAGGGAGTTACGTGACATCGGGGAGGAATATCAAAACAAAATCGCGCACAAGCATTTTGAACTCGTTGTGCGAGACGATTGGATTTAGATAGAAGACGAGGACCATATACAACATCACCGTACGCCATTTTAGATAAAATTAAAGTTTCTGACAATGTTACACGCAGTTCTTGAGAAAGATGTTTTCTAATTTTATACAAAATTTTAAGCCGATAAAAGCAATTACGGGCAACTGAAGCAATATGTTTATCAAAACGAAGATCTGAATCAAAAATAAGCCCTAAATTACGCACTTCAAAAACTCTTTCTAAAACATCTTTCTTCAGAATAACTTTAGCGTCATCGGTGTCACATTTCGAAACTTTTGCCTTGGTACCAAATATTATAAATTTAGACTTATTTGGATTGAGTACTAAAGAATTACGCTCTGACCATTCACTTATTCTCTTTAGATCACTATTCACTATGTCCACTGCCTCACTATAGTCGGAAGGTACAAAAGAGTAGTATAATTGCAGGTCATCTGCATACATATGAAATTTGCAACTTTTTATTTCCTTTGTAATATCAGCACAATAGAGAATAAAAAGCAGTGGTCCAAGGACTGAGCCCTGTGGAACTCCTCTAGTTACCGGAGCTTTAGTGGAAGTATATCTCTTCCCATTATCTTGCACGATTTCCACATACTGTGATCTGCTAGTAAGATAACTTTCAAACCATTTTACGGTGGATATACTAAATCCGTAATATGACAATTTAGAGAGTAATAGTGTTATATCTATATTATCAAATGCGCGAGAAAAATCGAGCAGAATGAGCATCGTACACATACCACCGTCTTGTGCTGTTAAAATATTATCTGATACATCTAGTAGAGCAGTGATAGTGCTACGGCCGCTCCTAAAGCCCGATTGGTTGTCAGGTAAAACGTGATTGTCTTCTAAGTACGTTGACATCTGCTTGCAAACTAACTTTTCTAATATTTTTGAAATGCACGGTAATATACTTATAGGACGTAAATCATTAGTATTTACTGGATTCAAAATTTTTGGTAGAGGACACACTAAAGCTACCTTCCAGATCTGAGGGAAAACAGAAGATTCTATAGATTTATTAATGATACTGGTTATAAAATTCAAACTATGTGGAAGTGTCATAAGTAACATATCTAACGTAATCTCATCGTTACCTTCCGCATTTGAATGTAGCTGTTTAATAATTTGTAATACATCACTTTGATTCACCATTGTTAGGGAAAAAACATTTGGGCTTTTATGAAACTCGTAATAAGTGAGTTGAGAAAAAGACACATTAAATTTGACCGGGCCAAATAGAAAATCCTTATTTATATTTTCAGCATCAATGAAGTGTGGGGGCAAATACGAATTTTTTTTAGGTAGAACAGTGTGTTTGAGGTTTTTCCACAAAATTTTGGGATGATTTATTTTATTGTTAATGTTAAACTTAAAGTAGGCACTTTTTTCGCTGTCTAAAGCTTGAGATACTAAACGCTTATATTGAATGTAAAGTAGCCTATTGGCTTCTGTTTTAGAACTACGCCACCGTGTGTGCGCATCATCTCGTAACCGCATCATACGTTTGACATTATATGTTATCCACGGGCTGTACTTGTCTTTGATAGTTCTAGTAATTTTAGGCGCATGCTTGTTAAAAAGATTTAAGATGGTATTTTGAAAAACTATGGCTAAAGAGTTAACATCTACTATCGATGCCAATGAATCCCACGATATATCATCCAAGTCTCTTTTAAAAACATCGAGATCGACATTACGGAGTGACCTAAAAGTGATAGTTTTCGAGGGAATCTTATCTTTTTTTATATTTAGGGTACAGTTCAGAAAAGCATGTCTACCCAAGTCTGGAATATGCGCCACTTGAATACTACGAACAGGAAGATTCGTACAAATTATATCAATCAAAGTCTCACTATGCTCCGTGAAATGAGTTGGACTCGAAATTAATTGTGAAAGTTGTAATGTATTTAAAAATAAATTTAGTTTTTTAGTTTTCGAATCAATCTTATTAAGCAGATTTATATTCAGGTCACCTAGTAATATCAGGTAATCGTGGTTGGACAATGTTTGAATACTTTCCGTTAAAGCGTCTAGAAAAAAGTCCACGTCTTGCCAGGGCGGTCTATAAGCCGTTCCTATTGCTATTTTTAAAGATTGAATATGTAGTGTTAACCAGATTTGTTCTACACATTCTTGTAAGGGGATTACACATTTACGTACATTAAATCCCTTCCTTATATAAAATGCTACGCCACCACCACGGCCGCCACATATAGAGGTCGGCCTAGGTATATGCTGCAATCTGTAACCAGGAACGATGGGCGCATGACCCTCCTCCCCAGCTCGCAACCAAGTTTCATTGATGGCCATTAAATCGACCCTAAATCTATCCATAGCCACAACGAAATCCTCATGCCTAGTCCCTAAAGAACCGGCATTGAGAAAACCAACTTTCAGTAATTTGATGTTATTATATTTTACTTATACAGAAATAGACGTAATTAATTATTAGTACAATGACGTATATGCTTACAATAGGATCACAATAATAATTTATGTGTAAATATACCCTAATCATTATTCTACTGTTGCTTAATAAATAACTATATCTACAATATGTCATCATATACGACATAAAACATGTGTGAATCGTACCTATATATCGAACTATTAGAACATTATTATGAAATAAAGTATATTTACTGACATAAATTAAATAACTTATAAACAGTAGTTTTGGTTTTGTTCTATTTATATAAGAAATTTCACAATAGAAGCCCGAGGTGGTTACAGCGTGTAAAAAACAGCAATCAATATAGGAGGATTTCAATATGCTCAAATGAGCGCATAAAATACAAAAATAAATATAAAAGTTTTTCAATATACTCAAATGGAGTCCCAAAAATAATATAAATAATAAGTACTTAGAAGTCAAATCGCTACATCTGTAAAAAACTTTTTTATGTCGTCATCGGACCGTATACAGTGGACTGTGGCGTTTGTGTTACGCCTTATATAAATCCGTCCACCACGCGTCCAAACATATCTATATTCCTTACGACGACCTTCTTCGCGCGCCCTATAAAATAATTGCCTGTTGTGGCGGGTAAGTCGTTCGTTTATATATAATCGACGAGGATCCCCGCTTACAACGGACGACGTATCTGTACCGCGCCGGACACGAGCCGCTTGCAATAACTCATTACGTACCGACCGTCTAGTCACTCGAACAATTACAAGACGCGGCCGGGTTTGTGAGCCGTTTTCCGATGATATGAGACGTCGCGGGCCCGATCGCTCAGCTGAAACAATATCTCGTTCATCTAGATTTATGCCAAGTTTTTTTGCGACCAACTGAGTAATATGTACCAAATTTTCCCCACTATGTTCTTGGAGTCCCGAGATCTCAATATCGTTTAGAATATATTCTTGCTCGCGATCGTTAATTTCGGCCTGTAGCCTTGTAATCATGCCTTTGTAAGTGCTATCTTCTTCTTCACCACTTTCGTTGGAGATGCTCCTACCTTCAAGCTTTGTTAATCTGTCCTCGATGTTTTCTACACGCTTGCTAAATTCCGACATAGAGGAATAAATCCGAGCAAGCTCTTCTTTAAAGAATGCCATCTCAGCACGAACTGCTTGACGGATCTCTGCTGTAAGAGAACTCTGAGAGTTCTCCGCTACTAAACTTGTATCCAGAGAGGAATGAGACTCTTCAACGGCCGAAGCAAGATTCGGATCACTAGTGCTTTTAGAAGAGGCGATAGCGTCAGTTTTGGCGTTTTTACAATTGCGACATTTCCATCTGTTAGACAACTTGTGATCTGGGCTTAATTTTAAGCAGATCCGATGAAATATTACTGCACATTTGGTACATTTAACGCCATCTAGCGGAGCCAAAAATTTTCCACAGATATTGCACTTGCTAGACATCTTGAGCGCTTATGAATTGCTACTTGATGCTATAAGAAACAGATAGATTGCGTTGCTTGAAGTGACTTATTATTGATTTTATTATCCAGTTGTTACACATAAAAAGAAAAAATATTCGTATACAGTTTTAATTATATTTTTTATCACTGAATATGTTTTATACGATATTGTTTTTTTGCACAGCAACAGCTTTATAATTCACTATTATATTTTGTTATTAATATCACGTACAAGTGGGTACTTGTAAGTATGTATCAGCAGATTTATATAGATGTTATATCTTTATTTTCTGGTTATTATCTCACTATAACACACCAACGTCACTTCCTACCATAATATTACTGATTTAATAACTTTTTACTAGATAAATCTTGTTTTGTTAATTTAAAAGTACAAAAAATAGTCACACAAATCAGCTGTTGCGCGATGTCGAAACGTCACCCACCAATTTGCAATTATCAATTAGACACATAAGTTTTGCTAGAAAACTCATTGGTGCCTGCCCGGGGTTTGAACCCTAGACCTCCTCGAAAGAAGCGCACGGTGATACCGCTGGGCTACCACAGCTTACGTCGTGTAAAGAGCTCATGAATAAGTGCCCCGGATGGGTTCAAAACTAGTCGGGCTAACCCGATAGAATAACACGTGAGTATAGCCGGTTCTATACAATAACTATGAATACTACTCACGATAGTTTAAATTTAAAAATTGTCCTAAAGCTAAATTATTCAACGCTCGCTTTATAAACAAGCCGAACGCAAATTTAGAGCGCCCATTACAATAACGTTATGTAAACGTTTTCAAAGTAAACTGACCTGACTAAAGCTTTTTTAACACATAGAAATATTACGGAATTTCTAATCGAGTGTGTTCCGTAACTCTATGGACTTAACAACTCTATGAGTTATTATACTAGTATGGGAGACATAGACGCCGTGTGGTATCCGGCCAAATAGAATAGTACCACCCTCATTTCTTACCGAGGTGTCGTAAAAGGCGACTAAGGTAAAGTGACCCGCCGTGTGGTATCCGGTTTAGTAGAATAGACCACCCTCTTTCTTACCGACGTGTCGTTAAATACGACAGAGTTGACATAAGTTGACATCAGGCAGGCGGCTGGTTGTAAAAACGCAGCCAAATCATGTGACAGCTTGTTTATAACATGTTGTGACCCCACTTAAAGTGGGATAAGGTCAGGAAGATGATAACTTTAAGAAGGCGTTATTTTGTGGAATTCCGTAGTATAGAAGTTATGATTATTTTGCTACGATCTGCGTACGTTAAGTAAATCTATGTAATGCTAAGTGTGGGAAGCAGAAAGCTTTCACATACCTTATACATGCTGGATTAGTTACCACACGTATCACAGAACACCCCAATCAAAAACACACTACACATTCACTACAATTTCTACTATAGTTTCGCCCTGTAACCGAAGCACTATCAGGAGATAGACATGACAAAATTGTAACGATTTTGTACAAGACGATATAGGTACTATTTTGTTTATGGTATTAAATCTATGGTAGTTGAAAAAAAACAGTTCCTACTCTGTAATGAGTAGGAAAGAAAGAGATAACAGACAAGACTGTTTATTTCTTTTCTATGTGTGATTAGACCAAGATAAGTAAATGGAATTCATCTTTCCTCTGATTATTTATAATGACACTCACTTACAGGCTGTCTATGGCTCCCATCATCTTCCTGCCCTTATCCCACTCTAAGTGGGGTCAGCACGTGTTATAAACATGCTGCCACATGTTTTGGCTGCGTTTTGACGACCGGCCGCCTACCTGACGTCAACTTACCTCTGTCGTATTTTACGACACCTCGGTAAGAAAGAGAATGGTCTATTCTATTAAAGCGGATACCACACGGTGGGTCAACTTACCTAAGTCGCCTTTTACGACACCTCGGTAAGAAATGAAGTTGGTCTATTCTACTCAGCCGGATACCACACGGCGGTGAATTTTGTATTTTGTATTTATTGTAAATTTATTGGCTAAATAAAATTTATTATTATTATTATAACTTCCCCCCACCCCCCACGACCCCCCACGAGATGGACTGACGACCTTAAAAAGGTCGTGGGGAGCCGCTGGGTCCAAGCGGCACAAGATCGTATGGTATGGAGATCCCATGAAGAGACCTATGTCGAGCAGTGGACGTCCATCGGTTGACAAAGAAGAAGAAGAAGAAGATTATAACATCATAATTTTCATGCATCAGCCAAATTTTATATCTCAAAGGATACAAAGTTTTTGCTCGCGTATTCATGTATACCTTATAGTTAGTTAGGTCTTAGTATCGTTGAGTGAAGGTTTCAAGGCAAGTTTTAATGAGAGCGGTGTCGATGCTAGATTACGTGGTTAGGCTGCCTGGGTATCGACTTTCACACTTTACGGAATCACAATGTGAGCTACTAGATATGGATATGAAAAGATAAAGTAGAGACGTTTCACTAATCAGTCTCTTACCCTTATCCCACTCTTACTGGGGTCGGCACAATATGTCTTCTTCTTCGATTCTTCTCTATCACTCGTCAACTCTGGTGCCACTCCTTTAACATGCATATCAAATTCAAATTCAAAAATTCAAAATATTCTTTATTCAAATAAACTTGTAAACAAGTGCTTTTGAATCGTCATCTCTACTGCTGGTTCGGAAAGCTGTTCCTACCGAAAAGAGCCAGCAAGAAACTAGGCGGTTGCTCTTTTAAAAATATAATTCTTAATACTATTTACAGTAAGTCGTTACTGTCTTGTACAGGTTCAAAGAGAGCTATATCCACACATTCTTATCTTCCAAATAATCTTCAAGAGTATAGTAGGCTTTCTGTATCAGCCTCTTTTTAACAGTGTTTTTAAACTGCTGCAATGGCAAAGCTGAAATTGATTGCGGAATTTTATTATAGAATCTTATACCAAAACCCACAAACGAATTACGTACTTTTGCAAGGCGCAAAGCAGGAGCCGCAAGCTTATGTCGGTTCCTGCTTTGTCTATTGTATACATCACCTATCGTTTTATAATTCTTTATATTTTTATGTACATAAATTAAATTACTTAAAATATAAAATATATATATATCATTTTTCACACTTTCCTTCCATCTTTATTAAGGCCTCCCCCTACCCATACATCCATCCACATTCTTTCATCCCTCCTCATTACATGACCATAACAACTTAGTCTCGCACTTCTCATCTTTTCTGTAATGGATGCAACTTTCAGACTTTCCCTGATATACTCATTGCGTATTCTATCAAGTTTTGTCACACCAAACATCCACCTTAGCATTCTCATCTCATTCGCATGCAAATTTCTCTCATCCTTTTCTTTTATTGCCCAACATTCTGATCCATACATTACGACAGGCCTAATGTCCGTTTTATAAATTTGCCCCTTAAGTTTAAGGGGCATTCGGGGGTTACATATTGATACTGAGTCCTGACACCACTTTATCCCGCATTCATTCTATTTCTCATATCGCGATCTACTTCACCGTTCTTCTGGAAAAGCGAACCAAGGTACCAGAAGACGGAGCAGATTGGGAAAACATCGCCATTTACCTTATAATTGGTGAAAATTGGAGGTAATTGGAGCTGTTACTATTATTTTTAAAAGATTCAACTTGCAATGTATGTATGTAAAGGTGGGATCTGAAGACGGAGCAGACCAGAGCAGAAAACAACCATTTAAAGTAATTGGAGGTAATTGAATTGGAGGTGTTACTATTAATTTTAAGATTTTATTTAATTTACAATGTATATGTAAAGGTGGGATCTTTAAATTTGACCCACTTCCTGGTGTCCGATTGAGCTGACATTTTACATACTGGTCCAGTCCCGATGACAATACATGTTTATGATAAGCATAACCTGATGCTGCTGCAAGGGTTGGCTCCAGACGAGAGAACTTTTCAACGGTTAACAGTAGAGAAATGAAATTTTGTTAAAATCTTTTTCAAATGCCTTTTTAACTTGACTTGTTTGAATTATAATAAAATTACTTCAGGTTGAATGTAGGTATCTTCAAGTAAAATTTAATAACTGGTCCAGTTCAGGCATGTTTATAAACATGTCCTGATGTTGCTACCAGTGTTGGCTCCAGACGAGGACATCGACTTTATTTGTATATATTTATTATTATTGCCTAAATAAAACAAGATACATTATTTCATCTATATATAGTAGCTGGGTGACCTTGCTCGGTAATTTTTTTAAAGATATAAAAAAGATGCAATGTGAAAAAAAAAGAAATAAAAATAGTGTGGATATCTGAACTTATTTATTTGCATTCATTTTCACTTCTTTAGACAGCCCGTCCAAAGTTGAGGTATTATAACTTTGCAAGTGACAGCGTAATTGACTTTTGTTTTCTTACAATATTGTAGCAGTTTTTCAGTTTTAACTTAATTAGATCGATTTATCGCCCCTTAACCCCCTACATACTAACTGTTATGATGACACTTAATATGTAGGTGATTTCGGGGAACCATTTCCGAAGTTAAGATTATAATCAGCTCAGCTTAGATTAACTTATTTAAAGATTAAAGATAACAATAATTTATTGCGAACTTTTCTATGTGACTGGCCCGTTGGCGCAGTGGGTAGTGACCCTGCCTTCAGCTCCGCGGGTCGCGGGTTCGATTCCCGCCGAGGGCCAACATTTTCTATAAATGTATTTGTTGGTCTTAGAGCCTGGGTGTATATCTTAATATTTTAATGAGTTAATCTTGTATATATATATATATATATATATATATATATATATCTTTATATTTAAATGAGTTAATCTTGTATATATATATATTTTCTGAATCTCAAAAACGGCTCCAACGATTTTCCTGAAATTCAGCATGTAGGAGGTTTTGGTGGAGAAAAATTGATCTAGCTAAGTTTTATGTAAAAAAAATATTGTTTTATCCCCGTTTTTGGGCATTAAAAAACACTAATATTTATATTGAATTGAATTTTCGCCATTAGCTGTCAAGTCGACGTAGCTTTTTCGGGTAACGGGCAGCCTTGAGAAATGTGAATGTCAGGGATCGATCCCCAACTAAATAATTGTTTTTTCTTTTTTTTCTTACAAAAAATTACCGAGCGAAGCTCGGTCACCCAGATATCTTAATATTTAAATGAGTTAATCTTGTATATATATATATTTTCCGAATCTCGGAAACGGCTCCAACGATTTTCCTGAAATTCAGCATGTAGGAGGTTTTGGGGGAGAAAAATTGATCTAGCTAGGTTTTATGTAAAAAAAATATTGTTTTATCCCTGTTTGTGGGAATTAAAAAAAAACACTAACATTTATATTGAATTGAATTTTCGCTATTAACTGTCAAGTCGGCGTAGCTTATACGGGTAACGGTCAGCCTCGAGAAATGTGAATGCCAAGGATCGATCCCAACTAAATAATTGTTTTTTCTTTTTTTAAGTTTTTTATTTTTTTTGTAAAAAATTACCGAGCGAAGCTCGGTCACCCAGATATTTTGTATTTAAGTATGTAAGTATATATTCACCAGTTGTCTGTCTACCATAACACAAGCATTAAATTACTACTCTGGAGATGGACGACCGTGTGTGTAAGCGTCCCATATATTTATTTAATGTTCATAAATCTATATTATTTTGCCTTCTCCAGAATTCCAAACTCGGCGTAGTTCGGGAAACTTCTCGCAACTAGTAACTACAATAATCATCGAAATAAGCTAACTTACCTTTCAGGCGACGGAACTTTGCTGTGCACTTTGAGTATAGTTACAATATTGTTCTCTTGACGATCGACAGTTAGATACACCTCGAATGTATGACTAATCGAAGAACATTATTTGTTTATTTATTTATACATTTATTTATGTATAACATAGTACAGTAGCTGTGCCAGCGGCTTAGCCCGCGTGGAATTTAGTGTCTCAATTTTTTTTCCCAGAATTGAAATTTTAAACATAACAGTATTTATTTTGAGTTAAACATGAGAGATAGAGGCATGCTGTCGCGGACATTTTTTATAGTATTATTGCATATATATATCGACCGCCGACTCGCCGACACTCGTGTCGCGCCCGGCTGCCTGTAAAAATGTTTAAGCAATCGAAAAAAATACATACTATACATATAATAGTATAATAATTCGGTTTTATGCCAGGACGGAGCACGACCGACGCTATTTTCGCCTTGCGTCAGCTATGCGAGAAATACCGTCATGCGCGTAGAGACTTGCATATGGTCTTTATAGACCTAGAAAAAGCGTACGATCGTGTTCCCCGTGACGTTCTGTGGTGGAGTTTGAAAGAAAAGAGACTGCCTGCGAAGTATGTACGGATTGTGTGTTCTATGTATGCCAGAGCTAGTACTCATGTCCGGTCTGCAGCCGGAGTAACTGACGATTTCGATGTGGCTGTAGGCTTACACCAGGGATCGGCTTTAAGTCCATTTTTATTCCTTCTAGTAATGGATGCACTTACTGCTAACATTCAAGAGGAGGCTCCTTGGTGTATGTTATTCGCCGATGACATTGTACTCGTCGGAGAAAATGCAACTGAGGTCCAAAGGTTAAGATTAATCTTTACCTGTATATTTTATAATATTTTGAAAAGTTTACATAAGCGATACAAAAAATATTGTATAGAAGTTTTGGACAAATATATTTATAATAAACGCTCGTAACTTACCTTATTTTTTGGGTTTTCGTTAAAAATCTTTCTTCTCGTCTTTTAAGTAAGAACCCTGCAAACCGCACCTCACTGCAACTGGTTTCGCGTCCAGCTTTGCCTGAAAAATTTCAAAAATTATAAGCCTGGATTTGTTTAAATGTATTCAAAAAAATTCCACACAGTTTTTATTCTATACAGTAATAACATACTTCGAAGTATTTCTGAAAATTTAGATTAATTTATATATTGATACTAGCTGAAGGAGTAGAAAAGTACCACCCTCATTTCTTACCGCGACTAAGGTATGCTGATACGCCGTGTGGTATTTTAGTGCATACAAATTTAGTGCTGAATTATGTATTAGCAAAATATCATAACATGAACAGCTTTATGCGAGGACTAGGTGTGCCTACAGCTTCGCCCGCGTGTAAATCTGTGTCACACATATTTTCTCAAATTGAAATTTTTAACATATAAGTAGTTATTGTAAACGCCGTGTGGTATCCGGCTGAATAGAATAGTACCACCCTCATTTCTTACCGAGGTGTTGTAAAAGGCGACTAAGGTAAGTTGACCCACCGTGTGGTATCCGGTTTAGTAGAATAGACCAACCTCATTTCTTGCCGAGGTGTCGTAAAAGGCGACTAAGGTAAGTTGACTCATCGTTTAGTATCCGGTTTAGTAGAATAGACCATCCTCATTCTTAGCGAGGTGTTGTAAACTACGACAAAGGTAAGTTGACGTCAGGTAGGCAGCCGGTCGTAAAATACCTAGCCAAATTATGTAATAACATGGTACATACATGTCGTTCTACTTAAAATGGGATAAGGGCAGAATGAATAATGATCAGAGTATTTTAAATTAAAAACCTAATATATCTTATGATCACAGTAAATATTGGCAATGTATTAAGCCATATTTCGTTAGGCCCTGTAACCGCCAGCACTAAACTCAAAACGGACGTGCGTATTGGGACCAACACCGGATCAAACTCAAGCCCTCAAAGCTCGGGTTTCAGTGAAAATTATACGGCAAATGTAAATTCAAATACTTTACGATAAATATCACAGGCATTACCACCATGCCGACAAAACCTGCCTTCACCTAGTTTCCTTATTGCAAATGTATAACGAGATTCATCCAGCGGAATAGTACTACCCTCATTTCTTACTGTTCGGGTTTGAACTATTGAACTGGGAGGATACTATAGGGGTTCAAATAAAAACCACCGTATGCACCTTGAAATTGAGTACTACCGTACTAGTATGTGGAACCGACTCAATTTTTTTTTATTCTTGAACCTATATAAGTTATAAAGGCAACTCGATAGCGCGAGACAAAACGGAACAGCGCCATCTAGTTTTGTTTTACGAACTATTTAATTTTAATATAAGAAACATTGAATACCTATATGAGTTACAAAGGCAACTCAATAGCGCGAGACAAATCGGAACAGCGCCATCTAGTTTTATTTTACTAACTATTTAATTAAATGTAAGAAACATATTGAACACTTACCGAGGTGTCACAAAAGGTAACTAAGGTAAGTTAACCTCAACCGTAAAATACCTAGCCCAATCATGTAACATATTAATAACATGTTGTGCCCACTTAGAGTGGAATAAGGGCAGGAGAATGATGAAGTAGTTTAATAGATTTAACTCTATTTCTAATAAGGCACATTGTATATAAAATTGCAAATGAGGTAAGGATCCCAAGGGTAAACATCCCTCTGACCGTTGCTAATGAGTTACGATATCAACCATAGGGTCGACCCACGTTTAATTATACCCACTTTATAGCCGCACACAAAAGTATTGTAATTAGGTTTACATTGATTAATTTCACTAGATGATACTAAGGTGCTAGTGAAATAAGTCAAGCGGTTTAAAAATTTACTAATACATAGCGAGTGAACTTACCTTAGTCACTAGGATGGTCTATTTTACTCAGCCGGATACCATATAGCTCGTCGATTTACTTTAGTAGCCTTATACGACACCTTGGTAAGAAATAGGGTGGTCTATTTTACTTAGCCGGATACCACACAGCGGGAAAATTTATGTAAGGAATTCTAAAGTTTAATTAATTACGGGTACTTTATTTTAACATTATGATTTGCGGAATAGACACTGGCATTCGTGTCTGATAAGAAATAGCCATAGAGTTACTAGAGTACAAAAGTAATAATAAAATTATTTTGCTATAATCCGCGATGAAGTAAAGAAGGAAATATATAATACTAAATATAGAGTGGACAATCGGTTATCATACCTGATGTATGCAGGATTCTTAAAAAAACACGCACAAACCTACATACATTAACCATTCCAAAGTCAACAATCGTTTCGCCCCGCAACTGAATCATCATCAGGACTCGAAGACAAAATTGCAAAGATGAGGAAAAAAATTGTGTTTTTAGGACCTAATATGTATAATTGACAATTGCAATTTATCACACGCTTTTAGGTAAAGGAAAAAATCGTGAGGAGACCTGCATATCTCTAGAGAATTCTAGGGATACATGAAACCTAACAATCCGTATTGGAGCAGCGTGGTAGGTCCTAGCTCCAAACCTATTCTTCAAAAACGGAGTGAGGAAGCCTATGCCCAGCAGTGGGATAGTAATAGTTACATTTTTCACACTTATCGGAATCGAGAGCCTGTGAATAAAATAAATAAATAACGTATCTTTTTTCTCAATCAATCAATCGCATTAAAAAGTGGGAAATAAATTCAGTTACATAAAAATTAAAACACTTAGGTATATAGCTCATGTGTGGGAATGCTCTATTAGACAAGTGAAGTAAATAACTGTCCAAGCTAAGTGTGGCCTGTCCGAGCTAAGTGCTTGGCCTTTGTTTGTTTTAAAATGATAGAAGACAAAGAATGTTTCATACCAACGACTATGTTCCATTTTATAATGACCACTTACGTGTGTTAGGTATATAAAGTTACTAGTTTTTACCAGGGAGTTCGTTCGTCTGAACTGTTATTACGTGATACGTATATAGATAAAAGATGGCGCTTTTTATTATCATCATATTCATGTAGAACTAACAAGATTTCTATAGCCTATATGTTATTCCGGTGTATAAGGAATAATTGTGCTAAATTTTATCGATATTGGCTAAACAGATACGCCGTGAAAGAGTAACAAACATTCATCCATAATCCACAAAATTTCGCATTTATAGTATTAGTGAGGTAGGATAGGATAAGATTTTTATCAGGCCTGTAAGTGAGAGACCATCTTTGTCTAATCCCACAGAAAAAAGAGAGATAGATAGATTACCCTTATTTGCTTCTATGGTGTCAAGGAAATAGCATGCATATATGGAAGATGACCACTAACCGAAGCATCGGGAGCACCAGATGCACCGACCGCTTCGGGTACTTGTGAGCCAAGCGTCCGATATAACTCATTCGAAACGCCTGAAGGTCCCCTGTCAGGGTGGCAGACAATGGACTTGCCCATGTCTTGACTCATCAGCAGCAGAATGAATCCAGAAGATTGGCCAGTACTGATTCACTGCCTCCCTCTGCAGAATAAAAAGCAGCCCATCGCTGCCCACGATTGCACCGATGTTTCATGTTATGGTGGGCAAGAGGAGATTCTGCCCCTGAGACCTCAATACCGTGGTGGGCGTGTCCACCCCTGCCGGGAAATTTTTCAAATTGGTGTTCTTCCTCGCAACCCGAAGGTCTCCATTCCCATTGCTTAGCTTCTAGGTTTCGGCGGAGACTTAGGCCCCAACAGATTTTAAATTACAGACTAGGAAATATTTGTCTTAAGTATTTATTCATCAGTAGCATCTTTTCATCTATTTATTTTACCAAAATTAGTTAAATAGATTAAATAGTTAAATTTATATAAACTTTTTTCTCTCTATATATTACCCGTATTCTCTTTCTTCTCCACTTTTTGTCCATTTCCTTCTGTTACTCAAAGGTTGATTGGAAGCTTTATACGTGTGCTTTTTTACATTTTCTTTCTCTTTTCTAACTATATGTATAAAAAAGAAAGGAATAAATAAATACAGCAAACCCAACCGAACCCGTCATCTATTCAGACTCTCCCCCTAGAAGTATCCATCCCATCCAGATTACCCTGCCTATGCTAATCAGAGAGCTAACTGGATTGGCCACTCCACAGTGGTCCTATCGACAAGATTAAGGAATACATATTAAAGTATTGTCCACGACGGGGCTGACTGACTTTGGCACCCTAAAGGTCTAAATTTTTTAAACATAAAGTATATATATTGATACCTTTACTAATTTGTATCGAATCATGAAATTGGGTGGGTCGTTATTGGGCACATATTCCAATAGGAATTTCTGTGGGATTTCGTGCAACAGTGGCATCGGACAAAGGGCGGAATTATCTCGTACCAGCTCGTTGCAGGTATTATTTCCCATGCTGTACAATTGTTAAGAGACTGCGTTTACATAGCTTTACAACTTAATATAAATACGGACCTTTTTTTTTGACAAAAATGTACAAGTTATATCTATCTTAAATTACTTACACGCTCAGTCTAAACAAATCATGCCCACCTAGAATGATCCCAAGAACTGGCAGCGTTTTGCTAAATAATGCTTCTTCATGTTGCTAAATAAAATAGCGAAACTATTGCCATGCTAGGCAAAATCAATTAAAACTATATTTTTTCGAACCGCCGTGTATCCGGCTGAGCATAATAGACCACCCTCTTTCTTACTGAGATGTAGTAAAAGGCGATTAAGGTTACTTAACACACCATGTGGTATCCGGATGAGTAGAATTAGAATAAGATAAGAATAGACCACCCTCATTTCTTGCCAAGGTGTCATAAAAGGCAACTAAGGTAAGTTGACACGGTGTGGTATTCGGCTGAGTAGAATAGACCTCTCTAATTTCTTACCGTTGTATCGTAAAAGGCGAATAAGGTACGCTGACATGACGTGTGGTATCTGGTTGAGTAGAATAAACCACCCTTATTTCTTACCGAGTTGTCGTAAAAGGCGAATAAGATAAGTTGACCCGCCGTGAGGTATCCGACAGAGTAGAATAGACCACACTTATTACTGACCGAGGTGTCGTAGAAGGTGAATAAAGTAATTTGATCTAGCAAAATCATGTACGGTACCCTGTTTCCGCCACCAGCAGCGTAGTGGAGCACTGTCAGGTTTTTAGTCAGCGAGAGTCAGACATACCCGCCACTCGTCCCCGTCGGGCGATGATGACCCATAATGGGTTTTCCTTCCACAAAAAAAAGCCAAATCATGTAACAAGATGTGTATAATATGTTATGCTAATCCCACTTAGAGCGGGACAAGGGTTGGAGAATGAATTAGATTTTAGCTATTAGAGTTTAGCTGAGCTGAAGACAGTGTGAAAACATCTACTTTCTAGTATTTTGGACCATACCATATAATATTGTATCAAAATTTCTTCTCTTTGTGTATTGACATAGCGGGTAAATTGTTAGCTTCGTTGTTTAGGGATTATAGATCTATTAAAGGAATTGTGTAGTAGTTTTTCGTTTATACCAATTCACTGTATTACGGAATATACTTGGTGCATGGTAATGACCCTGCCATCGGCTCGGGGGGTTGCGTGTTCGATTTCCGCCGAGGATTAATATTGAAAACTATTATATATTAAACAAGACTAGATGTCGCTGTTGCAGCGTAATACAATTTGGAATTACGATAACGCGATCGGGCAGTTAAAAAAAACTCGCACTAAGCACTCAGAGGTGCTATAAATGCACTATAAATGCTCTATGTTTTCTCAAAGACATCATCTGCCTGCCCTTATCCCACTCTTAAGTGGGGTTGGCACATCATGTTATAAACATGCTGTCACATGATTTGACTGCGTTTTAACGACCGACCTGCCTGACGTCAACTTACCTTAGTCGTATTTTACGACACTTCGGTAGGAAAGAGGGTTGTCTGTTTTACTAAACCGGATACCACACGGTGGGTCAACTCACCTTAGTCACTTTTTACGACACCTCGGTAAGAAATGAAGGTGGTCTATTCTACTCAGCCGGATACCACACGGCGGGTTGACTTACCTTAGTCGCCTTTTACGACACCTCGGTAAGAAATGAAGGTGGTCTATTCTACTCAGCCGGATACCACACGGCGGGTCGACTTACCTTAGTCGCCTTTTACGACACCTCGGTAAGAAATGAGGGTGGTACTATTCTATTCAGCCGAATACCACACGGTGGGTCAACTCAACTTAGTCTCTTTTACGACACCTCGGTAAGAAATGAGGGTGGTACTATTCTATTCATCCGGATACCACACGGCGGGTCGACTTACCTTAGTCGCCTTTTATGACACCTCGGTAAGAAATGAGGGTGGTCTATTCTACTCAGGCGGATACCACACGGCAGGTCAACTTACCTTAGTCGCCTTTTACGACACCTCGGTAAGAAATGAGGGTGGTACTATTCTATTCAGCCGGATACCACACGGCGGGTCGACTTACCTTAGTCGCCTTTTATGACACCTCGGTAAGAAATGAGGGTGGTACTATTCTATTCATCCGGATACCACACGGCGGGTCGACTTACCTTAGTCGCCTTTTACGACACCTCGGTAAGAAATGAGGGTGGTCTATTCTACTCAGGCGGATACCACACGGCAGGTCAACTTACCTTAGTCGCCTTTTACGACACCTCGGTAAGAAATGAGGGTGGTACTATTCTATTCAGCCGGATACCACACGGCGTCCATGTTTTCCCAAAGACCATAATCCTTTTTTAATTACGTACACAAGGACAAACTTATCTAAACAATTTTACGTTAAGTTACGTATTACTTCTATAAAAGTTTTAGAGAAAAGGGAGTTGAAATGCTTAGTTAATATCGTGAACACAAAAATACAATTATTCTTCTTTAAACTTTGTTTGACATGTTTTTAGAATTTACATTCCGCGGTTTCGTTAAATATTTACTCTTGTTTAATTTTCTAATTTTCTTTCTTGTTTCATTGTTGAAAACCTAGTTGTTTTTATCTTTTTCTTATACCAGTGCCAGCGGTTTCCCCCGTATAGAATTCAGTGGGTCACAATTTATTTCCCGAATTGAAATTTTACACATAAAAGTTTGCTGTTGTCAGTTAATAATATGAGATTTTTGAATAACTTTCACCGTTTACTGAGCGCACGCAAGGAAAGCTTTAAATGTTGCCGTTTTCGCAATCTTTATATTTGTTGCTCCTCTCCTATTCCTTAGCGTGATGTTATATTGACTGACCGGTTGGAGCAGTGGGAAGTGACTCTGCCTTCAGCTCCGCGGGTCGCGGGTTCGATTCCCGCCGAAGGCCAACATTTTCTAAAAATGAATTTGTTGGTCTTTGAGCCTGGGTGTATATTTGTATTTAAGTATGTATTTAAACAATATATAAGTATATATTCACCAGTTGTCTGTCACCCATAACACAAGTATTAAGTTACTTACTTTGGGGACGGACGACCGTGTGTGTAAGTGTCCCATATATTTATTTATATATATAGTCTATCCAACTAATCTTTCTCAATAAATAGACTATGTTATACTCAAAGAATTTTTTAAATCCGTCCAGTAGTTCCTGAGATAATTAGCGCGTTCAAACAATCCATCAAACAAACTTTTTATATTAGTATGGATTATATCTTATCCGTTTTAACACCACGGTTAATTGCCTCTTCAGGTGACAAGAGGACTGGCTCCTTTTTCGCACAAAGAATCAGCTTAGCTATTCAGCGCGGAAACGCTGCCAGCATTCTTGGGACCATTCCACGTGGGCATGATTTGTATTGTCCTAGCGTGTAAGTAATTTAAGATATATGTAACTTAAATATTTTTGGTGTTAAATTTTTTTTTTATTGTTTTTATCTTTATTTATGTTCCTGACATATATTTGTTATTTATTTTTTATAAAGTCTCTAAAATTTATTTTTGCCAATTGCCAAAATAAATAAGTTATAGATTTTATACATAAACTATAATATAAATAACGCCCACGATAGTCTTATATACTTATATATGTATACATATTATAAAACAAAGTACGTGATCGATTTTCTCAAAATATGCCGTACTGATTATCGTACGGTTTTTATTAAATGGTATTAAAAGGTTTTTGCGTTTTTTTCTTGGAGTTTATCTCCTGATGATGCTTTCGATGCAGGGTGAAACGATAGTTGAGATTGCAATAATGAACGTGTGTAGTGCTTGTGTTTTGTAGTGACGGTGGTGGAGGTTTGTGCATGTGTTTTTACGGATCCTGCATGTATCAGGTATGAAAACGGATAGTCCACTCTATATTTAGCATTATATATTTTTTTTGTATATATACTTTATATCCAATAATTATCACAGAGTCGGGATTAACGCGGAAAATTTTTTTGAGACTGATTACTACGCGGGCGAAGTCGCGGGCACAGCCAGTTAAATGTTAATTTTAACTTTGTATAAATTTAAACTATCCACAACTTTGTTAACCTAACAATGTAGAGCGCTGCCAGCCGCTCGCAGCGCACCGATTAAACTGTAATTTCAGTTTTATTTGACTTACACAGTGTTTGTTCAGTTTAACATCCGACGTTATTAGTGTAAAAGGCAAGATGGATCTTAGTAGATAGTACTTTGTAACGCCATAATAACGCTTTTTAATAATAAAAATCAAACATTTTAAGTTAAAACTTTAATTTAAGTAGTAAAGTTGAAATTAAAAAATGTAAAAAAATAAAAGAAAGAGCCGAACCCGCGAAATTTTGTCTTATGTATACTGCCCGTTTACCATTGCACTATTACAATTATATTTAAAATTGACACCAAAAATTGGCTAGTCTATTAAATGTCAATTTAAGAAATTACTTAATCTCCGAAAACGGGGATAAGACAACATTTTTTTAAATAAAGTCTAGCTATATCGATTTTCCCCCCCGAATTTCATGAAAATCGTTGGATAACTCATTTAAATAATAAGGATTTTTTAATTTGTTATTATATAGAGTATGCATGTGTGTGTTTTGAAATTGATACGTAAACACACACACAAACACACACACACACACACACACACACACATATATATATGTTACGTAAATTGGATACGAGGTAGTCGCTGAGTTCGCGTTCCTCTTTTCGCGGCCTCAAAACGTGCGGAAGTTGATGATGTCGCAGCCTAATGAAACGAATTCCTAATGAAAGTAGAGTAAAGCTGATGCAGTATTGCATCAGCCGAGGAAATTTTACTGGTTAAATGAAGATCATTTCATCATTATTAGATTTAGCTTCGCCAGAGAAGATAGTTTAAGTAGATTTAGTGTAGTTGTAATTTTAATTTTAAATAAATTCTTTCTGAAAATTCTTTTTCTTCAAACCTCTCGCTGCTGCAAACGTAATTTATATATATATATATATATATATATATATATATATATATATATATATATATATATATATATATATATATATATATATATATATATATATATATAAAGCCTACTATACTGTTGAGGATTATTTGGATGATAAGAATGTGTGGATATAACTCTCTTCGAACCTGTACAAGATAGGAATGACGAAATATAACTAGTATTAAGAATCATATTTTTAAAAGAGCAACCGACGAGTTTCTTGCTGGCTCTTCTCATTAGGAACAGCTTTCCGAACCAGCAGGAGAGTTGAGAAGCAACGAAGCAACGATTCAAAGCACGTGTTTACAAGTTTATTTGAATAAAGAATATTTTGAATTTGAATATAGTTTGGTTTTAATTTTCCCGAGAATAGAACTTAGGAATTTCTGCGAATCAACTGCTGTATCACTGCTTTGCAAGATCCGTCATTAATCATTGGCGAAGTTTTTCACAAATTAAACTCCGTAAAAGATTTCGCTCTCTAAAAATAAATTTAGAAATTTTGCCAGACGAACTTCCCCGCCGAAAGAATTATCAACATCATGGAAAGTAAATTACGTTTTTAACACAATCAACTTGTTGTTTCTTTGAAATTTAACCCTTCTTACCGCTGATGCGAAAATAGCGTTGTATTTTTTACCTTACTGGGATTAATTAAATCTATTTAAAACTACCTGTGCCCGCGGCTTAGCCCGCGTGGAAATTGTTTTCTTAAAGTTTTTCCTTTGTAAATATATTCATTTTATTCTATGTATTATTGACAATTTAAATACAATCATTTTAGCTGCGCGGGTCGCGGGTACGATTACCGCCGAGGGCCAACATTTTCTATAAATGAATTTGTTGGTCTTAGAGCCTGGGTGTATATTTGTATTTAAGTATGTATTTAAAAAATATATAAGTATATATTCACCAGTTGTCTGCCTACCATAACACAAGTATTAAATTACTTACTCTGGAGACGGACGACCGTGTGTGTAAGTGTCTCATATATTTATTTATATTTATTTAATGATGATAAATCTATATTATTTTACCTTCTCCAGAATTCCAAACTCGGCGTAGTTCGGGAAACTTCTCGCAACTAGTAACTACAATAATCATCGAAATAAGCTAACTTACCTTTCAGGCGACGGAACTTTGCTATGCACTTTGAGTAAAGTTACAATATTGTTCTCTTGACGATCGACAGTTAGATACACCTCGAATGTATGACTAATCGAAGGTTCTCTAAGAACATTACTTATTTATTTATTTATAAATTAATAATTTATATTTACTTATTTTGTTTATATATTACATCGTACAGTAACTGTGCTAGCGACTTCGCCCGCGAGTAATTTAGTGTCTCAATTTTTTTACCCGAATTGAAATTTTAAACATGAAGTATTTATTTATTTTGAGTTAACATAGAGGCACGCTGTCGCGGATTTTTTTATAGTATTATTGTATATATATCGACCGCTGACTTGCCGACACTCGTGTCACGCCCGGCTTGTAAATAACCAAAATTTTAATTTTATTTTAATAATAAATAAAACCATTCTACTCATTTATTAAAACATACTTCGAAAAGTTTTCTTAGCGATACAAGCATTGTTAAAAGAGGTAAAGATCGTTACGTGTATATATCATCCTGTCCTTATCCCACTCTAAGTGGGGTCGGCACAACATGTTTTTCTCTTCCATTCTGTCCTATCTTTCGTCAACTCTGGCGCCACTCCTTTTATATGCATATCATACTTCACACAATCCAACCATCTCTTTTTAGGCCTCCCTCTAGGCACATATCCATCCACATTCAAATTTTACACACGTTTGGTCACATGATTTCCATCCCTCCTCATTACATGTCCATACCATCTCAATCTTGCACTTCTCGACTTTTCTATAATGGGCGCAACTTTCAGACTTCCCCTTATAGATACGTGTATATTTAATATATTGCAAAGTTTATATAAGCAATACAAATAAATAATTCTTTAGAAGATTTGGACAAATATATGTATAATAAATGCTAAAAACTCACCCTATTTTTGGGTTTTCGCTATGATTCTTTCTTCTCGCGTATTTTTAGTAAGAACCCTGCAAACCGTCGACTTACTGCAACTAGTTTTGCGCCCAGGTTTGCCTGAAAAATTTCAAAAATTATAAGCCTGGATTTGTTTAAATGTATACAAAAATATTCCACACAGTATTCTACACAGTAATAACATACTTCGAAGTATTTGTGAAAATTTAGATTAATTTATATATTGATACTAGCTGAAGGAGTAGAAAAGTACCACCCTCATTTCTTACCGCGACTAAGGTATGCTGATCCGCCGCGTGGTATCCGGGTGAGTAGAATAGACCATCCTCATTCTTACCGAGGTGTCGTAAACTACGACAAAGGTATGTTGAAGCAGGCAGCCGGTCGTAAAATACCTAGCTAAATTATGTAATAACATGGTACATACATGTTGTTCTACTTAAAATGGGATAATGGCAGAATGAATAATGATCAGAGTGTTTTAAATTAAAAACCCATTACATCTTATGATCACAGTAAATATTGGCAATGTATTCAGCCATATTTCGTTAGACCCTGTAACCGCCAGCACTAAACTCAAAACGGACGTGCGTATTGGGACCAACACCGGATCAAACTCAAGCCCTCAAAGCTCGGGTTTCAGTGAAAATTATACGGCAAATGTAAATTCAAATACTTTACGGTAAATATCACAGGCTTTACCACCATGCCGACAAAACCTGCCTTCACCTAGTTTCCTTATTGAAAATGTATAACGAGATTCATCCGGCGGAATAGTACTACCCTCATTTCTTACCGAGGTGTCACAAAAGGTAACTAAGGTAAGTTGACCTCGGCCGTAAAATACCTAGCCAAATCATGTAACATATTAATAACATGTTGTGCCGACCCTACTTAGAGTAGAATAAGGGCAGGAGAATGATCATCATCTTCCTGCCCTTTTCCCACTCTAGTGGGGTCGGCACAACATGTAATAAACGTGCTGTGATATGATTAGGCTGCGTTTTTACGACCGGCCGCCTGCCTGACGTCAACTTACCAATGTCGTACTTTACGACACCTCGGTAAGAAAGAGGGTGGTCTATTCTACTAAACCGGATACCACACGGTGGGTCAACTTACCTTAGTCGCCTTTTACGACACCTCGGTAAGAAATGAGGTTGGTCTATTCTACTCAGCCGGATACCACACGGCGGGTCGACTTACCTTAGTCGCCTCTTACGACACCTCGGTAAGAAATGAGGGTGGTACTATTCTATTCAGCCGGATACCACAGGGTAGGAGAATGATGAAGTAGTTTAATAGATTTGACTCTATTTCTAAAAAGGTACATTGTATATAAAATTGCAAATTAGGTAAGGATCCCGAGGGTAAACATCCCTCTGACCGTTGCTAATGAGTTACGATATCAACCATAGGGTCTACCCACGTTTAATTATACCCACTTTATAGCCGTACACAAAAGTATTGTAATTAGGTTTACATTGATTAATTTCACTAGATGATACTAAGGTGCTAGTGAAAAAAGTCAAGCAGTTTAAAAATTTACTAATACATAGCGAGTGAACTTACCTTAGTCACTAGGATGGTCTATTTTACTCAGCCGGATACCATATAGCGCGTCGATTTACTTTAGTTGCCTTATACGACACCTCTGTAAGAAATAGGGTGGTATATTTTACTTAGCCGGATACCGCACAGCGGGAAAATTTATGCAAAGGAATTGTAAAGTTGAATTAATTACGGGTACTCCCCGCAACCGAAGCATCATCAGGAGATAGACTCCACGACAAAATTGCAAAGATGATAAAAAAATTATGATTTTAGGATATGTCTAATTGACAATTGCAATTTATCATACGCTTTTAGGTGAAGGAAAACATCGTGAGGACACCTGCATATATCTAGAGAATTAGGGGACTAGGGCAATAGGGACATGTGTAATCCCAATCTACCAATCCGCATTGGAGCAGCATGGTAGGTCTTAGGAGCTAAGACCTACCACGCTGCTTCTTCAAAAACGGAGAGAGGAGGCCTATGCCCAGCAGTGGGATAGTAAGAGTAATATTTTCCACACTTATCGGAATCGAGTGCCTGTGAATAAAATAAATAAATAACGTTTCTTTTTTCTCAATCAATCAATCGCATTAAAAAGTGGGAAATAAATTCAGTTACATAAAATGTTAAAACACTTAGGTATATACCTCATGTGTGGGAATACTCTATTAGACAAGTGAAGTAAATAACTGTCCAAGCTAAGTGTGGCCTGTCCGACCTAAGTGCTTGGCCTTTGTTTGTTTTAAAATGATAGAAGACAAAGAATGTTTCATACCAACGACTATGTTCCATTCTATAATGACCACTTACGTGTGTTAGGTATATAAAGTTACTAGTTTTTACCCACGAGTTCGTTCGTCTGAACTGTTGTAACGTGATACGTATATAGATAAAAGATGGCGCTTTTTATCATCATATTCATGTAGAATTAACAAGATTTGTAGCCTATATGTTATTCCGGTATATAAGGAATAATTGTGCTAAGTTTTATCGATATTGACTAAACAGATACGCCGTGAAAGAGTAACAAACATTCATCCATACTCCACAAAATTTCGCATTTATAGTATTAGTGAGATAGGATAGGATACGATTTTTATCAGGCCTGTAAGTGAGAGACCATCTTTGTCTAATCCCACAGAAAAAAGAGAGATAGATAGATTACCCTTATTTGCTTCTATGGTGTCAAGGAAATAGCATGCATATATGGAAGATGACCACTAACCGAAGCATCGGGAGCACCAGATGCACCGACCGCTTCGGGTACTTGTGAGCCAAGCGTCCGATATAACTCATTCGAAACGCCTGAAGGTCCCCTGTCAGGGTGGCAGACAATGGACTTGCCCATGTCTTGACTCATCAGCAGCAGAATGAATCCAGAAGATTGGCCAGTACTGATTCACTGCCTCCCTCTGCAGAATAAAAAGCAGCCCATCGCTGCCCACGATTGCACCGATGTTTCATGTTATGGTGGGCAAGAGGAGATTCTGCCCCTGAGACCTCAATACCGTGGTGGGCGTGTCCACCCCTGCCGGGAAATTTTTCAAATTGGTGTTCTTCCTCGCAACCCGAAGGTCTCCATTCCCATTGCTTAGCTTCTAGGTTTCGGCGGAGACTTAGGCCCCAACAGATTTTAAATTACAGACTAGGAAATATTTGTCTTAAGTATTTATTCATCAGTAGCATCTTTTCATCTATTTATTTTACCAAAATTAGTTAAATAGATTAAATAGTTAAATTTATATAAACTTTTTTCTCTCTATATATTACCCGTATTCTCTTTCTTCTCCACTTTTTGTCCAATTCCTTCTGTTACTAAAAGGTTGATTGGAAGAGATCCCTTTCAGGGATTAGTCCGCCTTTATACGTGTGCTTTTTTACATTTTCTTTCTCTTTGCTAACTATATGTATAAGAAAGGAATAAATAAATACAGCAAACCCAACCGAACCCTTCATCTATTAGACTCCGCCAAAGACCCATCCCATCCAGATTACCCTGTCTCTGCCCTACCTCTGCTAATCAGAGAGCTAACTGGATTGGCCACCCCACAGGGTTTCGTTCGACGAGACTAAGGAATACATATTAAAATATTGTCCACGATGAGACCAGTCTACGAGGAGGCCGAACGACTTTGGCACTCCAAGATTTACATTACTTTACAAACATAAACAAATATATATTGATACCTTTACTAATTTGTATCGAATAATGAAATTGGGTGAGTCGATATTGGGCACATATTCCAATAGGAATTTCTGTGGGATAACGTGCAACAGTGGCATCGGACAAAGGGCGGAATTATCTCGTACCAGCTTGTTGCAGGTATTATTTCCCATGCTGTACAATTGTTAAGAGACTGCGTTTACATAGCTTTACAACTTAATATAAATACGGACCTTTTTTTCTGACAAAAATGTACAAGTTATATCTATCTTAAATTACTTACACGCTCAGTCTAAACAAATCATGCCCACGTAGAATGATCCCAAGAACTGGCAGCGTTTTGCTAAATAATGCTTCTTCATGTTGCTAAATAAAATAGCGAAACTATTGCCATGTTAGGCAAAATCAATTAAAACTATATTATTTCGAACCACCGTGTATCCGGCTGAGCATAATAGACCACCTTTTTTCTTATTGAGATGTAGTAAAAGGCGATTAAGGTTACTTAACACACCATGTGGTATCCGGATGAGTAGAATAAGAATAAGATAAGAATAGACCACCCTCATTTCTTGCCAAGGTGTCATAAAAGGCAACTAAGGTAAGTTGACACGGTGTGGTATTCGGCTGAGTAGAATAGACCTCTCTAATTTCTTACCCTTGTATCGTAAAAGGCGAATAAGGTAAGCTGACATGACGTGTGGTATCTGGTTGAGTACAATAGACCACCCTTATTTCTTACCGAGTTGTCGTAAAAGGCGAATAAGATAAGTGGACCCGCCGTGAGGTATCCGACAGAGTAGAATAGACCACACTTATTTCTGACCGAGGTGGAGGTAGAAGGTGAATAAAGTAATTTGATCTAGCAAAATCATGTACGGTACCCTGTTTCCGCCACCAGCAGCGTAGTGGAGCACTGTCAGGTTTTTAGTCGGCCAGAGTCAGACATACCCGCCACTCGTCCCCGTCGGGCGGTGATGACCCATAATGGGTTTTCCTGACACAAAAAAAGCCAAATCATGTAACAAGATGTGTATAACATGTTATGCCTATCCCACTTAGAGCGGGACAAGGGTTGGAGAATGAATTAGATTTTAGCTATTAGAGTTTAGCTGAGCTGAAGACAGTGTGAAAACATCTACTTTCTAGTATTTTGGACCATACCATATAATATTGTATCAAAATTTCTTCTCTTTGTGTATTGACATAGCGAGTAAATTGTTAGCTTCGTTGCTTAGGGATTATAGGTCTTTTAAAGGAATTGTGTAGAAGTTTTTCGTTTATACCAATTCAATGTATTACGGAATATACTGGACCCTTGGTGCATGGTAATGACCCTGTCAATGGCTCGGGGGGTTGCGTGTTCGATTTCCGCCGAGGTTTAATATTGAAAACTATTATATATTAAACAAGACTAGATGTCGCTGTTGCAGCGTAATACAAATTGGATTTACGCTAACGTGATCGGGCAGTTAAAAAAAACTCGCACTAAGCACTCAGAGGAGCTATAAATTGCACTATAAATGCTCCATGTTTTTCCAAAGACATCATCTGCCTGCCCTTATCCCACTCTTAAGTGGAGTCGGCACAACATTTTACAAACACGTTGTCATGATCTTTGGCTGCGTTTTACGAGCGACCTGCCTGACGTCAGCTTACCTTAGTCGTATTTTACGACACCTCGGTACGAAAAGAGGTTGGTCTATTCTACTCAGCGGGATACCACACGGCGGGTCGACTTACCTTAGTCGCCTTTTACGACACCTCGGTAGGAAAGAGGGTTGTCTGTTTTACTAAACCGGATACCACACGGCGGGTCGACTTACCTTAGTCGCCTTTTACGACACCTTGGTAAGAAATGAGGGTGGTACTATTCTATTCAGCCGAATACCACACGGTGGGTCAACTCACCTTAGTCTCTTTTTACGACACCTCGGTAAGAAATGAGGGTGGTCTATTCTACTAAACCGGATACCACACGGCGGGTCAACTTACCATAGTCGCCTTTTGCGACACCTCAGTAAGAAATGAGGGTGGTCTATTCTACTCAGGCGGATACCACACGGCAGGTCAACTTACCTTAGTCGCCTTTTACGACACCTCGGTAAGAAATGAGGGTGGTTCTATTCTATGCAGCCGGATACCACACGGCGTCCATGTTTTCCCAAAGACAATAACCCTTTTATAATAACGTATACAAGGACGAACTTATTTAAATAACTTTACGTTAAGTTATTAACTTTAATTAACTTTACGTGTTACTTCTATAAAAGTTTTTGAGAAAAAGGAGTTGAAATTGCGTAGTTGATATCGTGAACACAAAAATACCATTATTCTTCTTTAAACTTTGTTTGACATGTTTTTAGAATTTACATTTCGCGGTTTCGTTAAGTGTTTACTCTTATTTAATTCATTTGAAATGAAAAAAAATAAGACATCCTTGTTACTATCCTTTTATCTTATATTGCATTGTTTTTAACTTCATTTCACAGACGTCGAAACAGCAAAACTTGTTTATTTTGCCTACTTCCATAGCATTATGTCTGATGGAATATTGCTATGGGGTAAATGCGCGGATAGTGAAAAAATTTTTGTTTTACAAAAAAAAGCTATACGTGGCATTTATAATTTAAGACCGCGTGATTCCCTGCGAGAGAAGTTTAAGGAAACAGGTATTCTTACATTTGCTTCACAGTATATTTTAAGCAATTTAATTTATGTACATAAAAATATAAAGAATTATAAAACGATAGGTGATGTATACAATAGACAAAGCAGGAACCGACATAAGCTTGCGGCTCCTGCTTTGCGCCTTGCAAAAGTACGTAATTCGTTTGTGGGTTTTGGTATAAGATTCTATAATAAAATTCCGCAATCAATTTCAGCTTTGCCATTACATCAGTTTAAAAACACTGTTAAAAAGAGGCTGATACAGAAAGCCTACTATACTCTTGAAGATTATTTGGAAGACAAGAATGTGTGGATATAGCTCTCTCTGAACCTGTACAAGACAGTAACCAAGACTTAATGTAAATAGTGTTAAGAATTATATTTTTAAAAGAGCAACCGCCGAGTTTCTTGCTGGCTCTTCTCGGTAGGAACAGCTTTCCAAACCAGCAGTAGAGTTGACGATTCAAAAGCACTTGTTTACAAGTTTATTTGAATAAAGAATATTTTGAATTTGAATTTGAATTTATGTTTTCATTCATATATTTTTTAGCTATAATCTATATATATAAAAGAAAGTTGGTCTTAGTTACACTATTTATAACTCAAGAACGAATGAACCAATTCGGCCGAAAATTGGTGTAGAGGTTGCTTAGAACCAGGAGATGGACATAGGATACTTTGCTACTTTGATACTTTTTATCCCGTTCGACCGCATTTATGGTATAAACGTGGTATAACAAAAACGACTATGACATTGAATAACAAAACGCAAATGTCAGTGGAATACAAAACATAGATGACGGCTAAACGTAATTTTGTCTTTGATGAAGTATGGTAAAAAATTTGACAATTAACAATAATGACAAGAAAGCTGTGAATGTTGCACATAAATACATTCTGTAATTAATTGTAAAAATAAAATACATAGGGAAAATGTAAAAGTAAATAAGTAGAAATGTAGTATATGAGTTTAGATATTCCAAAGATAGCAGGGAATCTTCATGGTACAGGGAAAGGGGAATTGTTTTAGTCCAGATTTAACGCGTGCGGCCACGGGAAGTAATTAATAAAACCAAACTACTGGATAGATTTTAATCATTTTTTTTTCACTGAGTGACATAGGCCATATATTTTATACCCGTGCGAAGCCGGAGCGGGCTACTAGTAATATATAAAGCTGAAAAGTTTGTTTGTTTGTTTGAACGCGCTACTCTCAGGAACCACTGAACTGATTTGAAATATTTTTTCAGTCTAAGATAGTCCATCTATCAAGGCTAAAGGGTATATAACATCACGCTAAGATAGATAGGAGAGGAGCAGCAATAAAATTTTTACTAAAACGGCAAAATTTAAAGCGTTCCTTGAGTGCGTTGAGTATACGCTGATAGTTTTTCAATAACCATGTATTACAAAATTGTTCCCGTCTAAAAGGTCTAAATAAAAGTCCGCGACAGCATATGTCTAGCTTTTAAGGTTAACCCACTTTGGCCATTTTTATGGTTGTCATGGTATGGTATGGGCGGAGCCGCTGGCGATTGCTAGTTTATAATAAAATTAAATTAAATAATAGGTAAAACAAAGGTGTTTATTGGCAAATTCCCAAAAAAAATGATTATAGATTTTACACATAAACTGATATAAATAACATTCACGACCGTCTTATATCTATACATAATATTATACTGGTACTGGCACGTTTGACTGGCCCGTTGGCGCAATGGGTAGTGACCCTGACTTCAGCTCCGCGGCTCGCGGGTTCGATTGCCGCAGAGGGCCAACATTTTCTATAAATGAATTTGTTGGTCTTTGAGCCTGGGTGTATATTTGTATGTAAGTATGTATTTAAAATAAATATAAGTATATATTCACCATAACACTTAAGTTACTTACTTTGGGGACGAACAACCGTGTGTGTGTCTAAAAAAAAAGGTATCCAAAAGCTGTCTGTATGCGATCGATTTTCTCAAAATATAATAATATATATACCGAATGAATTATCGTACGATTTTTATTAAAAGATAGTGGAATTTTTGAGGAAGGTTTAAATCAATAGTATATTCTTACGGAACGCTTAGACCGATTCTGATTGAACTTTCACTAGTAGAGAAGGTTATTAAGGAACATAAAGGCTACTTTTTATTTATTTTGTGATGTTGTCGTGGAGTCTATATCTTGATGATGCTTAGCGGGGCGAAACGATTATTGAGTTTGTAATATTGAACGTGTGTAGTGTTGTGTATTGTAGTGGCGGCGTTGGAGGTTTGTGCGTGTGTATTTTACGAATCTTGCATGTATGGAGTATGAAAACGGCAAGTCCAATCTACATTTAGCATTATATACATTTTCTATTTAATCTTTATTTTTTAATTTTATGATTACTTTTGTACTTTTTATCCAATAATTATCACGGGATTTACGCGGAAAAAAATTTGTAAGACTGATTCCTACGCGGGCGAAGTCGCGGGCACAGCTAGTTAAATGTTAATTTTAACTTTGTATAAATTTAAACTATCCACAACTTTGTTAACCTAACAATGTAGAGCGCTGCCAGCCGCTCGCAGCGCACCGATTAAACTGTAATTTCAGTTTTATTTGACTTATACAGTGTTTGTTCAGTTTAACATCCGACGTTATTAGTGTAAAAGGCAAGACCGATCTTAGTAGATATTACTTTGTAACGCCATAATAACGCTTATTAAAAATAGAAATAAAACATTTTAAGTTCAAACTTTAATTTAAGTAGTAAAGTTGAAATTAAAAAATAAAAAAATAAAAGAAAGAGCCGAACCCGCAAAATTTTGTCTTATGTATACCGCCCGTTTACCATTGCACTATTACAATTATATTTAATATTGACACCAAAAATTGGCTAGTCTATTTGATGTCAATTTAAGAAATTACTTAATCTCCGAAAACACGCCGTGTGGTATCCGGCTGAGTAGAATAGTACCACCCTCATTTCTTACCGAGGTATCGTAAAAGGCGACTGAGGTAAGTCGACCCGCCGTGTGGTATCCGGCTGAGTAGAATAGTACCACCCTCATTTCTTACCGAGGTATCGTAAAAGGCGACTGAGGTAAGTCGACCCGCCGTGTGGTATCCGGCTGAGTAGAATAGTACCACCCTCATTTCTTACCGAGGTATCGTAAAAGGCGACTGAGGTAAGTCGACCCGCCGTGTGGTATCCGGCTGAGTAGAATAGTACCACCCTCATTTCTTACCGAGGTATCGTAAAAGGCGACTGAGGTAAGTCGACCCGCCGTGTGGTATCCGGCTGAGTAGAATAGTACCACCCTCATTTCTTACCGAGGTATCGTAAAAGGCGACTGAGGTAAGTCGACCCGCCGTGTGGTATCCGGCTGAGTAGAATAGTACCACCCTCATTTCTAACCGAGGTATCGTAAAAGGCGACTGAGGTAAGTCGACCCGCCGTGTGGTATCCGGCTGAGTAGAATAGTACCACCCTCATTTCTTACCGAGGTATCGTAAAAGGCGACTGAGGTAAGTCGACCCGCCGTGTGGTATCCGGCTGAGTAGAATAGTACCACCCTCATTTCTTACCGAGGTATCGTAAAAGGCGACTGAGGTAAGTCGACCCGCCGTGTGGTATCCGGCTGAGTAGAATAGTACCACCCTCATTTCTTACCGAGGTATCGTAAAAGGCGACTGAGGTAAGTCGACCCGCCGTGTGGTATCCGGCTGAGTAGAATAGTACCACCCTCATTTCTTACCGAGGTATCGTAAAAGGCGACTGAGGTAAGTCGACCCGCCGTGTGGTATCCGGCTGAGTAGAATAGTACCACCCTCATTTCTTACCGAGGTATCGTAAAAGGCGACTGAGGTAAGTCGACCCGCCGTGTGGTATCCGGCTGAGTAGAATAGTACCACCCTCATTTCTTACCGAGGTATCGTAAAAGGCGACTGAGGTAAGTCGACCCGCCGTGTGGTATCCGGCTGAGTAGAATAGTACCACCCTCATTTCTTACCGAGGTATCGTAAAAGGCGACTGAGGTAAGTCGACCCGCCGTGTGGTATCCGGCTGAGTAGAATAGTACCACCCTCATTTCTTACCGAGGTATCGTAAAAGGCGACTGAGGTAAGTCGACCCGCCGTGTGGTATCCGGCTGAGTAGAATAGTACCACCCTCATTTCTTACCGAGGTATCGTAAAAGGCGACTGAGGTAAGTCGACCCGCCGTGTGGTATCCGGCTGAGTAGAATAGTACCACCCTCATTTCTTACCGAGGTATCGTAAAAGGCGACTGAGGTAAGTCGACCCGCCGTGTGGTATCCGGCTGTGTAGAATAGTACCACCCTCATTTCTTACCGAGGTATCGTAAAAGGCGACTGAGGTAAGTCGACCCGCCGTGTGGTATCCGGCTGAGTAGAATAGTACCACCCTCATTTCTTACCGAGGTATCGTAAAAGGCGACTGAGGTAAGTCGACCCGCCGTGTGGTATCCGGCTGAGTAGAATAGTACCATCCTCATTTCTTACCGAGGTATCGTAAAAGGCGACTGAGGTAAGTCGACCCGCCGTGTGGTATCCGGCTGAATAGAATAGTACCACCCTCATTTCTTACCGAGGTGTCGTAAAAGGCGACTGAGGTAAGTCGACCCGCCGTGTGGTATCCGGCTGAGTAGAATAGTACCACCCTCATTTCTTACCGAGGTATCGTAAAAGGCGACTGAGGTAAGTCGACCCGCCGTGTGGTATCCGGCTGAATAGAATAGTACCACCCTCATTTCTTACCGAGGTATCGTAAAAGGCGACTGAGGTAAGTCGACCCGCCGTGTGGTATCCGGCTGAATAGAATAGTACCACCCTCATTTCTTACCGAGGTATCGTAAAAGGCGACTGAGGTAAGTCGACCCGCCGTGTGGTATCCGGCTGAATAGAATAGTACCACCCTCATTTCTTACCGAGGTATCGTAAAAGGCGACTGAGGTAAGTCGACCCGCCGTGTGGTATCCGGCTGAGTAGAATAGTACCACCCTCATTTCTTACCGAGGTGTCGTAAAAGGCGACTGAGGTAAGTCGACCCGCCGTGTGGTATCCGGCTGAGTAGAATAGTACCACCCTCATTTCTTACCGAGGTGTCGTAAAAGGCGACTAAGGTAAGTCGACCCGCCGTGTGGTATCCGGCTGAGTAGAATAGACCACCCTCATTTCTTACCGAGGTGTCGTAAAAGGCGACTAAGGTAAGTTGACCCACCGTGTGGTATCCGGTTGAGTAAAATAGACCACCCTCTTTCTTACCGAGGAGTCGTAAAATACGACTAAGGTATGTTGACGTCAGGCAGGCGGCCGGTCGTAAAATACGTAGCCAAATCATATGACAACATGTTTGTAACATGTTGTGCGGACCCCACTTAGAGTGGGATAAGGGCAGGAGGATGATGACTTAATCTCCGAAAACACGGATAAGAAAACATTTTTTTAAATAAAGTCTAGCCATATCGATTTTCCCCCCCGAATTTCATGAAAATCGTTGGATAACTCATTTAAATAATAAGGATTTTTTAATTTGTTATTATATAGAGTATGCATGTGTGTGTTTTGAAATTGATACGTTAACACACACACAAACGCACACACACACACACACACACACACACATATATATATATATATATATATATATATATATATATATATATATATATAAAGCCTACTATACTGTTGAGGATTATTTGGATGATAAGAATGTGTGAATATAACTAATATGTGTGGATAATATAGGAATGACGAAATATAACTAGTATTAAGAATTATATTTTTAAAAGAGCAACCGCCGAGTTTCTTGCTGGCTCTTCTCGGTAGGAACAGCTTTCCGAACCAGCAGTAGAGTTGACGATTCAAAAGCACTTGTTTACAAGTTTATTTGAATAAAGAATATTTTGAATTTGAATAAAGTTTGCCCGAGAATAGAACTTAGGAATTTCTGCGAATCAACTGCTGTATCACTGCTTTGCAAGATCCGTCATTAATCATTGGCGAAGTTTTTCACAAATTAAACTCCGTAAAGATTTCGCTCTCTAAAAATAAATTTAGAAATTTTACCAGACGAACTTCCCCGCCGAAAGAATTATCAACATCATGGAAAGTAAATTACGTTTTTAATACAATCAACTTGTTGTTTTTTTGAAATTTAACCCTTCATACCGCTGATGCGAAAATAGCGTTGTATTTTTTACCTCACTGGGATTAATTAAATCTATTTAAAACTACCTGTACCCGCGGCTTAGCCCGCGTGGAAATTGTTTTCTCACACAGTTTTTCCTATGGAAATATCTTCTGTTTGTTCTATTTCATCCTCCTGCCCTTATCCCACTCTAAGTGGGGTCGGCACAGCATGTTATAAACATGCTGTCACATGATTTGGCTGCGTTTTTACGACCGGCCGCCTGCCTGACGTCAAC
Source organism: Morpho achilles (assembly GCA_947086495.1). Classification (NCBI taxonomy): domain Eukaryota; kingdom Metazoa; phylum Arthropoda; class Insecta; order Lepidoptera; family Nymphalidae; genus Morpho; species Morpho achilles. The sequence continues at coordinate 3,832,128 of CAMTZB010000012.1, read as the reverse complement.
TTACCCCAGTCGTATTTTACGACGCCTCGGTAAGAAAGAGGGTGGTCTATTCTACTAAACCGGATACCACACGGTGGGACAACTTACCTTAGTCGCCTTCTACGACACCTCGGTAGAAATATGGGTGGTCTATTCTACTTAGCCGGATAGCACACGGCGGTTCGACTTACCTTAGTCGCCTTTTACGACACCTCGGTAAGAAATGAGAGTGGTACTATTCTATTCAACCTGATACCACACGGCGTGACAATTTAAATACAAATGTAATGAAAATATTATTTTGCTATAATCCGCGATAAAAGAAAATATATGTAATGCTAAATGTAGAGTGTACTAAATAATTTATAGAAGTAGGCGTTACTTTGCATATCCATAATATAAAAGTAATAATAAAATTATTTTGCTATAATCCACGATAAAGTAAAATAGAAAATATATATAATGCTAAATGTAGAGTGGACATACCGTTTTCCTGATACATGCAGGATTCGTAAAAACACATGCACAAACCTCCACTACCGATTTGCGATTTTGTCGTGAGTCATCGTATGGAGTCGTCGTGAAGTTGTCGGGGTTTGTCGTGGTTTGTGCATGTGTTTTTACGAATCCTTCATGTATAATTTATGAAAATGGATTGTCCACTCTACATTTAGCATTATATATATTTTCTATTTTACTTTATGACGGATTATAGCAAAATAAGTTTATTATTACTTTTGTAGAGTGTACTATTAATTTTCATACCTGACACATGCAGAATATGTCAAAAATCATGCACCACCGATAACACAACAATACACAAGCAGTGCATCGACATAGCATCGTCAGGACTTAGACTCCACTATAGAATCGAAAAGCGACGCATCACTCACATAAGCAAAGTTATATAGTAATAAGTTAAACCACCACCATTTATTTTGCCTTCGAACACTTGTTGCTCTAAAGAACTTTACAATAAACTTAAAGTACTTAATATATTATTGGACTTTTTTAATAGCAATTGGTGCCCGAGGTTTATACGCGAGATCCCGTCGAAAGAGTCGCGCTGTCTTCCCGCAGGGCTATCACAGCGTTAATATAAAAAAAAACTATAATATCAGTATAATTTCATCACGGATCTCTGATAGGTGTTAAACATGCAAGCATATTCGATCATAATCTTAACAACACCGTCCCGTAAACTGATTTCCAGATCAAACAACATAATGATTAATGCTGGAACTATCTCCAAATATATACATGCACGCGATTATAGCTCTTATACACTTATAATAAGTGAGAAAATTGTATCCGTTACGTGGAAAATTTTTCCAGTGAGATGTTGAAGGCACGAAGGGCAGGGCGTTTCAGACTAAAGCCGCTTTCAGTAAGGTTTCGACCGTCGCGAGAGGCAGACGTGTATTCTGTGAATATAATTCTACACGTGCGTGTTAAATAATATATACACGTATATAATTACGTGATATTAAAGTTATTTAATTGATTTTTAATTGTGAACTCTACTATATAATTTTCGTGTATTATGTAGTGATGTTAAATTGACGTATGTCCAAGCTTCGAGTGGATTTTAAGTGATTTTCGTTGATATCAGGTGAGTGCAGTCATTTTGGGTTGATTGCGTGATAAAATGTGATGTACGAAAAGTAAACACTTTTATCGCTTTTTTTTTGTTATTACAGTAATTGGGTTTTCGTTTTAGCGGCGTACTTTTGCCGGTACTTATCTACCTATATAAAATACTAGCGGCTTAGCCCGTGTGGAAATTAGTGTGTTTAATTGATATTTTAAAAATAAAAGTAGTTATTTAGAGTTAGCCATAAGTTATAGAGATATGCGGTAGCGGACTTTTTCGTTGAAATTTTTGCAGATTTACAATTCTCTACTACATTACTTTGGTGTATCTAAAGCTTTTAGGAGGTTTTTCAACAATTGCGCGAGCTCTTCAATACAATTTACAAAAGACTGTACTGCGTATCTTTTAATAAAAACCGTACAAAAATTATTTCGGTAGATTTTGAGAAAATCGATCACATATAGATAGACAGACAGACAGACAGACAGCTTTTGTTATAATAAGTAAAGATATAGATGATTAAGAAAAAAATCATGTATAAATTTTCATTAAATTAAGGGGGCTTCGGGGGTGATATATATATTGATCATCCAGATACTTAATATCATTTAATTAAGTTTTTCTAAACAACTCATAGTGGTTTTCTACAAATTTGACGTACGAATCCTTAATGATTTGGCTTAACTCCTTTGATCAGCTGTCAGCTGTCTAGCGATAACAAGATCTTGTTTATCTTGCCTCTCATAATTATGCCTTTTATAATTACGACCGCCGAGTTCCTTGCTGGATCTTCTCCTGACGATCTAATAACGATCGCAAACACAGAAACACGTAATACTCACACACAGCATCTTAGGTCCCAGATTTCTGACGTCGGTTGGTCGTGGCTACTTGCCACCCTTCCGTCGTCGTAATGACTAATCAAAGTCATCATCAGCCCCTCCACTATACGCCCTAAGCCGTGGTCCGTCCGGAGGCACTTTTAGGACGACGTTCCCCGACGCTAGTAGAGCTTCTACGCTCTACTCTGCGCATTTGGAAAACTCGATGATGCTTCTGCGCTCGCCAGTCCCGCCCAGTGACGCTTTAAAAGTCGTTAGAGCTAACAGCGTACAGTCAATCCGAAAAAGAAATGGATCTTCTCAGTAAGAGCAACATTCTAATCCAGTTGTAATTTCATAAATCATATTCATCCTTAACGATTCCAAAATGCTTGAAAGACCTTTGATATTATATTGATTTGATTTGATGATGTTAAGAAATACTTTAAAAAAATTATCATTTAATTAATTTAAGTAATTTATATAATTAGTTAATACTTTGCGGAAGTCTATAATGCAAAAGTAATGAAAATATTATATTGCTATAATCTGTGATAAAAGAAAATATATGCTTTGCTAAATGTAGAATGTAATATCAAATTTAAAATATTCTCTAATTTAGTAAACTTGTAAACAAGTGCTTTTGAATCGTCACCTCTACCGCTGGTTTGGAAAGCTGTTCCTACCGAGAAGAGCCAGCAAGAAACTCGGCCGTTGCTCTTTACAGATTATATTTCTTTTAGCTAGTTACATTCAGTCATTACTATCTTGTACAGGGTCGAACGGTAGCTGTCTACGCATTCTTATCATCTATATATTCCTGAACAGTATTTCTGTATCAGCTTCTCTTTAATAGTTGTTTTAAACTACTTTAAGTAGTTTAATCCGTTCTCATACCTGATACATTCAGAATTCGTAAATACTCATGCACCATCTAGCATCAATAACACAACAATATAAGCACTGTATACTGTGTACATTGACTACTACAGTCTATCAATCGTTTCGCCCCGTAACCGAAACTCGTCAGGAGATAGACTCCTCAAGAAAATCGTAAATTCTATTATCGCATATAGCAAAATAATATTTTCATTACTTGGTTTAATTTAAGTACTTGAGTATGTTATGATAGATTTTAATGAGAACGAGAGAATCTATTTTTAGGATAGGTTGCATATCTCTTGTATATGCAAAATGCAAATTTAAAACTAATAAAAGATAAGATAATGTACTGTCACATACGTTTACTTTAACATAATAGATAAAGACGGGGAAACTGTTTGAACAATACAGAAAGTCCTATTTTTTGGTGGCTCTTCTTGATAGGAACGGCTTTCCGAACCAGGGGTAGAGTTAATTCAAAAACACTTGTTTACCAGTTTATTTGATTACAGAATAATTCATAGAATTTGGCGTTACTTTGCGGAAATTCATAATACAAAAATAATAATAAATATATATATTCTGTTTACTTTATTGAGGATAATTAATTTTATTATTAGTTTTGAATAAAGAATATTTTAAATTTGAATAACTTGCTTTGTTACAAAACATTAGCTCTTATCTATTTAATTTATTACTTATCTATTTAATTTATTACTTTAATTTTAGAATTTTAGAATAAGTTTATTATTGCAACATATTTTTCTTTTTCTTCTTTTGTACATGCATGTTTTGGTGAGCAACTAGATTTTAAATATAAACAATATGTATACCATTTTAAGTTTAATCGTGTTGTGAACTGTTTTGTGTGTCTAATAAAATAAATAAATAAATATATAAATAAATAAAATTTTGATTACATCACCAAAAAAAATTGTATTGCGTAATTTGTATACACAAGTGTATACAAAATTATAGTATCTTTATTTAAGGTGATAAAACATTAACATGATGGGAAGAAAAAACAAAAGAATAAATGTTTATTAATGAAAAAAGAAAACAAAACATATTTAATGTTAGAGAAGAAAATAGTACATGTAAAAAGAGTTAAAAGTAGAAAACGTGCTTTCGGTCTAAAAAATTAAAAATAACTAAAGATTAGTATTATTGTGAAAAAGTTTTTTTTACTTTTTACTTTGTTATAATTTTTTTTTATAAAATTGTGTACAATAAAGTGATACAACAACAACAACTGCTTGATATGAGTACAGAATGTCCCGTAATGACTGTTACCATATTTTTGTATTGTATATCTATACGAATATTTATTTATTATTATTGTTTACAGTTTGTTTGAACGCGTTAATCGTTAGCGTTAAAGGTTAACAGAAGGCTATATATATTTATAGCGTAACGCTAAAATAAATAGGAGAGGGGCAGCAATAAAAAATATTACGAAAACGACAAAATTTAAAGCTATCATTGCGTGCGCTAGTAAACGGCGAAAGTAATTAAAAAATCATGTATTACAGAACTGTTCCCCCTAAAAGTTCTAAATAAAAGTTCGCGACAGCATAGTGTAATTCTTAAGGTTAACCCACTTCCACCATTTTTATTGTTATCAAAATAGTAAATTACAATTTTAATCTTTCCCAGCGGCTCCACCCGCGTGGATAGATTAATTCGATTGCTAGTTTCATATTAAAATTGAAGATCACTCGTTTTTTTTAAAATTACAGTAGTTTACACTGTATGTAGTGGTGTGTAATTCAGTTTTATACACAAAAAAGCTACTAATTTCACTTATTTATATCTGTGGTAAACATAGTGGTAAACGCAAATAAGTGTGGGAAAAATCGACGAATTAAAACAAAATTCTTAAGTTGGGGGACTATTTCGAAAATATATTTTTTGGTAATTGTTTAATAATATTTTGATCATAACAAACCTCTTTGGTGTCTTAATACAACAAAATCAATGGACGCTCCTCAGTCTTTCCGCCGGAAGGAAATACGTAAAAGGAAAGTCCGTTAAGACGCCACCGTGTCCGGATAAGACATCGGATAACCTGATTGTGCCAGTATCGCGATATTTCGGATTAACCAACAAAATTGAAAACTCCCTAATCGCTATACAAATCTAAGAATATAATCACTTATTGAATTTTGGGATGAAAATAACAATTTATATTATTTAGTTTTGATTTTTAATGTTTTTATTAAGTGCTTGTTTCAGCAAAATAGTATAGTCTTATTTAGCAAAAACTAAATAAAACTAAAGACTACACTATAAAATAACATCTCTGTCTCCTATAGTTAACTTACAATAACTACATCTTCGTCATCATCTTCCTGCCCTTATCCCACTCTAAGTGGGGTCGGCACAACATGTTATAAACATGCTGTCACATGATTTGGCTGCGTTTTTACGACCGGCCGCCTGCCTGACGTCAACTTACCTCAGTTCATATTTTACGACACCTCGATAAGAAAGAGGGTGGTCTATTCTACTAAATCGGATACCACACGATGAGTCAACTTACCTTAGTCGCCTTTTACGACACCTCGGTAAGAAATGAGGTTGGTCAATTCTACTCAGCCGGATACCACACGGTGGGTCAACTTACCTTAGTCACCTTTTACGACACCTCGGTAAGAAATGAGGGTGGTACTATTCTATTCAGCTGGAAACCACACGGCGTTTACAATAACTACTTATATGTTACAAATTTCAATTTAGGAAAAATTGTGTGACACTATTTCCACGCGTGCGAAGCTGTTGGCACACCTAGTCTTCGCATAAAGCTGTTCATGTTATGATATTTTGCTAATACATAATTCAGCACTAAATTTGTAACCGCCAATAAATTATAACACGGGAAACGCTGTCGTAATGGAATAAACAAGTTACTGGATAAATACTCCGTTTGATTTCATGTGCCTGATGTGAGGTGAGAAAATATCCGTATGTCCGTCTAATGTTTGAACCGACGGCGATTTATGAAATTATTTATTTGCAATTGAAACTTTTTGCGGAATAGCAAAAAGCACCTTCGAACATATGCTTCGTGTTGGGCGTAACAAAAACCATATGTTTCTTAATATTTTGTATTGCGTTTCGTAAGAGATTTGTTATACATGGTTTTTAACTGATTTATGTTTCTCTCACTGCGTTACAGCGTCATCATACAGTATTGTAATCTTGTCTAATTTTTATTAAAAGGTTAGACCGCCAAAGCACTGTTAGATGACTGAGTGTAGGCTTTCAGAGATATACTTTAACAAACTGCACCCGCGATTACGTTTTGCGTTAACTTAAATTCAAATTCAAAATATTCTTCATTAAATTAAACTTGTAAACGAGTGTTTTGAATCGTCAACGCTACTGCTGGTTCGGAAAGCTGTTCCTACCGAGAAGAGCCAGCAAGAAACTCGGCGGTTGCTCTTTTAAAAATATAATTCTTATTACTAGTTCATTCAATTAATACTGTCTCGTACAGGGTCAATGAGTAGCTATATTCACGCATTCCTATCATCTAAGTAAATCTCAATAGTATTTCTGTATTAGCCTTTTATTAATAGTTTTTTTAAGCTGCTGTAATGGCAAAGGTAAAATTGAGTCCGCAATTTTAATATAGAATCTTATACCCAGACCCACAAACGATTTGTGTATGGTTTTCACAAAAAAAAGTGCAGTTCTTGAGGAATGCTGGATTATGTTGTCGCCAATGACTTTCGCTGTGTATTTAATAGCAACACCGTCATGAAACAAGAGTATCGCGCCCATTTTGACTGAAATGGCACCACTGTTTTGTTTCCGGTGGAGTCTTCTTATTGCTAAAACGTTTCAGTGGCATTCATTCTTTGTTCGTTATTCAAGAGAAGTGTGCCTCTATTATATCGTGTTATTGATGAAAGTGTGCAATAAAAATTACTAGTAGATTTTACAGAACAATCAAACTAATTTTGATGGGCTTTACTCGCAGGGTTGGGATTTAGAAACCATGTAATACTGATTTAAACACGGGCTAGGCCTAGCCTAGCGCCTAGCTGCGTTTAAATCAGTTCGTTTCTGGTTTGGAAAAAAAAAACTATATATAATTGGATATATTTTAAAACTAATCTCGACGCGTATAAACCGTTAATAGTCTAAAATAAGTTTTTGCTTACCCAAGATACAAAATACCAAAGCTACCAATTTTAAAAGACGCCAGAAAAGAAAGAAATATGAAATATATTCTATAAAAGAATAAAGAAATATATTCCGAATAAGAAATATGCCCATAGCAAAGATAAATGTGAGACAATTTGATTTCCTGACACGTTTGACTTGTTCCTTACATTAATGCTAGTCACTTGGCATTTCTTTGAGAATTTATTTTTGTTCTACTTTAATCCTACTACAAAAAAGCTGTGATAGCCCAGCTGTTACTCTGTGTGACTTTTCAAGGAGGTCACGGGTTGAAACCCCGGGCAGCCTTCAATCAGCTTCTCATTAAAAATTCCAAAAAAATCCAAAAAACAAAAAACGTTATAATTTGTCTCACGCTTTTCGGTGAAGGAAAACGTCTTAAGGAAACCTGTATATCACGCGTCCTGCATGGAATTCTAGGGTTATGTGTAACTTACCAATCAGCATTGAAGCAGTTTTGGCTCCAATCCTTCTCTACAAAAACGGAGAGAGGAGGTCTATGCAGTGGGATAACAACAGGCTGTGACTTTTTGTACAGCTACTTCTAAAATTAAGTTTTATTACTAACTTATTGTAATTAATAATGAACTATTTTCTTATAATCGGCAATTAGAATAAATATATGTAATGCTAAAAGTAAAGTGTGTTTTTTTAATCATACTTTATACAGGCCTATTGTATGCATGTGATTTACACACGCATACAATAGGGATGTGATAATAATAATCGATTATTTTATTAAAATAATCGATTTTTTAAATTAAAATAATCGTTTTTTTATTAAAATAATCGATTTTTTTAAAAATAACGTTTATTTTAATTATTCTCAATTTCTTCTTTTTAAACTTTTTGTTGGATGAAACAATGTAGCCAAACTACATATTTTAAATAAAATTCAAAAACTGTGCATCTATTACTGTTTATTGATAGTTGTCCACTTTATTTACATAGTAGCCTTTATTCTAATTATTAAACATTAAAAAGGAAACTTTTGAAGTTAGAACAAAACGATTATTATTAATCGATTATTTTGATGTGAAACGATTTTTTAAAGGGCAATTTATTTTAAAGGGAAAATATCGTATGGAATGTGACTTAGAGAAAAAATCGATTAGTAAATAATCGTTTTTTTTCCTTTAAAATTTATTTGTAGCACCAATTTATAAGGCGCCAGAACAGCGGTCACTAGGTGTCGCTATTGCAGCGTCATAGAAATTGCAGTTACGCTAACGCGATCGTTTGTTAGAAAAACTGAGCACACAGTTAGTTAGGAGCTACGATGTCACAAACAGACACACAGATATACATCTGAAACTTATATCACCCCTATATTTGCTTCAGGTATTACAAACTCGCAAACTAACCAGGTTACTAGCAAAGGTAAATACGCGGCCATTTGCGATCCGATTTGCATGACATGTTTGGTTTATGACTACGTTTCCGCTTGTCGGTTATTCGGTAGCTAGAAATTAATATGGAATTTAGCTTAAATAAATAACGCCTAGATATCAAACAGCAAAATCGCGGTGTGAGTCATCCTACCAATATTATAAATGCGAAAGTTTGTGACGACGAATCCGCTGAACCAATATTGATGAAAATTGGCACAATTATTATTTGTACACCGTAACATATACTCTAAAAATTCTTTTAATTGTACATGAATAGGATGAGATTCAAATGGTCCACGCAAACGAAGTTACGAGTAAAAGCTAGTATTATAAATGCGAAAGTTTGTGAGTCTGGATGTAAATTTGTTACTCTTTCACGGCGAACCCGCTGAACCAATATCGAAATTTGGCACAATTATTCCTTATACATGGGAATAACATATAGGCTATAGAAATTCTGTTAATTCTACATGAATAGGATGAAGTCCACGCAAACGAAGCTGCGGGTAAAGGCTGCTAGTATTATAAATGCGAAAGTTTGTGAGTATGAATGTAGGTTTCTTATTAAAAATCGATATTTTTTTATTATAATCGATTTGAAAAAATTGTTTATTTTCAATCATCTTCCTTTTTTAATCTTTTTTTTTGTTTTAAGATTTTTGGATGAAACCGACGAAGCCAAATTACACTTTTTAATCGAATTCCACACACAGTGCCTCTGTTACTATTTATTGTTTGTCCGCTTTTATTAACGCTTAATATTATTAAAAGTAAAAAGGCAACTTTTCAAATAGATAAAAAAAAATAAAGATTGTTTTAAACTAATGAATCGATTTTTTAGATTTTACAAAAAAAAAAATTTGAATCGATTATTTAGTAATCGATTTTTTCTACTCAAAGTTACATCCATAAATGCCGGTGGATTGAAGATTGCCGCGGCATATCGCGTGCTCTTTTCTTCGGTTTTGGTATGACCGAAGATGAAAGGGAGAAGGGGAATGGGGGTATGGGGAAGAGAAAAAAAAACCTGGCCTAACCACATTGGAAATTAAATTTATTACGTTGAAAATAAAATATCTGAAAATTTCAAATTAATTCCATTTAAATGGAACATTTTAGTTTTCAATTGCGGTTTGTTTCTCGTTAAACTATTATTTAATCTTTAATGTTGATACATTTGAAACAGTACAGACTTAGTACAGACTTTATACAGTAAGAGCGTCAGCAGAAACTTTAATAATATTCTAAAATTACTTCTGACGATGTTTCTAGCTAAAACCGCGCTATAAATTATAATCTATACTAATATATAAAGCTGAATAGTTTGTTTGTTTGTTTGATTGGTTGAACGCGCTAATCTCAGGAACTATTGAACCGATTTGAAAAATTCTTTCAGTGTAAGATAGTCCATTTATTCAGCAATAAAAAATAGTTCGAAAACGTCACAATTTAAAGCTTTCCTTGCGTGATCGATTGTTGTTGTACTGCCCGTGCCTTTTTCACTGCATTTAGGGGTTGCCTGGAAGAGTTTACTTATTAGTAATATGGCCGCCCTTTGTACCCATTAATGACGTCATTTGTACTACTACTTACTTACTTATTTTTTGTTTAATTGTATGTTCGATAAATTTTTTATCTATCTACCTAGAGTCCAAGATCAAACAAATTGCATTTAGTAATAGTGAGCGCTTGGCGGAAATCTAACCTGCGAACGCGGGGTCACACGCCAATGGGTCATGCCAGGTTATAAAAATATCTGTATATCTTTGCGTATTATGTTTCGGTAATTCCGCAAGGAACGAGGTTTATAAATACTTCGCAAGTGCCCCTTACGACGTGTAATAGCGCGAATATAAAATAATGACGCAGAAACAAGATTACGCATACAAATTTATCTGTTTGTGCCAAAATATACGATTAAAGAAATCACTGGTGTATATACAAGAGACTAAATGGAAACCGATGTAAGCTTGCGTTTCGCAATAGTTTTGAGCGTGGTGATACTTAAAATTGTTTGTATATTTTTGAATAAGATCTATCGTTAATATTTAAATGAGTTAATCTTGTATATATATTTTTCGGAATCTGGGAAACGGCTACAACGATTTTCCAGAAATTCAGCATGAAGAAGGTATTGGGGGAGAAAAATCGATCTAGCTATGTTTTATTTACAAAAAATTAGTTTTATCCCTGTTTTTGGGCATAAAAAATACTAACATTTAAATTTAATATAAAACACTATTTTTGCCGTAAATTGTATAAAGATTTTTTGATTTGGTAAATTAACCTTTCTCTTTCTTATAATATTGTAACGGTTTTTCAGTGCTTCAAAATAAAGATAAAAGATAAAATGATATTTTAAAAAATCAAACCTAGTCGTAGCTAGGTCGATTTATCGCCCCTGAAACCTAGGTATATACTATATCATGAAATCATGGAAATCGTTGGATCCGTTTCCAAAATTCAATTTATATAGATATATACTAAATTTTTACAATTAAAGGTATGAGATTAGATAGAACGATAGAAGTATATTTAATTCTATCGTTCTATCTAATCTCTATCATGTAATAATTAAAAAATTAATTAATTTAAAGAAAACTAATTATGTTACAAAACAAAAGAAATTCAATTAAATTATTATTTGACAAGAGCACAATAGATTTAACTAAAATAATAATATCAACTTTATTTATGTTGTTCCTAAAAACATTGAGCATCCAATTAATTAATCAGCTTTAAGATTTTGAACGACTTAATTAAGCTCCGAAAGCAACTGTCAAAGTTTCCTGACGAATCCATTTAAGACAATATATTGCGTTTCCGAACGAATAATTCTACGTAGCTTATTAAACAATCGGAAACTTTTTAAGAATGTTATAATAACAACGAACAACGAACATAGTTATATGTATTATTTTCACTGAATAAAAAAACGACAATTTAATATTAACGATATATTGTTTTGCCGAAGTTGGTTTTTGTATAAATATTCTATTTTTAGGTTATGTACTATATAAGGTGCATTACATTGAAGATATTAGTGTTTAACAGAAATTTTTTATTTTACTTATCTATTGAAGTCAACACAAAATACGAGGAAAACAGTAGTAAAGATTCATAGATAAAACGAACTACTACTATTCTTTCTTAATTTATAGCTATTGGTCACGTGATTACCGCGTTTTCGGTATTAAAACAACGTATGACATTAGGCTACTTTCGTTTTTAACACTTCCGTCTGGGGTCTGATAAACCCTTGTAAAAAGTAAACAAAATTATCTAGTAGGTAATTTTGTTTTTGTAAAATTAAATTTTAGTACATAGTTTCATAAAATTACTGCGCTATATATATATATATATATATATATATATATATATATATATATATATATATATATATATATATATATATATATATATGTGTTTTTACGAATATATATATATATATATATTCGTAAAAACACATGTACAAACCTCAACCACCGCAACCAAGACACAATCACTACACACGTCCACTATAACAAAATATAATATACTTACATACATACACATATATTTATATATACATACGTGCACATATATTAATACTATAATATTACATATTTTACGTATATCAAAATTATTATATAGAGTGTTACCGACGATACGACATTAATTTTAATCCTAGATAGCTACGCACCTTAGCAGCCTACATAAAAATTCAGTTAATTTAATGAAGTACTTTAGCCATAGGATATTATTTTTCATTTTTAAGTTAAACTTCATGATGTATATGGATCAATGACCGATGGCAGCATGCCATACAAAAATAAGCCCTATAAACAATATTATACTCCTCTGTATTTATAAATACATAAATGTCCGCGCCGCGACCTTTGTATTTCACCACTCCGTTTGATCTTCGCGGCGATCGTCATATCTACATCGAGCGCCGTACGCGCGCACTACAAGGTGAGTGAACCCTAATGAATAAGCGTGTTTCGCAATTTAAACGTATTTAGTTTGTTAGAATATATATTTTCTTAAATACTATATTTAATTACATTGAATTATACCAAAGTAATGTAATACTTCCAAGTGAGCAGTGAAGTTATTTAATGTCGTATCATCGTTAACACTCTGTATATTACATAATATAGGCACATGATAATTTTCACAAGTCACTACACTCGGACGCAGACGTTGTGTCGCACGACTTTCTATGCTGGGCTTTAACCTCGCGCATAAGTAAATACTGTATAGCGATAAATCAACAATATTTATAACATACCACCACTTAATCATCGCTATAGATTCCACGATAAAATCGCAAACGTTACTTGTGTAAGTGTTCACAAGTAAATGTTAAACGGGTGAACACACTCTGTGATTCGCGCCACTATAATTTTAATAGCCGCAAATGATATTCAAATCACTTATTAATATGCCGTCGGCAGCACTTCGAGGGAAATTGTTAAATTATATTTTGAGCCGCGGAATAATGGGATTCAGGCAATCGTTTCAGCTAAATTATGTTCGTAAATAACTATTTTTTCTATTGAATTCGCGCGTAAGTTTAAATGTAATTATGTAATAATAATAAAATTCTTACATGAAAACGAACTTGGTTCGATATTTGAAAGGTGTCCGTTGATAGAAAGCCTACTATACTGTTGAGGATTATTTAAATGATAAGAATGTGTGGATAGCTCTCTTCGAACCTGTACAAGACAGGAATGGCGAAATGTAACTAATATTAAATTTCTATTTTTAAAAGAGCAACCGCCGAGTTTCTTGCTGGCTCTTCTCGCTCTGCTAATCTGCTAGTTTTCCGAACCAGCAGTTGAGTTGACGATTCAAAAGCACTTGTTTACAAGATTATTTGAATAAAGAATATTTTGAATTTGAATTATATTATTAGTGCCTGGGTGACCGAGCCTTGCTCGGTATTTTTTTAATGATGTAAATAAGATGCAATATAAAAAATGTAGAAAATAGGATTGTGAGATACGCTCGAACTGGGGTATTCTAAAAAATAAAATCGATCTAGCTAGGTTTTATTTTAAAGAAATTCGTTTTATCCCTGTTTTTAGACATTAAATAAATACTAAAATTTACATTGAATATATAAAACACTAACTGTCAAGTTTTCGTAGCTTATTCGGGAAACGGGTGGTCTCGAGAAATTAAAATACCTAGGATCGAGCCCCACCTACCCAATAATTTTTTTTCATTTTTTCAAAGTTTCATTTTTAATTTGTAAAAAATTTCCGAGCAAGGCTCAGTCACTTTTTAATAAATTGTAGAGTTAATGGTTTTCTAAATTTTTACTCATAATAATTAATTGCTATGAAGCTAATTTATACGTAATCAGTCTGTCTGCTAATGACGGCTTTTAAGTTGACGGCTGGTACCTTTAGTAGGCTTTAACTCTCATAATATTAACTAATATTATTGAATATTGAAAAATATGATATTAGAAATGTCAAAATGTTAATTATATTGAAATAACATTTTAATATTTGGCTAGAATTTCCAAATCTATAAGGCCATATCATCCGCCGTGTCGAGGTGTCGTAAAAGGCGACTAAGATAAGTTGACCTGTCGTGTGATATTCGGCTAAGTAGAAAACACTACCCTCAGTTGTTGACGTCAGGCAGGTGGCCGGTCGTATAATACCTAGCTAGCTAGCTAACATGTTTATAACATGTGCCGACCTCACTTATAGTGAGTAAATGCAGGAGAATAAATTATGACATATAATAAAATAAAGTCTATTTTATTCAGCCGGATACCACACGGCGGGTCGACGTACCTTAGTCGCATTTTACGACAACTTGGGAAGGAATGAGGGTGGTGTATTCTAGTCAGCCGGATACCACACGGCATTTACTTTTATAAATTGTATATATTTTAAAGTTGAACCAAAATTAAGTCTTACTAACATACCGAAAGTGTTGGGATCTGTTTTCCATTTGTCGGTAACTTTAAATTAAACACGGTTCAAATAAAGGTAAAATCTAATTACAATAATTTACTTTTGTATACGAAATTAAATAATGTTGATCCTCCAAACTAAATTAATCTGACAAAATATATTTGGCAGCGAAACCTATACATTAGATTCCTGAGATAACCTGATTAGACTAGAATTTACACTGAAGAAGATTTATTTTAATGACACTTTTTGTCAAAAATGTACAAGTTATATCTATCTTAAATAACTTACACGCTAGGACTATACAAATCACGCCCACGTCGAATGGTTCCAAGAATGCTGGCAGCGTTTCCGCGCTGAATCTCTAAGCTAATTCTTTGTGCGAAAAAGGAGCCAGCCCTCTTGTCACCTGAAGAGGCAATTAACCGTAGTTTTAAAATGGATAAAAAAAATTTGCACTTTGTCTCCATGACCCTAGGGTCTCAACTGCAAACGACACAAATATATAACTCTCGATGAGAGATGCATACTTCCGCCGTTTTCCGTATTCGGCAATTTCCGCCGCGGCTCCAGGTCTTGACGCTGTTTCCTTGATATGGGACGAGGCTAACGTATCAACGCATGTTCCGTCCCACATTAAAGCCCGTCCCCGTTCCCAAGGAACCAGCCGTTTGGTCTCTTCCATCATCCAGACATATCCCGGAAGGCTCGAGAATATCAGGAATTTCGATGGTGGCAAGAGCTCTTTTGATGGTATCATATCTTTTGTATACAAAATTAAATAATTTTGATCCTCCAAACTAAATTAATCTGATAAATTATGTTTGGCAGAGAAACCTTTACAGTATATTCGTGAGATAACCTGATTAAAAATTGAATTTACACTGTATTAATACTTAATATACATGTACGAGGTGTGTTCAAAAAGTATCGCGAATTTTGAATTTTCGCGAGTTACATATATTCCAATTTCGATTTTTTTGTGGCGTTATGTTGGTACATATGTCTCTCACTTATGCTGACAAGTTGGGCCATTTTGAATGTTCGGTTAATTGTTGACAGCTGCTTTGCTTGCACGTGTTTTGGTTCTTCTTCGATTTTTACCTATTCAAAAAATGGAACAAGGAACCTGTATCGATTTTTGTGTGAAAAACGAAATTAAGTGCGCGGATGCATTCCGAGTGTGGACTGTGGCATATGGAGAAGCTACTTTGGACAAAAACAACGTTTATCGTTGGTACAAAATGTTTTTAAAAGGCCGAGAAGATGTGAATGACGAAGAGCGTGCCGGACGCCCGAGCACTTCAACAACAGACGAAAAAATTGATGAATTGAAGAAAATGGTATTGGCCAATCTTCGAATCATCGATAGAGAAATTGCCGAGGACCTAGGCATATTGATTGGCTCGTGCCATTCGATTTTAATCGATAATTTGTGGAAAAACAAAAATTGGCTTTTGCACCTCGATAACGCCCCTGTTCACACACCGCTGCTTGTACGCGACTTCTTGGCCAAAAACAACAGACCAATGATACCGCAGCCACCGTATTCCCCAGATCTGGCCCCCTGTGACTTTTTCTTGTTCCCGAAACTGAAGAGGCCCATGAAAGGACGACACTATGCCACGATTGACGAGATAAAGACGGCATCGAAGGAGGAGCTGAACAAGATACAAAAAAATGATTTTTTGAAGTGCTTTGAAGATTTGTAAAAACGTTGGCACAAGTGTATAATATCCCAGAGGGATTACTTTGAAGGGGACAAAATAGATATTTACGAATAAATAAATAATTTTTGAAAATACACAAAATTCGCGATACTTTTTGAACACACCTCGTATATCGCTAATGGGCTGCAATAGTGGTATAACTCAAAAAATCAAATTTTGAGACAACTGGGTTTAAAGATTTCATTGTACTTGTGTGGTATCTAGCTGAGTGTAATAGACCACCCTCATTTCCTACCAAGGTGTCGTAATAGACTAAGGTAAGTTGACCCGCCGTGTGGTATCCGATTAGTAGAACAGACTACCCTCATCTCTTACCGAGGTACCGTAGTAGACTAAGGTAAGTTGGCATTCCGTGTGTTATCCGGTTGAGTAGAATAGACCGCCCTCTTTCTCACCGAGATGTCATAATAGATTAAGGAAGTTGACGTCAAGCAGGCGGCCGATCGAAAAATACGTAGCTAAATCATGAGACACGTGTTTATAACATTTTGGCCGACCCCACTTAGAGTGGGATAAGGGCAGGGGGATGATGGCATAGTCTTGTTAAGCTTGTATGTACTGTTGTGTTTGTCTACAGACTAACAGAAACGCGTAGGATATAAGTTTTTAAGTAAAGTAAGTAAAGTAGCGGCCTGTTACTAGCCCACTGCTGTGCATAGGCCTCCTTTCTCCGTTTTTGGAGAGAAGGATTGGAGCTGAGACCTACCACGCTGCTTCAATGCGGATTGGTAGGTTACACATATCCCCAGAATTGACTAGAGATATGCAGGTGTCCTCATGACGTTATTCTTCACCGAAAAGCGTGTCGTAAATGGCAATTCTCAATTAGACACCTAAGTTTTTAACAGAGTTCTTGAAATACTGTTTTAAAATTACAGTTATAGCTCCTATAATTATAATTTCCAATTGTTCTTGTTTTTCCACTTTATTGTATTTTTATTTAGATATTTCTTTTTTCTCAAATTCATTACGTTTGTTGTTTATGTTCATTGTCACTTTATCTTAATATAGTTCTTGATAGTTGCTGTCAATCTGCGCATGCTGTTGCCATCTATAATTAATATAGAACTCAATTTATTAATCCTTGTATATTGTGTATTTGTAGTTATGTATGGTGTTTATTTTGTTGATGGCCCTTTTAAATAAATAAAATAAACAGAAAAACTCATTGGTATCTGCCCGGGTTTGAACCCGTGATTTCCTAGAAAAAGTCGCACGGTGTTACCGTTGGGCTATCAAAGCTTCGTAATATCGTAAAAGAACGCCAGGCCATAACCATGATGCACGCCGTGAAATTAAATTACGGTTTATTTTCGTTTCCACGTGTTTCTGGATTCTGGATAGAAACAGTGTCGTAAGCGTTAACACCTTCCTTTCGACAAAACATTAGCAAAAAGTTGATTTATAATTGCGCGAGTCATTCTGTTCTGTTCTGGAATATATTTTTTTTCTATCATTTAACATAATTTGTTTTCTTTCAATATTTTCGATAACAGAATTTGGAGGATATGATGATGTACTAAATTGATTTCATCAATCGATATGAAGTACTAAACGCTTATCCTCCAATGCGAAACTAGCTGATGGCAGCATTCGCTAGTAGAAAGCCAACGCGCCAAATTTCAATTTATCTCTCAGAATTTTTCAAATTCAAGATCGGATACAATAGAACTAAAACCTGAACAAAGCAGAGGCGACTCATATTTCATAAGATAGGTATCAAATTTTGTTAAAAGAACTAGACGCGACAGCTGCTCATGAATACGGAGATAAGCTACAATATCCCCAACTCATCGTCCTTTATCCACTTTCAATCGCATTGATAGAGTTCACTCTTAAGCTTTTTATCAGACAAGATAAATCTCTCATTTGTTTCAAACTGTAGATCATCATACAGGACGAAAATTTGCATATCAATTATCATCATCATAATTCTCGGCACAGTATGTCTTCTTCTTCCATTCTCCTCTATCATTCGTCAACTCTGGTGCCACTCCTTTAACATGCTTATCATTTATCTCACAATCCATCCATCTTTTTTTCGGCCTCCCCCTAGCCATACATTCAACCACATTCATATTTAAAACTCTTTTGGTTACATGATTTTCATCCCTCCTCATTACATGACCATACCAACTTAGTCTCGCATTCCTCATCTTTTGCTGTAATGGACACAACTTTCAGACTTCCCCTAATATACTCACTAGTCACTAGTCTATATCTATACTTATTATAAAACAAAGTTCCCAAAACTCAAAATCGAATTTTTGAATCGAAACTTGACGAATTTTTGTACGGTTTTTACTAGAAGGGAGTACAATTCTTCCGAAAGATTTAGCTTAAGAGCATATTACTGTATTATGTAAAATAAATAAATAAAATAAATAAATATATGGGACACTTACACACACGGTCGTCCGTCCCCAAAGTAAGTAACTTAATACTCGTGTTATGGGTGACAGACAACTGGTGAATATATACTTATATATTTTCTAAATACATACTTAAATACAAATAAACACCCAGGCTCAAAGACCAACAAATTCATTTTTTTTATATAGAAAATGTTAGCCCTCGGCGGGAATCGAACCCGCTAAATAAGTTTAAAAAAGGAGCAGTTATAAAAAAACTAGCCTAAACTAGCGTAAACTAAAAGAGAAACACAAAATTAATGTATAAGAAAATTATAGATCTTCAAAAATACTATAAAAAAGGCAGCACATCTCTGTCTCTTACGGTTATTTTTTTAAAATTTATTTTTCAAAGAAGTTGAATAAATATTACATTAAAAATTTCAATTTAATACACTAATTTTTACGCGGGCAAAGCCGCAAGCATAGCTAGTCTCAAAAGTAGTCAACAGAAAAACGTGTTTCGGACACGTTTTTGTTGAAAGAATCGTACGGTCTGACCTCTAGCTTATCGCAGTTCTAAAAATTAATAAATGCTATAGCTATTACCATAAACTTTAGCTATAGCTATTACCATAAACTTTAAAGTCTAAACACGGTAAAACTTTTGAAACCCATAAATCAACAGTATTATCTGTTATTCGGTTTAGATGACAGGTTGTATAAGAGATTCGAATGATTTATATTCCTTTGTCTGACTTTAAAGCCAGACTTGTTTGACTTTTTGGACGCTACTCCGTTTGCGAACTTCAAAAGTGCAGTCACTTTAATGAAGTTTAAGACGCAAACAGTTTCCAATATCTGTTACAGGAGTTATCCTTTTTATTTTTGTCTCCTTTTTATAATCATCATTTATCATTCTCCTACTTCCCACAACCACTTAGAGTGGGATAAGAGTTATTGGTGCAAAAAAATATTATCCATTTTTACAAAGAATCAGTTTAGCAATCAATGCGGAAACGCTGCCAGCATTCTTGGGACCATTCCACGTGGGCATGATTTGTATAGTCCTAGCGTGTAACTAATTGAAGTAAGCTATAACTTGTATATTTTCTTTGTAAGATAATACAGCTTTTTCGTTTATTTCAAGACAAATGAAAGTTAAAGTGCAAAATCCACTATATGGCCCAATTCAGTACCAATCACTTGAGCGAAGTTTACTCAAGAGATAGCACTGTTCTTTTAAATCAAATAAAAGAAAACCAATCCTCTTTCTTTTCGACATCTAAGTAATCAAAAACAACACATTCAGATAACAAGATTTATGAGTGTAAGATGTACAACAAACATCAAAATTTAAGACTGCATTCTTTTCACTCATATTTCTTACTTCAATTTCAAGACTTCAATTAATTTAATAAAACAACTGGAAAAATTAAAACCGTAATATAGTATTTTGATAACCATAAAATTGGTTAAAGTGTTTAGTAAATAAAATGGTAAAAAGTTAACCATAAATGCTACACATATGCTGTCGCAGACTTTTATTTAGAAATTTTAGAGGGGAACAATTTTGTAATGCATGATTTTTTAATAACTTTCACCCTTTACTTAGCGCACGCAACAAAAGCTTTAAATTTTGCCGTTTTCGTATTGAAATCAATCTGGTAAGGTTTCAGTATTAAAAATGTCTTTTTACCGCTGTTTTCGGGCACTGAAAAAATGCTAAAATGTAGAATAGAATGCAAATAATAGTTTAGCTGTCAATTATAGAGTAGTCATGGCTCAGCGGATAATGGGCGTACTAAAGAAGTAATAATACCCTTGATCGAGCCTCACCTACCCAATCTTTTTTATATCTTTAAAAAAAATACCGATCAAGGCTCGGTCAACCAGATCAACCACTATATTTATTTAACTTAAATAAATATAGCTTTTTGCTTAAAAACGGTTGCCTGTAAAGTCAGTTTTACGGGCAAAGATTTTATGTGACAACGTCTTTTTAAATGTGATGGATTGGAGTGGGAGAGAGACGCAAGGCATTCGCCAGTCCGGCGGGCCTCTCTTTCGTTCGGTGACCCATCGTAACAGACGTGAGCGGGCGTTACACTAATTCATGAGTGACTCCAAGCCGCAACCTAATTTAAGACGTTGTCACGTCAAAATATTTAAATCAAAGAGAGAAATTATGCTACTATATTAGACTAGACTACGTTTTTCTTCAATTTCATGAAACCACAAATAAATTATAACTGACACACCATTATGGTAATGGCTTGTACAGAGGAGAAATATGAGTTATTTATGTTACCCATGTCTGATTTATTAGTTTTACAAGAGCTATGTGGTTTTTTGAGTAAACTTTTTCAAAGCGAGCGTTGAATTGTATATTTTTACACGGTTTATATTAGTTTCACTTGTATGTATTAATATCTGGGTAGGTAATTTTTTACAAAAAAAAAAATTAAAAGTAGGAAAAATTAAAAAAATAATAATTATTGAGTTCGGGATTATTCGGGAAGTATTTACATTTCTCGATGCTGCCCGTTTCCCGAATAAGCTACGCTGACTTGACAGTTAATGGCAAAAATTCAATTCAATATAAATGTTAGTGTTTTTTAATGCCCAAAAACAAAGATAAAACATTTTTTTTTCTCCCCCTAAACGCCCTACATGCTGAATTTGAGAAAAATCGTTGGAGCCATTTCCGAGATTCCGAACATATTATATATATATATATATATATATATAAATATCACTTCACTACATATTATAAAACAAAGTCGCATATATCCTATGTACGCATAAAACTTTAAAACTACGCAACAGATTTTGATGCGGGTTTTTTTTAATAGATAGAGTGAATAATAAAATAAGAATAAAATAAAACTAATGTAAGTTGACATCAGGTAGGCGGCCGGTCGTTAAATACCTAGCCAAATCTAGCCAATATATAAATATCACTATATATATATATAGTGATATTTATATATATATATATATATATATATATATATATATATATATATATAAATATCAATTCACTACATATTATAAAACAAAGTCGCATATATCCTATGTACGCATAAAACTTTAAAACTACGCAACAGATTTTGATGCGGTTTTTTTTAATAGATAGAGTGATTTCAGAGGAAGGTTTGTACGTATAATAACATTCAATACGGAGTAGAGAAATACTGTAATTTTTGAGGTTTCTGTAAATAATTACATTTTTTTCCGCTTACATTGCAAACGCAGGCTAAACCCTACGAGATTTATCAAAATGATGTACTAAGTATTTGTACATCTTGAAAAGGTCTACAGAAAAGTCCACGATGGTCTATCTCTTATGGATAACCCACAATAGCATTTTTTGTCATTTACTTTTTACGAAAAATAATGCCTTATGTTCAAAGCAATTTTTATACAATACAGCATTAATCCTTATCCAATTAAGTACCTTAAATAAATTGTTGATTTAATATAGATCAATATGACCTATTACGGCATGTAATTTAAGTGAACATTTTCTGAGATATTACAGATTTAAAATGCCGTGAGGACGCCGCGCTTCACCCTATAGCACTTCGAATCTTTTAAGAGTTTGTTTAAAGACATTCTGTAATTAATTGTAAAAATAAAATACATAGGTAAAATGTAAAAGTAAATAAGTAAAAATGTACTATATGAGTTTAGATATTCTAAAGATACCAGGAAATCGTCTTGGTATAGGGAGAGGAAATTGTTTTTCTCCAAATTTAACGCTTGCGGGCCACGGGCAGTAATGAATAAAACAAAACTACTAGATCAATTTTAATCTTTCTTTTTTGACTGACTGCCACTGACATGGGATATATATTTTATACCCGTGCGAAGCAGGGGCAGGCCGCTAGTATGTATGTATATATATATATATATATATATATGACGGACGAGGCTCGCCGCGATTATTTTAAAAAAGCGTGACGTCAGTATTGCTGACGTCACGGGCAGCGTTATCACCCATACTTGGTATTTTAATATGAACAACTAAGATAATTTTGATAAACTTTTATTTTTCAAGAGCTCTGTCCGCCGCGGCGGTCCGAAACGGAATAATCCCCTGAGCTGTCGTGCGCTCGGCTTTTATAGAAAGACTGGGTGTGTAATTCGATTGAACAAACTACCCACCTTTTCAACTAAAACTTTTCTTTACTTACAAAGAAATGTTCTCAATTTTAAAATGAAATGTTTAAATTTATTACAATGTAACTTGCAAATATTAATTCTGAAGTCTGAACACGTGGTAAAAATATTAACCACGTGTTTTTATTTCAGTAATGAAGGTATTTATCGACAAATTAAACATCATAGTAACAATCTAAATCAAATGGCGTGATGTTGATATTCAAAGTACGGCTACCCGCCGACATATATATATATATATATATATATATATATATATATATATATATATATATATATATATATATATATATATATCCACATACAAGATTAACTCATTTTAATATTAACTAACGCCGTGATCCGGCTGAATAGAATAGTACCACTCTCATTTCTTACCGAGGTGTCGTATACTATAAGCAACGATCAGCCATTTCTTTTTTGGAAATAATTCATTTATTTTTATGTCACCGGTTCTTGATAGGTGTAGAAACTTTAAATTAAATTAGTTCGTTCAAAGTGGGCCATAATTCAAAATAGTAGGTTACATAAATAATATAATACATGCAGGAGGATGCTCCTGCCCTTATCCCACTCTAAGTAGGGTCGGCACAACATGTTACAAACATGTTATATGATTTGGCTAGGTATTTAACGACCGGCCGCCTACCTTATGTCAACTGACATTAGTCGTATTTTACAACACCTCAGTAAGAAATGCGGGTTGTCTATTCTACTCAGCCGGATACCACACGAGGGGTTGATTTACCTTAGTCGCCTTCTACGACACCTCAGTAAGAAATGCAGGTGGTCTATTGTATTCAGCCGGATACCACACGGCATTTGCGTATATTTTACAAGAATGATGATTAAACTGGGACAAACTTTGAAATTGGCTAGGTAATCAAAACTTTGCTGTTCTATGGCGTAATCTAATATACATGGCCGTATAACTTGGCCCAAAGACTAAGTTAAGCCGTTGACCCCGGTTGTTTTGACTAACGTCTGATAATAACCGTTAAACTTAGATGGAATTTATTATATATTCTTGCTAAAGTGTTGTCTCTGATGAATTGCGGAGAGTTTTAAATAAATTCAATTCCCTCACACTAGTAAATAAACTAAAATTAACTTAACTATAAATTGTATTACTTCGTAGGTTAGCTGGCAGAGATTTCAGTCTTTGTACACTTTTTTTATTATTAATGATTTTCTTACATTTTTTATGGTACAAGAATAAATAAATAAATCTCTATTCTTTTTTAAGACAATTGGTTTTACCCATCATTTTACTTAAATGTGGCAAGTACACATTTGTTATAACTTTACAAACTTTTAAACAAATTGACTACGCATTCTATAATTATTCAACATTAGGAGAGCCTAAAAGGTACAGCGGGAAAATATCGTGAGGAAACTTGCATATGTCTAGGGAATTCTGATATGTGTAAACCTTAGCCTTAGCCTGGTAGGCCTTAGCACCAATTCAACTCTCTAAAAACTGAGAGAGGCGTATGCCCAGCAGTGGGATAGTATCAGGCCTTTACTTTACTTTTTTTCTAATTCGCGTCTTCGTATTAAAATAAATAAATATATGGGACACTTACACACATTGTCCGTCCCCAAAGTAATTTAATACTTTGATATGGGTGAGAGACAACTGGTGAATATATACATATATAATTTTTAAATACATACTTAAATAAATATATACCCAGACTCGAAAAACCAACAAATTACTTTATAGAAAATGTTGGCCGTTGGGGGGAATCGAACCCACGACCCGCGGAGCTGAAGGCAATATCACTACTCACCGTGCCAACGGAACAGTCAACATTCTTTCGTTTTTTATAATTTTATATAACAATGAATTCTTTTTAGTCTGTTTTTGCAATTTCCATAGTTGAGTGATTAAAGAAAAATGCACAATTTGTCTTTTGTCTATTTTAAAAGTTAGAAAAGTGAACAATTTGATGTGACTAATACAATACTGTTTGCTATGAATGTGGATTTTTCCACGTCTTTTTTACCCATTCGTTAGCATATGTCAGTCCGATACTTGAAATATATGGGTTCAGGCGCTGTCGCTTTAGATTTTTACCGATATGTGAATAGATTTTTCACTTTTTTATTTGTAAGAACAGAATATGGTTCCTATTATTTCTGAAACTTTTGTTATATGGTTGAAAGGCTTAATATATTATTTTTGTTGTCGGGAACTAATATCTTCTCGTCTAATGGTCATACACCATTTCTTTGCTTTTTAATACCGGATATACCGGCAACGAAAAGATCTCGCGTAGATCTTTTCGTCCAAAATGCTTCAATGGCTGAAGACAGAAGGCTTCGAACAGTGTGTGTTGTTAGTGATGACATACGGATCAGAAACGTGGTCACTACTATGGGCCTCATAAGAAGGCTCAGAGTCACTCAGCGAGCGATGGAGCGAACTATGTTCGGAGTTTCTCTACGTGATCTAATCAGAAATGGGGAGATCCGTACAAGAACCAGAGTCACCGACATAGCTCAGCGTGTCGCGAGACTGTGGTGGCGATGGGCGGGGCACATAGTGCGGAGAACCGATGGGCGTTGGGGTCTCAAGGGGCTGGAATGGCGACCCCGCACCAGAAAACGCCACCCTCCGACCCAGACCCCCACGAGATAGACTGACGACCTCAAAAAAGTCGCGGGGAGCCGCTGCGTCCAAGCAGCACAAGATCGTGTGTGGTGGAGATCCCATGAAGAGACCTATGTCCAACAGTGGACGTCCATCGGTTGAGAAAGAAGAAAAGAAGATACTGACAACGCGATAATCATGTGACCAGTAGTAAATTGGGGCTTGTTTGTGACTGTATCATGAAACAGGATGTCGGAAGGTATTATGACTAGTCAAGATAATCTTGCATTTCTCGTCTTTGTAATGGGCGTGTCTTAGACCTCCCGTTATATACTCGTTTCGTATTTTATCCAGTCATACCACACCACACAACCACCTTAACATTCTCATTTCATTTGCGTGCACCCGTCTTTGATAACCTTGTAAATTCCACGATCAATTTTAGCTTTGCCATTACAGCAGTTTAAAATTGATTCAAGAAGCCTACTATACTATTGAGGTTTATTTGGACGATAAGAATGCATGGATATAGCTACTGTCCGAATCTGTACCAGATAGTAATGACTTAATGTAACTAGTTATAAGTATTATGTTGGTAAAGAGCAACCGCCGAGTCTTGCTGGCTGTTCTCGGTAGCGGTACAGCTTTCCGAACCAGCAGTAGAATTGACGATTCAAAAGTACTTGTTTACAATTTCATTTGAATAAAGAAAAATTTGAATTTGAACTTGCAGGATAAAAGACCTTAAAATAAACACTGGACTGAAGTCATTAAAAAATATAGCAATATAATGGAAAATCTAGAAAATACTTTCCTTTGAATATCAAAGGTACCCAAGGTTACATTCAGTTGAAGTGATTCCGCTTGCGATTGTGATGAAATTGCGATGCGGTGAATCGTGATATTTGCAAGTTATCTTTGTATTCATGAGCATCTGCATGAATGAAACAGTTCGATTGAAACTCGGAACGGGGATGAAATTGAACGTGCTTTGAGCTTTAGTACAACATTAATTTATAGAACAAAATCCGTGTTTATCCTATCTTATTCTTCTAATTATTATAAATGGGAAAGTTTGTGAGTATCGATGTATGTTTGTTGCTCTTTCACGGTGAATCCACTACACCAATATCGATAAAAATTGGCACAATTATTCCTTATACACCGGATATTATTCCGGTGTATAAGGAATAATATAGGCAAGAAATGTTAATTCAACAAGAATAGGATGACATTGAAAGGCGCCATCTGTTATCGACCTATCACACGATAACAGTCCACGCGAACGAAGTCGCGGGTAAAGGCTAGTCTTTCATATTTACTTCAACGATTTTCATGAAATTCAGCATGCAGGGGTTTGGGGGGGAAATCGATGTAGCTAAGTTTCAGTATAAAAAATGCCTTTTTATCCCTGTTGTCGGGTACTGAAGAAATGCTAAAATGTAGAATAGATGTAAATGATATTTTAGCTGTCAATTATAGAGTAGTCATAGCTCAGCGGATAATGGGTGGACTAAAGTGATAATACCCTGGATCGAGCCCTAACTAACAAACTCTTTTTTTCTTTTTTTTCAAGTTTCATCTTTTTTATTAAAAAAAAAGAAGTTGGGAGTAAAAGCTAGTATTACAAATGCGAAAGTCTGTTTGTCTGTTACATGGCCGCTTAATCAAAATTAATGTAAGGAAACGAGGAGTTTTGGGTTCAATTGTAGTAGATTGAGATATGGGTAAAAAAGCGGTACATTATTGTATTTCAAAATATAAACAATTTCATTTAAAAACGTTTTAATGAAATCTCATGTCCCCAATGTTAACCGTTAAGGAGTTCCTCGTCTGGAGCCAATCCTAGCATCAGCCTAAGGTCATGCTTATCAAAAACATGCATTGCCATGAAGATAAGACTAGTATATAAAATTTCAGCTTAATTGTTATTATTATTTATTATTTTATTGAATGGCACAGTGGGTAGTGATCGTGGGTTTGATTCCCACCGAGGGCCAATATTTTCTATAAACAATTTGTTATTTCTTCGAGCCAGGGTGTATATCACAAGTATTAAATAGTCCCCAAACTAAGAAATTAATTATTAATTACTTAGTTTGGGGACGACCGTGTGTGCAAGTGTCCCATATATTTATTTATTTATTGAGGCGTTAACCTGTTTAAGTGACCGCGAAGTTCAACAAGTATGGATTTCGGCGTTAATGCTTCTTGTCAGATATGAGTGCTATCGTTTTGTAAGAAGTGTAAATAGGTATCACTTATCTCTGAGTGGCTTTTGAATAGATAAAATTGACAAGTTATTCAATAATAAAAAAATTCAAACGATAGTTGAAACTCTGTTTTCAGTTTTGTCTAAATAACGGCCTGTTACTATCCCACTGTTGGGCATAGGCCTCCCCTCTCCGTTTTTGCAGAGAAGGATTGGAGCTAAGACCTACCACGCTGCTCCAATGCGGATTGGTAGATTTCTCATATCCCTATTCTCCAGAGATGTGCAGGTTTCCTCACGATGTTTTCCTTCACCGAAAAGCGTGTGATAAATTACAATTATTAATTAGACATATAAGTTTTAACAGAAAAACTCATTGGTGTCTGCCTGAGTTTGAACCCGTGAACTCCTCGAAAGAGTCGCACGTTGTTACCGCTAGGCTATCACAGTTTTGTCTTTCTCTCTTTCAGAAAATTTTGCAACAATATTATAGGGTTAAAAAAAATTGTTGCGATATGTGTATGGGCGCGCTCACAGGTTTAAATATTGTTTCTTTTTACACAGATATTTTCGTTTTATTGACGAAAAGACGTGAAGTGCAAGATGCTAAATACGCAAAAACTTGTTAAAACTGGTCGCTAGGAATACTGGAATTTTTCAGACTTCTAACTAAGTTAATGAATTTTAAAATGTTACCAGTTCTAGAACAAATTGCTGTGAACCTTAACATCCAACTTTTCAACAAAAGACTGCTCCATTTTTATCTTTATATCCCCATCTAGACAGCATCACAAAGTTTTTATTGGAGATTAAACTTTATTACAATAATGATAAAGCTTGAAATCGTAAACATTGCTACGAATAAATAAAATCTCCCATCAGATAACAGGCGATGTATAATAAGGGGTCTCGAATCTAGGGGTAATCAGAATAATTAATATAATGTTTATATTTTGATTTATAATATTTCATAATTTATAAGAAGCAATGAATCCACCGTGTGGTATCCGGCTGAATAGAATAGACCAACCTTATTTCTTACTAAATTGTCATAAAAGGCCACTAAAGTAAATTGACCCGCCGGCTGAGTAAAATAGACTACCCTCTTTCTTACCGAGGTGTCGCGAAAGGTGTCTAAGGTAAGTTGACATCAAGCAGGCGGCCTGTCGTAAAGATGATGAATAATCAAACAATATTAGAATAATTTATAGAATTAAGCGTTGCTTTGCGGAGGTACATAATACAAAGATATTAATAAAAATATTTTGCTACTATATACGTAAATAGAAAATATATAATGCTAAGTGTAGAGTGGATTTGCTGAATCGCTTTGCGATTTTGTCGTGGAGTCTAGCTCCGGATTGTTGACTTTGTGATAGTGAACGTGTGTAGTGCTTGTGTAGTTAGTGGCGGTGGTAGAGGTTTGAGCATTTGATTTTACGAATCCTGCATGTATCGGATATGAAAAGGATAGTATAATAACTCTATGCGTCCGAACTTCAAATTGCAATGAATTTCGAAAATTTCAACCTAAAATTACACGATAGTGAGGCTACATAATTAATTTCCATATTGTGTACAGGCTAATCTAAAATTCAATTCCATTTCCCCACTGCAAATAGTTATTCAAAGTACATACAATTTCGTTTCGTGAAAGCGGACGCGGCGGGCTAATTTTGGCACGTGTTTGCAAAGTCCTGACAAAGTGACAAAGGAAATCGTTGAATTCAAATCCAGTGCGCTCACTTGTGAACGGTTTAAGGAATAATAGTTTTATGTTACTATCTTTAGGGATATGGTTTGGAGTGGAAAAAATTGAATGATAAATAATCGTTAATTTCCTTTAATGAATCGATTTGTAAAACAACGATTATCTAAATTCTAAAAAAATAATAGACTTTTAATGATGGAGGAAAAAATCAATTGATAACTAACTAATAAACTAAATAATTGTTTTTTTTACCTTTTAATACAAATCGATTTGTAATAAAACGACTGTCTAAAAAATAATGGATTTTTCTGTTTCATCAAAAACTTGCTTTTTTAATATATAATAAAAATACCTATTCGACTTTATTCATTTATTTATTAATATAAAATCAGCTTGCTACTTAATATTTATGTTCATGTCTGAATAATATTTGTAGGATTAATGTTTTTAAATTTTTTATAACGCTTATAGTTCC
This sequence comes from Morpho achilles, assembly GCA_947086495.1. NCBI lineage: Eukaryota > Metazoa > Arthropoda > Insecta > Lepidoptera > Nymphalidae > Morpho > Morpho achilles. The sequence continues at coordinate 3,802,089 of CAMTZB010000012.1, read as the reverse complement.
TCCGATATTCGCCAGCGGCTCTGCCCGCCTGGAAATATTAAAACCGTAACCGTATTTTGATAACCATAAAAATGGTTAAAGTGGGTTAACCTTAAAAGCTAGACATATGCTGTCGCGGACTTTTATTTAGAACTTTTAGAGGGAAACAATTTTGTAATACATGATTTTTGAATAATTTTCACCGTTTACTTAGCTCACGCAATTTTGCCGTTTTCGTAATATTTTTTATCGGTGTAGTAATTCTTGAGATTAGCTCGTTCAAACAAACAAACTCTTCAGCTTTATATATTAGTCTAGATTTGTGTTGAGATGATAGTCCGCTTGTATTAACTTGGAACCTAATATAGGATGTAACGTGCGTTGATACATTAATTATGTCCTATATTAAGAAAACGACATTAACAGTGGTAACACAAACACATTAAGACCACAGGACTGGGCTGGCACGGAAATGATTACGGCTAGAGGAAAATATGCCTCTACCTTTAAACTTTCCTTCCTTGTATCCCTCGTATTTATATTTCCCATGAGCACTTTGTTAGTTCGCCGTGTAGTATTCGGCCGAGTAAAATAGACCACCCTCATTTCTTACCGAGGTGTCGTTAAAGGCGACTAAGGTAAGCTGACCCGCCGTGCGGTAGTCGGTTAAGTAGAATAGACTATGCTCATTTCTTACCAAGGTGTCGTAAAAGGCATCTAAGGTAAGTTGATGTCAGGTAGGCAGGTGGCCGGTCGTAAATTTTTTGTGAACTATTCTAGTTGCTAACAATTTGCCTAATTGCGCTTTTGTCCTAGAAAAAAAATTATAATAGCCTCTTCAGGTGACAAGAGGGCTGGCTCCTTTTTCGCACAAAGAATCAGCTTTAGAGATTCAGCGCAAAAACGTTGCCAGCATTCATGAGACCATTCCACGTGGGCATGATTTGTAAAGTGTGTAAGTAGCGTGCGTGTAAGTAGTTTAAGATAGATAACTTGTACATTTTAGTTGATAACAATTTGAATATATTTTAAAAATTTTATCAACTTATTTCTCCATACATTAAGTATTAAAATAAATATTACATTAAGTTTTATGTGTTATTTTCTATATTAATAACGTAACTTAAAATGTAAAAGTTTGGGTTCTTTCTCAGAACTCGTGACTATGACTTACATTTCTAGGCATCGCTACTATTAAAAAAGATAATATGTACAGATAGTCCACTTGGAACCTAATATAGGATGTAACGTGCGTTGATACATTAATCTGTGTCCCATATTAAGGAAACGACATTAACAGTGGTAATATAAACGCATTAGGACCACGGGACTGGGCTGGGGCGGAAATGATTACGGCTAGAGGAAAATATGTCTCTACCTTAAATCCTTCCTTTATTCCTCGCATTTATAGTTCCCATGAGGATTTTGATGGTATAATTAAATTTTAAAGGGACATTACACCTTTCCTAATTGCCTCTGCAGGTGATAAGAAGGTTTTGTGATCGTTTTTAATTTGTCTTTGTTTTTTTAGTAAATCAAATTTTTTACTAATATTTATAAATAAATAAATAAATAAATATATGGGACACTTACACACACGGTCGTCCGTCCCCAAAGTAAGTAACTTAATACTTGTGTTATGGTAGACCGGCAACTGGTGAATATATACTTATATATTTTCTAAATACATACTTAAATACAAATAAACACCCAGGCTCAAAGACCAACAAATTCATATTTTTTTTAAAGAAAATGTTGGCCCTCGGCGGGAATCGAACCCGCGACCCGCGGAGCTGAAGGCAGGATCACTACCCACTGCGCCAACGGGCCAGTCGATTTTATTTAAGGTTAAGATTAAAATGGATTTTTAATGTTAAATAACGTATTAGGATAGAGCGTGACATCGCTTACTGATTTCCTAATTTTATTTTAAATTAACAATTCATCATTCTCCTGCTCTTGCCCCACTCTAAGTGGGGTGGGCATAACATGTTTAAAACATTTTACAACACCTCGGTAAGGTATAAGGGTGGTCTATTCTACTCAACCGTACACCACACGGTGTGTAATCTGTCTGACCTTAGTCGCCATTTATGACACCTTGGTAAATGAGGGTGGTCTATTCTCCACAGCCGGGTACCACACGGCGTGTAAACTTACCTGAGTCGTCTTTTACGACACCTACAATTTCATACAAAACTATCAATTCAAGTGTGTCTATTACTTGTGCATTTACCTTGTATTGATCAGCGGATTTGCCGTGAAAGAGTAACAAACATACATCCAGACTTTCCCATTTATATTATTACTAACGGCCTGCCCCTGCTTCGCACGGGTATAAAATATATAGCGACATGTGACATGGTGATAAGTGACATGGTCACTCAGTGAACAAAAAAATGATTAAAATCGATCCAGTAGTTTTGATTTATTCATTACGGCCCGTAGCCCGCACGCGTTACATTTGGAGACAAACAATCCCCCTCTACCTATACCAAGAAGATTTCCTGCTATATATAATATCTAAATTAATGTACTACTACTTATTTTTCGTAAAAAGTATATGACAAAAAATGCTATTGTGGGTTATCCATTAGAGATAGACATATACCATCGCGGAGTTTTCTGTAGACCTTTTCAAGGTGTACAAATACTTAGTACATCATTTTGATAAATCTCGTAGGGTTCAGCCTGCATTTGCAATGTAAGCGGAAAAAAATGTAATTATTTACATCACATTAGAAACCTCAAAAATGACAGTATTTCTCTACTCCATATTTAATGTTATTATACATGTAAACCTTCCTCTTTAATCACTCTATCTATTAAAAAAACCGCATCAAAATCTATTGCGTAGTTTTAAAGATTTAAGCATACATAGGGATATAGTGACAGACAGGGAAAGCGTCTTTGTTTTATGCTATGTCGTGAAGTAGTAAGTGAATTACATAAGCTGTGGTAGCCCAGCGGTAGCACCGTGCAACTCTTTCGAGGACGTCACGCGTTCAAAACAACCTATGAGTATTGTTAAAATTTATGTGTCTAATTGATAATTGCAATTTATCACACGCTTTTCGGTGAAGGTAAACATCTTGAGGAAACCTGCATATCTCTAGAGAATACTGGATATATGTGTAACCTACCAATTCGCACTGGAGCACCGTGGTAGGTCTTAGCTCCAAACCTTCTCTCCAAAAACGGAGAGAAGAGTCCTATTCTCAGCAGTGGGATAGTAACAGACCGCTACTTACTTAATTTATGTGAAAAAAACTAATTATGTTACTAAACAAAAGAAATTCAATTAAATTATTATTGGACAAGAGCCCAATAGATTTAACTAAAATAATAATAAAATATCAACTTTATTTATGTTGTTCCTAAAAACATTGAATATCCAATTAATTAATCAGCTTTAAGATTTTGAACGACTTAATAAAGCTCCGAAAGCAACTGTACTTACACACAGGCAGACAAATCCAAATTATAATATTCGAACTGCGAAATTGCAGGTTTAATCAAAATGCTGGTGTTCGAAAGTCAATTAGAAACTTCAAAGTGGGAGTCGTGATTAATAAATCAAGGCAGCTTGTAATTAGCAAGTTGATTTCGATCTCAATTATGACTTTGCCGCGTTGTACTATGACAGTTGTAGACAATAAGGCCATTCATTAGTAAATTGGATTGGAAACCAAATTGAGAATCACATATGTGGGGAAATGTTTTTTTTTACGGAGGGGAAATCTTCAAAAAGATACCGGAACTCTTAGGGGAGAGATCCGGTTATGTGGGATTTCTACCCACTAAAACCCCCTCGATGGATAGCCTCCGCACCAGCAGAGAGGCTCCGGGATCTCTGACGAACTGCACCGGAGTCTCTCTAGTGCCGTGCACATCGTGCTCTTCTATCTATCTAGTACGGAGCTTGTGCCCGTAACAAGCTCCGTATTCTCTCGAGGTCGAGAGGAACGGTCACAACTCCCACCGTGACCAATCGTGACCCCAGGGGTCCCATTGGCCGGGACTATCAATTAGGGCAGTTTCTACGGCCCCTTTGTCTTTGCCTGTGAGAAGGATCAGCCCTTTCGCGATTACGCTCGGCAGTCTCCTTTCTGACCATAATGGTTTCACAAAAGGAGACTACGGCATTCCAATCTCTTCAAATTCCAATAACTTCTCAACATAGCAGAGACTACCGCTTTTAGGGAAAGGTCCCGTCCGATACTATTTATCAAGACACGCCGCTCCACATCCCAAGGGAAATGTTCCCTAATTAAAAGGAACCTGGTCCCTGGACCCTAGGTCGCTGGTAGGTAATTTAAGTGGACTGTATAGGGGGGTTCAGGGCGTTTACTATTTTCTATCTCTCTGGGCAATGCGTAATTTATTACCGATACGTAGTAACAACTTAGCACCACCCACCTTTCGATGCTTTTGTACTGCCACCGTGCACTGGAAGGTTCGAAGTTTTCGATATGCGCCGGCGGCCGGCCGTTTCTTGTGACGCCAGGGGAATTGTTACTCGTACGAACAGTAACACTTTTACGAGTCCGAAACTCGACACGACACTTTAATGTTAGGCACTGCACTTAATATTGCAGACGAATGTTTATGTTTTTACAATAGATTTGATACGAATAATGTATAGCGATCGAGCGGCCATTAGCGAAGGTTCCGCGCTCACGTAGACACTCGCACGGCGACAGACGAACCGATCGGCGAGTGGCATTTTCATTGCTACCCACATATCGGTGAATAAAAAAATGACAATTGCCCAGAGACAAAAAGATAATAAGAACTTAATAAAATAATGACATATTTACGAACAAAATATGTCAACGAAAAAAAAAAGTAATTTATTTATTTATTTTATTTATTTATTCAACTTTACAATAACTTGTTACATGCTTAAATAACTTTTTATCCCAATAATATACAACTTAAAACATATAGCGAAATCCTGGCCCCCAAACTAGGATTCCCTGTGCTATGGGAAGCCAGACTTTCGACCGAACCTAAATAAATTTAATTTCTAAGTTATTTTTTGGTGGGTAAGTAAGAAAATAACAGTTGACGACCATCGACCGTCGCTTGCGCGGATGACATAGTCAATGCGGCAGTATATGTCAAGTTTTTAGAAGCTGATAAAGTATTAAATACTTAGTTATTTTTACAATTTTTATATATGTATATGTTTTTAACAAGTTTTTAATATGTATATTATCTATATGTAAATTATATTTCGGCTTAATTTTATGTATAATAAGTACTTTACTAATTTTATGAATTCTAAAATGAATGCAGAATAAGAAAACTCACCCACCGAGATAAAACAACAAGACTGCATACAATAATAATAAAATTATTTTGCAATAATTCGCGATAAAGTAAAATAGAAAATATGCTGCACCTATTTAAATTTTCCGTTTGACCCCAAGGTTGACTGGAAAAGAACGCTTTAGTGTTAAGTCCTTCTTTTGTTATCTTAATAGTGCAATAAAAAAAAAAATATATCATCTTCCTGCCCTTATCCCACTCTAAGTGGGGTCGGCACAACATGTTATAAACATGCTGTCACATGATTTGGCTGCGTTTTTACAACCGGAAGCCTGCCTGACGTCAACTCACCTCTGTCGCCTTTTACAACACCTCGGTAAGAAAGAGGGTGGTCTATTCTACTAAACCAGATACCACACGGTGGGTCAACTTACCTTAGTCGCCTTTTACGACACCTCGGTGAGAAATGAGGTTGGTCTTTTCTACTTAGCCGGATACCACACGGCGGGTTAACTTACCTTAGTCGCCTTTTACGACACCTCGGTAAGAAATGAGGGTGGTACTATTCTATTCAGCCGGATACCACACGGCGTGAATTACATATGTCTTCAAAAGTAATAATAAAATTATTTTGCTATAATAAAAGGGATCTCGTCAACCTTTGAGTAACAGAAGGAAAAGGACAAGAATTAAAGAAGAAAGAGAATACGGGTAATATAGAGAAAAAGAAAGTTTATATTCATTTAACTATTTAATCTAATAATTAATTTTGGTAAAATACATAGATGAAAAGATGCTACGAGTAATATATAATTACTTAAGACAAATATTTTCTAGTCTCTAACTTAAATACCGAAAGGGTATTTGCGGATTGATACTGGTAAGTCATTCCACAGCTTAACACTGTGTATTACAAAACCGGTTTTTTCATCATCATCATTTCCTACCCCACTTTAGTGGTGTCGGTACAACTTGTTTTTCTCTTTCATTCTCTCCTATCATTTGTCCACTTTGGCGCTATTCCTTATATATGCATGTCACTTCACACAATTCAACCATCTACTTTCGACCTACCTCTAGTCATAAATCCATCCACTTTCATATTTAACAATCGTATGTTCACATGGTTTTCATCCTTCCTCATTAGAGGTCCTGTTTAGAGAGGCCCCGACCCGGAGGTGGCGCTCTCCGGGGTACAGAGCTGCTGCTGGCAGGGATGGGGGGCAATGTCTTCATAGGTACCCTGTCCCCGCCACCAGCAGCGCGGTGGAGCACTGTCAGGTTTTTAGTCGGTGAGAGTCCGACATACCCGCCGCTCGTCCCCGTCGGGCGGTGATGACCCATAATGGGTTTTCCTGACATAAAAAAAAAAGAAGGTCCATATATACCATTTTAATCTTTTACTCGTCTTTTCTATAATGGCCGCTACTTATATACTCATTTCGTATTTTATTTTAATTTATAACAGGTCTTAGTTTTTTTTTCTTTTTTTTTATTTATTTTCAGCAAAAATGTACAAGTTATATCTATCTTAAATTACTTACACGCTAGGACTATACAAATCATGCCCACGTGGAATGGTCCCAAGAATGCTGGCAGCGTTTCCGCGCTAAATCGCTAAGCTGATTCTTTGTGCGAAAAAGGAGCCAGTCCTCTTGTCACCTGAAGAGGCAATCAACCGAGGTGTTAAAACGGCCCTAGGGTCTCGACTGCAAACGGCACAAATATATAACTCTCGATGAGAGATGCATAATTCCGCCGTTTGCCGGTTTCGGCCATTTCCGCCGCAGCTCCAGGTCTTGACGCTGTTTCCCTGATATGGGACGAGGCTAACGTATCAACGCATGTTGCGTCCCACATTAGGGCCCGTCCCCGTTCCCAAGGAACCAGCGTCAAGCCGTCTGGTCTCTTGCCATCATTCCGACATATCCCGGAAGGCTCGAGAAGAGCAGGAATGTCGATGGTGGCAAGAGCTCTTTTGATGGTATCATTAAGAGAACCATGACGGAAAAGCCTACCAGAGCTCCTATGGCATGAAAGCCCGTGTTATACAAATCTTATTTCAATATAATAGAATTAATCAATATAATAAAATAAAATTAATTAATTAATTAATGAAGTTTTTTATTTCAGTTTAGTTGCAGCCAGAAAACTTGGAAAACAGAACGGTTAGTTCTTTTTTTAATTTAAACTGTAGCGCTAAATGGTCAAACTAGTTTTTCATTTATTTTGGCAAGGTCCGGCTGAGTAGAATAGACCACCCTCATTTCTCACTAAGGTGTCGTTAAAGGCGACTAAGGTAAGTTGATGCGTCGTGTGGTATCCGGCTGGATAGAATAGACCTCCATCATTTCTCGCTGAGGTATCGTTAAAGGTGACTAAGGTAAGTTGATGCGGCGTGTGGTATCCGGCTGGATAGAAAAGACAATAGAATAGACAGGCAGCCGGTCGTAAAATACATATCAAAATCATTTTACAACATGTTGTGCTGACTCTACTTGGAGTGGGATAAGGGCAGGAGAATGATGCTGTTTGTTCAATATCATAAAATTTCGGAAAAGCAATATACGAAAATGTTTATAAACATTACAATGGAACTAATTTTCCACCATGGGTTATTGTCCGGTATATATAAAGATTGCACGTTTGTCCGGTTATTTCTTCATTTTATAGCGGCAACAAATAACAGTTTTAACGGTCGTAAACTAGAAAATGCTTTGTAGTTATTTTCTTCCATTTTATGGTTATCTTTCTGAATTATTTATGTATTTTGTGTCTATTTTTTGTTTTAAATCTTTGGGGTGAACTTCATAGTTATTAGTTTGGTTTATTTTTAATTCACTTTCCTTCATTATTGATTACTAGCTTTTACCCGCGACTTCGTTCGCGTGGACTTTTAGTCTTTGTATTAACAGTAGCTTCTGCCACTCTCCAACCCTGCAAATATCTCCATCACAAAAATCATATTAATCCGGAAAGAATTAAAGGGATTTATCGTTTTATTAAGAGCATAATATGGTAAAAGGAGACTGCCAAAATTGGGCCTAACTGTTATAAAACCCACATACCCAAATACATAAAAAAATAAAATCTGATATTAAATATCATAAGCTTTGATAGCCCATCGGTGACACCGTGCGACTCTGTAGAGGAGATCACGGGTTCGAACCTCGGGCAGGCATCAATGAGTTTGTCCATTAAAAATAATCATTTTATCCCTGTTTTTGGATATTAAAAAATACTTACTATATTGAATATATAAAACATTATTTTTGCCATTAAATGTCAAGTCAGCGTAGCTTATTCGGGGAACAGGTGGTCGCGAGAAATGAACATACCTAGGATCAAGGACCCTATTATTTTTTTCTTTTGTTTAACTCCTTTTTTTTTGGAAAAAATTACCGAGCAGTTCGGTCATCCAAATAATCATTAATTATATAAATGAGCTTTTTAAACAAAACGCCGTGTGGTATCCTGCTGAACAGAATAGTGCCACCCTCGCTTTCTGAGGTGTCGTAAACGGCGACTAAGGTAAGTTGACCCACCGTGTGGTATCCGGTTAAGTAGAATAGACCACCCTCTTTCTTACCGAGGTGTCGTAAAATACGACTAAGGTATGTTGATGTCAGGCAGGCTGCTGGTCGTAAAATACGTGGTCAACTCAGCTTTGTAAACAAATTTAACATTTCTAAATGAATACAAAACATTTTATTTTCCACCGTCAAAGTATTCTAAATTGAGTATCATAATTCAAATGATTCAAGCGTTAGGAATTCGGAATATAATCTGAGAAATATTTATCTGTTAGAATGAAAGATGCTTTAGGGATTCCGGATCCGTGCCATCCTGCTAATCCGGGGAACTTAGCGGAGTTTATGCTTTGAAGCAAACTTTAATAATTAATGGAGACCTCCTTACACTGGTTTTGGAATTAGAATCAAAATGCATCGTGTAGTGGTTATCTTTAGAGAATTCTGCAGATAACCTTAAGATATGTAGGTTTCCTCGGAATATATTCTTTCACCGAAAACTAAATTAAAGTAAAGTAACGGCCTGTTACTATCCCATTGCTGGGCATAGGCCTCTCTACGTGTTTTGGAGTAAAGGATGGGAGCTAAGACCTACCACGCTGCTGCAATGTGGATTGGTAGGTTACACATATCCCTAGAATTGTCTAGAGATATTCACGTTTCCTCACGATGTTTTTGTTAGCCGAAAGGCGTGATAAATTGCAATTATCGATTAGACACATAAGTTTTAACAGAAAAACTCATTGGTGCCTGTCTGGGGTTTAAACCTGTGACCCCTTGAAAGAATCGCACGGTCTCACCGCTGGGCTATCACAGCTCATATCAATTTAACATCAAATTCAAATTCAAATATTTTTATTCAAATAAACTTGTAAAGAAGTGCTTTTGAATCGTCAACTCTGCTGGTTCGGAAAGCTGTTCCTACCGTGAAGAGCCAGCAAGAAACTCGGCGGTTGCTCTTTTCAAAATACAATTCTTAATACTAGTTACATTTAATCGTTTCTATCTTGTACAGGGTAGAACAATATCTATATCCACGCATTCTTATCGTCTAAATAATCCTCTACAATATAGTAGACTTTCTGTATCAGCCTCTCTTAAATAGTGTTTTTAAACTGCTGCAATGGCAAAGCTAAAATTAATTGCGGAATTTTATTATAGAATCTTATACCCAAACCCACAAACGAATTTCGTACCTTTGCAAAGCGCAAACAGGTCCCGCAAACTTATGTCGGTTCCTACTTTGTCTATTATATACATCATCTATTGTTTTATAATTCTTTATATTTTCATATACAAAAATTAAATTACTTAAAATATACTATAAGCATATGTATAGATAATTCAGGGTGAAAAGTTGTCCCGATCCATACGGTACAAGTTTGATTTATTGTTTTTCATACCATTAAAATCCTATTTATCATGATAGCATAGAATAAAACTAATGCTATTGTTAAATATAAATAGAATGCATCGTTTCACACAAAAGCCAGAAAAAACGATTAATAACCAAATAAAATCAAAAAGCCGAGCATTAGTGGCATTAAAAATGATTAATATACGTCGTAGATTATTAATGGTCGTTCCCGAATATATATAAAATAAAAGGTTTTTGAAACTAGTCGTGCTAACCCTATAGAATAAGACGTGAGTATAGCTGGTTTCTATACATTAACTAATAATGTAGTAATGTCTTTTAAAGTACATATTTCAATTACTGCTTTTTTCAGTTTTAGCTTTGTCATTAAAGCAATTCAAAAACAGTACAAGTCAATGCGTTATACAAGCTTTTAACAAAATTTCATGTCCCTACTGTTAACCGTTGAGGAGTCCCCTTGTCTGGAGACAATCCTGACAGCATCAGGTCATGCTTATCATAAACATGCATTGTCATAGGGACTGGATTAGTATGTAAAATTTCAGCTCAATCGGACACAGGTAAGTGGGTCAAATTTAACTCAACAAATTCCACCTTCACATACATAAATAGAAACCTCAATAAAAGCTTTTAATTAGAAGAAGACTGACTCGGAAAGCTGTTATAAGTAAGTAACGGCCAGTTACTATCCCACAGGTAGGCATAGGCCTCCTCTCTCCGTTTTTGGAGAGAAGGATTGGAGCTAAGACCTAACACACTGCTCCAATGCGGATTGGCAGGTTCCACATACCCCTAGGATTCTCAAGAGATATGCAGGTTTTCTCACGATGTTTTCCTTCACCGTAAAGCGTGTGATAAATTGCTATTTTCAAATAATTTATAGAATTAGGCGTTACTTTGCGGAGATCCATAATACAAAAGTAATAATAAAATTATTTTGCTATAATCCGCGAAGAAGTAAAATAGAAAATATATATAATGCTAAATGTAGAGTGGACAATTGGTTATCATACCTGATACATGCAGGAGTCGTAAAAAACACATGCACAAACCTCTGCACATGCACATGCAAAAATCTGACTATTTGTCAATTGCCTCTTTAGGTGATAAGAGGGCTGGCTCCTTTTTCGCACAAAGAATCAGCTTAGCGATTCAGCGCGGAAACGCTGTCAGCATTCTTGGGACCATTCCACGTGGGCATGATTTGTATAGTCCTAGCGTGTTAGTAATTTAAGATAGATATAACTTGTACATTTGTTTGTAAATAAAATAATTTCAATATTTATCGTATTCGGAATTTTATAACATTTAACCTACAACAAATATATATCATAACCTATTTTTCATTAAAATCCAACTATAAAAGGACCGTTTCTGTTCATACAGACGTAAAAAAATGATTAATGATCAAATAAAGTCCGGAAAAATTGGCCGAACGCGATAGTGGCATGAAAAATGCCATATTGAGGTTTGCGAATATTGATGATCGTCCCAAATCAACGACACGTATGTTCGGAATAGTATTCGAATTCTAAATCCAAATATTGTTTTAGGTAGGCCATAGGTATTGTTGAGCCTAAGGACATTTTCTTAGTGCGAGCTATAGCCTGAGTTTCTGATCCCAACTATGACATCACCAACTTTAGCATTGTGCTGAGCCGCCGTGTGGTATCCGGTTGAGTAAAATAGACCCTCATTTCTTACCGAGGTATCGTAAAAGGCAACTAAGGTAAGTTGATAGACTCTATAGTATCCGGGTGAGTCCAACGAGGGTCGCAGGCAACCGAATAAGAAGACAGGAAAGAAGAAGGCAAATGTTGCTGTAAAGGAGCCCCGACCACTACCACCAGCCCCCGCTACTATGAGTGAGGGTTGGAATGTGGTAGCAAAGAGAGGCACTAAGAAGTCTGCGTCACCTGCGAAGGACCGGCCTGTGGTTAGCATTACCAAAACGCAGCCGAAATGGGTGGAGAGGAAACTCCGGGCTCCTCGATCGGCTGCAGTGGTGGTGACCCTTGACGTAGAGGACACTGACAAGGGCCTCACATATACGGAGATTCTAACCCGGGCTCGGAGGTGCCTCAAAATTGATGACCTGGGTCTGGGCAATAACATGCGCCTCAAAATGGCTGCCACGGGGGCTCGGCTTTTTGAAATATCCGGGCCCACAAAAATGGAAAAAGCGAGTACCTTTGCCAGTCGGCTCCGGGAATTCTTCGCTAATGAGCCGGCGGTGCGTGTTACCACGCCCACAAAATGTGCGGAGATGCGCATAGTGGGTCTGGATGACACTACCACAGAAGAGGATGTGGCCGTCGCGATCGCCCGCGTCGGCGAATGTTCTGTACAGGACGTTCAAACCGGGGCGATCCGCAGGATCAAAGGGGGACTGGGCTCCATCTGGCTCAAGATTCCTGTGGCGGCGGCTAAGAAGGTGGCGGCGGCGGGCAAAGTGCTCGTAGGCTGGGTGTCGGCTAGGGTTCAACTACTTGAGGCTCGCCCACAGCGTTGTTACAGGTGCCTGGAAAAGGGGCACTTGAGAGTGGAATGCACATCGGCCATTGACCGCAGCGAGGAATGTTATCGCTGCGGTCAAAACGGGCACAAGGCTCAATCCTGCTCGGCAGCTCCACACTGCGGAAGCTGCGAACGGGCAGGATTGAAGGCTGACCACAGGGTGGGGAGTGGGCAGTGCAAGGCACCGTCTACTCCTAGGAGGAGGGGAAGGAGGAGCGATGGCTTGAGGGTCCCCTCGCCACCTCCCACCAACCCGGCTCAGGCTATGACGAGCCGCGTTAGGGAGGAATCTATGGAGGTCATCAGTTAATGGCCACAATGAGATTCCTTCAAGCGAATATCATGCGCTCCGGCAGAGCCCAGGATCTTATATTCCAGACTTTGGCGGAGCGCATGGTGCACGTGGCTGTGGTCTCCGAACCCCTCTTCATTCCGTCGGGTGAGGATTGGGTCGGAGACCGTAACGGGGATGTGGCCATCGCGTCCAGGGCTGCAGTTGGTTCCCCAGCTCTGGAACGCGTGGTGAGAGGGCGCGGGTACGTCTCCGCCAAGATTGGAGACGTATCCGTTATTGGGGCGTACTTTTCACCTAACAGACCGTTCTCTGACTTCGAGCTATTCATGGCTGAAGTCGGAGACTTGGTGAATAGGCTACGCCCCGGCAAGGTGGTCCTGGCCGGAGATCTTAACGCCAAATCCGCCGCGTGGAGGTCTTCGGTCACGAACGTCAGAGGGAGATTCTTGGAGGGTTGGTTGGCCTCGGCTGGGATGGTCGTCATGAACCGGGGGACGGCTGACACATGCGTGCGTTGGAATGGCGGCTCCAAAGTTGACGTTACCTTTGTCGACGCCGCCATGTCACCATGTGTCAGGAATTGGGAGGTAATGGTGGATACGGAGTCACTCTCGGACCATCGATATATTTGGTTCGAGGTGTCCGCACACCATACTCCCACTTCCCCCAGGTCAAGAAGAGATGATGGCCCTCGGTGGTCCGTCAAGAAAATGGATCCCGAGTTTCTCGTCGAGGCCGCAATCGTCCAGGCGTGGGCCGCTGGGCCCACGAGTGGGGAGGTTGCCGCGGAGGTCGAGGACCTCCAGCGGCGGATGTCGCTCGTCTGCGACGCCAGCATGCCGAGGGTGTGTGGCACAGGGCCGGCACGTGGGGTGTACTGGTGGTCGGAGGAGCTGGCGCGGCTACGCGAGCAGTGCATTTCCGTGCGCCGCCAGTACACTCATTACAGGCGTCGTAGACGACGCGACGTCGAGGAGGAGAGGCGCCGTTACGAGGCTTATCGGGCTGTCCGCACCTCGTTGCGGATGGCGATCGCCGATGCCAAGGACAGGGCCCACAAGGAGATGGCCGCAGAGCTCAGTCGGAACCCGTGGGGGAGGCCGTACATAGCGGCACGGAAGAAACTTCGTGCCCGCGCTCCCCCCCTCACCGAGAGCCTTCGGCCGGATTTCCTTGAATCCGTTGTGGCAGCCCTGTTCCCGCAGGGGGCCGAGTTGGAACCGCCTCGAATGGCGCCTCTCGAGGAGGAGGAAGGCACTGGGTTGGGTGCGCCGGGGGTGTCAGAGTGGGAGTTAGCCGGGGCAGTGAGTCGCATGAAGGCGAAAAACACTGCCCCCGGCCCCGATGGTATCCCTGGGCGCGCCTGGTCTCTTGCCCTGGGTCCGTTGGAGTCTGGACTCAGGGCGACGTTCAGTGCCTGCCTCGAGCAGGGCCTTTTTCCCCGTAGGTGGAAAACGGGGAGACTAGTCCTGCTCAGGAAGGAGGGAAGACCGGCCGATACACCCTCTGCGTATCGGCCCATTGTCTTGCTGGACGAAGCGGGGAAGCTGCTCGAACGCATAATAGCTTCCCGCATAGTCCAGCACCTCCGGGAAGTAGGGCCTGACCTCAGTTGCCTCCAGTGCGGATTCCGCCAGGGCAAGTCCACCCTCGACTGTATCGAGGGTGTGAGACTTCTGGCGGAGGAGGCAACATCCCAGCGCGAGGTGGTGTTGGCGGTGTCGTTGGACATCGCTAATGCATTCAACACCTTGCCCTGGGGAGTAATTAAGGAGGCCTTACGCTTCCATCGCATCCCCATGTACCTGCAGCGTGTGGTCAGTAACTACCTGGCTGACCGCGCTGTTAGGTACCCGACGGCTGGGGGTGGATGGAAGGAGCGGAGGATGTCGTGCGGTGTTCCACAGGGGTCGGTTCTTGGCCCCCTCCTGTGGAACATCGGCTACGACTGGGTGCTGCGCGGGCAAATGCTTCCGGGGGTGCGACTGTTCTGCTATGCAGACGACACCCTCGTGACTGCTCGCGCGAGCACCCACCGGGAAGCCCGAGTGCTGGCGACCGCGGCCACGGCTCACGTTGTGGCCCGGATTCGCCGGCTGGGACTGGAGGTAGCCTTGGAGAAATCCGAGGCCATTTGCTTCCACAGGCCTCGGATGGCACCCCCAGTGGGCTCCCGGTTGGTGATGGGCGGGACGTCCATCGAAATCTCGGGTACATTACAGTACCTGGGATTGCTCCTCGACAGCCGATGGACGTTCGAGGCCCACTTCCGGCGGCTCGCCCCTAAGTTAACGGCGACCGCCGGAGCCCTGAGCAGGCTCCTCCCGAATTTGGGAGGGCCTAATGCAGGCTGCCGGCGCCTATACGCCGGGGTGGTTCGGTCGATGGCCCTGTACGGCGCTCCCATATGGGCGGGGCGGCTGACCGCGAGATCCTTGCCCCTGCTGCGCAGGGCGCAGAGGATCATGGCGGTCAGACTTGTGCGGGGCTACCGGACCATCTCCGGCGAGGCGGCCTGCGCCTTGGTCGGGTCCCCACCATGGGACCTAGAGGCTGAGGTGCTAGCTCAGGCCTACCGCCGTAGAGTCGAAACCCGTTCACCAGGGGGAGACTCAGCGGCGGTAGAGGTGGATTGGCGGAGGGCAGCTCAGGAAGAGCTCCTCCGCCAATGGAGGCGGCGGCTTGAATCGCCCAGTGCAGGAGCCTGGACGATTTCAGCCATCCAGCCCATTCTCCAGGGCTGGGTCGCCAGGAGGCATGGGGTCCTCACCTTCCGCCTGACACAGGTGCTTTCCGGACATGGTTGTTTCGGGTGGTATCTGTGGAGGGTGGCCCAGCGCGAAGCGACTGGTGAGTGCCACGAGTGCGGCGCCGATTTTGACACGGCGCTGCACACGCTCGCAGACTGTCCAGCTTGGGCGGTTCAGCGGGCGGAACTCGTGGCACAGGTGGGGCACGATCTCTCCCTGCCCACTGTGGTTCGCGCCATGGTGGACAGGGAGCGATCGTGGGCAGCGATGGCCTCCTTCTGCGAGGAAGTTATCTCGCGGAAGGAGGCGGCGGGGCGGATCCGGGAAGTCGAGTCCTTGGATCCAATCCGCCGCAGGCGAGCGGGGCGCAGGCGACTCGCCGAAGTCCGTCGCATGCCGCCCTAACGGGGACCTCCGAGCGATCCGAACGGGGTTTATCGGACGCTCGCTGGAGTTAGGTCCCCGAGGCGTTCGATGCATCTGGTGCTCCCGATGCATCGTCCAGCGGAGGGAGGGGCCACTTTCAGAGAGGCCCCGACCCAGAGGTGGCGCACTCTGGGCTACAGAGTTGCTGCTGGCGGGGATGGGGGGCAATGTCTTCATGGGTACCCTATCCCCGCCACCAGCAGCGTAGTGGAGCACACAGGTTATTTTAGTCGGTGCGAGTCCGACATAACCGTCGCCTGTCCCCGTCGGGCGGCGGTACCCATAAGGGGTTTTTTCCTGTATAAAAAAAAAAAAAAAAATCCGGGTGAGTAGTGGTACCCGGCTGAGTAGAATAGACTTCTCTCTTATTTATCAAGGTTTTTAAATGATGTAATTTTTAAAATGATGTAAAAAACTTAATTTAAAAAATTGGAAAGAAAAATTAAAAAATAGTAGGGCAGGGGGTATAGGTGGGGGCTCGATCCTAGGTATTTTTACATATCTAGACCGCCCGTTCCCTAAATGAACCGCCATGACTCTACGTTTGACAGCGAAAAATTGTGATTGTATTCAACGTAAATTTAAATAAAATTTTTAGAGCCAGGGATAAAACCACATTTTTTTTAAAATAAACCTTATCTAGATCGATTTTTCTCCCCCAAAACCCTCTACATGCTTAATTTCAGGAAAATCGTTGGAGCCGTTTCCGAGATTCCGAATATATATGTATATACATACAAGATTAACTCATTTAAATATTAAAGATTTCATAGAAAACGGTCAACTTCTAGTACATGGTCAATTACTAGTGCCCTTACCTTATTTCTTTTTAATTCTTACTAATTCCTTCCTCATCTTTTTAGTCCATGTGCATAAATCAAGTGGTTTCGTCGTGAAAGGTGGCAATTTCTATTCTTCTCAATACGAACCGTCTGCCCTATTATTGGATGAGGTCGGAATAATCAGAAATCGATGTTGTTCAATAGGGTTGTCACAGTGGTGGAATTTGTAATATTTATTGATATAACTTTTTGCCTTGATCAAAGGTTGGATTTAAAAATTTGAATAACGGTAAATGTATCAATCAATGAATTAGGCATTACTTTCATCATTCAACATTTTCCTGCCATTATTCCACTCTGAGTGGGGTCGGCGCAACATGTTATAAACATGTTGTAACATAATAGGTATTTAAGGGCCAGCCGCCTGCCTGACAACAACTTTTTTAGTCGCCTCTTACGTCACCTCAGTAAGAAAGAGGATGATTTATTCTACTTATCCAGATACCACACGGCGGGTCATCTTACCTTAGTTGCTTTTTCGACACCTCGGTAAGAAATGAGGGTGGTCTATTACACTTAGCCGGATACCACACGGCGGGTCGACTTACCTAAGTTCTATGACACCTCGTTATCGATTGGTCGCCAGAGCTACGTCAGTTCGCCAGTAGCACGTACCGTTGCCTTATGTTTTTTATCATTGACCACATCGATTCTTCATACCAACAATTTTCTTATTAATACTTAGATTAATACTCTTTATATGAACACCTTACACCTATATATCTATTCATCTTGCATCTTAATCCCTTCCTCTATTGTCTCTTTCCTTTACATCCGTCCTACTCCCTCACTCTAAAGTACGTTCCGTTTATAGCAAAATTAAAGATGGCGCTACGGAAGCGCCTTAATATTTTTTCCCTACATTTATCACAAAATATGTGGCAACCCTAAATTATATTTTCGACATAGCCATTTGTAGCAGATATTGCTTACTTATTGAAATGAACCGACTTTTGCAAAATGATATTTATGAATTTCTTGAACGTCTTTATTAACTTTCACCCATTATCTGAATGATATTATAATTAGGTTGACCCCTATTCTAAGTTTTTCTAAACCGAAAGGCGTATTATGAATTGCAAATATCAATTATGTTAGGCACATAGTTTTAAAAGAATTGACCAATTGAATTGAGAATTGAATTGTTGATGATTTCGGGGGCGATAAATCGATGTAGCTAGGTTTTTATTTAAGAAAATGTGTTATCCGTTCTTAAGCATTAAAAAAATGGTAAAAAATATAAATAGTATACAAAGGTTAATTTTGCTGTAATTTGTAAAGTTGTAATATCTCAGTTAGGAACGGGCGGAATAAAGCAGAAAATACTTGGGATTTAGTCCTAGATATCACTACCCCTTTTTTATTTTTTTGATTGCATTTATTATATGCTTAATAAAAATTATCAAGCAAGGCTTGGTTAGGCAATATTATCTCACAGTTCTCCCGAATTAATCTTTTAAAATTTTATAATTTGGAAACGATATCGTGCTTATGTAAATTGCACTCCATTTTATTTAAATCGTATCGTCCTCTTGACATGTAAAAAGAGTTAATATTATGTAAAATATCCAGCAAGTTAGCGGTTTAATTAATGCCGTTGACAACATCACAAAGTCAATTTCCAATGTTATTCAAGGTGTTTTTCAAAAGTTAATTAGTTTTTTGAAGTTTAACCGTTAATTAACTTTTAAATGTAGGATCCAGAGTTGTATTTATATTTGTCATCCTTCTGCTGATTTCCAATTTGCAACGTCTTAGAAATAATTTCGAAATCTAAATTCTAAATTTATAATATTTAAATAAGTTAATCTTGTATATATTTCTGCATTTAGGAAACGATTTTCATGAAATTAACATTTTGGGGGGGAAAACGCTCAAGCTAAATTAAAAAAAAAATATATGTTGTATTTATTATCCCTGTCTTCAGGCACTAAAAAATGCTACAATTTTATGAGAAAGCAAAAGTTAATTGCGCTTTCAATTTCAATGTCATGATAGCTTATTTGGGTAACAGGCGGATCAAATTCAAAATACCAGGATTGATTCCAGATAACTTTCTTTTTTTTGATTGTTGGTTTTTTTTATTGCCGAGCAAGGTTCGGTCACCCACTTACTGTAATAATGATGAACACAGAAGCACTTGACACATTTACTACAACAATCTATACGATTTATCGAAGATATTACAGATTTAAAATACCGTGAGGAGGCCGCGCTTCTCCCCATAGCACTTTGAATTTAGCAGCTCTATGTCGCTTTTTCAAGAGTTTGGTTTAATGACAATAAAGCTGTGAATGTTGTATATAAAGACATTCTGTAGTTAATTGTAAAAATAAAATACGTAAAAAATAAATAAGTAAATATATAGTATATGAATTTAGATATTCCCAAGATAGCAGGAGATCTTCTTGGTATAGGGAGTGAGTGAGTGGTTTTTCACTGAGTGACATGCACTATATATTTTATACCCGTGCGAAGCAGGGGCAAGCCGCTAGTATATCTATAAACCTGTAAAAGCAAAGACTCGTCTTGTAGCTAACATATAAAGCTGAAGAGTTTGTTTGTTTCTTTGAATGCCCTTATCTTTCTCTAACGAATCTAACAAATTTAAAAAATTCTTTGAGTGTAAGATAGTCCATTTATCGAGGAAGGCTATAGACTAATGGTTTCATAATTTGTATTAAATTTAAGTTCTAAGAATAAAATTTCAGAATAAATATTAATTTACCTGCACCTTAAGCAATTTTCCACCAGCGCTAAAGTTGACTGTCCACTGAAAATAAGTTTGAATACGTCATCGAAAAAGCTCAAGTGCGAAGTAAAAGTGTCAAGACTTTCGGTAAATAAGGACGAACGAAAAATATTTACATTACAAATGGTGTCCTGCATTCGCTGGCGTTTATAATAACTATACTATAAAGCTATATATATAAATATAGCTATATATATAAAGCTGAAGAGTTTGTTTGATTGTTTGAACGAGCTTATTTCAGGAACTACTGGACCGAATTCAAAAATTCTTTGAATGTAAAATAGTCCATTTGTCGAGGAAGGTTATAAACTATATAAAATCGCGCTGAGATGAATAAGAGAGGAGCGGCAATTAAAACTATTGCAAAATCGGCAAAAAATAAATCTTTGCTTGCGTGCGCTGAGTAAACGGTGAAAGTCATTCAAAAATTTATTATTTAATTAATTAACGATAACTACATTTATGTTAAAAATTTCAATTCGGAAAAAAAATTGTGACACTCATTTCCATGCGGGCGAAGCTGCTGGCACAGGTAGCTCTATGTAATTCTGTGGCAATATCTATATAATTTTGTGGCAATATCTTTATAATTCTGTGGCGATATCTATATAATTCTGTGGCAATATCTATATAATTATGTGGCAATATCTATATAATTCTGTGGCAATATCTATATAATTCTGTGGCAATATCTTTATAATTCTGTGGCAATATCTATATAATTTCTGTTGCAATATCTATATAATTTCTGTTGCAATATCTATTTAATTCTGTGGCAATATCTAAATAATTCTGTGGCAAAATCTATATCATTCTGTGGCAATATCTATATAATTCTGTGGCAATATCTATATAATTTCTGTTGCAATATCTATATAATTTCTGTTGCAATATCTATATAATTACTGTTGCAATATCTATATAATTTCTGTTGCAATATCTATATAATTTCTGTTGCAATATCTATATAATTTCTGTTGCAATATCTACATAATTTCTGTGGCACCAGTATATACACAGCTATAAGAGGTATGAAGTAATGCCTTAATCTCGGAGACATTGTAATAGCGCGGCATTTATTCAGTTATTACCCGTAAAAGCCAGATGTTGTGACAATGAAACACTTCTACACAGAACATATTACGGAATACGATAATGTGGGTGTAGTATGTACTCAAAGTGCCTAATAATTGGGTAATTTAAAGCAAATGACGGAATATATAGTAGATTTTAAACTTTCGCGATTCATACTGATTATAATATAAACAAACAGGTCACATCGCGTTATAATCGATTACCTTTGTGTAACGCGATGTGACCCGTATGTTTATATATGGAATATATAGTGTTAGGAATCTAGATCTCTAAGCTGTGACAGCCTATATAAGACAACGGTTGACTTCATCTCATCTCATTGCTCTCTCTGACGATCATTTCACGATCGCCAATGCTAGTACACTAAACACGCACATTTGCACACAGCGTCTTTGCCGGCAAAGACTAGGTCCCCGTTTTCTAACGTCGAGCGGAAAGGGCATCCAGCCCCGACCGGTATGGCATTAGGACTTTTCCGCAAGTCCGATACAGTCCTCCACAGCGCGTCGTTTTAAGCCGAGGTCCAGCCTCATAGGAAGCACCCTTAAGGCGACCCTTCCAGGACGCTGCGAGTCTCGCTCGAGACTCGCTCTCCCAGTTTTCACTCCGGCGATTCTTCTGCTCCTCTCACGGTGACGCTGTCAAAGCCTCTAGGGCTAACAATATTAAGTAGTGTTAAAGAAAAAAAATTTATTCACTCTCTTTTGGCGTGCGGCATTCGTAGGAGGTAGACGTGTTTGGGAGACCTCTTTTGTATTTTGTGTTATTAGAATCTAACCTCAAATAATCGCTATTTGTGATAAGAGCGACCACTGAGTTTCTTGCCAGTTCTTCTCAAGTGGATTAGTGTTCCGAACTAGTGGAAGGATCACTCTGCCATTGGATTTTGAAGTGAAATGTGTTGGTGCACATTTTACTACAAAGTCCGATCTGGAGAGTGATCCAACGGATCAATTTCTGACATACCATGTGGTGTGGATATAACGTGAAGAGACCTATGTCCAGCAATGGACGTCCATCGGTTGAAAGATATATCTAAGTAACCTTCCAGTGACTTATGTGCGACCCGTACGACCTAAATGTCGATTTTGTAAGTAGAGTTTCTATTAACTAATTTGTAAATTAAGGACGCTTTTAGTGATTGTAACGTACACTCGAAACGTAGACTCGAGCACTTCATAAAATATCTTAAGCTTTTAACATAATTATTATAATATATTAATACGTAAAATTTTATATCTTTTACGAAAATTATGCTAACAGGCGAGTATGAAATTTGGCACAGTTTACCATTATCCCACTCTAAGTGGGGTCGGCACAACATGTTATAAAGATGTCACATCATTTGGCTAAGTCCGTTGCCTGCCTGCCTGATGTAAGGTATGGAGTAGGTTATGAAAAAATAAAGGCCGTATACTTTGATGTCTTCTTTAATACTCTTTTATAATAGGCTATAAACTACATCTTATACTAGTTTACACGTGAGTAATGTTAAATGATTATTAAGCTCTCATCACACTTCACTGACGTCAACTTTATTTTGTGTCAGAAAACCCATTATGGGTCGTCACTGCCCGAGGGACGAGCAGTGGGTATGTCGGACTCGCACCGACTAAAAACCTGACAGTGCCCACCACGCTGCTGGTGGCGGGGACAGGGTACCGTTGTACACATTGCCCCCATCCCCGCCAGCAGCAACTCTGAATCTGAGAGTGCGCCACCTAGGTCGGGGCCTCTTTAATAGTGGCCCCTCCCTCCGCTAGACGATGTATCGGGAGCACGAAATGCATCGACCGCCTTGGGGACCTTTTCAGATGGGTGTCCGATAAACCGCGTTCGCCTGCCTGAAGTCAACTTACCTTAGTTACCTTTTACGACTAATCGGTCAAAAATGGGGGTGGTATATTCTACTCAACCGGATACCACACTGTTTATATCATAATATTCTTTATATATCATTATTTATTAATTTCTTTCTTTAATCGTGCCCTAGTAATAAAGAATAAGTCAAATTATGATTTAACATCACATTTTCATCAGTATAAAAGAGTTATAGCTAAAAATGCAGATGCTATCCAGTGTTGTCTGAATTAAAAAAGATCTAGAAAACTGTTCGATCCAAGTTTTATTTAAAGCAGGTTGGCTTATATTTTCGAAAGTTTCGTTTTATAACTTTCACGAAGCACTCAACTTTAACGATTCCACTATTAGCATCGTGTTTTATTTGTCAGCTTCTTTATTTTCCATATTTTACGCTACTTAACTAAGCTTTTATGAACTAAGCGTTGTGAGGAATTCTCTTTTTTATGTAAAGTAAAGAATACAAGTTAAAATGAAATCATCCTCCTGCCCTAATCCCACTGTAAGCGGTTTTCTTCATAATATACTAATAGTGCCTGCGGCTTCGGCCGCGTAAAAAGTTATTGTTTTTTGTATTTAATTATTTATTTTTGAAATTTGTATTTCGTATATTATTATTGTGAGTTAACCGTAAGAGATTGAGACATGCTGTCGCGGACTTTTGTAGATCTTGTATTCACACTACTTTAGTGTATCTCTGCTGTTTTACGCGGCGCACGCGACTAAAGTTCCCACAAGGCGAGTTTTGTTACAACTGTTCTCTGTAACACTTTTTATAAAAAAATATAATGTACTACTAAACGTAAACCTTTCGGAAAGATTGAACTACCTTTTAGTTAAAACCGCACAAAAATCCGTTCTGAAGATTTTGAGAAAATCGATCACATACAGACAGCTTTTAGGGGCATTCTTTTATAATAAGTATTACCATCACAGGTAGAGGGCCGAGCCTTGCTCGGTAATTTTTTTTCAGCACAATAGCTTGACCGGGACTTGATGCCTGGTATTTTAACTTCTGTAGTCCGCCCGTTTCGTTATACATTTCGTATATATAACTAGCAATAGCCAGCGGCAAAATTAAAACCGTAATATAGTATTTTGATAACTATAGAAATAGTTAAAGTGGGTTAACCTTAAAAGCTGCACATATGCCGTCGCGGACTTTTATTTAGAACTTTTAGAGGTAACAATTTTGTAATACATGATTTTTGAATAATCTTCACCGTTTACTTTTGCTTTAAATTTTGCCGTTTTAGTAACATTTTTGATTGCTGCCTCTCCTATTTATATTAGCGTGATGTTATAAAGCCTATAGTCTTCCACAATAAATGGACTATCTTACACTGAAAGAATTTTTTAAATCGATCAAGTTATTACTGATATTAGTGCGTTCAATCAATCAATCAATCAATCAATCGATCAATCAATCAATCAATCGATCAATCGATCAATCGATCGATCGATCAACCAATCAATGAATAAACCAATCAATCAATCAATCAATCAACCAATCGATCAATCGATCAATCGATCAATCGACCAATCGACCAATCGATCAATCGATCAATCGATCAATCGATCAATCGACCAATCGACCAATCGATCAATCGATCAATCGACCAATCGATCAATCGATCAATCAATCAATCGATCAATCGATCAATCGACCAATCGATCAATCGATCAATCGATCAATCGACCAATCGATCAATCGATCAATCGACCAATCGACCAATCGATCAATCGATCAATCGATCAATCGATCAGTCGATCAATCGATCAATCGACCAATCGATCAATCGATCAATCGATCAATCGATCAATCGACCAATCGACCAATCGATCAATCGATCAATCGACCAATCGATCAATCGATCAATCGACCAATCGATCAATCGATCAATCGATCAATCGACCAATCGACCAATCGACCAATCGATCAATCGATCAATCGATCAATCGATCAATCGATCAATCGACCAGTCGATCAATCGATCAGTCGATCAGTCGATCAATCGACCAATCGATCAATCGATCAATCGATCAATCGACCAATCGATCAATCGACCAATCGACCAATCGATCAATCGATCAATCGATCAATCGATCAATCGATCAGTCGATCAATCGATCAATCGACCAATCGATCAATCGATCAATCGATCAATCGACCAATCGATCAATCGATCAATCGACCAATCGATCAATCGATCAATCGACCAATCAATCAATCGATCAATCGATCAATCGATCAATCGATCAATCGATCAATCGACCAATCGACCAATCGATCAATCGATCAATCGACCAATCGACCAATCGATCAATCGATCAATCGATCAATCGATCAATCAATCAAACAATCAAACAAACTCTTCATCATTATATATTATATAGATAATAATTATAATCTTTATTGATATAAATTGTTAACATGACATATTGTAACCCTGACCCCTAAACTAGATTCAACTGTATTGTATATAAGATTGTATATAATATAAGATTAACTTAATTAAATATTAAGTATACGACAAGTAAACCATTCTCATGAATATCCTTAACACAAAATGATTTTCAGTCTTCCTTAGTTGGTTAACCATATTTAATTAATTATCTCCAAAGCATTACCGCTTAACTCGTATTTTCCTAAGCTATCCCTTTCCGTAATCTCTTTTAGCCTTGATTCGCATTAATAAAATTTTCACAGAGCTCATTTTGTAGGATAACCGTAGCTTACATTTATAGATTAATTATTAATAACGATTTGTGTAGCGCTAAAATATAATCCGTGAACTTTGAAAGACATGTTCAAAATTCATATTTGAAATTTGAAATTCAAAGTCAAATTTTTTATTCAAGTAAACCCTTGAATAAGTGCTTTTGATTCGTCAACTCTACTGCTGGTTCGGAAAATTGCTACTACCGAGAAGAGCCAGCAAGAAACTCGTCGGTTATTCTTTACAAATTTAAATTTTTTATAAAATTTTAAATAAAATAAAAAACAGTTTTCCCAGAGTCAACCCATTTACTCTTTTGCAACAACTCAAAGAATGACACATAAAAATATGACAGCCACAATGCTTTTTCATATTAATCGCCAACTCTATGAAGGAGGTTGTATTAAAAACATGTTGTAACAGTCGACCATCCTGAGAACATTTGCGACCCCGCAAATCTCATAAGCTGACTTCTGGGAATGAATTTACCACCGATTCGGAATGCTGATTGTACTGAGAAGAATCGGCAAGAAACTCAGTACTTGCTCTTTTAATCTGTAAAAGAAAACCGCACATGCCATGACATGACAGGACTACGCTCACGCTTTATGCTCAACTCTAAGCTCACGCTTTATGCTCAACTCTTTAAGCTCAACTCCTCAACTCCTTAAGCTTTTCGCACCATAAGCATTTCGCACCTCAAGCTCACCCTCAATCACTGTCATGGCATAACACAGCCCAATTAGTGGCAACCACCTCAGCAGATACACACGTAAACAGACTCGCAAATGATAACGCTCAAAGAACAATCACCACTTCCAGGCAAAGCCTAGCTGACGGTCGTTGCAGATGTCCACAGTCTAGAAAACAATCGTTAGAACTGGAAAGATCCAGAGAACAATCGTCATTCTAGCTGACAGTTCCATCGAACAAAAGTCACGGGCGCGTCTAAGGCCTCACATAGCACATCGTCACGTTGATCTCACAGAATTAATTAACCGAATACCAATTACCATCAATAATTTCTGAAATAAAAACTCTCATTTTTTATTCCATAGCATCGCATATCGCAGCTATCTCTCATATTAACGAAATTCGCACTCCCCGTGTTGTCTCAAGATATTGATCGTCATTTGTCTTTTCTTTAAACTCTTTAAATTTCCAGATATTCCTTTTGTCCACTCTATTTGTGAGTTTAGGTTACATCCACTTCTGAATATAAAAGACGACGATATTTCTCCTTTAATCTTATTCAATAAATAAAAAACAGTTTTCCCAGAGTCAACCCATTTACTCTTTTGCAACAACTCAAAGAATGACACATAAAAATATGACAGCCACAGTGCTTTTTCATATTAATCGCCAACTCTATGAAGGAGGTTGTATTAAAAACATGTTGTAACAACATATTATGTCTATCTCTTATGGACCCACAATAGCATTTTTTTGATATTTTCTTCTTCATTTGTAATTTAAATGAACATTTTCGAAGATATTACAGATTTAAAATGCAGGGTATAGCGATTGCGCGCTTTGTCTTATAGCACTTCGAATTTAGCTGCGATTGGACGGGTTTTTTTTCACATGGCCAACTATATGTCGCTTTATCAAGAGTAACCTCTAAAGAAAACATGTTTATATTGTGTAATGAAGATTCTTTCTTTATGACAAAAAAGCTGTGAATTTTGTATATAAAGACATTCTGTAATTAATTGTAAAAATAAAATACTCAGGGAAAATATAAAAGTAAATAAGTAAAAATGTAGTATATGAATTTAGATATTCCAAAGATAGCAGGGAATCTTCATGGTATAGGGAAAGGGGAATTGTTTTTTTTTTATACAGATGTGGGCCACGGGCAGTAATGAATAAAACAAAACTGCTGGATAGATTTTAATCATTTTTTTACTGAGTGACATAGGCTATATATTTTATACCTTAATGATTAATATGAAAAAGCATTGTGGCTGTCATATTTTTATGTGTCATTCTTTGAGTTGTTGCAAAAGAGTAAATGGGTTGACTCTGGGAAAACTGTTTTTTATTTATTGAATAAGTATAATAATATAATAAGTATAAAGGAAGGAAGGAAATATCGTCGTTTATTATATTCAGAAGGGGATGCAACCTAAACTCACAAATAGAGCGGATAAAAGGAATATCTGGAAATTTAAAGAGTTTAAAGAAAAGACAAATGACGATCAATATCTTGAGACAACACGGAGAGTGCGAATTTCGTATAATTTGAGAGATAGTTGCGATATGCGATGCTATGGAATAAAAAATGGAGTTTTTATTGGAGAGATTATTATGATGATATTATGATGGTAATTGGTATTCAGTTTATTAACTCTGTAAGATCAACGTGACGATGTGCTATGTGAGGCCATAGACGCGCCCGTAACTATTGTTCGATAGAACTGTCAGCTAGAATGACGATTATTCTCTGGATTTGTTCCAGTTGTAACGATTGTTTTCTAGACTGTGGCCATCTGCAACGACTGTCAGCTAGACTCTGCTAGATATATATATATATATATATATATATATATATATATATATATATATATATATATATATATATATATATATATATATATATATTTAAATTTATTTATTTTTTATTATATAAATATGTATATATTTTATATTTATATGAAACCCACCTTTACCCACATTTAAACAACAAAACCAAAAAACGTTCTCCACTGACATCGTTAACCAACACAAAAGATAATTATTCCTTTCTACTTATAATAACAAAGCATCCTCTATAAATTATTTTTATTAGTTTTAATTAAAGAGATAGTTCGCGGAGTTTCATCTAAATAAATTATCTTTTACTGCCGGGTAATATAAGTCAGCTATAAATAATATCTTGAAAGTGTATTTTGTTATTTTCTTCACCCCTGGAACAAAGTTGTACTCTAGGGTGATATTTTCATTTCGCAACGGAAGAAGGATGCATATATATCTTTAATATTTAAATGAGTTAATATTGTACGTATATATATATTTTTCGGAATCTCGGAAACGGCTCCAGCGGTTTTCCCAAAATTCAGCATGTAGGGGATTTTGGGGGAGAAAAATCGATCTAGCTAGGTTTTATTTAAGAAAAAATCGTTTTATCCCTCTTTTTGGGCATTATAAAATACCAAAATTTACATTAAATATAAAAACACTATTTTTGCCGTAAAATGTCGTCAGCGTAGCTTATTCGGGGAACGGGCGGTCTCGAGAAATGAAAATACCTTGGATTGAGCCCCACCTAACCAATTATTTATCTTTTATTTATTGCAACTATTTTTTTTTTGGAAAAAAATAACGAGCAACGATTTTTTCTAAAATAAAACCTAGCTAGATCGATTTTGATCAACACACGGTCGTCCGTCCCCAAAGTAAGTAACTTAATACTTGTGTTATGGTAGACAGACAACTGGTAAATATATTAATATATTTTATTATTTTATTATTATATTTTTATATTATTAATATATTTTTTAAAATACATACTTAAATACAAATATACAACCAGGCTCAAAGACCAACAAATTCATATATAGAACATGTTGGCCCTCGGCGGGAATCGAACCCGCGACCCACGGAGCTGAAGGTAGGGTGAATACCCACTGCGCCAACGGGCCAGTCAAAAATTTATAATCAAACTTCTAAAGTCTAGAATGTATATAAAAGAATTAACGAACAAGACTGGGCAGCGTTTACGCGTTGAATTTCTGATAAATAATCAGGCGTAATAGGGGCCAGCATAATTTATTTATTTATTTTATTTTACAAAATCCACAGCTCTTAACCTAGTAACTTACAAAGTATTAAATTAAGAGTGCATAACACAGCCAATAACGGATTTTAAATTTGTTAACATAATACTTATTATAATTATAATTAGGACGCCAGAGAAGTATGTGGTGTGTATGTATGTGTCTGTGTGTGTGTGTATGTGTATGTTATGCGTGAAATATATATAATATAATAATATAAAATTAAATATGTAATCTTTATTCTATTATGTTTATTTCAAAAAATACTTTATAGATATAATTTAATTAATGTACTATGAAGTCTGCATTATATCGAGATTTTTTTTCCTAAAACACTCCTTGGAGTTATTAAATATATCAATCTGGGTATAATTGACATAATATGTTCTAAGCAGTCGACATACTACCGAGTTCACTGCATATATAGATAATATATATAATGAATAAAAAAAAAATTAAGGCCCAAAAAATAAACAATGGACATAGAAATGTAAAGAAAAGTATAAACCCACGTCCGACTATAATCAAATGTCTAATGTCTAGAGAATATATAAAAGAATGAACGAACGAGTCTGGCAGTCGTAGAATTGCTGATTCTTTGTACGAAACAGGTAAATCACCATTTTCCAGCCCTTATCCCACATAAGTGGAGTCGGCACGACATGTCTTAAACATGTTGTTAAATAATTTAAAGAATTAGACGTTTCCATTTCTTATGGTTATGAACCAACCATTTCTTATGGTTGTCAACCATAAGAAATGCTTAAAGTGGGTTAACCTTAAAAGCTAGACATATGCTGTCGCGGACTTTTATTTAGAACTTTTAGAGGGGAACAATTTTGTAGTACATGATTTTTTAATAACTATCACCGTTTACTCAGCGCACGCAAGAACAGCTTTAAATTTTGTCGTTTTATAATATTTTTATTGCTGCTCCTCTCATTTCATAATTTTAGCGTGATGTTATATAGCTTATAGCTTTCCTCGATAAACCGACTATCTTAGACTGAAAGATTTTTTCAAATCGGTCCAGTAGTTCCTGAGAATATTAGTATAGATATAAGTTGATTGGGACCAAATGGACATACCAATCTAAATAAAAGAACTAACCCACGTTCAACTATAATCAAATGTCTAAAGTCCAGAGAATATATAAAAGAATGAACGAACGAGAAAACGTTCTTCACATAAATACCTTAGAAACTCACGTCAGATAAGTTTATAAAGAATGGTCTTTTTAAAATAAATTGCTTACGTTTGAACTCTTTTCCGGTCTGTTACTAACGCCGGGGCTACATTAGCGCGCGAAGATTCGTGTCGCGTTGGCGCGCAAAACATCGTGTATTGCCGATACACGATGATCTTGTCAACATTAGCGCGCGACGATTCGTGTCGCGTTGGCGCGCAAAACATCGTGTATCGCCGACACACGATGATCTTGTCAACATTAACGCGCGACGATTCGTGTCGCGTTGGCGCGCAAAACATCGTGTATCGCCGACACACGATGATCTTGTCAACATTAGCGCGCGACGATTCGTGTCGCGTTGGCGCGCAAAACATCGTGTATCGCCGACACACGATGATCTTGTCTACATTAGCACGCGAAGATTCGTATCGCATTGGCACGCAAAACATCGTGTATCGCCGACACACGATGATCTTTTCTAAATTAGCGCACGAAGATTCGGACAGCGGCCTACGGCGAATATTAGTCTTTGAGTTTTGTGTGTTTGTCATCCCACTTCAATGTCCCGAGAACAATGAAGTGTCGTAAGTGTGGCGACTCAAGCGAGTGTTGTCGCGACTAATCTTTTTGATGCGCGCCAGTTTACCGGCAGTGGCCCGATGCTACATCGTTTGCGCCTGAATACATCGCGTTGTAACGATGTACCCGGCCACATATATTGCTGTAGCCCAAAAATTCGCCGTAGCCCGCTAATGTAGCCAAAGCGTAAGGAGTATCAAACAAAAGTTTTAAATTCACTCGTGAATTTACAGTTCTCTTTAACAAGAGTAAAGCTCTCTTGAGATATTTAAAAAGTACGATTTACTTTTGTTTAATATGAATTCGCTGTTTTCACCAGAGAATTGTGACTTAGGAATCTTTAAAAACATGTTTTTAATGAAAATTAGGACAAAGCTTAAGGGGATTACATTTACTAAATTATATCATTAAGAAATACAATGTTTAAAAGTCAAATGGGGTTAATGCGAGGATTATCACCTCCTGCCCTTATCCCACTCTATGTGGAGTCAGCACAACATGTTATAAACATGTTGTTACATGATTTAGCTACGTATTTAATGACCGCCTCCTGGCGTCAACTTACCTTAGTCTTCTACTCAGTTAAGTAGAATAGACCACCCTCATTTCTTACCAAGAAGTCGTAAGAGGCGATTAAGGTAAGTTGACGCGCCGTGTGGCATCCGGTTGATTAGAATAGTTCACCCTCATTTCTTACCGAGGTGTCTTTAAAAGACAATTAAAGTAAGTTGACACGCGTGGTATTAAACTACATATTTATAACATGTTGTGCCGACCCCACTTAGAGTGGGATAAGGACAGGAGGATGTTTATGTGTCGTGTATACTAAGTATATTCAAAATTATATTTCTGGTATTACAATAGTCAAACACCGGATCCTGTCGCTTTCACTCGTTTTGAACGCGACAGTCAAATATCGGAAATGTTAGATGTGGATATTTCGTTGAACGATGAATAAATCCAATATTTACCAGGAAGTATCTTTGTAACACGTTCTACATGGGAATAAATTGAATTTTTGGAATATTGAAATGTAGTCAGAGATTTTATTCTGTCACTATCAGGAACTTTTTTGTTTGGTATCTGTGGAAGCGTTTCTTTGTTGTTCTCTTTATTGTCAGTACCTGGGGCACCGTGTCTTGCTCGGTAATTTTTAAAATGAAAAATTAAAAAATAATAGCGCAGGTGGGGCTTGATCCTAGGTATTTTCACCTCTCTAGACCGCCCTTTCTCTAAATGAACTAACATGACTTTACGTTTGACGGCGAAAAATTGTGTTTGTATTCAACGTAAATTTAAAAAAGAATTTAGAGCTCGAAATCAGGGATAAAACGACATTTTTTTAGAAATAAAACTTATCTAGATAAATTTTTCTCCCCCAAAACCCCCTACGTGCTGAATTTCAGGAAAATCGTTGTAGCCGTTTCTGAGATGCCGAATATATATATATAGATATATATATATATATATATATATATATATATATATATATATATATATATATATATATATATATATATATATATATATATGTCGGTAGGTAGCCGTACTTTTTAATATCAACATCACGCCATTTGATTTAGATTGTTAGCTCTTGAAAAATAAAAGTTTATAAAAATTATCTACAGTGTTTATTGATCATCAATTATGGGGGATAGATAACCCTGCTCGTGACGTCAGCCATACTGACGTCACGCTTTTTAAAAATAATCGCGGCGAGCCTCGTTCGTCATATATATATATATATATATATATATATATATATATATATATATATATATATATATATATATATATATATATATATACATAGAAAATGTACTTGTGAAAATTCTAAATTGCTCTCTGGAAAATCGGGCCTGGACCCAGGCCTCGCTTCCAGTTAGATATGGAGGTTTAGGAGTACGCAAAATCTCAAGTGTTTCATTACCAGCATTTCTTTCCTCAGTTTACAGTACGCAACCTTTATACGGTAAAATAATATCCTCGTCAACAGGATCCGTTGAGGTATCGTATTTGTTGGAGGCGAGAAATGCTTGGTCTGTTACTTGTCCTAGCCAAGTACCAGTATCTTTGACCTGTCAAAAACAGTGGGATAACATTTTAAGTAATAACGTATATAATAACTTGTTAAAACATGCTGAGAGCAAAAAAGATCTCGCTCGGCTCCGTGCTGTTTTTGCCAAGGAATCTGGATACTGGCTTCACGCTCTCCCATCCGCAAACCTAGGTACTCTTTTAGACCATACCACCTTAACACTGGCGGTTGGTCTACGACTTGGCGCCACGATCAATCAAAGTCATCGATGCCATTGCGGTGAGGTTGTTGATACATTTGGACACCATGGTCTCTCCTGTTCAAAAAGTGCTGGTCGCTATTCTCGTCATAGCAGTTTAAATGAGATCATCCGGAAATCTCTTGCTACCGCTAATGTGCCTGCTGTTTTAGAACCAAATGGATTGGCTCGTAGCGATGGCAAGAGACCTGATGGTATGACTCTCATACCTTGGAAACTGGGGAGGTCACTTGTTTGGGATGCTACATGTGTAGACACTTTGGCTGCATCACACATACAAGGGACCTCTACTATGGCGGGAGCAGCAGCTACCAATGCAGAACATGCCAAGAGGCGCAAATATGAAGACATAAATAGAAGCTTCATTTTTGTGCCTTTTGGTGTAGAGACCTTAGGTCCATGGGGCCCGGACGCTCATACGTTCTTCAACGAGCTCGTTAGAAGGCTCGTAGAGCGTACCGGGGACCCGAGAGCTGGCAGCTACCTTGGCCAACGAATAAGTTTGGCCATACAAAGGGGCAACGCTGCCAGTATTTTAGGGACTCTACCCCATTGCAATGGAATGGATGGTTTTGATTTAGTGTAAATATATATATATTTATTAATTTTTATTCTTTAGTTATTATTTAAGTAGTTTTAATTTGTTTTTTTTTAATGTTTGTTTTTGTAAAATAGTTTAGTTTAGTCTATGAAAATAGATATTATTAGACTTAAAAAAACAGGTTATTATTTGTGAGGACGTCATAAGTACTGATAGATAAAAAAGATAACTTTTACATGTGTTGAATTTCGAAATTTATTTATTTATAATTAATTTTTAAAATTTCAATTTTGGCACTAAATCATTTTTTTTTCTTTTTGTCTTCTAACTCGATGGGCTTGTTATGTTATCGTTTTATATTAAATATGCAAAATAATGTTTTAATTAATGGATAAGAAATGAGTATTTTGTTCTTTCGGTACTTGAATACAAAAAAAAAATCCATTTCAATTCCATTCATTCCAAACATAGAACATTAACTCATTTAAATATTAAAGATAGAATACATTGTGGAGCTCCACAGTACAGAATTACAATAAAATTATCAAAATTACAATCCGCGTTTGTTAAGAGAATACATGCAATGCTAAGTGTATGAAGCAGGCAAAAATCACATACCACATACATGCAAGACAAGTCATCACACGTATAACGAAGCCGCCAACACCAACACACCATAGAAGCACTACACACACTCACTAACACAACTTAACTAGGTAACAAACATAAATGATCAATTTAAAAATTAAATTAATAGATCAATTAAAAATTAAAGATCTATATGCCCAAAATACTAAGCAGTATAGAAATTTTACTTTTTTCTTCTACTTCTTTGCTACTGAATTCATCATCCTCCTGCCCTAATCCCACTCTAAATGGGGTTGGCACAATATTTTATAAACATGATGACACATGATTTGGCTACGTATCTTACGATCGGCAGCCTGTCTGACGTCACCTTACCTTAGTCAAATTTTAGGCACTTCGGTACGTAAGAGGGTGGTCTATTCTACTGGCTGGATACAACACGGTAGGTCTAATTACCTTAGTCGCCTTTTACTACACCTCGGTAAGAAATGAGGTTGGTCAATTCTACTCAGCCGGATACCACACGGCGTATCATCCTCATGCCCTTATCCCACTCTAATTAACTTAGTCGCCTTTTACGACACATCTGTAAGAAATGAGGGTGTTGTATTCTACTTAGTCGGATACCACTAAACTGTTCTATTAATAATAACTATTACTTATTTCACATTTTTGTGTAAGACAAATGTTGAATACCACTAACACGCCTAACGCGTCATAGTCCATAAACTTCCGGTGGTGCACAATTGATATCTACGATATTTGATCGTTCATTAATAAATATTCTAGTAATAAAATATAAATATTATAATAAACTAAACATTATATAATTATGCATAAAATAAGTAAGAATATCAAATAGTGTTATAACGACTGATTCTTGGCGGGCTATTGTCAATATAAATAAGGGAGTGGGTAGATGTAATTAGTTAGTGTATCAGTGCTCGTGTTAGCAGTAACGCTGCTGGAATAAAAGTTGATTGTACCAGGAGATATTATTTTTAATTTCATCATCCCGAGATACTTCTGTAACATTTCAGAAGTGGGATCGAGCTGGAATATGTCTGGACCGTATTTGAATTGTTTAGGCAAAAGAAAGCGAAGTCACCCTCCGCTCACATATTCTGATAATCTCTATTCCTTGTCTTCAGAAGATGAAGAAAAAGGTGAAAATTTTTTCTCTGATTGTCATACTCCTGTTTCATCAAAAAGACGCCATGTATCGCCCGTTGATGCAGAAATTATACCCAAATTTCGACCTGACGACACCAGCAGCAATGTCAAAGGCTGGCTGCATAAGATTGACCAACTTGGTGATGTTTACGGCTGGAATAATACCGACCGGCAATTCGTAATGCAGCTAAGATTACGAGGCACCGCGAAAGATTGGTATGATAACCTTGACGATTATAACCTCTCGTGGGAAGAATGGAAACGAAGTCTTGAATTTGCTTTTCCGCGGTCGACAGAGTTCGTAGATAGATTAGAAAAGATGCTTTCAAGGACAAAGGAAGATTCTGAGAATATGACAAAATACTATCACGACAAGTTGGCGCTTCTGAAAAATGTAACATCGACGGCGAACAAGCAAATTCTTGTATCATTCGTGGGTTACCGGCTGAGTTGCGATATGAAGGCATACAGTTCTGGGCACGAGGCGCGATATTGTACGGAGCAGAAGGGTTGCGAAGTTTGTTAACGTACCGGACATACGGCGGCGACTTGCTGGTTTGCACCGGGGACATCACAACAGGCACACAAGGTTAGTACTTTTTAAGTATTACGTACGACATATATGTAGATATTTATATAAAAAAGAATGACAGTGAATGGGCAGGAATTAATGGCATATATTGACACCGGTAGCAAATTAAACAATGATTTTGTCGAAAGCCGGAAATTTAAAAACTGAAATTCAGCCTAGCGACATTATCATGAAGGGTTTTGGTGGTACGTGCAATCGACAATATGGTACTGAGTGAAGTGTTTCAATTAACTAATTTTATAGCAATAGGAATTGATTTAATAATAGGCGAGACTGTGATTAATAATGATAGCATTAGCTTAGTAACTTCTACTTCCGGTGTAAAGTTTGTTTAAAACCTCCAGTATATAATATGTTAGCTAGCTTAGATTTGACTTCATTTGATTTTAATTCAAAGTATCCAGTTTTACTTAAAAATGAGATATTTAATGAAAAAATTAAATATCTTTTAGAAGCAGGCGTAAATAGGGAACGTATGTGTGATGCAGTACATATGTCATTAGGATGGCTGTGTGATCAAGTCCAATGTATGTGTGATGCTGTGTATATATATCATTAGGATGGCTTTGTGATCAAGTCCAATGTATGTGTGATGCAGTACATATATCATTAGGATGGCTGTGTGATCAAGTCCAATGTATGTGTGATGCTGTGTATATATATCATTAGGATGGCTTTGTGATCAAGTCCAATGTATGTGTGATGCAGTACATATATCATTAGGATGGCTGTGTGATCAAGTCCAATGTATGTGTGATGCTGTGTATATATATCATTAGGATGGCTTTGTGATCAAGTCCAATGTATGTGTGATGCAGTACATATATCATTAGGATGGCTGTGTGATCAAGTCCAATGTATGTGTGATGCTGTGTATATATATCATTATGACGGCTGTGTGATCAAGTCCAATGTATTTGTGATGCTGTATATATATCATTAGGACGGCTGTGTGATCAAGTCCATTATCTGTGTGATGCAGTACATATATCATTAGGATGGCTTTGTGATCAAGTCCAATGTATTTGTGATGCTGTATATATGTCATTAGGACGGCTGTGTGATCAAGTCCATTATCTGTGTGATGCAGTACATATATCATTAGGATGGCTGTGTGATCAAGTCCAATGTATGTGTGATGCTGTGTATATATATCATTATGACGGCTGTGTGATCAAGTCCAATGTATTTGTGATGCTGTATATATATCATTAGGACGGCTGTGTG
Source organism: Morpho achilles (assembly GCA_947086495.1). Taxonomy (NCBI): domain Eukaryota; kingdom Metazoa; phylum Arthropoda; class Insecta; order Lepidoptera; family Nymphalidae; genus Morpho; species Morpho achilles. The sequence continues at coordinate 3,764,706 of CAMTZB010000012.1, read as the reverse complement.
ATCAAGTCCATTATCTGTGTGATGCAGTACATATATCATTAGGATGGCTTTGTGATCAAGTCCAATGTATTTGTGATGCTGTATATATGTCATTAGGACGGCTGTGTGATCAAGTCCATTATCTGTGTGATGCAGTACATATATCATTAGGATGGCTGTGTGATCAAGTCCAATGTATGTGTGATGCTGTGTATATATATCATTATGACGGCTGTGTGATCAAGTCCAATGTATTTGTGATGCTGTATATATATCATTAGGACGGCTGTGTGATCAAGTCCATTATCTGTGTGATGCAGTACATATATCATTAGGATGGCTTTGTGATCAAGTCCAATGTATTTATGATGCTCTCTATATACTTCTGTGTGATCTCAAATATATTACTAGGATAGGCTCATTAATATAGTCAATAACAACTATGTGGCCGAACCAATCCATAGGGCACCTGTGTGTGTGATTTCTTATTAATATAAATTCACATCAAAATGTAGATACTGCCGTTTTTTTTATTTCATTTTCAGAGTTACAACTTTCCCGTCGATGGTCAGGAGGAACGCCGTGGGACACGGCCTGCGCAGGATGGCCGAGTGTTGAATACCACTAACACGCCTAACGCGTCATAGTCCATAAACTTCCGGTGGTGCACAATTGATATCTACGATATTTGATCGTTCATTAATAAATATTCTAGTAATAAAATATAAATATTATAATAAACTAAACATTATATAATTATGCATAAAATAAGTAAGAATATCAAATAGTGTTATAACGACTGATTCTTGGCGGGCTATTGTCAATATAAATAAGGGAGTGGGTAGATGTAATTAGTTAGTGTATCAGTGCTCGTGTTAGCAGTAACGCTGCTGGAATAAAAGTTGATTGTACCAGGAGATATTATTTTTAATTTCATCATCCCGAGATACTTCTGTAACACAAAGTATTCGTGCATTAAATGACCTCATTTATTATATCGGTCAAATTGTATACATCAGAATGCTACATTAGCGTTGACTCGTGAAACGGTTTTTCACAGGTGTCAAAACAGTAATATTTCATATCACGACTGTCCAATGACGTCAGTTTATATGAACAATTATTTGTCTATATGGTAAAAAGAATATATATCCTCCTGCCCTTATCCCACTCTAAGTGGGGTCGACAGAACATATTACAAACATATTGTCACATGATTTGGCCACGTATTTTACAACCGGCAGCCTGCCTGACGTTAACTTACCTTAGTCGCCGTTTGCGACACCACGGTAACAAAGACTGTGGTCTATTCTTCTTACCGTGTGATACCTAGTTAATATCTCACGGTGGGTCAACTTACGTTAGTCACTTTTTACGACACCTCAGTAAGAAATGAGACTGGTATATTCTACTCAGCCGGATACCATACGGCGGGTCGACTTACCTTAGTCACCTTTACATACATCTCGGTAAGAAATCTGAGTGGTTGTATTCAATTCAGCCGGATACCACACGGCGTATCCACATTATTAACACTTCATATTTATCCATAGAGGATATCAGCATAAAAAACAAAAGACTATATGAACCTTTTTACTCCATCAAAAGAGGTTAATACACCTATCGAGTAACCTGGCAGCTTTGAAAAATTATATACAAAAATCAGGTTATTAATTACGTTGATTCAAAGCAAAAACGTGTACACAACGGTCCACAAACCCTATTATCAAAGGACACTGGTTTTCAATCATCACTTTTGTTTACTCAAAGCCGGTCATTTTTCAACCGATCCCAAAACAAAGACTGCCTTTTATCATTGTCTGTTTATGAATACGTATATATGGTCTATTGAATACACGTATAGATATTTCTTTGTAATTAATTACTTTATTGCTTGTTTCAGATATACCCAGCTATCCCACTTCTGAAATTGTTTAAGGTAATATCAAGTAACACTATAAAAAGTGCTTGATCCTTTTTGTGAGGATTTATATTTATTTAACTATTTGGATCGAATAATCTCTTTAAAAAACCTTTTTTTTTAAAAAAAACCAAAGCAAACCAATTTACAAAAATTAAATTCCATCATTAGCCTCTTTAGACGTATAAGAAGGACGAATTATGACATTAATATTTATAATGTTTCTAGCTTTTACCCGAAACTTCGTTCACGTGCTCTAAGTCTTGGAATTACCCGTAGCTTTTGTCAGTCGCCAACTCTGCAAATATCTCCATCACGAAAATCTGATCAATCTGGGAATGACCAGAGGCATTTATAGTTTTATCAAGAGCATAATTTTATAATTTTAGTAAATAACCCGTACTTACATGAAACATATTAAAATAGCTCAGTAAAAGGAAACTTCCAAAATTGGGCTTATCTGTTACAATAAATTCCATATACATAAAAAAATTCTTATTTTTTTCTGGTATTATCACTGTAAATATAATATCGCTGAGTTTTTCTTGCTTCTAGGCGCGAATGTGAGATATTTTCATCTAATCTTTCTTTAATATTAAAATGAGTTAATCTTCAATTCCCGGCAATATTCCCGACAATTTCATTCCGTTCAATACCCGGGAAAGCACCAATGAGTTTGTCTATGTGTAGAAACTTATGAGTAATTGATCATAGAAATTTATCACACGCTTTCAGTGAAGAAAAACATCCCGAGGAGACCTGCATATCTTTAGAAAATTCTAGAGATATGTGTAACCTACCAATACGCATTGAAGGCGTGGTAGGTCTTCAATCCTTCTCTCCAAAAACGGAGGGAGGAGGCCTATGTGATATAGTGGGAAAGTAACAGCCGTTACTTTACTTGAAGAAAAATATAAAATTGTGTACTTTTTCGTCTTCTGCTTCCCATTTCAAATTAATTTTGATTCACTTTATTAAACTACTAGTAATAGCCCGCGTTTTCACCCGCGTATATACCGGTCAAATGACAGTGAAAGTCTACTAAGTCCGACTATGAATTTATTTTTGTTAAGTATATCATCAATAGTTTCCGCAGCGCATGCGATGACAGATTTTTATGACTATTTTTTTACACCTTGTTATATTTTTAATACGGATCCCTATTTTTTTAATGTAATATAACCTATGTTGCTCAGTAAGGATGCAAGAATTTATGAAATCGGTCCAGTAGTTTTTGTGTGCAAACATTACAGACATACATACAATTTTTTTCTCTTTATAATATTAGTATAGACGCTGTTGATTTTGATTCCAGATTTATGTTTTTATTTTTCATCAAATAGTTTCAAAATTTTACGGCAATCGTTAAATTTTATGTAGAAGATCATCCAAGAATCGATTGTTCTTTATATCACTCATAAAACTCAGTGTTCCTTTGTTCAAAGTTAATCCAGTACAGAGATGCATCGAACATAAAAAAGAAACACAACAAAGGGTTATCAAAACCGATCAGTAGCAGCCGAATGTCGTAAACCCGCCCAAATCCAAGATATAGCCTTTAATCTCAATTTGGCAGCGCTTCAATAATACATACGTCTTTATAGAACGTTCGCATTTGCGGAAGATAACTTTGAAAGCAAATATGATCAGAAGTGACACTATTATATTAACTTCAACTTTATAAACTCTGCTAGTTTTAAACAAGACAAGTTGGAACACGATCTAAACAAGTGTTTAATAATTGTACCAGTCAAGCTTTACATCGAGACTTCAAGTGATGAAAAGATCTATATATCCGCATATAAGCGTCAAATAACCGTACGATTCGAGATTTGCAATAAGACTAGCTTCGTCATAGTGAACTTCGCCATTTATAGTAGTTACAAACAAGCCTTTCCATCGGTCACGTGATTATCGTGTGGTCAGTACATCCGGTATTAAAAACTAAAGAGATGACATTTGACTACTTCCGTTCCCGACATTCATAATAATACATTACCAATAATATCTTACTATTATTGCTATAAGATTACGTTCCGGTCATATACCTTTGAACTGTTTCAATTATTTAATCTAATTTTTTTATATTAATATAGTTTTGCTGCCGTGTGATATCCGGCTGAGTAAAATATAACACCCTCATTTCTTACCGAGTTTTCGTAAAAGGCGTTAAGCTATGGAATGATTTACCAGTATCAATCTGCAAATCTCCTTCCCTTTTCAGTATTTAAATTACAGATTAGAAAATATTTATCTTAAGTAATTATATATTAGTAGCATCCTTTTATCTATTTATTTTATATATTATTTATATATTATTTTTATATTATTTAATAGATTAAATAGTTCAATTTATATAAACTTTTTTTTTTCTCTATATGACCCGCACTCTCTTTGTTCTTCAATTCTAGCCCTTTTCCTTCTATTACTCAAAGGTTGACTGGAAGAAATCCCTTTTAGGGATAAGTCCGCCTTTATACATGTGTTTTTTTTTAATTTTTATTTTTTTCTTTCTCTTTTCTAAATATATGTGTAAAAAGAAAAATAAATTGACCCGCCGTGTAGTATCCGGCTGAGTAGAAAAGATCACCCTCATTTCTTATAAACAAGACTAGTACAACAGAAAATCGCTTTGCATATTCTATATTTATTTTTCTCACATCATTATCACTGAACGAGCAAAAATAATTCAAAACGTCGAAACAAATGCCCTTTTGCAAACCAATAGACCCATAAAACAGCTTTGTATTTTTATGATTACGAATAAATTCGGTAGGATTTCCAAGTGAAATGGTTAGTCAGTTCGCGTAAATGGGCGCCGAATCCGTCGATTGCAACCAAATATCCCTCAGCAGCCGTCATAAATATGGATTACCATACAATATCAGGGATTTACAATTTCAAATTATCGATTTGGCATTCATTGTAGACTATAATGCAGCCAGATATAAAATAATATATGCATCCTTCTTACTAATATCATGTGAAGGTTTGTGAGTATGGTAGTATGTTCGTTACTTTTTCCCGGCGAATCTGATGAAATTTGGCACAATTATTCCTTATAGACCAGGGTAACATATAAGCTATAGAAATCCTGTTTATTCTACAGAATTAGGATGACATTGAAAAGCACCATGTTTTATCAAACTATCACGCGACAACAGTCCACGCAAACGAAGTTATGGGTAAAAGTGTATCATAACTTATAGCATTGTTTGTTATTTTGCGGAAGTTCTATGGATGAAAACTATGTTTTTTATATATAGGACAATTACACGGCCGTCCCCAAACTAAGTTACTTAATACTTCTATCATGGGTCTCAGAGCAACTGGTAAATACATGTATAGACGAATTTTTTACAGAAAAAGTTGATCCTAGGCGGGAATAAAACACGTGACTCGCGACGCTGAAGGATCATTGCCACTTGCACCAACCAAGTCAAAATGATAAATAATAGTATTATTTTGCTAATTATAGCAAAATAATAATATTATTTATCATTTTTTCTTTAGGGGATTACACCTAAAGAAATTCTATGTCATTCTAAAAGTAAAGTGTTCACGTGTTCCTACTCTATATATGCATGAACTCTATTACAAAAACATTTAACTCTAACATAGGAAAAAAGACAAAATAACTTTGGACTCTGTTCTTCTTACACTCTTCTTCTGTAATCCTCGGACGTTAAATATAAATGTCTGTCTGCTTCTTCTTTCTTTGACATTCAATGTTGTACAAAGATCTATCGGCTTTAAATTGGTCGTCCGTCTTCTTACTGTTTTTAAAAACATGAAATCTTTCCGTTTGAAGTTGTAATTTCACCAAGCGTAAGATTTAAAAGTCTGCCGCTTTCATCTACATTAGCCGCTCATTATTTTTTATTAGGTTAAAGGATTTAGCAACCTATTTTTACAGAACATACGTTCTCTTATCGCGTATAAAAATTGATGCTTCAAAAATGGAAAATTCCCGTAATATGTGCATACATTGAAAAAGGTTCACGGAACTCGTCGCTGTCTGCAATAAATAGGATATTTGATGGGACGAATAAGTGTTTCAAGTGAGATCAATACATGCTTTATTCAATACAAATATACAAGGACATTTGAGTTATTACATAATTAATGAACCTTGGATGGGTTAGTCAGATACGCCATAGCAATACATTGTTATACGTACATTATTATACATTGAGGACTTAGGTAAGTGCACTAGTAATTGACCATGTTCTAGTTGTTAAAGTTGACCGTTTTGTATGAAATTTTAAATAATAAGCGTTTTGTTTGTTGTAGCTAATAAAAAATATATAAAACAGTTCTGAGTTTTCGGCAGTTGTTAATAGATGGCAACAGGTAATTACTAATTAATTTTTTTATAGCTCAATTACTGGTGCCCTTACCTTATATCTGTATTAATATTATAAATGCAATAATCTGTCCGTCTGTCTCACGTTTTCACGGGTTAATCTCTGGACACATATTGATAAAGTTTGGCGCAACTTAAGCTTCTACACTGGAGTAATGGATAAAGAAAATTGCCCGTGTTTCTTTTAACAGAAAAAAACATTTATTCCTTTATTGAGGGTATTTAAACGCTTAAATTGGTTGGACCGAAGTTGTAGATAATGACAAAAATGCGTAGTGTAGCGTGCGATATTTATGGAAACGACGGGAAATCTAAAATCCGAAAATCGAGATCCGTTTATGTGAGATTTCTACCCACTAAAACCCCCTTGATAATCAGACTGCGGACGAACTGCACAATCTATAACTAAAGTCCCATTATTTATTGGGGCGGCACGATCTAGATACACACGATCTAGATATTTTTTATCACATAGCGGATTTTAGCATTCATAGCCAAGGTCATTAGACCTGTCTTAATGTATGGATCAAAATGTTGGGCAATAAAAGAAAAGGATGAAAGAAATGTGCATGCGAATGAGATGAGAATGTTAAGGTAGATGTGTGGTGTGACAAAAGTTGATAGATGCGCCCATTATAGAAAAGATGAGAAGTGCGAGACTAAGTTGGTATGGTCATGTAATGAGGAGGGATGAAAATCATGTGACCAAAAGAGTTTTAAATATGAATGTGGATGGATGTATGGCTCTGGGGGAGGCCGATAAAAAGATGGATGGATTGTGTGAAAAATGATATGCATGTTAAAGAAGTAGCACCTGAGTTGACGAATGATAGAGGGCAATGGAAGAAGAAGACATATTGTGCCGACCCCAGTAAGAGTGGGATAAGTGTAAGAGAATGATGAATCATGATAGCGGATTTTAGCATAATCTTATGTAACTTTTAACATTTGTCGTTAATCTGTATGAGAGGAAACCAAGATATATCCAACAGAATTTATTCTGCTAATAAAATTACCATACTAATAATATACTTGGCGGAATAATTACATTAGCAAACAGATGAGGTTGACCGAAGCTGCATAGAAATCACCTATATTTTCTGTGTAATAAAATAATTTATACATTGCTATAAGTTTTAGCCGTGGCTTCGTCTGCACACGCGTTCCTTCAGTTTCCTTTCCTAGAAATTGCTTGATCATCTAAATACTACGATTGGTTATTTTAAGGGTTTGTTGGCAAAAGTCAGCGACTTTCCTGTAGATATATACAAGACGCATAACCTCACCATTGTTTTGTTATACTTAAACTGGATTAGATAATGCTTTCGATAAAGTTCTCGGGTGGCTTGAATTGTTCAACAAATTATCTTCATACATACATTATGATATACATTATATATATACATTCATTTAAATATTAAAGATAGATATCTTGATGTGAATTTTGCGTAATATAATGGAAGCCAAATTTGTATATCGTAATAGAAAGCGGATATCAACAAAAATATACTAAGCAAACAATTGACTACGGAACAAATAAATGAGGCCGCTAAAGACCCACAGCGAGAAGTTATCGAGGGGATTCTTGGGATTCGGATTGAATGTCAAGTACTACAATTGACTTCTGAGAAGATTCCGAACGATTTGAAAGATATTTATGTGGGGGACACTATTTTTCTTATTAAGAATAAGAATAAGAATGACTTTATTTATCTGGCAACATTACAACACAGAGAGGAGAGTAACAATATAACAAAAAAAAGTAATATAAAAAAAAAACAAAATAAATTATATTAGTTATAAGAAAAATAGTTTTCTAAGTTTGCAGTTCTAAGTTTAAGGTCTACTAGTAAATTTAAAAAAAGATGAAGCTGAAATAGCAAGTCAAGTTAAAAAGGCTTTTAAAAAAGCTTTTAACAAAATTTCATGTCGCTACTAACAGGAGGAAAGAATTCCCTTGTCTGGAGCCAATTCTTGCAGCAGTATCAGATCATGCTTATCATAAACATCGTTATCGGGAATTGACCAGTATGTGAAATTTCATCTCAATCGGACACCGGGAAGTGGGTCAAATTTAATTTGCAAGATTCCACCTTCACAGACATACATTGCAAATTGAATAAATGCTTTCAAAAATGGCTGTGTACGCGTCGCCCCCGTGGAAACTGAACATAAGTTCCTTCCGCGTAGATCTATTTAGTTCATTTTGAGTTTAACATCATTTTGAAGTTCAAAATTTTTTATTCATATAAACTTGTAAACAACGAGGTGTCGTATAATACGACTGAGGTAAGTTGACGCCAGGCAGGCGGCCGGTCGTAAAAACGCAGCCAAATCATGTGACTACATGTTTATAATATGTTGTGCCGACCCCACTTAGAGTGGGATAAGGGCAGGAGGATGATGATGGTAAACGTGTAAACAAGTGCTTTTGAATTAACTCTGCTGCTGGTTCGGAAAGCTGTTTCTATCCTAGAGCCAGCAAGAAACTCGGCGGTTGGTCTTTTAAAAATATGATTTTTATTACTACTTACATTTAGTTATTACTGTCTTGTACAGGGTCGAAGAGTAGTTACGTCCACGCATTCTTATCATCTAAGTTTTCCTCAATAGTATAGTAGGCTTTATGTATTAGCCTTTTCTTAATAGTAATGACAAAGCTAAAATTGATTGCGGAATTTTACTATAGAATCATTCTCCTGAACTTATCCCATAACATGTTATAAACATGCGGTCACGTTTGGCTATGTTCTTACGACCGGCCGCCTGCCTGACGTCAACTGACGTTAGTCGCCTTTTACAACACCTCGTTAAGGAAGAGAGTGGTCGATTCTTCTCAACGAAGTTGCGTGTACTAGTTTAGAACAAATATAAAGTAAGATTCACAAAGTTACTGCAAGTTACTTTGGTTTGAAGTCCATTCATAATATAATTTCCGTCCATTCCATCTTAATGCCTTCAAACTCCTTTGATATTGGCGGTATCAGAATAATTTAGTTATCAGGTCAATGTATAAGCTCTAAACTTAGATAAGAGCCACTATTGAGCGAGGAAGCCGTAATATTTTATTATCCTAAGTTAAGAACTTATAAAAGGGTACTTGTTTTATAGAGGATAAGGAGTTCTTCTAAAAGATTCAGGCAGATTCTGTTCTACGTTAATATAATCTAGAGCTGGACTTATAAGTTATAAAAGTACGGAAGCCGGGCACCTTACACATTTCACTACAAAATCTGAAGACAGAATGATTCCACCACCAGTTCGGAACACTAGTCCACTTGAGAAGAACTGGCAAGAAACTAAGAGCGACCTCTTATCACGGATAGCGATTATTTGAGGTTAGATTCTAATAACACTAAATACAAAAGAGGTCGCCCAAACATGTTTATCTCCTATGAATGCCGCAAGCTAAAAAAGAGCGAACAAATTTTGGGATGGATGGCCGTGTGTGTAACTGTTCCATATATTTATTTAATATAGATCGCGTGTTATATTAACCCCTTTTTGTTAACAAATTACATGTAATACGATCATGCGCGAGACAATAGTAAGTAATTAGTAAGTAAAATAATATAATGTCATGGATTCTATAGAAACAGAAATTAACATACCCACCAGAGATTTATCCAGTATTGTAGGATTTAAATTCAACTCAATTCAGGATGTTAAATCGGGCGGAACAAGACTACTTTGGCCTTTAGATTACAAATGGACTTGATAATTGAAGAAATTAGGCGATATTATTGTATTCACGTCGTGAACTTGCAGATTACTTGCTTTGTACGCACTTTGAATACAGAATAAGTATCAGAGACTCGCAAATCGAGTTATATATTACTTCATTAGAATAACTAACGCTATAGTTTATGTATTTAAAATTATAAATGTATATATTTACTATTTTGCTTCACCAATGACACAAGTATTAAGTTACTTTGGAAACGTATGAACGTGTGTTTAATCGCCCCATATATTAATTTATTCAACCAAATACTATAGCTAGCCTAGTGCATAGCTTGTAAGGTGTTTTTTTCTCAAAGCTGTTCTGTCAGAGGGACTTAATAAAACTTTGCATTTAATGGTGTTTTATATGCTTGTGGTTACTAGAGCTTTGAAAACTGTGGAGCTACTTATACATTCTTTCTTCTTAGCCCCATTTCAAATGTTATAAGCATTTAATCCCGATCGAGATAGCATGATCGTGGGATCGATACATCGGGAGCCTTGGGGACTTTATCAGTTAGGCGTTCGATAAACTCCGTTCGGAACGCCCGGAAGTTCCCCTTTCGGGTGACAAGTGATGATCTTGAGCGAGTCACATGCGCCCGGCTAACCTGCGGCTGATCGGATAAAAATCGACTTTCCGGATCCGCTCCCCCACCTCCTTCTGCGAGATAACGTCCTCGCAGAAGAAAGCCATCGCTACCCACGCTACCCAGAATGGCACAGAGCACGGTGGGCAAAGAGAGATCGTGCTCTACCTGTGCTACGAGCTCCGTCCGCTGAACCGCCCAAGCTGGACATTCTGGAAACGTGTGCAGCACCGTGCCCATTATATTTAGGATTAGCTCTACTAGTTTAATGCCCATACTTACCTTCTTCTCGTTGTTGCGGACTGTTTTCCGCACTTAGTCACTGTGTGGAAACCATTTTGCGTGAGACTGATAAGGGCTGGTTAATCTAGAGAGTCAAGCTCTTTCTAGAAGCTGATAACCCTGCCTGGGTATCTGAAGATTTCTTGTAACGCCCTTGGCGAGTCAAGGATATTGCCTATACTTACCTTATTCATGAGCTCTTTTTACGGCGTTATCACGGCGAGAACTAATTACGCTAATGCGATAGATATTTACTAGTTCATTTTAGTATACCTAAGTCGCTATAGCCTTATTGGTTACAACGGATTTTCACTACGACTATAACTTAGTTTTACAGCCGGCCCTAAGTATAGGTAGTAAAGTTAATGAGCGCCGCAAGTGATAAAGCCATTGAAATATGAAGCTTTATTGCGCCTAGGTTAAGTTTTAATATACTTTTATGACTTCTAGTTTTATAGTCCACAAGAGATCCTAACTATCTGTATACCTTATCTTGATGGATAAAGTTTTTATTTACAGCAAGTTGATGATTCAAAAGCACTTGTTTACAAGTTTACTTGGATAAAGAATATTTTGAATTTGAATTAAGAATTGAAAAAGAGGCCTGACAATATTAGGAATTTAAATTTGACATATCATCACAAAGTGCCAGGAATCCGCTGATGAGGTACATATTGAATAGAAATCAGCAAGTGATATTCCCAAAGCTGGCAAAGGAAATGTATGAACAGATCTGCAAGTAAGATGGGACATTCCTTCATTTTATGGCTTCCTGGATCCCTATTCAATGAGTTACGATGGCGTGGGTATGAAGTTTGTGTAATTTTTGGGATTTATTTGATTTATGAAAACGTATCACATAAAAAAACGGATTATAGCAAAATAATTTTATTGTTACTTCTGTCACGCAACTTTTAATCAAATTAGGGTTATTATACTCAAATGTTTGTTAAGAAAGTTTGTAAAGTTAAAATTATGTTCAAAATTTAGGTAAACTTGTAAACATATATGCTTTTGCATCGTCAACTTCAAATTTCTTTACATCTATTTCTTTATTTTGTACATATGTGAGACTTATATGTCGTAATATAATCTTGTATACCTTGAGACCAACGTCTAAAGCCTTTCTTGAACTCACGTTAATAACTTTCTCTTTAGTTGATTACGTGTTTTTGGCATTCACAGGCTATCATGCCATAGGAGCTCTGGTAGGCTTTTCTGTCATGGTTCTCTTAATGATACTATCAAAAGAGCTCTTGCCACCATCGACATTCCTGCTGTTCTCGAGCCTTTGGGGATATGTCGGAACGATGGCAAGAGACCAGACGGCTTGATGCTGGTTCCTTGGGAACGGGGACGGGCCCTAATGTGGGATGCAACATGCGTTGATACGTTAGTCTCGTCCCATATCAGGAATGTTTTAACAACTCGGTTAATTGCCTCTTTAGGTGACACAAGGGATGGCTCCTTTTTCGCACAAACAATCAGCTTAGCGTTTCAGCGCGGAAACGCTGCCAGCATTCTTGGCACCATTCCACGTGGGCATGATTTGTATAGTCCTAGCGTGTAAGTAATTTAAGATAGGTATAACTTGTACATTATTGAAATAAAATAAAAAAATAGAAATAATAAATAAATATGACTGTTATTGTATAGAACCGGCTATAGTCACGTCTTATTCTATCGGGTTAGCACGACTAGTTTTGATCCCGTCCGGGGCACTTCCCAAGTTCCCGCCGCGATAAAGTCGTGTAAAGAGCTCATGAATAAGTGCCCCGGATGGGTTCGAAACTAGTCGGGCTAACCCGATAGAATAAGACGTGAGTATAGCCGGTTCTATACAGAACTATGAATACAACTCACGATAGTTTAAATTTAAAAATATGACTGTATGTGTATATCCCAAACAGTTACACATACAGTCGCCTGTCCCCAAAGTAACTTAATACTTGAGATACGGGTGATAGACAAATGGTAAATATATACATATATAATTTTAAATACATACCTAAATACATTTGTACACTCAGACTAGAAAAGCTGTGATGGCCTAGAGGTGCGACCGTGTGAATCTCTAGAGACGATCATGGGTTCAAACCCGGGCAGACACCAATAAGTTTTTCTATTAAAACTTATGTGTCTAATTGATAATTACAATTTATCACACGCTTTTCGGTGAAGGAAAACATCGTGAGGAAACCTGCATATCTCTAGAGAATTCTGGAGATATGTGTAACCTACCAATCCGCATTGGAGCAGCGTGGTAGGTCTTCGCTCCAATCCTTCTCTCTTATAACGGAGAGAAGAGGCCTATTCCCAGCAGTGGGATAATAACAGGCCGCTACTTTACTTACTCAGACTAGAACTGCGCCAACAGGCCATTCAAAATTTGTTATATTACTGAATATTCTATTTTCTTATATCATTTAATTATGGTCCAACATCACAATGACTTAATTAACGCATTAATATAATACACGCGATCGTAATCAAGTCACGCCGCTCCTAATAGTAGATAATATAACATTTCGGCCCTTCCGGACAAACAAACAGTTTTCCGATAATAAGAATGATTTTCCCGCTATTAAATGTTTGTCACTATAACAAAAGCTTTTCCCTCAATCACTAAATATCGTAAAAATGTCTTCATTGTCTGTCGGTATATAGAATTTTTCATTTGGGCCCTTTCAGGCGATTACGAATGACAATGTCGGGTATATACTAGGAATGTCAAAAAATAATCGATTTTTATCGTCGATTTTCGATGTCGATTATTTTATTACATCATCATCTTCCTGCCCTTATCCCACTCTAAGTGGGGTAGGCACAACATGTTATAAACATATTATCACATGGTTTGGCTACGTATTTTACGAACGGCCGCCTCCGTGTCATTAACTTACCTTAGTCGTATTTTACGACACCTCGGTAAGAAAGAGGGTGATCTAATCTACTTAACCGGATACCACACGATGGATCGACTTACCTTAGTCGCCTTTTACGACACCTCTGTAAGAAATGAGGGTGGTACTATTCTATTCAGCCGGATACCACACGGCGTCGATTATTTTATTACAATAATCGATATTTACAATAATAGTAAAGAATTGTAGATCTATAAAAATGCCACAAAAAAGTCTACTACTGTATGTCTCTACCTCTTGTGGTTAACTCAGAATAACTATTTTTACGCTAAAAATGTAATAAAGATATTTTTTCGCGGATTATAGCAAAATAGTATTCTCACAACTTTTGTATTATGGACCTCCGCAAAGTAACGCCTAATTCTATAAATTATTTTTACACTCAAAATTTAAATTTTGTGATATTCTGATTTCCACACGGGCAAAGCCGCTGGAAAAGCTAGTTGCTATATGAAACATTTTTATTTTACGCACTGTACAAAATACCCAAAATAATACTATAAATATTTCAGCAGAACAAGAATTCTGTACAATCAATATTTTCATAATTTACGTTGAATCGAAAATAAACATTGCATTCGCGTTTGATAACAATAAATGTAAACATATCGTTTTAAAATTGGGATCACCATGACTTTGTTATTATCTAGGAATTGTCCGAATGTTTACATTAATACGTAGTATCTTTGGACGATACTTCTGTCTAAAATTGATTTCCTATTGTAGTAAATTTTTAATCAGCGTTTCATACTCATTATTGTATAAACATACGGATCACATCGCGATAACGAGTTATTTATTTATTTATTTGCATTTAAATATGTTACATATTGTACACACGTCTAACATTATACAAAAAAATAATTTTATTATGTTCATTTTAGTTTCGACGTTCACACGTTCGTGACCACGGCAGATGCAGTTCGGCTAAAACGTCGAACTTAATATAAAAATAAACATTTTATCGCGTTGTGACGGGTATATTTAAGTGACCGGTACTCATAACACTTTGTCAAATTTGATAAACTCTAATTGACACAACGGCACACGTCAGCAAAAAACTTCTCTTTCTTTAAACAATGTGCATAAATGACTTAAACTTGTAACAATTCCTTCAATCTTTTGAAAGTGATAGCGCCGCTCCATAGTTTTTTTTGTATACGTGTATCAGAAGCAGAATGTCATTAGGTAATCGGATTTTTTATATGAGAAAATGTAATGCCGTACAATGAACATTTGAAAGACGTATGGGTCTTAAGCTGGTTTAAGGTTTAACATAGAATCATACATATTTCTTGATTTTCACAAATTATATTATCTTGGGATATTTTATTAGTTATAACAATCACACTAGGAAGTAAGTTTACAATTTCAAAAGCGGATTACAAAAAAGAAATAATATTTTATACAGTCTAAAATCAACTAGATACCTAATTTAGTTTAATATAGCTTTGAACTGCGATTAAAACTTCAATGTGGAGCTAGTTTACAAATATTAACAAAAATGTTTGTTTTTCATACAAAGCCGCACAAAAATGCAGCATCTGTGAAATGAAATCTTAAACCGCATGGCTGCACGCCTGTTTCGTTATAACGAGGTGTTGAAACTTCAAATTATAATTAATCTTTCACGTTTTGCTGTATCGTAAACTTTTAAAGTGTGTGAATAGCAATTTTTCAGAATTTATGGTCACACTAGTCAGTAACGAAACGCGCGAAATCTACAGTAAATCTGTCAAAAATTAAGACGTTATTTTGGGAAAATATCTAAATAGCTCTTAAGTACTGGAATAAAGTCTTGTAATGAAGTAACTATACTGTGCCATAAACTAGCGTTAGGCAAATGCTTCTTATTACACACAACAGCACTTCCAATGCTGCAAAAGCAACGGCTTGTTAGTATACCATGTCTGGACATAGGCGTCCTCTTTTCGTTTTTGGAGAGAAGGGTTGTAGCTAAGACCTACCACGCTGTTCCAATGGCTTTGGTAAGTTACAGATATCCTAAGAATTCTCTAGAGATATGCAGATTTCCTCACGATGTTTTCCTTCATCAAAAAGCGTGTGATAAATTGTACATAAGTCAAGGGGTGCACGGTGTTACAGCTGGGCTATACACTATTAACCATATATCTGTCACCTATAACATAAGTATTAAGTTGCTTTGGGAACGGTCGACCGTATGTCCAAGTGTCCCATTTATTTAACAGTCTGGATCTACTTCAGTAGGACAAAGCGGGCATGTCAATGTCAATTCAAATGTAATTCACTGGATACCAGTTGTCATAACACCAATGTGGGTTACGAGAATCAATACTGAGTACACGAGGTCACAGCGTGATCGATTGACGAGCAGGCGGTGGATTAAAATCGAAATTTTATGAAATAACTAGTCGTTTATGTCGATATTATTTTTAAAATACCCCTAAATTATTAACTGAATTAAGTTCGATATGGTTTTCGAAGGAAAAACGGGATTTTTTACCTATACGTTAATCCAATATATAAGCTTTATTTATTTATTTAAAACTTTATTGCACTCACACATTAAAACATAGGTACAAAATTACAAAAGAATTTAATGTATATGTACAATGAGCGGCCTTAACACTGAATAGTGATCTCTTCCAGGCAACCCTTGTTAGAAATAATCATATCAAATGTACATATATAATATAAAAGATATAACTAAAAATACAGTACATCAATAATAAAGAAAAAAAAATGTTTTAGAAAGTCAGATAATGAACTTTAATTGTATTATTTCCTTATGCTGGGGCCACATTAGCGGACTACGGCGAATATTCGGCCGGGTACGTCGTTGCACTGTATTCGGGCGCAGACGATATAGCATTAGGGCACTGTCGGTAACCTGGCACGCATTAAAGGGATTTATCGCGACAATATTTGTTTGAGTGGCCTCACCTATGTCACTTCAGTGTTGTCCAGACTTTGACGTTCGGTTTCTGTGAACAGTAATCATCTCTTTCGCCCCATTTACATATTATTTCGTACCTGGTACTCGTAAAAGTGTAATAAGTAATAATTTACTGACATATAATGCAAATACACTGTTCCTTTCGGACGCACAAAACTGGTCAAAGAATATTCGCCGTAGTCTGCTTTCTGAATATTCGCCCGCTTAATGTAGACGAGAACATCGTGTGTGCTCGTTACACGATGTTTTACATTCGCTCGCTAATGTAGCCCCAGCATTGTGAGGTTGCTTCATCGAAAAAGTGTGATGTATTGTCAATTTTAAAACCGTATATCCATACGATATTCAGATACAATTCTCGCGATAATGATGATGTCACTGTTTCAAGCAAATTTCAAGAGAGGTGTAATAAAAATATCAGAAAGTTTTGGTAAGTAGTTAACCAAGTTATTGGGTAAAAGAGTCTCTGACTATTTCTTTTCCACTAACGGAACGTCCATTGTAACACTGTTAGATTTAAGTTTTTTTAAGGAATTTCTACACAATTTCGCGGAGGTTTAGGCGGTTTTCAGAGAACCTAAGCTCTGAGGCGTATATAAATACTGCATCTTCCTTAGGATTGTTAAAATATATTAGTTGTACAAGATCTTGGGATGATCTTGTGATAGCCCAAAGATGAAAGGTGAAGTGAAAGGCTTAATCCCAGAAACGGCTTTAACGATTTTCATGAAATTCACCATGTAGGGGACTTTAATTGACATAAAAAAAATGTCGTATTATCCCTGTTTTCGAGCATTGCAAAAATGTTAAAATATAGAATTGATAGCAAATGATATTTCAGCTGTCAAACGTAATGTTGTGATAGCCCAATGGGTAACAGATGGACCTACATAGTTAAGAACCCGGGACCTCTGGTGCTTTTTTCTTTTTTATATATTTTTTAATTGCATTTTTTTACATCTGTTAAAAAATTACCGAGCAAGGCTCGGTCATCCTAAGGTACTGTGTGTTATTAAACTAATTGTGTTTAGAAAATGTTGGCTGTCTGCGGGAATCGAACCAGCGACCCCCGGAACTGATAGCAGGGTCACTGCTATCTACGCCAACAAGCCAGTCAAATATATATTAAAAAACATTTCTCACGCCAAAGTTTTATTTTATGCGAAAAGTTCAATCGATAAGAGTGTATTCAAGTTTGACAAGTTTGCAAAGGAGGCGGTAACTTTATTTACCTCTGTCACTTTCATTTAAACTTTTGCAATCGCTTTCGTGTCTACAAGATACATGAACTTCGAGAAAGTTCTTTATACGTCGTATTTATTTGGATTGAGAAATTTATTTAAAAAGCTAAAAGAAACTGCAAATTACATGCCACCAAATTAAAGCCTACCTCTTTAATTGGGATGAGAGATATAGAAGTTTAACCTACTCGGCCATGAGGTTTAAAAATCTATTGAAACGAGTAGATTGCTTTGCCTTTGGTGGGTTAAATTCGTAGATTGAAATGGATTTGTAAATCTTTTTAACTTCATACTTCTTCTTTTTCATTACTGAAGGTCGTGTCTAGATGGAATTATTATTGCTGCTCACTTCCTGCACTATTCTTTTACACATTTTTCTATCCTCGGCGGTCTTTAAAACTTTGGCGATTGGCAGGCCTGTAATCTTCTTTACTTGATCAGACCAACGGGGAGAGGAGCGACCGCGTGGTCTTTTCCCGTTGACCTAGCCTAACACCGTCATCTTCTCCAGGCTTTCAGGGTTTTTGCGAGCAACGTGTCCGAAATATTTAAGAATATTCCTTCTTCTTCATACAAGACTGCGTAATAAAGTAAATTTTAAAAGTTTGAAAGATTAACTGCTGAGTTTCTTGCTACTTCTTCTCGGTAAGAGAAACATCGCGAACCCTTGGTAGCTTTATCAATGACCCTTGACAATTTAAAAGTGCTTGAAAAAGCTTATTTCAACAATGATAATTTTGATTTAGTTCTACGTCTGGTTATTGAGTTCCTGTAGGTTAATTGTCAAATTACGGTAATTGATTAATTTCTTTCAAAAATAATTCTATTTTCAATTCTATTTTTCGATTTATTCTAATTCAAGTTTAATATTTTCTCATGAAAAATCTACTCGTATTGCATAATCTAGTAAAAAGTAAATTTACAAACACTTGAACAATTCTGTGTCGTTGTATCTTATGTCTGTCTTTAAAAATTTTTAGTTTTCATTTTAATTGAAATTTGAAAGAAAGAAAGAAAGAAAAAACATTTATTTCAACTTCCTGTGCTACACAGCAGACCTATACAGTAACTTATATATATATATATATATATATATATATATATATATATATATATATATATATATTAGGTTTAGGTGTTTATACATAAATACATATACTGGATAGCACAGAAAGAGGAAAATGGCAAACAGCTCAGAATGAATTGAGTGACAAAATTTTGTCACACAACACTGATTTTCAGCTGTAGCCAGGATGGATTGCGTCACGGTTAAACTGAAAATAAAATAGAATAAAAGATTAACAGCATTACAAAATATCTAATACATAAATACTTTAATTAACTATATTGATAAATATATTTAATAAATAAACAGAAAATACACACTTTTTAATATATTTTATATAATAAAATTTTTATATAATTTTTTTTTTATATAATAAAATTATTAATTATATAATAAATAAATATTAATGGGCAAAAAATAAGTACATATTGTAAATGATAAAAAATTTGTAAAAAATGTAATTTCATACTATTACATTTTGATTTCAAAAACTTTGAACAATTCTGTCGCATTGCCAGTTTTGTTTTTATTAAATAAATTTGTTAGCCTTTAATTAATTAAAATTGCGAAATATAACATTTTAATTTACATTTTGAACAATTCTCACGCAGTGCAAGTTTTGTCTTTGTTAAGTAAATTTATTAGTTATAATTACTTAGAATTAAATTATTATTGTTTGAATTGATGAAACCCTTTTATATATAAACTATTTCTTAATAGTTTTATCTTCTCTGTAAGATTTATCAATACATGAGGATTTCTAGAGTCTTGCGAGAATAGCGTATTCGTAGATGCATTGCTAACGGAAAGCATTTTGCTTTGAAATATTTATGAATAGAATCGTTGATGTGGACATTGAGCATGGAATCTTTAAAGAATTTCCACACTGTCGTCTTTAAAGTATGGAAAATAGATAAAAGATACAGTACCTTGGCCTTGCTCTGTAATTTTTTTTAATATAAAAATGCAATTTAAAAAAAATAAAAAAGTAAGAAAGAAAGCGCAGGGTGTCAGGACATGTTGGAATCGATCCCAGGTTTCGAACTTTTTGGTCCGTGCGTTATCATCACCGCCTTGCATTTGACAGCTCAAATATCATTTGCTTTCTATACAACATTTAATCACTTTTTCAGTGGCGTAAAATAGAGTTAAAACGACATTTCTTTTAATTGAAACCTAGCTTGATCGATTTTTTCTCCCCCAAAACTCCTACATCCGAAATTATGTTAAAAAGAAAACAAAATGTGAAAAGTGAAAAATTGGTCTAAAATACAATACAATTTTAAATATATATTTTTAATATAAAGTAATCTCGCTTAATGTGGTTTACTTAACCATGTTCTTTCTATATTCAGAATGTCAGGTTTTCCCGTAAAATAATTTCGAAAACCCTTGTAAAATATATTAAGTTGTAAACTTAAAATACATAAAGTAAAGAGAATCTACGCGAAATGGTTGACGAAACACGCGAACTTTTGGGGTTTATTGTCCAAAACTTTATTCAGCGATGTCTGCAAAGTACGCCACTCGTTCGCTACATAACAAACTACCGTTGTTTAAGTTGTGGAAAACACGAAGTTTTGGGTTAATTTAATTTAACTTTTCTAGGTGTCATTGTGAATCAATCATTATTAATTTCACTTGTTTGTCGTAAAATATTAAAGTGTCAAAGTTTCTCATGGAATAGCTCTTCCGCCATCCGGCTGTGTAGAATAGAACACCGTCATTTCTTACCCAAGGGCTGCATGAGGCGACTAAGGTAAGTTGACCCGCTGTGTGGTATCCGATTGAGTAGAATAGATCAACCTCTTTCTTACTGACGTGTCGTAAAAAACGATTAAGGTAATTTGACCCGCCGTGTGGTATCCGGCTGAGGGGAAAAGACCACCGTCTTTCTTAACAAGGTGTAGTAAAATACGACTAATGTGACGTCAGGCAGAGCTGGTCATAAAATACGTAGCCAAATCATGTGACAACGTGTTCATAACATGTTGTGCCGACCCCACTTTGAGTGAGATAAGGGCAGGAGGATGATAATAATATTTTTAATATGAAGTTATGTAATTTTCTACACTTTTTTATGTTAAAATTTGAATAAAGGATGATTTCTTAATACACATAATCTCTGAAAAAAAAATTGTAATATCTTACAGCCTGTTATTTATTTTTTTAATATCGCGCTTAATTTGGTTTACTTAACCATGTTCTATATTCAGAATGTCAGGTTTTCCCGTGATATTATTAAATATTATATATTATTAATAATTTCACATGTTTGTCGTAAAATGTTAAAGTGTCAAAGTTTCTTATATTATTTCTTCATATTTTTGATCATCATCCTCCTGCCCTTATCCCACTCTAAGTGGGGTCGGCACAACATGTTATAAACATGTTGTGATATGATTTGGCTGCGTTTTTACAACCGGCCGCCTGCCTGACGTCAACTTACCTTAGTCGTATTTTACGACACCTCGATAAGAGAGGGTGGTCTATTCTACTAAACCGGATACCACACGGTGGGTCAACTTACCTTAGTCGCCTTTTAAGACACCTCGGTAAGAAATGAGGTTGGTCTATTCTAGTCAGCCGGATACCACACGGCGGGTCGTCTTACCTTAGTCGCCTTTTACGACACCTCGGTAAGAAAAGAGGGTGGTACTATTCTATTCAGCCGGATACCACACGGCGGTTCTTCATATTTTTGATCTGATGGATTAAATATAGCATGGATCTCCTCAAAGTAACACCTAATTCTATAAATTATTTTAAGACTGTCTCTCCTTATAAATTCGTCTATTTAACTTACCGTAAAAACCTGCCAAGATGTAAATATTGTGTTATTGATGTATTTACCTGAAAACGATAAAAAAAGTCTTTTACATAGTCATCAAAGAATATTAAGGATATCAAAGGTTTAGCATATTATTCGCTCAAGCATACTAAAAGCGTAGTTGAGCTTTCATCATACCAGTATATTTTTATATTGCTTATTATGAATATTACTGTATAATTCAGATGTAATATCAGATGTAACATATAACGTAAGCAACTTAAAATTTGTGTAACGGATGACAGACAACAGGTAAATATATACATATATATATATATATATATATATATATATATATATATATATATATATATATATATATATATATAATATAATGTGTGTGTTAATATATTTGACTACCTATATCGTTCGTTGATGTCAGCAAGTGGCAACCCTGGCTCAAAGATTTACATAATTAAATCTGTCCAGACCTTTGTATGCAATCGGGTTAACCCTAACCTTTTTACCGACTCCCTTATTAGGGGTCTTTTTATTTGTACATGAATGAACATAACCTTTGAACATAAATAAGAAGCATAATCTAATAATAAAGGGCATTAAAATAGACATGTTCTAAATATGTTTGTCCTTTAGAGAAGTTATTAATTATATAACTAAATAGCAATCGCCAGCGGCTCCACCCGCGTGGACAGATTTAAACCGTAATATAGTATTTTGATAACGTAAAAATGGTTAAGTGGGTTAACCTTAAAAGCGAGACTTTTATTTAGTACTTTTAGAGGAGAACGATTTTGTAATACATGATCTCTGAATAACTTTCACCGTTTACTTCCGCACGCAAGGAAAGCTTTAAATTTTGCCGTTACCAAAATATTTTTTAATGCTGTTTGAATAATTATAATTTATCCGGATCAATAAATGGTCCGCTTTTTGTTAATAATAAGATATATTATTAGCATCGTAAGTTAGGAAAAAAAATGCGTTTTTCTTTTGTGACATTTGATGAGCGAAAAATAATATTTAAAAAGGTGCCAACACTGCTCCTCCCCTATTCATCTTAGTGTGATGTTATGTAACCTATAGCATTTTTTCGATTAATGGACAATCTCAAAATTTAAGGAATTTTTCAAGTCGGTCGAGTAGTTGCTAAGATTAGCGCATTCAAACAATTAAACAAACAAAAAAGTAGTAATTCTTTTTTGTGTGTAATAAAGTTTAAATAAATAAATAAAATAAAATAAATCTTCAGCTTTATATACTAGTAAAGATACGGGTTAAGGGTAAGTATAATTCATTTAAGTAATAAGGGTTGTTTACTAAAATAAATAAACTACTAGTATTATAAATGCGAAAGTCTTTCTGTCACGTTTTCATGATCAATTCGCAAAACCAATAAAGATGAAATTTGGCACAGTTAATGATTATGTGTCGAGGGTAACATATAGGCTATAAAAGTCCTGTTTTTTTTCTACAGGAAAAGCAGGAGATTGAGAAACAACAACAAAACAACCGTTTGTTATCTATATATCAAGGTTTTTTATTCACTATGTGTGAAAGTCAAGTAATAGAAATCGGTTCTATATTGCGCTGTTTGCCTTACGTCGAAAAAGTTAGTTCAAGATAGTTTTTATATATTTCGGTTTTTGTTTATTGGAATTTTTTTATGGAACTATTTTGATATATATTTCAGACGGTAGTCATACGGGTTATTTACTGAAATAATTAAACTATTCTCTCGAGAAAACGCTAAAACTTTCTTAGTCATCCCGATCGAACTGTTCTTTATGATGGAGATATTTGCAGGGTTGAAGAGTGAAAGAAGCTACTGTTTTTACTGCTAAGTTGCGGGTAAATGCTAGTTTATAATATTAGTTGGATATCAAGTACTGACGGTTAATATTCGCTAATCAAAGAGACACAAGAAGAAGCAAGATTAGTAATTCGTTTATATCTTGGTTAAAATAAAGAACCTGGTTGACAGCGCCTTACTCGGTAATTTTATACAAAATCAAAAAAAGAAATTTAAAAAAAAGGAAAATTAATAGGGTAGGTGGGGCTCGATCCTAGGTATTTTCATTTCTCGAGACCACCCGTTCCCTAAAAAGCTACGCTGACTTGACTTGACATTTTTTACCGAGGTGACGTAAAAGGCGACATAGGTAAGTCGACCCGCTCTGTGCGGTATCCAACTGAGTAAAATAGACCACCCTCATTTTTGACCGAGGTGTCGTAAAAGGCGACTAAGGTAAGTTGACGTCAGGCAGACGACCGGTCGTAAAGTACGTAGCCAAATCATGTGACAATATATGTTCCGACCTCACTTACAGTGGGTGGCAGGAGAATGATATATGAAGTTTAATTTAAAGATGAAGCTATTGACGCACCTTTAAATTACACCTATGGATCAGTATTACTAGCATATCTTATAGCCAAGGTGTCGTATTTTACGACACCTTGGCAAGAAAGAGGGTGGTCTATTCTACTCAGCGGGATACTACACGGCAGCAATTTACGATGAAACATTCAACAAAATATTGGTAACGCCCGTTAAACCCAAAGCCCGTATAACATTATTTATTTAATACATTTTTGAGGTCCCGAAGATAATTTTTATTCATGATGTCCAAAAGTTCTATGACGCAAGTTAAAACCAATACAGTCTTTGAAGTTGGCAAAAAACGTGATGCGAGTTGCGAATGGAGATATAAATCATTTCCGTTAAAAGTTAGAGTAGAATAAGGGCAGGAGAATGACTTTACTTAAATGATGTCGAATATCTTCCCTTGTTTTTAAGACATTATGGTTCATAAAAGCTGTTACTGTTCTTGTAGGAGCGATCCATCACTGTGATAGATTTTACTTTCTGTTTCTTATAAACATTATTCACCACAATCTGTCTCTAGGGAGAGTTGGTCTTAATAGAATACTTGTTTTTGTCTCGTCACTTACGATATATCTCGCGGCGCGTAATTTAATAAAGGTCTAGACTTTATCTTTAATATTTAATTGAGTTAATCTGACGGCGTGTGGTATCCGGCTGAATAGAATAGACCAACCTCATTTCTTACCGAGGTGTCGTAAAAGGCGACTAAGGTAAGTTGACCCACCGTGTGGTATCCGGCTGAGTAGAATAGACCACCTTTTTTCTTACCGAGGTGTCGTAAAATACGACTGAGGTAAGTTGCCGTCAGGCAAGCGCCGGTCGTAAAAACGCAGCCAAATCATGTGACAGCATATTTATAACATGTTGTGCCGACCTACTTAGAGTGGGATAAGGGCAGGAAGATGATGATTTAAATGAGTTAATCTTGTATGTATATAAATATATTTTCTGGATCTCAGAAATGGCTCCGATGATTTTCATGAAATTCAGCAAATAGGGGGTTTTAGGGGGAAAAATCGATCTAGCTAGGTTTCATTAAAAAAATAACGTTTTATCCCTGTTTTCGAGTACTGAAAAAATGTTAAATAGAAAGTAAGTTTAAAATTAGCTGTCATTTCTAAAGTTGTGATAGCTCAATGGTAAACGGGTGGACTAAAAAATTGAAAATACCCGGGATCACGCCCCTCTTATTACCAGCCTTTTATTGCTTTTTTCATTATTTTGTAATTTAAAAAAAAATGGCTCGATTACCCAGGTACTAAACATTACATAGACTGGCCCGTTTGCGCAGTGGGTAGTGACCCTGCCTTCAGCTCCGCAGGTCGTGGGTTCGATTCCCACCGAGGGCCAACATGTTCTACAAATAAATTTGTTGGTCTTTGAGCCTGGGTGTATATTTGTATTTAAGTATGTATTTAAAGATATATATAAGTATATATTCACCAGTTGTCTGTCTACCATAACACAAGTAATAAGTTACTTACTTTGGGGACGGATGACCGTATGTGCAAGTGTCCCATATAATTATTTATTTATTAAATGACGAAGATTAAACTCCTATCACAGATTATTCATAAATTTTTCCAATAAAGTTACTTATTTCGGTAAAAAAGTCAAAGGACAAGTTGATCTCTGTATCGACGAAGAAACTTTTAACGGAAATGATTTAAATCTCCGTTCGCAACTCGCATCACGTTTTTTTGCCAACTTCAAAGACTGTATTGGTTTTAACTTGCGTCATAGAACTTTTGGACATCATGAATAAAAATTATCTTCGGGAACTTCAAAAATATATTAAATAAATAATGTTATTGGGTTTTACGGGCGTTTCCAATATTTTTTTGAATGTATCATCGTAAATTGATGCCGTGTAGTATCCTGCTGAGTAGAATAGACCACCCTCTTTTTTGCCAAGGTGTCGTAAAATACGACACCTTGGCTATAAGATATGCTAGTAATAGAAAGGTAAGGTATTTGAAATACATACATACATACATAGGTGTAATTGAAAGGTGCGTCAATAGCTTCATCTTTAAATTGAACTTCATATATCATTCTCATGCCACCCACTCTAAGTGGGGTTGGCACATGTTATAAACATGTTGTCATATGATGTGGCAAGGTATTTTACTACCTGCCGCCTGCATAATGTCAACTAAACTTAGTCGACTTTTGCAACACTTCGGTAAGAAAGAGGGTGGTCTATTCTACTCAGCTGGATACCACACGGCGGGTCAACTTACATTAGTCGCCTTTTACGGCACCTCAGTAAGAAATGAGGGTGGTCTATTCTAGTCAGCCGGATACCAAATGGCGGGTCAACTTACCTTAGTCGCCTTTTACGACACCAGGGTAAGAAATGAGGTTGTTCTATTATACTCAGCCGGATACCACACGGCGGGTCAACTTACCTTAGTCGCTTTTTAGGACACCTTGACAAGAAATGAGGGTGGTCTATTCTATTTAGCCACCACCAGATACCACACAGTGGATCAACTTACATTAGTCGCCTTTACCTTTACCTTCACCGAGGTATACCTCGGGAAGAAATGAGGTCTATTCTACTCAGCCGGATACCACACAGCGGGTTAACTTACCTTAGTCGCCTTTTATGACACCTCGGTCAGAAATAAGGGTAGTCTACACTCAACTGTTCAACTTACCTAAATTAGACTTCACACAAATTACGCAATTGTTAGTTCAGTGTAATTGCCTATTTCCTAATTGTTTCCCGACCTAACAATCCACAATGTAATTGAACATTTATAGCGGAAATCGTAAAACGTTTGTTCACGTTCCAATTCGGTGTTGAATTAAAAAAAAACAAAGAGGTCTTTGAATAAATAGGGGTACTCTACGTTAAAGAGATGTTTCGGGTTGAATAATGTTGACTTACAATGATAGTGTTTTTGTATTATTGAATTATTTTTTGAAAAATTACTTATTTATTGTTGAAAAATCAAAATAAATCATCATCAATCAATAAAAGTACCTTGGGTGACCGAGCCTAATAATTTTTAAAATGATGTTAAAAAACAACTAAAAAAAATTGAAATGAAAAATAAAAAAATAATAGGGCAGTTGGGGCTCGATCCTAGGTATTTTCAAATCTCTAGATCGCCCGTTCCCCAAATGAACTACCATGACTTTACGTTCGACAGCGAAAAATTGTGATTGTATTCAACGTAAATTTCAAAAAAATTTTAGAGCCCTGAAACAGGGATAAACGACATTCTTTTATAATAAAACTTATCTTAATCGACTTTTATCCCCCAAAACCCCCTACATGCTGAAATTCAGGAAAATTTTTGGAGCCGTTTCCGAGATTCGAAAAATATATATATACATACAAGATTAACACATTTAAAGATTAAAGATAAAAAAAATTAGAGAGAACTTTTTGCAACAATCACAGAGCTCCAATTTCAAAATGAGAGAAAAATTTATGCAATAATAAACAAGTGCTCTTGAATCGTCAAGTGCGTTTGAAACTCAAAGCCTCTTATAACTACATAATCCTTAACAGTATAGGCGTTCCGCATCAGCCCCATATTTATAGTGTTATTATAGTGCTAGAGTGCTGTGATGGCCTAGCGGTGCGACCGTGTGAATCTCTAGAGACGAGCACGGGTTCAAACCCGGGCAGACACCAATGAGTTTTTCTATTAAAACTTATGTATCTAATTGATAATTGCAATTTATCACACGCTTTTCGGTGAAGGAAAACATCGTGAGGAAACCTGCATTTCTCCAGAGAGATATGTGTGACCTACCAATTAGCATTGGAGCAGCGTGGTAGGTCTTAGCTCCAATCCTTCTCTCCAATAACGGAGAGAAGAGGCCTATGTCCAGCAGTTGGATAGTAACAGGCCGCTACTTACTTACTTTCTTTTATAGTGCTAGAATCTTATACTCAATCCCACAAACGACTTACGTACGCAAGGTGCAAAAGGAGCCGCAAGCTTATGTCGGTTTTTTCTTTGTCTATTACATACCTATAGTTTTATAATTCTTTATATTTTCATTTACAAAAATTTGTTGCTTGAAAACTAAATTCCTATTTCCTTAAATTTCTCTCGCAGGGAATCATGTGGGTTTTAATTGTAAATGCCACGTATGACTCTTTTCTGTATATTTTTTTTTATCCGCGTATTCACCCCAAACCAATCCTTACTAATATTATAAATGGGAAAGTCTGTCTGTCTGTCGGTTCCGTTTTCACGGCCAATCCGCTGAACCAATATCGATGAAATTTGGCATAAATATTCCTTATGTACCGGGGTAACATATAGGCTATATAAATCCTGTTAATTCAACAGGAATTAAATTCAGGAGGAATTAAATACGATGACATTCAATACGCCATCTATAATAAACCTATGGAACTAATTTTTATTTACGATGTGTCAAAATCAAGTCAAATCTGTACTTACAGAAGTATTTAGATTCCAAGTTTTTCGGCTTACGTCAAAAGAGTTATCTTTAAAGAGTATTTATATTTTATTTTATTTTATTCGTTTACTGGACAAATTTAACTGCGAAAATTTAACATTGTAATAACAATGGATTATTAATATAAGTAATACGGGTTATTTAGTAAAATTAATAAACTAATAATATTATAAATGCGAAAGTCTGTTTGTAACGTTTTCATGGCCAATTCGCTGAACCAATATAGATGAAATTTGGCAAAACTAATGTTTATATACCGGGGCAACATATAAAAATCTTCAAAAAAGTTATCATTATTATTTTTTAAAATATTTTGGTTTTTGTTTATTTCATAAACCGGAGAAAAATATTTAATAAAAAAAGAGACCGCCAGAATGATGAAACATCTTTTAGCCCAGACCAGAGTAATAATTTTAGTGTTGTTAAATAGAAAAATATGTGTTATCTTAGTATCAATTATTATTTTATCTAATATTTATTTATTATAGTTTGAGGTTATTAAAAAGATAGGATTTGTGGTGAAAATATAACAATAAGCTATAATCATTTAAGTTTAAGTAAAATTTAATCATATATAATTTTTGTTGTCAAAAAAACAGACGTTTCAAGAAAACGCATTCTTAAAAGGTCTTTAGTTAGTAGTCTTTGGCAACAAGTACGAAATAAATGACTATTAATTGACATGTAATGGGAAGTTTTATTTAATTTAAGTCCATAGAAATTAAGCCATACTGCTAATGAAAAAATATTTTATTTCTAAACACCATTTTTAATATTTGAAAAGTCATTACAGTTAATAAAGTCAAGTTTAATATATTTTCCGATACGATATGATATGATATATTATGTTAACAAAAAAATAATTTAAATTTAATTTTTCGTATTTATACTAAAAGCGTTGGAACCCAGCGCCGTACGTATAGGTAATTAAAAAAAAACAATTTGACAGTTGATATGTTACGTATAAATGTTATTATTAAATAAGTTTTCTAGCACGTTTCCAAAGCTTATAATATTTATAGAGATATTTAATTCCACAAAACATTATGAATTTTTCATGTATATAAAGTTTTTGCACTCCTTTTACTGCGCTATTTTAATATATATTTCATGTAATTACGGATTATGTACTAAAATTATCATATTAAGCTCTTGATCAAACGATAAATCCCTCTGATTCATCCCGGATCGGTCTGATTTTTGTGATGGAGAATTTGAAGGTTTGGATGGTGACAGAAGCTACTCCTAATTTCAAGACAACAGTCCACGCGAACGAAGTTGCGCGGGTAAAAGCTAGTATTCTATAAGACAAAATGCTACATGCTAGAGGTAGAAGCTTACGAGGTGTGTTCAAAAAGTATCGCGAATTTTGAATTTTCGAGAGTTACATATATTCCAATTTCGATTTTTTTGTGGCGTTATGTTGGTACATATGTCTCTCACTTATGCTGACAAGTTGGGCTATTTTGAATGTTCGGTTAATTGTTGACAGCTGCTTTGCTTGCACGTGTTTTGGTTCGTCTTCGATTTTTACCTATTCAAAAAATGGAACAAGGAACCTTTTGGAACAAGGAAGGAAGGAGGATTTTTGTGTGAAAAACGAAATTAAGTGCGCGGATGCATTCCGAGTGTGGACTGTGGCATATGGAGAAGCTACTTTGGACAAAAGCAACGTTTATCGGTGGTACAAAATGTTTTTAAAAGGCCGAGAAGATGTGAATGACGAAGAGCGTGCCGGACGCCCGAGCACTTCAATAACAGACGAAAAAATTGATGAATTGAAGAAAATGGTATTGGCCAATCTTCGAATCATCGATAGAGAAATTGCCGAGGACCTAGGCATATTGATTGGCTCGTGCCATTCGATTTTAATCGATAATTTGTGGAAAAACAAAAATTGTCTTTTGCACCTCGATAACGCCCCTGTTCACACATCCCTGCTTGTACGCGACTTCTTGGCCAAAAACAACAGACCAATGATACCGCAGCCACCGTATTCCCCAGATCTGGCCCACTGTGACTTTTTCTTGTTCCTGAAACTGAAGAGGCTCATGAAAGGACGACACTACGCCACGATTGACGAGATAAAGACGGCATCGAAGGAGGAGCTGAACAAGATACAAAAAAATGATTTTTTGAAGTGCTTCGAAGATTTGTAAAAACGTTGGCACAAGTGTATAATATCCCAGAGGGATTACTTTGAAGGGGACAAAATAGATATTTACGAATAAATAAATAATTTTTGAAAATACACAAAATTCGCGATACTTTTTGAACACACCTCGTTACTGTGTCTATTATATACATCCAACTTGTTCTTCAAATTGCAAATTAAAAACTAAACTGAGGCGAAAATATATACTCATATACCCGTGCAAAGCTAGACATTCACACGAATTGCTCAGTCAATATTAAATTAACCACTTCGTTCCAACTCTATCATGAAATTCCTTGAAGTAACGCCTACTCAATATAAATTGCCGAATATCTCAGCATATCAAAGAGATGTTATTGGTTACAAGTTACAATTATATTACCCGTAGTTTCTCTGTGAGATCGTACGTTATCACTCCAGTAACTGCGGTGAGAACTTCAAATGATTGCTTCAGAAAGTTACGAGTTGCTCAATTACTTCGTTTTCAACTGACGAACCCAAGAGGCTCCCCTTTTGGGTCAGATGGTTGTCTTTTCGTGGCAAGTAACTGTCTTAACGAGGTTACTAAATGTATGAAAGCAGGTGTCACATTTCAGTGCTGTAGTAATAAGTTTTGATGTAAAATTAGGCTAAGTTCCGCTAGTTGCGGGCTCGATTTTCAATGAAGGCCAATATTTTTATAACATTTTTATTGGTTATCTACTCTGGTTGTATGTATTTTAAATTATTTTTAACCTCTGTACTCCATCGTCATTGTTGCGGTGACGCGTTTTATAGCCCATAGCACCCTGTTGTCGCTGCAGCGGCGACACGTATTATAGATGATAATAATCCCTGGCAGCCCCTGTGGTGACACGTCTAGCCCATAGCACTCCGTTGTCACCGCTGTGATAACACGTATTATCGCTCATAACATTCCGTTGTCACCGTTTTGGTGACACGTATTATAGCACATAAGACTCCGATGTCACAGTTGTGAGTGACACGTATTATAGCTCATAACACTCCGATGACACCGTTGTGGGTGACACGTATTATAGCTCATAACACTCCGATGTCACCGTTGTGGGTGATACGTATTATAGCTCATAGCAGTCCGATGTCACAGTTGTGGGTGACACGTATTATAGCTCATAACACTCCGATGTCACCGTTGTGAGTGACACGTATTATAGCTCATAACACTCCGATGTCACCGTTGTGAGTGACACGTATTATAGCTCATAACACTCCGATGTCACCGTTGTGAGTGACACGTATTATAGCTCATAACACTCCGATGTCACCGTTGTGAGTGACATGTATTATAGCTCATAACACTCCGATGTCACCGTTGTGGGTAACACGTATTATAGCTCATAACACTTCGATGTCACGGTTGTGGGTGACACGTATTAAGCTCATAACACTCCGATGTCGCCATTGTGGGTGACACGTATTATAGCTCATAACACTCCGATGTCACCGTTGTGGGTGACACGTATTATAGCTCATAGCACTCCGATGTCACCGTACTGGGTGATACGTATTATAGCTCATAACAATCCGTTGTCACCGTTGTGGGTGATACGTATTATAGTTCATAACACTTCGATGTCGCCGTTATCGGTGACACGTATTATAGCTCATAACACTCCGCTGTCACCGTTGTGGGTGACACGTATTATAGCTCATAACACTCCGATGTCACCGTTGTGGGTGACACGTATTATAGCTCATAAAACTCGTTGTTACGGCTGTGGTGACACTTATTATAGGCCATAGGACTTCGTTGTCGCCGCTGTGGCGACACGTATTCAGTAATTTTTATTCCATATGTTGATTGTAGTCATCAATTGTAACAATTTTCATCAATATAACTGTAGTGGATTAGCTATGAAAGCATAACATACAGACAGACTTTCGCATTTATAATATTAGAATGAATCATTTCTCTCACTTGCACTATTTTGTATTGCTGTGAAGCCGTAAAAATTTCCTTTGTACGGATTTTGTGAAATTTTCCTTAATTTAATTTGCTTAATTAATATTTCGTGTTAAAAAGCTTTGAAATAACCTTGTAACAGTAACGAGATATTTTACGGCGTTGTGTTAGGAAGGTCAAAAGAAATGTTACACGTCTTAAACATCCAAGGTTCAGTTTTTGGTTAAACTTTTGACTAGAGATTTATGATTTTAATATTTCATGGAATAAATAATATCAAATTTCTCTGAAAATTTAAATTTATAGTATAAATTGAAATATTTTAGAGCTTGATAAAGTTTAGCCGCAAGGTAGAAGCCGCGATTCTGGAACTTGATATAACATCGTGTGTTATTTTTTACTTGAACATATTTTTGGAACTGGTAAGATAAAGTTATACGTTATTTTTGTTTCTAAACAAATTAGTGGTAATAACACATAATCCTTCTGCCATTATCCCACTCTAAGTGGGGTTGGCACAACATGTTATTAACATGTTAAGACGTGATTTGGCTACTTATTTTACGACTGGCAGCCTGCTTGATGTCAACTTACCTTAGTCGTGTTTTATGACTCGTCGGTAAGAATGAGGGTGGTCTATTCTACTCAACCGGATACCACACGTCGGGTCGACTTACCTTAGTCGCCTTTCACGACACCTCGATAAGAAATCTGTTAGTTAATTATTACATTAGATTCAGTGATTCATTTATATCCCTGGCCTGTTCTCCTACAAAATCAGGGTGGTCTATTCTACTCAGCCGTATACCACACGGCGTGTTAACTTACCTTATTTGCCTTTTACCACGCTGTTTAAAGTAAGGCTTTCACAGTTGATTAACAAAAGAACAATATATGTGGAACTACAGTCTATATTGAGTCACGCCTTAATTGCGAGGATTGCCTTAATTTGTGGACAACATTTCATTAGGCGTCGCGCGAATAAACTTGCTAACTAATAGGGTCGCCTTTATTGTTGTTAACGGCCATACCTACGATGCGAATCATTTGTATTAGTGTTTAAACCACCTTAATTGATATTTATTGCAGAACACGTCGCAAATCGAATTGCTGGTCAAGGTTGATTTGTTATACGAGGTCAACTTACCTTAGTTACCATTTACAACACCTTGTTAGGTAAATGAGGCTGGCTTATTCTGCTCAGCCGGATACTACACGGCGGGTCAACTTATCGGTCGGTTGTAAAATACCTAGCCAAATCCTGTGTCAACATGTTAACAACGCAAAAGTAATAATAAAATTATTTTGCTATAATCCGCGATAAAGTAAAATAGAAAATATATATAATGCTAAATGTAGAGTGGACAATCGGTTATCATACCTGATACATGCAGGATCGCAAAATCGCAAAGCTTTGCGATTTTGTTCGTGGAGTCTATCTCCTGACGATGCTTCGGTTGCGGGGCGAAACGATTGTTGAGTTTGTGATAGTGAACGTATATAGTGCTTGTGTATCATGGTGGCGGTGGTGGAGGTTTGTGCATGTGTTTTTTACGACTCCTGCATATATCAGGTATGATAACCGATTGTCCACTCTACATTTAGCATTATATATATTTTCTATTTTACTTCATCGCGGATTATAGCAAAATAATTTTATTATTAATTTTGTATCATGGATCTCCGCAAAGTAACGCCTAATTCTATAAATTATGTTAAGAACGTGTTGTACCAACCCCACTTAAAGTGAGATAAGGGCAGGATAACGATGAATATAAGAAAACAATGTGTATATTATACGACTTTTCCATTAGATAATTGACAAAATGTAACATTTAATCGCATTAACTCGGTTAAAATTTTCTATTACATTGTTGGCCCAAACTTTGCCAATCATGAACATTGTAGAAGCTATTAATTGGCCCTTAACAACGAACAA
Organism: Morpho achilles; assembly: GCA_947086495.1. Lineage (NCBI taxonomy): Eukaryota > Metazoa > Arthropoda > Insecta > Lepidoptera > Nymphalidae > Morpho > Morpho achilles. The sequence goes on along the minus strand of CAMTZB010000012.1, from coordinate 3,730,032 downwards.
AGTATCCAAGTTCTTGTTTAAACTTGGTTCCGAGTCTTTGTTTGATTTACGTAAGATGACTTTGTAGGAAATTGTGCGTGGAGTACGCAATGTTCATAAGGGCAGTTTAAACTTGGGAGGTATTGGGAGGTTGGGAGGTATCAAATCAAAATAATCTTTATTCGAATAAGCTCTTTCAAGCACTTTTGAATCGTCAAGGATCAATATGATTATTGAAGCTACTACTGGTCCGGAATGTTGCGCTTAGCGAGAACAATCAGCAAGAAGATTGGCAGTCAATATTTTAAACATTTCTAATGTTACATTATTAAACCGCAGTCTCGTATGAAACTGAAAGTATTTTCAAATCCAAGCATTTTTATCATTCCAATAATCTTACATTTTGTAATATGCTTATAAGCATATTTTTAATTTAAACCTTTCTGTAGACTGGTCTGGTATGGATTGCGGAATTTTAATGTAGTAGAGAATTTTACATTTCTCAAGGTAAAATATAAACAACCGGGTCACATCGCGATAATCCCGTTACCTTTGTATAAGGTTCAACGTTTCGGCAGAGTTGCATCCACCGTGGTCACGAACTGACTACGGTGGACAAAGGTAACGGGATTATCGCGATGTGACCCGGTTGTTTATATTTTAATTAGTATGAATCGCGAAAGTTTAAAATCTTCTATTTCTCAAGGTTTTTTCGTCCAAGTGACAGGTCTTAATAGCACTGACAGTAACTAAATCTTTTTCCGCTATAGTTAATGTAGCTTATCACCTCTGGAAGTTTTTGAATGCAATTGATATATATTTTGTACAGTAGAGATGCCTGGAAAAGTCCTACATCCAACACTTATTCAGCATCCAGTATTTGTTCTTCTTTGTGCATCCCTGCTCCCATTATTTTGGGTCAGGTGTCCTCACTCTTTTGCGTCAAGTTTGACAGTCTTGGCTTGGAAGCTCTAGCAATTGGGCACTCTATAGTCCTTTTAATCTCTCTCTCTCTCTCTTCCCAGCTATTTATTGGTGGTACCATGGTGGTGGGGTCAGCTTGCCTTATTTTGCGCTTCGACTTCGCTTGATCTTGGAGCTCATCATCAGTGACTTAACATACCCTCTTATCTTTTATCCTCTCGAGTCCTTTTAATAAAAACCTTGATTTAACTTGCCGTCAATGTATGTGAAGGAGGAATCTTGCAAGCTAAATTTGACCTACTTTTCGGTGTCCGATTGTGCTGAAAATTTTACATACTGGTCCAGTCTTTGTCAATGATTGTTTATGATAAGCATGACCTGATACTACTGCAAGGATTGGCTCCAGACGAGGGAATTATTCAACGACTAACAGTAGAACATGAAATTTAGTAGAGGCTTTTTAAAAAAAGTTTTTAACTTAAGTTGTTAAATTTATTAGTTCTTTTTTTTTAGTTATTTGATCAAAATTTAAAGATTCTCAGACTGTGCTTATTTTGGCGCCATAGAAGTTAAACAAAATAAACCCAAAAGTTAGTCTTTTCCGCAACTTAAAATAGCGGTAGCTTATTTGTAACAAACAAGCACAGTATTTGGGAATTACTCGTACTGAAGTTAGCAGATTAAACGCAAAAGTTTGGCTGTTTTGTGAACCATTCTGCTCGACTGCACTGTGCTGGGTACTTGATTTAACATGTTTTGTATGACTTTAGATTTAGCCAGATATATGCGGGGTATGCTCCTCAAATGAACAAGAGCGAGGAGTATAGAAAATAGAAAAGGAAGGAAGGTAGGAAAAATTAGGAATATAGAAAAAGCTAAAAGTGTGTTTATATCATTGACAAGGGCAGACCCTTATCCCACCCACTCTAAGTGGGGTCGGCACAACATCTTATAAACATATTGTCACATGATTTGGCTTCGTATTTTACGACAAGCCGCCTGCCTGACGTTAACTTAACTTAGTCTTATTTTACGACACCTCCGTTAGAGAGAGGGTGGTCTATTCTACTCAACCGGATACCACACGGTGGGCCAACTTACCTTAGTCACCTTTTACGATACCCCCGGTAAGGAATAAGGATAGTCTATTCTACTCAGAAAAAAGGCAGGAAAAAAGAGAAATATAGACAAAGCTAAAAGTATGTTTATATTAAAAAAAGTATGTTATGTTTGTTTTTGCTACCTATAATATTAATATCACATGCTTAAGATTTAAAGTAAAAAAAAAAAAAAATTATTGTTCATTGTTTAATAATTTTTTGGTGCATGTTGTGACGCCTTCATATGTTGTACATGTTAAATATTATTTTTTTTTGTTTCTATTTTTATATATAACCCACCAGGTTAAACATATTCTAGGAATTCTCAAGATATATGCAGGTTTCCTCACAATGTTTTCTTACACCAAAAAGCGTATTATAAATTGCAAATATCAATTAGAAATATAAGTTTTAACATTAAAATTTATTGGCGCCTGCTCGGGGTTTGAACCCTTGACCCATTAAAAAGACCTGTACTGTCTAAAACAGCTTATTTTAGAGCAATTTACCCGCCGCAAAATAAACCAATGTTAAAATTTTTCTAATTAATATAAAATAATATTTTGCAAACATATGTACGGTTTCACTAAAATTGTAAATATAAATTTTACGAAATGAGGATACATTTCACCAACTTTCACGATCAAATTTTACGTCGGAGGTCGTTCACCCCGATCCCTGACCCGGGACGAGCAAAAACGGACCGCCATGTTGTCAGTTGATAAGCGTTTAAGACTCGACTTGACGTTGGTGATTAATTTACGGAAAACCTTATATATGTAGATACTACTCGTCAGTTTGTTGTGTCTAAAACTAATATATAGAATTAGGCGTTATTTTGGATCCATCATAATCCTTCTGCCCTTATCCCACTCCATGTGGGGTCGGCACATCATGTTATAAACATGCTGTCACATGATTTGGCTGCGTTTTTACGACCAGCCGCCTGCCTCACGTCAACTTACTCCAGTCGTATTTTACGATACCTAGGAAAGAAAGAAGGTGATCTATTCTACTAAACCGGATACCACACGGTGGGTCAACTTACCTTAGTCGCCTTTTACGACACCTCGGTAAGAAATGAGGGTAGTCTATTCTACTTAGCCGGATACCACATGGCTAGCGTTATTTTGGTTCCATAATACAAAAAAGATTGTTATAAGATGAGAATGTTAATATGTACGTGTGGTGTGACAATATTGCATAAAATACGAAATCCTATCCAACTAGTCCTATGCTACTTCCTACTAATATTATAAACTAGCTTTTACCCGTAACTTTGTTTTCCATTACTGATGTCATAGGTTGATAATAGATGGCGCTTTTCAATGTCATCCTATTGCTCTTGAACTAATTTTCAAATTTAAGAATTTGAGTAACAAACATACATCCATACTCACAAACTTTCGCAGCCTTACATTATTAATATTATAAATGCGAAAGTTTGTGAGTATGGATGTATGTATGTTTCTCTTTACAGCGAATCCGTGGAACCAATATCGATGAAATTTAGTGCAATTATCACTTATACACTGGGGTAACATATAGGCTATAGAAATCCTGAACACACATTGAAGTGAAGACACATTGAACAGCGCCATCTATTATCAACCTATTACGCGATAACAGTCCACGCAAATGAAATTGAAATGCCGCCAAAGATCGTGCTGAGATCCTGGCGGCTCACCTGGAAAAGACCTTCACGCCCAACGCCCCAAACACCTCCAACCTCCACGTCATCCGTCATCACGCGGCGGTCCAGGACAAACTGGAGAGGTTCCTGTAGGCCCCTACACCGCCGCTCCGGGGAGAGGACTTCATCTCCCTGTCAGAGCTGCGGTTGGTCGCTGCTCGCCTTGATAAGCGAAAAGCGCCAGGCCCCGACGGAATCACCAACGCCGCGCTGATGCTGCTGCCCCGAACGGGTCTCGTAGCGCTCACGAGCCTGTTCAACGGAGTACTCCGCACCGGCCACTTCCCAGAGGCGTGGAAGACCGGGAAGATCATCGTTCTTCCCAAGCCGGGGAAGGACCGCCACCTGCCTGGAAGCTACCGGCCGATCACCCTGCTCTCGCACATAGCCAAGCTGTTTGAGCGTCTGCTGCTGCGTCGAGTCACGCCCCATCTGCCCCTGCGCGAGGAGCAGTATGGATTCCGCAGCGGCCACTCTACGACGCTCCAGCTGGCGAGGGTCATTAACCAGCTGACCAGTGAGCTGAACAACGGGTGCTACACCGTTGGGGTCTTCCTCGATATCGAGAAGGCTTTCGATCGTGTGTAGCACGCCGGGCTCCTGGCCAAGATCCTGGATACCACCATGCCACCTGCTTATGTGCGAGTGCTGGCGTCATTCCTCAGCGGCCGTAGCTTTTACGTGGCAGTGGATGGTGCCGAATCCCAACCACGCACCATCCAAGCCGGAGTACCCCAGGGCAGTTGTATATCGCCGGCGTATACGGATGACATTCCCACCCTGCGCCACCGTCTGCGGGAAGGGGAGGAGGACGTGCTGTTGTTGCTATTCGCTGACGACAGCGCGTATTTCGTGTCGTCCTATCACCAGATCGTTGCCACAAACCGCATGCAGCGTCTGCTGGACTTGTTGCCGGAATGGCTGGACAAGTGGAGGATGGCCGTCAACGTCGGGAAGACGGCCGCTCTGCTGTTCAGTCGCTCCAAGTCGCTACGTCAACTCACTCTGCGAGGCCAGGACGTAGAGTGGAAGACTACAGTGAGGTTCTTGGGGTGTGAGTTGGACCGCAGCCTGCGCATGGTCCCCATGGTCAATCGTGCCGTGGGCCAAGCTGCTGCTGCCAGGTCCCAGCTCCACACGCTGTTCACGACAACTGCGAGTCTACGGTGCCTACGTCCGCTCGCGCTTGACGTACGCGGCACCCGCCTGGTACGCGCTATGTTCGGCGTACCAGAGGCGAAGGCTCCAAGTCCAGAAGAACCGCTGCCTGCGATTGATCGTAGGAGCCCCGAGGTATGTGCGGAACGACGTCGTGCACAGAGATACCAAGATGCCGACCGTGGAGGAGTTCGTTCGTCGCCTTGCGCGCCGACTGTTCGCGCGAGCGGACAACAGCGCGCAAGTTCACCTGCACGGCATCGCGCCACTTTACGCACGACCACCCGAGGGACGTTCCCTACCTCGCGAGCTCCTGCGATCACCGTCACCGCGGCCCGACGCGGACGACGATGGTGACGATGAGGACGACGCGACGGGTGAAAGGGCGATACCATGGGATTTGACACCACTACCTGATTTGACACCACCACCTTCATTGACACCACCACCGACGTTGATACCACCGGAGATGACACCACCCGAAAACGACATCGCGGTCTGGGAACTAACATTCCCAGACCCCCCCGAACCAGAGATCCTGTAGGTCACCTAGGTGACCTGGGCCTACAGCCCGAACACAGTCCAGGCCACAAAGCCTGCGAGGACCGGCCCGGGCAAAGAGGTTCGCCTCGAGGCCCGTACCCCGCCTACCCCTCAAGGGTATGCGAGAAGACCCTGCTGCATGAAATTGAAGGTAAAAGCTAGTAAGTATATAAGAAGAAGTCTGAAAGTTGCGTCCATACTAGAAAAGTCGAGAGGTGGAAGGTTGGGATGCTATGGACACATAATTAAGGGGAATGTACATAATGTGACCAAAGGCGTGTTAAATAGAAACGTGGATGAATATGTGGTTAAAAGGATGGATTGTATGACATGCATATAAAAGGAGTTGTGCCAGTTGACGAATGATAGGATAGAATGGAAGAGAAAAACATGTGTTGATCACACTTAGAGTGGGATTAGGGCAGCAGAAAGACAGAATACAAAAGTGATGGTAATATTCTTTAGCTATCTATACGCTTATAGCATTATCCGTTGTGCAACGTAGAATTTCGCAACTAAATTTCTACGAAATGAATATCCTTGCTTGTTCAAGTGTAACTCAAACAGTGGAGTTGATACGAAGTCAGTTTCAACTCTTTAGTTTGAATAGGCTGTTGAAATAGGATCTAATAACAGGATTTATATAATAACTTTAGTTAGACAAGTTGTTATGCATGTCATGTTTATGAAGAGAGTATTACCTTGTGCTGATGTTGTTTTGGGGAATTCTCTATTGTGGAGCGAAATCAAAGTAATGCAGATGCAGATATATTTATTACGACACGTCTTACAAGTTTCCGTATTTATTAGCAAATTACAAATTTGCTTCTATTACAGACATCCGATATTATGATGATGCAGTACAAACTGAATATATATAACACTAACTGCTGCGGATTATGGCAAGTTGCTAAAAAGTCACGGTATTTTACTACGGCTTGCTGGGCCTAGGCTTCCTCTTTCCATTTTTGGAGAGAAGGGTTAATGAGGTATCTAAGACCAAGCTGCTCCAATGCGGATTGGTAGGTTGCACATATCTAGAATTCTACACAGTTATGCAATTTTTTCAATGGCGTTTTCTTTAATCGAAAAGCGTGTAATAACTTATAAATATATTCGACAATTTACGATCGTCCGTCACCAAAATAACTTAATACTTGTATTATGGTTGAGAGACAAATGGTAAATATATACTTTAAAATACAGACTCAAATATAAATACACCCAAGAACGAAGAATGAACAAATTAAGAATATTTTCCTCGGCGAGAATTCACTAGCTGCATCAGTAGGCCAGTCAATATAAATAAAATAAATAAATATATAGGACATATATTTTACATTTAAATACATACTTAAATACAAATATACACCCAGGCTCAAAGACCAACAAATTCATTTATACAAAATGTTAGCCCTCGGCGGGAATCAAACCCGCGACCAGCGGAGCTGAAGGCAGGGTCACTAACCACTGCTCCAACGGGCCAGTCAAATATATGTATATATGTCAATATGGGCAAGATATGATTTATAGAAAATCTAAAGTGTCTGGTCGAAATTTAACAGTTTCTCAGCTTAACTCCCCAATAAGCCTCACATATTTGCTCAAGTTTCCGGAATACTTCAAAATTCTAAGTACGTACAAAGGCAATTTCGAATCTTCGGCCAGTTTGATGAGGGTGTTCTTGAAACTATGCAAATAGCATAAGAAGTTAGGGACTTTCGACGAAATAACAGTAACGGATTTTCATCAAATTATAATTTACTAGAAGTACGGATACCACACTATCCGGCTGAATAGAATAAGACCACCCTAATTTCTTACCGAGTTGTCGTGAAATACGACTAAGTTACACTTTTTCTATTCCATTTAATAGGAATGATACTGTAATGTTTTTACTTCTTGAGACATCTGGTTATGGTGTATACCATTACATTCCCACATCAGCTGTGAATTTATACCCCTGAGGCCTTTTGTTCCAATTGCGTGTAACAAAGTTACGTCGTTAAGGTCGCTTATCACGCGATCGTAATCAGTCAATAGTAAAAGGTGTTCTCCAGCTAAGTAACATTAAAATACAACATGATTTTCGTGTAGATTAAATGTCCCGAACATAAAATGGCCGCACTTCTTATAAATCACCCTCAGGTGGTAGTTACGCGATAAACGAACATGGCAAATAATAATCGTGACCTAATTAATGAGCACGACATTATAATTAACCAAGGTCCTAGCAAAGAAGTTGCTTTACTCACGAATACATTTATATTCATATGTCTTACAAAAATGACTAAAAATACACCAATGCTGGTAATTTATTCATTTGGTGACGATTATAACAATAAAATTGTTAATAATGATAATGATGATGATAAAGCAAAAGAAGATGATGATAATGATTAACTTTGAACAAACAAAAAAGAACAAAGACAAGTGTACAAAGTGCGCTTTACCTGCGATGCAACTCAGATTCTCTTAAGACCTTTGTTAAAGTAAAAAACAGGTTAACAATATGCAAGAATACATAAGAAAGGAAAATATGACTAATTAATTATGTAAAAAATAAAAATAACGCCTGTTTCACTTTCCTCATGACGTCATGTAAAAATTTTTAGTGCGGACCAAAAATCTGGTAAGATTTGATTTGATTTCTATAATTGATGAAATTGGCTACGAAAATATTTGTATTTTCACTCAATGAACATGAACTAAGCCCATTTATTTGAGATAAGATGAACTAAGGCTAAGTTGTAATCGATTTCCCTCTGTCAATTCCAGAAGTTAGATTTGCTATTTTGGCTATTTTTAGTGAACGTTTCTGAATGTTACCTTTGCGTAAGTTTCTGTTAAGGTCACATTTTTAGTTTCCATTGACACGTGTTTTTTTACACGTGTGCTCGATATTCATTGTGACATCGAAAATAAGTAGCTTTCTTCTCAAAATTCTTTACAATCTATAGTCTAGCTTCACTAGCATATTGTTAAAGACATAATTTTATATTATTGGCCAAATTGCCACCGTCTTTCTCTTGCCCTTTTGTACCCGTCGTTTAAATGCGTGCTATGGAAATAAATATAACTTGCAGGAATTGCAAAATTGCAATAAATATGCTACAAACATATCGCCCCATTCGAAGATAAAGTTACATTTTCTATCTAAACGTAGAACATATAACTTTAGTCTTCGGATGGGGCAAATTATACTCGTATTATTAATATTTTGAAAAGAGTTTGTGCAAGTCTATTACAATAAATTTATGACTTATTTGTATTTGTTTCATAAAATCGCGATGTATAATTTTAATTGTGGAATTTCTTTATTTTTATTTAAATACCATGATTTAACATTGGGATCTCTTCTGATAATACCCAAAAATATTCCGATTACTCACTCTAATGCGTACTGTGACTTGAGCTTTATTTTGGGGCCCATCTAACTATCTAATTTCGGGGACGCCCGTCCGTGCAGGGCGGATGGCTAGCTCTTATTTTCGGCTATTCCACCCATTTTCCCATGTTGGGACAAGGGTTTCACTGCTGTTAGGTCCTCAACTTTGGGGCCCATAGTAGTTACCCAAGTTTGCTATTCGTACGTCATAATAGATATCAAAAAAATATAAGAGGAGATAAAATGAAAACAGAAAATTGATTGAAATTAAATTGTATGAAAAAAAATATTAGAAAAGAGTAAGGTGAAGGTGGTATATAAAAGGGTTAACACTTATATACTTGTATGAAGCGATATTTGCATTGAGATAATAATTCGCTCAGTCCTAACGTCCTGTGTCAATACTGGAAACTTAACCAATATTGGATACTCGGAAACGTGAATGTCAATATGTAATGTATGAAATTGAATACAAATAACAAGTTGGACCCTCTTTTGCTATAGTATTTACATTGGTTTAAAAGGCTGATCCAGGGAATGTAATTAAACCAGTTCAACAAATCAACCAGTTAAACTTGAGGTAACCGTGACTTCGTTCGCATCAAGTTAAAGTTTGTCTGTCTTTTAAGTTTTCACGGCGATTCAGCGTGAACAAACAACGTGAACTCGCATAGGAAATTCTTTCAATCACAGATTTAACTCGACTTTGACACATTGTGAATAAAAAAAAACTTTCTCAGGATAATAGATGGCACTTTTCATTGTCATCCTATTCTTACAGAACTAACAGGATTTCTATAACCTATATCTTACCCTGGTGTATAAGGAATAATTTTGTCAAATTTCGCCGATATCGGTTCAGCGGATTCGCCGTGAAAAACATACATCCATATTCACAAAGTTTCGCAGTTATGATATCAGTAGGATAGGATTACTGACCGGAGAAACTAAATAGTTTTATTGGACCATATAGAACTTACAAAGAATTGAAGTAACTTAAGAAAAACATTTTAGTATCAAGTTTAAATATAGACTAGGAAGTGAAAATAATGTCGGTGTGTTTTTGATCGCTCATTATAAAGATGACAGACAACAGGCTGGGAATTTTTCTGTTTAGTCAGTGAGAAATTTGTGCATATTGATCTCTGACTTACATTGTGGTTAGAAAAATAACACAAACTCATTATGTTATGCAGAAGTTGTGTTGTAACAAACGCTTTTACATATATGATTACAGTAAAATAATTCTATTGTAACTTTTGTACTATGGAATTCTGCAAACTAACTCCTGCTTCTTTAAAAGCATTATCTTATGCATAAACGTAAAGTATATTACAACATTGAATATTATTTGGATAATAAAAATGCATTGATTTGAAAATCCTTTTACCTTCATACAAGACTGCGATTTAATAATGTAAGATTGATAAGTTCAAAAGATTGACCGCCGAATTTCTTGCTGATTGTTCTCGGTAAGAGCATTTCGAATCAGTTGTAGCTTCATTAATCATATTGATCCCTGACGATTCAAAAGCGTCCCAAGGATGCTGGAATGCGTTATTTTTATTAAAATAACTTTTTAGCATTGCCTTGGTTGATGATTGATGATCGAGAATGATGGTGGGATTTGAAAATTAGATTCACGGAATAAGTACAAATATGTTACAGAAGTTACAATAGAATTATTTTGCTGTAATCCGCGTTTGTTAAGAGATTAATGTTCAGTGTATGAAACAAGCAACATTCATACACCATATATATGAAGGAAAAGTCACCACAAATAATGCATTACGTGGATACCACACAGTATAGACTAAAATAATAAATAAACTCTGTAAAAGTTAAACAATATATAACAGTTACTGTGATTTAATGATTATCTTAAAAAATTTTGGTCCAAATTAAAAAAAACTTCCCGGTTGACGTACAGCTTTATCGCGCGATAAAACACAGGGGACGAAGTTATTTATATTTTCCCAACCAGCGGCTAAATTAAGAAACTCATGGCCGCGAAAGATGACACTTTCCTTGTTTAATAAACACAATAGCTTGTTTTATATTTACATATTTAATCAAAAGCAGCCAATTTACGTTGTTTGTTTGGGTCACGATTAAAGAAAAAATGGGTAAATGAAATAAAATTGTTGTATTTACATGAAATACAATATATAATGTTATATATATCGCTCTTTAGCGTTAAGGCCGCCCATTGTATTGTCTTAATCATGTATATAAAAATGTTTTATGTTCAAAATATTTTTCTTTTGTATATTAGGATTATGGTGTACAGTAAAGTGTATTTCTATTCTATGCTGTTTCTAATATATATAATCTAATATATAGTTGCATCCGGCTGAATAGAACAGACCACCCTCATTTCTTATCAAGGCGTTACAAAAGTGGACTAAGGTAAGTTGAACCGCCGTATGGTATCTGGCTGAGTAGAATAGACCACCCTTATTTCTGACGAAGGTTTCGTAAAAGGCAACATAGGTAAGTTGACCCGCCGTGTGGTATTCGGTTCAGTAAAATAGACCACCCTCTTTCTTACCGAGGAGTCGTAAAATACGACTAAGGTAAGTTGATGTCAGGCAGGCGGCCGGTCGTAAAATACGTAGCCAAATCATGTGACGTAATGTTTATAACATATTTTGCCAATCCCCCACTTAGAGTGGGATAAAGGCAGGAGGATAATATTAATAATAATCGATATTTCAATATGGATGGCGATAAATCCTACCTAGGTTTCATAAAAAATAAAAACGTATTATCCATGATTTCGGGCACTGAAAAACTGCTAAAATATTAATAGAATGCACAGGTTAAGTTCTACTAACTTTAGTCGCCTTTTACGACACGTCGGTAAGAAATGAGGGTGGTCAATTCTACTCATATGGATACCGCAATGCAATATGTAATCGTATATATAGATTAAGACATTCGATGCACGTTTCGCTCCGCTAACAAATTCCAAGCATATAAACTTTTAGATAGAAAATTGCACAGCTCCGAACAAATGCTTTTTGTTCAAAGTCATTTGTTGAAGTATGATCACGATAAGTCGTGTCGTAATAAACTCGTATCGGATGTAATGCCCATCACGACAAGAAAATATTATTTTGACCTACAGCTTGAGACCGGTCGGGGCGCATTTAATGTAATTTTTCTTCCATTAACCTCCACTTTAGCTTTGATATTTTAAGCGTAGATAAAATGAATTGGATGAGAAGTTTTTAAAATCTCGCAAGTTAAAATAAACTTCTCAGAGTTATTCAATTAATAGTATAAAAAATGTGTCATTCCTGTAGTTTTTTTCTGCTTTAATAAGGATATAATTATCGAGGAAATCCTTAATCTAGGGTTCTAGGGTATCGTTAATCTAGAAAATCCTTAATCTACGGAATCTAGTCTAAGAATTTTGTAAATTATTGCTGATACAGAAAGCCTACTATCCTCTTGTAGATTATTTAGAAGATAAGAATGTGTGGATATAGCTCTCTCTGAACCTGTTCACGACAGTAACGACTGAATGTAAATAATATTAAGAATTATATTTTTAAAAGAGCAACCGCCGAGTTTCTTGCTGGCTCTTCTCGGTAGGAACAGCTTTCCGAACCAGCCGTAGAGTTGACGATTCAAAAGCACTAGTTTACAAGTTTATTTGAATAAAGAATATTTTGAATTTGAATTTGAATATTATGCATATCCATATTTGTCGAATTCGTAATTTAGGGAATACTTGATCTAGGAAATTCTAATCTAGAGATTTCTTCATCTCGGGAATGCTTCATCTAGGAAATCTTTCATCTTAAGAATACTTTATCTAGGGAATCCTTTATCTAGAGATAGATATAGGGAATTATTAATCTGGAGAATGCTTTATCGGGGGAGTCCTTAATCTTGAAAATGCTTAATCTAGGGAATCCTTAATCTAGAGAGTACTTAATATAGGGAATGATTGATCTAGGGACTTGTCGATCTTGGAAATACTTAATCTAGGGAATCCTTAATCTACGGAATCTTTTCTCTAGGGAATCTTTAATGTAGGGAATTCTTGATCTAGGGATTTGTTTGAGTTTTAGAGCTACAAACTGCAGTCGTTTAAACGTTTATCAAAAATAATTTAGAACGCTTCAAACATAAGCGAAGTTTAAAGAGGCAAATAGAAATATTTATCATTTCTTTAATTTTAGTGACATTAGTGCCTAAAACAAATAAAGTTTAAACAAATAAAAAAGATTAAACACTGTATGTGGGTAATCATTCCACAAATTCATATTTTCTATAGTTGGTCATTTATCTTTTTCATGATAAATTATTGAGCAAACTTTTTGGAATTTCCGTAGCAGATGGGATAACTTTTTACTTCTAAAACATTATCCTAAAGGCGTGAAATGGGGTGTTGAAGTTTGTATGAAAAACAATTTTTTCCTCACTTTATCGACTTGAACTTAGTGACCTGGCAAAGAATGATACCCCAAAATTTCAGTTAAATATTATTGCTTTTGCTGGATATTTAAAAATTTTAAGGATTTACTTATCGGTTAGTTGTATGTGTGTGTGTGTGTGTGTGTAATTTTGTGTAATGTGTAATTTTAAATCTAAAGAATTCGATCAGTTTTATAAATATGAATTGGGATATCATAATTCGGGTAATCCATAATAAATTGAAAGCTTTTAAATTTAGAATTTAAAAAACGATTAAGGAATTAATAAAAAATTGGAAACAAATTAAGCTCGGGACCTTTGTTAAAGAATTGAACACGATATTCATGACGGTTGATAATGCAGGAGAAGGGGAAAGTCTGAAAGTTGCGTCCATTATAAAAAGATGAGGAGTGCAAGCTTAAGATGGTATAGACATAATGAGGAGGGATGAAAAACATGAAATCAAACGAGTGTTAAATGTAAATGTGAATTGATATGCGACTAAACAAAGGAAAGAAAAAAAGGAGGAGTATCGTTAAAGTTGACGAATAATAGTAGAGTATGAGATAAGAACAAGAGATTGATGATTGACTACGCAGGAGAATCATTTTGGAAATGTGACCACGCAAGTCACCTTTAAAAGTTACTGTATATATATTAATATCTTACCTTATGAGCAATTAAATACTTGAAAATAAAAGCGATTTAAGTTAATGAGCGAAATTATAAATTCAACGAGGCACGTAGATTAAGGAAAGCGGTGAGGTAAAATTATTTGGATCAGTAAGTACCGAGACTTTAATTGTGGTTTTAGTACGGTGAATTTATACATTAAGATATATTAAAACCGCCTAATTTCTTTCGACAATTTAAGTTTGAAACTTTTAAATTATAGCACAGTATAGAAATAGGACAAAAGCAACTTTACAAAATAGATTTATAGAACCAATAAATCTATATTGAAATTGTTAAAATAGAATTATTTTGCTGTAATCCGCGTTCGTAAAAAATCTAAGTAAAGCTAAGTGTGGGAAGCAAAACCGTTCTCATACCTTTTACAGGCAGGGTCAGTAACCACAAGTATCACAAAACGCCACCACCAACAATACAGTACAAGCATTCACTATGATAACCTCAACAATCGTTTCGCCCTGTAACCGAAGCATCATCAGGAAATAGGCTACGACAAAATCGCAAACTGACGCATCACCAAAGAAAGCATAGTTATACACTAATTGCTTCAACCCCCACCATTTAAATTGTCTCCGAACACGTGTAGCAAGCAAAATATGAGAAGTATATATATAATAAGCAGAAACATGCGTCTCTCATTGAGAGTTATATATTTATGCCGTTTGCAGTCGAGACCATGCAGCCATGAGAGCCATGGAGTTAAAGTGCAAAAAAAATTTAATCCGTTTTAACACCTCAGTTGATTGCCTCTTAAGGTGACAAGAGGGCTGGCTCCTTTTTCGCACAAAGAACCAGTTTAGCGATTCAGCGCGGAAACGCTGCCAGCATTCTTGGGACCATTCCACGTGGGCATGATTTGTATAGTCCTAACGTGTAAGTAATTTAAGATAGATATAACTTGTACATTTTTTCTGTAAATAAATTTCTTTAGTTTAAAAAAAAAGAGCAAAATATAAATTATGAAATTTGTTTTCTATAAAATATAGAAATTTCAATTACATTAGTATCCGAGAATAATTTATTACGAGATTTAGTCATTAGCAAAAGTGAGGTGCAAAAAGTGATAAATGAATATTAAAAAGTTGAGGGTGAAGTGATTACTAACTTTGATTAATCGCGTTTTGATGGAACTGATGTTTTAATGTTGAACCAGCTTCTAAAAGATCCGAGTTGAATTTTGAAAAATAATTTCGACAAATAGTTTGGGACTTTTTTTCTAGAAAATGGCGAGTCGACCCGCCGTTCGACGTTTCGCCGTTCGTTCGTTGTTGTATCTGGTTGAGTAGAAAAGATTACCCTCATGTCTTACTGAGGTGTCGCAAAAGGCGACTAAGGTTAGTTAACCCATCTTGTGGGATCCTGTTGAGTAGAATAGACCACCCTCGTTCTTACCATAAGTTAACGTCATGCAGGCGGCCGGTTGTAAAATACGTAGCCAAATCATGGGACTAATGATTAACATTAATTAATTATTAAACATTAATTATTAATTCTATTCAGCCGGATACCACACAGCGTAATTTGTTAGTAAAACCTAAATATATAAAATAAATATATGAACAAGTATATTAGGGAAAGGACCCGATTTTAACCAAGAACTGTTTCCCTTTCTAGATTAATTAAAACTCCCATGCCAAACCATGGGATTAGTAACATGCTTTGCGAATAATTTGAGAAACAGTGTTTTGCTATACATGACGATACACAAAACATTGATACGAAAATGTAATGTAAAAACAATTTTCAGCGTGCCCCAATATTCTGGTTGATTCGACTTCCGGTTGGTTGCCGCTTCCGATCGGCTGCTTGTTCCGGTTTATTTAGTAAGGCAGCTTAATCGTGAACAACACACCAAAGAGATTTGTAATGAATATATATTAATATCTCGGTTTTGGGCATTAAAAAAATAATCAAATTTACATTGAATATATAAAACACTATTTTTGCCATCGTGAGTAGTATTCATAGTTATTGTATAGAACCGGCTATACTCACGTCTTATTCTATCGGGTTAGCCCGACTAGTTTCGACTGGTACCCGAATTTTAACAGAGACAGTGGATGGACACTACCTCCGGCGTGGAAACCGATTTTTGACACTACCGGTTCATATAAAGACCGCTTTGAACCCGACACCGTAAGCGTCGCGTGCACAAACTTCATCCGTGCATGCAATGACGAAGACCAGAGCGACAGGGAACACTTGCGGGGGGACACGGCCACCGCCACCACCGTGTCCCCCCGCACCCCCGCCACCCACGAGTCGCGCCCAGCGAGCTGCGGGACGCAGGTTCCGCCGCGATAACGTCGTGTAAAGAGCTCATGAATAAGTGCCCCGGATGGGTTCGAAACTAGTCGGGTTAACCCGATAGAATAAGACTTGAGTATAGCCGGTTCTATACAATAACTACAATAACTATTTTTGCCGTTAATTGCTGACTTGCAGCGTAGTTTATTTGGGGAACGGGTGGCCGCGAGAAATAAAAATACGTAGGATCGAGCCCCACCTACCGAATTATTTTTTTCTTTTTTTATGTTTTTTTTTTATTTTATTATAAATTAACGGTCAGCCAGGCACTTATATCTAAACTATAATTTAGAATGGTCAAAGTACATATAAAACATTATTGAAGTTATAATCGGCTAGAGATTTATGCTGGTTTCCTCACGATATTTTCAGTCGCCGAAAAGTGTGTGATAAATTGTATATCAATTACGTAGATAAGTTTTAATAACAAAACTCCTTGCACGTTCGGAATTTGAACCCGTATACCCTTGAAAGAGTCTCACAGTTGCATCGTTTGGCTATCATTGCTTATTATTATATCTTCTTCTTCTTTTAGTGCCTTTCCAACTAGTGAAGGTTGGCAGTCACCTCTGCATACGCTCTCCTATCCGTGGCCAGACGGAAGAGTTCGGGAGCGCTCTTGATTCCCGTCCACTCCCGGATGTTTCGTAACCATGATTTCCTTCTACGACCGGGTCTCCTGTTCCCAGCAACTTTTCCCATCATTACCAGTTGCAATAGCCCGTATCGGCTATGCCAGAGAACGTGGCAAAGTTATGCATTTTGCGTTGTTTGATGATTGGGAAAAGTTTGCGTTTTTGTCCGACTCGTCGTAGAACGTTCTCTTTGGTTACTTTTTGGGTCCACGATATTGACATCGAACGTCTGTATGCCCACATTTTGAATGCTTCTATACGTTTCCTGAGATCCTCTTTTACGCCAGGGCTACATTAGTGCGCGAAGATTCGTGTCGCGTTGGCGCGCAAAACATCGTGTGTCGGCCACACACGATATTCTTGTCTACATTAGCGGGCGAAGATTCGGAAAGCGGCCTACGGCGAATACTCGTCGTTGAGTTTTGTGAGTCTGTCGTCCCACTTCAAAGTATGGACGACAATTAAGTGTCGTAAGTGTGGCGACTGAAGCGAGTGTTGTCGCGACAAATCTCTTTGTTGCGCCAGTTTACCGACAGTGGCCCGATGCTACATCGTCTGCGCCCGAATATATCGCGTTATAACGATGTACCCGGATATATTGCCGTAGCCCGAATATTCACCCGCTAATGTAGCCAAAGCGTAACGGTATTATTATATACACTTGACTAACTTTATCTGGCGGAAGACGCTTGAATCTTCGTGCTCTAAAACGTGTCCATAGCAAAGTTTGTATCAACGAAGTCAGAAACTAGTTAACCGTCGTTCTTGCTACAGCGACGGTCTGGGAGCTATTAATATTGGATAACTAGAACTCAAACGTAACTAAGTATCGGCTGCTCTTAAGATTGCCTTTAAAGTAATATAAAATCGTTTTCTAGATCCAAAACTTGTTCGCTTACTTAACGACGTCCTTCATTTTACATTTTTTATCTTCCTGCCCTTATCCCACTCTAAGTGCGGTCGGCACAACATGTTATAAACATGCTGTCACATGATTTGGCTGCGTTTTTATGGCCGGCCGCCTGCCTGAGGTCAACTCACCTTAATCGTATTTTACGACACCTCGGTAAGAAAGAGGGTGGTCTATTATACTTACCCGGTTACCACACGGCGGGTCAACTTACCTTAGTCGCCTTTTATGACATCTCGGTAAGAAATGAGGTTGGTCAATTCTACTCAGCCGGATACCACACACCGTTCAAATGTAACTAAGTATCGGCTAGTTTTTAGATTGCCTTTAAAGTAATGTAAGGAGAAGTTTTTTTTTCTACCAAAACATATAATAAAACTAATGATATAAGTAAAAAAAGTAACGGCCTGTTACTATCCCACTGCTGGGCATAGGCCTCCTCTCTCCATTTTTTGGAAAGAAGGATTGGAGCTAAGACCTAACACGCTGCTCCAATGCGGATTGGTAGGTTACACATATCCCTAGGATTTTCTAGAGATATGCAGGTTTCCTCATGATGTTTTCCTTCACCGAAAAGCGTGTGATAAATTGCAATTATCAATTAGACACATAAGTTTATCAATTACACACACTAATGATATATGATAACTTAAACTATGCTACTATAAACTAATGCTACTAAGACTATAAATGCCGGAGGGCGCGCGTTGTTCCCGGTGCTGGTAGACGAATGCAAACTGAATGCGACGGCGCCGCGCGTCCGTATTTATGCTGTTATTATGTGTAAGGTGATAATATGCACCGAACAAGCAATATAAAATTGTTTTCTGAATCCAAAACTTGATCGCTTACTTAACGACGTTCTTCGTGTTAGATATTTTTGGTAATTATTATTATTGTTGTCGGAAACGGTTGTAGTGAAATATCACCTCTTTAGATATTTATACCGGATGTACTGACAACGCGATAATCACGTGACCGATAGAAGATAAACAAGGGGGCTAATAGACCACCCTCATTCCTTAGCGAGGTGTCGTGAAAAGCGACAAAAGTAAGTTGTTTCAGGCAGGCATTTAAAATACCTAGCCGAATCATGTGACAACATGTTTATAACATGTTGTGCCGACCCCACTTAGAGTGGGATATAGTCATGAGGATAATGACTCAAGCCCAAGCCGACAGAAACGCGGGCGGAAGTTAAAATATAAACAAAAATTATACCAGAATTTGACAAAGTGACGCGAAATTAAGGTGATATATTTGATATAATATTTTAGAAGAGACATTTTTTTTTCTCCCCCCCTAACATATTATACCGAATTTATGTTTAGCGTAGCTCCGGGCGTTTGCTTTGTTTCACATGATCGGCAGTAATATTTGACAGTAGGGTTGACAATAACGAAATTTTCATTTATTTAAAAAAGTAGGATCTTATTAAAAATAATTATTAAAAAAAATAATAAATAAATAAAATTTGTTTATTTCTTTCCCTTAATTCTAAAAGTTGCATTATATCACAACATGTTATAATTATGCTGTAACATGATTTGGCTGCGTTTTTACGACCGGCCGCCTGCCTGACGTCGACTTACCTAAGTCGTTTTTTACGACACCTCGGTAAGAAGAAGGGTGGTCTATTCTACTAAACCGGATACCACACGGTGGGTCAACTTACCTTAGTCGCCATTTATGACACCTCGGTAAGAAATGAGGGTTGTCTTTTCTACTCAGCCGGATACCACACGGCGGGTCCACTTACATTAGTCGCCATTTACGACACCTCGGTAAGAAATGAGGGTTGTCTTTTCTATTCAGTCTGATTCCACACGGCGGGTCCACTTACCTTAGTCGCCATTTACGACACCTCGGTAAGAAATGAGGGTTCTCTTTTCCACTCAGCCGGATACCACACGGCGGGTCCACTTACCTTAGTCGGCTTTTACGACACCTCGGTAACAAATGAGGGTTGTCTTTTCTACTCATCCGGATACCACACGGCGGGTCCACTTACCTTAGTCGCCTTTTACGACACTTCGGTAAAAAATGAGGGGTGTCTTTTCTACTCAGCCGGATACCACACGGCGGGTCCACTTACATTAGTCGCCTTTTACGACACTTCGGTAAGAAATGAGGGTGGTACTATTCTACTTAGCCGGATACCACACGGCGGGTCCACTTACATTAGTCGCCTTTTACGACACCTCAGTAAGAAATGAGGGTTGTCTTTTCTACTCATTGTACAACAATTCAACATGTTATAAACATGCTGTCATATGATTTGGCTAGATATTTTACGAAGCCTGCCTGAAATCAACTTACTTTTGTCGTCTTATACGACAACTGAGTAAGAAAGAGAGTGGCTTACTCTACTAAGCCGGATACCACACGGCGGGTCAACTTGACTTAGTTGACTTTTACGACACCCCGGTAGGTAATGAGAGTGGTCAATTCTACTCAGCCGGATACCACACGGCGGTCAACTTACCGTAGTTGCCTTTTACAAACACTCGGTAAGGAATGGGGGTGGTATATTTTACTTAGCCGGATACTACACGGCGGGTCCACTTACCTTAGTCGCCTTTTACGACACTTCGGTAAAAAATGAGGGGTGTCTTTTCTACTCAGCCGGATACCACACGGCGGGTCCACTTACATTAGTCGCCTTTTACGACACTTCGGTAAGAAATGAGGGTGGTACTATTCTACTTAGCCGGATACCACACGGCGGGTCCACTTACATTAGTCGCCTTTTACGACACCTCAGTAAGAAATGAGGGTTGTCTTTTCTACTCACCCGGATACCACACGGCGGGTCCACTTACCTTAGTCGCCTTTTACGACACTTCGGTAATAAATGAGGGTGGTACTATTCTACTTAGTGTTAGCTTGCGAGAAATAATAAGATAATATTTAAGTTTACAAAAACTGTATTCACTTTCTCCGTCCACTGTCACACAAAAACTAACTTTTAACACGCCTGGAACGTCATCTGTCAAAAATGTTTCCCGCTCTTTTGCTGTTCGAAACGCACATTAAAACTACTAATACATTAATTGGCAACACTGTCCAATCCCTAACAGTAGCCTGATACCACACGGCTAGTTATAGAGATATTAATATTGCTCAACTTATCTAAAGTTGCCATCAAAGAAAATTCTCGACTGTATTTTTTTATACGTGGCAGCCCTATAATACAGCTTAGTATTTCCAAATACCGTACAAAAATATTCCTTCAAGAGGCGCTGTATCATACGATATAAAAGTGAGTACACTCATTTCCCTCTACCATTATATTTTACGTTGGCTATATTCGTACCAGAAGATATCTTTCGACTTTATTTAACTGAAAGGAATTAGGTAATTTAGTATGCAAATTTGATCTACTTTACAAAATCTTACACCTACACCTTCCACTTATATCCCTGTTAGGTCGACCGAAAATATAGACGTCCAGAAGCGATTAAAGATGTAACTCATTTAAATATTAAGGATATCAAATTACCTGCTTCTTAATGGAAGCAGTTTTAGAACTAGTGCTAAAGTTAGCTGTCCAATAGCACCTGAAAAGTGTAACTAAAATAATATATAATATATATAATAGAATAGAAGCTGTGGTAGCCCAGCGGTAACACCGTGCGACTCTTTCGAGGAGGTCACGGGTTCAAACCCGGGCAGACACCAATGAGTTTTTCTGTTAAAACTTATGTGTCTAATTGATAATTGCAATTTATCACACGCTTTTCGGTGAAGGAAAACATCGTGAGGAAACCTGCATATCTCTAGAAAATTCTGGGGATATGTGCAACCTACCAATCCGCATTGGAGCAGCGTGCTAGGTCTTAGCTCCAATCCTTCTCTCCAAAAATGGAGAGAGGAGGCCTATGCCCAGCAGTGGGATAGTAACAGGCTGCTACTTACTTACTTATATATAATAAAACATAAGTTTGAATAAGTCATCGAAAGAGCACAAGTGTAAAGCTAAAGTGTCGAGTTCTTCCTTTCAGAGGAACGAACGAAAAATATTTACGTTAGAAATGGTGTCCTGCATTCGCTGGCATTTATAATTTAGGACATTTTACATCACGTATTTTATTGACAAGTGTAAAATTGGCCTTTAATTTACTCAGCTCAATTGTAGATTGCCCGATCAGAGGTTCTTCTAGATAAAAGTTCTTGAACCGAATACCTGTAGGGTATAAGTAAAATAGCAATGTGCAATAGAGTAAATTTGAGCTTATATAAAAGTAAAGAATGTTTTCTTAAAATTCCGCAATGCATATTCGACTTATCTACAGAAAAGTTTAAATTAAGCGTAATGTAAACCTAACTATGCTTATACGTAAAGCATTCACAATTGAAGATTATTTGAATTATAAAAATGCTTGGATTTCAAAATCTTTTCAGCTCCATGCAAGACTGTTAAATGCTGTAATTGAAAATGTTTAAAAGTTTCTTACTGTTTCTTTTCGTTAAGAGCAACATCCCAAACCAGTTGTACCTTTATTGAATGTAATTGATCCTTGACGATTCAAAACTGATTGTTTGTGGGTTTAGGTATAAGATTCTATAATAAAATTCCGCAATCAATTTTAACATTGCCATTACAGCAGTTTAAAAACATTAATAAAGAGAGACTAATACAAAAAGCCTACTATACTGTTGAGGATTATTTAGGTGATAAGAATGCGTATATATAGCTACTATCCGACCCTGTACAAGATAGAAACGATTAAATGTAACTAGTATTAAAAATTGTATTTTTAAAAGAGCAACCGCCGAGTTTCTTGCTGGCTCTTCTCGATTCGAAAGCACTTGTTTACAAGTTAATTTGAATAAAGAAAATTTTGAATTTGAATTGAATTTAAAATGATTTGATTTGATCGTATATACTTGTATATTTAGTATCATTTGATTAATTTCCTATAAAATATTAGTTTGGGTCATTGTTTACTTGTTAAACAAGCGATCCCTCAAAGAAAGCTGTACAAATTTGTTCCACTTATAACGAAACCTACTTTACTTACAGGAAACTATACTAAAATTATAAATATGACTTTAACTTTAGTAGTTTACAAAACTTTCTGCGCACATGCTCGTAAAGCATATTGGAAAAGTTGCGGCTAAAGACGGTTTCACGTTCAGTTACCCGTTAAACGAGTAAATATTGTCTATTTACTTCAACAGGCAGCGGTTAAGTTTCGAAAAGAGTTCAGCTTCCTTTCGAGTTATACGAACTATGGAATTATGTTCTATTTTGATTGTATGTATTTCTCTTGGCATTATCGCATTCGAAGTGGGGTTAGCATAACATTTTTAAGCATGTTTTGGCTAGTTACTTTAGGTGTAACACCTTGATAAGAAATGAGGGTGGTCTATTCCACTCAGCCTGGTACCACACAGCGAATTAACTTACCTTAGTCGCGATTTAATTGTATTACAGTATTATATTTACTATGTATCACTGTCATATATTATTTATTTATAACAAACTGTTATTAGAAATTCAAAAAATGATCGGTTGGCCATCGAACTTTTCAGGATTATCTGGGTGAATCTAAAGATTTTCATATAAAGATTATCTGAAAATATAATTGAAATTGGTGCAGCCGAACTTACATACTTTATATATGGTCTCATGTAGGTAGATTATATAATATATTGAATAGATCAGAATGTAGGGTTATGGAAAAGACGGATGAAAGAAAAGTGATGTATGGTGTGACAAGATTGGATAAAAACGATACGAGTATATAAGGGGAAGTCTGAAAGTTGCGCCCATTACAGAAAAGACGAGAAGTGCAAGATTGAGATGGTATGGACATGTAATGAGGAGGGATGAAAATCATGTGACCAAACGAAGTTTAATATGAATGTGGATGGATATGACTTAGAAAAAGAGATGGTTGGATTGTGTAAAGCATGACATGCACATAATTAAATAATAAATATATAATGAGAATAGAGGAATAGAGATATAATAAATGGCATGATATAATAAATGCTAGATTACATTAACTTTATTATTTTTTTAAACTACTTTCGCAAATAATTTATAGGACTAGGCGTTACTTTGCGGAGATCCATAATACAAAAGTATTAATAAAATTATTTTGCTATAATCCGCGATGAAGTATTGAAGAATTACGATTGCTGTTGTCGCCGTTGACTTCCCCTTTGTATTTTATAGCAACACAGTCATGAAACAAGAGTATCGCGTCTGTTGTTATTAAAATGGCAACACTGTGCCGTTGTTGTTTCCGGTGGAGTCTTCCTATTGAGAAAACGTTTCAGTGACATTGTCTTTGTTCGTCATTCAAGAGAAGTGCATCTCATATGGGAAATTGTGGTATTTCTATTACATCGTATTATTGTTGCAAGTGTGCGCTAACATTGCTAAATGTAGAGTGGACAATCCTTTTTCATACCTGATACATGCAGGATTCGTCAAAACACATGCACAAAAATAATGCATTATATATGTAATATATTATATATTTTACATCATCGCGGATTTTAGTAAAATAATTTTATTATTACTTGTGTACTACTTTCGCAACTGGTCAATAAAGGTAAAGTTGCTGCCTATATATGTTTACGTAAATCTGTTTCCTCTCAAACACTATCTTGAGAACATGCTTTTCAAACAGGCTTACAGCGGCTCTTTTCATCGTTTCTTGTTATCATTTTTTCAACAATCCACTACTTTGTTTACTTTACGAAATGGGAAACTGGTGTTTGTTTAATGCCAGAGAGAGCCCGGCGGACTATTTTTCTTTGCATTGATGATATAAATATGCTATGTACTTTGGCGGCATAATATTTTTATTGAGTACGAGTATGGTATCCGGCTGAATAGAATAGACCACCCTCAGATCTTACTGAGATGTCGTAAAAGACAACTAAGGTAAGTCAACCCGCCGTGTGGTATCCGGCTGAATAGAATAGACCACCCTCTTTCTTACCGAGGTGTCGTAAAAGGCGACTAAGGTGAGTTGACCTTCCATGTGGTATCCGGCTGAGTAGAATAGACCACCCTCATTTTTTACCTCTTTGTCGTAAAAGGCGACTAAAGTAAGTTGACCCACCGTGTGGTATCCGGTTAAGTAGAATAGGCCACCTTTTTTCTTACCGAGGTGTCGTAAAATACGACTAAGGTAAGTTGACGTCAGGCAGGCGGCCGGTCGTAAAAACGCAGCCAAATCTCGTGAAAACATGTTTATAACATGTTGTGCCCACCCCATTTAGAATGGTTTAAGGGCAGGAGGATGATGACGGGTAAATGGGTCAAATTTATTCTGATTTCTATAACGTTTGAAACGTTATCCGCCTAACTGTGGGTTTATGACATTTCTGTTCAATATACTTCGCATTTAAACGTAAAGCATTACGTAATGCTGCGAGAATACGCGAAATAAACAGGAGAATCCTAATAAACCCGCTTTATTCTTTGCTATTTTATTGAAATCTCTTTGTACCGGACTGTTTTTGACTTCTTTTTCAATCAACTATTGTAATACTATAGGGCTGGTTTTATTTCAGTTGTAATAGAAAGTCCACTTTATTCAATGAATATTTGCAATATGATCTGCGAAATATTGACTTCTATTTTGTTTATGGTTGAAAATCTTTATTAACCGACAGTTACTTGTATTGTTAACTTTGGGATTTAAGATTTAGATATGTCCTTAAGTAATATAAAAAAGCATCAAAAGCGAATGATGTTTAAACAGTGAAATTGGAGTGACTTCAACAAGGGACAAGGGACTTCATTCGCGCCAACTTAAGCGTTTAAACACCTCCAATAATGTTGTGTGTTTTTCCCTGTTCCCGAAAGAAAGACGGGTATTTTATAATCCTATATGTTACCCAGGTGTATAAGCTTCAATTGACCAAAATTGGTTTATTGACAGACTGGCAGCCAGACAAATAAACAGACTGACAGTCAGACAGACAGACTGACATACAGACAAACAGACTGATAGAAAGACTGATAGAAAGACTGATAGACTGACGGACTGACACACTGACACACTGACAGACTGAAAGACTGACATACCGACAGACTGACCGACTGACAGACCGACAGGCTGACATGCTCATAGACTCACAGACTGACAGGCTGACAGATTGACAGACAGACAAAACTGGCAGATAGACTTACGCATTTATAATATAATAGTATCACCACAGCCATGCAAATAATATGACAAATATACGACTATCTTGAGAAATATTTCTCCACACAAAACAATTTTCTGAAAGTGTAGTAAATTTATTACACGACGAATTAGAAACAAAGATATATGGTGCTCGGAAATAGCTGTAAGGTAAAACATATCTTGTACTAGCGAGTTCGTATTTGTATTATATAATTGTTCGTTGTACCTTACCCTTAAAATTTGTTAGGTGCTGGGGAACTTCTGATCAGAAATTAAACCTTCACACTATGATATATGTAATACATCGAAATCCACATTACATCGTCCCCAAAGTAACTTAATACTTGTGTTATGGGTGACGGACAACTGGTTAATTATTATATACTGTTAGAAATTAAGTCCAAATTCAATTTAAAATGAATAATAACGTATGCGTTTAGGGAATCACGACGGGCACCTCACTGTGCACCGACACTTTTCACTACTAAATCCAACGATAAAATGATTCTACCACCAGTTCGGTACACTAATCCACTTGAGAAGAACTGGCAAGAAACTCAGTGGTCGCTCTTATCACGAATAGCGATTATTTGAGGTTAGATTCTAATAACACGAAGCACAAAAGAGGTCTCCCATACACATCTACCTCCTACGAATGCCGCAAGCCAAAAGAGAACGAATGATGTCAGCCGTTACTTTATATAAGCTGTTACAGCTTATAAATCTGGATTCCTAACAATACATATATTATTTAAAATACATACTTCGATACATATATACATCCAAACTAAAAAACCAACGAATTGTTTAAGTATTGAAAATGTTGAGAATCGAACCGGCGACCAACTACCGGAAACGCCATAGACGTTCAAAACGAGACTTACTGCGTTGATCTGCTATTAATGGCTTCTCGCTACGCTTTATTGCAATTTGAACATCGAAAACGAAACAACTTGTTTGACTTAGGTCTGTTTAATACTAAGCGTGCTGTATATACGTATAATCATATTTTTCGCGTTGGAAACAGACCTGGCTTCTAAGAGGAATAATTTTCTCATGAATAATATATAGGGGTTTTGACGAAGCATTACAAAAAAATAACAGAATATTTCGCCTATATTACAAAAAAAAGTAATATAACAGCAGCACACAAATAGCATTTATATAAAACTAGATATACGCTCGGTTTCCCCCGCGTAGAAATCAATGTTATAAAATGTTTTTGCGTAAATCCCTTTATTTTATTCTGAGTTAATACTTTTAATAACACCAAAGAAAGCAAAAGTACTTATAAATGCTCAGACAACATTTATTGAGATTTTGAACATAAAAGTAGTTATTGTGAGTTAACCATAAGAGATAGAGACATACTGTCGCGGACTTTTCTGTAGTATTTTTGTTGATCTACAATTCTCTACTACATTACTTTAGTGTATGTCTGTTGGTTTAAGCGGTGCAATTGAATCTCTGGTAGATACAGCAGAGTGCGCCGCGTTTTTTAAAGTAAAAACCTCCTCAACACAATTTACATAAAACCTTAATATACTCTTCTCTTCATCCTGCTCTTTTCCCATTTTAAGTGGAGTCGGCACAACATGTTATAAACATGCTGTCACATGATTTGGCTGCGTTTTTACGACTGGCCGCCTGCCAGACGTCAACTTATCTTAGTCGTATTTTACGACACCTCGATAAGAAAGAGAGTGGTCTAATTTACTTAACCGGATACCACACGATGATTTAACTTAGCTTAGTCGCCTTTTACGACACCTCGGTAAGAAATGAGGTAGGTCTATTCTACTCAGCCGGATACCACACGGCGGGTCGACTTACCTTAGTCGCATTTTACGACACCTGGGTAAGTGGGTTGAACTCGTTTTAAGTTTATGATAAACTTGTTTTAAGTTTATGCTATGCCGTCTCGAATTTTGTATTATCATTTAAGATTTTATAAAAAAAAATAAAAAGAAAAAAAATAAAAGAGATTGGTACTATTCTATTCAGCCGGATACCGCACGGCGGTCTGGTGTATAAGGATTAATTTTGCCAAATTTCATCGACAATGGTTCAGTGGGTTCGCCGTGAAACAAAAACTAACATACATCTATTCTCACAAACTTACTTTTATATTAGTAAGATATATAAGTTACGCCTAATAATAAATTATCCTAGATATACAGAAGAACCACTTCTGGAATAATATATGGTACATGACGATGCGATGGTTACGGGGCGAAACAATTGTTGAGATTGTGGTGGTGAATGTGTGCAGTGCCTGTGTATTGTTGTGTCATCGGTGTCGGGTAGTGCATGAGTTCTTACAAATTCTGCATGTATCGGAACGAACGAATAGTACACTCTTCATTTAGCATTACATATATTTTCTTCTATCGCGGATTATAGCAAAATAATATATATTCTCATTACTTATAATATTAGCAGGATAGATAATGATTTTTGTTAGAAGGAACTCCGCTAAGTTACGCCTAATAATAAATTATCCTAGATACAGAACCACTTCCGGAATAATATATGGTACCTGACCTCCCTAAGTCCCTAAAGTGGATAATGGTGTACTCATTCATCAAGCCCATTTGTATCCCTTTTTACGTTTGCTTCGTTAAACTCTGCTACTATCCATGATTCGGGGCTTACTTAGACCATAGCTTCATATTTTTGTTTTCTTACCCGCTTTATATCCTTAAATATTTCAAGTCTTTTATATTTATTATTACTAAGTACTGGGTGACCCACCCTTGCTCGGTAATTTTTTTAAGTGACAAAAATGCCTGGCACTTGATCCCGTGTATTTTCGCTTGTTTGATCCATCTGTTCCCAGCGCAGTTATTTACAGAACTTTACATATGA
This sequence comes from Morpho achilles, assembly GCA_947086495.1. Taxonomy (NCBI): domain Eukaryota; kingdom Metazoa; phylum Arthropoda; class Insecta; order Lepidoptera; family Nymphalidae; genus Morpho; species Morpho achilles. The sequence continues at coordinate 3,701,247 of CAMTZB010000012.1, read as the reverse complement.
CAACAAAATTTACCTATTCTATTTCTATTTTAGCAGTTTTTCAATGCCTGAAAACAAGGATAAAATGAGATTTTTTAAATGAACCTAGCTAGAATTTATTTACAGCAAAAATGTACAAGTTATATCTATCTTAAATTACTTACACGCTAGGACTATACAAATCATGCCCACGTGGAATGGTCCCAAGAATGCTGGCAGCGTTTCCGAGCTGAATCGCTAAGCTGATTCCTTGTGCGAAAAAGGAGCCAGCGCTCTTGTCACCTGAAGAGGCAATCTAGATCCTAACTAGAGAAGCTATCTAGATCGATTAATACCCCCCAAAACCCCTAACATACTGAATTTCATGAATCGTTGGAGCCATTCTAGCCGGTTCTAGGTTTTATTTAACAAAATGTAAAAAATAGCAAAATAATTTTATTGATACTTTAGTATTATGGATCTCTGTTAGGCGTGTGGTATCCAGCTAAGTAGAATAAAACCGCCCTCATTTCTTGCCGAGGTGCCGTAAAAGGCGGCTAAGGTAAGTCGAACCGCCGTGTGGTATTTGTTTGTTGTATGTGGTCTTTAATACAATTAATTGTTTTTTTTTTTCGATTTCAGATTAGTTGCAGCCCAAAAAACTTGGAAAACAGAACGGTAAGTTCTTTTTAATTTAAACTGTAGTTTTAAATGGTCAAATTATTTTTTTATTTATTTTGATGTGGCAAGGTCTGGCTGAGTAGAATAGACCCTCATATCTTACCGAGGTGTCGTAAAAAGCCACTAAGGTTAGTTGACCCACCGTGTGGTATCCGGTTTAGTAGAATAGACCACCCTCCTTCTTACCGAGGTGTCGCAAAATACGACTAAGGTAAATTGAAAAGCAGTCGAAACGCCAAAACTGTTGAAATACACAGTCGCACTTACAAACTCCTTTATAACATTAGTAATATTTTGCGGTGCTATTTTTTCCTTTTACTAAAATATTATATTTTCATTTTCACAACACAGCCCTTTCAGAGCTTTCATTAAGCTCCATAAAACACACGCCTACCGCGTGAACGGTCCTATTTTTTTAGTTCATTGACCCACCCCTTTTATCCGCAAAATGAGAGATCATAATGAAAAAGCATTTTCAAGAGATACAGTGTATAGAAACTTTGAAAGGAAAATATTTAGGCGTAATATTTCTAAAATTATAAGGGTAAAGCTGAGCTAGGATAATTGACTATTGAATAGATACTGGTAAATTTGTTTAAAACTTTTTTATTAGGTTAGGCATAGACTAAATGAAGTGATTTAACTATTTTTGGGTCATGTAAATAATATTTCTTTATAATTTGTATTTGTCGGTTTCGATGTATGACTGGAGATTACTATTTCAGCTTTCAGTAAATGAACCTTTACTTTGTTGCTTTGCTTAGATTATGTTACAATGGTTTGATGATTAATGATGAATTAGTTTAGTTTTATATGATTCTCCTGCCCTTATCCCACTCTAAGCGGGGTCCCCACAACATGTTTCAAACGCGTTGTTACGTGATTTGGCTAGTTTTTACGACCGGCCGCCTGCATGACGTTGACTTAGCTTAGTTTTATTTTACGACACCTAGGTAAGAAATGAGGGTGGTCTATTCTACTCAGCCGGATACCACACAGCAGGTCCACTAACCTTAGGCGCCTTTTACGAAACCTTGGTAAGAAATAGGGATGGTCTATTCTACTCAGCCGGATGCCACACGGCGGGTCAACTTTTCTTAGTCGCCTTTTACGACACCTCGGTAAGAAATGAGGGTGGTCTATTCTACTCAGCCGGATACCACACAGCAGGTCCACTAACCGAAGGCGCCTTTTACGAAACCTTGGTAAGAAATAGGGATGGTCTATTCTACTCAACTGGATATCACACGGCAGGTCAACTTACCTTATTCGTCTTTTACGAAACCTCGGTAAGAAAAAAGGGTGATCTATTCTACTCAGCCGGATACCAGACGGCGGAAAACTGACTATAATACTATCAACTATTATAATATAGCGTGCAATTTTAAAACTGAAGTGAAATTCGCTCGACATTGTCCGCATGCAAACAATCCTCGACGTTGAAAATAAAAAAAAAGCCCTTCACGCTTCTAATTAAATTTTCTGCTTTGGACAGCAACAATACGGAACATTATCATGTTTTCTCTGGCGCATGTGTTTTATTTTTTAACTAACTGTGCTTGCGACTTTCCCCGCGTGGAAGTCAATGTGTAGAAACATTTCTCCGGAATCTAAATTTTGAGTAGTTATTGTAAGTTAATCATAAGCGACAGAGACATGCTTTCGCGGACTTTTTCATAGTATTTTTGTAGATCTACAATTCTGAAGCACATTACTTTAGTGTATATCTTCTAGTTTACTCGCCCCACGCGATTAAAAAATGCTAATGTACTATTAAATTAAACCTTCTGAAAAATTATACTATCTTTTAGTAACAACTATATAAAATGATTTTATACTTGAATATTCGTGGTTTGAAGACATAATTATAAATTATTAGTTTCGAAATATCAGCGAATCAAAACAAATTACCGTGGTATGTACCCGAAACTAATAATTTATAACTATATAAAAATCCGTTTTTTGTAGATTCTGAGAAAATCGATCACATACAGACAGACAGCTTTTGAGGATTTTATTTTATAATAAGTATACTAATAAGTATAAGATTAAGTTTATTTATTGTATGTTTGTGGTGCGAAATAAACTTTTATTTATTTATTTTTATAGATATACATTAAGACTAGGTTCACGTTAAGTCAAGTATTATACTATTCCCTCCCATGCAGGAAATGACGTTGGGCATAATATTGGCCCAAGCCTGCACCGATCCTTCTCAAGCTTGACCCGAAATTGCACAGCCAAGTTGGTCCAATCCTGTTTAAAGTCTAGGATTACGAGTATAACTAAGGCCAAAGTATGGTGTACACCACTGAGCCAAGGCTGGCAGAAGTTGGCCCAATACTAAATAAAATTTTGAACCAAAGATTTCCCTAAAGGTAGCTACCTACTAGGCATAGGTCTCTTTAAGGGATTTCCACATAATACGTTGTTATGCCACTGGGACCCAGCACTTCCTGCAACTTTGTTGAAGTCTTTAGACCACCTCGTAGGCGAGGTCGCCATTCCAACACCTTGATACCCTGACGCCGTGCCTACGCAGTGCATTGCCGTGCCGTGTCGTGACGTGCCGTACCGTGCCGTGCTGTGCCGTGCTCTATGTGCTACACCCATCGCCATTTCGACCTCAACGCCCAAAGGTTCTAAGTACTATGAGCCAGTTTACAGTGATAACATTGATTGAAGTTTGAACATCAAATAGATTAAAGAATTATGCAAGCAAGATAAAATTGCTCCTCCTGGTTCTATAAAAATATTATGGAAGCAATTTAAAAGATCAAAGTTTGAATAGATTACACTCAGCGCAAAATTTGCCCCGGGATAATATATTGGAGAGCGGCTAACAGAATGTGAAATGTCAAAAAGATGACATTATATTTTGAAACTTCCGTGAAATATATTCTGACCTAAATCTTTTATAAAACCTTTTTACGCTGCTGCTTCTTTAGCGCTGGTGATGCAAAATAGTCAGCACTGCTGTTGAATACTCTGTGCTAATTTCAAACTTAGGTATCAGATTGGGAACCACATTGTGTCCATGTGGAAAAGAGGTAGACAGTTTTAGCATACACGGGCTTTCATGCCCGGTGGTCTGGTAGGCTTTTCCGTCATGGTTCCCTTAAAGATACAATAAAGATCAAAAGAGCTCTTGCCATCATCGACATTCCCGCTCTTCTAGAGCCTTCGGGGATATGTCGGGATGAAGGCAAGATACCAGACGGCTTGACGCTGGTTCCTTGGGAACGGGGACGGGCCCTAATGTGGGACGCAACATGCGTCCCATATTAGGGAAACAGCGTTAAGACCTGGAGCTGCGTCGGAAATGGCCGAATCCGGCAAACGGTGGAAGTATGCATCTCTCATCGAGAGTTATATATTTGTGCTGTTTGCAGTTGAGACCCTATGGCCATGAAGTCAAAGTCATCATCTTCCTGCCCTTATCCCACCCTAAGTGGGGTCGACACAACATATTATAAACATGCTGTCACATGATTTGGCTGCGTTTTTACGACCGGCCGCCTGCCTGACGTCAACTTACCTCAATCGTATTTTACGACACCTCGGTAAGAAACAGGGTGGTCTATTCTACTAGACCGGATACCACACGGTGGATCAACTTACCTTAGTCACCTTTTACGACACCTCGGTAGGAAATGATGGTGGTGCTATTCTACTCAGCCGGATACCACACGGTGGATCAACTTACTTTAGTCGCCTTTTACGACACCCCGGTAAGAAATGAGGTTGGTCTATTCTACTCAGCCGGATACCACACGGCGGAGAGAAAGTCTATTTGAATGAAGGAAACACATTCACATTATATTTGATTTCATTATTATCATGTATAAAAAGCCACAATTGAAAGTCCTAACCAAATATCGTATCTAACGCCCGTACTTTTAATGTTATATTTGGAACTGATTGTATTTCACGCCCGTCCGTCAGAGTTACGTTCAAACCGATGAATCTGAGCCGGGTTTTGAAATACCATCCGGTCGACCGGAGATGATTTTAACGATATAAAACCGATTTATATTTTACTGACCGCCAGACTGTCGGTTGGAAAAATTTAGTCAAAGTCAGCAACATTTTAAATGTGACCTACAAAAAAAATTGACAATCAACTTTAATAGGCTATTAAATAAAAAGTACCTGGGTGACGGAGTCTTAATCGGTAATTCTTTAAAAGATAAAAAAATGCAATTAAAAAAAGAAACAAAAGCAAATATTAGGTCCTTACATATGAAATTGGCGTTTTGTCGTACTGGCCACTTTGATCTCAAATATTACCTTTACGGTTAGGAATTTCAAATTCAAATTCATACAGCTATTTACTCATGCATTTGTGTTTCAAACCCCCTAATTCATTTGTTTTTTCTTCTTTTGTTTTTTTCTTTGTGTCACTCAGTTTACAAAATGAAAAACATGAAATATTGCGTTATTTACGAGTATGAGTTCCACCGTGGCACCAGTGCTGCAGAAACGGCTTGAAGGATTAATGATGTGTATGGTGACGGTGTCGCAAAAGAAAACACAGTGCGTTTTTGGTTCCAACGTTTTCGTTCTGGAAATTTCGACCTGCAGAACAAGCCTCGTGGACGGGCGCAGACCAACGTTGATAATGAAGAATTGAAGGCTATTGTGGAAGCGGATCCATCGCAAACCACGTCCGAGTTAGCTGCAGGCTCCGGTGTTAGTGATAAAACTATTCTAATCCACTTGAAGCAAATTGGGAAGGTGAAAAAGCTTGAAAGGTGGGTACCTCATGAATTGAGTGAAGCTAACCGACAAACGCGCGTCGACTGCTGCGTTACGTTACTCAACCGGCACAATAATGAAGGAATTTTAAATCGAATCATGACCTGTGATGAAAAGTGGATCCTCTACGATAATCGGAAGCGCTCATCGCAACGGCTGAACCCTGGCGAACCAGCCAAATCCTGTCCAGACAAAATTGACTAAAAAAAGTTGCTTGTAAGTGTTTGGTGGACTAGTGCCGGTGTCGTTCACTACAGCTTTCTTAAATCTGGCCAGACGATTACGGCAGATATCTATTGTCAGCAACTGCAAACCATGATGGAAAAGCTAGCTGCTAATCAACCGAGGCTGGTCAATCGCTCTAGGCCACTGCTGCTTCAGGGCAACGCTAGACCACACACTGCACAACAGACGGCTACCAAATCAAACGAGCTTCAATTAGAATGTTTTAGACATCCACCGTACTCTCCGGACCTTGCTCCAACAGATTACCATTTTTTTCGCTATTTGGATAACTACTTGCAAGGAAAAAAATTCAACTCCGATGGGGCAGCCCAAACCGCCTTCAAAGACTTTATTGATTCCCACCCGAATGGTTTTTTTAGTAAGGGGATCAATGAACTACCTATGAGATGGCAAAAGTGCATACATAGCAATGGTACATACATATATTTAATTAATTAAATATATTTCATTAAAAAAAAACGACTTTATGTTCCTCCCATAGAAAACGCCAATTTCATATGTAAGGACCTAATAAAAAAGGAGAAAAGCGTCTATGGCATCGGGGCCTTGAACGCGGGGTTTTAAACTATTTTGATCCGCACGTTACCATTAGGCTATCACAGCATCACGTTTGTTTCCTAATTTAGCAGTTTTTTGTCCCAAAACAGGGATAAAATGTTTTTTTAATAAAATCTAGCTACATCGAATTTTCTCCCCCAAAAAGCCCTACATGCTGAATCTCAGGAAAATCATTGGAGCCGTTTCCGAGATTCCGAAACTATATACATATATATATATATATATATATATATATATATATATATATATATATATATATATATATATATATATATATATATATATATATATATATAAATACTAGTGTTTTACTCTTTCCGCGACAAACATGCGATGATATTATATTTTTTGTTTGTTGCCTCTTTTTTGTATCAACGTGACAGCATTAATGGAAATCTACAATATCATAGTGTCACGATGTCATTTAAAATATGAGATATGGATACAATTCTGCTATGTTCCATCCCTTAAGGGGCAGTTATATCAGATGGGTAGACATTTTTGAAAGAAAAAAGGCCTTAGTGAAACTCTTTTAAATATATATCGTATATCTTGGATTAGCCGCCGTGTGGTATCCGGCCGAGTAGAATAGACCACCATCATTTTTTACCGAGGTGTCGTAAAAGTTGACTAAGGTAAGTTGAGGTCAGGCACGCGGCCGGTCGTAAAATGCGTAGCCAAATCATGTGACAACATGTTTATAACATTCTGTGCCAACCCCACTTAGAGTAGGATAAGAGCAGGAAGATAATGATCAACTACGTAAATTTATATTAAAAGCTCATACGTTTAAGACAAAAGAAAACATTCTAAGATAATCTACATTTATTTTGAGAATTCCTAAGTCAGGGATACGCATTAGACCAAAATAGGTGATAAAAAGAGAGAATACACTTTGCCCAGCAATGGGAAATTTAACAGACCAATTACACCTTATCAGTTATAGATTAAATATTTCAATTTATATTATTTTTTTCTTTTTCTCTTTATTAACCGCACTTCACTTCTTGTCCATTCTCTCCTGTTACTCAAAGGTTGACTGGTTAAAGAGATTTTTAGGGATAAGTCCGCCTTTATACATGTGCTTTTTTACGTTTTCTTTCTCTTTACTAACTATATGTATAATAAGAAATAAACAAATAAAATAAGCCTTTAAGTTTTAATAATTAACTAATAATTATCAATCCGAGCTGTAATGTAGTCACACAATCTCACGGTTCGGTTATATCTGCCCGGTTTCACTCCAGAGTATGCCAATATTAGAAATTCGCGCAAATCTTTGGGATACTCAAACATTCCTATGCGACGTGTGAAGGCAATTTCAAATCTTTAGATAGTTTGATAAGGGTGCTCGTGAAACTATTTACATAAGTAGTTAGGAGACACTCGACAAAGTAATAGTAGGGGCTTTCATGAATTTGCTTTAGTATAAGTCATGCGTTTTGAGAAATAGACTGATTGAAAGATAGATGAAATAGCGACAGGTAAGGAACAATATGACCCCCGAATGCCTCTTAAACTTAAGGGGAATATTTATAAGACCAGAATGTTGGGCAATAAAAGAAAGGATGAAACAAAGGTGCATGCAAATGAGAATGTTAAAGTGGATGTGTGGTGTGACAATATTCGATAAAATACGAAATAAGTATATAAAGGGAAGTCTGAAAGTTGGCGCTCAATATAGAAAAGATGAGAAGTGCGTGCTTAAGTTCTCCTCATAACATGACCGTACAGGTCATGTTATGAGAAGGGATACAAATCATGTGACCAAAAGAGTGTTTTAATCTCCCTACCATCCCCAAAGTACCTTAATACTTCTGTTATGGATGACAGACAAATATATCACTACATATTATAAAACAAAGTCCATATTTCCGTATGTTCGCATAAAACTTTAAAACTACGCAACCGATTTTGATGCGGTTTAATAGATAGAGTGATTCTAGAGAAAGGTTTGTACGTATAATAACATTCAATTCGAAGTAGAGAAATACTGAAATTTTTGAGGTTTCTGTAAATAATTACATTTTTTTCCGCTTACATTGCAAACGCAGGCTAAACCGTACGAGATTTATCAAAATGATGTACTAAGTATTTGTACACCTTAAAAAGGTCTACAGAAAAGTCCGCGATGGTATACGAGGTATGTTCAAAAAGTATCGCGAATTTTGAATTTTCGCGAGTTACATATATTCCAATTTCGATTTTTTTGTGGCGTTATGTTTGTACATATGTCTCTCACTTATGCTGACAAGTTGGGCCATTTTGAATAATCGGTTAATTGTTGACAACTGCTTTGCTTGCACGTGTTTTGGTTCGTCTTCGATTTTTACCTATTCTAAAAATGGAACAAGGAACCTGTATCGATTTTTGTGTGAAAAACGAAATTAAGTGCGCGGATGCATTCCGAGTGTGGACTGTGGCATATGGAGAAGCTACTTTGGACAAAAGCAACGTTTATCGGTGGTACAAAATGTTTTTAAAAGGTCGAGAAGATGTGAATGACGAAGAGCGTGCCGGACGCCCGAGCACTTCAACAACAGACGAAAAAATTGATGAATTGAAGAAAATGGTATTGACCAATCTTCGAATCATCGATAGAGAAATTGCCGAGGACCTAGGCATATTGATTGGCTCGTGCCATTCGATTTTAATCGATAATTTGTGGAAAAACAAAAATTGGCTTTTGCACCTCGATAACGCCCCTGTTCACACATCGCTGCTTGTACGCGACTTCTTGGCCAAAAACAACAGACCAATGGTACCGCAGCCACCGTATTCCCCAGATCTGGCCCCCTGTGACTTTTTCTCATTCCCGAAACTGAAGAGGCCCATGAAAGGACGACACTACGCCACGATTGACGAGATAAAGACGGCATCGAAGGAAGAGCTGAACAAGATACAAAAAAATGATTTTTTGAAGTGCTTCGAAGATTTTTAAAAACGTTGGCAAAAGTGTATAATATCCCAGAGGGATCACTTTGAAGGGGACAAAATAGATATTTACGAATAAATAAATAATTTTTGAAAATACACAAAATTCGCGATACTTTTTGAACACACCTCGTATATCTATCTCTTATGGATAACTCACAATAGCAGTTTTTTTCATTTATTTTTTACGAAAAATGATGCCTTATGTTCAAAGCAATTTTTATACAATACAGCATTAATCCTTATCCAATTGAGTACCTTAAATAAATTGTTGATTTAATTTAGATCAATATTGCCGTTTACAGCATGTAATTTAAGTGAACATTTTCGGAGATATTACAGATTTAAAATCCCGCGAGGAGGCCGCGCTTCGACCTATAAGCACTTCGAATTTAGCAGCGACCAGAGGCGCAACTAAATGTCCTTCTTTCAAGTTTATATTGTCTAATGATAAGAAAGCTATGAATGTTGTATGTAAAGACATTGTCTAATCAATTGTAAAAATAAATAATATCACTACATAGTATAAAACAAAGTAGCATTCTCTGTCTGTCCCTATGTCCGTATATCCCTATGTATGCTTCAATCTTTAAAACTATGCAACAGATTTTGATGCGGTTTTTTTTAATAGATAGAGCACTTTTAGAGGAAGGTTTACATGTCAAACAACATTCAATATGGAGTAGAGAAATACTGTAATTTTTGAGGTTTCTAATGTGATGTCGTAAATAATTACATTTTTTTCCGCTTACATTGCAAACGCAGGCTAAACCCTACGAGATTTATCAAAATAATGTACTAAGTATTTGTACACCTTGAAAAGGTCTACAGAAAAGTCCGCGATGGTATATGTCTATCTCTTATGTCTATTTTTATACCCACTATAGCATTTTTTGTCATTAACTTTTTACGAAAAATTATGCCATATTTTTGAAGCAATTTTTATACAATACAGCATTAATCCTTATCCAATTAAGAACCTTAAATAAACAGTTGATTTAATATAGATCAATATGGCCGTTTACAGCATGTAATTTAAGTGAACATTTTCGGAGATATTACAGATTTCAAATGCCGTGAGGACGCCGCGCTTCGCCGTATAACACTTCGACTTTAGCAGCTATGTCCCTCTTTCAAGAGTTTGTTTAAAGACATTCTGTACTTAATTGTAAAAATAAAATACATAGGGAAAATGTAAAAGTAAATAAGTAAAAATGTACTATATGAATTTGGATATTCCAAAGATAGCAGGAAATCTTCTTGGTATAGGGAAAGGAAATTGTTTTTCTCCAAATTTAACGCGTGCGGGCGACGGGCAGTAATGAATAAATCAAAACTACTGGATAGATTTTAATAATTTTTTTTACACTGACTGACATGGGATATATATTTTATACCCGTGCGAAGCAGGGGCAGGCCGCTAGTGCATATATAAAATGGTAAATATATCCTTTGTAACAAAATTAAGTCTAAATTCAATTTACAATGAATAATAATAAAATAGCCGTGTGGTATCCGGCTGAGTAGAATAGTACCACCCTCTTTTCTTACCGAGGTGTCGTAAAAGGCGACTAAGGTAAGTCGACCTGCCGTGTGGTATCCGGCTGAGTAGAATAGACCAACCTCATTTCTTACCGAGGTGTCGTAAAAGGCGACTAAGGTAAGATGACCCACCGTGTGGTATCCGGTTTAGTAGAATAGACCACCCTCTTTCTTACCGAGGTGTCGTAAAATACTACAGAGGTAAGTTGACGTCAGGCAGGCGGCCGGTCGTAAAAACGCAGCCAAATCATGTTACAGCATGTTTATAACATGTTGTGCCGACCCCACTTAGAGTGGGATAAGGGCATGAAGATGATGAATGAATAATAATAAAAGGAATGCGTTTAGGGAATCACGCCAAGCACCTTACTGTGCACCAACACTTTTAACTGCAAAATTCAACGACAGAATGATTCTACCACCAGTTCGCAACACTAATCCACTTGAGAACTGAAACTGAAACTGAAACTGAAACTCAGTGGTCGCTCCTATCACGAATAGCAATTATTTGAGGTCCGATTCTAATAACACGAAATACAAAAGAGGTCTCCCAAACAAGTCAACCTCCTAATGCCACACGCCAAAAGAAAACTAATGACGTCAACCGTTGCCTTATATACCACGTAACACCTCAAAAAATCTGGATTCCTAACAACATCTATAATCTATATATATATTATATTTTTTACTTTCGACGAGTGCGGACGTATACATTGTTTCGGCAAATTAATAAAATCAATATACATTTTTTAAAATTAATATAATAGTGTTAAGTACCTAAGTGTTAAAGTTTAAATTCAAGTAGCTATATTTGTAAACATTAACATTGTGTAATATTTTTATTGACATCATTGGCCCTAGCAGTCACGTTCATTGACCGCCATGAATTGCGCCGCTTGCAATAATAATATCCGCGGTGTGGATTACTTGGAGTGCAATAATTGTGCCTTGAATTATCACACCGAATGTGTGAATACCCCTGTCGCTCTGGACTGGTTATGTCCCGTTTGCACATCTAGACTGCCGAAGAAGGATAACACTAACAGAGCTATTCTACCAGCAACTCCGACTGGGACTGGCACCTCAAGTCATGTTTCGCAGCGAAAGAAACGCATTATTGCAGATGTGGACAGTTCAGGCACGTCAGGTATGTTGGTATCCCTCGAGGATGTTCGGGAAACTTTGCGCGAGGAACTCAAGACCCAAGAAAATCGCTTAGGCAAGAGAATAGAAGATCTAAGCTCTCAGATTAACGACTTCAAGGGTTCCATGGATTTTCTCAACGAGCAGTTCGAAAAATTACGCACCGACAATAAAAATCAAGCTTTAAGTATTGGCAACTTAAAAAAGGCAAATGAAAGCCTAAAAGAAACTGTCGCTGGCCTGGTCACTAGGCTGAACCAAATAGACCAACTATCAAGAGCTCCGAATCTAGAAATCCAGTGCTTACCGGAGAATAAGTCAGAAAACTTGATTACTGTGGTACAACAAATAGGTCGGGTTGTAAATTGCCCTATCAACGACAGCGACATCCATTATTGTTCGAGAGTGGCAAAATTAAATTCCCAAAGTTCCAGGCCGCGAAACGTATTGGTTAAATTTAGTCACCCACGGCTGCGAGATACCATATTAGCAGCAGTAATTAATTTCAATAAAAAACACCCAGAGAATAAACTGAACACCAGTCACCTCGGAATAGGTGGAGACAAGAAGTCAGCAGTTTATGTAGTTGAGAACTTGTCTCCAGAAAACAAATTCTTACATGCTGCAGCCCGAAGTCGCGCCAAGGAATTAAACTACAAATACGTATGGGTACGTGCTGGTCGGATCTTTATGAGGAAAACGGAAACTTCTGGTTTTGTTTTCGTGCGAAATATGGATACCTTAAACAAACTTTGTTAATATAATTTTTTTTATTTTTTTATTTTTTATTATGGGTTGTGCTAGGATTAACATTTTTGTATCATTACATTCTCGTCTTATAACTTAAGTATTCATTATCAAAATTTTAGAGGTTTAAAATTGAAGACGAAAGCGTTTTATAATAATATTTTAAATTGTAACTATAGTATAATAGTCTTAAGCGATACATGGTTAAACTCCTCGGTATACGATAATGAGTTATTTTGCGCACGCTACACTGTTTACAGAAGAGACCGGGAGACTAGTGGCTTTCACTCTAAAAAAGAAGGAGGGGGTGTCCTTATAGCTGTCAATAAAGACTTAGAATCTTGCCGAGAAAAACACCTAGAAAGTAAATGTGAAGATTTATGGGTATCTATAACTTTTCCCACAGACAAAACCCGGAATAAACTATATGTATGTGGCGTTTATTTACCGTCGCCCCTTTAAAAATACATTCTTGATAATTTTGTCGATAATACTAACTTAAATCTTCATAATTATAAAAACACACTTATTATCGGGGACTTTAACCTTTCGAATATAAGTTGGAACAAAAACAACGAGTCAGCAACGATTCCTCATATTACGAGTAACAGCACTTGTGTAAATACATTGTTAGATTTTATAACTTTACACGATTTTAAACAATATAATTATGTAATCAACCACAAAGGTAAGATTTTAGATTTGATTATTGCTAACGTACGTATCCCCAGTTCTATATGTTTAAGTCCCGTAGACCCGTATCATCCACCTCTTGAATTATATGTGTCAAGTTTTTGCAATTCCAGAAAGCTAAAAACCTGTCCTATTGCCAGAAAAAACTTTTTTAAAACTGATTATGAAAAGATAACAACATATCTCAGTGAAATCGTGTGGGAGGAGGAACTAACTCCGTTTATGTCGGTCGATGACATGACAGAAACTTTCTACACCAAAATCAGAGAATCAATATCTAAATTTGTTCCCATGTGTAGAATGAAATCTGATAAAAATCCTTCATGGTTTTCAAAATCCTTACAGAAAACCATACGAGAAAAGGAAAAATACAGAAAATTGTTCTTAAAATACGGTAATCCTTTGGATAAAATAACATTAAACACCTTAAATTTAAAAAAATAATTAAGTTTACAATATTGTTACATTTCATATTTTATATTTTTTTTTTATATAATATTTTATTTAGTAATATATTTAAATAATGTACGCGTCCCTATCACATGCCGTGGTAACCTATAATTAAGACTACATTTAATTGTATAGTTTATAGAGTATTTTATAGTAGCATTAATGTAAGTCTTGTTGGTTATCCTAATAAATAAATAAATAAATAAATAAATAAATATAAAAGAAAGTTGGTCTTAGTTACACTATTTATAACTCAAAAACTGATTACCCAATTCGACTGAAAATTGGTGGAGAGGTTGCTTAGAACCAGGAAACGGACATAGGATACTTTTTATCCCGTTCGACCGCATTTATTTTATCTCGTCGGGTCACTATAAAACGTGGTATAACAAAAACGACTATGACGTAGAATAACAAAACATAAATGACAGCTATACGTAATTTTGTCTTTGGTTAAGTATGGTAAAAAATTTGACAATTATTGTACATAAAGCAGTGAATGTTGAACTTAAAGACATTTTGTAATTAATTGTAAAAATATATAGGGAAAATGTAAACGTAAATAAGTAAAAATGAAGTTATGAGTTTAGATATTTCAAAGATAGCAGAGAATCTTCATGGTATAGAGTAAGGGGAATTGTTTTACTCTAAATTTAACGCGTGCAAGCCACGGGCAGTAATGAATAAAACAAAACTACTGGATAGATTTTAATTATTTTTTTTCACTGAGTGACATAGGCTATATATTTTATACCCGTGCGAAGCCGGAGCCGGCCACTAGTTTTAAATAAATACTTAAATACATAAATAACAGACTAGGCTCGAATAACTAATCCATCGAATCTGTGACCCTCAGAGCTGAGTAACTACTACTTGCGCCAACAGGTCAGTCGATTGCTTCTTCTTCTTCTTTTTGTCAACCCATGGATATCCCCTGATGATGATGGACATTAGTCTTCTACCTTCTCCACACCACACGGTCTTGTGCCGCTTGGATCCAGCGGTTCCGTACGCCCTTTTTGAGGTCGTCAGTCCAGCTCGTTGGGGTCAGTAGCTCGTCTACTGACGCTGCTCTTTCCGGTGCAAGGTCACCATTTCAGCACCTTAGGACCCCCACTATATGACCACTATATGCCCCACCCATCGCCACTTCAGTCGGTGACTTTGGTTATTCTATGGATCACCTGATTTTTGATTTGAACTCGTAGAGATCAGCTCTCCGAGCTAGCTCGTTTCATCGTCCGCTCAGTAACTCTGAGTTTTATTATGAGGCCCAATCAATCACCTTTAAATCACTTACCTTTCTAATAACAATCAAAACGATTTCCGTTCTATTGGATATTAGGTATTTCCCATCAAAATGAAGGGCAAGGTATCCCGCCCTGTCAGAGAAGACCTTAAACTTGATCTCATATAACCTTTAAACGTCATGGAGATGTAAATAATTATGTTATTCGCAACGAATCTAACAAAATTACACTTGTGAAAGAAATAAAAAACCGCACATGGCCGATACCGAATGGCAAATACTGTTTACATACACAAATATTTCTCGGTAGAGTTTATTGCGGGCGTAAAGTCAAATTTCTGTGATGCCTGATAGTATAAGAGATAACAGTTCTAAATATATACAATGTTTGCTTGAGAATAAGGCCATAACTCTGTTTGTGTTGTCTGTGTATTAAATGTCAGACAATTGTGTTGGAAATTCATTGTTTTACAGTTGTGTTTAGAAATATTACCTAAAAATATTATAGTGAACGTTTTATAATATGTGCCTGTGGTTTCGCTTCGAGTTTAAATATACTGACTATTACAATATATTGTTCTGGAAAGGACTGGCCCGTTGGCGTAGTGGGTAATGATCCTACCTTCAGCTCCGCGGGTCACGGGTTCGATTCCCGACGAAGGTCAACATTTTCTATAAGCAATTTGTTCGAACCTAGGTGTATATTTGTATGTTATAAATTATATATGTATATATATATATATATATATATATATATATATATATATATATATATATATATATATATATTGCTGTAGTTGTCACTCACCCATGACACAAGTATTAAATTAGTTACTTTAGATACAGACGACCGTGTAAGTGTCCGAAAAAAAAGAGGTTGGGTAAGCATAGAAGCTTTGCAAAATAACCAGAAGAATGTGTAGAGCTTTGAGATAACTAGATCAAGAGCGTCCTCTACAGGGGACCTATATGCATTTATAATTATGAAAATTAATCTTACGGGCTCCTTTTCAACAATAAAACATTACAAAAAATATATTTTTGACTTTTATAAACTGACTAAACCTTTGCCTGCCATCAAAAGGCAGACCTTTGTATTAAAACTTAGATCGCAAATACTTAAAACACAATATTAAATTCACACTCTCAGTTACATATTAGTATCGTTTAGCATGTGGAATGCTTTTAGATTACTTACTTAATTACGTAGAATTACTTTTTTATAATTCTGATAACGCAGATTACACGATCTTATCTATTATAACTTGATTGATTATGTGTTATTTCTTGTCTACAGTGAAATTCTGCAAAGTAACGCCTGATTATAACTTATGTATGTGAATCTATCTCAATATTTCCATTATTCGGATATCTATGAGGTCTATTTTAGAGAACACGGTTAAGATAAATAATCTGATAGTATACAGATAATAAATTTGTGATAGTTGATATGCCAACGTAGGTAAACCAATAATATACATGTATAACGGTCATCTCCTGTACTATGATATTTAACACGGCATTGGATCTATTTAAATTATTTTCTTGGTACCGGGCGATTAAAACTCGTTTATTGCGACTGAAAAGCTTGGATGATAGATTTATCTTCGCCTCGTTGAGAGATGAATTCATGAATTCCTTGACGTGAAGTCATTGATCATTAGAAGGTGCGAACAGTACGTGATGTCAGTGATAACATACGGCCAGCTGACAAATTGGCAAGTAAGGGAGCTAGTCAAACATTCGTAGGACCAGAACCCTTCCTCCCAATTGCACATAAGATCCTAAAGCGTGTGATAGAAAAAAGAATCGAACAAAAGATGGAGAAACACAATGCTCAGACAAGCAAAGTTGTATCTCAAATCGTTTGATACAAAGAAATCTAAACAGCTGATGTCTCAGAGCAGGGAAAATGTAGCTGGGCACTGCCTGTTAAACAGACACCTGTCAATAATGAGAATAACAGAAGATGCTGCGTGGCCAGAGCGTGGAGAGCAAGAAACGAGTCTTCACCTTATGGCTGAGTGCCCCATGTACTCGCTGGTAAGATGGGAGATACTAGGTAAGGATGAAATTGAAGTTGAGGATCTGACAAATATCCCCTTCAAGTTGAGGATCTGACAAATTCCCCTATCAGGTTCGTAAGACTAGAGCGGGTAGACTAGAGCAGGCGACACTGTCGGGACAGCAGTGAAACCCTTGTCCCAACATGGGGAAATGGGTGGAATAGTCCGGAATAGTATCTGACCACCCGGCCTTCACCGACAGGCGTCCCCGAAATTAGATAGATAGATAAAACGTACGGATCCGAAACGTGGTTGCTGACTATGGCCCTCATAAGAAAGTTCAGAGTCACTCAGAGGGCGATGGAGCGAGATATACTCGTTTCTTTACGTTCTCAAATCAGAAATGAGGAGATCCGTAGAAGAACTAAAGTCACCGACATAAGCTGCAGTGTGAAGAACGGATGGGCATTGGGCTAAATAGAACTAAATATATAGAATACAAATTTTAAAAAACGTAAATGTAAAACTGCAGGAAAAGTAAACAGCGTAAAGAAAATAAAAAAAATTAACGGCCTGTCCCACTCAATCCTACTGCTTACCAGAATTGCCCCCTCCCTCTATCCGGTTTTATTATTTGGAGGGAAGGATTAGAGCTAAACCTACTACGCTGCTCCAATGCGTATTGTTAGGTAACACATAATCTAGAATTCTCTAGAGATATCCAGGTTTCCTTACGATGTTTTCCTTTACTGAAAAGCGTGTGTTAAATTACTATTACCAATTAGACATAAGTTTTAATAGAAAAACTCATTGGTGCCTGGGTTTGAACCCATAATTGTCTCTAGACTGTTAGGTTATCATAGTCTGGAATTCACACAGACATTGAATGTGTTAATTAAAATAACATTTCCAGGGCGACAATAAAATAAAAACTATCGATAAAACAATAAAAGTGTGCTCTATGACGTCATACGAGTAGATACTCATCTCATATTATGGCGTCACTTTTCGGCCTATCCGAGACATGAGGTAATAATGAAACCACTCTTGATCTAACGCTTTTTGTAGAGTGCACTTGCTTCTTGGTAATGTTGAGATTTTCCTATTAGTTTGAAGTTCATATATATACATACATCATTTACTAAAAAATAACTCGTCATCCTCCTGCCCTTATTCCACTCAAAGTGGGGTCCGCACAACATGTTATAAATATGTTGTCACATGATTTGGCTAGGCATTTTACGTCCGGCCGCTTGCCAGACGTCAACTTACCTTAGTCGCCATTTGCGTCACCTCAGTAAGAAAGGGGGTGGTCTATTCTACTCAACCGGATAACACGCGGTGGGTCAACTTACCTTAGTCGCCTTTTACGACACCTCGGTAAGAAATGAGGGTGGTACTATTCTATTCATCCGGATACCACACGGCGTTATATTAAAATTCGTATCTTATAAAAATAGTTTTTCATTTTGTATAGGCCAAAATTTTTTAAAGACAATTAGATTTATTAATATTGCGTGGACACCCTACTGAATGTCTATTGAGTAGCTTTATGGGTAACCATTTTGAGGGCAATTGATCTTGTGTCGTACGATATAATAAAATACGTACGGACAATAAAAATTTACCGTTCAGCGACAATCAACGATAATGAAGTTGCTATTTATACATACGTATTTAAACTAGTAGTAACAGTTATATTTACTAGAGTGGGGGAGCTATATGGAGGCCTGTAAATGATAGTGTCACCAACTATACTTATCTACACTAATATATAAAGCTGAAGAGTTTGTTTGAACGGCATAATCTCAGTAACTACTGGATCAATTTGAAAAATTATTTCAATGTAAAATAGTCCATTTATTGAGGAAAGCTATAAGCTATATACCATCACGCTAAGAATAGGCGAGGAGCAGCAATAAAAATATTACAAAACGGCAAAATTTAATGCCTTCCTTGCGTGCGTTAAGTACACGGTGAAAGTTATTCAAAAATCATGTATTACAAAATTGTTCTCCTCTAAAAGATCTAAATAAAAGTCTGGGACAGCATATGTTTAGCTTTTAAGTTTAACTCACGGTAACCGTTTGAATGGTTTTTCAAAATATTATGGTAGGGTTTCAATCTTTCTACACGAGCGGCGCCGCTGGCGATTGGTAATAACTAATTAAGAAAATGAAAATGATATGCTTATCCTTATCGAATCACATATAAACGAGTCAAGTTAATAAAGCTTTTTAAAAAATAATGACTTTTAAAGAAAATTTCATGTCCTTATTGTATACTGTAGAGTATTTCCCTCGTCTGATGCCAATGCAAGACCATCAGGTTATGCTTATCATAAACATGCATTGTCGTCGGGACTGGACCGTTATGTAAAATTTCAGCTCAACTCTACTGCTGGTTCGGAAAGCTGTTCCTACCGAGAGAAGAGCCAGCAAGAAACTCGGCGGTTGCTGTTTTTAAAAAATACAATTCTGAATGCCAGTTACAATAAATTGTTTCTATCTTGTACAGGGTCGAACAATATTTATAATAATATACAAGGCAAGTTGAAAGAAGCTTTTAAAAAGAGAGGCAGATAATCTACGACCCTACAATTCTTAATATTTGGTTGCCCTAGCGAGCAGGGCAAACTTTATGGGTATCCGTCGGGAAGGCGATTGGTTTCGTGCCGTGCGATGTAATAAAATACTTCGTCGTGGCCGACTCAGGAAATTGATGATTTACCACTGGTGTTATTTATTATAGGGAAATTTTGTAGGGTTATGTTCATGTACTAAGTTTATTGACTATGATTTATGGCGGTTCACAAAAATATGCAAAATATTTCTGATATTATGAAACACACTTTATCTTAAGACTTAATTGAATCTAAAGAAAGAAAACATAGTTCAAAGAACCAGTTCAACTCCAGGATGTTAGAGTATTGATCGTGTAGACCCCAAGAGGTGAACAGACAACATTAATAGTTTGTAAGGACCCATCGAATTCAAGAAAATACAAGTAAAAATCCGATGCCCGTAGAGCTTTGATTTTTCGCACCCTTACCGATGCTTCAGCGCTTTTTCAATCCGCTGGATGATGCTTAAGAGCAGTTACGACTAACAACATATACTTGTAATAAATTTATATAAAAAAATAAATGCTTTGATTTGATTTGATTTGATGGGATTCAGACTATTTTCAAAATTTAGCTGCTTCCGGTGGATTCTCTCCTTTTTCTACCGTGTTCTAAAATCTCTACAATTGTGAAGATGAGATTTAACTACGAAAATAAAAAAATATTATAGCCTTCGCCTGTTAATATAAAATATTAAGAGGTATATTAGGAGGAGGACCAGAAAAAAGTAGAAGGCACTAGACCGCGTGGTAGGTCACCCCTGCGACTGACCGATGGTCCAATCTGGTTAAATCTGTCAAAGCAGGTCAAATCTCTAAAGCTCCTAAAAAGGGCGCCTACTTCTTAAAAGAGCTACAGCTTCTAAAAAGAGGAACAGTTTCTAAAAGAGCAACTGCTCCTAAAACGAACAACTGCTCCTAAAAAGAGCAACAGCTCCTTCCAAAAAAGCTAGCTGATGGTAAACACGACAGCTCAGTCAAGATCTATTGAGAAGAAGATGGATAGGAGATTAATTTTCATAGACCTCAAGTTACGAATTGTCAACCGCCATTTTTTTGTCACGCCACCCAAGACACCCATCGTGTTCTCGTGGTTTCCTGGGAATCTACCTGGACCACTTAGGGAACTAAGAGTCTAATACATTACCTATTTTTCTTTTACTTTCAGTATGATCAACTAAAGTAGTCACTTCAGTTGATTTATAGTGATTAGACGCTCATATACACATAATTAAAACGACACTCTAATATTCACTATCTCCATATACACATAATTAAAACGACACTCGAATATTCACTTTCTCCATATACACATAATTAAAACGACACTCTAATATTCACTATCTCCATATATACATAATTAAAACGACACTCCAATATTCACTATCTCCATATAGACATAATTAAAAAGACACTCTAATATTCACTATCTCCATATACACATAATTAAAACGACACTCTAATATTCACTATCTCCATATACACATAATTAAAACGACACTCTAATATTCACTATCTCCATATACACATAATTAAAACGACACTCTAATATTCACTATCTCCATATACACATAATTAAAACGACACTCTAATATTCACTATCTCCATATACACATAATTAAAACGACACTCTAATATTCACTATCTCCATATACACATAATTAAAACGACACTCTAATATTCACTATCTCCATATACACATAATTAAAACTACACTCTAATATTCACTATCTCCATATACACATAATTAAAACGACACTCTCATATTCACTATTTCGTGTACGTCTAATTGTAACGATGTACATAAATGTATACATTAACCAAGACGTCTGCCCGAATTGCGTTATTTACAGTGACGTTGTAATCCTAACTAGTGTTTTCTTATTCTTACTATATATTCATGGCTCATTTTGTTCGCAAATTTGTTCTTACTTATTTATTAGAATTGACACAAGTGGTGGTAAAAAGAACAGAGGTTCGATATAACACGCTTAGTATTAAAGTGACCTAATTCAAAATTAGGCTAAATTGAGTTAGATACACTGTTATCATTATTTCAATGAAGTATCGAATAACGAGCTATTAAATAAGCTATATTTTTATTATATTTTCTTGCTCTTCCAATTTTTAGGTCACTTTAACACTTGTAGGCGCTACGCTGCGCTTTATTGCATCTTTCCATAAAACAAACTTTTTCGAATTCGGTCACTTTAATACTAAGCGTGCGATATGTTTGTTTGCATTTACAAACACAATTCCAGACCCAAAGATTAATATTCATGTTGCCAATTCGAAGTTCGACATCGCTGAATATGTAATTTGCACGTATTTATACAGCGTGTCCCGTTTATGATAGCAGCTGTATTTACTTCGATCTATTGTTATACAGATATAAGCTTTCAATTCCGATTTTGTTTGACTTTCGACTGGCCCTTTGACGCAGGTAGCAGTGACCTTGTCTTCAGCTCCGGGAGGGTCACGGGTTTGATTCCCACCGAGGGAAACCTAACACTCTCTAAAAAATCTTGGTTCTTCGAGTGCCTAGACTATCTAGACTTATCTTTATACAAGTTTAGAAATAATCCTAAAAATTTTTTTTTTATTTACAGCAAAAATGTTCAAGTTAAATCTATCTTAAATTACTTACACGCTAGGACTATACAAATCATGCCCACGTGGAATGGTCCCAAGAATGCTGGCAGCGTTTCCGCGCTGAATCGCTAAGCTGATTCTTTGGGCGAAAAAGGAGCCAGCCCTCTTGTCACCTGAAGAGGCAATCAACCGAGGTGTTAAAACGGATAAAAAATTTTTTGCACTTTGACTCCATGGCCCTAGGGTCTCGACTGCAAACGGCACAAATATATAGCTTCTATATCCTAAAATGATTTATAGCAGCAGGCGTTACTTTACGGAATTCCACAGGACAGAAGTTACAGTAGAATTATTTTGCTTTAATCCGCGTTTAAGAGAATCTATGTAATGCTAAGTGTATGAACATCAGCGTGTTGTATGGAGTTTTGGTTTATAACAGTCAGAAACGAGCCCGTACTTTTCAATTGGTCACGTGATTATCGCGTTGTCAGTATATCCGGTATTAAAAACTAAAGCGATGATATTTGACTAATTCCGTTCTTGACAGCAATAATATAGATTTTGTATCCCTATATCTGTTTCCATCTATTGCTAGACGTGTATCGGAGTGAAAGGAGAGAAAAGACTTTAAAAAAAATGTCATAAGTTCAATTAAAAATGCTAAATCTGTTAGTTAACAAAAAAGTAAAATAACGGCCTGTAACAAACCCATTGCTGTGCATAGGCCTTCTCTCTCCGTTTTTGGAGAGAAGGATTGGAGCTAAGACCTACCACGCTGCTCCAATGCGGATTGGTAGGTTACACATATCTCTAGAATTCTCTAGAGATATGCAGGTTTTCTCACGATGTTTTCCTTCATCGAAAACCGTGTGTTAAATTGCAATTACCAATTAGACACATATATTTTAATAGAAAAACTCACACCACTGGGCTATCACAGCTTTTGTTAATCAATATCGTTATATAAATATTTATAACTGAGATTGAAACTGAATATTACGCAGCATTTTACAGTGTATATTTTAATATCTGAAAAGTTCACAGCTGAAAAAGCAATTACGTGATATTTTATTTATATTTTCATTTATAAATTCCGTACGAAGTAATGAGACGAGCGTATTGAAATTATTTAAACCAAATATGGATATAGGACAGAGTTATTATAGTGTGGTTGAGCCATCATCATCCCTTATCCCACTCTAAGTGGGGTCGGCACAACATGTTATAAACATGTTGGCACATGATTTGGCTACATATTTTAGGACCAGGCGCCTGGCTGACGTCAACTTACCTTAGTCGCCTTCTGCGGCATCCGCTAAGAAAGAAGGTGGTCTATTCTACTCAACTTGATACCACACGGTGGGTCAACTTACCTTAGTCACCTTTTACAACACCTCAGTAAGAAATAAGGGTGGTCTATTCTATATATATACTCAGCTGGATACCACACGGCGGGTTGACTTACCTTAGTCGCCTTTTACAACACCTTGGTAAGAAATAGGGGTGGTCTATTCTACTCAGCTGGATACCACACGGCGGGTCGACTTACCTTAGTCGCCTTTTACGACACATCTGTAAGATATGAGGGTAGTTACTATTTTATTCAACCGGACATCACTCTAGACCACCCTCTTTCTTACCGAGGTGTCGTAAAATACGACTAATTTAAGTTGAAGTCAGACCGGTTTAAAATACGTAGCTAAATCTATCACTACCATTTGAAGTTAAGTCAGGGGTCCCACAAGGGTCACACTTAGGTCCATTATTTTTTATTATATTTGTAAATGACCTCGTTAAAAACATCAAAAGCAAATGTTTAATGTTTGCTGATGATCTAAAGATCTTTAAGACTATTAATGATATAAATGACTGTCTGGAACTTCAAAAAGATCTCGAAGCCATAACGCGCTGGAGTGTTGATAATAATTTATTAATAAATGAAAAGAAATGCTATGCTATATCGTTTACTAATAGGAAACAAAAAATAATTTTTGATTATAAGGTTCAAAAATACATCATAGACCGTAAAGAGTGCGTTAAAGATCTTGGTGTATACTTAAATAGTAAATTTACATTTAGAGAACACTACGACATAATAACTAATAAAGCCAATAAGATGTTAGGGTTTATTATGCGCAGCACGAAAGAGTTTAAAAAACCACAAAGTTTAATATATCTTTACTACAGTTTAATTAGAAGTCGGCTTGAATATGGTTCAATAATTTGGTCTCCGTACTATAAATTACATATTGATCGGATTGAATCAGTTCAAAGGCGTTGACGTACGTTAAGTTGGCGTTGTGGCCTGTCCCGAATTCTTCGCGGCTACACTGATAGAGTCATGCCACTGCATTTAAGGCGAGATGTTTCTCTTATAATAACTCTGCACAAAATAATTCATGCAAGAATTGACTGTTCTGCATTGCTAGCTGCTATAAGTGTTAATGTCCGTTATCGATGTAGGAAATCTGCGGACTTTGCTTTGAACGTGTATCGAAACAACACATCTTTCTATAATCCCATAGTAAGAATGTGTAGGGTCTATAATGATCTCTCTTTTAAGTTTTTGGATCTAGACATTTTTGATTCTCGTGAGTCAGCATTTAAAAGGATTGTCAAGTGTTGTGTTACCTCTTGTAGTGCTGTTTAAGAAATTATAAAATAATAACATTAGACTATTACTACTAATATAATTAGATTTAATTTTAGAATAAGTTTATTATTGCAACATGTTCTTCTTTTTCTTCTTTTGTATATGCATATTTTGGTGAGCAACTAGATTTTAAATATTAACAATATGTATACATTTTGGGGGGCAAGGGGAGTACGCACAACAACTAGTGCTCCCAAATGCCAACCTCACCTGCACGCGGTGCCCCCTGCCAATAACAGACGAGGCTATGGTGACCGATTGATGGCGGTATAACCATCCAATTAAGCTGACTTAAAATCCCAGACCAGAGGTGGGCAGCAGCGCCTCTAGTGTCGAATGAGTCAGCTCTGCGGTCACCAACCCGCTTGCCCAGCGTGGTGACTATGGGCAGTAACCCCCATGGAAGTGTCAAGAAAGTTCCGGCCCTCAGTTCCCGGCAGTCCCACTATTCCCGACTACGGCAGCGATCGCGGTAACGTTGGGGCGGAGGGTGCGAAGAATCACCGGGTTACGGTAGGCTGCCAACCAACGATCTTTTTGGCAACGTATAATGGACGAACGTTACGGCTGGACCATCACCTCACCGAACTAGAGGTAGAGTTAAGTCGGATAAACTGGAGTATTCTTGGGTTATCTGAAGTCCGAAGAGAGGGTGAGGATACGATAACCCTAAATTCCGGCCACTTACTCTACTTCCGTGAAGGCGATAAGGTCTCCCACGGTGGTGTCGGTTTTCTAGTTCACAAGACTCTCATTAACAACATTGTAGAAGTCAGTAGTGTGTCGACCCGGGTAGCATACCTTGTACTTAAACTCACCGACAGGTACTCCCTGAAAGTGATACAGGTATATGCGCCGACCTCTACACACTCTGATGATGAGGTCGAAGCCATGTATGAGGATATATCTCAAGCTCTGCATGGCACTACGTCGGCCTTCTACAATGTTGTTATGGGAGACTTCAACGCTAAAGTGGGAGTACAAAGACGCGGAGAATCGAAAATCGGATCGCATGGACTAGGGCACAGGAATCAAAGGGGGCAAATGCTAGTCGATTTCCTCGAAATGCAAGGGCTCTTCTTAATGAACTCTTTCTTCAAGAAGAAGCCTCAGAGACGTTGGACTTGGCAAAGCCCCGATACTTTGACAAAGAACGAGATAGACTTCATCATGACGGATAAGAAGCACATATTTAGAGATGTCTCTGTGGTCAACAGGTTTAATACAGGTAGTGATCACCGACTTGTACGAGGCACTTTGAATATGTGTTTCAAGGCCGAAAGGTCCCGTATGATGAAGCCTACTCTCCGACCTACGCTGGCCCAAATACACTATACGTCCGAGCAGTTTCAATTGGAACTCCAGAATCGATTCGACTGTCTGGAAACCACTAGCGATGTGAACGAGATA
Source organism: Morpho achilles (assembly GCA_947086495.1). Classification (NCBI taxonomy): domain Eukaryota; kingdom Metazoa; phylum Arthropoda; class Insecta; order Lepidoptera; family Nymphalidae; genus Morpho; species Morpho achilles. The sequence goes on along the minus strand of CAMTZB010000012.1, from coordinate 3,675,005 downwards.
ACCGACAACGTGGTGAAGACGGTATGTACACTGGGTCGAAAGCACTTTCCACCGACGAGTCGAAGCAAGCAGTCCAAACTTTCTCCCGAAACCCTGGATCTGATGAGACAGAGACGTGAAATGCCATCCGCTCAAGTCGCTTCGCCAGAATAGAGAGCCCTTTCTAAAAGGATACGAAAACTTGTACGCAGAGACCTCCGCTGCTCAAATACAAAGGCTATCGTAGCCCTTATTGAGCAGAATAGGGGGTCGAAAGTTTTTCAAAAACCCTTAGGAAGAAGTCATCTCGCGAAGCTTAAAACAGAGGAAGGCAGGACAGTTGTCTGTCGCTCTGAGATCCAGAACGAGGTTGAGAAATATTACGGATTGCTTTACTCGTCGAGTGCACATAAGCCTACGACTCGGGATACCAAGGATCCACGAGCACCACTGTCGCGCCATTATACAGAAGACATCCCGGACATTGAGAGTGGCGAGATTAGTATGGCTCTCGAGCAACTTAAAAATGGAAGAGCCCCCGGTGATGATGGGATTACGGCTGAGCTGCTAAAAGCTTCTGGACGTCCTGTCCTTCAAGCCTTGGCAGAGCTCTTTAATACCGTTATCCATACAGGCACTACACCGAAAGCGTGGTCTAGGAGCGTGGTTGTCTTGTTTTTCAAAAGAGGTGATAAAACCCGTCTGAAAAACTACAGACCAATCTCGCTCCTGAGCCACGTGTACAAGTTGTTCTCGAGAGTCATAACGAATCGTCTTGCCGCCAGACTTGACGAATTCCAGCCACCGGAGCAGGCCGGGTTTCGAAAAGGCTATACCACCGTAGACCACATCCATACTGTTCGGCAGATTATACAGAAGACCCAAGAGTATAACCAGCCGCTGTGTATGGCATTTGTGGACTACGAGAAAGCCTTCGACACCATCGAGACCTGGGCTGTTCTGGAATCTTTGCAGCGATGTCATATCGACTGGCGATATATCGAGGTGTTGAGATGTATATACAAAACGGCAACAATGACCGTTCAAATCCAGGACCAGCGAACAAAACCTATTCACCTTCAGCGCGGGGTGAGACAGGGGGATGTAATATCTCCGAAACTGTTCACCAACGCGCTGGAGGACGTCTTCAAAACCCTGGATTGGACTGAACTAGGTGTCAATGTTAACGGAGAATACATCTCACACCTTCGTTTCGCGGATGACATCGTCATCTTCGCAGAGACGCTGGAGGATTTGCTCGAAATGTTGAATGGCTTGAGTGATGCCTCCCAGCTAGTTGGTCTTGGCATAAACTTGGACAAGACCAAGGTCATGTTCAACGATCTTGTCGTGCCACGACCAGTGTCAGTCAACGGAATCCTCCTCGAGGTTGTGCAGGATTACGTGTACCTAGGCCAGACTATCCAACTTGGCCGGCATAACTTCGAGAGAGAGGCTGAAAGGAGAATTCACTTGGGTTGGGCAGCATTTTGCAAACTTCGTCGAGTCCTCACGTCCGAGATTCCGCAATGCCTGAAGACCAAAGTCTTCGATCAATGCGTCTTGCCTGTGTTAACGTATGGCGCCGAGACGTGGACACTGACGGCGGGGCTAGTCCACAAGTTTAAAGTGACTCAGCGTGCTATGGAGCGAACTATGCTCGGAGTATCTCTCAAAGATAAAATCAGAAATGAGATTATCCGCGAGAGAACCAGAGTAACCGACGTAGCTAGCAGAATAAGTAAGCTGAAGTGGCAGTGGGCCGGTCACGTCTGTCGCAGGACTGATGGCCGTTGGAGCAAAAGAGTCCTGGAGTGGAGACCGCGTCTTGGCAAATGCAGAGTAGGGCGTCCACCGTCTCGCTGGACCGACGACATCAGGAAGGTTGTCGGGGCCCGGTGGATGCGCATTGCGGAGAACAGGGATGTCTGGCGCAGACATGGGGAGGCCTATGTCCAGCAGTGGACTGCGATGGGCTGATGGATGGGTGGATGGATGGATGGTATACATTTTAAGTTTAATCGTGTTGTGAACTGTTTTGGTGTCTAATAAAATAAAATAAAAATAAAATAAATCGCCAATATTGTTCTGACCCTACTTAGAGTGGGATAAGGGCAGGAGGATGATGAAACAAAGGCAGTAAGTAGACCTAATAAAGTTCATCGGGTATTAATCCTTGTTAAGTCCTGGTGAACTGGTCGTTTATAATATAGCTAGGTCTCATAAAAAATAGTATCTGGTTGACCGAGCCTTGCTCGGTAATTTTTTTCAAAATACAAACAAGAAACTTAACAAAAAGAAGAAAAGGTTTAGGTAGTTGGGGATCGGGCCTAGGTATTTACATTTATCGAGTCTGTCCGTTCCCGAAATAAGCTACGCTGACAGCTTATAACAAAAATACTATTCAGTATAAATTTTAGTATTTTTTAATGCCCAAAAACAAGGATAAAACTATTTTTTTTTACATAAAACCTAGCTAGATCGATTTATCTCCCCCAAAACCCTACATGCTGATTACAGCAAAATTGTTGGAGCCGTTTCCAAGATTCCGAAATATATATATATATAGAAGCATCAGGAAGCCTTCTAGAGAGCGGTCCGGGCTATTGTCCTTCATTGTGGGCGCGATAGTGGCAGTAACTCGGAAATAAAATCACACTTGTACGATGCAACAATTAGTTATTTAGTTTCAATACAATATACTTCGCAATACAATACTTAACGCCAGATTTAATAAGATCAAGAGCCAATAGATTAGAATTTCGCCCGTCTTGACATAACAACCCACGTTACCATGCCAACGTCGAACTACTACTCTATTCGGGGTTACCCGCTCTTAATGTTAATTTCTCCTTAGTACGTTTTTCTAGTATAATCATTGGTAAAATAACAATCTCATAACTATTTGTAATAATTAATCAAATAACTTAGTTCACAACTTATAATTACTCCACGCGCCGTCATATATATACATACAAGATTAAATCATTTAAATGTGAAAGATTATAAATTTAGTATCCGGAATCATTCCGTGATGTCATTCTCTCTTTCACTGCTAATTATTGTTGATTGTATGAAGCGAGCCAATTTGTGGCTTTGAAACAAACGTCAAAACACAGGTCGGTGAGTCCTAAACCCAATTTCGGATACATAAATATTCATGTTGATAACGAAGTTCAGTGTAGTTGAATATAGTATTATCTCAATTCATCATCTTCCTGCCCTTATCCCACTCTAAGTGGGGTCGGCACAACATGTTATAAACATGCTGTCACATGATTTGGCTGCGTTTTTACGACCGGCCGCCTGCCTGACGTCAACTTACCTTATTCATATTTTATGAGACCTCGGTAAGAAAGAGGATGGTCTATTCTACTCAGCCCGATATCACACGGCGGGTCGACTTACCTTAGTCGCCTTTTACGACACCTCGGTAAGAAATGAGGTTGGTCTATTCTACTCAGCCGGATACCACACGGCGGGTCAACTTACCTTAGTCGCCTTTTACGACACCTCGGTAAGAAAAGAGGGTGGTACTATTCAATCAAGCCGGATACCACACGGCGCATGGTATTATCTCAATTGTTCACGCCATATGACCTACTATACTTATAACAGTTTGTTTTCATCATCATCTTCCTGCCCTTATCCCACTCTAAGTGGGGTCGGGACAACGTGTTACAAACATGTTGTCACATAATTTGGCTACGTATTTTACAACCGGCCGCCTGCCTGACGTTAACTCATCTTAGTCGCCTTTTACGACGCCTCGGTAAGAAAAGAGGGTGGTACTATTCTATTTTGCCGGATAGATCGATTAATCGCCATCGATATTGATTTATCGATGATTATTAATATTATCCTCCAGCCCACTCTATGTGGGGTTGGCACAACATATTGTAACCATTACGTCACATGATTAGGCTCCGTATTTTACATCCGTCCGCCTGCCTGACGTCAACTTACCTTAGTCGTCTTTTGCAAAACCTCGGTAAGAAATGATGGTAGTCTATTTTACTAAACCGGATACCACACGCTGGGTCAACTTACCTAAGTTGCCTTTTACGACACCTTGGTAAGAAATGAAGTTGGTCAATTCTACTCAGCCAGATACCACAAGGCGGGTCGACTTACCTAAGTCGCCTTTTACGACACCTCAGTAAGAAATGAGGGTCGTACTATTCTATTCAGCCGGATACCACACGGCGTTACTTTTTTTTAATATAGGCGAAATATTCTGTTCTTTTTTTTGTAATGCTTCGTTAAAGCCCCTATATATTATTCATGACAAAATTATTCCGCTTAGAAGCCAGGTCTGTTTCCAACGCGAAAAATATGATTATACGTATATATAGCACGCTTAGGATAAAAGAGACCTAACTCAAAAAGTTATTTATTCTTAAAGTTATTTAGCCTTTAATCAATTAATGCATATTGAAGTCAGTCTCGTTTTGAAGGTGGACATGATAAGACAATTAAGTGCCCTATCATCTATACCAAAAAGGAGATCAGAAGGCGAATCGGTATGGCCAAAAATGCCATGTCCCAGCTAAGCATAATTTGGAGAGATCGCAACATATCGCGCAAGACGAGGATAAGACTGGTCAACTCGCTGGTCTTCTCCATTTTCAGTTATGTCTCGGAGACATGGACGCTTAAAAAAAGCCGACCGTGATCGCATTGACTCCTTCGAGATGTGGTGTTGGCGCAAGATGCTACAAATTCCGTGGTCAGCCTTCCGAACAAACCAGTCTGTTCTTCGTAAATTGAAAATTAAGTATAGGCTCTTCACTATTTGCCTTCGAAGAGTTATGGAGTTCTTTGGACACATCGCCCGGAAAGAAGGCCATAACCTGGAGTAGCTCCTGGTCAGCGGCAAAGTTGATGGAAAACGGCCAAGAGGCCGCAGCCCCACTTGATGGTCTGACCAGATCCGTGCCACACTGGACTCCAAACTACAGGATGCACTCCACATGGCTAAGGACAGAGGCAGATGGAAGGAAGCCCTTCGAGAAAGTCTGCTTCCTAATCGTAGGGATCACGACCCTCATTAATGAGGAACGCGATGCGAGGAGGAGCATACATACCGTCACAGGTCGGTAAAATTCGGGTAAAATTTTGTGACACATTAATTTTCAAGTGGGCAAAGCCACTGGCTCATCTAGTTTTAATTCTAAGTTTCATTCGTCGACTTTGAACTATTAAAATCCGCTTAGCCCTTAGCAGTCTTTTCATCAAAAAATATATTAAATGGCGGCCATTTTGGAATTGCAAAACGAGTTTAAGGATCCCTCTCACGGCCTTCGAATTAAATTTTAATTCCGACTTGTACATTTAAATTCAAGGTATTTTCAAATAGATTTTAAGTTTTATATTAGTTTCGCTGACAGAATTGGGTTAATTATAACTGTGCCGATCTGCGAGGCATGGATTTTATAATTAGCCTTAAATTTAACTTGTTTATAATGTTACTTTGCGATTTTGTCGTGGAGCCTATCTTCTAATGATGTGGTTAAGGAGCGAAACGATGGTTGAGATTGTCGTAGTGAATGTGTGTAGTGCTTATGTAGTGTGTTGGTGCTGGTGTTTTGTGATACGTGTGGTAACTAATCTTGCACATATCAGATATAAGAACGGTTTTTGATGTGGGATTCGATCTTTGGTTTTGGACTTTTTTGTCCCGTCCGTTACCCCCTGGGTATCATAGCATTACGTTTGACTAATTAATATATCATTCGCTTTCAATTCTACAGTTTAGCAGTGCCCGAAAACGGGGATGAAAAGACATTTTTTTAGAACCTAGCTAAAGCGATCATTCTCCTCCAAACTCCCCTTAATGCTGAGTTTCATATTTTTAATATTTAAACGAGTTAATCTTGTATGTATATATATATATATACGAAATCTCGGAAGAGGCTCCAATTATTTTCCTGAAATTCAGCATGCAAGAGGTATCGGAGGGGAAAAATCGATCTAAAAAAAGTCGTTTTATCCCTGGTTTTGGGCATTAAAAAATACAAAAATTCAAATTGAATATATAAAACACTGTTTTTGCCGATAACTATCAAGTCAGCGAAGCTTATTCGGGGAACGGGTGATCTCTAGAAATGAAAATAAGTAGGATCGAGCCCCACCTACCTTATTATTTTTTTTGTAAATTTTTTAATTTTGTAAAAAATAAAAAAAAATACGCTCTGTCAACCAAATACTATATTGACAAGATTAACTCATTTTAATATAAAATATAAAATAATATTCCGGCCGTTTTCACTATACCTTTACTAAAGGTATCATCTCATTGTACTGAAACGAAATTAAAGGAAGCCAATAAACTTTAATTAAAATGTTATACGGCCTCAACTAATGGGGGCTATTCATACCGTTAATATCAATTTATTCTACCGCTATTTTTATTGCCTACTAATTTAAACCCCATGGGGGAGAAGTTTTATATAGGACAGCGACGTATTAGTACAATTTTCACGTAGAAATGTAGTTTTGTGTTTTGGGTAACTATTATAGGATGATATGAGTGAACGCCGTGTGGTATCCGGCTGAATAGAATAGTACCACCCTCTTTTCTTACCGAGGTGTCGTAAAAGGCGACTAAGGTAAGTCGACCCGCCGTTTGGTATCCGGCTGAGTAGAATAGACCAACCTCATTTCTTACCGAGGTGTCGTAAAAGGCGACTAAGGTAAGTTGACCCACCGTGTGGTATCCGGTTTAGTAGAATAGACCACCCTCATTCTTACCGAGGTGTCGTAAAATATGACAGAGGTAAGTTGATGTCAGGCAGGCGGCCGGTCGTAAAAACGCAGCCAAATCATGTAACAGCGTGTTTATAACATGTTGTGCCGACCCCACTTAGAGTGGGATAAGGGCAGGAGGATGATGATGAGTGAGGATCCTGAAGCTGTGGTAGCCCAGCGGTAACACCGTGCGCCTCTTTTGAGGAAGTCTAGGGTTCAAACCCCGGGCAGGCACCAATAAGTTTCTAGTAAAACTTACGTGTCTAATTGATAATTGCAATTTATCACACGCTTTTCGGTGAAGGAAAACATCGTGAGGAAACCTGGATATCTCTAGAGAATTCTGGGGATATGTGTAACCTACCAATCCGCATCGGAGCAGCGTCTTAGCTCCAATCCTTCTCTCCAAAAAAAAACGGAGAGAAGAGGCCTATGCCCAGCAGTGGGATAGCAACAGGCCGTTACTTACTTTTTTACTTATGAGGATCCTTTCCTATGAGTGGTATCTATAGTAAAGTAATAAGGAGAGGCACCAGAGTTGACGAATGATAGAGTAGAATGGAAGAAGAAGACGTATCGTGCCGACCCCACTTAGAGTGGGATAAGGGTAAAATTTAGCCTTTCATTATAGCCTTTATTCTTTAATTTACCTTCTATTGATTTAAAAAAGTGTTCTCGGCGAAAAATCAAGCAAATCAAAAACGTGAGCACAAAAAAGTTAGGTCGACAGAATCGACGGAAAATTGCCCTTTCATTGTAGCCGGGCTGCGTGTCTCTGGAATATTTTACGACCAGTCCCACTAAAACTCTGGGGCAGGCTTTTTATATTCCAGGATTGCTTTATTGTCTGCTCCGTAGATTTATGACTCTGGTAGGGTTTCGAAAATGAAAGGGATTGTACGGTTGACTAATATAGAAAGAAACTGTTTGTTAAATACAACCACACTATGTAATTCATTGAATTTAAAGAAAACAGTACCTGGATGACAGAGCCTTGTTCGGTATTTTTTTTAATAAAAATAAAATATATATATTGTAGACAGCAACATTTTTAATCAGTGTTTTAATTTATTGTTGATAGCAACACTCCATAATTCCATCAGTCATCTCATCTCATCCAGGAGTTATTCAAAAATTATATATTACAAAATTGTTTCCCTCTGAAAGATGCAAATAAAAGTCCGCGACAGCATTTATGTAACTTTTAAGGTTAAACCACTTTAACCATTTACTGACAATCAACACACTATAGCACGGTTTTAATCTTTCCTCGCAGAGCCGCTGGCAATTGCTAGTATAGTATATATTTATGTACTCGTAAATAGTTTATAACTGCAGTACATAAGTTGTCAAAAACTCTTGCAACGTGACTTTTCAATTTCGCGAGAAAAATCTAACGTATATTTCACTAACTTTCCCGAACATTATGATACATTCAATTCGGAACGATATAAAAGCGAAATTTCATATTCGCAAAGTTTGCGATAAATCAAGACCGGCACAATTTCACATTTTCCGCGTGATTCGTCATTCCGGCGTAAACCAAAATTATGTAAATATTCGAACTACGAACATTTGATTCGATTGTGTGAAAGGTACAGTTGTAAGTTGAAATATAACCATATTTTGGTAAATCGTGTATACACGACGATCGTGTATACCTTTTTACACGTCGCTGAACAAGAAAATGGTAGGAGAAATAAGGGCCGATTGTTAGGAAGCAGTGTCTGACACGGCGCTGCATACGCTCGAGGGAAGTTCAGCGCGCGAAGTTCATGACAGAGGTGAGGTGAGGTGAGGAACTCTCCTTGCCCACCGTGGTTCGTGCCAAGAACTGTGAGAGATCATGGGCTACGATGGCGTCTTTTTGCGAAGATTATCTCGCAAAAGGAGATGGCAGAGCGGGTCCGGGAAGTCGAGTCCTTGGATCGGATCCACCGCAGGCGAGCGGGTCGCAGACAACTCGCTGAAGCCCGTCGTATGCCTGTGATTTCTGAACGGGGTTTACCGCACGCCCATATGAAAAGGTTCCCGAGGCAGTCGATGCATCTGGTGCTTTCGATGCATCGTCCAGCGGAGGAAGGCTGAATTTGAAGGCTGAAAGAAATTTAGAGGCAATAATAGCATTTATTTACCTCGATATACGTACGCCAGCACATTACCTCAGCTCTCAACCTAGTTATCAAAGCATCTGATAGTCATTCGAGTCACTCCAGGAGACTGGCTCTTTTCGCACCAACTAAAACAACCTGGGTGCTCCGATTAAAACATTGCCCCCATCCCTACCGGCAACAACTTTGTACCACCTCTGGGTTGGGGCCTCTCTAAAAGTGGCCCCTCCCTCCGTTGAACGATGGATCGGGAGCACCAGATGTATCGACCGCCTCGCCGTTCTTATAAGGTGGGCGTCCGATAAATCCGGAACGCCCGAAGGGTTCCCGTTAGCACGGTATGCTATGGTCTTGAGCGAGACTCCTGCGCCTGGCTCGCCTGCTGTGTATTGGATCCAAGGACTCGACTTTCCAGATGCACTCCGCCGCGTCCTTCCGTGAAATAACGTGCTCACAGAAAGAGGCCATTGCTGCCCATGATCGCTCACTGTCCACCATGGCACGAACCACGGTGGGCAGGGAGAGATTGTACCCCACCTGTGCCATGAGTTCAGCCGGACTGAGAAAGCTGGACAGTCCGCGAGCGTGTGCAGCGCCGTACTCGTGGCACTCACCGGACGCTTCGCAGCGGGCCACCCGCCACAGATACCTGGCGAAATAACCATTTCCAGAAAGCATCTGTGTCAGGAAGGTGATGCCTCCCGGCGACCCAGCCCTGGAGAATGGACTGAATGGCCGAAATCGTCGAGACAGCGTCGACTTACCTTAACTACCTTTTACGATACCTTGATAAGAAATAATGGCGGTCTGTTCTACTAAGCCGGATATTACATGGTGGGTCAACTTACATTAGTAGTCTTTTACGACATCTCGATGAGAAATGAGGGTGGTCTATTCTACTAAGCCTGATAGAACACGACGGACAGAATCGAAGAATATCTACTATCCTTATGGAATATAGGGTACACAATATTCAATCAAGTACTTGTAACGTCACCCATATAGTTTGGATTGGTTGTTCAAAAGTTTGATGGCAATATTGTGTGGCAACTTTCGAACTCAAACGTCTCGTTCCTTCAATGGAAAGGTTACAATCTCGATCCAACTTTTATTGAACTCTTTTATATGTATTTTATCCTGCACTTTTACCCTGAATCTGAAATGTATGAATACTAGCATTTACCCACTCGCCGTGTGGTATCCGGCTGAGTAGAATAGACCACCCTCATTTCTTACCGAGGTGTCGTAAAAGGCGACTAAGGTAAGTTGACCCACCGTGTGGTATCCGGGTTAGTAGAATAGACCACCCTCCTTACCAAGGTGTCGTATAATACGACTAAGGTAAGTTGACGTCAGGCAGGCGGCCGGTCTTAAAAACGCAGCCAAATCATGTTACAGCATGTTGATAACATGTTGTGCCAACTCCACTTAGAGTGGGATAAGGGCAGGAGGATATATACAAGATTTTACCCACAACTTCGTTCGCGTGGACTGTTGTCGTGTGATAGGTCGATATAAAGCGCTTTTCAATGTCATCCTATTCCTGTTGAATTAACAGGATTTCTATAGCATGTATGTAATTTCGATGTATAAGAAATATTTGTCCCAAATTCCATCGACATTGGTTCAGCGGATTCGCCGTGAAAGAGTAACAAACATACATCCATACTCACAAACTTTCTCATTTATAATAATAGTAGAATAGGATTTTATTAATAAATAAATATATGGGACACATACACGCACGGTCGTCCGTCCATAAAGTAAGTAACTTAATACTTGTGTTATGGGTGACAGACAACTAGTGAATATATACTTATATATTTTTTAAATATATATTTAAATACAAATATACACCCAGGCTCAAAGGCTCAAAATTCATTTATAGAAAATGTTGGCCCTCGGTGGGAATCGAACGACCCGTGGAGCTAAAGGCAAGGTTACTACCCACTGCGCCAACAGGCCAGTCGAAGTCGTTTTAGAAGTTTAATTGATTAGAAACGTAGAGCTGGGAATCTAGAGATTAATAAATAAATCTATATTTATTAATCTCTAGTATATACTTATTATAAAACAAAGTCCCCGAAAGCTCTCTGTTTGTGATTGATTTTTCTCAAAATATACTATACAGATTTTTGTGTGGTTCTTACTAAAAGGTAGTGCATTTCTTCCGGAAGGTTTAAGTTAACGATTTTTATAACGTCGTGTAGAGAGCTCATAAATAAGTCAATGTCAGACAGACGACTGGTCGTAAAATATCTTGCCGAATCATGTGACAACATGTTTATAGCATGTTCTTCCGAGCCCATTTAGAGTGGGACGAGGGCAGGAGGATGATTACCGTTTTATATAAATTGTATTGAAGAGGTCCCTCGGTTGTTCAAAAACTCTCCTATTGGGAGCTTTACTCGCGTGTGCCACATATACCAGCAGAGATACACAAAAGTAATGTGCTAAAGAATTATATATCTTCAAAAATACTACAAAAAAGTCTACAACAGTATGTCTCTATCTCTTATCGTTAACTCACAATAACTATTTTTATATTCAAAATTTCAATTCGGCAAAAAATTTGTGAGACACTGATTTCTACGCAGCCAAAGTCGCTGGCACATCTAGTTGTAATAAACCAGGATTCCAAGTTTAAAACAAAGTGAAATTATAGATTGAAAAGTTACCCAATATTCCTTTGTCTGCATTAGTAGTTTAAACGATTTCATATTGCAAAATTCTCGAGTTTTAAATGAGTTTGGAATTATCTAGTTCGAAGATTTTAATCACAAAAGCCTTATGACGTACTAAGTTTTCGCTTCAAAGGAAAACTTTGACAATCATACTTAATTATACAGAAATGTAGACAGTTTGGTCGAGGATTAAATGTCTTGATGTGTGATGTATTAACAAAATGTAAACATTAATGGTGGTTGTACACTCTCGCCCGAGAGCTCTCGTTATGTCTCGCCTAAGACTAGTAAGCACGAAGTGACCTCTTCTAACCTTTACAGTGAACGTGCTCCCCGATTGTGCGACGAAGTACGAAACCGTTTGCTTTTGGCGTAAAACTGACATGGAAGCGAGAGCGGCCAAAAAACCTCGAGGCATACCGAGGCGAGATGAAGCTACCCTGTATACTCTAGCACTCGGCATTTCTCAGAGTGCCTCAGAGAAAGTGTACAACTAATTTAGATACACTAAATTAATGTAGTAGAAAAACTTTGATATTCATACTTAATACAGAAATGTAGACAGTTTTGTCGAGGACTAAATGTCTTGATTTACAAAGCATTAACGCAAAATACAAACATTGATGTTGCTCGTTCATTCTCGCCCAAGAGCACTGTTGCTCGCTATGTCTTGCCTAAGACGCGTAAGCTCGAAGTGACCTCTTCCACTCTTTAGAGTGAACAGCGATGCGCTCCCTGATTGTGCGACGAGGTTCGAGACCCTTTGACTCGGACACAAAAAATGACACGGGAGAATGAGCGGCGAAGAAACCTCGAGGCATACCGAGGTGAGGCAAGAGCCACTTTACTCTACTCTAGTACGCGACATGGCTCGGAGTGTCTCGCAGAGAGTGTACAGCCATTACAAAATTATTTGGACATACGGATCACATCGCGATATAATTGAGTTACCTTTGTAGACGGTTAACTTATATTTTGTTTTATTATGATGTATCCGTATGTTTATATAATAACAAGTTTTGCCTGCGACTTCGCCTGCGTGAAACTCAGTGAGTCACAAAGTTTTCCCGCGTAAATCCCTTCATTTTATAATTATTTGAATTATATGTTGTAAAGGACAATTATGAGTTAACCATAAGAGATAGAGACATGCTATTCTGGACGTTTTTATAGTATTTTTGCAGATCTACAATTCTTTAGTACATTACTTTTGTGTATCTCTATTAGTTTATGCGCCGCACGCGACTGAAGCTCCCAAAAGGTGAGTTTTTTTTACTAATATGCGACCTTTTAACACAATTTACATACAACCGTACCTAATGTGCTATTTATTTAAACATTCCTCAAGAATTTCATCTTTTAGTAAAAACCATACTAAAATGCATTCAGTAAATTTTGAGAAAATCAATAACGTGAAAACACAGATTTTGAGGGCTTCTGTATAGTATCTACAAAGACAGTTGAAGATTTCCGGTAGAAACTCATAATGTTTTAAGAGTAACTTCACCCTTTCTAATTGTTAAGTAAAATTAATTAAAAAATAAGTAAGAACTGTAAAGTGAAGCCATGATTAAGAGAACAGGGATCAACTATCTCTAAGATATTTATAATAAAGGGACTTTATCCTGTTAAGAGGAAACTTGGCAAGTATCGAATCTCAAAGATTAATTGCGATCTCAGGATCAAAATCAGTATGAAGCTTCAACAGTCTTTAATCAGAAATGTTTATACTTAGCATGCAGACAAAGGGGTTTAAAGAAAGTGTTCGTTGCAAAGTTTTAATAGAGATTATTTGTGTTAATATTATGTCTCAGCGTAAGCTTATAAGTTTGCCTCATATATCTTAAATTAATAACAAAGAGAGTTATATATTTGTGCCGTTTGCAGTTGAGACCCTAGGGCCATGGAATCAAAATGCGAATTTTTTTATATCCGTTTTAACACCCCGTTTAATTGCCTCTTCAGGTGACAAGAGGGCTGGCTCCTTTTTCGCACAAAGGATCAGCTTAGCGATTCAGCGCGGAAACGCTGCCAGCACTCATGGGACCATTCCACGTGGGCATGATTTGTATAGTCCTAGCGTGTACTACATACAATAAATATCGTTATTTATAGAATTAAATGTTACTTTGCGGAGTTCCAAAAGTACTTATAAAAGCAAAATAATTTTATTATTTTGCTTTAATCGACGATAAAGTAAATAGAAAACATCCTCCTGCCCTTAGCCCACTCTAAGTGGGGTCGGCACAACATGCTATAAACATGCTTTCACATGATTTTGCTGCGTTTTTACGACCGGCCGCCTGACTGACGTCAACTTACCTCAGTGGTATTTTACGACACCTCGGTAAGAAAGAGGGTGGTCTATTCTACTAAACTAGATATCACACGTTGGGTGAACTTACCTTAGTCGCCTTTTACGACACCTCGGTACTAAATGAGGTTGGTGTATTTTACTCAGCCGGATACCACACAGCGGGTCAACTTACCTTAGTCGCCTTTTACGACACCTCAGTAAGAAATGACGGTGGTCTATTCTACTCAGCCGGATACCACACAGCGGGTCAACTTACCTAACTTTAACTTAAAAGCAGGCCGTTTTCTATCCGGCTGAATAGAATATATCAACCTCATTTCTTACCGAGGTTTGGTTAAAGGCGATTAAGGCACCCGCCTGGTAAGAAATAAGGGTGATCAAATCAGCCGGATACCATACGGTGGGTTAACTTACCTTAGTCGCCTTTTACGACATCTCGGTAAGAAATGAGGGTGGTCTATTCTACTCATCCGCACGGCAAATAAAGTATATAGCTTGTAAAAGATAAGAAAAATAAAATGTCACTAATACGGCTTCTAGAATGTTCAAATAAATAAATCATACCAGTCTCGAACAATTTCTCTTTTAACCTAAAATATTGTAGAGGCATTAAGAAAATTACTTTCCTTAGTCAAACCAAACATTGTACAAACGGAGGGTACTTCGAGTTTTTATCAAATTAATTTAATTTCATCTAGTGATACCGTCACGGAATGTACGTCTCATGTTTTTGTATAATAAACTGACGAATTTCTCCCATTTTTGCTTATACGAAGTTTCATATTTACATAGAATTAATATTTTTTTAATTTTATAAATGACACTTTAATAATAATAATAATAATAATAAAATACTTTATTGCACATAAAAACAAATTCGGTACATTAGACTTAAAATTAAACAGAAAGATGTGCAAAGGCGGCCTTATCACTAATAGCAATCTCTTACAGGCTACCTAAAGTGAAACTAAACAATAGAAATATAAATTGAGGTGCACAAAGTATTTATTAATATAAATTAATACATTCTAATAACTACATTTAAGTATAAGAATAGACTCGAAAGGCGACTAAGGTAAGTTGACCCGCCGTGTTGTTTTCGGCTGAGTAGAATAGACCACTCTCATTTCTCATCTATTTGTAGCAAAAGGCAACTAAGGTAAGTTGTTCCGCCGGTTGGTAAGTTCACCCGCCGTTTTGTATCCGGCTGAGTAGAATATACCACCGTCATTTCTTACCGGGGTTTCGTAAAAGGCGATTAAGGTAAGTTGAACCGCCTTTTGTTATCCGGCTGAGTAGAATAGACCACTCTCATTTCTTATCTAGGTGTTGCAAAAGGCAATGAAGATAAGTTGAACCGCCGTATGGTAGTTGGCTGAGTAGGATGACCACGCTCATTTCTTACCGAGGTGTCATAAAAGGCGACTAAGGTAAGTTGACACACCGTGTGATATCTGGCTGAGTAGAATAGACCAACCTTATTTCTTACCGAGATGTTGTAAAAGCGGATTAAGGTAAGTTCACCCACCGTGTGGTATCGGCTTAGTAGAATAGACCACCCTCTTTCTTACCGAAGTGTCGAAAAACACGACTAAGGTAAGTTGACGTCAGACAGGCGGCCGGACGCAAAAATGCAGCCAAATGTTACAGCATGTTTATAACATTTTTTATTGCTGCTCCTCACCTATTCATCGTAGCGTGATGTTATATATCCTATAGCCTTCCTTAATAAGTGGATTATTTTACACTCAAAGAATCTTTCAATTCGGTCCAGTAGTTCCTGAGATTAGCGCGTTCAAACAATCAAATAAACAAACACTCTTCAGCTTCATATATTAGTATAGATTGGTTCTAATTGGTATTGCTAGGGGGTCACGTAACCCCCTAGGGGTTTGAACACATGACTCCCTAGACAGAAGCACCCAATACACAGAAACAAATTCTCAAACTTTCCCTCCTATCATATAAGTACGATTATTAACCAAGACATGCGTGTAACCACGATATCACTTAAGCTGTGGTTCAAAGGTAAGACCGGTAAATTAACCAAAGTCACCACTAACCGCGGTTGTGTCCATTTGAACGCAACTATCATTCTAACCGCATGCAGTACACATGCTATTTGCGTTTAATTACTGACGAAATTGCGTTATGTATTTTAGCCATAATGGATGGTATTTAGAGTTGACGAAATCAAATTAAAGACTTTTATAAATATATAAATGCTAGATTTTATCCGCAATTTCGTTAGCGAGGATTTTTGTCGCGTGATAGGTTGATAATAGATGGCGCTTTTCAAAGTCATCCTATTCCTGTAGAATTAACAGGATTTCTATAGCCTATATATATTATTACCGCGGTGTATCACTACATATTATAAAACAAAGTCCCTATATCCCTATGTACGCATAGAACTTAAAAACTACGCAACAGATTTTGATGCGGTTTTTTTTAATAGATAGAGTGATTCCAGAGGAAGTTTTGTACGTATAATAACATTCAATACGGAGTAAAGAAATACTGTAATTTTTGAGGTTTCTGTAAATAATTACATTTTTTTCCGCTTACATTGCAAACGCAGGCTAAACATTAATAATATTAATATATGTACTATGTAAAATACATAGTATAAATACAAAATATATGTAAAATAATGTACTAAGTATTTGTACACCTTGAAAAGGTCTACAGAAAAGTCCGCGATGGTATATGTCTATCTCTTATGGATAACCCACTATAGCATTTTTTGTCATTTACTTTTTACGAAAAATAATGCCATATTTTTGAAGCAATTTTTATACAATACAGCATTAATCCTTATCCAATTAAGTACCTTAAATAAATAGTAACATTCTATAATTAATTGTAAAAATAAAATACATAGGGAAAATGTAAAAGTAAATAAGTAAAAATGTACTATATGAATTTAGATATTCCAAAGATAGCAGGAAATCTTCTTGGTATAGGGAAAGGAAATTGTTTTTCTCCAAATTTAACGCGTGCAGGCCACGGGCAGTAATGAATAAATCAAAACTACTCGATCGATTTTAATCATTTTTTTACACTGACTGACATGGGATATATATTTTATACCCGTGAGAAGCAGCGGCAGGCCGCTAGTAAGGAATAATTTTGCCATATTTCATCGATATTGGATCAGCGGATTTGCCGTGAAAGAGTAACAAACATACATCCATACTCACAAACTTTCGCATTTATAATATTAGTAGGATAGGATATAGGACAATTACACACACAGTCATCATCCTCCTGGCCTTATTCCACTCTAAGTGGGGTCCGCATAACATGTTATAAACATGTTGTCACATGATTTGGCTTCGTATTTTACGATCAGATGCCTGACGTCAACTTATCGTAGTCGTATTTTATGACACCTTGGTAAGAAATGAAGTTAGTCTATTCAACTCAGCCGGATACCACACGGCGGGTCGACTTACCTTAGTCGCCTTTTACGACACCTCGGTAAGAAATGAGGGTGGTCTATTCAACTCAGCCGGATACCACACGTTAGGTCGACTTACCTTAGGCCTTTTACGACACTTCGGTAAGAAATAAAGGTGGTCTATTTTATTCAGCCGAATATCACACGGTGTCTCATATATCTATCATGTATATAAGTGGCCTGAAAAGACCTAGGCTTTAAACGTAGAGGACAATTTTGAGAATGAGGTAAACACAAGTGACACGGTTTGTAGGAATAAAAAAAGTACGTTAGAAGAATACAACCGGTCATTGATAGAGGAAATAACCTAAATCGCGCCCCGTTTTTCTCGAGAGCAATATGGGCTCTGGTTCAATAAATCAAGAAGCGTTAACTTGCTCACCTGAATAGTTAAGGTTGTCTGCATACGAGGCCAAAACATAATAAAACGAGCGTTTTAGATTAAGCTTCTCGGCATGAGTTTTGGTCGCCTTGCGGTGATATATATACTGACAAGAATTTCCGATTTCCAAAAGAAAATTGGAAGATATCATTTTTGATAAAAGATTCGAGCTTCTACATTTTAATATCGATATAAATAAGACTTCTTTTGTTTGAAATAAATGTCATTGTAACTTTTAAAGTTTTATGCTTTATACATTTTTTCTACTTTAGAGTTTTTGCAAAGATACTGCAAAGATACTGTAGTGTAAGGACATAGGTTGTCTTAAGAAGCCTGCCAAATTACTGACCTTACCTTAATCTCTCACTACTAAAGGAACAAAAGACCTTTTTATTATAGGGTGGAACGACCTGATCCTTACTAGGACATTAACTGTTCGAAACTCGGACACACATGAGTTTTCTATGAAATGTTATCAAAAAGTTTACGTTATAATTGCTAATTACATTTAATTATTCTCTTTTTGTATAATAAGATTACTAAAGGGTATTAGCAATTTGGGTTACAAATCACCAGTAAACTTGTTTATCCCTCCAGCTAAGTTAGGAGTGGGTTCACGTTGGTGGTATAATGGCCCCGATTCGAACCCACGACCTCTCAATCGCAATTCCGTTACCCTAACCTTTTACACTACCGCGCTTCAGGAAACTTTATGTCTTATCCGCTGGAGCAATATCGGTAAAATTTGATGCAATTATATCTGAAATACCATATATATATAAAATATATAGCAATATACACACAAGAGATATACAAGCAAGATACACTCTCCGAAATATGTCCTGTAGAAAACCGATAGACGGTTTACCTTGCGCCGATGTTGCAAACTATGTGATTTTGCATTAGTTAAGCTTTCTGGCAGGTCGATCCGTCGATCCACCAAGTCCAAAGCATTCAAGATAAGATAAAAAAATAACGCATCGTGTGTGCGTGCCCTTAGCTTTCTAGAGACTTCGAGTCGACTGATATGTATTAGTATAACCAATCAAAGTCTGCAATTTTCGCCTGACCATTCGTCTAATCTCTATCGATAGAATCACTTGAATGGTTATTTATTTATTGAGAGGAGCAGTTGTGTTAAGTTACCAAATAAATACAGTATAGTAATGTGTTAAACGTGTTCTAAATGAAATGCCCGTAAACTATCTATAAAACTAAATAACAATTTTAATAATAATAATGAAACCCATAAATAATCATCATCCTCCTGCCCTTATCCCACTCTAAGTGGGGTCGGCACAACATGTTACAAACACGCTGTCACATGATTTGGCTGCGTTTTTATGACCGGCCGCCTGCCTGACATCAACTTACCCCAGTCGTATTTTACGACACCTCGGTAAGAGAGGGTGGTCTATTCTACTAAACCGGATACCACACGGTGGGTCAACCTACCTTAGTCGCCTTTTACGACACCTCGGTAAGAAATGAGGTTGGTCTATTCTAATCAGCCGGATACCACACGGCAGGTCGTCTTACCTTAGTCGCCTTTTACGACACCTCGGTAAGAAAAGAGGGTGGTACTATTCTATTCAGCCGAATACCACACGGCGGGAAAACCATAAATAATATTCGCCTATATTATTATATATAGTACGTAAGTAGCTGCCTGTTACTATCCCACTGCTGAGAATGGGCCTCTTCTCTCCATTTTTGGAGAAAAGGTTTGGAGCGAATACCTACCACGCTGCTTCAATGCGGATTGGTAGGTTACACATATTTCCAGAATTCTCTAGAAAAATGCAGGCTTCCTCGCGATGTTTTCTTTCACCGAAAAGCGTGTAATAAATTGCAATTATCAATTAGACACGTACGTAAGTTTTTAACAGAATAACTCATTGGTGTCTGCCTAGCTTCGAACCCGTGACATCCTCGAGAGAGTCGCACGGTGTTACCGCTGGGCTACCATAGCTTATTTTATTTGTTATTTTATTATATTCGATGATATATATTTGACTAAAGTAAGTTGACCCACCGTGTAGTATCCGGTTGAATAAAATAGACCACACTCATTCTTACCGCGGTGTCGTAAAATACGGTTAAGGTAAGTTGACGTCATACGTAGCTAAATCATGACAACATGTTTGTAACATGTTGTGCCGACTCCACTTAGAGTGGGACAAGGCAGGTGAATGGTAATAAAAATAAATACCAAAAATAATATTCGCCTATACTCGATATAATAATCAATAAAAAATAATCGATTTGTATATTAAGCGATTATTTTATTGTTATACTCGAAATCTATTTTCTGAACATTATAAATCGATTTTTTAAAATAGATTAAATTTATTACCCTCTTTCTCAAGGTTTCTTTATTACAAAAACCAATGTAGCTAAACTTTTTTTGCCAATGCAAAATGTAGCCAAAGTTTTAATCAGATTTCGCAAAAATTTTTATTCGTACTTGTCCATTTGAATTAGTTTTTATTTTAATTAATTATTACCTAATACACAAAAGGCAACTTTTAAAATAGTCGAAAAAAAGAAACGATCATTACCTAGTATTTTTTTTTATTCGATACAATCGATTTTCAACTAATCGATTTATTTTTAAGATTACTTATTACTTCCTACTGTAATCGTGTTTAAAGTCTTCTATATAATTTTGAATGCATATTTCAACAAATGCTACGTTTAAGTCTACGCAGCTACGAGCGCTATGCTGTTGCTACGAGCGATATGCTGTTGCTACGAGTGAACATCTAACCTTCCTATATCAGTTTATTCTGAGTAAAAATATAAATTTAAAAAGGAAATAGATAATGAAAAATATTTTCTCGAGTATACGTAGACTAATAAGAATGCATACAACATTGAGCGTTCAGCAATTCGATAATACGCCCACTCGCTACCAAAGTCGGATTACGGCGGCGTCCGTATAATCATCATCCTCCTGCCCTTATCCCACTCTAAGTGGGGTCGGCACAGCATGTTATAAACATGCTGTCATATGATTTGGCTGCGTTTTTACGACCGGGCGCCTGCCTGACGTAAACTTACCTCAGTCGTATTTTACGACACCTCGGTAAGAAAGAGGGTGGTCTATTCTACTGAACCGGATACCACACGGTGGGTCAACTTACCTTAGTCGCCTTTTACGACACCTCGGTAAGAAATGAGGTTAGTCTATTCTACTCAGCCGGATACGACACGGCGGGTCGACTTACCTTAGTCGCCTTTTACGACACCTCGGTAAGAAATGAGGGTGGTACTATTCTATTCAGCCGGATACCACACGGCGTGGCGTCCGTATAATAATTATAATTAATAATATCTTCTACAGAATTTACTTAATGTATATGGTGTAAAGGATAATGTTGATCTATATCTATCTATCTATCTATAATTTGACTGGCTCGTTGGAGCAGTGGGTAGTGACTCTGCCTTCGGCTCCACGGGTCGCGGGTTCGATTCCCGCCGAGGACCAACATTTTCTTTAAAATGAATTTGTCGGTCTTTGAGCGTGGGTGTATATTTGTATTTAAGTATGTATTTAAAAAATATATAAGTATATATTCACCAGTTGTCTGACACCCATAACACAAGTATTAAGTTACTTACTTTGGGGACTGACGACCGTGTGTGTAAGTGTCCCATATATTTATATTTATTTATTTTATATAAAACGGAGAAATTACGAAAGCATTTATTTAGATCAGAATTGATACCGAACAAAAGAAAACAATTTAAAAAATAAGTTGATGTGCTAATTGTAGAGAGTACTTCACCTGATACATGTGGAATTCGTAAAAACTCATGCACTACCCACCACCAATAATAACACATAAGCACTGCACACATTTACTACCACAACCTCAACAATCATTTTGCCCTGTAACCGAAGCATCGTCAAGAGATAGATTCCATGACAAAATAGCAAAAAAGTAAAGCGCATCTCCAAATAATTATAATTTTATATCACCTAATTCAATTTATGATATCACAAAATTCAAAATTAAAACTTGAAATATGTCAACAAATAATACCGTTGGTTTCAAATATTTTGTAAAAGGAGGAGAGCGTAAGTTGTGACATAGAGACTTGAAAATAGCTATGGCGAGATGGTGTTACGGGCGGTAAGGTGTGGTGCGGCGCGGCGAGGAGAGGTGCAGAGAGGCGAGTGATAGCCATTTGACATAGACGTGATTTGTTCGCGGAGTTGAAAAGTTGTTAAAAAAAAAATAATAATAAATATTTGTGACACTTACACACACGGTCGTCCGTCCCCAAAGTAAGTAACTTAATACTTGTGTTATGGTAGACAGACAACTGGTGAATATATACTTATATATTTTTTAAATATATCATCATTAACAGCTCACTTTAGTTCACTGCTGGACATAGGCCTCTCCAATTTTTCGCCACTGAGCCCGATCCTGGGCTTTTCGCTTCCATCCACTGCCCGCTGTCCTACGTATATCATCACTCCATCGAGTCTCAGGGTGTCCTACACTACGTTTACCGATAGCGGTCTCCACTCCAGAACACGTCTACCCCAACGGTCATCGGCCCATTGCCACTTCAGCTTGCTTATGCGCTGAGCTATGTCGGTGACCCTAGTTCTCTGACGGATTACTTCGTTGCGAATATGATCCCTCAGAGAAACCCCGAGCATAGCTCTTTCCATAGCCCGTAAGTCATGACAGGTAGGACACACTGGTTGAATACTTTAGTCTTTAGACTCTGTGGGATGGGTGATGAGAAGACTCGACGTAGTTTTCCGAATGCTGCCCAGCCGAGCTGTATTCTTCTCATAATCTCACACTCGAAATTGTTTTACCTAGTTCGAGCGTCTGCCCTAGGTAAATGTACTTGTCAACAATTTCAAGAGTGACCCAATCTACCGAAATCAGACCCGGATTTAAATACATACTTAAATACAAATATACACCCAGACTTAAAGACCAACAAATTCATTTATAGACAATATTCGCATTCGGCGGGAATCAAACCCACAACCCGCGGAGCTAAAGGCAGGGTCACTACCCACTGCGCCAACGGGCCAGTCGAATTGATTGACTTTCGAGAAAATGTTGTATGTTTTGAATAAATATAAAGGTAAAATACCGTTGTTATAATTTTGTATAACAATAATATTTTTGGATCTGTTTATTTGATTTACAAAGAGCCAACATTTCTGAAACTGTTTGCGTTTGTCGAATTACAATTATACAAAGTCCTAAGCAAACATGCGAGTTGTAATTAATTTTTGGACGTTCGTGTTTTACACAATACATATATTACAATCTCTAGCTCCTGCCCTTATCCCACTCTTGTTGTGCCGAACACAAGTTATAAACATGTTGTCATATGATTTGGCTACGTATTTTACCAGCTGTCAGATGTCAGCTTACATTATTCGTATTTTACGACACCTCGTAAGAAAGAAAGTGTTCTACTATACTCAATCGGATGGGTCAACTTACCTTAGTCGCCTTATACGGCACCTGGTAACGCGAGAGAAGTTTAAGGAAATAGGTATTTTATATTTGCTTCACAGTATATTTTAGGCAATTTAATTTTTGAACATAAGATATAAATAAAATATAAAACGATAGGTGATGTATATAATAGACAAAGTAGGAACCGACATAAGCTTGCTTTGCGCTTTGCAAAAGTACGTAAATCGTTTGTGGGTTTGTTTATAGGGTTCTATAATAAAATTCCGCAATCAACTTTAGCTTTGCCATTACAGCAGTTTAAAAACACTGTTAAAGAGAGGCTGATACAAAAAGCAAACTATACTGTTGAGGATTATTTGGACGATAAGAATGCATGGATATAGCTACTGTCCGACTCTGTACAATATAGTAATGACTTAATGTAACTAGTTATAAGTATTATGTTGAATAGAGCCTCCGCCGAGTTTCTTGCAGGCTCTTCTCGGTAGGAACAGCTTTCCGAACCAGTAGTAGAGGTGACGATTCAAAAGCACTTGTTTTCAAGTTTATTTGAATAAAGAATATTGTAAATTTGAATTTCCATATCTTAATTTATATAGATATGGAATTAATTGCAATTTATATGCTTGTTAACTTGTATTTCCAAATGTAAAGGAATATATTTTCGACTGATATACTCATATACATTAGGCTTTAATATAAATTTAACCGCTAGGTAGTGCTCGTTAGCTTGTCTAGACTAATTACCGAATGGCCAGCATGTGTTAATAATTACTGTAAACAAAACGTATTTTACATTGCACTGCGTTGTATGTTTGACCTTATTAATGTAGTTTGCTTAAAACCTCGCAATGTACTACTTGTGAAATAATTATCGATAGCTACTTGAATCAATGTAAACAGGGATACAGCCGGATATCGATTTAGCACTGTTTTCGTAAAATACGAACGTAATATCACGGAGATGCGAAATGCAGTATTTTATCGAGAAATATAACGTTTTTGTGATATTTAATTTTTTAATTTATTTCGATTTAAGAATGCATACTATTTTTTACATACTCGCCGTGTGGTTTTAGGTTGAATAGAATAGACCACCCTCATTTTATACTGAGGTGTCGTAAAAGGCGACTAAGGTAAGTTGATCCGCCGTATGGTATCCAGCTGACCTTTTGCAGCATTTCAGCAAGAGAAATGGGTGGTTTGTTCTACTGTGTGTGCCGTATACCACACAGGCTAAAATTAAGTTAGCCGCCTTTTACGACCCCTCGGTAAGAAATGAGGATGGTATATTATATCATCATTCTCCTGCCCTTATCCCACTCTAAGTGGGGTCGGCGCAACATGTTATAAACATGTTGTTACATGATTTTGCTGCGTTTTTACGACCGGCCGCCTGCCTGACGTCAACTTACCTTAGTCGTATTTTACGACACCTCGGTAAGAAAGAGGGTTGTTTATTCTACTAAACCGGATACTACACGGTGGGTCAACTTACGTTAGTCGCCTCTTACGACACCTCGGTAAGAAATGAGGTTGGTTTATTCTACTTAACCGGATACCACACGTCGGGTTAACTTACCTTAGTCGCCTATTATGACACGTCAGTAAGAATTCACTTCAAGTCAGTAAAATATACAAATTTCGTAAACAGTAAAGGAATATAATCGTGCAGAATGAAGGCGTATTAAATTACAGAATCGTGCAAAGGCGGTCTTATCACAGACAGCCTTTGATGTCAGGATCACAGAGATTAAAGGAGTTGGTGCATTTCAATTATCTTAATAATCTGTGCCCACATTACAGATATATATTTAAACTCACTAATATTATAGGCTTAATAATCTGTGCCCATATTATACATAGTTTTCTCACTTATATTATAGGGGAAAATATTTTATTTATATACTATGATACTATAATACAAAGATTATAAAACTGAAACCAAAATTCTTATGACAAACAACATTACGTACAGTCCAAAAATAAAAAAATGAAAAGTTTTATTACGATACAGGTCTTGTATGGACACCTGTATCAAAATATAACTTTTTAATCATAACAATACACCTATACAACCTCCAGCTGGACTAAGGAGGTTGAACCTCTACCTTAACAAAAAAATGTTTCAATGAACGAGACCGCGGCGACGCAACACGCATGCGCTATTAATGTTTGCGCCTTGGCACTAACATTATACATTTAAAAAATCTTTTCAATATTTTAACAAAGTTTGGTTTATATTAATATTGTTTTACGTATGAGTATGAGAGTAAATAAAGTAGTGTATAGCACTGTACATAAATTAGTGTTATAACACTCGTGTTATAAGAACCCTTATTATGCAACAGTAACATAATATACTATTATCTGAATCTTTAACAGGATTACATATTAAATAATCCAATAAATCCTATCCAATCCTATCCTCCCTACTATTGTTATAAATGCGAAAGTTTGTGTGTATGGATAAATGTTTGTAACTCTTTTACGGTGAATCCGCGGATACAATATCGATGAATTTTAGCGCAATGATGCCATTAGTTCGCCACCCCTGGCCTACTGCATACTTATTTTTAACCTCCCATTCTTGAAATAACCGCAGCAAAATTAAAACTGGCCTGCGTTATTAAAAATGCTTTTACTTGAGCGGTTCTCTTTCATTCCATATGTTCTAGTTACCAACTTCAATAAAGTCAGGGGTCGACGAGTTACAAGTACTGACGCAGTGCACGAATAATCAAATTTCGTAACTTTCCAAACTCATTTCGAACTTTTCTAGATTAAATAATGTTACGAATAAAACGAAAGTTTAAGAATGTATCTTTGTAACGATTTGTACGAAATTTTGTCCATAGAAATTTTTTTATTCCGAACTAGGGTAAAGTGCCCAATTATTGACACTTTTAGAACGGGCGTATAAAAAGAAATAAATATAAGCGTTCCACAGTGTTTCCAAATAACGATAAATTTTGGTAAATATAGACAACTATTTTAAGATGTTGCCAGTAAAATCAAATTCTAACTAGGATATTATTTGTTATTGAAATTATGATATTTATCGAATTACAATGGTTTACCAAAATATTGACACAGAATTCCCTATTATCGACAATTCAAATTACAGTTTATTGACAATCTTCAGTTTTCATCAGTATTCAAAAATACTGATGAAAACTAAGTAATGGACGCAGATGGGTACCTTATTTATGTTTTTATGTATTAAAAGAAACGATTACATAACTAAAACAATTTAATTTTTAAGAAAACGATAAATGATTACTTAATTAATCATGTGCACTTTTTCATTCAGCTGTTTAGTCGCCATATTATTTTCATTGCTACTTAATGATGCCAAAGTAAGAAATTATGATATTATGTAATAAAATTGGTACAAATGGAACTATTTAGTGTTGTTATTTTCTTATTTTTGGAAGAAAATTGCTAGGGTGTCAATTATTTGGATAGGTGTCAAGAATAGGTTAGCTTACCCTACTTATATTTAAAAAATGTCTATGATAACAGATTAACTAAAATACGATTATCAGCTATAACCAAATTATAGATTGCTATAAAATAACATTTAAATTCGATTGATTTCATGAAAAATTGTGGTCTGTAATTTATTGAAATGTTATGTCACCAACAAAAATAATAAAAGTAATTTATAAAAGCCTTTTTACTTCAAAATTAAGCCCAAATTGAATCCAAAGTAATTACAAGCTGAATACATAAAGATTTTAATTGCTTTTCTTATTAACGAAAGTAAATGTAAGATTGAATTTGACGAATTTGAAACTCATTACCTTCGCTATAAAGTTCAAATATGTTCGTCGCGAATTTTGATGAGATCAGTTATTAGAAAATCAAAGGCGGTGTGAAAACATTAATTTTAATTTCAGCTTTAAACTAGTTTACCGTGTGGTATCCGGTAGAATAGAATAGACCACTTTTTTCTTACCATCATCTTCCTACCCTTATCCCACGCTAAGTATATAAACATGTTGTCACCTGATTTGGCTGCGTCTTAACTTATATTAGTCATCTCGGATATATCTCAAAGTATTTTACAACACTACGGTAAGAAGAGGGTACGCAGTGTGGTATTCGGCTGAATAGAATAGTACCACCCTCATTTCTTACCGAGGTGTAGCAAAATACGACTACCGCCTGCCTGACTACTAGGTCAGGCAGGCGGCCGGTCGTATAAACGCAGCTAAATCATGTGACAGCATGTTTATAACATGTTGTGCCGTCCCCACTTAGAGTGGGATAAGGGCAGGAGGATGGTGATTTAATTAAGTGTATTACATGTCTAGCTATCTAAGTGTATCTCCAAAAGCAGAACACGTACTACATAAAGTTGTTTAAGTTCTCACGTACCAAATAGTTTCATCTGATGAAAGCCATTTTCTCTGCAAACTTCGCGCTGCAAAAGTTATCTTACATTCGCGATTATCGCTATTAGAAAGTTATATTAAAGACAAAAGTAATATAATATTATTTTGTTATACATTCTGGGTTAAGAGAAAATCTATGTAATGCTAAATATGGAGTTTACTATACGGTTTCATACCTTCTACGTGCATTGAATATATAACACATTTTGATATGAAGAAATATATATCAAATGATTAGTTTCGAAGTCCATTTTAGATGACCATTCATTTAGGCTCCCAATTTTTCTCATAAAAGACGGGACCAGAAAAAAAGGGAAAAAATAATCAGATCGGAGACGAATGGACTCGCATCGGGGTTTTCTAGTTTTGGATTTGTTACGTGTCGCAACGGACGGTCGTAGTGGACGGGCAATGAGTCCACTGCGCGTCGTAGTGGACTGGCAGTGACTTCACTGCGCGTCGTAGTGGACTGGCAATGACTTCACTGTGCGTCGTTGTGGACGGGCAGTGACTTCACTGTGCGTCGTAGTGGACGAGCAGTGACTTCACTGTGCGTCGTAGTGGACGGGCAGTGACTTCACTGTGCGTCGTAGTGGACGGGCAGTGACTTCACTGTGCGTCGTAGTGGACGGGCAGTGACTTCACTGTGCGTCGTAGTGGACGAGCGGTTAGTCCAGAGCGTTTTGTAGCAGACGCGGGGTGAGTCCGCTCCGTGTCGTAGTTGGCGCGCGGTCAGTCTAGTGTGCGTCGTAGTAGACGGGCAGTGAGTCCAGAGCGTGACGTAGCAAACGCAGGGTAAGTCCGGTCCGTCGTAGTGGACGCGCAGTTGGTGCAGTGCGCGTCGTAGTAGACGCACGGTGAGTCCAGAGCGTGTCGTAGCAAACGCGGGATAAGTCCGGTCCGTCATAATGGACGCGCGGTTGGTCCAGTGTGTGTCGTAGTAGACGCGCGGTGAGTCCAGAGCATGTCGTAGCAAACGCGGGATAAGTCCGGTCCGTGTCGTAGCGGACGCGCCGTAGCTCCAGTGCAGTTTGTAGTGGACGAGGAGTGAGTCCGTTCCGTGTCGTAGTGGAAGGATGGCGAGTTGTTTACGTGTTGCTCGATAATGATACTCATCATAATACAGCAGTACTATAGCCGCGTATGACGTTGATGATTGAACGTTCATAGTTTATGATATAAACAATAAATAAATAAATAAATATATGGGACACTTATACACACGGTCATCCGTCCCCAAAGTAAGTAACTTAATACTTGTGTTATGGGTGACAGACAACTAGTGAATATATACTTATATATTTTTTTTAAATACATACTTAAATACAAATATACAACCAGGCTCAAAGGCCAACAAATTCATTTATAGAAAATTTTGGCCCTCGACAGGAATCGAACCCGTGACCCGCGGAGCTGAAGACAGGGTCACTACCCCCTGCGCCAACGGGCCAGTCAATATATGTACATGGTACACCGATAAAAGAATACACTTGTTCTTACACTCTTCTCAAAGTCCACAAATTTCTCTCTTTTATTATGCAGTATGTTATACGGCAAAATTGAAACATAAATAAAATATTTATAAGACATTCAATGTACGCTCGCCAAGACATATTTAATATAAGCACGCAAAGAAAAATTCAATAAAGCAGCTCCTTTCGTTCTCCGAATTTAATATTTTCATTGAAAACGTCCTTTATGCTGGCAATAATGCAGTGTAGATATTATTCTTAGCTCAAACTATCCTGTTACATATTTATTTTAAATAAGAAGTTTAAAGTAAAAATTACAGTATATTAATAAATCATCATCCACCTGCCCTTATCCCACTCTAAGTGGGGTCGGCACAACATGTTATAAACATGTTGTCTTATGATTTGGCTGCGTTTTTATGACCGGCCGCCTGCCTGACATCAACTTACCTTAGTCGCATTTTACGACACCTCGGTAAGAGAGGGTGGTCTATTCTACTAAACCGGATACCACACGGTGGGTCAACTTACCTTAGTCGCCTTTTACGACACCTCAGTAAGAAATGAGGTTGGTCTATTCTACTCAGCCGGATACCACACGGCGGGTCGCTTTACCTGAGTCGCCTTTTACGACACCTCGGTAAGAAAAGAGGGTGACACTATTCTATTCAGCCGGATACCACACGGCGTTACAGTATATTAATAAATGAATAAATAAAAAATTATGTTGGTTTGGCCATTTGGTATCCGGCTGACTAGAATAGACCATTTTTTTCTTATCGAGGTGTCGTATGACATACAACTAAGGTAAATTGACGTCAGGCACACAGCAGTCATCAAATACGTAGCCGAATCATGTGACAACGTGTTTATAACATGTGCTGACCCCACTTAGAGTAATATAAGGGCAGAAGGATAATGAAAATATTATGTTGGATAATAGTGAAATTTTGTCATTTTAACTTGATAAATAACGAATTACTTAATAAGTACGGTTTTTAGATAATGTTTAGAACCGGCTATACTCACGTCTTATTCTATCGGGTTAGTCCGACTAGTTTTGAATCCATGCATGAAATTCCCAAAGCGATAACGTCGTGTAAAGAGCTCATGAATAAGTGCCTCGAATGAGTTGGAAAGTAGTCGGGCTAATCCGATAGAATAACACGTGAGTATAGCCGGCTCTAAAAAATATATAAAAAAGCTGGCTATAAAAAAGCTGTGATGGCCTAG
Source organism: Morpho achilles (assembly GCA_947086495.1). Classification (NCBI taxonomy): domain Eukaryota; kingdom Metazoa; phylum Arthropoda; class Insecta; order Lepidoptera; family Nymphalidae; genus Morpho; species Morpho achilles. Next base: position 3,644,749 of record CAMTZB010000012.1, on the reverse strand, counting down.
CGGTGCGACCGTGTGAATCTCTAGAGACGATCATGGGTTCAAACCCGGGCAGACACCAATGAGTTTTTCTATTAAAACTTATGTGTCTAATTGATAATTGCAATTTATCACACGCTTTTCGGTGAAGGAAAACATCGTGAGGAAACCTGCATATCTTTAGAAAAATTCTAGGAATATGTGTAACCTACCAATCCGCATTGGAGCAGCGTGGTAGGTCTTAGCTCCAACCCTTCTCTCCAAAAATGGAGAGAGGAGGCCTATGCCCAGCAGTGGGATAGTAACAGGCCGTTACTTACTTTTTTTTATAGCCGGCTCTATACATTAACTATGAATACAACTCACGATAGTTTAAATTTAAAAAGTACGGTTGTTCATAAACGGATTTATTTAGTAAATCGGTATGTATCGGTATCCGGCTGAATAGAATAGTACCACCATCATTTCTTACCGAGATGTCGTAAAAAGCGACTAAGGTAAGTCGACCTGCCGTGTGGTATCCGGCTGAGTAGAATAGACCACCCTCATGTCTTACCGAAGTATCGTAAAAGGCGACTAAGGTAAGTTGACTCACCGTGTGGTGTCCGGTTTAGTAGAATAGACCACCCTCTTTCTTACCGTGGTGTCGTAAAATACGACTGAGATAAGTTGATGTCACGCAGGCGGCCGGTTGTAAAACGCAGCGAAATCTTGTAACATCATGTTGTGCTGACCCAACTTAGAGTAGGATAAGGGCAGGAAGATGATGGTATGTTAGCGCAAAATACTAAAATTACATATATTAACTACAAAATACTAGTAATATGATTATTAGTGGAAATATTTTCAATATTCCAGTGATTTATTTTCTTAACTATGTATATATTTATCACCAAACGACGGTGAAATAGATCGAGATGTGGGTCAAAGAGTGAATGCAGGATGGATGAAGTGGCGGCAGGTCTCAGGGACAATATGTGACCCTCGAATGCCTCTTAAAGTTAAGGGAAAAATTTATAAAGCGGTCATAAGACCTGTCGTATTGTATGGAGCAGAATGTTGGGCAATGAAAAAGACGGATGAATGAAGAGTACATGCAAACGAGATGAGAATGTTAAGGTGGATGTGTGGTGTGACAAAACTGGATAAAATACGAAACTAGTATATAAGGGGAAGTCTGAAAGTTGCGCCCATTATAGAAAAGACGAGAAGTGCAAGATTGAGATGGTATGGACATGTAATGAGGAGGGATGAAAATCATGTGACCAAACGTGTGATAAATTTGAATGTGGATGGATATGTGCTTAGGGGAGACCTAAAAAGAGATGGTTGGATTGTGTGAAGTATGATATGCATATAAAAGGAGTGGCGCCAGAGTTGACGAAAGATAGGACAGAATGGAAGCGACCCCACTTAGAGTGGGATAAGGACAGGAAGATACCTCTCAATCCAACTTTATCAATAACACTTTGAAAGTTTCAAACTTTGTTAATCGGTGTATTGCGGGTAATGCAAGAAGATAGAGTATCTGTTGTTAGATTAAAGTGATTAACTGTTATCATTATATCTTAATCAATATCATCATTCATCATTGTATAACGCAAATACATAGTGCCGTGAAGCAAATTAGGTGGCGGTGTATCGATAAAATGCCCGCTAATGTTTGGTTCGCAGAACTTGTATAGTAAGCGAATAGTTACTATACATATATACTGGCCGTATATGCCAGGGCAGACTCCTGTAGTCTTGCCGCAATATAGAGATTTTTTTTAAACTTATAAACCAAAAGAGAAGATCCTTTTTTAATAAGCATATTTACGAGTTCATTTGTCTTTTCAGTGATAAAGTATTACTTTAAATAAATGTTAAGTAACTTTACTTTAAGTTTGTAAAAATCCTTTTGATTTTCTCTCTTTCGGACAAAACAATTCAACCTCCATATTTAATACGTCAATCGTAAGGTAATACCTTACGATTGGCAACCATCTCGAACTGCGAAAGTAATATAGATTAATATTTTGTAAAAATATTAATCTATATAACTTTTGTTTATTGAATTTATAAAAAAAAAATTGTTTAATTTTTTTTTTACTTGTCTTAGTAAAATAGTTTAGTTTGCGTGAATCAGTGATGAAAATATTATTTCAATTTAAACTAGAAATTTTGTAAAATTAATAAATATTTGGTTTAGCAAGTCAAATAAAATTAAAATAATTTTATCTTAATCTTAATGTTTAATACATATTTGAGGAAAGTGGTGAGCTGAAAATAAATAAACCAATAAAAAATGTCTTGGTTAGTTTTATACGACCGGCCCTCTTCATCTAACGTAAACTTACCTTAGTCCCCTTTTTCTTACTGACATCTCGGTAAGAAATTAGGGTTGTCTATTCTACTTAGCCGGATACCATACGGCGGATCCACTTACCGTAGTTGCCTTTTATAACACCTCGGTAAAAAATGAGGAAGCCGGATACCACTAAAATATTTTAAAATTACCCGCAATTATTAACAAGTTACCTCGCGCCTATTCTTCATCATTTTAAGAATCGATTATCAGTTATCGGTAAGTGACGCACCGCACGCACGTCCCTAGTACCGCAGGCAGCGAGTGTTTAATACTACCCTAGTATCTCATAATACAACTTTTATGCAAACTTTTGTTCAACCCTGTTTGTTTAAGTTTAGAATATATTGCAAAAGTTAACTGATACTTCTTAACTTAAATAATGAGGGAAGAACAAAGTTTCAATATAAATTCCAATATTGTACGGAAGAAAAAAGTTTTACAGAATATTGATCGTGGTAGCTTAATGAGTATGTCAATTACCTTTATTTAAAAAAAATGTTGTTGTATTCCTCTTTTCCTTCCTGACCCTGTTGATGTTTTTTGATTTCTGACCCCACTTAGAGTGGGATAAGAGCAGGAGGGCGATGACGTATGCCACTATATCAGCCCATGACCGATATGTTTTATGATGTATCTTTGAAAAATACAAATTCAAATTTAAAATTTTCTTTATTCAAATAAATTTGTAAACAAGTCCTTTTGAATCGTCAACTCTACTACTGCTGGTTTGGAAAGCTGTTCCTACCGAGAAGAGCCAGCAAGAAACTCGGCGGTTGCTCTTTTAAACATAATACTTATAACTAGTTATCTTGTCATTCCTATCTTGTACAACATCGGACAGTAGCTATATCCATGCATTCTTATCGTCCAAATAATCCTCAACAGTAGGCTTTTTGTATTAGCCTCTCTTTAATAGTGTTTTTAAACTGCTGTAATGGCAAAACTAAAATTGATTGCGGAATTTTATTATAGAATCTTATATCCAAACCCACAAACGACGTTCGTACCTTTGCAAGGCGCAAAGCAGGAGCCGCACTCTTATGTCGGTACCTACTCTATCTATTATATACATCACCTACCGTTCTATAGTAAATAATAATGGGACTTAATTTTAAGATTTTATTCAACTTGCCGTGTATGTATGAAGGTGGAATGCTGCGAGTTAAATTTGACCCACTTCCCGGTGTTCAATTGAGTTGTTACATAGTGGTCCAGTCCCGATGACGATGCATGTTTATGATAAGCATGACCCGATGCTATCAGGATTAGTTCCAGACAAGTGACAATTAACTTTACTTGTTATCCTGTAAGTTAGTTTGGCCTACGGTCCAGTCATTTTTTTTTATTGAGTATAGATGACCGCTTGATTGTAATCATGCCTAATGGCATATAAGCAAAGCAAAGATACAGTCTAAGATATAACGCGCTTGCCTAGAAGATGCCTATTCACTTTTGTTTTAAAAATACCCCTATTATACTCATTGGGAAAAACAGATGCCGGGAGAAAATTCCATTCCCGTGCTGCGCGCAACAGAAAAGAGGAATCGAAACGCTTCGTGCGCCTTCGCGATATCTTAATATTTAAATGAGTTAATCTTGTATATATATATATATTTTCCGAATCTCGGAAACGGCTCCAACGATTTTCCTGAAATTCAGCATGTAGGAGGTTTTGGGGGAGAAAAATTGATCTAGCTAGGTTTTATGTAAAAAAAATATTGTTTTATCCCTATTTTTGGACATTAAAACAACAACATTTATATTGAATTGAAATTTCGCCATTAACTGTCAAGTCGACGTAGCTTATTCGGTTAGCGGGCAGCCTCGAGAAATGTGAGTGCCAAGGATCGGTCCTAACTAAATAATTGTTTTTTTCTTCTTTTAAAGTTTTTTTTTGTAAAAAATTACCGAGCGAAGCTCGGTCACCCAGATAGTATCAATTATATAAAAATTCAGAGATAACACGATTTGTTCAGACCTAACGAAACGTATAATGGAAAGTCACGGGAATAACGAATGAGCAATTTTGATAAAGTCCTTACAAATTGCTGCGTCTATTGACAAATGGCCGAACACTGGCAAATGGACGAGAATAATGTAGAACATTTTCTACGTCAATAATTTTATCATATTTCTTAATGAATACAGACAGACTCTCTAGATTTTTTTTCCTTTTATTCCAATTCACTATTACACTCAAGTTTCACTCAGCAGTAATTGAAATGGCGTCTTGATGATATCGTTTTATTTATTGATAACTAGTAGATGTGCTCGCGACTTCGTCCGCGTGTTTTGTTTCGTCAAAATCACTTTATTAGGAGCTTGTATTTAGCTTGCCGAAGCTGTGGTAGCCCAGCGGTAACACCGTGTGACTCTTTCGAGCACGGTTCAAACCCGGGAAGACACCAATGAGTTTTTCTGTTAAAACTTATGTGTCTAATTGATAATTGCAATTTATCACACGCTTTCCTGTGAAGGAAAACATCGTGAGGAAACCTGCATATCTCTAGAGATTTCTGGAGATATGTGTAACCTACCAATCCGCATTGGAGAAGCGTGGTAGGTCTTAGCTCTAATCCTTCTCTCCAGAAACGTAGAGAAGAGGCCTATTCCCAGCTGTGGGAAAGTAATAGCCGCTACTTTACTATTTAGCTTGCCGTGTATGTATGTGAAGGTGAAATCTTGCAAAGTAAATTTGATCCAATTCCCGGTGTCCGATTGAGGTGAATTTTTATACACTGGTCCAGTACATGTTTTTGATAAGCATGACCTGATGCTGCTGCCAGGATTGGCTCCAGACGAGGGAACTGTTCAACGGTTAACAGTAGGGAGATTAAAATATGTTACAAAGACTAGAAATAGGTTTGTAACAAATACACAAATCCTAACACGGTTCCTATATTTCATTCTGGGTCTGGTTAAAGTTAAATTTATTGATTTAGTTTGTACCTAGTTTGTAATTTATTGCTCCAAACAAACATCGACAAACTAATGTTGCGCACTATTTTATTAGGAGACCGCAATGAGAGCATAATAGATTAACGGATATATACGAATTTTATAGGATCCATATCCACTATATAGTATAGCCCCATAATCCCCGCATTGCAAGGGGACACTGCATGTCAAAGGGTGCAACCCGCAAACGATTTTCCTGAAATTCAGCATGTAGTGGGTTTCGGGGGAGAAAAATCGACCAAGATAAGTTTTATTTTAAAAAAATGTCGTTTTATCCCTGTTTTTGGGCTCTAAATTTTTTTTTTAATTTACGTTGAATACAATCACAATTTTTTTAAAAGCTGTCAAACGTAAAGTCGTGGTAGATGGTATGGTGATTTGGGGAACGGGCGGTCTAGAGAGATGTAAATCCTAGGATCGCCCCCCGCCTGCCCTATTATTTTTTTCATTTTTCTTTTCAATTTTTTTTAAATTATAATTTTTTTTAGATCATTTTAAAAATTACCGAGCAAGGCTTCCTACTTATTATTAAACAAAGTTCCCAAAAGCGTATTCGTATACTTTTTTAACGCTCAAACCGCCTTATTGATCACTTCAATTAATTTCGACACCAATTTTACTTCCTCACTAAATGTTCAATGTCTTTGCTCGATCACAAACAAAGAAGGTGATTTACACACGGTTGCTAACGGTTTTCCAATTAAAACGCTTCACTACGTTCAAGCTCCTAGTGGTTAAACGTTTAACTCGACACGGTGTCACACCAAGCTAAAGTGTTTCACAGGCGAGTCGCTCTCCATTATTGCATTACGTCGAGTTTGAACAGATTATTGCATCATAGAGAACCTGTTAAAATACTCTCTTAACATATTTTATATACAGTATCATTTTTCTAATACAATACTGGCTGTTATCAACGGTTTTTACTAAATAAAATGACACTCAACTGTTTATAACTAACTAGTGATTAATACTAAGTTTCTATTCGCGTTTTACACTTTACTATCCCACTTCTGGGCGTTGATTTTGAAGAGAAGAAGAAACAGATTAGTAGAAAAATAATAAAGAATATGAAGAATTGATTTACATTGATTTTGTTGGAAAATACTAAACACAACACGAGCAGATGTATAATCTACATTTTATTGTTGTCTGTGGTTCTTCTTACTCTGTACTTCCTGTTAAAATATTGTGCAATATACACTGAGTTATATTTCCGTCTAAGTTTTATTTTCCCAGAGATTTAATTAAGTTATTAAATTAATTTAATTAATTATTACACAATAATAAACAATAAAATTGTACAACACAGTGGCGCCCCACGTTGGGCCCTACCTGGAAGGGTAAGGGGGCCCCACGTTGGGCGCCACTTGTAAGGAGTTCCACTTTGGGCGCCACTTGTGATGGACCCCAAATTGGGCGCCAGCTTACTTGGTAGGGCATAAGACTATTAATCACAAGGTTCTGGACCCCTAATAAGGTAAATTTAAAAGTAAATGTTCAAAGTAATACGTTTTACTAAATTTATGCAACACAGAATTGTCTCAGAGATATCTTTAAATGACTTGTATCAAAACAGTATATGTTTATCAAATGAAAAGGACAGATTAAGTAAAAAACTTATTTTATGTTGTCCGATTAGGTTACTATAACGCTAATACAACATTTTAATTATTCCCATAATTCTGTGAACCACTAAATATTAATTAACTTTTAATAGGCTACGTAATGGAAAGGATTATGTACTTCAATTTTCTGTAATAATCCGCTTTAAAGGAGTTCGTTTCAAAGTAAGGACCTTTAAATTCTCTATACCAAGTTACTAAGGGCCTTTGAATTAACGGTGTTTCTATGCTCGTTTACACTCATATCGCCCCCATACGAAGAATAAACTTACATGTAATTTATAGAATTAGGTGTTATTTTGCGGAGATCCATAATACAAAAGTAATAATATAATTATTTGCTATAATCCGCGATGAAGTAAAAAAGAAAATATATATAATGCTTAATGTTAAGTTGTCAATCCGTTTTCATACCTGATACATGCAGGATTCGTAAAACTCATGCACAACCTCCACCACCGCCTCCACAATACACACACTATATACGTTCACTATCACAAACTCAACAATCGTTACGCCCCGCAACCGAAGCATCATCAGGAGATAGACTCTTTAGCGTCGTTAACGATTACGATTAACGAATTAACGACCAGATAAATGTTTCTTGTTCAAACTTGTTACACGTGTTCGCAGGCAATATAAAATGAATCGTGGGGATGAACCGATTAGTATATAACTAAGCTTGTTTGGGTTTGCTACGCTTTACGATTTTGTCGTGGAGCCTATCTCCTGATGATGCTTCGGTTGCGGGGCGAAACGATTGTTGAGTTTGTGATAGTGAACGTATTTAGTGCTTGTGTATTGTGGTGGCAATGGTGGAGGTTCTGCATGTGTTTTTATGAATCCTGAATGTATGTATGAAAACGGATTGTACACTCTACATTTAACATTGTATATATTTTCTATTTTACTTCATGGCGGAATATAAAAAATAATTTTATTATAACTTTTGTAAGTTACATATCTCATATATAAACAAAGGAAATGAAACTTCACACTTCGGATGGGGCGATATATCGGAATAGGCGATAGACAAATTCCGTAAGTTGTTTAATGGTGTTTAAATTTAATAGTGTTTAATGGAGTAAATAAAGTACACATTGCTTATTAATCCAGATCTCCAACAGTATTACGTATTAAGTAATCCAACAAATAACCTATATCTTTTAAATTAATTATGTAGTACCATTTACAGGAGTTTACATCATTCTTACTTACAGTTACAATTAGAAGTAATTAACATAAATTACGATTTTAAAAACAAGATGTCATATCCGGCTGATTAGAACAGCCCTTTTTTTTACTGAGTTGTCGTAAGGCGACTATGGTAAGTTGACTGAAGTTGAAAATAAATCTACTCAGATGAGTAGATTTTTTTTTATACCAACATTTCTTACCGAGGTGGCGACTAAGGTAAGTTGACTTCAGGCAGCAAAATATATAAGAAACTTGTATGATAAGAAAATTTTGAAAAGCCTGACATCTTTAACTGTATTCAAAGTTTGTATTTTTAAAGAAATTAAGAATTTCAAATATTTCTACCTTTTATTTAACCTGTACAGATCAAATTACTGATCATTTTAAAATTGAGAGATATTGTGTTCATTTCAACGTAATTAACATAATTTGTTTAATAGCAGCGAAACGGTCTGTAAATATCATTTATTAAATTCAACATCATAATAAACCTTATAATATTTCTCATTCAGAAATATTATTTACTTAAAATAAATGATATAAACTGAAAGCATTATTCATTTAAATTTGCTCCTTTCATAAAATAATTCTCATAACTAGCAAACATTTAGACATTAATATCTCGTACATGGTCGATACGCCGTGTGGTATCCGGCTGAATAGAACAGTACCACCCTCATTTCTTACCGAGGTGTCGTAAAAGGCGACTAAGGTAAGGCGACCCGCCGTGTGGTATCCGGCTGAGTAGAATAGACCAACCTCATTTCTTACCGAGGTGTCGTAAAAGGCGACTAAGGTAAGTTGACCCACCGTGTTGATTCCGGTTTAGTAGAATAGACCTCCCTCTTTCTTACCGAGGTTTCATAAAATACGACTAAGGTAAGTTGATGTCAGGCAGGCGGCCAGTCGTAAATACGCAGCTAAATCAAGTGACAGCATGTTTATTACATGTGCCGACCCCACTTAGAGTAGGATATGGGCAGGAGCATGATGATGATGACACCGATTTCCAAGCGATCAAAACCGCAGGCAAAGATTGTAAATAATAATTATATGATAAATTAGATAAGCAAACCCAGTCAGACAATCAAAACTGTTTAAAAAGTCTCTATGTATTTTCCAAAGTAAATATAATCTGACATTATAAAAGTCGTCTCTCTATTTAACCTTCGTTTCGACTTCATTAATTTCGAATGAGGTATTATTTGAACTACTTCATTTTGGTATCATATATGTGGTTTTATTAGTATATTATCAATCGCCAGCGACTCCGCCTGCGTGAAAAGATTAAAACCGTAATATAGTATTTTGATAACCATAAAAATGGTTAAGGTGTCTTAACTTTAAAAGCTAGACATATCCTGTCGCGGAGTTTTATTTAGAACTTTTATAGTGAAAACAATTTTGAAATACATGATTCTTGACTAACTTTAACCGTTTAGTAAGCGCACGTAAGGAAAGCTTTAAATTTTGCCGTTATCGAATTATTTTCCTTTTCTTTTTTTCTTGTCGTGATGTTATATAGCCCCATTCAAACAAACTTTTCAGCTTTATATATTAGTAGATATACAGGACACACATACATACATTAATATACTCATACATTAACACACAAATTAGTATGGAATGTTATAAAATAAAACAAAAAATAATTAAGCGTTGCGTAGAAAGGGAAATGGACCGAGCTTTGGCTTTTAATTAATTTTATTTGTGTTGCCAAGAGACTGAACACAAGTTAGGCTGATTACATGTGAGTTGGTGGCAATTAACCGAGCAAACATAAAATGATGACAATAGTTAGATGTTGCATATATATAGCACGTTTAGTATTGAAGTGACCGAATTCGAAAAAGTTGTTTTGTGGCAAATTGCAGTAAAGCGTAGCTCTTACAAAACTCGTAAAGACACCCATAACTCGGAAAAATAAGAAAACACTTTTACCACCAATACTATTTTACGGACTACAACTATTAACGAATGTACCGCCGTGTGGTATTCGGCTGAATAGAATAGACCACCTTCCTTTCTAACCGAGGTGTCGTAAATGGCGATTAAGGTAAGTTGACCCACCGTGTGGTATCCGTTTGAGTAGAATAGACTACCCCCATTTCTTACCGAGGTGTCGTAAAAGGTGACTAAGTTGACCGGCCGTGTGGTATTCGTTTGAGTAGAGTAAACCGCCCTCATTTCTTACCCAGGTGTCGTAAAAGGCGAATAAGGTAGGTTGAAACACCGTGTGGTATCCGCTTGAGAGAATAGACCTCCCTTATTTGTTACCGATGTGTCATAAAATACGACTAAAGTAAGTTAACGTCAGGCAGGCAGCCGGTCGTAAATTACCCGGAGGAGGAGTTCTCTGGGATCCGAGCTGTCAGCGGGATGGGGGCAATGTGTAAATGATACCCTGTCCTTGCCATCGGCAGCGTGGTGGAGCACACAGGTCGTTTTAGTCGGTGCGAGTCCGACATAACCGCCACCTGTCCCCGTCGGGCGGCGGTACCCATAACCCATTTTTCCTGTATAAAAAAAATATGCTCAGGACCTAGACATCAGCATCTAATAGTCGCTCGAGTCTCGGCAAAAAACCTCCTCTGTGACAACCCACTGAAAACCGTATAGGGTACAGGGTAATAAAAACATGTTATAAACATGTTGTTACATGTTTTGGCTAACTAGTCGCCGTTTACGTCACCTCGGTAAGAAATGAGGGTGGCCTGTTTTACTCGGCTGGATGAGACACGGCGGGTCAATTTACCTTAGTTGACATTCGACCTTATGCGTCTAACTAATGCGACTTATTTTCAAGAATTCTGTTTACATGAAGTTATATTTTCAAAATCAAGAGATATTCTGTTCGCATTGCGGCCGACCTTATTTCTAATTTGAGACCATTCATCATTCTCCTGCACTTATCCCACTCTAAGGGGGTCGGCACAACATGTTATAAACATTTTATTTTATGTTTTGGCTAGTTATTTTACAAGCGGCCGCCTGCCTGATATAAACTTACGTTAGTTGCTGTTTACGTCACCTCGGTAAGAAATGAGGGTGGTCTATTCTACTCAGCTGGATGCCACACGGCGGGTCAATTTACCTTAGTTGTCATTCGACCTTATGCGTCTAACGTCAAGATTTGTCATGTGTATATTGTAAAGACTTTATTTTCAGGAATCCTGGTACCATGAAGTAAGTTATATTTTCAAAATCAAGAGATATCCTGTTCGCATTGCGGCTGACCTCATTTCAAATTCCAGACCATAACTAAATTATTATTGAGGGTATTCTGTGCCGTTTGTTTGTTATTGATTCAGAGAACTTGGTAGCGTAGCTTCGCGGTGACTTAGTTTAAGTTTTCTACGTCAGTTCGCAATTTATGTTATGAGATACCGTCTTTAAAGTCACTTATATTTTACTAGCTTTTACTCGCAACTTCGTTGCGTTTGTTGTTGTCGCGTGATAAGTTGATAATAGTTGGCGCTTTTCAATATCATCCTAGTCCTGTAGAATTAATATTATTGCCGTGTGGTATCCGGCTGAATAGAATAGTACCACCCTCATTTCTTACCGAGGTGTCGTAAAAGGCGACTAAGGTAAGTTGACCCACCGTGTGGTATCTGGCTGAGTAGAATAGACCAACCTCATTTCTTACCGAGGTGTCGTAAAAGGCGACTAAGGTAAGTTGACCCACCGTGTGGTATCCGGTTGAGTAAAATAGACCACCCTCTTTCTTACCGAGGAGTCGTAAAATACGACTAAGGTATGTTGACGTCAGGCAGGCGGCCGGTCGTAAAATACGTAGCCAAATCGTATGACAACATGTCTGTAACATGTTGTGCCGACCCCACTTAGAGTGGGATAAGGGCAGGAGGATATATGTCCTGTAGATATTAAAAATTTTATATATTAAAATTTCTATAGCCTATATGTTACCCCTTTGTATAAAGAATTGGTTTTTTTTGTTGTTTTATTAAACATAATCGTACGTTATATTCTTCGGCACTATTTTATATTAATTTTATGTAAGAAAAGATTTACACTTTACCGTTAGCACAATATGCTAAAAAAAAAGTAGATCTCTATACATAATCTTAACTTAATCTTGTTTATATATATTTTCTGAATCTCGGAAACGGCTTCAACGAATTTCATTAAATTCAGCATGTAGGTAAGCGGTTTTGGGGATGTATTAAAAAAAATGTCGTTTTATCCCTGTTTTCAGACGTTGAAAAAACTGCTAAAATAAAAATAAATTATAAAGCTTAAATTTGCTATCATTTGTCAAGTCGTAATAGCGCAATGGTAAACATGCGGATTAAATATGAGAAAATACCTCAAGTTTCACATGTCACCTACCCTTTCGTTCTTTTTTATTTTTTTTATTGAATTTTTTATATCTTTAAAATAAAAATGTCGAGCATTTCTTACCGTTAGAATAGTACCACCCTCATTTCTTACCGAGGTGTCGTAAAAGGCGACTAAGGTAAGTTCGACCTGCCGTGTGGTATCTGGCTGAGTAGAATAGACCAACCTCATTTCTTACCGAGGTGTTGTAGGCGACTAAGGTAAGTTGACCCACCTTGTGGTATCTGGTTTAGTAGAATAGACCACCCTCCTTCTTACCGAGGTATTGTAAAATACTTAGGTAAGTTGACGTCAGGCAGGTGGCGGGTCGTAAAAACGCAGCCAAATCTTGTGACAGCATGTTTATAACATGTTGTGGCGACCCCACTTAGATTGGGATAAGGGCAGGAGGATGAATTTTCTATCATTTATCAAGTCGTAATGGCGCAATGGTAAACGGGCGGATTAAATATGTGAAAATACCTGGGGTCAAGCTCCACATGTCACCTACCCTTTCTTTCTTTTTTTTATTGCATTTTTTTATATCTTTTAATTTTATAAAATTACCAAGCAAGACTAAGTACCTAGATACTATAACTAAATTAACAATTATTATTTTCTCTTGTTCACAGATAACAGAAAAACACGAAACCTAATTAAGAAATCAGAGTAAGCGTCCAATATGCGAACATCTATTGGGAGATAGCCGCAAATTAGAAACAATGGCGTCACAAGATGACCTAGTCGATTACAATGTGACACGGTTTATACAGTCTGAGAAATACTACCCAGATGTGACAGATAGCTCGAGATTGAACAGCAGCTTTAATGATAACGGAACGGTGCTTAGGTATTCGAATTTCACATCAGATGACTACTGCTCGTCAAATCACTCGCATGTTTATTTGAACGTGACGTGCGAATTTCCGATCAATTATGCCGAACCTATGTATGGGTGAGTGATTGATTTTGAATTATTTATAGAAGCAGACGTTACTTTGCAGAATTCTATAGTACAGAAGTTATTTAAGAAAGAATTAGACTAAGAGAAGAATAATAAGAGAAAAGTGTTGGTATTGGCGGCGTTTTGTGATATGTATAGTGGCATGTCCTGCAAGTATAAGGTATAGGAATGTTGCCTGCTTCATACACTTAGCGTTACATAGATTCTCTTAACAAACGCATATTACAGCAAAATTATTATAACTTCTGTAATCGATTTTGAATTTTGTTTTCTTTAATATAGGCTAACCGTTTTACTCAGACCTCGCCTGCGGGGTACTACTGCGAGTAAGTAGGAATAGTACGGTCACTGAGATAAATGGGTGTGGTCACTTGTTGTATATCACACTACGGTCGTTCGCCGCTACCTCAGTCCCCTTTCTCATCCTACCTCCGTGCTATGGCAGGCGAAGTCTGAGTTAAACTCTTAGCCTATAAAAGTAGGATATAATTATGATAATTAATTTAACTACATGCAGATGTAAGACCTCTTTTTAGTAATAAAATCACTTTTATGCTATCTTTAGATGTAAATAACAAAATCCCTTATAATCAGCGTTAAGAAACATCTTAAGCTGAGTATGCTAATTTATGACGTCACGTTTCTGTTCAACTGCCTTTTATCACAGTTATCTCTTTATATAAATATTTAGATGAAAGCAGTGACGTAAAAAAGTCTAAAGACAATTAACTTAATTAGATTATTATAAAACAATACGGGTCTCATCGTGCTAGAATCTAATTACCTTTGTATAAGGTTCGAAGTTTCAGCAGAGTTGCATCCACCGTGGTCACGAACTAACTGGAGCACCGCGGCGTCTTCGTTCCCGAGTACTACACATTAATATTATCCGCTTGCAACGACTTCTTTCGCGAATTATATTTATTGATCACTGGAACCCAAGTCGTTGACAATCTGAAGCCCTCTTTTCTGTTAAACGTGTGATGCTTTTTGATCACAACAGCTTCACGCGCCACCCTTGCATAATTGTGGGCATCAGTTGACAGGACTTTGGGATCAATGAACACTCAAACTGAGTAGTAGTAGTAACTCAAATTACTAAACAAAAAAAAAATGAAACTCAATCTAGTGATTGCTCCCCGAACTAAGCAGATAGTCTGCGATCGCTAACTTCCCTAGCTGGTCGATTATAACCCGATGTGACCCGTATGTTTATATAATAATCAGTATGAATCGCGGAAGTTTAAAAGTTACAACTTAATTAAATGTTTAAAGATTAGATTAAGATTAATTAGATGTTCCTCCTCCTCCTCTTCGCATCGTTATCCTCATAGCTGAGGGTCGTGATCCCTAATGCTGAGTGATGATCTTTTGGACAGTTGCTCGCCAATTATTTCTCGCCTTTGCTGAATGGAGAGCAACGTGCAGATCTATGTCCAAAGCAGTTCGAATCTGGTCTGACCATCGAATTGGGCTACGTCCTCGAGGTCTTTTTACGTCAATCTTGCCGGTAACCATGAGTTGCTCGAGGTTGTCACCATCTTTTCGGGCGATGTGGCCAAAGAACTCATGCACTCTTCGCAGGCAGATGGATGAGAGATGTTTAGATTTAGATGTTAGATAGTTATAAATAAGTTGTTCATACTTACCGTTGCTTCACAGATATATCGCTCCGTTCCTGCTCGCAACAACGACGGTCGCCAATACCCTCATTGTGGTGGTGCTCTCCCGACGCCATATGCGAACTCCCACGAACGTGGTGCTGATGGCCATGGCTTTGTGCGATATGTTCACCATGCTCTTTCCCGCACCATGGCTCTTCTATATGTATACCTTTGGGAACCATTACAAACCACTGAGTCCTGTACGCGCGTGCGAGGCATGGCATTATATGAATGAGGTGAGCATTAATATTTTTTATTATATGAATGAGGTGAGCATTAATATTTTTTATTATATGAATGAAGTGAGCATTAATATTATTTATAATAAAACTAGCTGACCGGGTAAACGTTGTTTTCTAGTGTACAAGCCGTGTGGTATCCGGCTGAGTAAAATAGACCACCCTCATTTGTTATCGAGGTGTCCTAAAAGGCGACCATAGTAAGTTGACCCGCTGTTTTGTATCCAGCTGAGTAGAATAGACCACTCTTATCGGTCAAGCCCTTTCCGAGGAGTATAGTACCTAACACTGTGACACGAGCATTTTATGTATAGTATATTCCACAATCTGTTTTCCACTGTTTCTACATCAAAAAAATGTCGTTTTATTCTTGTTTTCGGGCTCCAAATTTTTTTTTAAATTTATGTTGAATACAATCACAATTTTTCGCTGTCAAACGTAAAGTCATGGTAGTTCATTTGGGGAACGGACGGTCTAGAGAGGTGAAAATACCTAGGATCGAGCCCCACCTGTCCTATATTTTTTTCATTTTTCTTTTCAATTTTTTACGCTACGCTACTCCAATGCACATTGGTAGGTAAAATATTTCCCCAGAATTATCTAGAGATATGAAGGTTTCCACACAATGTTTTCCTTCACCGAAAAGCGTGTGTTAATTTGAAATTATCAGAAGTTATTATAGAATTATTTCGCTGTAATCCGCGTTTGTCAAGAGAATCTATCTATTGCTAAGTGTCTGAAGCATTCAACATTCACATACCTTATACATGCAAGACAAGTCACCACACGTATCACAATACGAATAGGCTCCACGACAAAAACGAAATGTAATTATCAATTGGACACTAAAGTTTAAAAATAAAAACTCATTGGTGCCTGCCCGGGGTTTGAACCCGTGACCTCCTCGAAAGACTCGCACGGTCCCACCGGTAGGATATCACAGCTTATATATCAGGATTAATTAATACTTAAATAAATAAACGTAGTTTATTTACAAACAGTCTGTGCTGAGCGAAATTCCGGATAAAATGTTTTCATTAAAAATAAGTCCGGATAATAGACGGCTTGGGACGGATTTCAATTATTAACGGTAAAATGTTATCTACAATAAAAACAGTCGTCTTATTAAAGCCTGGATGGCAAAAGAATTTTAGCCAGTTAGACACACCGTATGACTCTTTTCAGTGAAATCTGCTTCGAAACCAAGACAGAAAACAATGTATTTTACACAGTATATTTTAAGCAATTTCATTTATGTACATAAAAATATAAAGAATTATAAAACGATAGGTGATGTATACAATAGACAAAGCAGGAACCGACATAAGCTTGCGGCTCCTGCTTTGCGCCTTGCAAAAGTACGTAATTCGTTTGTGGGTTTTGGTATAAGATTCTATAACAAAATTCCGCAATCAATTTCAGCTTTGCCATTGCAGCAGTTTAAAAACACCGTTAAAAAGAGGCTGACACAGAAAGCCTACTATACTCTTGAAGATTATTTAGAAGATAAAAATGTGTAGATATAGCTCTCTTTGAACCTGTACAAGACAGTAACGACTTAATGTAAATAGTAATTAGAATTATGTAGTATTAGTAGAATTAGTAGCAGTTGACGATTCTAAAGCACTTGTTTACAAGTTTATTTGAATAAAGAATATTTTGAATTTGAATTTGAATATGAATACTGAGGCGACTAACGTAAATTAACTGGTCGTGTGGTATCCGGCTGAGTACAATAGACCACCCACATTTCTTATCAAGGTATCGTAAAAGGCGACTGAGGTAAATTGATCCACCGTGTGGTATCCGGTTGAGTTAAATAGACCAGCCTCATTCTTACCGAAGTGTCCTAAAAGGCGATTATATTAAGTTGACCCGCTCTGTGGTATCCGGCTGTGTAGAATAGGCCACCCTCATTTCTTACCGAGGTGTCGTAAAAAGCGACTAAGGTAAGTCGACCCACCGTGTGGTATCCGGTTGAGTAAAATAGACCACCCTCTTTCTTACCGAGGTTTTGTAAAATATGACTAAGGTAAGTTGATGTCAGGCAGGCGGCCGGTCGTAAAATACGTAGCCAAATCATATGACAACATGTTTGTAACATGTTGTGCCGATCCCACTTAAGAGTGGGATAAGGGCAGGCAGATGATGAAGATGATGATGAGACTAGTAGGTTATAACAATTTTTTTTTAAATTGAAATACATGTATTATGTAAAAGCTGCCGTGTGGTATCCGGCTGAATAGAATAGTACCACCCTCTTTTCTTACCGAGGTGTCGTAAAAGGCGACTAAGGTAAGTCGACCCGCCGTGTGGTATCCGGCCGAGTAGAATAGTACCACCCTCATTTCTTACCGAGGTGTCGTAAAAGGCGACTAAGGTGAGTTGACTCACCGTGTGGTATCCGGTTAAGTAAAATAGACCACCCTCTTTCTTATCGAGGTGTCGAAAATACGACTAAGATAAGTTGACGTCAGGCAGGCGGCCGGTCGTAAAATACGTAGCCAAATCATGTGACAACATGTTTATAACATGTTGTGCCGACCCCACTTAGGGTGGGAAAAGGGCAGGAAGATGTATTATGTAAAAGAACCTGGGTGGACGAGCCATTCTTGGTTTTTTTTTTAAGATATAAGAATATGCGAATAAAAAAGGAATAATCACGTTCGTATTATCTGCGGCTTGATCCCGGATATTTTTAATTATTTAGTCTGCCCGCTATCCACTAAGCTACTACAACCTTACAGATGATAGCAAAAATAGTCTTCTGTTTTCAATGTTATAAAAAGAAATACTGATACAGAAAGCCTTATACTATACTCTAGAAGATTGCTTAAAAGATAAGAATGTGTGGATATAGCTCTCTTTGAACCTGTACAAGAAAGTAACGACTTAATGTAAATAGTATTAAGAATTATATTTTTAAAATAGCAACCGCCGAGTTTCTTTCTTGCTCTTCTCGGTAGGAACAGCTTTCCGAACCAGCGGTAGAGTTGACGATTCAAATGCACTTGTTTACAAGTTTATGTGCATAAAGAATATTTTGAATTTGAATGATATAAAGTTGCCTAATTTATTGTAACGGACGAAAAATTTTGTGACCACGATATTTCACCAAACACATTAGGTCAGATCACGATACGTTAGCTTGGCTTACGACCTGGATATCAGCATCTAATAGTCGCTCGAGTTTTGGCAAGAGACTGGCTCTTTGGCAACCTACTGAAAAGAAGAAAGAAAGAAAGAGAATAGAGAAAAGCGTATAG
Organism: Morpho achilles; assembly: GCA_947086495.1. Classification (NCBI taxonomy): domain Eukaryota; kingdom Metazoa; phylum Arthropoda; class Insecta; order Lepidoptera; family Nymphalidae; genus Morpho; species Morpho achilles. Next base: position 3,626,169 of record CAMTZB010000012.1, on the reverse strand, counting down.
CGTGCCAGTGATTCAAAGGTTACTTAATGCAACCGTTACTTTTACTTCCTACCAATATTTTAAATGCGAAAGTTTGTGCGTATTGATGTATATTTGTTACTCTTTCACGACAAATCTGAATTGCGAAACAATATCGATGAAATTTGGCCCAATTATTCCTTATACACCGGGGTAACATATAGGCTATAGAAATTCTGTTAATTGTACAGAAATCAGATGACATTGAAAAGCGTAATTTTTTGTTAATATACGTACATGAATCCTGGCAAAATAAATTTTGTATCAGTATATTTAACCGATTAAGGCATGCAAAAATTAATGTCAGAATGGAGAAAAAAAAACGATTTATGTATTAATTTACAAAGACAATTTTTTTTTTACGTTATACATACATTATCAATTTTATAATATCATACTTAATCATAATTTTCTTTCAAAAAATTCTTTGATACTGTAAAAGTTTAAAAAAAAACATTTATAAGCCAATCTCGTAGTCTAGTTTTAAAAATTTTGAGTGATAGCGAAATTAAACATTATCGACCTATCACACGACAACAGTATAAACGAACGAAACGTGGGTAAAATATAGTAAATATATAATCGCTTTAATAAAAACTATTGTTGCATACAAAAATTTTGCTTGGAGAGAGTTACTTTAAATATACCAAAAAACTGTACAGAAAAACAAGCTTAGATTACCCGGGTCTTAATTAATCCGGTATTGTATAACCGGCTATCTATTTGGCAACAGACGGTACAACCATTGTCATATACAAAAGACTTTCAGACGAGATCTGCGGCTGCTATTGTCGGTTTGTTTATAACTGATATTAGCTTCCAAAGTCTTGCTTACTTATTGTAATATTACGATTTACTAACTCCCAAGTTTGATGGCTTTAATGTGATACCGCAAGACCCTTACAAAGAGATGTAAAGGGCTTGCGGTTTCAAGTTCAAAATGCGAGGTATCTATTAAGTTTCGATAAGGCCTATGATTATTGGCATGTTTATCTGAGTTATCTGAGATAGTCGAGGAGTTAGATCGTGTAACTCTTTCCAGGGGTCACTAGTTCTAAGCCCGGGCAGGCGCCAATGAGTTTTTCGATTTGGTACTTATATGCCTAATTGAGTGAGTTGATTTTTATTCATTTAGGCATTTCGTTTAAAACAAAGAGTCGGCTTGTGCGTGCCCTAGTCTTCATGTATGGAGTGGAACTATGGACTATAGAAGCGAGAGAATGGTAGAGAATAGATGCATTCGAAATGTGGTGCTGGAGGCGAATGATGCGGTTCCCGTGGACTGGCAAGCGCACAAACGCATCTATTCTTTCGCAGCCCAAATAGCAACGCGCCTCTCCTCCATATATTACAAGCGCCTACTCGAGTACTTCGGACACATCATGCGGTGATACCTTGAGAGTTACTGGTAATACAGAAGGTAAAAGACCTAGAGGCCGCTCGCCAACTAGGTGGTCTGACCAACTGCGCCAGTCCTGCACGTCCGCCAAATTTTATGAGGTAGCAACAATGGCCACCAACAGAAACAGGTGGAAACAAATTATCCACTTGAGGATAAAATCTAGCTAGGACCACGACCTTCAGTAATGAAATTATGACTAGAGAGAGATAGAGATGCCTAATTCATATTTGCAATTTATCAGACGCTTTTCGGTAAACATAAACATCGTGAGGAAACCTGTAGTAGGCCACTATCACGCTGCTTCCAATGCGCTTTGGTGGGTTACAAATATCCCTGCATATCTATAGAATTCTCTAGAAACATGTAGGTTTCCCCTATCGTTATTTGCCTTCACCGAAAAGCGTGTGATTAATGCAATTATCAATTAGACATATAAATTCTAACAAAAAAGTCATTGGTGCCTACCCGGGGTTGTAACCAGCCTCGACAGAGTCGCACGATACCAACGCTGGGTTATCACAGCTGCAAATATATAAATAGTAACGGCCTGTTACTATTCCACTGCGGGGAATAGGTTTCTCTCTCTGTTTTTGGAGAGATAACAAGAATCAGTGGGTTACATATATCCCTTCATATCCCTAGAGAATTCAAGAGATATTCAGGTTTTCTCACGATATTTTCCTTCACTGAAAAGCGTGTGATATATTGCAATTATCAATTAGACACATAAGTTTTAACAGCAACTCATTGGTGCCTGCCCAGAACTTGAATCTGTGATAACTCGAAAGAGTCCTATGGTCTCACGACTGACCTATCATAGCTTCATTTTATCAAATTCTTATTGTGAGCAAATTCGTGGGTCAATTCTCACTGGTTCAATGAAGGTGACCTAAAATCTGTAAATGTTACGGTGACCTAGTTCTGTTAGCCTGAGCACTGTATGCCCTCGATCTCGTTTATTAGATTTCCAATGCTACACTGACTCGAATACAAGAAATCATGAAAAGCTTTAGAAAAGTTGAATGTCTGAAATTTTATCCCACAAATATTTTATGTTATGCGTTTAGTTCATTTGCCGTGTAGTATCCGGCAGAGTGAATGATATGAGTGGTCCGATAAGAATTGAGTAGTAGAAATGAGAATTGAGTAGTAGAAAGAAATGAGGGTGGTCTATTCTAGACCACCCTCATTTCTTCACTATATATTATAAAACAAAGTCGCATTCTTTGTTTGTCCATATATCTTTATGTATGCATAAAACTTTAAAACTACGCAACAGATTATGATGCAGTTTTTTTAATAGATAGTGTGATTCCAGAGGAAGGTTTGTAAGTAATTCAATACGGAGTAGAAAAATACTGTAATTTTTGAGGTTTCTGTAAATAATTACATTTTTTTTCCGGTTACATTGCAAATGTAGGCTAAGCCCTACGAGATTTATCAAAATGATGTTAGTATTTGTACATCTTGAAAAGGTCTACAGAAAAGTCCGCGATGGTATATGTCTATCCCTTATGGATAACCCACAATAGCATTTTTTGTCATTTACTTTTTTCGAAAATAATGCCATATTTTTGAAGCAATTTTTTACAATACAGTATTAATCCGTATCCAATTAAGCACCTTAAATAAATTGTTGATTTAATATAGATCAATATGGCCGTTTACAGCATGTAATTTAAATGAACATTTTCGGAGACATTACAGATTTAAAATGCCGTGAGCACGCCGCGCTCCGCCCTATAGCACTTCGAATCTAGCAGCAATATGTCGCTCAAGAGTTTTTTTAAAGACATTTTGTAATTAATTGTAAAAATAAAATACATAGGGAAAATGTAAAAGTAAATAAGTAAAAATGTACTATATGAATTTAGATATTCCAAAGATAGCAGGAAATCTTCTTGGTATAGGGAAAGGAAATTTATTTTTCTCCAAATTTAACGCTTCCGGGTAACAGGCAGTAAAGAATAAATCAAAACTACTGGATCGATTTTAATAATTTTTTTTACACTGATTGACGTAGGATATATATTTTATACCCATGCTAAGCAGGGGCAGGCCGCTAGTATTTATATATTTATAAAACTTTATTCTTCAACACACCTTAACACAACAACATTAATAGAATTAAAAAAAAAACAAACATCAAGCAGCCAATACAAATAAAAAGGATCATTTGACAAATCTCGTTAAAAATACATTTGTATAAAATATATATACAAATGAAAAAACTTCATGTAAAACAACTTAATTTTTATAACAAGGTGAAAATGCGCAGCGGTGTGACGAAGAAAGGGATAGCCACTCAGACTAACAGGGTCGGCAATGCAAACCCATTGCTGATTTTCAATGGACTCCGTTTGCTAAATGACGGCACAGTTGGCACTGTTCAGTAACTTAAATTATAAATTTATAAAATGCTAGGCAAATAATTGATGGCAATAATTTTTATGCAGGCCATTTTAAAGATATAAAATTAAAAATAAATTCTTATCTGGGAGTCGTAAAAGGCGACTAACGTAAGTTGACCCACCGCGTGGTATCCGATTGAGTAGAATAGACCACCCTCTTTCATACAGAGGTGTCGTAAAATAGGACTAACCTAAGCAACATCGCAAAAGAGTAGGTTGGATTGTGTGAAGTATGTTGTTTATGTGAAGTTGAGGATTATTTAGACGATAAGAATGCCTGGATACAGATATTGTTCGACCCCGTACAAGATAGAAACGATTAAATGTAACTAGTATTAAGAATTGTATTTTTAAAAGCAACCGCCGAATTTCTTGCTGGCTCTTCTCGGTGGGAACAACTTTCCGAACCAGCGCTAGAGTTGACGATTCAAAAGCACTTATTTACAAGTTTATTTGAATAAAGAATATTTTGAATCTGAAATTGAATATGAATTGATAAAGGAGTAGCACCAAAGTTAGGTGAATGATAGGACAGAATGGAAGAGAAAAACATGTTATGTGTAGTGCAATAAGGGCAGGAGAATTATGAAGTAAAAGTTCAATAGATCTTTTCTCTACATGAATGAACCTGATTTTATCAATATATTTACTCTCGTCGCCCCTTTATAGCTATATCTATTATCCTCCTTACTATACTTTAAACGCTGGATCCTCTAGTCTATGGCCATATGCTTTAATTTTTTCTTATTATGAAATAATAACAATGATAGTATATTTGTTGAGTATCATAACAATGAGACCCATGTCATATTTCTGCGTCACCGGATATGTTTTTCTTATACCCAACTCAAATCAACATTATATTGTTATTTAAAATAATTGAATGAACTATATTTCTATTTTTTTTTGTAACGTCGAGCAAACTTAACTTAGAAAAGCAATATATTGTGGACATATCACGTTTATTCATCATTCTCTTACCCTTATCCCACTCTAAGTGGGGTCGGCACAATATGTCTTCTCTTTCCATTCTCCTCTATCATTCGTCAACTCTGGTGCCACTCCCTTAACATGCATATCATTTTTCAAACAATCCATCCATCTTGTTTTCGGCCTCCCCCTCGCAATACATCCATCCACATTCATATTTAAAACTCTTTTGGTCACATTACATGATACCTCCTAATTACATGACCAACTTAGTCTCGCACTTCTCATTTTTTCTGTAACGGGCGCAACTTTCAGACTTCCCCTAATATACTCATTTCGTATTCTATCAAGTTTTGTCACACCACACATCCACATTAACATTCTCATCTCATTCACTTGCACATTTCTCTCATCCTTTTCTTTTATTGCCCAACATGCCGATCCATACATTACAACAGGTCTAATGACCGTTTTATAATTTTTCTCCTTAAGTTTAATTATATTATACGGCAATAACAAAACATTACTCGGTTTCAAGTTCGTTAGAGTTGAATAGTTAAATTACATTGGTGCAATGATAGATTTTAATCTATCGCGATCTATACTTACTAATATATAAACATACGGGTCACATCGCGATAAAATCGAGTGACCTTTAACTCGAGCTTTCATCGAGTGTTTGACGTTTCGAGTTGATTACTGTCAGTCAGACCTCTTTTAAGTTTTAAATTTACGAGAAGTTACGTAGATCAGTCATTCTCCTGCCCTTATCCTATCCAAGTGAGGTCGGCATAACATGTTGTCACATGATTTGTCTGCATATTTTACGACCGGCCGCCTGCCTGACGTGAACTTAGTAATATTTTTCGACACCTCGGTAAAAAAGAGAGTGGTTTATACTATTCAGCCGGATGCCACACGGTGGCTCAACTTACCTTAATCACCTTTTACGACACCTCTGTAATAAATGAGGGCGGTCTTTACTACCCAACCGGATACCTCACGGCTAAATTGAGTTATATGTTATCCTTATTTAATTGCCATCTCTGACATCACGCATTAAAAATACTAGTTTTTTCCTTCTCTTCCAAGTTATGGGTGTTTTTTACACTGGCGAGTTATGAAGGCGAAGAAGTTATTGCAATTTGCTATAAAACTTTTTCGAATTAGGTATTTTTATAACTAAACGTGCGATTTTATAATAAAATCATTATCAAAAAGTCCCCGTTCAGAAATAAGAACCATATTTCTCTTTTTACCTTCAAATAACTTTCGCAGCGTAAATTGCTCTCCCCAAAGCCTGACTTTTCAAAATCACAAAGGTCCTCTGCTGATAAAACGATCCGTTTACAGACTTAGTATTTATATTCGTTCCTAACGAACGGCTGTAAAGTAAAATATACCCTAAGGTATATGAATAAGGTTGTAAGTTTGTGAAAATGTGGAAAACATTTTCAAAATGGAGTGTATTCTGGAAAACTCTGATACGAACTTAACATAGCTTGAAGTGAAGTATCTAATATTAAAATACTTTGGTAGGTATTTCTGTAACATATTTAAGGACTCCCTAGTTAAATTATGAAAGTTAGCATCTCTTCACAGGATTCCATTGCAGAGTGAAGTAAAAGTTTATAGGAAATAGTTATAGGGGAAAATATTACATAAGCTGTAATGGTAAATTTGTAATAAAATTTTACACAGCAAGTGTAAAATGTATATTTTATTTCAAAATTAGTATATAGTTATAAGTCTTCTTTCTCCAACCTTTATTCATTCTAAGTGGGGTTGGCACAATAGGCTATAAACATGTTGTCACATGCCCGACGTCAACTTACCTTAGTCGCCTTTTACGACACCTCGGTAAGAAATGAGGGAAGTCTATTCTACTCAAGCGGATACCACACGGTGGATCAGTTGACCTTAATCGCCTTTTTCGACATCTCGGTAAAAAATGAGGGTGATGTATTCTACTCAGTTGGATACCACACGGCTTACACAGCCGGGTACCAGACAGCCGATCGTAAACTACAGTAAAGTATCCTAAACATGTCACAACATGTTGTGCCGATCACACTTAAAGTGAGATAAGGGCAGAAGGATGATTCTGACTCTTACAAAATACTTGTTTATTATATTTCACGGAACTCTATTCCTTCTTTATTAAAAATCATCAAAAGTAGAAAGATTCTTTTTATTTGTACCCATATTTTTACTTCAGCCATGTTTATTATAAGCCAGGTTTTTATTAACGTCATTATACACAGCATCTCGCTCGTGAAAAGCGACAGTTAAAGCTCTTTACTGCATTGTCTGTAAAAATAAAGTTAGTGCTTCTGAAACAAAACTCGACTCCCTAATGAGCACTCCGCCTGCAGCATTTCAAAAATAGACACAACGAATGAGTAAACCTCGTATTCATATAAAATTTAAAGCACCAATCATAGTGGTCTGACTTGACCTAACAGCACTTTTACGAACGGCCGCCTGCCTGACTTCAACTTAACTCTGTCATATTTTAAAACACCTTGGTAAGAAAGAGGGTGGTCTATTCTACTAAACCGGATACCACACGTTGGGCCAACTTACCTTAGTCGCCTTTTACGACACCTCAGTAAGAGATGAGGGTGGTACTATTCTACTCAGCCGGATACCACACGGCCATAAACCTCGTATTCATATAAAATTTAAAGCACCATTCATAGTGGTCATGTCAGACCAGCACTTAGTTAATATTACTGGCCCAATTTGAAAAATTCTTTGATTGTATGATTGTCCATGTATATGAGGAAGGCTATAGACAATAATATACAACAAGATAAAATGAATAGGAGAGGAGCAGCAATAAAAAAAAGGCAAAATTTAAAGCTTTCCTTGCGTGCGCTAAGTAAACGGTTAAAGTTATTAAAAAATGTTTTTTTTTAATATAAGTGAACCTCCTGATATGTATTATTCAAATATCCTTAAAATTAATGACAATAATGATTACCTTTCATTTCACTCTACACTGATAATTAAGCTAATTATAATAATAAGAAATTAAATTAATAAAGGGCAGGAGCACTAAGTATTTTTTTTGACTAATTGTTATTTTCGTATTGGCAGAGTATTGACATTATTTAGTACTATGGGCTACCGTCCGCATGATACATATAAAGAATTCGGCAAACTTAAAATTACAAAAATGTCTTATAATTACACGATAAATACTGTTATGTTCAAAATTTCAATTCTGTTCAATTGTGACACTAATTTCCATGTGAATAAAGCTTCACAGCTATGTACAATAACTATATACCTAACGATGAAGTAAGTTGATTTACATGTATAATTTCTATTCTACAGGTGATCCCGGCAATGTTCCACACGGCCAGCATCTGGTTAACCCTGGCTTTGGCCGTGCAGAGGTACATCTACGTGTGCCACGCCCCAGTTGCCCGAACATGGTAATTATACTAACATCTTTAATGATCACCTTCATCATCATCTTCCTCATCCCACTCTAAGTGGGGTCTGCACAACATGTTATAAAAATGCTGTCACATGATTTGGCTGCGTTTTTACGAACGGCCGCCTGCCTGCTCTGTCGTATTTCACCACACCTCGGAAAGAAAGAGGGTGGTCTATTCTATTAAACCGGATACCACACGGTGGGTCAACTTACCTTAGTCGCCTTTTACGACACCTTGGTAAGAAATGAGGGTGGTCTATTCTACTCAGCCGGATACCACACGGCGGGTCGAGTTCCCTTAGTCGCCTTTTACGACACCTCGGTAAGAAATGAGGTTGGTACTATTCTATTTAGCGATACCACACGGCGTACTAATATCTTTAATATTTAAATGATTTGTTTCTGCGCTTGCCAAATTATTATAGCTTAGTAGCCATTAAGATCTGCTAAATTACTTTTCACTCACTGTTATACATATTGAATCTAAGAAAAGTATACTCTCGTGTTTTTTATCTATCGCCCACATCAATTCTATTACACACCCGATACGATGCTTAATTTCCGTCAGAGGAGGTCCAAAATAAATTGAAAATAAACGACATTGCCGCCGACATAACATAATGTGACTATTCGGAAAACATTTATAGAAAAACCAATTCAATAACAATAGTAACGACTATATTGAGGAGATAACTTCCCATTCACACAAGTTACACAAACTCATTCACATAAGTTACACAAACTCATTCACCTAAGTTACACAAACTCATTCAGACAAGTTACACAAACTCATTTTACACAAGTTACACAAACTCATTCACATAAGTCACATAAACTCATTCACACAAGTCACACAGACTCATTCACAAAAGTCACACAAACTCATTCACACAAGTCACACAAACTTATTCACCTAAGTTACACAAACTCATTCACACAAATTACACAAACTCATTCACACAAGTCACACAAACTCATTCACATAAGTTACACAAACTCATTCACACAAGTTACACAAACTCATTCACACAAGTCACACAAACTCATTCACATAAGTTACACAAACTCATTTACACAAGTCACCCAAACTCGTTCACATAAGTTACACAAACTCATTCACACAAGTTATACAAACTCATTCACACAAGTCATACAAAGTCATTCACACCAGTTATACAAACTCATTCACACAAGTTACACAAACTCATTTACACAAGTCACACAAACTCATTCACACAAGTCACACAAACTCATTCACGCAAGTCACACGTGTCGGAATTTAAGAGGTTCCCATACAATATATTTAGATCAACATCGCTATCAGTTCCTAAGCTTCTACAGTGTATCCTACTAGAATACTAATTTAGTACTAGAACCTAGTAGTACTAAACCTACTAGAATCGTTACGCCTTAGCGCAACTGTAAACGGTGCATCCTCCGGTACATCCATACTTGGAATGCTGTGAGGGACCCGTCGGCCATCCGCGACGCTTTCCGTATTCGTCATTAGCACGCATTCTTTCCCCCGACAGTTCGTGCATCAGGTCAGTGCCTTACATAACTATTTTTCGCTGTCAAATGTAAAGTAATGGCAGTTCATTTGGGTAACGGGCGATCTGGAGAGGTGAAAGTACCTGGGATCGGGCCCCATCTGCCAATATTTTTTTGCAATTTCAAATTGTTTTAATTATAATAACCTAATTTTTTAGATTTTAAAAATTTACCGCGCATGGCTCGGTCACCGAGGTACTTATGCATTAAACATAAATACAACTCACGACAGATTAAAACATAAATACAGAAAGATTAATATATATCCCACTCCCTTCCTTTTTTATCTGAACAAGCAATAAACAAGTTCAATTAACAATCCCGACAGACGAATCATAATTGTCCATTATCATAATTATATCTCTAAATTATACTTGACGTGTGTGTATGGCAGATATGCGTGGAATGTTCTCGGAAATTCCATACATATTACAGAATTATGCGTAATAAGGGTATTTTACATCTAAGAGCTAGTACACACTGAGCGTTCACTTTCAAATTATAATTATGTAAATGGAAAATGCTTAAAAGATTAAATATATATCAAACAAAATCATCATCTTCCTGCCCTTATCCCACCCTAAGTGGGGTCGGCACAGCATGTTATAAACATGTTGTCACATGATTTGGCTACGTATTACCGACCGGCCGTTATGTGCACGACCGGCCGCCTACCTGACGTCTTAGTCGTATTTTACGACACCTCGATAAGAAGGAGGGTAGTCTATTCTACTAAACTGGATACAACACGGTGAGTCAACTTACCTTACTCGCCTTTTACGACACCTCGATAAGAAATGAGGGTGGTCTATTCTATTCAGCCGAATACCACACGGCGGGTCGACTTTCCTTAGTCGCCTTTTACGACACCTCGGTAAGAAATGAGGGTGGTACTATTCTATTCAGCCGGATACCACACGGCGTAAATATATATCAAACAAAATGCGATGTATAAAATGATCACAAACAGTACAAAAAAGTACAAAATGCGATGTATAAAATAAAATGATGGTGAGGCTCGATCCTAGGTATTTTCACCTCTCTAGACCGCCCGTTCCTCAAATGAACTACCATGACTTTACGTTTGACAGCGAAAAATTGTGATTGTATTCAACGTAAATTAAAAAAAAAATTTAGAGCCCGAAAACAAGGATAAAACTTCATTTTTGTAAAATAAAACTTATCTAGATCGATTTTCCTCCCCCAAAACCCTCTACATGCTGAATTTCAGTAAAATCGATGGAGCCGTTACCGAGATTTTGAATATATATATATAGTATTATTTTGGAAACAATGATACATGGATATAAATCGCACCTGGCCTTGCAATTTCAAACTAATTAAGGTTATATGGAACGCTTGTTTAATATTCACAGGGTATACTTAAATGTTAAGGAGTTATGATTTATATACCATTATATTAACATTGTCGTTAATTGTCTCATTATATTAACATGTTGAGAAAAACGATCTAGCTAGGTTTTATTTTTAAATTTCGTTTTATCCCCGTTCATGGACATTGTAGGGAAATGTTCCCTAAATAAAAGGAACCTGATCTCTGGGCCCTAGGTCGCTGGTTGGTAATTTAAGTGGACTGTATGGGGGGTTCAGGGCGTTAACTATTTTCTATCTCTCTGGGCAATGCGTAATTTATTACCGATACGTAGTAACAACTTAGCACCACCCACCTTTCGATGCCTTTGTACTGACACCATGCACTGGGAGGTTGGAAGTCGTCGAAATGCGCCGGCCGACGCCAGGGGAAATGTTACTCGTACCAACAGTAACACTTTTCCGAGTCCGAAACTCGACACGATACTTTAATTGCTAGGCACTGCACTTAATATCGTAGACGAATTGTTTATGCTTATACAATAGATTTGATACGAATAATGTATAGCGATCGAGCGGCCATTAGCGAAGGTTCCGCGCTCACGTAGACACTCGCACGGCGACAGACGAACCGATCGGCGAGTGGCGTTTTCATTGCTACCCACATATCGGTGAATAAAAAACTGACAATTGCTCAGAGACAAAAAGAAATATATTACGAACTAAATAAAATTGTTAAATATTTACGAGCAGACATTAAAAAAATACTAAAATTTAAATTGAATATATAAAACACTATTTTTGGCGCTAACTGGCAAGTTAGTGTAGCTTATTCGGGGAACGGGTGGTCGCGAGAAATGATAATACAGGATACATAGAATTGAGCCTCACCTACCTTATTATTTTTTTTCTTTTTATGAAGTTTATTTATTTATTTATTTATTTTAAGTTTCTTTGTTATAAATTGTAAAAAAATTATCGAGCAAGGTTCGGTCAACGAGGTACTTGTTACATTTAAATGAGTTAATCTTGTATACATATATTTTTGTGAATTTTGGAAACGGCTCCAACGATTTTCATGAAATTCAACATATAGGGGTTTTTTGGGTGAAAAAATCGATGTAGCTACGTTTTATTTTAAAAAAATGTTGTTTTACCCCTGTTTTAGAGCATGAAAAAATAGCGCTAAAATAAAAATAGATTGTAATAGCTTAAATTAGCTGTCATTTGTCAAGTTATAATAGCGCAACCTTTCAGAATCTTTTAATGAAATTACTTAGCAAAGCTCTGTAACCTAGGTACTAGGTAATTAATATGCGAAGTATCTGATCGCAGATCTGTAAACGTAGACAAACTAAATAAAAATTTAGGCTTTAATTAAAAATACCTTCAGTCAATACCTACCAATAAAAGAAATCTACCCTTTCTTTTATTTTTTACCGAGCCGCACAAAAGGCGACTAAAGTAAATTAACGGCAGTCAAGTGGCCGGCCGTAAAACACCTAGCCAAACATGCAACACGTTTAAAACATGTTAGTTCTCACTTATGGTGGAATAAGGGCAGGATAGTGATGACAGGAAAACTAATAGTAAGGAGTAAGGCCTAAACGCGAATCGCTTGTGTGGCCAATAAAAAAGCGGTCAAATAAAATGCTTCCCTCCTGTTAATACTATGTTACATTTTACGAGCTATACATATTGGTCGTATTACCTTCGGGTAATTGCTAAAGTTTTCGGGTTTGTTTTATTTGTGTTCGGATTATCGAATACAGTTCATTCAATGCAGTACAGCTTAGGTCATAGTTTAAAAAGTAAATATCTCAATACATGTGTAAAAATTGACTAAAGGAATTTATATGATATTCAAAATGTAATAAGGCATTCAAAAGTAAGGTTTTCCATTAAACAGATCGCTTTGGTTGGCAATAAAAATGCGGCCAAATAAAATAGTGTCGTTCGATTAACAGCACATTACGTTTTACGAGCAATATATATTGGTCGTATTACTTTTAGGTAATTGCGAAAGTTTCAGGTATTTTATTTGTGTTAAAATTATAGCTTAAAAATTAAATAAGCTAAATACTAAATTAAAAAAGTCATAGCTAAAAAATTAAATATCAAAATACTTCAGTAAAGATTACCTTGAGGAATTTACGTAATAAAACTATGTGGTATCCGGTTTATTAGAGTAGACTACCTTCATCTCTTACCAAGGTGTCGTAAAAGACAAAGGTAAGTCGACCCACCGTGTAATATCCGGTTGAGAAGAATAGATTACCCTCTTTCTAAGCGAGGTGTCGTAAAATACGACTAACGTAAGTTGACAGCAGGCAGGCGGTCGTAAAATACGTAGCCAAATCGTGTGACAACATGTTCATAAGATGTTGTGCCGACCCCATTAAGAGTCTGTTTCACAAGTTACTGATAAAGTGTCGGATAGTTAACTGACAAATAAACTAAGTAACAGATAAATGTCTCTAAAAAGAAAAAAATAAACAAAAAATCGCGGCCATTTTGAAATAGGTATTTGCAGCAGATAAACAAAATAACAGCCACATGCTCTATCTGTTAACTTATTAGGGACTTTAAGTGCTGCATAAGTCTATCAGAAACCTGAGAAACGCAAAATTCAGAGATATGTGTCAGATATGTTCCGAATAAGCTAACTGACAGTTTATTGGTAACTTGTGAAACAGGTCTTTAGAGTGAGATAAGGACAATGAAACGAATTTACGTAATATTCTAAAAATTTAATAAGACATATAACAGTAAAGCATTTCAAAACACAGATCGCTTTGGTTGGCAATAAAAATGCGGCCAAATAAAATGGTGCCGTTCTATTAACAGCGCACTACGTGTTACGAGCAATACATATTGGTCGTATTACCTTCAGGTAATTGCGAAAGTTTTCGGGTTTTATTTGTGTTCGAATTAACTTCATAAAAGGCATTCGTATTGGAATTTAGACGTAGAATGTATTTTATTTACCAACGGTCTTGTAACTGTCGAATATTGCGAACCTTTTACAAGGTTCGAATGTACTTTGTTGGATAATTTTGAACCTCAAATCTTTTTTATCTGTTTAGTAGGATCGAGATTTTGTGGAGTATTGTTGAGTTGAAATACTTTGTCAGATCTAAAATTATAAAAGGATGATATCAAAATATAATATTTGACTAATAATAGGGTTTCTTACGTCATGGTGTGGAAAAAATGTAAGGTTCTGGATGTTGTTAGTAATACGTCTTATTGAACATGTGTAATGAATGTACTGTATAAAATTGGCATCATTATTTTTTATCTGTAAGTGGCTTATGCAATTTAGTTAATTTGAAACAACAAGGAAATAATTTTTCAATAATATTTTTGCAATCAATTAAATAAACTAATAAGTAATAGTAATTACTTAAGAATGTTAATAAGTTTTCTTAAAAATTGGTAAGCACTAAAAAATTCTTCTGTTAAAAAATGTTTAACTGGAAATGAAGAATAAAAATCAGATTTTCGCTAATTTCGCATTTTTTTATTTTAACGTTAAAATTTATTGCACACTTTTTTTTAAATGTTCTTGTAACGTTTTAGCATGGTACATAAATAAATATAATAAATATATAATATATATAAAATAAATATATAAGGTGCCATAGAGCAGGAGGCGCAAAGCTTATCCCACTCAAGTGGGTTCGTCACAAAATTATATAAACATATTGTCAAATGATTTGGTTACGTATTTTAAGACCGACCGCCTGCCTGACGTCAACTTACCTTAGTCGCCTTCTATGACACCGCGGTAAGAAATGATGGTGGTCTATTCTACTCAGCTAGATACCAAACATCGGATCAACTTACCTTATTAGCCTTATACGTAACCTCGGCTCAGAAATGAGGGTGGTCAATTCTACTCAACCGGATACACACGGCTGAGTAACCATTAATAGTAACCTGTCACTATTACGGTCTTATTTAAACGAACATTAGAAACACCTGAATAAAACCTAGCTGAACTAATTTCCAAGTCAAGTAATATCTTTATGAAATCGCAGACATCGTAAAATTTTTCATTGCAGCTATCAAATTTAAATTATCAAGGGAGTTGGCTCGTTTCAGTGCAAAATGCCGGTTTAACTATTCGCTACGGAAATGTCAGTCGCATTTTTGTCAGACTACCGCTTGGACGTGATTTGAATAATAAATATCTTTAAATTCAGCTCGTGACTGTATTCATCGCGGATTATCTCTTAACTAGCTGTTAAAATACCTAAGATCGAGCACCATCTACCCAATATTTTTTTCTTTTTTCTTAAGTTTCTATTTTTTACGACACCTCGGTAAGAAATGAGGGTGGTCTATTCTACTCACCCGGATACCACACGGTGGGTCGACTTACCTTAGTCGCCTTTTACGACACCTCGGTAAGAAAAAGGGGTGGTACTATTCTATTCAGCCGGATACCACACGGCGTGCTAACATTTCATTATATAGTTTGCAATTCCACCCCTTAAAAAACACGCGTCCTCAGTAGAATCCGAAGAGTTAGAATGTAAGTTAGTAAATTATTCGTAAGCAAAATTAACCTAATAACTTATTAAGGAGCTTTCAGTGTTGAGACAAAAAGATTTTCCCAAAATAAAATCATACAAGGGAATTCGCCTAAGTGCTTAAAACACTTCGGAGCTAAAACGTAGAGTCTGCGAGCTCTCTAAAACATTTTACTTTAACAAGAATAACGGGACAAAAGGGTATTCTGCTTTTCAATTGTAGAGCACAAAGTGGGGGGTTTTCCGAACAATATTAGAATAGCACTAAAGACAGTGCTTTAAGAGTATTTCTCTTAAGGAAGATCTAAACATACGAAATTTCATTCAAACATAAAATATTCTATTCTATGAGTTTTATCTTTAATATTTAAATGAGTTAATCTTGTATATTTTCGGAATCTCGGAAACAGCTTCAACGATTTTCCCGAAATTCAGCATGTAGAGGGTTCTGGGGGAGAAAATAGATAAGTTTTATTTAAAAAAATATCGTTTTATCTATGTTATAAACTACATGTTATAAACATGTTGTTACATGATTTGTCTAGATATTTTACGACCGGTTGTTTGCCTTACGTCAACTTACCTTAGTCGCCTTTTACGACACCTCGTTAAGAAATGAGAGTGATCTATTCTACCCAGCCGGGTACCACACTACGGGTCAACATACCTTAGTTACCCTTTACGACACCTAGGTAAGAAATGGCGGTGGTCTATTATAGTAAGCCGAATACCACATGGTAGGTCAATTTATCTTACTTAAAACACATTGTTAAGATATGAGGGTGGTCTATTCTACACAGCCGGATACCACACGGACATTTTATCATGATATGAGAATTTTATTGGAATATAAAGTAAAAGTTTTTTTAATACGGTGAGAGCGTCAATAGTTTAATTTAATTAAGTTTATTTCAATTTTATTCAATATAAATGCATATGCTGAAACGAATCTAATTACTCGACCACGTTCCAGACATACTAAAATATAAGAGTGACGCCACACGATACATTAGCCGTGCGGTTCATCGCCCGAATGAACGGTGCTAAAACATTTTACATGCAAATCATATCTACCTGTCACACAATTATAACAAACGCAAATACAGACACACATAATACAGCGTCTTAGCCGGTAAAGGTGAAGTCCCTATTTTGTGACGTCAGTCATGGCTTTCCTTTTTTGGCCATATTCCCGACTGTGGGATGGATAATCAAAGTAATACAACCAGCCCTCAACGCGTCGTAAGCCATGCTAAAGAAGAGCGACGTTCCTCGATGCTAGTAGAACTTCTGCGTAGTCTTCGCATTTAGCAACGCCTTCGCCAACGATGCTTCCGCCAGTCGGTGACGATATAAAACAGGACTACCAACATTAATATAAAATCACTCTATTCGTTTAACCAGAATGACAAGAACTCCATCCAGTGTGACCTAACCTGACAGACGTGTCAATGAGAGTGGCACCGTGCCTATACCTTCTGAACGTATTTGACTAGTTGGTATTGATTATATTTTTTTATAGGACCTGTAACATAACGTAACACGGTTTACGAATGTATTTTGTTCATTGAACATATGGCGCCACTAGTATTTTACTCCGCCATATAATAGGTGCTTTTATAGTTAGACTAGATTTGACCCGTGACTTCGTTCGCGTGATTTGTTATCACGTGTATAAAGCGCTGTCTCTTACGAGACAGCGCTTTTTAGTGTCATCCTTTTTTTGTTGAATTAACAGAATTTGTATAGCCTATATGTTACCCCGGTGTATAAGGGATAATTTCATCCTATTATAGTATCATCCTATCGTAATAATATTAAAAATGCGAAAATTGGTGAGATCCTATTAATTCTACAGGAATAGGATGACACTAAAAAGCGCCATCCATTTTCAACCTATCACGCGACAACAGTTCACGCGAACAAAGTCGCGGGAGAAAGCTAGTAATCTTATAAAACGAAGTAATTGCGGTGCGGTGTCGCGCCGTTAACGCGTCTGGTCTAACTCTAACACGAAAACATCTGCGGTATTTCAGTCTGATACCTCGCAGTTTCTCTTTTAGTACATTCCTAGTTACGGGCTCTCAAGTTTAACGATCGCTCAAATAATCTTGTTGTCTTAAATTTAAGTGTCCTTCAATAAAAAAGATTCAATTGGTACTGAAACAGACGTATTTAATTTAATCTAAACCTATTTCTTTCTAACTTTTAATTGTTGAACTGTGAGAATGTATTTAAATGAAAGAAATTTATATAAAATAGCGATATAAAACGAATGAAAATATTATTTTGCTATAATCCGCGATAAAATAAAATATATGTAATGCTAAATGTAGAGTGTACTATTCGTTCTCATACCTGATACATATTAAATTTGTAAAAACTCATGCACTACCCGCCACCGATAATACAACAATACACAAGGAATGCACACATTCACCATCACAATCTCAACAATTATTCCGCCCTGTAACCGAAGCATCGTCAAGAGATAGACTCCACGACAAAATCGCAAAGCATTGCGATGTAATTAGTGCATGAGTTTTTACAAATGCAGCATGTATCAGGTATGAGAAAGAATAGTGCACTCTACATTTAGCATTACATATATTTTATTTTATCGCAGATTATAGCAAAATAATATTTTCATTACTTTTGTATTATGGACCTCCGCAAAGTAACGCCTAATTCTGTAAATTCAAATAGCGATATGTTGCTATAACAAAGTTGTTTTACGTTCTCTAATGGAATTTATTATTCTTAATAGATAACTTTTACCCGCAACTTCGTTCGCGTGCACTGTTATCACGAGATAGATAATATGTGGCACATTTCAATGTCATCCTATTCCTGTAGCATTAACAGGTTTTCTAAAGCCTATATGTTATTCCGGTGCATAAGGAATAATTGTGCCAATTTTCACCGATCTTGGTTCAACGGATCGCCGTGAAAGTCTAACAAACATACATTCATACTCACAAACTTTCGCATTTACATTATTAGTAGGAAAATAATAGTAGGATAAGAAGTAGGATTTGTAGAATAACGCGTTACTTTACGGAGGTCCATAACAAAAGTAATGAAAATATTATGTTACAAATCTTTGCGATCTCCTTGAGTCTATCTACTGACAATACTTCGTTTACGTGGCGAATCTATTTTTGAGATTGTGGTAGTGAATGTATGCAATTATTGGTGGCGGGTAATTTTTACGAATTAAACGGCGATTAAGGTAAGTTGACTCACCGTGTGGTATCCGGTTAAGTAGAATAGACCGCCCTCTTTCTTATCAAGCTGTCGTAAAATACGACTAAGATGAGTTGACGTCAGGCAGGCGGCCGGTCGTAAAATAAGTAGCCAAATCATGTGACAACATGTTTATAACATGTTGTGCCGACCCCACTTAGAGTGGGATAAGGGCAGGAAGATGATGGTAATTTTTACGAATTCTCATGTATCAGATATGAGAAGAGATAGTACACTCTACATTTACATTACATATTTGCATTACGTATTTTTTGGTTTATCGCAGATTGTAGCAAAATAATATTTTTGTCATAAAAAGCAAAGCGAGTATAAGTAAACAGAAAATTCAATATCAAAATACCCAGTTTAGTATCCAGTTTTAGTTTTATTTCTTATTTTCTACCCCAATTTTCCTGCTTTCAAAGGCTTTACAAATTATATCTGAATTCTAGAGATTTTCAACAAGTTCCAACAGCTTACAGAATAAGTTTTAAGGTTTTAAAACGAAAATCACTTTCGTTCAGAAAATCGTTGAGAAAATTCCAGAAGTTTTCATTTTCAAGTTAAAATATATTTTAAATACAAGTGTCATTTCCAGTGGTGAAATGACTGAATATAAAATATTCTGCCTTGTGGAATCCGGCTGAGTAGAATAGGCCACCCTCATTTTTTACGGAGGTGCCGTAAAAGGCAACTGAGGTAAGTCGACCCGCCGTGTGATATCCGGCTGAGTAGAATAGACCACCATCATTTCTTACGGAATTGTCGTAAATGGCAACTAAGGTAAGTCGACCCGCCGTGTGATATCCGGCTGAGTAAAATAGACCACCGTCATTTCTTACGGAATTGTCGTAAATGGCAAGTAAGGTAAGTTGACCCGCCGTGTGGTATCAGGTTGTGTAGAATAGATCAGCCTCATTTCTTACCGAGGTGTCGTAAAAGTCGGCTAATGTAAGTTGATGTGAGGCAGGTGATGGGTCGTAAAATAGGTAACTAGCCAAATCAACTGGATAATTGCGATAACGATAGAAGAATGATGATAATTATATAATTTTAAATAAATACATATAAGACCGATAAGCTGTGGTAGCTCAGCGGTAACACCGTGCATCTGTTTCGAGGAGGTCACGGGTTCAAACCCGGGCAGACATCAATGAGTTTTTCTGTTAAAACTTATGTGTCTAATTGATAATTGCAATTTATCACACGCTTTTCGGTGAAGGCAAACATCGTGAGGAAACCTGCATATCTCAAGAAAATTCTGGACATATGTGTAACCTACCAATCCGCATTGGAGCAGCGTGGTAGGTCTTAGCTCCAAACCTCTCAAAAAACGGAGAGAAGAGGCCTATTCTCATCAGTGGGATAGTAACATGCCGCTACTTACTTACATATACGACCAAACTTAAAAAACCGACTGCTGTCGCCATCGACTTCCGCTTTGTATTTTATAGCAACACAGTCATGAAACAAGAGTATCGCACCCTTTTTGATTAAAATGGTAACAACACTGTGACGTGTTGTTTCCGGTTGAGTCTTCCTATTGATAAAACGTTTCAGTGACAGTCAGTCTTTGTTCGTCATCCAAGAGAAGTGCATCTCGGAACGGGAATTGTGGTATTCCTATTATATCGTGTTATTGTATATAGTGTGCGTTAACACGACTTTACTAATGTCTGTCACCCATAACACAAGTATTAATTTATTTTGGGTACGGGCGACTGTGTGTGTAATTCTTCCATTGTTTATTTATTAATGGCATTTTCTTACAGGTGCACAATGCCCAGAGTGAAAAAATGCCTGATCTATATAGGTATAGCGGCCTTTCTCCACCAGTTACCCAGATTTTTCGACATGAAATACGTCCCACATGTGACATATTGGCGCGGGAGATTTGAGGACGTGTGCACGGTGATTATTTATTGCATTATTATTTTACTGTATACTAGTAAAAATTCACAGTATATTTTAAGCAATCTTATTAATGTACATAAAAATATAAAGAATTATAAAACGATGGGTGATGTATACAATAGACAAAGCAGGAACCGACATAAGCTTGCGGCTCCTGCTTTGCGCCTTGCAAAAATACGTAATTCGTTTGTGGGTTTTGGTATAAGATTCTATAATAAAATTCCGCAATCAATTTCAGCTTTGCCATTACATCAGTTTAAAAACACTGTTAAAAAGAGGCTGATACAGAAAGCCTACTATACTCTTGAAGATTATTTGGAAGACAAGAATGTGTGGATATAGCTCTCTTTGAACCTGTACAAGACATTAACGACTTAATGTAAATAGTATTAAGAATTATATTTTTAAAAGAGCAACCGCCGAGTTTCTTGCTGGCTCTTCTCGGTAGGAACAGCTTTCCGAACCAGCAGTAGAGTTGACGATTCAAAAGCACTTGTTTACAAGTTTATTTGAATAAAGAATATTTTGAATTTGAATTTGAATTACTTACTTAAAAAAAATGAAAAAAATAATAGAGCAGGTGGGGCTCGATCCTAGGTATTTTCACCTCTCTAGACCGCCCGTTCCCCAAATGAACTACCGTGACTTTACATTTGACAGCAAAAAAATCAACGTAAATTAAAAAAAAATCGTTTTATCCCTAATAAAACTATTTTTTTAAATAAACTTATCTAAATCGATTTTCTCCCCCAAAACCCCCTACATGCTGAATTTCAGGAAAATCGTTGGGGCCGTTTCCGAGATTCTTAAAATATGTATATATATATATATATATATAAATGAGTTAATCTTGTATATATATACAAGATTATATATACTGTTACTATCCCACTGCTGAGAATAGGCCTCTTCTCTCCGTTTTGGGAGAGAAGGATTGGAGCTAAGACCTACCACGCTGCTCCAATGCGGATTGGCAGGTTACACATATCTCAAGAATTCTCTAGAGATATGCAGGTTTCCTCACGATGTTCTCCTTCACCGAAAAGCGTGTGATAAATTGCAATTATCAATTAGACACATAAGTTTTTTAAGAGAAAAACTCATTGGTGTCTGCCCGGGTTCGAACCCGTGATCGTCTCTAGAGATTCACACGGTCGCACCGCTGGGCCATCACAGCTTTTCGCGTAGTTAATCTTGTATATATATATATATATATATATATATATATATATATATATATATATATATATATATATATATACAAGATTAACTCATTTAAATATTTAAAAAAAATTGTTTTCATTTACACCTATTGTTATTCCAAAACGTGTTTTTTTAGTTGTGCGACTATTGCAAATTATGTGTCTTCTTCGCTATATCTGAACTTATTTTTTCAGGTCGAAATGGCGCCATGGGTGCTAACAGTGACACCGGACGCCTACTTTATAACCTACTTTGCATTCCGCGTGCTATTCGTCCATTTAATCCCCTGCACCTCGCTCGTAGTCCTCAACGTCCTACTGTTCAGAGCAATGAGGACCGCCCAACTGAACCGTCAAAAGCTATTCAAAGAGAACCGAAAATCCGAATGCAAACGTCTGCGAGACTCAAATTGTACTACCCTTATGCTTATCGTCGTTGTAACTGTATTTCTCATGGTAGAAATACCTGTAGCCGTTGTAACAATTTTACATATTATATCTAGCACACTAGTAGAAATTCTAGACTACCATATTGCCAATATACTTATACTAATCACGAACTTTTTCATAATTGTCTCGTATCCAATAAATTTCGCTATATATTGCGGTATGTCGAGACAGTTTAGAGAGACTTTCAAAGAGTTGTTTATAAGAGGAGCCGTGACGAGTAGAAATGGCGGCTCGAGCCGATATTCGCTAGTAAACGGCCCAAGGACGTGTACTAACGAAACTGTACTTTAATCTGTGTATAAAATCAATTTTGTATAAATATTAACGTTATTGTTTGTCTATTTTATATTATAGACATATCAATATTTTATTTTATACAAATCGACGCGTTATCTGTGGTTTAATTTTTTATTTAATCTAGTATGTACACTATAAAATACCTTTAAAATACTTTTATGATATATACAATAACGTAAGGTAAAACTTAGAAGATACTTTTTCGTGGCTGCGTGGTTACCTGATCGAATATAAAATTTAATAAATAATAAGTAATATGTTTTTAGTCTGTGTATTAGTGTTAAGTATTGATAAGCTAATCATGCGGCCCTTAAATGGTGAGCCCCCATTTAGAAAAAGTATCTGTGT
The DNA here is from genome assembly GCA_947086495.1 of Morpho achilles. Classification (NCBI taxonomy): domain Eukaryota; kingdom Metazoa; phylum Arthropoda; class Insecta; order Lepidoptera; family Nymphalidae; genus Morpho; species Morpho achilles. The sequence continues at coordinate 3,603,082 of CAMTZB010000012.1, read as the reverse complement.
AAATAATTATTTTTTATCTGTATTTTGTAATCTGTACGCTTTCGTGTAAAATAGATATATCATTTGTAAATAAAATTGTAATACATTTTTAAGGTGATCTTAATATTATATAATTATAATAAAAAATAGGTAATCAATCAATCAATGTAAAAATATTTATGTTTCGCATGTAAAAACTTCGCAAAATGTAGTTCTAGAAATTAGTCTTTGATTATTTGTCTGTATAGATAATTAAGAAATAAATATGTTTCTGTTAGCTAATTATTTCCTTGCTATGTTAATATTCAACTGTCCATTTAGATATTCGTTTTAAGTACTGTATTTAATATATAGACAATTATATAGGTATATATAATTTTTTTATGTGTAAAGAACCGCGGCGAATTAATATCTGTGGAATTAGGAACGCATTATTACTACAATAAAACCTTCATAATATATTCCTTTGTTTTATTTATGGAAAGTCACTTGTCATAATCACAAAAATTCTTCCCACAATCTATGCCAAGTAATTTCAGAGTGAAAACTTTACGTTAAAAAGTGAAATGGTTTTAGCTTTAGAGGAATAATAGTGTTTATTTCGGGAACCATAGAATTTTATAGAGTAAATTAGCTATGCCTATGGTTTTGTCCGCTTAGTCCGCTGATACGGACTTCAATACAAATAAAACCAGTGAGGATTTTAAAACAAGCTTGGAATAGTGCGTCGTAGAAGATTTTAACGATATTAGGAGATTAGGCTTTTGAACTTGATAGCGCGTATATGAGAGGTTGACGTATATGTCAAATTTGAATAATTAACTGTTCCGCGAACGAAGCACGTTCCTTTATACCATTTTTTATTTAAATTATAATTTATACAATTATTTCTCTATTAATTAATGCGTTGCTAACAGTCCGCGAAATACTTAAATTGACATTAACAAGAAAAGGTATTAAAATAGATAAATTTTTGCTTTCATTTATAAAGTTATAACGGCTCAGTGGAGAGCGGGCGGACTAATGAAGTTGAAATACTCGGGATTAAGCTCCAGATATCACCAACTTTTTTTGATTTTTTTTATACTAATATATAAGATACTAAAAAAATACTCAAAATTTATGCAATGAATGACATTCTGTATGAAATACTATTAAAAATAAGCACTAAATGCTATTCTATGAAACGTCTGTATGTAGTGAAGACGGGTCCATATCACGACGAGTATATGTAGAGGAAATTAAGCTTTCATTGAAAAAAGACCATTTATACTACACGATATGTGTCGTAGCTACATTATTGTGTTACAATATGTTTCTAATACAACCTCCTTCATGGAGTTGGTTATTAATATGAAAAAACATTGTGGCCGTCATTATGTGTCATTGAGTTGTTGAAAGAGATTAAATGGGTTGACTTTGGGAAAAAAGCTTTTTTATTATTGCATAAGTATAAAGGAGAAATATCCTTGTTTTTATAATTATGAGTATATTATTTCTGCCGATTGTGAATCGTGAAGATTAAACGGTATTTTGTAACCTTCATCAAATATCCTGTATAAAATCTTTAAGGCTGAACAAAAACAATGAGTTTTATATAAAAATTTCTTGTTTAACATTCCTCAAGTCATCATTTGCTTAATGGATAACAAATGTTCGTGAACTTCTGATGTCCATTTAGAAATGTGTAGGTTTTAGCTTTTGCTTTAAATATTAGATAAATATAATAATGAATTAGGTGTTTAAGGAAATTATTTGTCACCGTAACATAAACTCACCAAAATATAAGAAAAAAGTGAATCTTTTGCTACGAATTAATGGATGGCGGCTGTGTGCAAGTGAAATATCTCTCAGTGCCGATCCGTTTTCCAAAAAAACAGTACTTGTGTATAGTTGTAAAGTGATTAAAGGATGATTCACGCTACACCGTGTCGCGACCGGGCCGTGCCACGGCCGGGGCACGGCCACCGTGCGCCGGCCGTGCCAGTCATTCATGTTACACCGGGCTGTTTGGGTTTATTATTTGCACGACTTATATCTATGTTAAGTAGCTTTTGTCAGCAAGTGATTTCATCTATCGATAAACTTGACGCCTAAATAAATATGCAGTTTCACAATTTGAATTAGCAGTTATTGCAATTGCCATCGATGATGAAGTATTGGAAATTATTTTATTTGTTATCTAAATACTTAGGATGGCTCATGTCGTAAATCACAGAGCAAATTACACACATTCTAAACAATTTGCATTGTCCATTTTACTGTTAAGCTGCTAAACTCACCAAGATTTGACGTTGACTGCTCTGCGGGCGCCCGGGCGCATATGTTTATGTTACAACGTGTCGAGGCGAACCGTGCCGGAGCCGGGAAACAATACCCACCGACATTTCAGCGCCGTGCCCCGGCCGTGCACGGCCGGGACACGGCCGGGGCACGGTTGGGCATGAATCACTTCATACCAAAAGTATACCATAATGTTCGACCGTGCCCCGGATGGGGCACGGCCCGGTCGCGGCACGGTGTAGCGTGAATCATCCTTTATAGAAGCAGGAGTTACTTTGCGGAAGTCCATAGTACAGAAGTTACAATAAAATTATTTTGCTGTTATCCGCGTTCGTTAAGAGATTATATGTAAATGCTAAGTGTATGAAGTTGGCAACAATAACATACCTTATACATTCAGGACAAGTTACAACACGTATTACAAAATGCCGCAACACCAATACTAAACACACTAACACAATCTCTACCATCGTTCCACCAGAAACCGAAGCATCATCAGGAGGATAGGCTACACGAAAAAAATTGTAATGCATCACGATTACATGCGGTACGCGGATTACAGCAAAATAATTTTATTGTTACTTCTGTAATTTTTTTTTATTTATACATATATCTTTCTTTATAACTAAACTGTTTATTCTTACAAATTTAATCAGCCAAACAACCAGCACCACTGGCACCTGCTCAGCCCTACGATACGATCTTGGGTTCGGTTTATTTCTATATCATTGTAGAAATATAGTTATTACCTTGGGAACGGCCGACCGTGTGTGTAAATTTCCAATGTACAAGTATTTTTTTTATTAGGCCATCAACAATATATACATTAAATACGTGTTCAAAAGATCCATGATACATTAAAATTAGAAACTAAATGCTATGTTAATAAAAGATGACTACAACATTTACAATAATAACTATTGATGTAGAAAAAGGCGACAATAACCCAAATTTTGTAAACTAGCTAGTGTAGAGCTAGTGTAGTAGCTAGTGTAGCTAGAGTATTTTTATTTGTTAGTAAATCGCCAGTTATAAATGTCTTTTCGTATTGGTTTTGAAATTGAGCGATCGTGACGCACAGCCGACACATTACAATGGCGAGCCTTTCAAATTAACAATCACATAACGTAATACGGCCTGATGGTATTTGCTGAAACCTGATAGATATATAGATTGGGGTGAGGCAGAGATTGAACCACGCAATTATTACAAAGAATTTGGGTTTGTGTAATTATTTCATATTTGTACTTGATAATTTCATCCAATGACTTATGAAAGGATTTACTATCAGTTTTCATACCTGATACATGCAGGATTCTTAAAAATATCCACAAAGGTCCACTACCACAAAATACACAAGCACACACAACAACACAATACAATACACAAGCTGCGTTAATGGGCCAGTAAATCCGGAATATGTTTGTCTAACTTTTAATCGTCATCTAAGAAGCGAAAGGGACTTAATAGAATTAGGCGTTACTTTGCGGGTATCCATAATACAAAAGTAATAATAAATAAATCCGCGATAGAGTAAATAGAAAATATATATGTTATTTGCGATTTTGCGGAGTCTATCTCCACGACAAAATTGCAAAGCGAAGTGTCACCCAACAAGCATAGTTATGTAGTAATTGGTTCAACCACCACCAATTATTTTGCCTTTGAACACGTGTAAAAAGCTTGATCATTAATGAGGATGGCATTTTTACGTATGATTTCAAGTTGCTCTAAAATATTAAGTCGAAGTCTTTTGTCACAGGTGTGCAGAATTTCGAAACAATGCACACAGACATTCACTATCTCAAACCTAACAATTGTAACAACTACCCCCTGACCCTTATAATTAGACCAATAAAATATTAGTATATATGTGAATTTGCTATTGTTTTTCGTAAATTCAGCTGCATATATAGGCTTCAAATGTGAATAAATTATTATCTAAAGTTTATAAAAACCTTTGTACCCTTATCAAAGTCCGACGACAAGGCCACGATACGGCTGGGTTTGACTTGAATCAGTATTGTTGGTTTTTCCTGAAAAAAAGTTAACTAAAATTGCGTCGTTTGAATACTGAAATATAAAGTACTTGTTTGGACTAAGTGACATCATCTGGACTTTTCTGTCTACATAGAAGTAAAGTAAAGTAGCGGCCTATTACTCTCCCACTACTGGGAATCTCTCTCACTGGGAATCACACTCTTCTTTCCGTTTTTTGGAGAGAAGGTTTGGAGCTAAGACCTACCACACTGCTCCAATGCGGATTGGTGGGTTACACATATCTCTTTTCTCTAGACATATGGAGGTTTCCTCACGATGTTTTCCTTCACCGTAAAGTGTGTGATAAATTGCAATTATGAATTAGACACATAGGTGTTAACAGAAAAACTCATTGGTGTCACACGGGTTTGAACTCGTGACCTCCTCGAAAGAGTCGCACGGTGTTACCGCTGGGCTATCACAGCTCAATAATTATACTGAACTATGTGTCACCAAACCAAAATATATTTTGATTCGAAAAAGTCAAAAAAGTGAGCAATAAAAGCCTAGTAAACCTTGTGATTCTTTCAAGGGTCACGGATTCAAACCACGAGACACCAATGAGTTTTTCTACTATTATTTATTTATTCAGTAATCCTATAGCGTTACAATTTTTTTTTTGCTTAAATACTATGTCTTATAATAATAATAATAAGGCCAGGAGTGGATTGCACTGTGACTATAAGTTATTTTAATTTATATACGTTTAACAAAGATACAGATTTAATTTTAAAGTGTGTCTTATGTGTAATTGATAATTGCAATTTATCGCTTTTCGGTGATGGGAAACATCGTGAGGAAACCTGCATGTCTCTAGAAAATTCTAGGGATATGTGTAACCTACAAATCCGCATTGGAGCAGCGTGGTAGGTCTTAGCTACAATCCTTCTCTCCGAAAAACGGAGAGAGGAGGCCATACAACAGTGGATAGTAAATGGCCGTTACTTTACTTTCATTTTGATTGAATGGCATTTTAAGTGAAATTAAGAACATAAAAGTAATTATTATTCATTCATAAGTGATAGAGACTTACTTAGAGGTCTTTTTGGATTTTTGTAACTCTACAATTCTAGAAGAATTGTAGAGTTACAAAAGAAGTTTAGAGTTACGAAAGAAGCGCAGAAGTTTCTCCGAGGAATATATATATGGAACAATACACGGTCATCCGTCCCAAAACATAACCTAATACTCGTACCTACATGTATTATTGGTGACAGACAGACAAATAAATACATATTTATATAATTTTAAACAACTACATCCAGACTCGAAGAAATGACCAATTGTTTTTAAGAAAACAATAACCCTCGGCAAGAATCGAACCGAGACACGTGGAGCTAAAGGTCAAGTTATTGTTACTTGAGACAACGGGGTCAGATAATCTGTCAGTCGCGAACTATTTTTGTGTAATTAGTAAGCTCATCATTTTCCAAGTAAGGTCTATAATCAACTTTAAACGCTTTAAATTATTGCACTTCGCGAAGTAAACGAGTGAGGCAATTAAAGATTTCACGCTGCAACTGGCACTTACTTCCACCGGGAAGATATAAATTAGCTTCTTAAACTCGGACGACTTTCAAATGGATTCGTTTCACTATCTAAACGAGCTCTGTGATAGTTTAAATGGCAATTAACTATGTCTTTCTTACGTTTCCTAGATCTATACTTCAGAGTTGTGGTTCTCAAATTGGGACCCATGTCTCATAGTGGGGCAATTTGATTTTAAGGGGGCTATTAAAAAATGTACTACGTAGAATCGTTTAACCCCTATGAGGTGGACTGACGACCTCAAAAGTCGCTCGATCTATGAGGCATAAGATAGTATGAAGTGGAGATCCCATGAAGAGACCAACGTCCAGCAGTGGACATCGGTTGAAGATGTTGATGATAATACAAGCTATGTCTATCTTAAATTACTCAGACTCTAGTTCTATACAAATATACCAAGACTACTGGCTGCAGGTATTTAAACTTAGATTGATGTGAACGAAGCTTTAAAAGAATATTTTAAAGTTTATGACGGAATAATATCGAGGGAATGTATATATTATTAAGAGGTTTCTCCAATTTAAATCTGCAACAGTCCCCTGAATTTACGATCCTCGTTCGGCTGCCCCCATTTCGTAATACAATAATTTAACAAGCTTAACACAGTTTTCGGGATTTCCACTGACAAAATAAAACAATGTTTCCGAGATGAAAGGAAGCTGTGTAATTCGGAATTCTCCTTTATTTGCGAACATTTGTTAAAGAAACTCCATTATGATAATGAAGGACGATACATTTATACAAAAATGTGTTTTTTCTTATAATACTTTTTATATAACGTTCATCATCCTCCTACCCTTATGCCACTCTAAGTGTGGTCGGCACACACGGTCACATGATTTAGCTGCGTAATTTACTGCATGCCTATTGTCAACTTACCTTAGTCGTAATTTACGACATCTCGGTAAGAATGAGGGTGGTCTATTCTACTCAGCTGGATATCACAGGGCAGGTCACCTTCCCTTAGTCGCATTTTACGACACCTCGGTAAGAAAGAGGGTGGTCTATTCTACTCAACCGGATAACACACACGGTGGGTACACTTCCCTTAGTCGCCTTTTACGACACCTCGGTAAGAAATGATGGTGGTCTATTCTACTCAGCCGAATAACACACGGTGGGTAGACCTATCTTAGTCCCCTTTTATTACACTTCGGTAAGAAATGAGGGTGGTCTATTCTAGTCAGCCGAATACCACACGGCACTTTTACACGGCACGAAATTTTTATATAACATTAAATCTATAAAAATACATATTCATTTCTTATTTACTTGAAAAAAAATGTTTTCGAACGAAAAAAGTAAAATCTATCTGTAAAATATCTAGTAATAACATTTCCTAATATTTATAGCTGTGCCTACGGCTTCGCCCGCGTGGAATGTTGAATATAAAAGTAGTTATTATGAGTTAACAATAGAAGTTAGATACATGCTATTGCAGACTTTTATATAGTATTTTTATAGATCTACAACTCCCTAGTACATTACTTTAGTGTATCTCTTCTGCTTTACGCGGTCCACGCGTCTAAATCTCCCAGCACGCGAGTTTTTATACATCGCGCGACTGAAAGAATTTCAGTAACTTTAAATAAAAACTGTATACGGATCTATTCAGTAGATTTTAAGAAAATCAATCACATACAGACAGACAGCATATTTGTCTGTGACAGACAGCTTCTGTGACAAAAAATATGACACAATGGTTTTTTTGACATTCCTCCTGCCCTTATCCCACTCTAAGTGGGATCGGCACAACATGTTATAAACATGCTGTTACATGATTTGGCTGCGTTTTTACGACCGGCCGCCTGCCTGACGTCAACTTACCCCTGTCGTATTTTACGACACCTCGGTAAGAATGAGGGTGGTCTATTCTACTAAACCGGATACCACACGGTGGGTCAACTTACCTTAGTCGCCTTTTACGACACCTCGGTAAGAAATGAGGTTGGTCTATTCTACTCAGCCGGATACCAAACGTCGGGTCGACTTACCTTAGTCGCCTTTTACGACACCTCGGTAAGAAAAGAGGGTGGTACTATTCTATTCAGCCGGATACCACACGGCGTACAATTTCTTTTTTTGAATTAAACATAATATAAATATAGTGACTTAACTATAAGAGGTAGAGACACGCTGTTTGAAGCTTTTTTGCAGTTCTTTTATAGACCTATGTTTCTCTAGTACATTACTATATTTTATCTCTTCTGCATTACGTGCACGACTAAAGCTCCCAGCACGCGAGTAGTTTTATAACCGCGCGACTTCTACAAGTCATGTACATAAAACCGTAATGTACTACTAACCTAAACCTTCCGAAAGAATTGCTCTAGCTTTGCTTTATAATAAATAGTAGCTGGGTGATCGAGCCTCGCTCGGTAATTTTTTTAAAGATATAAAAAAATAACATTGAAAAAAATATTAGAGGCGGGGTTCGAACCCTCTTCACCTCTCTAGACAGCCCATTCCCCAAATGAGCTATCTTGACTTAACATTCGACAGCGAAAATCGTCTTTTGAATTCAACATAAATCTAAGCATTTTCCCAAAGCGGGGATATAACGACATTTTTTGTAAATGAAACCTAGCTAGATCGATTTTCCGCCCCAAAACCTCCTGCAAGCTAAATTTCAAAAAAATCGTTCGAGCCATTTCCGAGATTCCGAATATATAATAAGATAAACTCATTTAAATATTAAAGATACATATAAATAAATATAAATAAATAATAAATAAATATATGGGACACTTACACACACGGTCGTCTGTCCCCAAAGTAAGTAACTTAATACTTGTGTTATGGGTGACAGACAACTGGTGAATATATACTTATATATTTTTTAAATACATACTTAAATACAAATATACACCCAGGCTCAAAGACCAACAAATTCATTTATAGAAAATGTTGGCCCTCGGCGGGAATCGAACCCGCGACCCGCGGAGTTGAAGGCAGGGTCACTACCCACTGCTCCAAAGGGCCAGTCAATATCGCAATTTACTTTAATAATAATGTTATTTAAGTACTTTTGTGATATTATCATAAAAGTAACAAAATAAATGCGTGTGGAAATAACGAGTTAATCGTACCCTCTCTTGAACATACCTGAACATGTTCTTAATGGTCGTTTTCCTTATACACATAATTGCTCAACTTGAGAGCCATTAAGAAAGGCTCTTATCTCAGCCGAGGGTAGAATATCATCTATGGAAAGACTCTTTAATATGTTGGTTCGTTTAAAAATAAGTGCCATTTTATCTTAACATCAAAGAAAATTGTCTAAATTATTCTGTGCATTTTTATAATTAGCTGAAATTTAATCCTGTACAAAGTTGTTAACAAAATTCCTGTGAGATGAATTCATTGAATCTTTAAAAGTTCAAAAAAAAGTTTAAAGTAAATTTATTTATTGAATTAGGCTTTACTTTGTCCATAATACAAAAGTAATAATAATTCATTCATTTTAATTTCATTTTTAAAAAAACATACACACACGGTCGTCCGTTCCCAAAGTAAGTAACTTAATACTTGTGTTATGGTAGACAGACAACTGGTGAATATATACTTATATATTTTTTAAATACATACTTAAATACAAATATACACCCAGGCTCAAAGACCAACAAATTCATTTATAGAAAATGTTGTCCCTCGGCGGGAATCGAACCCGCGACCCGCGTTGCTGTAGGCAGGGTCACTACCCACTGAGCCAACGGGCTAGTCAATAATTATTTTGCTAAACGCTGCGATGAATCGCTATCGCGAAATAATGCATCACTTACCTTAACAATCTCATAATTAACACTAAACATTGTTTATATAATAACTAGCTAACTATTATTACAAACTAATTATTAGTACTGCTAAGTATATACAAGTACTTTTGAAATAAAATTACCGGGTGCAACGACTATACCAGTACAAAGAGTCGCTGCCCGCGGTGGTAAAATGTGGAAATAGGACCGTCTGTTGCGCTCTCTGTCGCACATATGGGCCTTACGGCAGGCATTTGGCGCCATTGATATATCGATGTTTTCTAGATCTTCTTTAGCTTACATTAAAGATGTTAGCATATTGAAGCTTTTAGGCTACGCCTGTCCCTAGCGCAAAATAAAACATACAATCACATCATTTCTTTTCACTCTTAACTATGATAGCACGGAAATTCTAATCTATTTAACACGCATATATTTTACGCACTTTGTGCCCCGCCCATCGCCACTTCAGCTTCGCGACACGCTGAGCTATGTCGTTAACTCTGGTTCTTCTACGGATCTCTTCAAGTTGATTTGATCACGTAGAGATACACTTTCAGCCTTCTTATGAGGCCCATAGTCAGCGACCACATTTCAGATCCGTAAGTCATCACTGGCAACACGCACTGTTCGCAGATTTTGGTCTTCATACACTGACTCACTGACATACACACACGCCCACACACACCTTATTATTTTATTTCTATATATATAAATTATAAGTCTTGGTGATTGAGCGGGGTAACCAGTAATAAGGTCCTTGCCTAGTACAGGGGCCCTTGCAAATCCTATGTACCTGTATTTTAAAAAGAAGTAAAGCATTTTGATTTGATTTAGCGCACAAATATTTCACTTTTTTGTAATATAGACTTCTTTTATAATTATGCAAAAAATGATATCAAATTATGAAAATATGTTCGTAAATATCGTAGATAAAATTTTCTTTCTAATAAAATATTTTTACCTAACTATCATTGTTATCACTGCCCCCTAATAACGGACCCATTATCAGACTATTAACGGCATACTTAAGACGGCAATTAGATGGTTCGAGTACTTTACCTTAAAGATAATAGGGTTTTATAATCATCTGGCCGAAACAATGAAGTTAATATATAAAATTCTAAAGGCAAGATAAAACAAGTCAAAGAATTGAATATAATTCATTAGGTATAGGAATGCTATTCCTATAAATTAATCAATTTATTAAATTACATGAGGGTATGGAAAATTTTGAGTTTTTAGGATTGGGTGGAAGAGAAGGTAATTTTCGTACTTAGATTAGTTGAGATAGATATCTAACATCCTCCAAACCCCAGAAACAATGTGGTACCTCTGTATTAAGTACAAAGAACGATTAAACGACAAGGAGCTAATGCCATATGTAACGGACATGAAGAAGTTGGAATAGGAAATAGTCAAATGACAGTCTGTTCTTGGTAATACTGGATCGAGGTTCTTGAGTAATCAACAGCGAGGGTAGCGACTTTTTAAGTGAGTGGGGATTGCCCTAAAAAGTGAAACTTGATTTTTTATGGAATAGGATGGCAAACGAGCATGCGAGGCACCTCAAGTAATCACCGCCGCCCACAACCTATCGCAGAGCGAGTGTGTTGCTGTCCTTTAAGAAGTTCGAAAATACGCTTTTTGAAGGTACTTATATCGTACCGGAACGATCTCCCTTTGTTAGCCTTCCCGGTTCATAACACCGTGATGTGTGGAATGAAATTATTTGAAAACTGCACTGGGGTGGTTCGCCACGGATCCAGATGGTGAGGATGATATAAAATAATGGAATAAGATTCAGTCTGTCGATTTTCGTGGTGTAAGCAATTTCTAGTAAAAGTGCATTAATAAGTTAATATAAGTTAGTCAAGAAAGTAAATAGTGAATTAATACACGTTTAATATTGAGAAAGTTAAGATATTTTGCCCCAAGACCTTCTGGGCTCGTTTTATATCACGGGTGCTCAACTTTTTTGACGGTTGGGCCTAATGGACCATACGAAAATCTATGGCGGGCCACTACAGTATATTAGGTATACAGTTTATTTCTTATATACAGGATTTTAGTTGTGTAATTCAATTTGCAGATGGCAAGAAACCAGACGCCTTGACGCTGGTTCCTTGGGAACGGGGTCGGGCCCTAATGTGAGACGCAACATGCATTGATACGTTAGCCTCGTCCCATATCAGGAAAACAGCGTCAAGACCTGGAGCTGCGGCGGAAATGGCCGAAAGCGGCAAACGGCGGAAGTATGCATCTCTCATCGAGAGTTATATATTTGTGCCATTTGCAGTTGAGACCCTAGGGCCATGGAGTCAAAAGTGCAAAAATTTTTTTAATCCGTTTTAACACTAAGGTTAATCAGATGGCAAGATGCCAGCATTCTTGGGACCATTCCATGTGGGCATGATTTGTATAGTCCTAGCCTGTTAGTAATTTAGAATAGATATAACTTGTACATTTTTTCTGTAAATAAAAAATAATTGCAGATTATGAATAATAATTCACAAAATATAAAAAAATCAATGTGGTAATTTTAAAGTCCCAAAAGAGGGAGAAGGCCTAGGCTCAGAAGTGGGATAGTAGCACGCCGTTACTTTTACTATACTAAATTTATACTTCTAACGCGTGTGAAGTGCCTTATATTATTCCTACATGTTGAAAATATTCTATGATTCATATGCGGGCCATTCAAAATTACTACGCGTATATGATCTCGGCCACACTATGGCTCGCGAAAATAGGGTTGAGTAGGCCTATTTTATACATTCGTTACTGCTCCAAATTGTCAACTCGTATACCAACCCAACCAACCCATTCAAGAGGTTGAAGTACACACGTCTAACAGAGAAAGGCGAAAAAAATATGAATGTTGTCGCCATTTGTATTTTATACCAACACAGTCATGAAACAAGAGTATCGTGCCCTTTTTTTATTAAAATGTTAGCAGCACTGTGCCGTTGTTGTTTCCAGTGGATTCTTCCTATTAATAAAACGTTTCAGTGACAGTCAGTCTTTGTTCGTCATTCAAGAGAAGAGCATCTCGGAACGGGAATTGTGGTATTCCTATTATATCGTGTTATTGTATATAGTGTGCCCTAACATGAATAAAAACATAGTTAGGCCCCAATTTAAAGCCCCTATATTTAGCCCCGACCACTAGTTAACTGATCAGACAATAGTGACGTGTTATGTCAGCCTATCACAGCTTTAGCGCCTTTATTAAATGTCTGCGAATGTCACCACGCCCGTTTCATTACATCACTAAAACGGATAGAGGCTTTATAGATATTTTATGGCTGACACTAATACGTGTGATATTTAGATAGTAAGAGTTCAGTACTTAATATATTGTCATTTACCTACCCTACCTAAGTCCAAAAAATAAATAATTTATAGAATTAGGCGTTACTTTACGGAGGTCCATAATACAAAAGTAATGAGAATATTACTTTGCTATAATCCGCGATA